>CM061544.1:103009818-104421068 GCA_030864215.1 Capsicum pubescens | reverse complement strand
TATATCTAGCCTCTGCTGCACCCTCCTATCCTAGCTCACTAACTGTGTATCAACCTTGGGATTTACTCCCCCTTCCATGCTTGGACCTTGGCCTCCAGTGTGCCCAATCTAGTCATTAACTCAATCCACATGGGATGTGGAATCAACATAAAACCTAAAGGCATACCTCTCGGGCGTGGTGGTACAAACTGCACCAAAGGTGGGTCACTAGATGTACCCGTTGTATCCGAAGTCTGTGTGGGCTCAGTCTGTCCACTCACCACAGCAGCATCAACAGTCTTTGAAGCCTCGATTTGACTACTTTGTCTATATATCTCCTCCAGTATATCAGTGCCCTGCCTTACTTTCCTGGTCATTGGGTTGGCTGTGTCTCTGATCAGCCCAAGTTTGAGATATTTATGGCCTCTATCATCTTATCGATACCCGGGAGTTCTCGCACCCCCACTTCAAAATACAACTATGTAATCATGTAAAGACATTCTAACAATGACTTTTTACCCCCACAGCCCAGTCTCTCATCTCTCGAGCTAGGAACTCTCCAACATCAAACTCGTAGATGACTATAAATCCAGCTATCATCGCTGCTCGCATTGGGCTCAATATATTTTCCCCAGTAGTGGAAAACAACCTATGGTGAGCCAGCGTCCACGATGCCTTACCTTCAAAATTAAAGGAATGTTTCTCTATCTTCTGAGAAGTCACACTCGAGCTACCAACTACCCAAATGAGATTCTCACCTTTCTATTCTATTCTCTCAGAAATCCACCTAAAGAAACCCATCTTCTTCTCTGAATCCTCCAGTTGGTAGTCCATTTCCCAGTGTTGATCGGAGGTTGATAATCCATCCCGTATAAAAATCTACCAATAGTGTATGAAAATACATCAACCCTCACACCTTTAATGATCATTGAGGTAATGGTGTCTCCACCCTTCCATAGGTGGCCCTCTCAATACTGTCTTTGCATCTCTCCCATGTATGCCGCCGCATAAAACTCCTGCACTAATGTAGGGCTGTACCTACCGGGTGCTCGGGTCATCTACTTAAAACTGTACTTCCCGAACTACTCCTCGAACCTTGGCAACTCTGCCATTCCAGTAGTAATCAAACATCATTCAAGATATAGGTTTATTTTTGTTTTTCTGGTCCTAAGTCTGCTCAAGCCATCATTATATATTGGCTGCATGCTAGGGTATCCCCACCATTCAATGGCGGGAACTGGAGTAGGTGCACCAGCAAGTGAAGGGTGTTTCACATCGATCAAAGGCATATCAACTTCCTCCATACCATTAGCATATTCAGAACTTTCTGCCTCAGAACTAGACTCAATTTCTTCTTCCGTCTCTAAAGGTGGAGGTGAATGAGGAGGAGAAGTGGTTGAGTTCTTTCTCCTTGGTCCCCGTAGAGGTATGTACTCTGGAGTTTCTTCCTTATTTCCATTTTCATCTTTGGTTCCTTTTGGATCAACCTTACCCATTGCTGGGGATTTGTATAAGTTACCACTGCTGTTGAATGATGCAGTAAACTCAAAACTATTAGACGGTGCCTTCTTGTTTCCCTTTTTGTCCACTTGCTTGGAAGATAATGCATTTTTAGGAAGTATTGTACCTGAAGCACATATTAAAGTAGTTAAATAAAGAAAAAAAAGTAAATATCAAAAAATAAACTTCAATGTGCTTGGTCTGTTCAGGGTACGAGTGGGAGGCACTAGTTATATAGACCGGGTATGACTCGTATTGCCGAGTCATATACTAAACAAAATGTAGGACTATGTTCACTGGTCTGCTTATGATTCCTCCTAACCAGTTGTACCGACCAGGTACGACTCGTTACCAATAATCGTAAGCAGATAAAAAACAACTTATAAAATATAATTCCTCCTAGGTTAGTTTGACTTTTCTGTATGAGTTGTATGGGTTAGGTACGACTCATTTAAGCAAGTCGTACTCGTACCAGAATTTAAATTTAGTCATACTTCCATGTTTTCAGTGGGTACAAGTCTCATTACGACCTTGTTACCAGTGGGTATGAGTCGTAAGGAGTCTAGTATCCACTGTAACATAGAAGTTCAACTTTAAAGTTGACTCCAACTAAAAATTCCTGAACTACCCACTACGTTATGCATCAATATTACCCATTTTCAATCAAAACAACACACATTATCAACACCAAAATTTAAGTTTACCCTCAATTCGTATTTCAACTTAAATCCTATGAACTAGGGTACCAAAATTTACACATATGTAAAATGAACTCAAAGCAAGTTCTCCATACCACACATTAGCAATATCAACTTGAAATAAAAAGCATTTGTGTTCAAGAACTTTCTCTAGTAGTTGAACATGTAGGATTTCTTGAGTTTGTGATTTCCTTCCTCAAATTCATGCCTAACTCATGCAATGTGAAGAATTTGAGCATGTTGTCATGTGATTCGAAGTGAGTTTATGCCTTGGGAGCTCAACATTTGATCAAAGATGAAGGTATTTTGGTGTATAACTTGTTTCGGATCTCTGGTACCCGTATCAGGTACCCTTCTTTTCTTTTAAACCAATTTTTGGTTTGGGATGACCTACGACACCTGACATGTTAATCTTGAAAATGAGTCATGGGTACAACTCGTACCTAGGATTATGAGTTTTTTTCTTAACTCGTAAATACCTGGAACCTTACCTGGGTTCTAGAGTTGATAGAAATCAATGTGAAGAGTCATACCTTGTGCATAAGACACGTTATGAGAGTCATATCCACTCCAAATTTTTTTACTTGGAACTGCATAATCTCCCAGGTCTTTACGACACCCGCTCATGAGTTGTACCTTATGATACGACTCGTTTAGAGTCCATATGACCTAATTTTCTTAAGTTTTTTTTGGATATTCTCTATAACCTTTAGTCCTACACACTGAACAAACATATTACCTTATAAACAAATAAGTACAAAAACATAGGTTGCCTCTCATACAACGCTTGATTTCACATCGCGGCAAGACGTAATTTCCTTGGTTACCCAAAATTCACCAAGGTCCATCTCAAAATTACATTAATTTCCTTAGTGTTTCCCATGAAGTGCTTTACTCTTTGCTCATTCACCTTGAACGGGGCTTCACCATCCCTTTTTAATTCCAAAGAAACATATGGGAACACTCTTAGCACAGTAAAGGGACCATACCATCTAAACTTTAACTTACCTAGAAGCAAGCGAAGCCTTGAGTTGTAGAGCAATACCTAGTCACTATTTTTGAAGATTTTTTTTCTGATTTTGTGATCATGATACATCTTTCTCTTTTCCTTGTAAAGTGCAGAACATTCATAGGCCTAGATTCAGAATTCATCCAACTTATTCATCTTATTCAACTTGACTTGGTTGTATCTTGCCACTCAAAATTCAACTTCTTTAAGACCCAAAGTGCTTTATGTTCTAGATCAATAGGCAAGTAAAAATCCTTGCCATACACTAGCTGATAGGGTGAAGCACCAATTGGGGTCTTGAATGATGTTCGGTAAGCCCATAATGCATCATCGAACTTGCGTGACCAATCAATCCTATTGGCATTTACTATTTTTGCCAAGATGGACTTGATTTCTCTATGAGACACTTCAATTTGTTCACTAGTCTGTGGATGATAAGGTATTGCCACCTTGTGTTTTACTCCATATTTATCAAGCAGACCATTGAATAGGCGATTACAAAAATGTGACCCATCATCACTAATGATAGCACGTGGGGTGCCAAATTGAGAAAAAAGGTGTTTTTTCAAGAATACAGTGTCACTACGTGCTTCATTATTGGGGAGCACAACTACTCCCACCTATTTGGATACATAATCCATAACCACTAGTATATATTTTATGTTAAACAAAATCACCAAAAGGTCCCATGAAATCTATACCCCATACATCAAACAATTCCAATTCTAAAATAGGAGTCATAGAAAGTTCGTGGCGGATTTAGAGATATTACGTTGGCATTGACATTGATCACAAGTAGAAGCAAAATCATATGCATATTTGTAGATTGTTGGCCAATAAAACATTGCAAAATTTTAGGGGCTGTGCGGGTTCCTCCATGATGACCCCCAACTGGCAAAGCATGACAAGACTCAAGTATGCTCATCATCTCTACCTCAGGTATACATCTATGAATAATCCCATCCGCACGTATTCTGAATAAATAAGGATCATCTCAGAAAAATTTCCTTACCTCATGCATGAACTTGTTTCTTTGTTGGAATGAAAGATCTTCTAGACTAGATCACTGGATAGATAATTTGCATAGTCTGCAAACAATGGAATTACACCTTAGAAAACTACCAATAACTACTCATCTGGAAAACTGTTATATATCTCAATCCCATCTTCCACTTTTTGCATAGCTTCCTCCTCTAGTCTATACAAGTGATTTCCAACTTAGTTCTTTATGCCTTTTCTATCCTAGACCTTAAAATTGAATTCTTGCAACAAAAGTACCCACCTAATGAGCCTTGGCTTCACATTTTTTAGACATTAGGTGCCTCAATACCGCATGATCAGTGTGAACTACCACCTTTGTCCCAATCAAATAATATCTTAACTTTCCAAAGGCAAAAACCACTACCAATAACTCTTGCTCCGTCACGGTATAGTTCTTTTGAGCAGGATTTAGTACCTTACTAGCATAGTAGATGGGATGAGGGATCTTATTTTTCCGTTGTCCTAGTACAACCCCTAAGGCCAATCTACTCATGTCACACATGATATCAAATGGCAAGGACCATTCAGGAGACACAATGATAGAAGCAATCATCACTTCTCTTTTAGACATTCATAAGCCTTCAAGCATGCTTCAGTAAAATCAAATTTCACCTCTTTCTCAAGAAGCCTAAAAAGAGGGTTGGCTATCTTGGAGAAATCTTTGATAAATCGCCTATAAAACCCAGCATGACCCAAAAAGCTACGAATACCCTTCATAAAAATTGAAGGAGGTGATTTTTTTATCACTTCAATCATTGCTCTATCTACCTCAATACCCCTATTTGAAATTTTTTACCCAAGCACAATGCCTTATTTGACCAAAAAATGGCACTTTTCCCAATTAAGTACCAAGTTGCATTCCTCAAATCTTCTAAGAGCATCTTCCAAGTGAACAAGACAGTCATCAAATGAATGACCAACGACCGAAAAATCATCCATAAACACTTTTATGGTATCTTCTACCATATCAGAGAAGATGGATATTATACATCTCTGAAATGTGGTTGTAGCATCGCATAGCCCGAATGTCATACGTGTGAATGCGAAGGTCCCATAAGTACAAGTGAAGGTAGTCTTCTCTTGCTCTTCAGGCACAATAGTGATTTGATTGTAGCCTAAGTATCCATTAAGAAAATAGTACCATTCTCTGCCCGCAAGTCTGTCTAATATCTGATCCATGAAGGGCATGGGAAAATGGTCCTTCTAAATCCATGCATTCAATTTTTTGTAATCCATGCATACTCTTCATCCTATGACTAGCCTCATTGGAACTAGCTCATTCTTCTCAATAGGCACAACATTAATCCTACCTTTCTTTGAAACACATTGTACTGGACTGATCCACTTGTTATCAGCAATGGTGTAACACCCCGGAAATACACCCTAGACGTCACACGATGCTCAAGACTACAAGTAGCCCCAAGCTAACCCTTTAAGCCTTCTAACAACTTTGAAACTCATAATAAAGATAAATTGGATTTGTAAAATCTTGAGATACTAAATAAATGTCTTAACTAAAAGTCTTAAAAATAGACACTTTTAAGTCTAGAACCAAAACAATCATACAAGCCTCTACTTCTCACTAGAGAGCCACTGGGACAAGCCCCAACTGACTCAAACTAAAAAAAATCAAATAACTAAAATACTTCATTAATAGAAAATTTGATAAAATGGGTGCTCCAACTATAAGGACTCACCAAGTGACGGGATGTAGGTGAAGATGCTCATAATCAATCATGCTGCTGGAACTAAGAACCAAAACCTATATTATAAGACAACGTAGCACATAGATATATATGTGGATCAGTACTTCTGGAATGTACAAAGCATGTGGGGTGAATATATAAGTAAAACGATAACTCAACTTGCACTTAGATTTTCAAATAATGCATGCTAAGCGTAAATGACTCACCTTGGGCTTGAATAAAATCAAAGATGTGAAATAATAAACATAAGTAATAATGCATAATGATAAACTTTGTGAGCCAAAACACTTAGATCTAAAAACCTTGCTTTATTCTTTCTTAGGGAGGTTCTTCTAACCGACATAAACCATGTGAGCTATCATGGACTCCAATATATTGCCCACGTTGGGGAGAGTTGTCCTACCCTTGCCATCAGAATAAGACCTTAACTTAAGTAATCACTATACTTAGTCGATTATGGGTTCTTAAACCTATGGTGGCATGTAATTTTAGGGCATGTGACCTTAGACTCATACCCAACTGGGTGCTAAACACTACTCCCTTGTTACTTTATGCTCATACTTTAGGAGATCCACCATAACTTAGCATAAGGGTGTTATAATGAAAACTAGTTATGCTTCTCTTTACTTTAAACTGTAATCAAATGAACAATTGTGGATTCCCTATCTTAGCTTAGGATCAAAAGATCCATCTTTCTGTAAATCTTGGTATAAAACCATCAAAGAAACTTAAGACCATAGTATTCTTGAAAACTCAAACTCATTCTTGGTATAAACTTATCAAATAAAACTTCAGAGCATGATCTTCTTGAAATCTCAATACTTAAACTTAGGGCTTAAAACCTATGATTTAATCTCATGTAAATTTATAACAAAACTTCATGCCAAATAACAATCTTGAAATACTTCAACACTATCAAGTCAAGATAGTGCAATCTTATGCATAATAAAAATCTTATAAGTTAAAATATAAACATAAGTAAATCTTGATATACTCAAAGCTTTAAATCTCATGATAATCACATGCTTCAAGAATATATATACTTGGGTATGAACCCTACTTCAAAACAATTAAATAAAATCTTAAAATCATGCAATTTGGGCATAAGGGTGAAAGAGCACCCTTGTTCATAACCCCACATACCTTAATAGGCTTGATTTAATGAATGAAAGCTTGACTTTGTAAGCCTTGGAGACGATCTTGAAAGATTTCTTGAACTTGTTGAATTAGAAACTTAAATTCTTGTTTATCTTGAAGAGAAAGTGATGGAGTTTTGGTGTTTTTGAGAGGAGGTTAGGGTTTCTTTGAGAGAAAATTGATAGAGAATGGGCAAATAATGCCTTAATTGACGTTTAATCTATTATTTTTACTAATTGAGTTGGTGGGAAATGACCTAATTGCCCCACAAAAGATTAAACTCATAACTGGAATGTTGTTTCAAGGCTTGGCGCAATGCGATGGCATGCTTATCACTATACTCAGCGTGATGCAATGCAATCACATTAAGCTGCTGGAATCGAAATCCAAACATGACCTAAACCTCATCTGAAAATTCCCCGAGACATGCTCCTTACACCCCTGAATATGAATCAACTAAAAAACCATCAACTCAAAAGCCATCGTCTCAGAGACTAGAAGCTCAACTTAAAAATCCTCGAAGTTAAGAAGTCAAAATAAGGCTAAGTCTTCAACACTTGGTTAAATTTTTAGGATTTAAGCCTCATATGCAAGCACTAAGAGCTGAACTGAACTAAGTCTAATACAAGGTATTACAATATCTCCCCCCTGAGAATATTCGTCTTCGAATGAGACTGATTTAGCTGAGAATACTGAGGGACTAAAATTATATACTTAACTTACATAACTGGAAACATGATTACGTGACTAAATTGATTTGAGAATGCATTAAATGACATGAAGATGATTATATAAAGCTAGAACTGAGAATGGAACAGAGAAAATCTAAGGAAAATTGTTACCTTAGGCTGAATCTGAACTTGTAGAGAAAATATGATGGTACTTGGTTCGCATATCTGCTTCTATTTCCCAAATGACTCCCTCAACGGATTGATTTTGCCAAAGAACTTTAACCAAGGGAACTTTGTTCCTTAGTCTTTGAATCTGACGATCAAGGATATTAACTGGATTTCTTTATAAGAAAGGTTATCCTAAACATCCACACTTTCTAAATGTACTACAATAGCTGGATCACCAATATACTTCTTTAATAAGGAGACATGAAACACTGGATGCACTGATGCCAAATCCGCAGGCAACTTATGCTCAAATGCTACCTTGCCAATACGACTCAAGATTCTGTAAGGGACAACATATCGGGGACTATGTTTCCCCTTCTTTCCAAATCTCATCACCTCCTTCATAGGCAAAATCTTCAAATAAACTAAGTCACCAACCTCAAACTCAAAATCTCTTCTCCTCATATCTGAATAGAATTTCTGTCATCTCTAGGCTATTTCAACCTCTTTCAAATTAACTAAACTTTCTCCATAGCTTCAAACACCACATCTGGCCCTATCAAAGCAGTTTTACATACCTCAAACAAACTAATGGGAGATATACATCTTCTCTAATAGAGAACCTTAAATGGAGCCATCTGGATACTGGAGTGATAACTATTATTGTAGGCAAACATGATCAAAGGTAAGTGATAATACCAACTATCCCTGAAATTAATAACATATGTTCTTAACATGTCTTCTAGGGTTTGAATTGTCCTCTCTGCTGACCATCTATCCGAGGATGAAAAGATGTACTGAGATAGACTTAGGTACCAAGACCCTTCTAAAAGGATTTCCAAAAATAAGAGGTAAACTTAGTACCTCTGTAAAAAATGATAGACAAAGTAACTCCATGCAATCTGACCAACTCTATAATATAGAGTTTGGCATAATCCTTGGCAGAAAATAAAGTATGAATTGGAAAAAAATGGGCTAACTTGGTCTTTCTGTGTACAATAACCCAAATCAAATCATGTTGATTACACAAATGAGATAACGCTATCACAAAGTCCATGTTCACCTTTTCCCACTTCTAAGCAGTAATGATAAACTCCTGCAAGGTACCACCAGGCCTTTGGTGCTCAATCTTAACCTGTTGACAATTAGCACACTTAGCTATAAACTCTGTGATGTCCCTCTTCATGACGCTCTACTAATAGATTTCCCATAAATCATGGTACATCTTAGTGGCTCCTGAGTAAATTGAGTAATGCACACCATGCGCTTCCACCAAAATCCACTGCCTCAGGCCATCAACGCACGACACATACAGTCTACCCTAGTATCACAACACACCATCTCCCCGTTGGAAGAAAACCTCTACTTTGTGATCTCTAACTGACTCCTTCAACGTAAGCAAACTGGAATCCCTATCTTGCTTCTCCTTTACCTCAAAAATCAAAGAGAATTCCAAATAATTCTGAACCCATACACTACCTTCAGCTGAATCAACCAACCGAACACCTACTCTAGCCAACTTATGAACCTCCTAAACAAAATTCTTCCTATAATTCTCAACGTGAGCAACACTACCCATAGACAAGTCTACTAAGGGCATCTGCCACTATGTTGGCCTTGCCCGGATAATACAAAACACTCATGTCATAATCTTTCAACAACCCCGACCACCTTCATTGATAAAGATTTAAATCTTTACACAAGAACACATACTGAAAGCTTTTGTGATCCATAAACACATCAATACGCACCCCATAAAGATAATGTCTCCAAATTTTTAAGGAAAAAACAACAGCAGCTAACTCAAGATCATGGGTAGGATAATTCTTCTCATGAGGTTTAAGTTATCTAGAAGCATAGCCTATGACCTTACCTCTCTGCATCAAAACACAACCCAAGAAAACTCTGGTAGTATCATAGTAAGTAACGAATCCATCTAAACCATCTGGTAGTGTCAAAACTGGGGCTGAGGTGAGTTGAGTCTTCAACTTCAATAAAATCTTCTCACAAGAATCTGACCACTAAAACTTGACTTTCTTTTAAGTCAGTCTATACATAGGGGATGCAATAGACAAAAACCCTTTAATAAACTATCGGTAATAGCCAGCCAAACCTAAAAAACTCCTGATATTTGATGGAGAGATGGTTCTGGGCTAGTTTCTCACTACTTTGGTCTTTTAAGGATCAACTCTAATGCAATCACTATAAATAATATGGCCAAAGAAAGCTACTGATCTCAGCCAAAACTCACACTTACTAAATTTAGAAAACAACTGATGGTCTCTAAGAGTCTGTAATATAATTTTGAGATGGTCTGGATGATCATCTTCGCTATGGGAATAGACAAGAATGCCATCGATAAAGACTATGATGAACATGTACAAGTATTAATTGAACACTCTATTCATCAAGTCCATGAAGGTTGCTTGGGCATTCGTTAGTCCAAAGGAGATAACTGGAAATTCAAAGTAACCATAATATATTCTGAAGGCTGTCTTTGGAATGTCATATTACATTACTCTAAGCTGATGATAACCGGATCTGAGGTCTATCTTAGAGAAATAACTTGCACCTTAGAGATGGTAAAATAAGTCATCAATCCTAGGAATAGGATATTTTTTCTTGATTGTGACTTTATTCAACTGGTGATAGTCAATGCACATTTGGAGAGAACCATCTTTCTTAAACATGAACAGGACTGGAGTGCCCCATGGAGAGACACTGGGCCTCATGAAACCTTTATCTAGGAGGTATTTAAGTTGTTCTTGTAACTCTTTAAGCTTGGATAAAGCCATATGATATGGAAGGATGGATATGGAGGGATGGATATGGGCTGAGTATTAGGGAGAAGATCAACACCAATTTCTATTTCTCTATTGGGAGGTACCCCTAAAAATCTTTAGGAAAAAACTCGGGAAACTCATTGACTACACAACTGACTAAACAGTTGGAGCTTTAGACTTAGTATCGTTGACTCAGACTAAATGATAAATGCACCTTTTCGATATCAACTTTATTCCTTAAGATAAGATATGAAATGACTCTTGGGAGATTTAGAACTACCTTCCCATTCAAAAACTACCTTGTCAGGAAACTAAAACTTTACCACAGGAGTGTGACAATCTATTGATGCATAGAATAAATGGAGCCAATAGATGCCTAGAATAACATCAAAATCTACCATTTCTAACTCTATAAGGTTTGATAATATGATCTTATGTAGGACAGTGATAAGACACTTTTTATAGAATCTCTTGGCAACAACTGACTCATCCACTGGGGTGCAAACTAAGAAGGGCTTGGAGAGCTTTTTAGGACTTATCCTAAAATTTACCGTAACCAATGATGTCACATAAGATAGATTCGAACCTGGGTCAACAACACATATACATCAAGATAAAAGATCTGAAGCATACCAGTAACAATATCTGGTGAACTCTCCTACTCCTATCAAAATGGTAAAGCATAGAACTGATTCTGGTTTTGACTGCCATCGATACAATATAATGCACCTTGAGGAGGAACTGGGTGACGTAGTGGAGCTGGTGCGCTAGTAGCCTAAGTATAGGGACGAACATTCGTGCTTCCCTTCTTAGCATACAAACACTCTTTAATTTTTTGATCCGACTTGGCACATCCATAACAACCTCTTTTTCTCATCAAACACTCACCAGGATAATTTCTTCCACACTTTGCACATGTATTATAACTAGGACTTCCACCCAAACTATTCTGATACCTAGACATAGAAGTCCTTCCCCATTGCTCCTTCTTGGTTATAGGTGTAGGGGCACTGGATGAAGATGGAGCTGGCATAGATGAATGACCCTAAAATTGAGAATAATTTCCCCCTCCAGACCTTAGTTGAAAATACTCAAACTATCCAGTTCTAGCCTTCTTATTTCTCTTCTCTTTTTCCTTCAACTTCTCTGCCTCAATCTGCTGAGCATGAATCATCAGCCTAGCAATATCCATATCCCCATAAGCATTGTAGTTCTACACTCCTTGACTACTAAATAAAATACTCCAGTAACAAACTTACTCATACTAGATCTAGGGTTAGCTACCAACTCAGGAGCATACTTAGATAGCTGAGTGAACTTAAGGTGGTAATCTTTCACTATCATCAAGCCCTACCTCAGGTTCATGAACTACTCAACCTTAGCTTCTCTCATATCACGTGGAAAGAACTTTTCCAGAAATGCATACTGAAACACCTGCCAGCTTATAGGAGCTGCATTCTCACCTCTACCTTCCTTCCACAAAACAACCCAATCATAAGCAACATTCTTCACCCTATAGGATGATAATTCTACACTCTCCTCCTCAGTAACATGCATAATCTAAGTGATCTTTCTCACCTCATCAATAAAGAGTTACGGATCCTCACCAACCTTTGACCCAAAGAACTTAGGTGGATTTATTCTCATGAAATCACGAATCTTGGTTGCAGCTAATTTACCATTCTACTGAAGTGGGACTATCGCCTGTTAGTTGCCCTAAATATTGGCATTTGCAGCATGGGCCAACGCCTAAAAGGTAGCTCAAAATTTAGCATGAGACACATTTACATTCAAAGGGTCGACTGGCAGAGGTGGTTGGTCACCATTTCTACGTGCATTAGCTCGGTGAAAAGGTATATTCTAACATGTTAAAGAACAAGTTAAAGAAGATAGGGAGAAATGTAAGAATGATAGATCATGGAAAAAAATGATAATTCCTAACTCATTTTGTAGACTCTTGGTCATAAATACGGCGCGCTTCACACCCATGATCAAGATTCTATGTAACGCAGCTTATCTGACTCCCTAGGACTCTTTTAAACCTTAGGATCTGATACCAAGTTTGTAACACCCCAAAAATACACCCTAGATGCCACACGGTGATCAAGACTACAAGTAGTCCCAAGATAACCCTTTAAGCCTTCTAACATCTTTAGAACTAATAATAAAGATAAACTGGACTTGGAAAATCTTGAGATACTGAATTAATGTCTTAACTGAAAGTATTAAACTTTGAAATCTTGAAAACAAACACTTTTAAGTCAATAACTAAAATAGTCAAACAAGCCTTTACTTCTCACTAGAGAGCCACTGGGACAAGCCCCAGCTGACTCAAACTAAACAGAATCAAATAATTAAAATACATCATTAGTAGAAAATCTGGTAAAATGGGTCCTTGAACTATGAGGATTCACCAAATGATGGGATGTAGGTGGAGATAATCATAATTAATCATGCTGCTTGAACTAAGCACCAGAACCTACATTATAAGACAATGTAGTACATAGACGTATATGTGGATCAGTACTTCTAGAATATACTGAGCATGTAGGAGTGAATGCATAAGTAAAATGATAACTCAATGTGCACTTAGATTTTCAAATAATGCATGCTAAGCGTAAATGACTCACCTTAGGCTTGAATAAAATCAAAGCTGCAAAATAATAAACATGAGTAATAATGCATAATGATAAACTTTGTGAGCCATAACACTTAGTTATAAAATCTTTACTTTATTATTTCATAGGGAGGTTCTTCTAACCGACATAAATCATGTGAGATATCATGGAGTCCAGCGTCTTACCCATGTTAGGGAGAGTTTTCCGTCCCTTGCTATCAGAATATGACCTTAACTTAAGTTATTACTATACTTAGCCCACTATGGGAGCTTCAACCTACGGTGGCGCGTAGTTATGGGGTATGTGACCTTGGACTCATACCCAACTCGGTGCTAAATACTACTCCCTAATTACTTTATGCTCATACTTTACGAAATCCACCATAACTTAGCATAAGGGTTTTATAATGAAAACTAGTTATGCTTATCTTTGCTTTAAACTGTAATCAAAATGAACAATTGTGGATTCCATATCTTAGATTAGGATCAAAAGATCCATCTTTCTTTAAATCTTGGTATAAAAATATTAAAGAAGCTTAATACCATAGTCTTCTAGAAAATTCAAACTCATTCTTGGTATAAACTTAACAAATAA
This sequence comes from Capsicum pubescens, assembly GCA_030864215.1. NCBI lineage: Eukaryota > Viridiplantae > Streptophyta > Magnoliopsida > Solanales > Solanaceae > Capsicum > Capsicum pubescens. The sequence continues at coordinate 104,407,164 of CM061544.1, read as the reverse complement.
AACTTAAGAGCATGATCTTCTTGAAATCTCAATACTTAAACTTAGGGCTTAAAACCCATGCTTTAACTCATGTTAATTCATAAAAAAAATTCATGCTCAATAACAATCTTGAAATACTTCAACAATACCAAGTCAAGATAGTGCAATCTCATGCATAATATAAATCTTATAAGTTAAAACATAAACATAAGTAACTCTTAATATACTCAAAGCTTTAAATCTTATGATAATCACATGCTTCGAGAATATACATATACTTAGGTATGAACCCAACTTTAAAAAATTAAATAAAATCTTAAAATCATGCAATTTAGGCATAGGGGTGAAAGGATACCCTTATTTATAACCCCACATACCTTAATAGGCTTGATTTGATGAATGAAAGCTTGACTTTGTAAACCTTGGAAATGAACTTGAAAGCTTTCTTAATCTTCTTGAATTAGAAACTTAAATTCTTGTTTGTCTTGAAGGGAAAGTAATGGAGTTTTGTTGTTTTTGAGAGGAGGTTAGGATTTCTTGGAGAGAAAATTGATAGAGAATGGGCAAATAATGCCTTAATCAACGTTTAATCTATTTTTTTACGAATTGAGTCAGTGCTAAATGACCTAACTTCCACTTATAAGATTAAATTCGTAACTGGAATATCATTTGGAGGCTTGGCGCGACGCGATGGCATGCTCATTGCTATACCTGGTGCGATGCGATGCAATCACATTATGCTGCTTGAATCAAAGTCCAAATACAAGCCAAACCTCATTCAAAAATTCCAAAACTTTATCGAGACATGCTCCTTACACCCCTTCACATGGATCAACTCAAAACCCATCGTGTCGGAGCCCGAAAGGTCAACATAAAAATTCTTGAAGTTAAGAAGTCAAAATAAGGGTAAGTCTTCAACACTTAGTTAAATTTTCAGGCTTTAAACCTCTTATGCAAGCACTAGGAGATTAACTAAACTAAGTCTAATACGGGGTATTACAAATGAGGTATACTACACTAGCATCCAACCACTTGATTATCTATTTCTTTACTACCTCCTGCATAGGAGGGTTGAGTCAAAGTTGGTGTTCTATTCTTGAAATACACTTTGATTAAAGTTGAATTTTGTGAGTACACAAACCAGGAGGTATAGTTATAATATCTATAATGGACCAACCAATGACCCATTTAAATCTCTACAATACGAATAACAATTCTTCCACTTCTGACAGTCTCAAATTGGTAATAATGATTATCGGTAAAGTGTTGTTGTCTCCCCAAAATACATATTGCAATTAGAAAGAAGAACCTTCATCTCTAAAATTGGTGGCTTCTTAATAGATGGACGAGTAGTTAGAGTAGTTCTATTCTTCAAGTCTAAATCAAGCTTCTTTTGCACATACATATATGAACCACTCCCATAAAGTGCACATACCATATCATCGTACTTATTTATGCCATCACTATCAATGTTTATGATCACAGCTGCTAGAGCTTCCACACCTAACCTCTCTAAAATAGGAACAGTAGCATCAAAACCATTATCCCAAGGAGTAACTGAATCAATATCATAGAATGAATCTGCTTCATCATCATACACATCAATCACAAAAATCACTCTCAACTCATCAGGTTGTCTTATGGATTTGCATACATTAAATATCACCAATTCATTATTAAGTCTAAACATCAGAAGTCCTTGCTCCAAATCAATCAACGTCCACCCTATATCCAAGAAAAGTCTTCCCAAAATAATTGGGACTTGGAAGTCTACTTCATAATCTAAGATCAGAAAATCGGTAGGGAAAATGAAAGAAGCCACCTTCACCAATACATCATATAAAATACCACTAGTTTTTTTACCATTCTGTCTGCCATCACTAGTCATATGGTGGTAGGTTTAGGATCTCCCAACCCCAATTATTTGAATACTATAAACAATATAAGGTTGATACTAGCACCCAAGTCACATAATGCACGCGCAAAGTTGAAAGATCTCATGGTGCAAGGTATAGTGAAGCACTAGGATTCTCTTTCCTCCCTACTAATGACCCATTTTCTATAATACTGTAATGATGAATATTGTCAACTGGCTCATAACTGACTGCTCTCTTCTTGGTCATTAAATCTTTCATGAATTTTGTATAACCTACCATTTGCTCCAATACCTCTACAGGAGGTATGTTGACAGACAGTTCTTTTAGCATGGATAAAAAATTCTAATACTTACCATCTTCTTATTTCTTTTTTAGCCTTTAAGGAAAAAGAGGAAGAGGTTTTGGAATGGTCTTCATCACAGGTTTCTCAGCCATATCTTTTCCTTTATCTTGCAGATTATTGCTCTCTACCTCTATTGGATCATCATCATTCTTTTGCTTATTTTTAATGGGTACAGGTTGTTCTATGGTGACTTTACCATTTAGGGTAGTAATGGAATGACACTAAACATCATTCCTTGGATTGGCCACCGTGTTACTTAGAAGAGTGCCAGGCTATCTTTGATTTAGTATGGCTGACATCTAACCAAATTATTGTTCCACCTGCTTAATTTCTGTATCATGTGACTCAACTTTCTGGTTTAGCCCAGATATATCTACCATAATATCCTTAAAACAACTTTTTTTACTTTCTTGCCCTTTGACTAATTTTGGCAATAGCTCCTCTATTTTGGATTTTGAATCACGACTACCTGGTGGAACATACTTGTCACTTTTCTTCTTATAGTTATTTTTCTGCCGCCGATCACCATCTCTCTCTTTAATTCTGTTATTATAATACTTTCAACCTTGATTCTCTTACCCTTGAGTTCGAAAATAAGCTAATCTACGATCAAGATACTTCACTTTCTCTTTATATTCTATCTCGAAAGGACTAGAAGTAGAGCCCTACACTGCAACTGCATTCACTTTCTCAACACTCATTGTTACAAACTATTTTGTAAGCAGCCTAATACCTGTATGAAGCTGTGTAACCTCCTGTGCTACCATATCCTGACCTTCTTCATAAGTATTATCCGCTCCAATAGCATAAGTACCTGTACCCCATTCTGAATCTCTAGTGTGCCAACCTTTATTTGCCACCGAAATATTATCTATCATATTCTGTGCAGCATCCCACCAAAGATGCATAAATGCACCTTCCAAAATTATATCTGCCATAGTTTTTAAACAATCATTCAGTGATCTATAGAAGATTTCTAACAAGTTAGACCCAGTGATTCCGTGATTTGGTGCCATGATCAGCTTCTTCTTGAATCTAAACCATGCCTCATACATAGATTCTATAAGCAACTATCTGAAATTATAAATTTCACCCTTTAACTGTAGCATCCTTGCAGGATGGAAAAATTTATTCGGAAACTATTTCTGCAACTTATGCCAAGTAGTGATTGAACCTCTCAGATGTTCTCCTAACCATAGTAATCCTTCACCTGTCAATGAAAATAAGAACAATCTTAATCTTAATGCTTCCTGATCCACTCCTGGAATAGTATATAATGTGCAGATCCCAGTGAAATTAGCAATATGCATGCTCACATCATCCTTAGCTGCTCCCGAAATACACCCTTCAAGTTTAACAATTAGATCACATCGCTAGTAATGTCAAACTTTATATTAGGTGGTAAATATGGAGGAATGATAGCTCCTATCTCGGTAGGTTCAACATAACCCTTATCTTCTTATTCTTCGTATGGGTCTAAATATTGATATGCAGGAATCAATAGAGCTCTGCCTCTCTGAACTCAATGATTAAATCCCTTTCTAGGTCTAGCTAGTCCACTTTGCTGAGCCAACCCAACCTCTTCAGCCAATCGACACTCTTCAGATTCTCTTCTCTCTCGCTCTAGAAGTTGTTGCGTCTGTAAATTTGCAAAGTTTTATGGAAATAGTAGGGCATGCAAGAGTGACACATTTGGATCAATAGGTGGGTGTCTTGAACCCAATAGAAACACCATCATGAACTTGTCCTAACATCTTTCTAGGTGTTTGAAGAATTTTTTCTAGATCTGAATCAAAAGAAAGTAAGAGATTTCCTCTTCTCCTAGTGTTTGACATACACCTGCGTATGCCTAATAAAAAATAAAAAATAAAACCCGTGAACTTCACCAATTTGATTTACTACTCAAATCGTCTTCCCAAAAAATAGTGCCAAAATTTGATGTCGCACAAAACTAACCTCCAAAAGAAGTATTTTGTGGTCGATGACAAATATAATAACCCAACTAGGTTGGGGTCGATCCCATAGAGAAAATGCTGAATAGTTAATTAACTTGATGTAATTCATAAGCAGTACAGTAAAGTAAATGGGGGGACTTTAGAATTATTAGTGAATAGTAGCCAAATCTTGAATGCTTTTGAGTTGTAAATAATAAAATACGAATACTAGGACCGTGTTCCCTTAGCTTCTCAACTCCATACACTTCTTGTGATCAACCCAACTATTCTACAGTTTTGCATTTAAAGTCAACAAGATATGTATTATCAACCGTCTTATGAACGTGTTGATAAATCTCACCCTTTACCTTGTGAGCCTTAGGGCATTGCCTTATTGCTCCTTGTTACAACTTTAGTTCACTATCACCTTTTAAGTATCAAGTGATTAGATGATATAATGGAGCAATACTAGGATGGAAGTGAATCTCATATTACTGTCTTAATCTTCTTTCCTAATCATAAACTCCTTTGTGAGGACGGTTACAAATTCAGGCTATCCCCAAGCTTTTGTAGTAGCTCAGAGTTCAATTATTGTAAAGAAGATTAAGATGCATACATAAAACTTATAATAAATAAATCTCCCACTTTCTTTATCTATCTAATCTGCCAGGGTTCCTACAACCCTAGTCAGGGAAATTAGTCGCTCATGTTCATGCAAGAATCCATTATTATCAATGAAGAAGACATGTAATTAATTGCACAATTATAAGGGGAATAAAATCCCAAGTCTTTGCTTGAATAATAACCCAAAATCTCAAGAGTAATTATAAAGTATGTAGGAATAATAAGAATAATGTCAAAGTACGTAAGAGTGCGTAACCTAATAAAAGATAAACCCTAGGGTATTTATAGTATCTAAAAAATACTTATTAATCCTAATAAAAACAGAAAAGGTAAAGTTATATCGGCATAAGGTACGACTCGTTCCTTCACTCGTACTGATATCATACGAGTTATACCATGACTCTTGTGTGTACTCCTATGTCTGATCTTCCAGGATTTAACTTTCTATTCTGCTTATGACTTATGTTCATAATTTGTACCTTGATCATACAACTCGTGGCCTTTACTCGTATCCACTTGGGAGTTTTTATTTTCTTTTTTTTAACACTGGTCTGCTTGTAGTTGGATCATATGAGTTGTACTCAGACTTCTGAATCATATTTTTTTGATACTTCAACTCTAAATTTCTTTCTTGGATTCTGCTCTGTGTATGATTTCTTCATACGGCTCGTATCCTTGCTTACAACTCGGATGCTCTAGTAGTATATTCTCAAAACTTATTTTTTCTTCCTGGTCTTGGTTTCTAATATTCTTACGAGTCATTCTCTGAGTAGTATGAGGTGTTGATGACTCGTAAGGAGACTCGTACGTTGCTATAACTTGGTCTTTTAGGTCTTTTTGCTCCAATTTCTTTTCAACACTATGCTAGACCTGTTTTACCTGGAATCACCATAAAATTACATCATATCTACTAATATGACCTAAGTTCAAGCATAATTTTATGATTTTAAGCATCAAAAGTGTCGAGTTTTATGACACAACATTGGCTCCCGTGGTTTCGGAATTATAACATTGTGGTTGGTTTTGGAAATACACCATGTAGATTGGTTGTGGAAATACACATTTTGTATGGTTGTGAATATTGCATCATCATTCTCATGTCATCAGACACATCATTTCACTTGTTTGTTTTATTGCTTTATATTTACTTGTTATCAAGTATGTATACTTGATTTGTATTTTATGTTATGTATGTGCTTTGGAATTATTGGAAATATGGGAAATCTAGAAAATATTGAATATTGGTATCATATATTGGTATTATATATTGGATATTATGGACCTTCTCTAAAGGATTATGTCGGAGAAGACTTGATGATTGTGTGCCAATCTCAAGGCTGTGCGCCAACCCCAAGGCTGTGTGCCAACCTCATGCATCATTATCAGTAGCAGCAACAACATTACATTTGTTTATTGGTTTGATGTTGTGATTGGATTTACATATTGACTTGTTCGTTACTTATACTTGACCATCTTGTATATGCATATTCTTCTCTGCTTACGCTTGCATGTGATATAATGTATACTTGTGTTATACTTGATGTATTTGTAGAAACCTAATTTTTGCCCTCCAGAACTAAGTTTAATTTTGAGTTTCTTTGATTTTAAATAAAATTACAACATTTATTTTATCCAAATAAAAAGATTTTCAAAGTATTTATTTGTGTAATTTATTTCAAGTAGCGATTATATATTATTGTATTCAATTATATCAAAATTATGTAATTTTGTTACTTAAATATTTATTTTATGGAATAATGGATTTTAATCAAGGCTTATCTTGAAAATAAATTCAAATGGTTAAAGTCTTGATTTAAATATAATTTACTCTCAAAAATAATTTATTTGGATAAATATGTGGTTGATTTTATTAAAACAAGAAACTCGGGATTAAACGAAGTATTAATTCGTATCGAATTTCAATTTAATTTAGCTGATATATTAAATTTGGCCATAATGAAATCAAATTGACCATAAATTACGATGCAATTTGCCAATTGATTTTTAATTTGGCCAAAAATTTAATGAAATGACTAATCCTAAATTGATTAGGGTTATTTAAAAATAACCCCAAAATCCGTCTCTCTTTTTAACTCCAGTCCATACCCATTTTATTTTAATTCCAACCCAAACCAGCCAACTCCAGGCCCAAAAAACTGATGACCTGACCCACTTGTTATTTTCTTCTCCAACAACACAAAAAATAATAAAACAACAACAACAACATACGCGTCCAGCAACCGATGTAGAACCTTCAGCCAACAACCAACATACACATCACTCCAACATTAACAACAACTTCACCAAACCATTAAACTCATATCAACCCTCAATCCGACATCGGCAACCCAAACCCGTGAACCCAGTTTCGACCCCAAAACCCGCCCAGCAATAGCCAAAAGCCACCAAAATCAATTCACAACCAAAAATTCAAATTTTGAAATTTAAATTTTTTACTAAATGGTATAATTCCACCTCAACCTTGTCCTTTTTCCATTTTGAAATTCACAATTTATACTAGATGGCATAATTCCACCTCAGTCTTGTCCTTTTTCCATTTTAAAATTCAAAATTTGTACTAGATTGTACAATTCCACCTCAACCTTGTTCTTTTTTCATTTTGAAATTCAAAAATTATATTAGATTGTACTATTTCACCTCACCTTATCCTCCAACAAACCTTAACCTCAATTTAAAATTCCAAAAACACCCCTAAGTTCTTTTTCCCACATTGGTTGATTCAAAGAATTCAATCCACATCCTTTCCTATAAATACTACCACTGTTTTGGTAGAAATCAAGTCTGAAAGAGTGGAAAAAACTTTTAAGCAAAAATTTAAATTTTTTAGTAAAAATTTTTCAAGCGGTACACTAATCAGAGTTCTTAAAAGATTGCTTTCCGGTGGTGATAAAGACTCCAAAGAAAGATTGAATCCCCATTTTACTTTTCTAAAAACGGTAAACACACCTTTCTCTTTTAGTTTTGTTATGGGTTTCTTCTTCATCTCCTTCTTCATAGTTTCGTAGTTGTAATTTCGTTTACTGGGATTGTTTGTGGTAGACAACCTTGAAAGACATAGAATATTGTGATATCAATATTATGGCTATTTTATGTTCATGGTATTAAATGAGCTAATAATAGTTGAACATGTTTCTTTGGCTTTATGCTATGATTATTATGATTAGATGTAACGCCCTGAGACTACCCCCTAGATGTCACACGATACTTAGGACCACAAGTGATCCCAAGCTAACCCTTATACTGGCATAACTGGTGAGCAACTAAATAAAATACATTAATCTAAAAAAAATAAGTGAAAGATATGACTTTACTAAGTAGGTTCAATACAAAACTGTATAAAATGATTACAACTCTGGTTATACAAAATAAAACTGAAATTTAATACATCAACTATACTAACTGTCTATAAGCCTCTACTAATATTGACTAAAGGTAGATGGGATATGAACCCCAGTTATCCCAAATCAATATGACTGAATAAAGAAAATAAGATGCTACAAGAACTGTGATTGTCTCAAGCCCTCGAATCAAAAGGACTCATCACTTGCTGACTGGAAGCTGCACACTGTCTAATTATGATGTGTGGGCTACAAATGTCACCTACATTATAAGAAAATGTAACACATAGACGTATATGTGGATCAACAGTTTTGAATTATACTAAGCATATGGGGGGTGAATGCATAAGTAAAATAATAATTCAATATTCATACAAAACTTTCAAAGGATACATGCTAAGTGTAAATGAATCACTTTGGCTTGAATAAAATATGTATTGCAAAATAATAAAACATGAGTAGGTAAAATATAGATAATCTTTGTGATTCATAATGCTTAGTTCTAAAAGTTATACTTTTACTCTTTCTATTGGGAGTTTATTCTAACCGACATAAACCATGTGAGATGTCATGGAGTCCAACATCTTACCCATATTAGGGAGAGATGTTCTACCCTTGCCATCAGAATAGAACCTTATCTTAAGTGATCACTGACTTATTCCACTATGGACACTTAAACCTACGGTGGCTCGTAGTTCTAGGGCATGAGACCTTGAAATCATACCCAACTCGATGCTAAATACTACTCCTATACTTATATGCTCAGACTTTTAGAAAATCCACCTTAAAATAGCACAAGGGTTTATAATGAAGATCAATTGTGCTTCTCTTTCTTTAAATCAAAAAATATATGAACAATGTGGATTCCTTATCTTAGCTTAGGATTAAAATATCAATTTCTTTCTTAAATCATGGTAAACAACATATAAAAGAGGCTTAAGATCATAGTCTTCTTGAAATCTCAAAACTCCTACTTGGGTTTAAAACATATGCACTTAAATTTTTCAGAATTTCACAATGAAGTTTTATTCTCAACAATCATCTTGAAATCATTCAACAATATCAATTCACAATAAATAGGTGCAATTCATGATATAAACCTTCAAGTCAAATCATAAATAGATGAGATAAACATGCACTTCAATACGTAAATCACTTGTCAATTCATAAACTCAAAATAAAGTAGTTTGGGTATAAACCTAAATTTTCAAATCATGAAATCTTAAGAAAAAATGAGTTTCGGGTACAAGGATGAAAGAGGTATCCTTTTTCATAACCCCACATACCTTAATGATGAAGAAACTATGGAAAGATTGAACCTTTAAGTTGGATTGCCCAAACCCTAAGTTGTTTTTCTCCTCTTGTGTATTAGATGATAAACTAATGATTTTGATTGGGTTAAAATGTGTTTAGGGACTATTAATCTCGTGTATTTATGTTTAGGAACGGTTATATAGTGTCAAATGACTTGGTTGTCCTCAAAATAACTCAAAAATAGAGTTTCTACACCACTTGGCCATAGGCTTTGCGGCACAAACTCATGGTAAACATTAGGCTTTGCGGCGCAAACCCTATGGAAAATATTAGGCTTTGCAACGCAAACCCTATGGCAAACATTTTCCAATGAATGTTTACGATGGTATGGCGTTGCCTAGCCATCTCCTAAGCTCTAGTTTGTGACGCCAACTTAGTTATGAGGTCCTTAAACACTCCCAACACCCCCACAATATCAACACATAATCTACCATCACTACGGAGGTACTAAAGATTATTTTAGAAGCATCAAAAGGGTGTTATATTAGATGGATAAAGTTTCAATCATTGCTTGATTAAAATACGTACTCATGCCTTTATTTAAATTCGTTGTTGGTACATATGTTCTCATTTAGAATGTAAAGTTGTTTCCTTTATGTTGAAAAGAATAGTTACTATTATTTTTTTTTCCTTAATAAATTATATGGATAAAGTTTCGACCTTTGCTTGATTAAAATACGTACTCATGCCATGTTTAAATTTGTTGTTGGTGGATGTGTTTGCCTTTAGCATGTGAAATAGTTTCCTTTATTTTGAAAAGAATAGTTACTATTGTTTGTTTTGCCTTAATAAATTAGTTGGATAAAATTTCAAACTTTGCTTAATTAAAATACGTACTCATGCCTTGTTTGAATTCGTTATTGGTGGATATGTTTGCTTTTGTCATGTCAAGTTATTTCTTTTATGTCGAAAAAGAATAGTTACTATTGTTAAGGGTCTGTGAAATTGTTTCTCAATTTGAAGTAGAGATTTACCCGTATCTAGGAATTTGGTGTTGTTTTGAAAAGACATATCATAGTGTGTTATGTTTGTAGCCAAGTGATTTGAAAAATCACCGCTTAATATTGAAGTTGACCACTTTGGTATACACACATGATAGCTGGCTCATTCACATGCAGAAATTGTAATTCAAGTGCTACTTTTAACATCTAACTCCTTTGTCGATCCTTAATTTTTTTTATTAAAGAGTTATTTTTCTCCATGATTATATGCCACGATGAAATGCTAATTTCTTTTGATATATGTTTACAGTCATGATTTACTCATTTTCGTTGTCAAAACTGTCATTGATTTTGTCTTATTTATATTGAAAAGTTGTTGGGGTTGTAGATTTTGTTGAAATGGTGTAAAAATAAAATAGGAGTTGGCATAATTGGACACTGTTTCTTAGAATTAATTTTTTATTATTTTTTCTATCTTGTCTTTGAATATAATTTCTCAAACATTTTTAATATATGCTATTTGCTTCACCTCGATTATTGATTTATTTCTTGAAGTATTTTTGTATCATGAATTTTTTTTCAAATCCGTTGATTGATTCCATTTGGTATTGAAAAAGTGTTGTTGCATTAGTATGTCTTGTATTTCATATTTGAGATGTCACAAAAAGATTTCCTCATCTTATTCTCATTCCTCTTTGCTTTTTTTAATGAAAACATGTCTTAGACTATATCATATCATAGTATTTGGTGCAAATATGTGTTAATCTATAGAAAATATTTGTCCAAATTTTAAGCAACTATACTTGTAGGTCAATTTCTTCTTTTCAAGGATTAGTTGATTATATTGTGCTAGGTTCGATTTTTTGTAAGATTGTTTGAGAAATGGGTTAATTTCCTTTTATTGTATAATTTTATTTGTTTTTGATAGCATAGTATAATATTTCTTTGTGCTTGGGAATACTATTTTTCCATCTTAAATGTAGAATTTTCAAACACATATTAATTCTTCTTCTTTTATCTTTTTCTTTGAATGAATCCATTTTGAAGCTCAAATGGACTCCTTTCCTCTTGCATTTCGTAATAGGCCAAGGAGTCCTACCTTTTCAAGTCAAGTTTGAAGTTTAAACCCAAATTCGATTATATGGCATATGGGGGCAAAAAGATGGAAGAAGAAGGAAAATGAGTCATAACCTATTGATGAGGTCGCTAAGAGACTTGAAAAGTCTCAATTTTTATTATTGTCTTGTTCTTTATTTATTTATTTATCTATTTGTTCATTCATTTGGGCCTCGAAGCCAAAGTTGTAATTTTATACAGGTGAAGTGAATTTTTAGGCCTTCATCGTCTGAAAACTATCTTAGGACAGGTTATGGGCCAAAAACTCAAATGATTAGATTAGGACAGGTTGTGGGCCGAAATCACAATTAGATTAGGTTAGGTTCATTTGAATGATTTAGGCCTAATGTACTAAGTCTTTTAGTCTCCCCCTTTTCCCTTAATATACTAGTTGTTTTATTTTTTTATTTTTCTTAGATTTAGTTAAAAGTTTTGCTAAGTCGTCAAAACTTGTTTTGCACAAATCTTGAAAATAGTTATTTCCTTAATCAATTTCTTTTCAAAAATCAACTTTCCATTTTAAGTTAGTCAAAAAGTTGTTTTCAAATAGTATGGATAACTGCAAGTTAGAGGATACTCTTGGTGCCTTAACAACCATCCAAGAGTATTAATAGGAACTACTTACTCGAAATTTTTTAACTTACAAAAAATAAAATTGTTTTGAATCTTTTAAGTAATATTTTTAGTTTTTCTTGATATTTTCTCAAAAATCAAGTGGCGACTCTAAAATTTCTTAAATTGTTTCAAACTTTTCTTTAAGGTTAAAATAGTTTAAAAAGTCAACAAATAATGTTTTTCGATCCTTCGAATCGAAAAAGGGAAAAACGGTGTTGTTATTGTATTTGTGATGTCTATTAGAATTGTTAGTGCAAGCAGTATGGGCTACCATTGTTGGATATTCTCTGATTCCAGGTGACGTGCCCTTAGTGTGTATTTTGTGTACTTTATTTTCTACTTTTCTCGATCATCCTATGCTACCTACTGAGTACAAGTGGACCGCACTCACTCCTACTATACCCTTCTGGTGCAGATTTAGATTTGGGTGCGCCCCACGTTTCTTGATTCAGGCGATTGTTGGATCTTTCAAGGTAGTTGATGATTTTCAAGTGTTCGGATATCTTCTACTACCCTTCTCTATACACTATGTCTTTATTTTTCTTTTAGAGAGAGTTTCTATTCTATTTAGATATTTTATGTATTTCATTTGGATTCGAGTTGAACTAGATATGTCCTTATACTGTTAACACTTGGTTTTAGGAGTTATGGAAGCGTTTTTATAGTTCCTTTCACATTTATTATACATGTATAGTTCGACATTATTCTAGAATCCTTACTATGGGGTTATTATTATCTTTTCCCTCTTTGTGTATCGGTTAGGGTGATAGGCTTACTTGTCAAGGTTCGTCGTTACAAGTGCCATCATGACCCTTTGGATTCTGGGTCGTGACAATCATGCCTAATCTCCTTCCTCTAATATTTCTTTGGTCTACCTCTACCCCGCCTAAAACCATCCATGCATAGTCTCTCACTCCTCCGTACTTGAGAATCTATGCACCTCCTCATCATATGACCTAACCATCGCAATCTTACTTCCCGCATCTGTCCTTCACCGAAACCACTCTCACTCTCTTCTAATAATCTCATTCCTATCCCTATCTTTCTTGGTAAGTCCAAACATCCATTGTAATATCATCATCTTCGCGACATTTAACTTTTGGATGTGGGAGTTCTTAATGGGCCAATGCTCCGCTTCATACAACATAGTTGGTCGGAATGTCACTCTGTAGAACTTACCTTTAAGATTAGAAGGCACCTTCTTATCACACAAGTCTCCCGAAGAGAGCCTCAATTTTAACCACTCTGCACCTATACGGTGTGTGATATCTTCGTCCATCTCACGATTCCCCTGAATCATAGACCCAAGATGCTTGAAACTCTCCCTCTTCTAAATGACTTGAGAATCTAGCATCACTACCACATCATCCTCATGCGATAAATTACTAAACTTACATTTCAAGTACTCTGTCTTGGTCCTACTCAACCTAAATCCTTTTGACTCATGGGTAAGTCTCTAAATCTCCAACATATCATTTACTCCTCTGTCTATCTCGTCAATCAGCATAACATCATCAGCAAATAACATACACCAGTTCACTTTTCCTTGAATACGTTGCATTAAAATATCCATCACCAAGGTAAATAAAAATAGGTTAAAAGTAGATCCCTGATGCAACCCTATCAAAAAAAGAAAAGGGCTATGTAATGCCCCGAGAGTACACCCTGGGCGTCACATGGTGCTTATGATCCAGAAGGACCACACGCGAACCCATGACTGGTACCTGTTGTGAGCACTGAATATAATACTTGAATATATACGTGGAAGAAATCTAAAAATTCCATAAGGTTCTCAAAACACTGAAATAATAACTGAGTATAATTGATAATAACATCTAAAAACTGAATAACTGACTATGCTAGTCTGAGAGCCTCTAACTGTCCGAATATGGAGTTGATGGGACAAAACCCCAACGAAGTCCGCCTGAAATAAGTATTGAACTGCTGAAAAACTAAAATAGGTAAACTTTGTCCTCGAATTATGAGGACTCACCACTATAACTGAGGCTGATAGCCTAAGCTGCTAAGCATGGTCAGGAACCTGAGCGTCCAAACCTATAATATAAGACATCATAGCGCAAAGAAAGAGTATGCATTAGTACTAGGAATCTATTGGTATGCTAAGTGAGGTAAGGCTGATATACATGGGTTCATATGCATGAGATGACAACTGACTGGATGAACATCATGAAGTAACTAAATGAGAGTACATGTCAAACTGCAACTACTGAACATACTATACTATGCATATAGGTATACATCGTGTATCTGAGATTATATTGAAATTGAGTAATGAATTCTGATGGTTGAGTAACTAATAACTGATAGTCGTGGTTCTATAGAATCAACTGAGTTCTTTACTGAATACTAAGACTGAAACTATAACTGTGGGAGTGTTCATCTAACCGACATACCCCGATAAAGACTGATTTGGGGTCCAATCTATGGCCACAGTTGGAAAGGTGTTAGCAACTTGCCACGGGATACTAACAATATTGTGCCCACCCTAATCTGGTAGGAAGACTTATGAAATATATATATGATTGTGTCAACCGTATTTTGGCAGGAGGATGACTTACCCTACACTGGCTACATAGTTCTGTAACTCAGGAATTGCTACTAAGGGTCAAACCCTAACTGGAAGGAATACCCTCATCCCTAGGTTCGCTCGGTGCTGAATTCTACTCCTAACTGAAAGACACTGATCTATAGATTGTACTAAGCTTGACTGAACTGACCCTGATCGTGTTGACAGACTGAACTGGACTGAATTCACTGAGTTCTGATAACTGACTGGGTACTATGGTTCTTGACCTTTACTGGGACTATTCTACAACTACTGCAACTAAGTAAACAGCTAGATTTCGGGTAATAAATACCCTCAGGACTCGATAGCATAATTGATAAACTCATCTCACAACTTTAACAACACAACAATAGGTTACCATGCACGATTAACTCATATAGACATTTTATCAAACACTTGCAAGGCATAGCTTAATCATGGAAATAGTTTAAACATATAGTAATAGCATGATTTCAATGCTAAAATCACCAAAAGATCACAATGCACAATTCCTTCACTTAGATATTTTGTCAAACACTTAGGAGGCATAACCCTGTACATGAGAATGCACAACATGTTAATGCATCATGACTACAACAATCAATTCACAATTCAAGGGTTTGACATGAGATCTACATCAACCAATATACCCATTGATCTATTTTACGTAAAACTCAATTTTTCTTAACTTTGAAACACAAATACCAACACAAACATGAGCATAATTCAATTTAAAACATGAGAATCATAATTCAAGTTTTGAAAAGGATTCTTAAATTCCAAGGGTGGAAGGAAACCCAAGGATGAACACCTAACATACCTTGATTGTTGATTTCATAAGAATTGTCAGTGAATTCTTGGGGATTGGACTTTAACTTGATGAAACTAGGGTTTTGTTCTTGAGAGTATTTGTGAGATAATGAGTGAATTTTGCCCTTTGGGAGGTTTAATTTCATGTTATGGCTGAGTATTATAAGGGTAAAATGACCCAATTACCCCCACAAACTCGTAACTTAATACAAAAAAACTTGCCCAATGATGTGATAGGCAACGCGCCACGTTGATGGGATCGACGCAATCACCGATGCATCGCGTCTATGGTGCCGATGCGATAGCCAATGCAACACGTCATAATCGTGTTGGCTTGCTATTTTGTTCATACAAACATGGCTCAAATGATGTTCAAAAATTTCAAAACTCACCCGAGATGACCTATAGATAACCCTAATCATGAATCAATTTAAAAATCGACAATCTAAGGACAAAAAGATCGTGAATGATGCCATTGAAATATTGAGGCCATAAATGAAACTAAGTGTCAACACTTCGCTGAAATTTTCTAAGTTTGGTACCTATTTTGGCATGCTATAAAGGACTAAAATGACTAGGACTTTGCGGGGTCTTACAATATCTCCCCCTTTGGAACATTCATCCTCGAATGAGACTGACTGAACTGAGAGGAACAGAGGAACTGTACTTACACTAACATGCATAACTGAAGCATAACTGAATTTTAGAGACATGATGCATGATTGAACTGTTTTATGAATACATGAATGATATGATAATGTTATGCAGCTGTAACTGAGTATGGAATATAGTGAATCTAAGGAAGTTGTTACCTTAGGCTGAGTCTGAGTTTGCAGAGAAGAGATGAGGGTACTTGGTTCACATGTTTGCTTCTGCTTCCCAAGTATCTCTCTCGATGGACTAATTCCGCCAAAGAATTTGACCAAAGAAACTTCTTTGTTCCTTAGTCTGCAAATCTGACGATCAAGGATTTCGACTGGGACTTCCTCATAAAAGAGACTGTTTTGAACATCTACACTCTCTATAGGGACTATAACTGTTGGGTCCCCAATGCACTTATTTAGCAGAGAGACATGAAACACTGGATGCACTGATGCTAAGTCTGCAGGTAGCTCAAGCTCATAAGCTACCTTATCGACACGACTCAAAATCCTATAAGGACCAACATATCGGGGACTAAGATTCCTCTTCTTACCAAATCTCTTCACCCCCTTCATGGGAAAGATTTCCAAATACACATAATCGTCAATCTTAAATTCAAGATCTTTCCTACTTACATCTACATAAGATATTTATCGGCTCTGGGTTGTCTTAAGTCTCTCCCTGATCAACTGTACTTTCTCTAAGACATTAAACGCCAAGTCAGGACCCACTACCACGGTCTCACCTTTTTCAAACCAACCAATGGGAGATCTACATCTACTCCCATAAAGAGCCTCAAATGGAGACATCTGGATACTGGAATGATAGGTTTTATTATACGCAAACTCAATCAAAGGTAAGTGGTTATACTAACTACCCTTAAAGTCAACGACACACGCTCTTAACATATCTTTTAAAGTCTAAATGGTCCTTTATGATTGACCATCTATCTAAGGCTGGAAGGTTGTACTGAAGTGGACTTGAGTACCAAGACCCTTTTGGAAGGCTTTCCAAAAGTGAGAGGTGAACTATGTACCTCTATCTGAAATAATGAACAATGGGACACCATGTAGCCTAACCAACTCTCTGATATAGGGTTTGGCATAGTCCTCGGCTGAATAAGAGGTATGAACTGGCAAGAAATAGAATGATTTGGTCATCCTGTCCACAATGACCCAAATCGAATTATGCAGCCGACGAGTACAAGTAAACCTATCACGAAATTCATGTTCACTTTCTCCCACTTCAAAGTGGGAATACTGAACTCCTGCATAGAACCACTAGGCTTTTGATATTCAATCTTAACATACTGACACGTGGAGCACTTAGCTACAAACTCTGCAGTATCTCTCTTCATCCCACTCCACTAATAGACTTCCCACAAGTCGTAGTACATCTTAGTGGACCCTGGATGAATAGAGTAATACGCACCATGCGCTTTAGCAAGAATTCGTGTTCTCACGCCATCAACACATGGCACACATAGCCTACCCTGGAAATGTAAAAAACTATCTCCCTCTTAGGATAAAACTTCAACTTTCTAGTCTCTGACAAACACTTTTAGCTTAACTAAACTGGGATATCTGTCCTACTTTTATTTCACCTCAGAAACTAAAGAAGACTCTGAACTATTATGCACCCATACACTACCCTCAGCCTAATCAACCAAACATACACCTAGTCTAGCAAGCTGATGAACTTCCTGAACTAGCTTCTTCTTACCATCCTCAACGTTAGCAACACTACCCATGGACAAATTACAGAGGGTATCTGCCACTACATTGGACTTGCCTAGATAATACAAAACACTCATGTCATAGTCTTTGAACAACTCTAACTACCTTCTCTGATGCAAGTTTAGGTCTTTCTACGAAAATACAAACTGCAGGCTTTTGTGGTCTCTGAATACACAACAACTACTAATTCAAGATCATGGATACGATAATTCTTTTCATAGGGCTTAAGCAGTGTAGTGTCATAGGCCAGAACCTTACCCCTCTTCATCAAAACACACCCCAAGCCAACTCTGGAAGTATCACACTATTCAACAAATCCGTCTGAAAAGTCGGGTAAAGTCAAAACTAGGGTTGTTGTGAGTCGAGTTTTCAAATCCTGAAAACTCTTCTCACAAGAATATGACCACTAGAACTTAACTTTCATCTGAGTCAATCTGGACATAGGGGATGCAATAGACAAAAATCCTTCAATAAACAATCGGTAATAGCCAGCCAAACCCAAGAAACTCCTGATATTTGACGGAGAGATGGGTCTGGACAAGTTTCTCACTACTCCAGTCTTTTGAGGATCAACTCTAATGCCATCACCAAAAATAATATGACCAAGGAAAGCTATTGAACTTAGCCAAAATTCATATCTACTGAATTTGGCAAACAACCAATGGGCTCTGAGATTCTGTAATACTATTCTGAGATAATCTGTATAGTCATTTTCACTGTAGGAGTAGACAAGAATGTCACCGATGAAGACTATGACGAACATGTCCAAGTTTTTCTTAAACACGCGGTTTATTAAGTCCATGAAAGATGCTATGGCATTGGTAAGACCAAATGACATGACTATAGACTCGAAGTGACCATAACGGGTTCTGAAGGTTATTTTTAGAATGTCACATTCTCTGACTCTGAGCTGATGATAGTCGGATCTGAGGTCTATCTTAGAAAAGTAATTGGCACCCTAAAGTTGGTCAAACAAATCATCGATTCTAGAAAGTGGGTACTTATTCTTGATGGTTACTTTGTTCAACTGACTGTAGTCTATACACATTCTAAGAGAACCATCTTTATTTCGCACGAATAAAATTGGTGCACCCCAAGAAGATACGATGGTCCTGATAAACCCTTTGTCTAAGAGGTCTTTCAAATGTTCTTTCAACTCTTTAAGTTCAGTTGGATCCATTCTGTATGGCGAAATAAAGATGGGCTAAGTATCAGGAAAAAGGTCTATTCCAAAGTCAATTTCCCTTTCGGGAGGAACTCCGGGGAGATCTTCGTGAAACACATCTAGGAATTCACCTTCGACTGGAAATGACTCAAGATTAGGAGTCTTAGAACTAGAGTCTTTGACTCACACCAAATGATAGACACACCCCTTGGATATCATTTTTCTCGCTCTAAGGTATGAAACAAGTTGACCCTTAAGTGTTGTGGCACTACCCCTCCATTCTAGGACAGGTTCATTTGGGAACTGAAAATAGACAACTCTGTTTCTACAATCAACTGAGGCATAGAATGAATGGATCCAATCCATACCGAGAATGATGTTAAAATTTGTCATCTCTAACTCTACTAAGTCTGCTGAAGTAACTTTATGAGATACCATAATTGGACAGTTCATGTATACCCACCGGGCTATGATAGACTTATCAACTGGGTAGAGAATGAGAAAGGCTCTGTTAGGATTTCGGTACTGACTCCAAAGTTGATGGCTATGTAAGGAGTTACAAAAGATAGAGAATCTCCAGGATTTAACAAGGCATAAACATACAAATGGTAAACTTGTAACGTACTAGTGACCACATCAAGAGAACTTTCCTGATCCTATCAGGACTGAAGTGTATAGAGCCTATTTGGGTGTTGCCCACTGGTGGCACTGTAAGCAGTACCCTGCTGAGATGGGCGACCGAACTGAGCTGGGGGATGATTATATTAACTTTGCAAACCCACCTGAGGACAATCTCTAATTCTATGACCTGGCTAACCATACCCGAAATACACATCACTTCCAACCCTGCAGATACCCTGATGATTTCTACCACACTTCTGACAAAGAGGATTTGTTCGAGCACCGCTAACACTAACCAAAGATTTAGATCCTGGTGCCCTATCCTTATTATTATTTCTGAATTTAGGCACTAGAGCACTGGCTGAGGACGAAGCTGGGACTAAAGATTTCAGGTGGAACTGAGGATGACTACCACTCTTTAACTTGGGCTGAGTGAAGTTGAAGCTACCTATTTTATCCATCTTGTTCTCCCTTTCTTTCTCCTTAGTCTTTTGTTCCTTAATCTATTGAGCATGTACCATCAACCTAGCTAAGTCTATCTCCTTAATCAACATTGTAGTCCTATACTCCTTGACCATACTATCATACATACCAGACATGAACTTGCTCATCTTAGACGTTCTATCAGTTACCACATGAGGAGCATACCTGGCCAACTGAGTTAACTTGAAGGAATACTCTTTCACACTCATATTGCCCTATTTTAGATTAATAAATTCTAACACCTTATCCTCCTTCAACTCCAACGGAAAGAACCTATCTAAAAAGGTAGTAGCGAACTCCTCCCGTTCTATAGGCCCTACATCTGCGCCCCTATCTACCTTCCAGTGCTTAAACCATATATGAGCCACATCCTGCAACTGATAGGCAGCTAACTCAGCACTCTCACTAGAGGTTATCCCCATAATATTTGTTACCTTCTGCACCATGTCAATGAATTCTTATGGGTACTCTTCAGACTTAGACCCTGAAAATGAAGGAGGGTTCATTCGGGTGAAGTCCCAAATTCTAGCTGCAGCAGTACTGGCCACCAGGTTGTCCTGAATAGAAGTTGGTTGAACATTCTGAGCTACCACAGAATGGGCTAGAGTGGCGAAAGCTTCTCTGAATTCTGCGTGAGAAACGTGCTCATTCAGGGGATCTTTCTGAACGGATGGAGGTGCTGGCTAGTTCCTAGTTCTTCTTTCGTTGGTCTTTTTGGGGGCATGTTCTGTAAATGAAAGGAAAATTTGGATTATATAGAGAGTTTAACTTGATCTCATGCTCACTCTCATGATATGAACACTAAAAGAAAGGAATTTTTTCCTAAAAATACCTAATAGCCTCTTATCCATAAGTGTGGCATGTTATACATCCATGTACAAGACCCTACTTGACGCGGCTTTCAGACTCCCTAGGATTTTTTAAAACCCTAGACTATGATACCAAGTTTGTAATGCCCCGAGAGTACACCCTGGGTGTCACACGGTGCTTACGATCCCGAAGGACCATAAACTAACCCATGACTGGTACCTGCTATGAGAACTGAATATAATACTAGAATATATATGTGGAAAAAATCTGAAAATTCCATAAGGTTATCAAAATACTGAAATAATAATTGAGTATAACTAATAATAACATCTGAAAACTGAATAACTAACTATGCTAGGTTTAGAGCCTTTAATTGTTCGAATATGGAGTTGATGGGACAAACCCCCAACTAACTCCGACTGAAGTAACTACTAAACTACTGAAAATAGAAATAGGTAAACTTTGTTCTCTAAATATGAGGACTCACTACTATAACTGTTGCTGATAGCCTGAGCTGCTAAGTACGGTCAGGAACCTGAGCGTCCGAACGTATGATATAAGACATCATAGCATAAAGAAAGAGTATGTGTCAGTACTTGGAATGTACTGGTATGCTAAGTGAGATAAGGTTGATATACATAGTATCATATGCATGAGACGATAACTGACTGGATGAACATCATGAAGTAACTAGATGAGAGTACATGCAAAACTGTAACCACTGAACATAATGAACATACTGGATATACTATACTATGCATATAGGTATACATCGGTATATGAGATTATACTAAAACTGAGTACTGAATTTTGATAGTTGAGTAATCGATAACTGATAACCATGGTTCTGTAGAACTTACTGAGTTCTTTACTGAATACTGAGATTGAAACTGTAACTGTGGGAGTGTTCATCTAACCGACATAGCCTAGTATAGACTAATTTGGGGTCCAAACTATGACCCAGTTGGAAGGGTGTTAGCACCTTGCCACGGGATACTAACAATGTTGTGTCAACCCTAATCTGGAAAGAAGACTCATGAAATATATATATGATTGCGTCAACCCTAGTCTTGCAGGAGGATGACTTACCCTACGCTACATACGTAATTCTGTAACTCAAGAATTGATACTAAGGGTCAAACCCTAACTGACAGAAATGTCTCCATCCCTAGGTTCACTCGGTGCTGAATCCTACTCATAGCTGAAAGACACTGATCTCTAGATTGTACTAAGCTTGACTGAATTTACCCTGATCGTGTTGACTGACTAAACTGGACTGAGTTCTGATAAGTAACTGAATACTACAGTTCTTGACCTTTACTGGGACTATTCTATAACTACTGTAACTAAGTAAACAACTAGATTTCGGGTAATAAATACCCCCAGGACTCGACAGCATAATTGATAAACTCATATCACAACTTTAACAACACAACAATAGGTTACCATGCATGATTTACTCATATGGACATTTTATCAAACACTTGCAAGGCATAGCTTAAGCACGGGAATAGTTTAAACATGTAGTAATTGCATGATTTCAATGCTAAAATCACCAAAAGATCACAATGCACAATTCCTTCACCTTAGATATTTTGTCAAAAACTTAGGAGGCATAACCTTGTACATGGGAATGAACAACATGTTAAAGCATCATGACTATAACAATCAATTCACAATTCAAGGGTTTGACATTAGATCTACATCAACCAACATACTCATTGATCTATTTTACATGAAACTCATATTTTCTTAACTTTGAAACTCAAATACCAACACAAACATGAGCATAATTCAAATTTTGAAAAGGGTTCTTGAACTTCAAGGGTGGAAGAAAACCCAAGGATGAACTCCTAACATACCTTGATTGTTGATTTCGTGAGAATTGTCGGTGAATTCTTGGGACTTAGACTTGAACTTGATGAAACTAAGGCCTTGTTATTGAGAGTATTTGTGATATAATGAGTGAATTTTTTCCTTTGGAAGTTTTAATTTTATGTTATCGCTGAGTATTGAAAGGGGAAACTAACCCAATTACCCCGACAAAACCGTAACTTAATACACAAAACTTATCCAGTGACGCGATAGGCGTTGTGCCGTGTTGATATGGTCGATGTGATTACCGACGCATCGCGTCGATGATGTCAGTGCGATAGCTAATACGACACATCATGATCGCGTTGGCTTGCTGATTTGGTCACCCAAACGTGGCTCAAATGATGTTCAAAAATTTTGAAACTCACTCGAGATAACCTATAGATAACCTTAATCATGAATCAATTTAAAAATCGACAATCTAAGGCCAGAAAGATCGTGAATGATTAAATTAAAATATCAAGGCCAAAAATGAAACTAAGTGTCAACACTTGGTTGAAATTTTCTAAGTCTGGGACCTCTTTTGGCATGCTATAAAAGACTGAAATAACTAGGACTTTGCGGGGTCTTACAGTCTATGAGTCTCCTTCTACCATCCTCACATGTATCTTTACTCCATCACACGTGTCTTGAATCAACCTCGTATATTCCACATGTGTCTCTCTACCCTCCAGATACCTCAATAAAATCTCCCTGGGGACTTTGTCATATGCCTTCTCAAGATTAATGAACCCATGTGCAAGTTCTTCTTTCTTCTTCGGAAATTTCTCTACTAATCTCCCTACGAGGTGAATGGACTCCGTAGTCAAACGATCACGTATAAAATTAAACTGATTCTTGAAAAAAATATGAATCTTCTCAGCCTCAACTCTACCACCATTTCCCAAATCTTCAAGTTAAGTTATTTTTAAAAAGAGAGAGAACTTCTAAAAAGATGAAAGAAAAAGGACATTGTGATGTGTTATTTTGTTGTATGGTTTATTGATAATCATAAAGGGTGTGAAAAGCTTGTAAAACTTTTTTCTGTTGGTATCTCAAAGACCAAATTAATAAATGCTCAAAAATCAAAAGAATGAAACTGTAAGATAATATTAAAAGAAATTTATTTCTATTCTTTTCTAATCAACATATATATATATATATATATATATATATTATAGAAGAGTGAAGAGTGGGACGACCAAGGGTATATTTTTCATTTTAAAAAAAGTTCTATCTTTCTTACTTATGTTTTAGGCTTCAAAGTTTGACCATAAATTTTTAATGACAAAAAAGTCAAACTATTTTTTTCTAAAATGTCAATCACATCCCAATTGATATGATATCTCACATGGACCCACATAAAAAAATTAGTTGTTATTTGTACATTTAATTACTCTACAAAATAAACATATTTATTTCTCCTTCATTGTTTCGTTAAGAGCCACCACGTGTTGTGGATGGTGTTGGAAGCTTCCCATTAATTAATTTTAATTTTAAAAATTATCACTTTTTATCATAAATATCTATCTTATTCTTATCTTATACTTACTCATTTAACATGACTCATCAGTTTATCACAAATATAAGTCGATGATTACTTTATTTAAAGCTCCAAATAAGTCGGTGATTACTTTCTTTAAATTTCTGGAGTTGTATTTTTCTTATCAGTTTTGTTTATCTTGCTTAGGTAAGTTATCATTTTTTTTTATTTGGGCGTAAATTGATAATTATAAAATCTTTGTTCTTAAATTCTACATCTTGAATCATCCTATTATCTTTGATTTTTTATAAAATTTCTTTTTTGGGGTGAGTTTGTTTCATTTTGGTCGTTTGGGTTATGAGGTGCCCATATTAAGTTCAGATCCAACAATTTTAGTGCAACATTTGCAACCTGATGATCTGGTATCACACTAAAAATTCTTATATATATACAGTATTTTTTTGACGAAGCGGGTTCGAATGAACCCCTGGAGTCCATGTAGCTCTGCCCATACATTTGAACTTAAGACTTAGTATATTTTCTCATTTGTCTTCAAAAATTCTGACATTCCTCTCTTGCCAAGTAACTCACCAAATAGTTGCCAGGATGGAAAATCATAAACTTGAGTGAACACTTCTCATTGAAGTGAATAACAATTTGAGCCCCAAAGTTGTGCATCCAATAAGCAATTTTATAGTTTGAAAAGAAGGCTATGAATAGGTCGAAAGTGATTTGGAAGCTTTGAGTGCACTTGGAATCTTTGAGTATTGATGGTGTATAATTCATTCTAGTGTAGTCTTTGAATCTTTCCTATTATTGCCTACATAGAATTTTAGCAGTATTGTGTTTGCCAGATGTTTTCTTCTTCTATATTTTTTTGAACATTATGGGGGTCGCCTCTTTGTGAGATGAGTTGTAGTCCTATTTTGTTACCTTATGTTTCTTACAGTCTCTTGCTAATTTTTTAATCATAATTTCTTGTATTAGGTTTCTGTTCAATTGCCCCTAATTTCTTCCCTTAAAAAGCTTAGAATATCTATTCCTGCAAATTTTTGGCCATTGGAACCAAGGAAAAGCATCCTTCTTACTGTATGTAAGGTATGATCATCTATCATGATCGTAAAACATCGGCCATTAGAACCAAGGTAAAGCATCCTTCTTACTGTATGTAAGGTACGATCATCTATCGTGATCGTGAAATGTGTTAAATAAGAATATATAAATCAATAGAGATGAATTGTCTTAATTCTTTTTGTTGAAGAATACTAACACAAGTTGAGCAAGGAAGTTAAGTGTTTGTTGAATTACAAGGTTATTGAACATCATATATCAAATCATAATTCAAGAAATTTCTGTTGAATGGACTTTATATATGATATTATTACAATTAAAGGATGTCCTTTGTGGAATTATACAATGTACTATGGTTCTCGAAAAGAAACTCTGTGCTGTGCGGTTTGAAATTTGATTCATTCCAAATATATCATGATCGATCTCTCATTCGTTCCACATTGAATTGAATGTTTGGCATTTCTTATACGGAATCACACCATTTATTACTGACCATCTGTTAGTAATGTCAAAAACCATACATTAGTGTCACAATCTTATATCTGAGTTTTTTATTGCATTACTGTTCAGTTTTTGAGTTAAATCTTTAAATATAGAATCAGGTCAGTCTCTGCAGCAAGGATCTGTCGAAACCAACCTCTGAAGTAGATGTAAGCTTACTGTACACTTTACTATACATTGAAATCACTTTGTGGGATTATATGAGGTATATTGTTATATACAGAAGTCAAAAATTGGTATTCGTTTGTTAAGCTATTACATAAAATTGTTGTGTTGTCTTCAGGTGCTATCCAACAGAGTGAAATAAGGATGATAAATTAGTGTTATTTTTTTTCGTTTTCTCTTTTAAAGTACACATTTTATCTCTAGAAACAAATGGAGTATTTTATAATCCACAAAATCAGTGATTATTGAATACACATTTTCTTATTAGTTTCTTGCTTTTTATTCTAAATATGTTCTCTTTGACAAGTTTATCGTGCTATTACAAAATTCATTAGAGGAATACACAACATTTGAATGCATTCTCGCTTCCACAATCTTTATATTGGTCTAGACTTCACATTTTCATGATTATATTTCTTGTTTTCCTTGGGACAGGTTAGAAGGCTTCTTAATGAAGGCATGGATGCAAATGTGATGACAGGTGGCCCTAAGTCACTTGGTATGACCCCACTACATCTTTCTGCTAAGAGAGGTCATGTGCGAGTTATGGATGAGTTGCTTGGGAGAGGTGTTGATTCTCTCACTTCGTACTGAAACAGTTATTTTGGTTGCCAACTATTGTTCCTTATCGATTTTGCCTACACAAATTAAGCTTATGTTGCTTCTTTACAACCTACAATATCAGTCTTTACGTTCATACTTGTTGTACTCATGGGGTTAATAAACATTCAATCCCTTCATCTCTCGATTTGCATCTGTCTCCAACACAAATACTTTATTTTTAGAGCAATTGCAAACAATTTGAGAATGTATATCCTCCAAATTGGTTCTTCTATGGAACTAAATTGCAACAACACTATTAGCTTGCCATAAAAACAATTGTGGAAGTTTTGTAGTTTTATCTAGCTCGTTGTTCATGAAGCATTTGACTTTTTCATAAGAACTATGCAACTCTAAAGTCAGTCAAAGAGCAACTATAAACTGAACAGGTGGGAAAAGAAAGAAGAACAGAGAAGATTATGATATACCACTTCAATATGCAGTTTTTGGGTAATCTGGACACAGAGATATGAGATGTTTTAAGTGCAGAATAGGACCAGTACATAGCTTGAAAGACAAATATTTATTTTTGATATTTTGGTGTACATGCCAATTTTGTACAGTACTAATATTCAATGTATTATTTATAATTATATTGGATGTCCCTCAAAGGACAATAACATGCTAAGTGTTTGTAACCACTCTCTCCGTCCCAATTTATTTAACCCTTTTGAATATCAAAACTCAAATAAGTTGTTCTTTGATTGTAATTTTTTATATATATTTTTCAAATATTTTGAATTACCAATTAATTCTGTCTAAATTCAATTCAACAACATTAGAAAAAAATAGCATTTTAATTCGTCAAACTACATCAAGCCCAGGCCAACCACAATAGTATGTATATCTATATGTGTGTGTAAAGGAGAAACATAGTGGAGGTGATGCACCTCTCTATGATCTCCATTGCTATTTATCTTTTTTGTGTTTTTTTGAGCCATTTTCTATTTTTAAAATATTAAAAATTCGCATTGACATTATACACAACATTAAAGATAGTCATATTAAATTTCTTTTATCATCAATGTTATTAAACTTTTCTTATTTATGTGCTATGTAAAAAGTAAGATAAAAATCACTTTCTAAACTCTCTTAATCATGTTAAATATGAAAAAAATAAACTTAAAAATTATTTGTGAAAATTCAAAAGTCCTCCAAACGGCTCTTAATATTGACTACTCAATATTCCGTAATTTTTCTTTCCTAATTATTGCTGCCCATTCACGTTGTACATTTAATTTCATTAAAAGCTCTTAATTAATCTTTAAGAGCATTGTTCATTTCATTTTTCACGTAAAGCCTTTATATATCCAAATCATTAGATTTTACACTAACAACTCTTTGTTTAATTTTATTTTTGCCATAAAAAATTTCCCTTGAGTGCAATAGTCAATTTCTGATACGTGTTTTAGTTTTATTTCATAATAATTTATTTTCAATTGTATTTTTCCTCTATTTTAATAATATCTTTTCATTTTTAAAATTCTTCCATTCTCATTTGTTAATTTACTTTTTTTATGTGTTAATCAATGTATTTTGCCATCATTATAAAAATTATGATCAATTTTGTTTGACATATTAAGAAATGTAGCTCTAAGATTGCGGCAAATGAAGTTATCAAGCAGTGAGAACTTGGAGAAGATGAAGTTCTTTTACTTGCTTATATTTTAGTGAAATGTTATTTCTATTTTGACATTCCAAACTTTCATTCAATAAATAAATAAATGTTAAGTACTCTATCATTACTAACGAAAAGGACTTGTGAAGAAAGACTTTAAAAAATAAAATACACTAGAAAACATATCTTTGATGAATCATGGATAATAATGCCATTTACAAAAGATAAAAATTCAATTCCATTATCGGAGTTGTTCAAATACTGTGATTCACAAATGGTATATAAATAACTTATCACTTAGTAAATAATTTTGTCCGTGTATGTTTTTTTGAACCTCCATTCTAGGAGATTCAATTATAGGTTACAGTGCAAAAATTTGCTTAATTGCAACGTGGAACATATAAAGAGTGAGCATGTGTTTTTCTTTTATCAAAATTTACTCCCTCCGTTTAAAAAAGAATGACCTACTTTGACTTACACAAAGTTTAAAAATATAAAGAAGACTTTTAAATCTTGTGGCCTTAAATTAAAGTTGTGTCAAATGTACCAAAATAACCTTTAATCTTGTGGTCCTAAACATGTCATATGAAAAGTTGAAATTAAAGTCATGTGATATCTTTATTGATTGTTATTTTTGTCGAGTACGAACTTTTGCGAAAGACAATAAGCATTTGTTAAATAAAAGATAAATTATTATATTACGTTTGATTGTTTATATTCATATTTTCTTTATCAAGTATGCGCGTTTTCAATTGAGTATTTATTTATAGAGTAAATCAACACAAATAAGAGACTATGTAACAATTAAACATACTATATACTCCCATGAAATAGTGTCATATTTAACTAAGGTAAAAATAAAACAAACATGAAGTTACAAGGGTCATTTTCCTTTGGATAACACAATAGAAATGGTTATTCATATCAACTTGTTTTTGGTTATTTTGAACATTGAAAACAAGTCAAATTTCAAGGGTGAGAACTATGAGGTCTCACGTTTAAATTTCAGCGGAGACACAATGCTAGGTGATTTTCTTTTCATCTATTTTAGCTTTGGTGGATAGAGTCATTTGGTAACTGTTGCTGGAAGGTTGCTGGAACATCACAAGTATCCCGTGAATTAGTTGAAGTTTGCGCAAGCTAGTCCGAACACCACGATTATCAAAAAGAAGAATAAATATTTAAAACAAGTCACTTTATAAATATAACAAGTTCTTTTCTCAACTGCACGGAGCGCGATCAAATTCACGAGTATTACTTCTAAAGCATTATTACTCAATTAACGAAAAACGACCATCAAAATTCAATTAGATGATTTTGGTCTAAAACAAATTATTTTTTGAGATAAGGGTATTATGGTCTTTTTAAGTTTCAACTAGGGGCTTACCACTTTTATAATTTGATGAATTTGGTGTAAAAACAAATTATTTTTTGAGGTAAGGATATCATGATCTTTCAATTTTCATTTATGGGACTTCATAAAAAGTATGATAGTGATATAAACGTCAAATATTCATCTACTTTTTGAATTTAGGTACTTGTTTATGCTACTAGTCAAAGTAGAAGAAAATTAGATGTCGGTATGTTGTAAATCTTTCTTTTTTTTTTATGTGGGGTCACTTGACTTTTATTGTCAAACTTAAGTTAGGTTGTATAATTAAAAAAAAACTTTATAATTTGTTATCAATAAGTCTTTGTCTAATGTTGAGAAATAGGCTCTCTACCTTTAAAATATAAAGTATTCTTCTCACATTTCACCTAGGGGACTAAATTGGGTATGTTGTTGTTGTTGAGTCTTTGTCTAATATATTGGTTGGGTTTGGAAGGGACTTAAAATTATGGATAGTCAAGATTCTGTTTCCTAACTGTATAAATTCAAAGTACAGACAAATGACTTTGAAATTGTCTAGGAAAATAGATGCTTGCAAGAACCATGTTAAGTTTAAAAGGCTAAAGCATTTCAGAAATACAGAGAATTTAGGAAAATAGATGCTTGCAAGGTTTCTTTCTCATAACCCCTAGGAATGAACCATGGGCAAAAGAAAATATCCAAGATTAGCTCATTTCCTTGTTACTTGGTCTTTACTGCTCCTAGAGACAGCTTTTGGATTAACTTCAAGAGAAGTTAACAGACCCTTTGTATTGAAAAGGAGAGAGATGCCCTTATTGAGTTCAAAAGAGGCCTTAAGGACAGTTATGGTTGTTTATCTACATGAGATGATGAAGAAGATAAAAAAGAATGCTGCAAATGGGAGGGTATTGAATGTGACAGAAGAACAGGTCACGTAATTGTTCTTGATCTTCACGCTGAGGTTACTTGTCCAGGCCGTGCTTGTTTTGCTCCAATATTGACAGGTAAACTTAGTCCTTCTCTACTTGAGTTGGAGTATTTGAATTTCTTGGACCTCAGTGTAAATAGATTTGAAAATAGTGAGATACCAAGATTCATAGGCACTTTTAAGAGGCTACAGTACCTGAACCTCTCATCTTGCTTTTTTGTTGGTGAAATTCCAGCACAGTTTCAGAATCTAACTTCTTTGAAGATTCTTGATCTTGGAGATAATCATCTTATAGGAAAGGACTTTGTGTGGCTTTCTTATCTCTCCTCTCTAGAATTCTTGAATCTTGGTGGTAATGACTTCCAAGCAAGCAATTGGTTTCGAGAGATAACTAAGGTCCCTTCATTGAAAGAACTGGACATGAGTGGTTGTGGACTCTCTAAATTCGTTCCGTCTCCAGCTGATTTAGCCAATTCTTCTTTGATGTCCCTTTCTGTCATTCGTTTATGTTGTAACAGTTTTTCTTCTTCAGCTGAATATAGTTGGTTATTCAATTTTAGCACAAGCCTAACTAGCATAGACCTCTCTACTAATCAGCTAGTCGGTCAAATCGATTATCGTTTTGGAAGCTTGATGTATCTTGAGCATCTTAATCTTGCTGATCAGTTTAATCTTAAAGGTGGGATTCCAAGTTCTTTTGGTAATTTGACACGTTTACGTTATTTGGACGTGTCTAACACTCAAACATACCAATGGCTGCCTGATTTGTTTCTCAGGCTATCAGGCAGTATGAAATCACTAGAATTTTTGTGGTTGAACGACAACTCAATGTTTGGTTCATTGGTTAATGTCACAAGATTTTCATCCTTGAAGAAATTATACCTGCAGAAAAATGTGCTGAATGGTTTCTTCATGGAAAGGTCTGGACAAGTTTCGAGCCTCGAGTATCTAGATTCGACTGATAACCAAATGAGAGGGGCATTACCAAATTTAGCATTGTTTCCATCATTGAGAGAGTTGCATCTTGGCTCTAATCAGTTTCAGGGAAGGATACCACAAGGTATTGGAAAACTTTCACAGCTTAGTATTTTGGACATCTCGTCCAATAGATTAGAAGGATTACCAGAAAGTATGGGGCAACTTCGAAACCTGGAAAGTTTGTATGCCTCTTATAATGAGCTGAAGGGTACAATCACAGAGTCCCACTTTTCAAACCTCTCCAGTTTAGTATACTTAGACCTATCCTTCAACTTGTTGGCTTTGAATACGAGCTTTGATTGGATTCCTCCTTTTCTACTACAAGTTATAAGGCTTCCGTCTTGCAATTTGGGACCTTCTTTTCCTAAGTGGCTTCAAACTCAGAATAACTACACTCTTCTTGATATTTCTCTTGCAAATATATCAGACACGCTACCAAGTTGGTTCTCTGATCTTCCTCCCAATCTAAAGATTCTGAATCTTTCTAACAACCATATAGGTGGCAGAGTTTCTGAGTTCATAGTGAATAAACAAGATTACATGGTTATAGATTTAAGCTATAACAACTTTTCAGGACCGTTGCCACTAGTTCCTACAAATATACAAATCTTTTACCTACACAAAAATCAGTTCTCTGGATCCATTTCTTCCATCTGTAAAAGTACAACAGTAACTGCCACTTCTCTTGACTTGGCACACAACCAATTTTCAGGAGAACTTCCTGATTGTTGGATGAATATGAGTAATCTAGCAGTTCTTAGGATCCTTGACAAATTTGGAGGCTTTATACGTTCGGCAGAACGGTTTTAGCGGGATGTTGCCTTCATTGTCACAATGTCAGCTGTTGCAAATCTTGGATCTTGGAGGGAATAAGCTGACAGGAAGAATCCCAGCATGGATAGGGACTGACCTACTAAAGTTGCGCATTCTAAGCCTACGATTCAACAAATTCTATGGCAGAATACCATTGGTTATCTGTCAGCTTCAATTTCTTCAGATACTGGACCTTTCGGCAAACGGATTATCTGGGAAAGTTCCACAATGCCTAAACAATTTAACCATATTGCATCAAGAAAATGGCACTGGTGAGTCAATGGAATTTCTAGTACGCTATGACTATATTCCTGGATCTTACTTGTATATAGGCAATTTATTGATTCAGTGGAAACACCAGGAGTCCGAGTACAAGAATGCTTTACTATATCTGAAGACAATTGACCTTTCAAGTAATAAATTGGTTGGAAGTATCCCTAAAGTGATAGCTGAAATGAGGGGATTGACATCTTTGAACCTCTCGAGAAATGATCTGAATGGAAGTGTCATCCAAGAAATAGGTCAAATGAAGATGTTAGAGTCTCTTGACATGTCAAGAAACAAACTTTCTGGTATGATCCCTCAGGGCCTTGCTAACTTGACTTTTCTTAGTGTATTGGACTTGTCAAACAACCACTTATCAGGGAGAATTCCATCAAGCACTCAACTGCAGAGTTTCGATATATCATCCTATAGTGGCAATGCTCAACTCTGCGGTCCTCCTCTTCAAGAGTGTCCTGGATATGCTCCTCCTAGTCCCCCTATCGATCATGGTGATGATGAGGAGGAGGAGTTCCCATCTCTGGAGTTTTATATATCAATATGGTGCTAGGTTTCTTTGTCGCATTTTGGGGATTCTTGGGTTGTTTAATTGTCAACCGTACTTGGAGGAAAGCCTACTTCACATTCTTAATGGACATGAAGAGTTGGCTCCATATGACGTTAAGCTTCTGTTTTGCAAGACAGAAGGGAAATCTAAGGAACTGAATAATGTAAAGTTTCTATGTACTTTGTTTGTTATCAAGACTCGAGAGTTAACTAGTTTTCTTGATCCTTTTCCTCCTCTTGAAATTAACAACTGCACGGAACAGCAACATATCGAGCGCATTTCAACAAGAGGGTGATGTTTTTATCTTGACTTGTGAATGTAAAAAGTTTGTTGCCAATAGAATCTTACCACAAACTAATGAATTATATGTGCACAATTCTTTGACATTTCTAATTTTGATGGAAAGCAGAAACATTTACGATTATTTACTTGGCATTTATGCTGTCTTGATACATTGTTATTCCACATATTAGATTAGTTCAGTAAAATTTAAAGAAATTACTTTCATAACTACTCCATTTGTTCCATTTTTATGAGCAGTACTGTAACAATTTGTAGAATTTTGTGAAAGCAATTTAAAAATTAAATTATTAATTATTGTGACCTATAAGGTTTTTATATAGTTTTGAATATGCGATCTATTTCAAGAAATCTGAAAAATTTGTATTCAAATTTAAAATTAAGTAGCTTTGATATCATATTAAATAGGGAAGTAGATGTGTGGTGTGGGGGGTGGGGGTGGGGGGGGAAGCAAGTTTTGACCTACAAAAATTTTGACTCATTTTTTCCTTACCTGGTTTAGTAGCAGAGGTGTGCAAAAATCGAACCAACCGATAAACCGAATCGAGAAAAATATTATTGGTTTATTGTTATTGGGTTAATGGTTTTTAATGGTTTTATAAAAAAATTTATTGAGTTATTGGTTCAGTTTGGTTTTTTCTTATTGGGTTATTGGGTAAACCGACAACTCAATAAGAAGAAATAAATATATATATATATATTAGTTCAGAAGAGTTTCAGAAGAAGCTGAAAAGGTATTTAGACTAGAGGTCATAGCAGATTTTGATAAATCAACTCGAGCAGGAATAGATCACCTAGTGAGGTATATAGGAGCTGAATTTTTAGGAAGCCAAGAAGACATTTCTAAAGGAAAAGAAAAACAAGGGCTACTAGCGGCAGAATGGCTAGAAAAGCTGTAAATTTGTAACATGAAGTACATCCAAGAATATACTTGTGAGTTTGACACATACTACTACCAATTATTTGATAGTAGTAAAAACTTAACTCCCTACATGGACAAGTATTATCAAAAGCTACCACGATATTGGGCTAGCTATTTTAGAGATGAATATGCGAAGGAAGATCAAACGCAGGATTCTCTGGGAAGAAGAATTACCTTCCTTAACCAAAGGCTTAGTCAACTTTGTATGTTACATAACATGCAAAGAAAAGTCAATAGAATAGGCACACAAATTTACCGTGAAGACACAGAAGCAACATCTTAATGGGAATGTTACGAAAATCCTTCAAAAAGAAAAAGGAAAACCAAAGGATTAATTAAAAGGAAAAATATTTTCAAGAAAAATTATATACTAAGGAAAAAATACTTCAAAAAACGAAGAATTTTCAGAAGCAAAACCTACCACAGATAAATGTAAATGCTATAATTGTGGAGAAGAAGGCCACAAAAGTTATGAATGCAACAAGAAAAGAGTAAAAATATCTAAAATAGATAGAGAGGAAATAGAATCAGACTTAGAGTCAATCTCATCTATAAAAAGTGAAGATTTTTACGAAGAACTCTATGAAGAATTTTCAGAATCTAGTACTGATTCAGAAGAATGAATCAAGAAATTGAAAATATAGAAGAAAAAACACTCAGATTATAGAAGCTGAAGAAGATCAGCGAGGATATACATTAAAATCAACGTTCGATGGAGAATTATTAAGAAAAATCCAAGGATTAAAATTCAATCTTCGAACAGAAGATAGTATATTTAATAAATTACAAAGAACCTTTTCAAGAAATAAAATCTCTTATCATGAATATCAAGAGATTGAAAAAGTAATTGAAGTCACTCAAACTACTGGAAGACATAAGCTCAACTTATTAACAAAGCCTATGATCGACCAAATTCTAAGAAAAATATAAAAAAAAAGATCGAAAAAAGATGAATTATGTTCATCTGGTAGGAATCCAAATAATGGTTAAATCTGCCTTTAAAATGGGAATTGACTGTCCCATAGTAATTAACCTTTCAAATGAAGGATTTATAAATACTAGAGAAGGAAACCTGGGAATTGTTGAACAAAATTTGGCTTATACCAAATTATTATTCACATATTATCTTAGGTATTGTATTTCACTAAAAGATGCAAATTTTAATGAAGCTTTAAGTTTGCATTTTCAGGTAAAAAGAAAAGATTTATTCAAATCAGGTAATCATATCATGAGCATATATTATCAAGCTCTATATACGGTTACTAATTCAAATTATGGAAATGTCTATAGAAACAAAAGTCAGGTCGAAATTGATCAAAAATGCACAGGAATAGCTAGAATAGTTGAAGCAGAAACACAACAACCAAATATTCCTACTGAATATGAAATTCATGTGAGAAAAACAATAGAAATAGGAAGTTCTTCCACCTCAAGTCAAAGACTCTCAATAGAATATGGGCGAAACTCCATAAGAATGGCTAGTTATGCCATTTGGATTGAAGAATGCACCACAAATTTTTCAGAAAATCTACAAAATCTAAGAATTTTTTTTAATCGTCTAAGATGTCTTCTATATAGATAATTAAAAAAAAATTCTCAGAAAATATTTTATTCATTTTTCTTTGAAAAATTTGTGGTGCATTCTTTAATCGAAATGGCATGACTAACCATTTAAAATGTCCATTGGGAGTGCTAAATGTTGTTAAAGGCACTGATTCCTCTGAAAGTTTAATTTGCCAAAAACCACTTTTGCAATCAAATTTTGAAAAGTAGGTTTTTCCTTTAGCAAGGTTAATTAGATTATTTTTATTTGAAATAAAATATCCATAAAAAACATAATTTTTATTTAACTCTTTATAGTTAATAACCGTTCGAGCTTTTCCTCTTTTTTTCTGCATGATTTCTTACCATAAATGCAGGACAAATGTGAGGACTTTTACTTGCTCTTATTAATTTAAGATTAAGGAGTTCTTGTATCTGAATTTTCAATTCAGTTTTATCTTCTTTATTATAAAGCATTGGTTTAACTCTTATTATGATACTAGGATCTTTAAGAATTAAAACTGCTTTTTCATGGTTGTTATTCCATTTTTCTAATGGATTTTCTCCATAAGAAGCTTGTAAGTCCTGTTTTATCTTCTTGGCAAATTAAACTTTCAGAAGAATCAGTGCCTTTAACAGCATTTAGCACTTTCAATGGACATTTTGAATGGTTAGTCATGCCATTTGGATTGAAGAATGTACCACAAATTTTTAAAAGAAAAATGGATAAAATATTTTCTGAGAAATTTTTTTTAATCGTCTATATAGATGACATTTTAGTATGTTCAGAAAATCTAAGAAAATTTTTTAATGGTCTAAAATGTCATCTATATAGATGATTAAAAAAAGATTCTCAGAAAATATTTTATCCATTTTTCTTTGAAAAATTTGTGGGGCATTCTTCAATCCAAATGGCATGATTAACCATTCAAAATATCCATTGGGAGTGCTAAATGTTGTACAAGGCACTGATTCCTCTGAAAGTTTAATTTGCTAAAAACAACTTTTGCAATCAAGTTTTGAAAAGTAGGTTTTTCCTTTAGCAAGGTTAATTAGATTATTTTTATTTGGAATAAAATATCCATCAAAAACACAGTTTTTATTTAGCTCTTTATAGTTAATAACCATTCGATCTTTTTTTTTTGTTCTGCATGATTTCTTACCATAAATGCAGGACTACTGTGAGGACTTTAATTTGCTCTTATTAATTTAAGATTAAGGAATTCTTGTATCTGAATTTTAAATTCAGTTTTATCTTCTTCATTATAAAGCATTGGTTTAACTCTTATTATGATACTAGGATCTTTAAGAATGAAAACTGTTTTTTCATAGTTGTTATTTCATTTTTCTAATGGATTTTCTCCATAAGAAGCTTGTAAGTCTTGTTTTATCTTCTCTAAATTGAGACATTTACAAGAGTAATTTTTTGGGGTATCTAAAAATTTCTTTTTAAAGATTCCATTTTCTTTTATCAAAATATAAGGATTATGTTTTCATGAAATTTTTATGAATTGATTACATGGGGTTTTAAAATTAACCATATATATGGTCTGATGATAATTTTAAAACTGTTGTATAAAATCATTTCCTAATAGTAAATCAGTGTCAAGTTTGTCATAAGCAAAAACATGTTTTAGAGAAACAATTTTAGATCCTAAAATTATTTCTGCGTTTTCTTTTTCATGTGTTAATTTTTTTTTATTTTCGGCAATACCTATCAAGGTGATATTATTATTATTATTATTTGTATCCTATTTATTTTATTAAAAAGAATTTTGCTAAATTAGCTTCTGACACGTTATCTATTTGACAACAAGAAGTTAGTTTTGTTTCTTAGGTTGTGAATTCTACGGATACTGATACTCTAAAAGAGGTTTCCTTTGGCATTTGGATTTTTTTGAATAAAATAAGTTTTATCTCCCAAAGTTATTTGGATTCCTTCCTTTTGGGTATTATATTGATCCAAACTATTTAGGAATGTTCCTCCTAAGATTATATTATAATCATTTTCATGATTACTACTATAACAAGGAACTTCCGTTATGATTGTTCCAAGTTGTATAGGTAACTTTACCATTTTTGAACATTCATAGTTATTTCCTTCAAATGTTTTGTAAATGTATGACTTACCTTCATAGCTAATTAACCCGTCTAAGATACTTTCCTTGACGTGATTTTCTGATGATCCTGACTGTATTAGGATTATTTGTTTGTTCCAGTCGCTTCCGTTGAAGAATCTTCCTGAAACTTCTGTAACATTGTTAGAATCCTCAATTTTAAATCTTCTAGAAATATCTTTCCTTATGGAGTTTCTCTCATATTCTATTGAGAGTCTTTGACTTGAGGTGGAAGAACTTTCTATTTCTATTGCTTTTTCCACATGAATTTCATATTCAGTAGGAATATTTGTTTGTTGAGTTTCTGCTTCAACTATTCTGGCTATTCATATGTATTCTTGGTCAATTTCGATCAAACTTTTGTTTCTATAGACATTTTCATAATTTGAATTGGTAACCGTATATAGAGCTTTATAATATATGCTCATTATATGATTACCTGTTTGAATAATTTTTTTTTTACCTGAAAATGCAAACTTAAAGCTTCATTAAAATTTGCACCTTTTAGTGAAATACAATACCTAGGATAATATGTGAATAATAATTTGGTATAAGCCAAATTTCCTTCAACAATTCCCAGGTTTCGTTCTCTAGTATTTATAAATCTTTCATCTGAAAGGTTAATTACTATGGGACAGTCAATTCCCTTTTTAAAGGTAGATTTAATCATTATTTGGATTCCTACCAGATGAACATAATTCATCTTTTTTCGATTTCTTTTTGGTATTTTTCTTAGAATTTGGTCGATCATAGGCTTTGTTAATAAGTTGAGCTTATGTCTTCCAGTAGTTTGAGCGACTTCAATTACTTTTTCAATATCTTGATATTCATGATAAGAGATTTTATTTCTTGAAAAGGTTCTTTGTAATTTATTAAATATGTTATCTTTTGTTCGAAGATTGAATTTTAATCCTTGAATTTTTCTTAATAATTTTCATCGAATGTTGCTTTTAATGCATATCCTCGCTGATCTTCTTCAGCTTCTATAACCTGAGTGTTTTCTTCTATATTTTCAATTTCTTGATTCAATCTTCTGAATCAGTACTAGATTCTGAAAATTCTTCATAGAGTTCTTCGTGAAAATCTTCACTTCTTATAGATGAGATTGACTCTAAGTCTGATTCTATTTTCTCTCTATCTATTTTAGATATTTTTACTCTTTTCTTGTTGCACTCATAACTTTTGTGACCTTCTTCTCCACAATTATAGTATTTACATTTATCTATAGTAGGTTTTCTTCTGAAATTTCTTCGTTTTTTGAAGTATTTTTTCCTTGGTATATAATTTTTCTTAGAAATATTTTTCCTTTTAATTAATCCTTTGGTTTTCCTTTTTCTTTTTGAAGGATTTTCGTAACATCCCCATTGAGATGTTGCTTCTGTGTCTTTACAGTAAATTTGTGTGCTTATTCTATTGGCTTTTCTTTGCATGTTATGTAACATACAAAGTTGACTAAGCCTTTGGTTAAGGAAGGTAATTCTTCTTCCCAGAGAATCCTACCTTTGATCTTCCTTCGAATATTCATCTCTAAATAGATAGCCCAATATCCTGGTAGCTTTTGATAATACTTGTCCATGTAGGGAGTTAAGTTTTTACTACTATCAAATAATTGGTAGTAGTATTTTTCAAACTCACAAGTATATTCTTGGATGTACTTCAATTTATAAATTTGCAGCTTTTCTAGCCATTCTGCTGCTAGTAGCCCTTGTTTTTCTTTTCCTTTAGAAATGTCTACTTGACTTCCTAAAGATTCCGCTCCTATATACCTCACTAGGTGATCTATTCCTGCTCGAGTTGATTTATCAAAATATGCTATGACCTCTAGTCTAAATACCTTTTCAGCTTCTTCTGAAACTCTTCTGAACCAATTGTGTACCTTTCCGGTAAAGGTATTTGTAGCAATTAAATATTTTTCATTACTAGTATAATTATTTCCTTTCTCTGGTATAAAAAATAGTTCAAAATTTTTTGCCCATAAGTCTAAAAATTCTCCTGATTCTCTTTTACAATCCAGGTCTAGAAACTGGACAGATCCAACGTCTCCTACTGAGAGTCTATTTGGCATGAATTTAGCCTTAGAATTTATATGGTATTGACTATTATAGTCTTTCTATTTCTTAGATTTTGGTAGGAAGTTACTCCTAGATAATGGCTCGTTGGACGAACTTTCTTCTTTTTTAGGTTCTTTAAAGTTTTCTTGGGGTCCTCCTGTATCTCCACGAGTCATATGGACAAGATAATTTTGATCACTAAGATCAAGCTCTTCTAAAGCATATACTAGTTCGTCTGGTTCATTTATTTTCTTCTATTTCTGTTTTAGAGGTAGAGGCTTCTTCCTTATCCTTATCTTTAGAAGTTTTTGAGATAATTTCTAATTCTAATTTTTCTAATTCTTCTCTTTGTCTTTTTTCTAGGAAACTAGATATAATTTTTTCATCAAGACTTCCTTTCTGATAGGTTCCCTTATTCGAAATTCTTGAAACAAAAATTTAGTCTATAATTCTTTTTCCTAATTCCTTATTAAAGATATCAGTTTTTTCAATAAGATTATGTATTTTAACTGGTGAGTTATTTTTAAAGGTTTTGATTTCTTCTTCTATTAGATTTATTTTAAGGCTTATATACTTTTGAATAGCTAAAAGATCATCAAGTTTTTCTAAGACCTTTTCTAAGAATTCTTTATTCATTTAAACAAATTATGTTCTAGTTTATACTCTAGATGCCAGATTTCTAGTTCTAGCTCAAAAATGATCTTCTTTTGATAAAACAAGGATTTTGTGCAAACTCCTGCAAATGAGTTATAAGTATATCTTTCCTTTCGGATGTTAAGTTCTTGCTGTAATTCTGGTAATAGTTTTAAAGCCTGCTCTTTATCCATAGTATTTAGGTGGATCCCTAAACTTAATTTTGTCATAATTAGGTGGTATGCACCAAATTCTTCTAGACTTTAAATGTATTATTAATTTTGCCTCAATACTAGAGATCAAAGTAATTAAATAATTTAATCTATCAGGGTCTTCTTTTGTTTCACTTAATCTTTTATATTCTAAATAGTTACTATTTAGAGATCTTTTGACTTCTCTGAAAGCCTGAATATTTTTATATGGTCTTCTCATAATTAGTTTAGTAACCAAATAGATTTAACTATGTGGCTTTGATACCAATAATGTATATATATATATATATATATATATATATATATATATATATATATATATATGACTTATTACATATTTTTCTTAATTTCTCTTTAATCTCTACAAATTAACAAGCCTATTATTTCAATTATACAAACTCTTAATTTCTCCTAACAACATTTAGTTCAAACTTGAAGATTCTTGTAAATTAAAACACATTCTATAGGATTTTTGTTTGCAACGAAGATTCGATTTTTTTCCATGTTAGTTACTACTATTTCTATTTTATGAATATTTTCTTATCGGTTAAACCGAAATCAAACCATTAAGGACTAAAATCCAATAAACCGAAAATCGATAAAAAAAATCTTATTGGTTTAGCATATTTAAAAATTAAAAACCGATTAACCGAACCGATAATATGTAAAACTGAACCGAACCGACCGATGCACACCCCTATTTAGTAGTTTTTTAAAATGGATAAATTACACAAATCCCAAACATAAGAGATTATATTACCCAATATCCCTTACCTTTTTAAAATTTACATAATCTCAATTTTCAACTTTAGTCTTGATACATATCAATAAAAACTCAGATCTTATTTTTACTCCACCATTAACTCATTGAAGCTATTTTTTTTCAAAGATTTTCTTCCCTAAAATCTCTCCCTAATTTTCATCAATTAAAACATCTTCCACCTTCAAGTCATTTTTTTTTCTCCAAAGATTTATTTTCCTAAAATCTCTCCCAAACAAGTCAGCGCTATGCAGGAATAGTACTATTTCTACAAAACATTATTTTAAATTTTCCTAACACTTGGTCAACTTCACTAGTAGCAATTGCAATCGATCATGATGTTAAAACTAAAAACAATAAACACAACATATGTGTATCTGGCACAGCTTACTACTCGTTCTAATTAAAATAGTTGTCACGTTTCACTTTTTGAAAATTAATTTGATTAATTTTTAAAGCTAAATTAGATTGAGTTAGACTCATACAAATTCATATTTTAAACTTAAAATATTAATTTTTTGAAAATATTTTTCATAGTGTAACAGTGATTCATATGAATGATACTTTTGTTAAAAGTATATGGGTGATACATTTGTTGACAGTGTATGAGTGATACATTTTGCTATTAAATTATGGTGATACATTTTATTGACAATGTATGAGTGATAATACATTTGCGGTCAAATTATTGGTGATACATATGTCCTAAATGTTTCTATATCTATTATATTTTTTGATTCATTTATAAATTGGTGATACATTTAACATATGAATAAATGAATCATCTTTTAAATTGTATTTTTCTCAGCATATTTATTTCAACTATAAAAATATATCACTAATATAACAAATAACCTCGTAAAACTGATGCAGATAGTATTAATATGAATCATAGAACTTCATAAACATTTAATATGAATCATACAAATTTCAAACTCACACTCTTTAAATATGAATCAGAAATTTCAAACTTCAACTTATATGTCAAGTATGTTAAAT
Organism: Capsicum pubescens; assembly: GCA_030864215.1. NCBI lineage: Eukaryota > Viridiplantae > Streptophyta > Magnoliopsida > Solanales > Solanaceae > Capsicum > Capsicum pubescens. The sequence goes on along the minus strand of CM061544.1, from coordinate 104,364,502 downwards.
GTATGGAATATCTAATTTTGAAAAAAAAAATCATAGAAATACAACCAAATGTATCACACAAATTTTATATGTATCAGATAGTAATCCTCCGCCGCCAAATAATAATTCAGATTTCAGATGTATCACGTATTCAAATAATAATTTCTTTTCTTCATTCACTTCCGTCAACGACGTCGTACCGGTAGCGAACGGCTTACACTCAGTACCAGTGATTTTTGCCTGAAGATGCGGAGAGCTATTCAGTGTTTATAGACCCGGAAGCAGTGAAAAACGGGCCGGCTTCCATTAAAGATATTTTGAAGAGTTACAGTAAAGGTCAAGTGAGGAAAATAAGGAAAAAAGTAGTAGAGACAATTTCAAGAATCGTGTATGCAAGGCCAAGTGGAGGGCTTGGGACTGTGAAGGATGCATTTGATATTGCAATTGAAAGAGTATTGAAGAGAGTCAAGGATGAAAACGAATGGAAGAAATACGTTGATTTACACAGTTGAAGATGATGAGTTCGTAGTTTGGGAGATTTGATTAGTTTAGGTTGCTGGATGATGGAATACATTTGATTGTGTGTGATTTGCTCTACAGAATAAAAGAGAATTTGTTACTTCCTTAAATAAATATCTAGTCAGTTTTAAATATATCACTTTTTATATGTATCACCTTATAACATATGTATCACTATTTTAAAAAATCGAGATAAGATGTAATTAACCAAATAATTGGGATAAAATGTAATATCACTTAAAAATTCAGTGATTTATGTAAGTTACCCTTTTAAAATTTTACCCAACATTAGAGCCCAACGATATCTGAATTCACACCCAAAAAATACACATTAGGCTCCTCATGACAAGGAGCCTATAATTGGATAAAAAGATACGTAATTCGTAACCAATTATAGACTCCTTGTCATTATTTAATTTTTTTTTTTTGGTTTTTCATTCAGTATTTGGTGCCCGCATTGGAGCCCCGACTAATTTGGATGGCGCGTTGCAGGGCCATTACGGTGACAGCGCTCCCAACAGAGTTTTCTCCATACTCAGGGTCGATTCCATGTTGGTAACATTATTTAATTTCAGTATCGTGGACTGCATTCTCGGATAGTTTGGATAGTTTCAATTCCTGTAGCCATTCATCATAAATAAATTCACTAAATTTATTACAGAAATTATATCTATATTAGTATTTGCAAATTCAACATAAACCAGAAGTAAAACACCATTAATTTATTACGGATAATGTTGAGTTCATCTGAAGATCTAAATCTAAAGAAAATTCAAACTAAAAAACACAATTTAAATTTAAAGGTCCTGTAAAAGCAAATAAATAATCAATATGGAAAGAATTAAACAGACTAAATTTATGCATCAAACGAAAACCTAAATAAACTGCACAAGTGAATTTTGTGAAATATACTTTTTATTTTTAAAGATGAACTATATTCTGTAAAAAAAAAACTTACCCTTTCAAGTAATTTAAACTTTCATCATTAACCCACTATACATGAGATCCCAACACTATACCTCATTTCTTAAAATTTAACATAATGAAATAATACTAACAAATAGAAGCTAAACTACAATCCAAATCCTAATTAATTCAAAAAATGTAACCAATTTCTTAGCCTGATTTTTTTTTCCCTGTAGTATCACAATCCGAAACTCGAATCGTGATGACACCTATCATACTCTTAAATAGGCAAGCCAACCCAATACGTAGACAAAGAAAAAATGCGAAGTAATTACACAAAAAAGATAATACTGAAATATCTCAACAGAAACACCACAAACCAATCCAAAAATTGGTAATCGCAAGGTATAAGCCTCCAGAGTAATGAAAGTATATCTGAAAATCTTGATATACGAAACAACATAAATAAAAGAAATGGAGGAGATTTGATAGGTACTTGGGTCGATCAACCACTACCTTTGAATCTCAAGAAGTTAACTAAATCACAGTCTCTGAATCAGAAATCGAGTACCACCGACTCAGAAACAGCACGTGAAGCGCATAAATAAACAATTGTGAGTACTAATTCACATGTACTTAACAATATCATACTAACCCTAATTTCAAAGTGATGGTGGGGGCCACCTAAAAATTGAATCACCCAACACAGTCTATTAAACCTACAAACAAGATGGCCTAACCTAGTCTAACAATCAATAACAATGGCAATTTACATAGTCTATTTCAAGTAGATCAATAAAGTACAAAAATACGGATAAGAAAAGGAATCGTTTTCACAATCAAGTAACTACTCACCACACCCAATCAAACAACTAAATGGACATGATGAGCACGACGCATACCATACAATCAAATGGGGAAAATGATGATGATGTATATGATAGATGCATGCCCTATCTGTATACATCTGATGCGGTATATAGCTAGTTGGGACTCATGGTGGATTAACAAGGTCTATATACACCCTCCAAATCCATCCAAAAGCTACTGAGTAAATAATCGTATATTAGCTCAATTTAGATCTGCACATAGGACCACGAGGAGAATTCCAAAAGTCCTGGTGCCTCAAGTAAATCATCAACCTCCGAATTTTCCTGAAGGCTATGGAAAACCGTCAGTAATACCATTATAGTATGCACGTAGGAGGGGGAAAGTAAAACCTAACAAAATATCAATACCAATCTAATACCATGAATATAAGTAAAAGGACTTTTTTCACTTCACAAGTTATCCTTAATAATATTTGACAAAAATCTCATGTTCAAAACATGTTAATGAATGAATCAACGGATCATGGACTCAATTATCAACTAAGCACATCATCTATCCCAACATCTTAGAAATCCATTCGAAATATTCAATTATTTTCTTTTAACCCTTTCATAAACACACTGGTACGCACGTAAAAGGCTCGTCATCTCATCTATATGAAATCTCAATATCTTTATTACTCCCCATACAAACAACTAGCATATGAAAATTTCAAAAAAGAGTCTAAAAAATCTTAACTTGCCTGAAAAAAAAAGTTCAAGATGTCAAATCAAAGCTTTACACTTCTAAATAGTCTCTCAAACAATCCCAATCTGATCAAACATAGATTTTACATAAGAATACGAAGTCATGGACATCTTATTGCTATACTTAAATTTCGAGTTTAAAAAGTCAACCTTAGGTCCTCAAGGTTAAAGTTAGAATTTTATTTGTAAATCACATTAGTATAACTCAAGGAACTCAAATTTAAAATTTCATAAAAACTAAAGCTAAAATCAACCTTGAAATCATCATTATTTCTTAACTTTACTAAAAAATCTTCAAATTTCTTAGTTGAAAAATCAAGTTTTGATGATGAAATCATGAATAAATCATTGGGGAATGTGTAAAAGTATTATAAGAATCTTGTCCAAGGAAAAAATATTGAAAAACACCTTTTAAATTTTCAAAACTGAATTGCCAAGCTCCAAAAGTTGAAGAAATAAAGTGAAAAGAGAAAAATATATTCTTTAAGTGACGACACATCGTATTTGTGAAGGTCTGGTCATAGGTGTGATGCTGCAGGCATGATATTCCTTTTGAAATGACAAAAAATACTAATAAAACTGACCCTTGTAGGAGTGAGCATGTCCTACAAAAGAAAGCTTATGGGCATGGAGAAATTCTGCAATTGCAGCTCCATTGCCACAGCTAGGGATCCATAGAAACGGTCAATCCTAGATTAGACTGACTTTGCAGAAGTGTTCCTCAATCACCAGTGAAACCCATACATATCAGGAGCGTCTGCACCAGTACTAACAATCAATAATAATGAGAAACAACATTCTAAGCTCGTAATAAACCCTCAAAACTCACCTAAAATCTTGCAAACACAAACTAATTATGGTAGTAGACTAGAATTGATATACAATAACTAGTAGAATTATCAAAATAGAGGCTGTTATCAATAGATATTGGCTGAAGTCAATTATATGTCTTAAACTTTCAACTTTTCCACAGACTACTCAAAATTCATCCTAATCTTAGGACCCAATCAAAGACCCCATGTAACGACCTGGAAATTTAATAAAATATGTGTTTCTGTGTGATTTAACTATTTACCCCTGCCCGTAGTTGTGTTGTAGTGTTTCTAGGGTGTGGGGATGATCGACATAATTTTTTATGTATTTTGGTGCTTTTTGTGCGATATTGTGGTTTTTGAAGGCTTCGAGAGTCTTATTATGGACTTATATGATTATCTTTTGATTCATACAACAGATGACTAAACGAACTGCACCAGCAGATATGGAAGATCTATTTTTACGGTGGTAACATATTTGGTTGGGTTTTATGACTTTTAAATCTCATTTCGATCCTTAATTTAAAAAATTATGATTTTGAATTTTCGGGGTCAACTCTGTGAAAATAACATTTTTTTGATATTTCCATTGAGTCCAGAGCATCGAATTTAGTGTGGTTACATAGTTTGTTAGCATATATCAGATTCCAAATGAATTTTGGACATCCCGTCGAAGTCTGTTTTGGACTTAGAAAATCTGGTGCACCAAGTTGCTAGTGCAACTTGGAAAACAAAGCATAAAATTCCATTTGAGGAACATGATCTATACCTTATTTACCTGGCAACTTGGTACAAGTATAAATAGCCCCTTATTACCCGATTTTTACTCATTTTTTATTTTTCCTCTTGAGAGCTAAACCCTAAAATAGTATGAGAGCTTAAAAGTGAAGCTTTTTGGTAATTAGGAAGCCGGATTAATATCTATTTCTCGATTCTCTTACGGATTTAAGGTAAGATTTACCTTTTTCTTAGTGAATTTCTTGATTATTGTTCAAAAATTCCAAAAACCTTATTACTTGATTTATCCCAAAATTTCACTCATTTTTACTTAAATAATGTTCATTATCTTATTATTACTTGTTTTTCCTCGATTTCCTCTTCAAACCATTCTCGATTTTTAAATTTTTAACGAATTTCAAAGTTTTACTCGGTAAAGGTTAAAAATTATTTTTCTTTAATTTGAACCTTGATTTTAACTCAATTTGACTTGGATTTTTAGTTGTAGGTTCTTAAATGTATGGTAAACATATGTTTAAAATAAAATTCCAATTTTTCTATTCTTTCTCGAAAAGCCATTTTGGGAGTCCGTTTTGAACCTAAACCAAAAGTAGGCAATATGGATATCGCTGACTTTATTTTGATGTGTAGATTCTATAGTTCTTAGTTCTAGTTGATTTTGGAGTCGTTCGTGTGAAGTAAGATCATGGGTTCATAGTGTAGCGAACTAGTTTTGGTATTCGAGGTAGTTATGGCTTAACTCTTCAGAGTAGTTAATTTGTATACTAAAATGCATATTAAGGGTGAGAACTAATCATGAAATATGGATATCTATATGTTGTGCCTATGTGGGGTCTTATGTGATGATTGATAGCCTTGAATTCATGAGAATAATCATATTGTGTTGTTAGAAATGCCTATTGTGGTTCCTTTAGTGTATTGTGATGTATTCATACTTTGTGTACATACGAATTATGTGAAAAATTCATGGATAGTGAAAATAATGAGCGGATATTGGCTTTCATGGTTGTGGAATTGTAACATTATGGTTGGTTGTGGAACTACATCATATGGATTGGTTGTGGAAATATATCATGTGAATTAGTTGTGAAAATACTTATTTTGAATGATTGTGAACATTACATCATCATTCTCATGTCATCATATGCATCATTTAACCTATTTATTTTTTACGTATATATACATATATGATTGTTTTCATATATTTGTGCTCGGCTTATGTCTTATGTTATGTATGTTCTTTGGAAACATTGGAAATACTAGAAATATGGCAAATACAAAAATATTAGAAATTACTGAATATTGGTATCAGATATTGGATATTATGGACCTTCTCTGAAGGATTGTGCTGGAGAAAACTCAATGACTGTGTGTCAAACTCAAGGTTGTGTTCTAACCTCAAGTCTATGTGCCAACCTCAAGGCTGTCTGCCAACCTAGTGCATCATCATCATCATCATCGTGATCAAAATCATCATCATATACATTGCATTTGATTATTGTGTTGATGTTATGATTGAATTTACGTATTGACTTGTTATATGTCTGCTTGCTCTATATCCTATTACTTATACTTGACCATCCTATATATACATTTTCTTTTCTGTTTATAATTGCATGTGATATAATGTATACTTGTGTTATTCTTAATGTATTATTGTTGTATTTGTGATATATATTAGAACTATTAGTGCAAGCGGTGTGGGCTACCATTATGGGATATTTTCTGATTGCAGGTGATGTACACTTAGTGTGTATTTTGTGTACCTTATTTTCTAATTTTCTCAGTCGGTCTATTATACCTACTGAGTACAAGTAGACCATACTCACTCTTACTGTACCGTTTCGATGCAGATTCATGTTCGAGTGTGCCCCACATTACTTGACTCGGGTGATTGTTCTTGCTTTTAAGGTAGTTGATGATTTTCAGGTGTTTGAATGTCTTCTGCTACCTTTCTTTATAGACTATGTCTTTATTTTCATTTCAGTGACAGAGTTTCTCTTATATTTGGATATCTTATGTATTTTCTTGGATTCGAGTTGTACTAGATACATTCTTATATTGTTGACACCTAGTTTTAGGAGTTATGGCTGCATTGTTATGTTTCCTTCTGCATTTATTATACTTGTATGGTTTGGCTTCATTATAAAAGCCTTACCTTGGGGTTATTTCTGTCTTTTCCTCCTTGTGTATGGGTTTGTGTGATAGGCTTACTTGTCAAGGTTTTTTGCGGCAAGTGCCATCATGTCCTATATATTTTGGGTCTTGACAAATTGGTATCAGAGTAGCCAAGTTCATTGGTGTCAATGGTGTAAGAATGGAATGTCTAATAGAGTCTTGCAGATTGGTACGTAAACGTCCATATCTATCTTCGAGAGGTTATAGGATGTCTTTAGGAAAACTTCCCTCATTGTATTCCTTATAGTGAATTTCTTGTATACTTTGAGTTCTGAGTTATGTTTTACTCTTTCTGTGAAGATGATGTTGAATAGGTCCCGCGAGGTCAAAGATACGGATTCTTCTCCCAAAGGGCGAGCCTCGAGTTGTGGACCGACTCAAGGGAGTTGACGGGACTATGGATTAGTCTCATCTAGGAGGAGTGCCAGGAAACTCTCCCTTGAGCCTTGTATTGGCTACTTCTCAAATGGTTATATTTGGAGAATTTTTTTAGAGTAATGTGGATCATGCCAAGATGATAGAAGGTATTCTTAGAGCATCTCCAGAAGGCTCCAAGAAGGTATGCCATTTTGGTGAGTTCAGAGGTCAGGCTTCTCTCAGTAGATATTTTAAAGGTTCTTATGGTTATCAGGGTAGTTCAGTGCAGGAAACCTTACAGAGTTCAGGTGGTGGATCTTCGGGTTCAGCAGTGTAGGGTGGCCATAAGGGCCCAGTGGTTCCTTCTTCTATTGAGATGGATCATAGGACTTGTTATGTGTGTTGTGAAATTAGCCATTTGGCCAAGGACCGCCCTCACCGTATGATTAAGGCTACTATAATTTTAGTAGTGACAAGTAGGGGTACTACCAGAAAAGCGAGAGGTAGAAGTGATGAAGCCTACGTTGGTGGTCGTGGTCAATGTTATGTTATACCCACTAGGACTGAGGAAAAGGCTTCTGATGTTGTGATCACAATTATCATCCTTATTTTTTTTAGATTTGCATCTATGTTATTTGACCCCGAATTAACTTTCTTCTATATGTTTACATATTTTTCTTCGGCTTTTGATTCTGTTAGTGAGCCTCTATAATGCCCCGAGAGTATACCCTGGGCTTCACACGGTGCCTGCATCCCCGAAGGACTACAAGCTAACCCATGCTGGTTCCTGCCGTGAGCACTGTATAAAATAACAAAGAACATGAGCGGGACTTAGCTAAAAATGCCATAAGGTTTAAAATATGAAAACAATATGGAATCGAAATACTAAAAATATCTGTCTAAAAAAATACTGCAAGACTGTCAATAACATCTGATAACTGAATAACTGACTGGAAATATCTGAAAGCCTTTAACTGTCTGATTGAGGAGTTGATGGGATAGGTCCCCAACTAACTCCGACCGACTACTAAATTGAACTAAAATAAACATAAATGGTCCTCAGAACATGAGGACTCACCACAGCTACTGCTGCGGACGCACTGGAGTGTCTAAGTGCGGTCAGGAACCTGAGCGTCTGAACCTATGATATGAGACATCATAACGCAAGAAACGAGTATGCGGTTAGTACTTTGAATGTACTAGTATGCTAAATGGGGTTAAGCTGATATGCATGGATCATGTGTATGAATAAGAACTAACTGTAAGTATGGCATAAGATAACTAATTTATAGCATGCATGAAAGCTATAAAATCTGAGAATGCATGACCAAGCATATAACATGAAAACTGGGATAGTCTGTAAACCGACATACTGAAATACTGATACTACACAACTAGTGATTGTATGCCATGGTCAAGCAAACCTGAAACTGAGTACTGGACTGATTAGTTGACTGAAACTGTGGGAGTTATCATCTAACTGACATTCCCCAAAATAAGTTAAATGGGGTCCAACCTGTAACCCCAGTTGGAAGGGAGTCAGTACCATGCCACGGCTACTAACAATGACTCTGTGGATCCACTAAAGTGTTGTCCCGAAGGACTAAGGGTCACTCTCAACTGGCATGGCCCTAATGATATATGTGTCAACCCTCAACTGGAAGATAACGTCTCAACCTACGCTGACTACGTAGTTCTGGAATGCAGGGACTGCTACTAAAGGTAACACTCTCAACTAACAGGTGATCCCCTATCCCTGGGTCTGCTCGGTGCTAAATCCTACTCCCAACTGAACTGACTCTAATTACTAGACTGAACTAAGCTTACTGACATGATGTACTGAATAAACTGATAATGCTCTACTGTATTTGAAACCCCTTCTGAAAGTATTTAAACTAAGTAAACAACTAAGTTTTCGGGTATTCATAACCCCCAGGACTCGATAGCAATATCAATAAGAACACGTGAGAGCATTTAAAACAATAATACCACTTAGAGAACATCATAAATAGTCATTGTTCAAAATTTATCTATGAGGCATTTCATCAAACACATGGGGGTCATGAGTTAAAACATTGTATTAGTTTAATGCACATGATAGTAACATAACTTCGATACTAACATCATGGGTTAGAAATTTCAACATGAAATTTTCATTCTTCAAACATGTCAAGAACTAATCTCAATGAAAAACACTTGTAGACATGGTATAAAGTCAAAATTCACAGAAGTTCATGGATAAAATTCATAAATACATGTTAATATCATAATTGAACTTTAAAATAGGGTTCTTGAACTCCATGGATGAAAAGGGTCCATCAATCATTATCTAACATACCTTGCTTGAAGAATTCATGAAGTTCTTGGTGGGTTTCTTGAGAGTTGACCTTGAATGTTGAAGAGCTAGGGTTGGTTATTGAGAGGAAAAAGGTGAATAATGATGCATCTATGCTATTTGGTGGTGAAATTATGTGTTTAGGATGGTTTGATGTGAGACAAAAGACCTTATTCCCCTCCAATACGCAGAATCAAAAGCTGAAAAATTTAGGAGTATGTTATGGAGTATGCGTCGCATGCTCTGGAGCTCCGGAATGGAGCGTGCTCCACATGCTCTATCACATTCTCCCATGGGGTGAACTGGAGCATGCGTCGCACGCTAATCACATGCAGATGTTGTTTTGGACTTCCAAACATGTCCTTATGCTTGCCCAAAAATTATGAAACTCACCCAAGATGTACCTTTGACAACCCCGATCATGAATCAACTTTAAAATCGACATTCTAAGACTGGGAAGGTTGGGAATGAAATCATCGAAGTTTATGAGTTCTAGAAATGAGTAAGTCTCAACACTTAGTGTTATTTTAGGTTCTAAGTGTCTTAAGCAAACACTAAGAGCTGAATTAAGGTAAAAACGGACGGGGTATTACAATATCTACCCCTTGAGAACATTCGTCCTCGATGAGACTGGTTAAGCTGAGAATACTTATAGACTGAGGTTATATAATGACATGCACAACTAAAACATAACTGAATCTTGAAACATGACACATGGCTGAACTGATTCGTGAATGCATGAATGACATAAGAATGATATGCAGCTGGAGCTGAGTATGAAGTAGAATAAATTTAAAGAAGACTGTTACCTTAGGCTGAGTTTGAGTTTGTGGAGAAGAAATGAGGGTACTTGGTTTGCATGTCTTCTTCTGCTTCCTAAGTGGATCCCTCAAGAGACTGGTTTCTCCATAGGACTTTGACCAAGGGAACTTCTTTGTTCCTTAGTCTACAAATCTGACGGTCAAGAATTTTGACTGGACGTCTTCGTAAGAGATACTGTCCTGAACATATACACTTTCTAAGGGGACTACAATCGATGGGTCACTAATACACTTCTTTAACAAGGACACATGGAACACTGGATAGACTGATGCCAACTCTGCATGCAACTTAAGCTCGTACGCTACCTTTCCACAATGACTCAAGATCCTATAATGGCCTACATATCGGGGACTGAGCTTCCCTTTTTTGCCAAATCTCTTCACTCCCTTCATGGGAGATATTTTCAAATAAACCAAGTCGCCAACCTCAAACTCAAGATCTCTCCTCCTTACATCTGCATAGGACTTCTGTCGGCTTTGGGCTGTTTTAAGCCTTTCTATGATTAGCTAAAAATTTCCACTGCATCAAATACTGAATCTGGCCCTGTCAATGTGGTCTCCCATACCTCAAACCAGTCGATAGAAGATCTATACCTCCTTCTATAAAGAGCCTCAAATGGGTCCATCTAAATACTGAAGTGATAACTATTATTATATGCAAACTCAATCAAAGGCAAGTGGTCATCCCAACTACCCTTAAAACTAATACACACTCTCTCAACATATTCTCTACGGTCTAAATAGTCCTCTCTGCCTGACCATTTGTCTGAGGGTGAAAGGTTGTACTGAGACGAACTTGGGTACCAAGGCCCTTCTGAAAAGCCTTCCAGAATTGAGAGGCAAACTAAGTACCCCTATCTAAAATTATGGAAAATGGGACTCCATGCAATCTAAATAACTCTTCAATATAGAGCTTGGCATAGTCCTCAACTGAACAAAAGGTATGGACATGCAAGAAATGGACTGATTTGGTCATTCTATCTACAATAACCCAAATTAAATCATGTTAGTGATGTGAGCGAAGCAACCCTATCACAAAATCCATGTTCACCTCTCCCTACTTCCAAGTGGGAATACTGAACTTCTGCATAGAATCACTAGGATTTTGGTGCTCAACCTTGACCTACTGACAATTAGAGCAGTTAGCTATAAACTCTGCAACATACCTCTTCATCCCACTCCACTAATAGTTTTCCCGCAAACCATGGTTCATCTTAGTGTCCCCTGGATGAATAGAGTAATGTGCACCATGCTCTTTTGCAAGGACCCGCTGCCTCAGGACATCTACACATGGCACACACAGTCTACCCTGGTAACATAACACACTATCTCCTCCTTGGGAGAAAATATCTACCCTCTGATCTCTGACTGACTCCTTCAACTTAACTAGACTGGGATCCCTATCTTTCTTTTCTTTCACTTCGATAACCTAGGAAAATTCTGAACTATTTTGAACCCATACACTACCCTCAGTTGAGTCTACCAAACGAACACCTAATCTAGCAAGCTAATGAACCTCCTGAACCAACTTCTTCCTATCATTCTCAATATGCACAACACTACCCATAGACAATCTACTAAGGGCATTTACTATTACATTAGCCTTTCCTGGATGATACAAAACACTCATATCATAATCTTTCAGTAATTCAAACCACCTTCTCTGATGAAGATTCAACTCTCTCTATGAAAACATATATTGTAAACTCTTATGATTCATGAACACATCAACATGCACCCTATACAGATAATGCCTCTAAATTTTCAAGGCAAACACAATGGCTACTAATTCAAGATCATGGGTAGGATAATTCTTCTTATGAGGCTTAAGCTATATAGAGGCATAGGATATGACCTTACCTCTCTGCACCAATACACAACCCAAACCAACTCTGGAAGCATCTCAATACACAACAAACTTGTCTGAACCATCTGGCAATGTCAAAACTGGGGTTGAGGTGAGTCTAGTCTTCAACTCCTAAAAATTCTTCTTGCAAGAATCTGACCACATAAACTTGACTTTCTTCTAAGTCAATCTATACATGGGGGATGCAATAGATGAAAACCCTTTAACAAACTATCGGTAATATCCAGTCAAACCCAAGAAACTCCTAATGTATGATGGATAGCTGGGTCTGGGCTAGTTTCTCACAATTTTGGTCTTTTGAAGGTCAACTCTAATGCCATCATTGGAAACAATATGGCCAAGAAAAGCTACTGATCTTTGCCAAAACTCACACTTACTAAACTTGGCAAATAACTAATGAGCTCTAAGAGTCTGCAATACAATTCTAAGGTGGTTTGCACGATCAGTTTCATTACGGAAATAGACAAGAATATCGTCAATGAAGACTATGACAAATATATCTCAGTACTATTTGAACACCCTGTTTATCAAATCCATAAAAGCTGTTGGGGCATTGGTAAGACCAAAACACATGACTAGAAATTTGAAGTGACCATACCGAGTTCCGAAAGTTGTTTTTGGAATGTCACGTTCTCTGACTCTGAGCTAATGATAGTCGGATCTGAGGTCTATCTTAGAGAAGTAACTGACACCCTGAAGTTGGTGAAATAAGTCATCAATTCTAGGAAGTAGGTATTTATTCTTGATTGTGACTTTTTTCAACTGACGATAATCGATACACATACGAAGAGAACCGTCTTTCTTTCACACGAAAAGGATTGGTGTGCCCCATGGGGAAATACTAGGCCTAATGAATCCCTTATATAAAAGGTCTCTCAATTGTTCTTTCAACTCTTTAAGTTTTGCTATTGCTATTCTATATAGTGGAATAGAGATAGGTTGGGTATCTAGAAGTAGGTTTATTCCAAAGATAATTTACCTTTCGGGAGGAACTCCTTGAAGATCTTCAGGGAACACATCTGAAAATTCCCTTACTATTGAAACTAAATCGAGATTTGGAGTCTCTAAACTAGAGTCTTTAACTCAAACAAGATGGTAAACACACCCCTTGGATATCATTTTCCTCGCTCTAAGATACGAAACAAGCTAACCCCTAAATATTTAAGCACTACCCTTCTATTCAAGGATTGGTTCATTTGGAAATTAAAAATAAACAACTCTGTTTCTATAATCAACCAAAGCACAACATGAGTAGAGTTAATCCATGCTGATAATGACATCAAAATCAGTCATCTCTAACTTTACAAGATCGACTGAAGTGACTTTCTGAGATATTATAACCAGATAGTTCTTGCATACCTACCTAGATATAATAGAGACACCTACTAGGGTAGACATTGAGAAGAGTTCTGCTAAAGTCTCAAGAATGACGATGAAATTAACAATTATGTAAGGAGTTACAAAAGAAAAAGAAGCTTCGGGGTCTAATAAATCATAAATATGTAAATGAAAGACTTGTAACGTACCAGTACCACATCAGGAGAATTTTCTTGATCCTGTTGGGACTAAAGTGCATATAATCTGTTTAGGCACTGACCACTAGTGGCACTGGAAGGGGCACCCTGCTGAGTCGGGAGATTGGATGGAACTGAGGGACGACTGGACTGACCCTGCTGACCACTCTGTGGGCAATCCCTGATCCTGTGGCCTGGCTTGCCACACCCAAAGCAAAAATCACTTCCATCTCTACACACACCTTGATGGCTTCTATTGCATTTCTAGCAAAGAGGATTTGTGCGACTACTATTCATACTTTCCTGGGGTTTAGGGCCTGGAGCCCTATCCCGATTATCATTTTAGGCTTCGGTACTGGCGCACTATCCAAAGATAGAGATGGGGCTGAAGATTTATGATAGAATTGAGGACGGTTACCACCCCCCAACCTCGGCTGAGAAAAATTAAAGCTACTCATTTTGGCCTTCTTATTCTCCCTATCTCTTTCCTTATACTTCTACTTTTTAATCTGTTGAGCATGGACCATTAACCTAGAAAAGTCCATCTCCTTAATTAACATCGAGGTCCTACACTCCTTGACCATACTATTAGCTACACCTAAGACAAACTTACTCAATCTAGACCTCTCATCAGACACAATATTAGGAGCATACTTGGATAGCGGAGTAAACTTAAGAGAATACTCTTTCTCACTCATGTTACCTTGCCTCAGATTAATAAACTCTTGCACCTTAGATTCTCTTAATTCCTAGGGAAAGAAACTATCTATAAAAGCTGAAGTAAATTTCTCCCATTCAACAGGTCCTACATCTACCCCTCTATCTCCCTTCCACTGCTTATACCAGGTGTGAGCAACATCCTGCAACTAGTAAGCACCTAACTCTGCACTCTTACTAGAGGTCACACCCATAATATCAGTTACCTTTTGAACTATGTTGTGGAATACCTGCGGATCCTCATCAGTCTTAGATCCCGAAAACAGAGGAGGGTTTATTCTGGTGAAGTCCTGAATCCTAGCTGCGGCAGTACTGGCTACTGGAGCGGCTGGAACGGTTGCCAGCTGATTATTCTGGGCTTCTACTGAGTGAACTAATTAGTGAATGTCTCTCTAAATTGAGCTCATGCTCAATTGCATAACATGGACACTTAAAGAAGGGAAACCTTTCCTAAAATATCTCTTAGCTTCTTTCCCATAAGTGTGGCATGCTTCACACCCATGCACAAGACTCTACTCAATGCGGTTTTTAGACTCCCTGGACACTTTAAAGCCTTAGGCTTAGGTACCAATTTTGTAATGCCCCGAGAGTACACCTTGGGTTTCACACGGTACCTACAGCCCCGTAGGACCACAACATAACCCATGTTGGTTCCTACCATGAGCATTGTATAAAATAACAAAGAACATGTGCGAAACATAACTGAAAATGCCATAGGGTTTAAAATACAAAAATAATATAGATTGAAAATACTGAAAACATCTATTTGAAAATAATAGTGTAAGACTATCAATAACATCTGATAACTGAATAACTGACTAGAAAAGTCTGAAAGCCTCTAACTGACTGATTGAGAAATTTATGGGATAGGTCCCCAACTAACTTCGAACGACTATTGAATTGAATTGAAATAAACATAAATGGTCATCAAAACATGAGGACTCACCACTGATATAGCTGTGGACACACTGGAGTGTTTAAGTGTAGTCAGGAACCTGAGCATCTGAACCTATGATATAAGACATCATAGCACAAGAAACGAGTATGCGATCAGTACTTTAAATGTACTGGTATGCTAAATGGGGCTAAGCTGATATGCATCGCTCATGTGCATGAATAAGAACTAACTGTAAGTATGGTATAAGATAACTGATGTATATCATACATGAAAGCTATAAAATCTGAGAATGCATGACCAAGCATATAACATGAAACTAGGATAGTCTATAAACCGACATACTAAAATACTGATACTACATAACTAGTGAATGTATGCCATGGTTAAGCAAACCTGAAACTGAATACTGGACTGATTAGTGGACTAAAACTATGGGAGCTATCATCTAATAGACATGCCCCAAAATAAGTTAAATGGGGTCCAACCTGTAACCCCAATTAGAAGGGTGTCAGTATCATGCCACGGGTACTAATAATGGCTATGTGGATCCACTGAAGTGTTGACCCAAAGGACTAAAGGTCACTCTCAACTGGCAGGGCCCTAATGAGATATATGCCAACCCTTAACTGGCAGGTTAAAGTTTTAACCTACACTGGCTACGTAGTTCTGAAATGCAGGGAATGCTACTAAAGGTCACACCCTCAACTAGTAGGTGAGCCCCCATCCCAAGGTTTTCTTTGTTCTAAATCCTAATCCCAACTGAACTGACTCTAATTACTAGACTGAACTGAGCTTACTGACATGATGTACTGACTAAAATAATAATGCTCTACTGTATTCAAAACCCCTTTTGAAAGTATTTAAATTAAGTAAACAACTATGTTTTCAGGTATTCATAACCCCTAGGACTCGATAATAATATCATTAAAAACATATGAGAGAATTTGAAACCATAATACAACTTAGAGAACTTCTTAAATAGTTATTGT
The DNA here is from genome assembly GCA_030864215.1 of Capsicum pubescens. Taxonomy (NCBI): domain Eukaryota; kingdom Viridiplantae; phylum Streptophyta; class Magnoliopsida; order Solanales; family Solanaceae; genus Capsicum; species Capsicum pubescens. The sequence goes on along the minus strand of CM061544.1, from coordinate 104,348,295 downwards.
TCAAAATTCATCTAAGAGGCATTTCATCAAACACTTCGGGTTCGTGAGTTAAAGCATGGAATTAGTTTAATACACATGATAGTAACATAACTTCTATACTAACATCATGGGTTAGGGATTTCAACATGAAATTTTCATTCTTCAAATATGTCAAGAACTAATCCCAATGAAAAACACTTGTAAACATGGTATAATATCAAAATTCATGAAAGCTCTTGGATAAAATTCATAAATACATGTTAATATCATAATTGAACTTGAAAATAGGGTTCTTAAACTCCATGGATGAAAAGGGTCCATGAATCAACATCTAACATACCTTGCTTAAAGAATTCGTGAAGTTCTTGGTGGGTTTCTTGAGAGTTGACCTTGAATATTGAAGAGATAGGGTTTGTTCTTGAGAGTAAAAAGGTGAATAATGGTGTATCTATGCTATTTAGGGATGAAATTATGTGTTTAGGATGGTTTGATATGAGACAAAATACCTTATTGTCCTCCAATACGTAAAATCAAAAGCTGAAAAATTTAGGAGTGTGCTATGAAGCATGCGTCGAATGCTTTGGAGCTCCGAAATAGAGAATGCACCGTATGCTCTATTTCATGATCCCTAGTGGTGGACTGGATGGTGTGTCGCACGCTAATCACACACAGCTGCTATCTTGGACTTCTAAACATGTTCTTATGCTTACCTAAAAATACCAAAACTCACCCGAGATGTACCTTTGACAACCCCGATCATGAATCAACTTTAAAATCAACATTCTAAGGTTGGGAAGGTCAGGAATAAAATCATCGAAGGTTAAGAGTTTTAGAAATGAGTAAGTCTCAATACTTAGTTTTATTTTAGGTTCTAAGTGTCTTAAGCAAGAGCTAAGAGCTGAAATGCATGGGGTATTACAACCTCTTGCCATACCTATTTGTGTATCTTCCCTTGTATGAGATTCTTTAGTGGTGGATACGGTGTACCGATCTTGGGTTGTATCTTTTTGTGGCTGAGAGACTTGGGTAGATTTGATTGTGTTAGATATGGTTGATTTTGATGTTATTTTGGGTATGGATTTGTTGGAACCTTATCTTGCTATCTTAGATTGTTTTACTAAGACCGTGACTTTAGCTTCACTGGGTGTACCTAGTATAGCTTAGAAGGGTGTGCTTCATTCAGATCCTAAGAGGGTTATATATTATGTTCAATCTCGTAGATTTGTTGTGAGGTTATGTTTATCTTATTGGCTCATATTCATGATACTAGTGTTGTTTCACTTCCTTTCTTGGATTCTATTCATATTGTCTGTGTGTTTATGGATGTGTTTCCCTACGGATGTGCTTGGTATGCTTTTGGATCATAATGTTGATATTGCTATCGATGTTGAGTCAGGCTCCAAGTCCATTTGTATTTTTTCCAATAGGATGGCCTCAACCGAGTTGAAGGAATTGAAGGATCAGTTGTAGGAGTTGTTGGATAAGGGATTTATCTGACCTAGTGTATTGCCTTGGGGTCATCTGTCTTGTTTGTAAAGAACAAGGATGGGTCTATGCGTATGTGTATTGATTAATTATAGTTGAACAAGGTAAAAGTTAAAAATAAGTATCCTCTTCCTCTTATTAATGATTTATTTGATCAACTTCAGGGTGCTACCGTGTTTTTAAAGATTGATTTAAGATCTGTCTATCACTAGTTGAGAATTAAAGCTTTGACTATTTTAAAGATAGATTTTTGGACTCGATATGGTCATTATGAGTTCTTGGTCATATCCTTTGGGTTGACCAATGCCCCTACCACATTCATGGAGTTGATGAACCTAGTGTTTTGATCGTATCATAACTCATTTATTATTATATTTATAGATGATATCTTGGTTTATTGCAAGAGTGAGGATGAGCATGAGGAAAATTTTCAGATTGTGCTTCAGAGATTGAGGGATGAGAAGTTGTATGTTAAGTTCCCCAAGTATGAGTTTTGGTTGGAGTCTATTTCTTTCTTGGGTCATGCAGTGACTAAAGATGGTACTATAGTTGATCTAACCAAGGTTGCAACAGTTCATGATTGGGCTAGGCCTACTTTGCCCATCGAGACTCGGAGTTTTATTGGTGTGGCAGATTATTATTGGCATTTTGTTGAGGGTTTCTCATCTATTGTAGCTCCATTGACCAAGTTGACTTAGAAAAATATTTCTTTTCAGGGGCTTGATGTTTGTGAGATAAGCTTTCAAAAGTTCAAGGATTTATTGACTTCAGCTCCTATTTTGGCTTTACCCAAGGAGGGCGGGGTTTTACCAACTTTTGTGATGCTTTAGGTGTTGGGTTAGGTGTTGTGTTGATGCAGAAGGGTAAGTGATTGTGTATTTTTCTCATCAATTAAAGCCCCATGAGAGGAATTTCCCTAACCATGATTTGGAGTTGCATGTGATTGTTTTTCCTTTGAAGTTATGGAGGCACTACTTGTATGGAGCTCGGATCACCATTTCCTTCAGTACTTCTTTACCCAGCGATATCATAATACGAGGAAGCATTGTTGGATTGAGTTTCTTAAGGACTATGACTTAAGTATTCCCTACCATCCAGGTAAGGCTAATATAGTTGCAGATGCTTTGACCCGAAAGTCGATTAGCATGGGTAGTTTAGCCCATCTTTTGACCCAGGAGAGGCCTTGTTCCTTAGAGGTTCAGTATTTATCTAACCGGATAATTAGGCTTGATATTTCAATACCTGAGTATGTTTTAGCATTTGCGGAGGCTAGTTCTTCTTTGATTGAATAGATTCAAGCTCATCAGTTTGGTGATGTGGATTTGAGGTCAATTCGAGCTAAGGTGTTGAGTGGTGAGGCTAAGTAATCCTCACTTAATTTGGATGGTGTTTTGAGGATTGGTGGGCGAGTTTGTGTGCTGAGAGTGGGCAATTGGATTAGATTGATTTTGGAGGAGGCCCATTATTTTAGATATTTTATCCATGGTGTGACTAAGATGTATCCTAATTTGAGGCAATATTACTAGTGAGATGGTATGAGGAAGGATGTAGAAGATTTTGTAGCTCACTGCCTTTGTTGTTAGAAGGTGAAGAATGAGCATATGATACCTAGTGGTTTGCTTTAGAGGTTATCCATTCCTAAGTGGAAGTGGGAACGGATCACCATGGACTTCGTGAATGGGTTACCTTGTACTTCTTATGGATGAGATAGTATTTGGGTTATTATGGATCTATTGACCAAGTTAGCCTATTTCATTCCAGTTTTGGTTTCCTTCAGTGTCGAGAGGTTGGCTCGTATCTATATTCAAGAGATTGTTCGACTAAATGGTGTGCCCGTGTCTATCATTTTAGATTGAGGTTCTGTGTTTACTTCTCACTGTTGGAAGACCTTTCAGGATGAGTTAGGCATATCGGTTGATCTTAGCACAATATTTCACCCCAGACTGAAAGTCAGTCAGAGCGGACTATCTAGGGTTTAGAGGATATACTCCGTGCCTGTGTGATGGCTTTTGGTGGCCAGTGGGATCAGTATTTGCCTTTACCAGAGTTTGCTTATTATAACAGCTATTATTCCAGTATTGACATGGCTCCTTTTGAGGCATTGTATGTTATATGTTGTCGCTCGCTAGTGGGTTGGTTTGATGTTTCTGAGGTTAGACCTCGGGGCACGGATGTCACGACCCAAGGCTACTCCCTAGTCATAACACGGTGCTTAAGGCCACATGTGACCCCAAGCTAACCCATGGTCCTATACAAACTATAAATACTGAAAGAAGATAATAAAATATTGTGCGAAAGTCATTCAATAAACTATCTAAATATCAAAATAATGTTAAGTGTACTGAAAACCACTACTAAAAATCATACTAACTGTCTGACTGTCGGAAAGCCTCTAAACATGATGAATTGTTGGGACATGACCTCAAATAACTCTGACTACTGAAATAACATGAACTAAAGTACTGGAAAACATAATAAATAATATGATTAGTGCTCGACTGATGAGGACTCACCAATGCTGCAGCTGAGTGGTATAGAAACGGACTACCTGCGATCTGGGAACTAAGCGTCTGTCCCTATATTGTGAAATCAATATAGCATAAAAAAGCGTATGTATTCAGTATTTTGAATGTACTCGTGCATGAGATATAGGCTAACTGAAATACATATAGGTACTAAGCATGAATGCCTGAACATGAAAAATTAATGCAAGACCAAGCATAAACATATACTGAAATGATCTGATTACTTAACAACTAATAAATGAACACTTGGTCATTCACACCTAAACTGATATAATTTGAATACTAAACTAAAACTCTAGGAGCTAAAATTTAATTAACATACCCCAATCTAAGATATTCGGTGTCCAACTTGTAACCCCAGTTGGAAAGGTGCCAGTGCCTTGCCACGGGTACCAACATTGGCTGTGTGGATTCATTAATCTGTTGTCTCGAAGGACCAGGGCGCCAAGCCTAAGATGATGGGTGACGCCTGAGAGGGTGTCTAGCCTAAACTGATGGGTGAACCCTCATAACATATGTTGGCTACGTAGTTCTGGAACATAGGAACTACTACTAATGACTCCGGCTAATTAATGAGGTAGCCGCCATCTCTGTATTCACTTGGTCCTAAGTCTTACACCCAACTAAATTGACACTGATACTGATAAAATTTAATATGATTCAAAACTGATAAAATACTTAACATGAATATTATAATCTGAATATGATGATACACTATGATCTGAATGACTTGTTACTTAAAATTGGAAACATGCTTGAATATGTAGGTATCGGGCATTCATAACACACTAATCCTGGATAATACATTAAATATAATAACATCATTGGAATATTGTAAGGAATTTTATGATTTAAAGACCCCAAAACATAATATATCACTAAACTGATGAAATCCATGATTCTGAGTGTGGCAAGATATTAAGCTTACGAGGACAACATGCTCACATGATTCAATTTCAAGGATAGTCTGAAATTCCAAGAATGTTTATAATTTTCTAGAAAACCCTAAGCATGAAGGATAAATTAAACTTGAGAGTTTAAGGAAAACTCTAGGACTCAAAGGGCGAAAGGGACCCATTGATGAATATTCCACATGCCTGAATTTCTTGACTTTTTTAAGAGAACTTGGATTTGAGACCTTGGGAGGGTGAATTTTTGGAAGAAACTTTTGATTTTTGTTATTGAGAGTGGGAGGGGGATGAATGTTGTTAAATGATTGATAAAGGGGCAACTTATTCCTATTTGATGTTCTAGGTTGTTAATTGGGAGTTTAAAGAGGAGAAAAATACCAAAAAGCCCTTTACCCTCAAGTGACTGCACTATTTTTACACAATAGCGTGGTACGCTGCCTATTGCGGAGGCCAGCTTCTGTGTCTTGCCGATATCATGTAGACTAGCCTCCGTGACATGATGATATCACTGAGGCACACTTCCTTCATTCCACGCCAGTATCGCAGAGGGTAACCTCTGTGATACAACAAAAATACGGAGGGTTACTGCCTTAATGGTCCAAAATAACCCCGAACCTCTTTCAAAAATTCCAAAACTCTCATGGATGATCATTTTAAAAGTTTGAATATATTTCAAATCGTAAATCAATGTTTCAAACATGAGAAAGCCAAAAATAAATTTTTTGAAATTATGAGGGTGTCACAATGATCATAACATTTGTCTCTAGTGTGGAATAATCTCTTTGGGGCCTTTAAATATATGATGAATAGTTGGAAACTTGTCTAGGATCTTGTGCGGTATTACAATATCTACCCTATGGGATCATTCATCCCCGAATGAAACTGTCTGAGATGAGATACTAGGAAGACTAAGATCATGCACAGAATACTTATGAGCTGAATCATAACTAAATAACTGAATCTGAAACATGATGCATGGACTGAACCAAATTCATGAATGCATGCTATGACATGAGGATAGTTTGATAGCTGAGATAGAAAATGAGAGATTTAATTTAAGGGAAACCATTACCTCAAGATGAATCTGAATTCGTTGAGAAAAGATGGGGATACTTGTCTTGCATATCGACTTCTACTTCCCAAGTAGCTCCCTCAGCGGACTGATTCCTCCATAAAACCTTTACTATGGCACATTTTTATTTCCTCAACCTACGAATATGACGCTCAAGGATTTAAACGGGACTTCTTCATAGGAAATGCTATCTTCCATGCCCACACTGTCTTAAGGAACGACAGAAGCTAGATCACCAATGCATTTCTTTAGCAAAGAGTTATGAAACACCAGATGCATTGATGCTAACTCTGCAGGCAACTCTAACTCATAGGCTACCTTCCCAAAATGACTTAAAATCCTATATGAGATAATATAGCGAGGACTGAGCTTTCTCTTCTTGCCAAATCTCTTCACCCCTTTTCATGAGAAAAATTTTTTGGTATAAAAAATCACCTACATCAAATTCAAGATCTCTTCTCCTCACATCTGCATAAGATTTCTCACGACTTTTGGCTGTCTTGAGCCATTCTTAGATCAATTGAACTTTCTCCATCGCCTCATATACCGAATCTGTACCTATTAAAGCAACCTCACCAACTTCAAACCAACTAATAGAAGACCTACACCTCCTACCATAGAGAGCCTCAAATGGATCTATCTGAATACTAGAGTAATAGTTATTGTTGTAGGAAAACTCAATCAAAGGTAAGTGGTTATCCTAACTACCCTTGAAATCTATGACACAAGATATCAACATGTCCTCTAAGGTTTGAATGTTCCTTTCTACCTATCCATCTATTTGGGGATGAAAAGTTGTACTGATGGACTTGGGAACCAAGACCCTTCTGAAAATCCTTCTAAAAATGAGAGGTAAACTGAGTGCCTCTATGTGGAATGATGTTTAGCAAAACCTCATTTAACTTCACCAACTACCTCAGATAGAGTCTAGCATAATCCTAGGCTGAATATGAAGTATAGGCAAGCAAGAATTAGGTTGACTTGGTCATTCTATCTATAATGATCCAAATCAAATCATGCTAACGATGCGTATGAGGTAACCCTGTCACAAATCCATGATCACCACTTCCCACTTCCAAGTGGGGATGTTGAAATATTGAAGTATACCACTAGGCCTTTGGTGCTCAACCATAACCTACGATAATTAGAAAACTTAGCCATTGATTCTGCAGTATCCTTCTTCATACCATTCCACCAATAGACTTCCCGTAAGTCATGGTACATCTTAGTGGCTCCTGGGTGAATAGAATATCGCGAACCATATTTTCTACCTCAAATTATCCACTTTGGAACATATAATTCACCCTGACAATGAAGTACACCATCTTCCCCATAGGAGAAAACATCAACTTTTTAAACTCAAACTGTCTCCTTTAACTTATCCAAAATAGAATCTCTGTTTGGCTTTTTCTTTAGACTGGAAACCAAAGAAGAATCCGAACCATTCTAAACCCATATACTACCTTTCAATGAACCTAACACCCAATCGGGCGAGATGATGAACCTCTTAAACTAACTCATTCTTATCATCCTCCACATGAGCAACACTTTTCATAGACAGTCTACTAAGGGCATCGGCCACCACAGTGGCCTTACCAGAGTGATACAACACACTCATATCATAGTCTTTTAACAATTCAAGTGTCACGACCCGAGACTACCCCTAGTCATAACACGATACATGGAACCACAAGTGATCCCAAGCTAACCCATGAACTGGCATATCATTAAGCAACTAGTTTATGATATATTAAATAACTGATTCTGCTATGCGGAAATATAATAATGACAAAATCTGGAAAGAATTATAATACTGATATAATTTACAATATAATATAAATTGAAGAGAGAACTGAAATTACATGACTGACATCTATGAAGCCTCTTCTATACTGACTATAGACAGCTGGGACATGCCTCCAGCTACCACTAATTAATACATATGAGTAATAAAGTAAAGTACATGAATAACATCTGACTGAAGTCCCCGAAATAGGAGAACTCATCACCTGCTGGCTGGAAACTTCAACTGGTACCTACATTATGAAACAATAAAGCCACATAGAAGTATATGTGGATTAGTACTTCTGGAATGTATTGAGTAAGCAGGGTGAATGCAATAATTAAAACTGATTTCATATATAATACTAAATCATGCATGCTAAGTGTAAGTAGACTCACCAAAAGGCTGAAATAAAGTAAAAGCTAAAGTGTCTTAAAGCATGTATAACAAATATAATCTGATAAGCTGGTGAATCACTATACTTAGTTTCTTAAAACTTTACTCTTATAATATAAGTAGAACTAAAGATGAAAAATAGTAAAACATGGGTACTGTATGAATATAGGGTTTGGAACTACGGGTTGGAAACTGACATAACTCAAGCATCTGAATATACAAATATATTGAGCAAGAATGAATGAAAACTGTGATATCTGAGAATGCAAGACCAATCATATATATATATATATATATATATATTTCTAAAATAATCTATAAACTAAAATACTAAAATCTGATAACTAAATAACTGGTAATCTGTATGCTTTGGTTAAGAAAATCCCAACTAAATTTTGGACTAAATACTGCACTGAGATTGTGGGAGGTATCATCAAACTGAAATGCCCCAATCGGAGCTAATTGGGGTCCAACCAGTAACCCCAGTTAAAAGGGTACCAATACCATGCCATGAGTATTAACATTGGCTGTGTGGATCCACTAAACTGGTGTCCCGAAGGACTAGGGAGTTATTCCTAAACTGGTGGGTGAAATATCATAATCCTACACTAGCTATGTAGTTCTGGAACTTAGGGACTGTTACTAAGGACCCAGTACTAACCGACGGGTGAGCCCCCATCCCGAGGTTTGCTCTGTGCTAAATCCTACTCCCAACTGAATGACACTGATTACTGTAATGCACTAAGTTTAACTGAACAAACAACTAATCATAATAAATAACTGAATGATAATTCTCATGGTATATCTAAAATTATTCTGAAGATACTGAGATTATGTAAACAACTAAGTATTGGGTGTTCATAACCCACTAGCACTATATAAAAATAACAATGATGACATAAAAGCTTTAGAAACCATAGTAGGAGATCATTGCTCAAAACCCAACATTTAGACATTTCATCCAACACATGAGAGTTATGAACTTGAACATGGAAATATGAAATACATGTGAAAACAACATGAGTGCATGACTAAATTCATAAGTTGGGGATTTAACATAAAATCAATGGAATAGGATATGGAAACTTGCAACACAAAGCATAAATAGATTGATTCACTTGAAAATACTAGTAGACATGGAAAAGTTCATAATTCGATATTATAACATAAAATTCAATTGGATACGTCATGGGAATCTGTAACACCTCTATAAATTTTTTAAAAATTTATTTTAATATTTTAAATAAGTATAACTTTTAGTCTATAGAGATTTACTTGGTACATATATTTTAAAGAAAAAGTATATTGTGTATATATATAATGTGTATGGTCATGGCTGATGGGTTAAAGGATAAGTGAAATTTTTTATTATATGTATATATGTATTATTTTGGAGCAAGTGGGGGGTCACTTTATTAGTTGTTTTCTCTACAAATATACTTTTAAAAGAAAAAGAAAAGAAAAAAAGGAAAAACCCTGATCATCTTTATCAAACCAGCCACTTTTCTTCTTTCTCCTTTCTCTCTTCTCTTTCTCTAATGCCACTGCCATAGCCCCCACCGACAACAAAAATCACAGACCGGCAAAGCCCTCATCAGCATTGTTTCCCTTTCTTCTCTCTCTATATTTCCATTACTCCATCCAGTCGTCTCTTCCTCTCTCTCACTGTTCTCTTTCTCTACTAGTTCGACTACCATCATCGAGCCAACCATGGGTAAAGTTCACCACTGCTTCAGCCGACAAACCACACTAACACCACCAAATAGATTTGGGTTGGAAATGGGGAAAGGTCAATAGTTTCTTAAAATTGATTTTGAAATATTAAGTCGGTAAAATAATTATCTGTCGGATTATAGAAATTAGTAGTTGGCAAAATAAAGGTTACACTCTTGCGGGTTGAATTGTTTGATACTTGTGGTCCTACCATTATCTAAGAAGACATTAAAGGTATGTAAATCTAAAACCTCTTTGTTTATAGCATATTTCCTAAAGTCACATGTTTCTCCGAGAAGAGTCTGCATAAGTTGTGTGATTACCTATATAAATAGAGCATTCATGTTACACGTTGAGCACGTGACTACATGTTTGTCATATCCAAACATCTTTATGTTCTTGTCATTTGAAATTACTTGTATCCACACTTCCTGCGTCCATCGGTTGAAATTATGAGGTCAATACTCCTTTCGAGTCATGTACCTATAGAGTTCTAACATTGCTATGTTTGTACCTATAAGAAATTCTATTAGAAATTCCTAGAAATCATCTGTTATATATATATATATTAAATATTGTAAATTAGGATAAATGGCCATAACATAGTTGCACTAAACACTTGATCACATAGAGACATGTTGTAAGATAATACAAAGACCTCGTATTTATATAGCTCAATACTATTAAAGAAGTTAATCATTTATGGAAAGCACTACTCAAATGGTTAAACAATACTTGTCATTATATATAGGAATAGGCCTCCAAGGCACTACTTGAAAAGCACTAATGATGGGAGGGTACATAGGTTTGGCCTGTTAAATTCACTCGATGTGATTCTGTGCACTGAATTAAGACCAGACACTATAGTAAGCCTAAGCATCATGGAATACCTGCCTTTGTGGAATTATTTTCATTTGGAGTTAGCTGGACTAGTTCTCGTGACTCAAGCCAATATATGGCATATATGGCCTGCGGGCAGACCCTTATAGCGAGTCCCTAAGGAGAGGCGTACCTTGTATCAGACTGCGATTACAGTTATATGTATAAAATCATAGTCAGGAGTATTTGGGTAAAACATATCATACACATGACATAGAATGCCCTTGATAGGACATTACATGATTATTTGTATTAAAGGTAGGCACAGGACATCACTTAGGAAAATTACTAGGACCTTATAATGATGACTTACTTGTAAGTGCTTATATGATAAGGTTATAAGGTAATTCATACATAATAGTTTATATGGAGTATTTGGTACCTTTCACTCATAAGTTATAGTTTCATATAAGAGTTTCTAGTAGTCAGTCGTCAGCAGCTGCTCATTTTATTATTTGATTCATTGAGCCTCCTTATACATTTACTTGTTATTCTGTACACTTTACATACTAGTACATATGAACTAATGTCCCTACGTTGGGGCACTCTATTGCTTCAATACAGGAATGGGTCTATTGATGAGCAGACTTCTAAACTAGGCACTTGTTCGTATTCAACAAAGCAGTCGGTGATCTCCTCACTTACATGGGGCTATTATATATCGAGTACTATTAATCATGTTTCTAGTTATAGTTTGGGTATATAGGATCCCTTCCACGATCACCTCCTCTAGTACAGTTATAATTTCTGTTTGAGGCTTTGTAGATAGAGATAAGTTATCATACGTGATCATAGTTTCACATGTTTGTAATATATGAGTGTTCAATGGGATAGAATTGGTTTGTACATAACCCCTTGTTATTTTATATGAGTAGTTACTATATACTTTTTATATGCCAGTCATATAGCTCATGCTCACATGGTTCTTGTCTTTCTCGTCTAGGTTAGGGGCATGAAAAAAGTGGTATCAGAGCCCTAGGTTTAAGGTGTCCTAGGGAGTCTACGAAGCTATGTATAGTAGAGCCCCACTTATGGATATGTTGTGCACCATATTTATAATGGGGGAGCTGCTTAGGCATTTAGGATTTTTGACCCTTTTTTCATTATCTAGATCGTGCGACAAAGATAAGTTATAAAGAGTTACTTCTAATTCATATTCTTCTTAATCTTTATACGAATTCATCCTATTAAGGGTAACCTCAAATCAAGACAATGGGAGAGATACTAGAATTCCAAAAGGAAGTTTACAGCTAAGAACTCAGCCATAAGACTCAAACTAAGATTCAAGATAGTTTGTTGAGTTTGACCTTTCTGGTTTACATTTGCTTATAGAATAAAGATATAGAGAGATTCAGATGGACTTAAATATTATAATTACATTGGTGTTTGTTATTGTAGTAGGGTATAAAGGGGATTACTCATATGACTATTCAATTAAGGGTTGTTTAACTACAGATATAGGAAGTGGCATTTTTCGATATAAATGTTTCAAATAGTTTAGTGGTTTTCAAGTTCAAAAGCGTCTCCACGTGATCCCTCTAATACTTATAGGATTTAAGTACATGGAGTATGTTCAGTATTTCATTGGTTATATACCCATAAGATTTAGTATAATGTATAATTTCATAATAGAGGCAATCAAATCTGGTCTTTATGAGTTTAGGTACATGGGTAAATTTGACTTTTAGGTAAATTTATCTTGCCATTATTAATTAAATATACCCCTAGCTAGTCAACTAGGCATAGATACTTTATAATATATTTTTCTAGGAAAATGTATAGACTATTCCCATAGAATACGTGCATTTGATTACGTTGAGTAGACAATGACCTATATGTTTGAATCATTGTAAGACTAGCAAGCTAATAGATAAGTGTTGTTATAATTTTGTAGTAATATGTGGGTGTGGATTATCCCATTGTGATTTGAAAGATTAGAGTTAAAGTACCTCGGAGTCAAACATAAACTAAGAGTTATCAGTTGTGTCTGGAATAGATCAAAACATAGTATTGGTTAATTGGTTATTAGAGGGAAAATTATTATATTTGAAGAATAGTAAAATATTATTTGAACATCTTAGACTACGTATATACGCGAATAGCGTGCCTACTTAGAGTATGACTTTTATGGGAAAAAATTATAGAAAATGATTATATAACTTTAGTGGGTTGCGGTGACACATCGTGAGGAATAATGTTAATATCACCTTGAGATCTAGTACCCTTTCCATACAATAGTAGGAGTTGGCAGTCAATTAGTAGAGCCCTCTCGATAAGAGATAAATTGGTCTAGTATGATACTTAAGAATACACCTGCGTCGGAGGACAAGAATATATCTGGAGATCTATAGATTGTCAATAGTAGATTACAGATGTCTTAAAATATAACAATTATTTGTTCACTTAATTTCACATGGTCGTACTCATTTGTTAGGTGTGTTTGTGTACTAGTTGCTTCGTTGATATTGATGAATTTTATATGATTTTCTTTCTAACGAAGGGATGGGATGTATGTTTTTACCTGATACATGTTCATCATAAGCTACTGATATTTAGCTTGACTAAAAAAATGTTTGATTACCCTTAAATAATATTAATAATGTCCGGTTCTTATGTTTGAATATATATAGAGAGAGCGGGAATTTTCTAGGGCCGAAAGGAAAAAGAACCTGGTTATATAGATTCCTAAAAAATAAGGGAATATGAATAGGAGTAGCCTTTGCATTATTTTGAACCAATAGGAGTATTCTCGCATGTAAATTATGATTAGATGACTCCCTGAAAATCCTCATAGTTTATAAAGGAACTAGATGCCAACAAGATAGAGTTGACATGAATTCAATATGTATGTGTTATAGCTAACTTTCTTGCAAGATTATATGTATTGCATGTATGCGTAACTCACAATTAGTTTTATTCTTTCTTGTTTATTATCGTGACAATATAATAGGCAGCTATGTAGATGAACTTTTACCTCTAAAATGATACATGTAATCTCCTTCAAATATTTGAAGCGTCTATATTTGTATATGATATGTTGATGTGGATTTGTAGTTTGGTGTTGTGTATGTGTTTGTTACATTATTATAAAAGACTACACTCTACCTCTTTAGTCCTTTAATAGTTGATTTATAGTTCTCCTGATCCCAGATATTTTAAATATCCTCCATCTAACATCTTGAAGAGTAAATTTGGTATTAATTTTTCAATAATGGTGGGATATCCCAAAAAAATATTTCAATTTTCTTCTGTTGTTAGAACATCATGAATTACCAACTTAAAAAGTTCCTATATCTAACTTTATCAGAATGTTCATAATCTATACCTAAATTTGACATGTACGCATATTGTTGTAATTACCTACATCCGTCCTTGGCTCATTGGAAATTCATAGTAATTGCAGATATCATTTTTCCAGTCCTCTTTCTACTCTACAATTTCAGTTTATGGGAATTTTAGTCCATTTCCAATGATCCCTGGACAAGGGAGATTGGCTCTTGTTGTGCTTCTTTTTTTAAGGAAGTCCTCTTATTCCTATTCGACATGTTCCTTCTAGTTGCAAATAGGTCATTGAGAGTATGTTGCTTCACTCTGAAATATAGTCATATAACTTTGTTACATTATGGATGAATAGTTTGTTGTCCACATAATATATCTTTGGTGTGACAGGGCCCTTACCTATGCCTACATCTTTTCCCTTCAATTTTATTTTAATTAGTCGAATGTTGCCGGAGTAAGAGTTGCTTTTTTTTACTTGAAGACAATATTAAGTTCAAGGTGGATTATTAAGATGGTTAGTTTTTGCCTCAATTGATATTCCATTGGACTTTAGATGTTATGTTTTCCTAGGCGCAGGTTTTGCAGGTCTTTTTCTTTGAAGGTAAAACAAAGTCTATCTTAAAAAAAATAATAGAAAAATAATTTCCCAAATGTTGAGAATGTATTCTAATATGAACTGTGCGATAATAATTTTCGGTATGGTCCCTTAGTGAATATTAGAAGTCAACATAGAGTAATGTTGGTTAATTTTGTATTTGATCACTGACATTATTATTGGAAAAATTTGTAGGCTTAGTACGTATTGGATAATGGTGGCTCCAACATGAAACCATTTAGTTTTGGTGTTCCCCAGCATTGTTCTGATATGGTCTCCAACCTAATTATTGATAACTAGTGTTACATTTGGAGTGTAAATGAGAGCCTGAGTTTGCTAAGGTGCAAGAGAGTAAATCAAGATTTGTTAAGATTTATGCATCAAGCACTTTTACTAGTTCATTTGTTTATATAATTGAACTATAAATGTTACGATACAATTCATTTTTCTACACGTTATCTATGTATATATATATTGCATATTATAGTCTATATCTTATAGGTTGGATAAATTATTTGCTTAATATGTCTCCTTCATCATGATATAGTTATTTGAGAATCATATATTTCATAGGGTACGCATTTAGAAATATCAAGGGCCTATTTATTTGTATAATATCCAACTATTTTTTTACGTGTAAGTATTTATCTATGAGTTTTATAATCAGTATTAGGTGTTGTGATTAGCGTACTTGCTCATTATGTACTTTTACAATCCTAGAATCCATGTATTAATTATTAAGATGATATTTGTCTATATGATCTATTGACAAATTTCATGTTATAATTCATCTATTTACATATTAAATTTTTATCTCACATGTTCACATGTTATTTATCGTTCATATATTCATGTGTGATAGGTTTCAGAGTTTACTTCATAAGTTATACATCTGCTAAAATTCATATATGTATAAGTGAAAAAAAAATTTAGACTCAGATGTTCATAAAGGTATATGTACTTCATGCTTATTTGCTAACATATTATAGTTATTGTATGATTTGATGGATTAGACAGGTATCACCTATGAAAGGCATCAAGTAGCTTCATAGAATCGACAAGTTAAGCCTTAAGGGTATAAGGAGAAACAATGATGTATGACTCTTATATTAACACAAGTAAAGATTATCCAGGTGGCCTAAGTGGTATGGTAGCCTCCAGATAGAGTTACAATGCACCTAATATTCCTTATGTGTATACCACCCTAACATTTTGAGGATATGATTTATTCCTATGATCCCTAAAATCTCAGGCGTTCTTCTTTGGTGAGTTATTTCAATACAAGGATAGATGGCGAGACACTTAACTTGTTTTAAGGACTATTTGAATGTACATGATGTGTGACTATGATTCTAGAAATTTTCTTGGATGCAACTTCCAGATGCGGAGTATAAGGTAAGTTACCATATTGATTATAGTTTTCATTCAATTTTAAGGCCAAATGGAGTCTCGTGTATTATCTGTTGGATATTGTATTTGTTGTGATGCTTTTTGAAGTGTAGTTGTGTGTATTTTGGCTTGTATGTGTTGTGGCGCTCTGTGAAGCATATTCGTATGTTTTTTGGTTAGCTGAAAGGTTCCCGATCGGCCTATTTATGGGGGAAACTAGGTCGAAATTTTTATAAAATTTAAGAGTTAGCAAAATTTTAAAATCTTAAGGAAGATTAAAGGAGGTGGAAGCTAAGTAAATGGTTTCATGAATGTCTTGGGTAGCTATAGGAGTCACTACAAGCTATATGTATCATTCGAGGATAATGATTCTAAGTGGGGGAGATTGTAACACCTCTGTAAATTATTTTTTAAATTATTTTAATATCTTAGATAAGTATAACTTTTAGCCTATAGAGATTTACGTGGTACATATATTTTAAAGAAAAATTAAATTGTGTATATATATAATATGTATGGTCATGGCTGGTGGATTAAGGGATAAGTGAAATTTTTTATAGATGTATATATGTATTATTTTGGTGCAAGTGGGGGTCACTTTATTATTTGTTTTCTCTACAAAAATACTTTTAAAAGAAAAAGAAAAGAAAAAATCCCTGATCATCTTTATCAAACCAGCCGTTTTTCTCCTTTCTCTTTTCTCTCTCTCTAATGTCACTGCTATAGCCCTGATCGATAATAAAAATCAAAGACTGGCAAAACCCTCATCGGTGTCGCCTCCTTTTATTCTCTCTCCATCTCTCCACTGCTCCAGCCAGCCGCCCCTTTCTCTCTCTCACACAGTTCTTTTTTTCCACTAGTTCAGCCTCCATCGGCGATCCAACCACGGGCAAAGCTCACCACTGCTCCAACCGACGAACCACACTAACACCACCAAATAGATTCAGGTTAGAAACGGGGAAAGGTCAATGGTTTCTCAACATTGATTTTGAAATATTAAGTCGGTAAAGTGATTACCTATCGGATTGTGGAAATTAGTAGTTGGTAAAACAAAGGTTACACTCCTGCGGGTTGAATTGTTTGATACCTGTGGTCTTACCATTATCTATAAAGACATCAAAGGTATGTAAAGCTAAAACCTCTTTCTTTATAGCATATCACCTAAAGTTATATGTTTCTCTAAGAAGAGTCTACATAAGTTGTGTGATTACCTATATAAATAGAGCATTCGTGTTACACGTTAAGCACATGACTACATGTTTGTCATATCCGTACATCTTTATGTTCTTTTCATTTGAACTTACTTTTCTCCACACTTCCTGCGTCCATCGGTTGAAATCATAAGGTCAATACTCCTATCGAGTCATGTACCTATAGAGTTCTAACATTGCTATGTTCGTACCTATAAGAAATTCTATTAGAAATTCTTTGAAATCACATGTTATATATATATATATATTTATTACATGCTGTAAATTAGAATAAATAGCCATAACATAGTTGCACTAGACATTTGATCACATAGCGACATGTTGTAAGATAATACAAAGACCTCGTCTTTATATAGCTCAATTCTATTAAAAAAGTTAATTGTTTATGGAAAGCACTACTCGAATGGTCAAACAATACTTGTCATAATATATCGGCATAATCTCCAAGGAACTACTTGATAAGCACTAACGACGGGAGGGTACATAGGTTTTTGGCATGGAAAATCTGCTCGATGTGATTCTATGCACAAAATTGAGACCAGACCACTATAGTGAGCCTAAGTATTGTGGCATACCTGCCTTTGTGGAATCATTTGCATTTGGAGTTAGTTGGATTAGTTCCCGTGACTCGAGCCAATATATGGCACATATGACCTGCGGGAAGACCCTTATAGTGAGTCCCTAAGGAGGGCGTACCTTGTATCAGACTGCGATTACAGTTATATGTATAAAATCATAGTCAGGAATATTTGGGTAAGACATATCATACACATGACATAGAATGCCCTTGATAGGCCATCACAAGGCACAAGACATCACTTAGGCAAATTACTAGGACCTCATAATGATTACTTACTAGTAAGCGCTTATCTGATAAGGTAATAAGGTAATTCATACATAATAGTTTATATGGGGTATTTGTCACCTTCCTCTTATAAGTTATAGTTTAATATAAGAGTTTCTAGTAGTCAGTCGTCTACAGTTGCTCATTTTGTTGTTTGATTTATTTAGCATCTTTATACATCTTCTTGTTATTCTGTCTGCTTTACATACTAGTACATATATCATATGAACTAATGTCCCTATGTTGGGGCACTACATTTCTGCAATACAGGATCAGGTCTATTGATGAGCAGACTTCTAAACTAGGCACTTGTTCGTATTCAGCAAAGCAATCGATGTGCTCCTCTCTTACCTAGGGCTATTATACATCGAGTACTATTTAATTGTGTTTCTAGTTGTAGTTTGGGTATATAGGATCCCTGCCCCAACCACCTCCCCTAGTATAGTTATAATTTCTGTTAGAGGCTTCGTAGATACAGATAAGTTATCATACGTGGTCATAGTTTCACATGTTTGTAACAAATAAGTGTTCAATGGAATAGAATTGATTTTTACATAGCCCCTTGTTATTGTCTATGAGTAGTAACTCCATACTTTATATATGTCAGTCATATAGCTCATGCTCACACGGTTCTTGTCCGTCCCATTTAGGCAGGGGCGTAACAGAATCAAAACTTAAAGCATGAGATAACCTAACTTTTCATGAAAACACCCTTGGTCATGAATTTAGTCAAATTACTAAGAAAATCATGATTTAAATTCATGTTGAACACGTGATACTTCATAAACAAAAGGGAAAGTTCATATCTTTAATTAAAGAAAAGTTTTTTGGGCTCCATCGGTGAAGGGGGACCCATGGTTAAACTCTCACATACTTAAACTTCTTAACCTGGGAAAGAAACACCATTGTTGAAGATTTCTTGAAGACTCTAGAACTGCAAAACTTGGATTCTTGATTTCTTTGGGAAAAAGGAATTGAATTTGTTCTTGGGGAAAGGGGAGGGTTTTTCTTGAGAGGGATTTGGAGAAAAAGGGCTAATAACGACCTAAAATATGCCCCAAATCGTGTTATGAATGATTGGGTTGAAGTGGGAAAAGATCCAATTGCCCCTCAATCATATAAACCAAAACTTCTGGACGCAACTATGTCACCACGATGCGGTCTTATCGCTGTGTCTTACTGGTTCTGACGAAATTGATCATAAATTTTCAATTAAGGTAAAATTGGTATCGTTGGAAAGCTAATTCAATTATCTAAAATTTGGTGGGTCTTGAGCTGAAAAATTTCAGGTGTATCAAAAGTTATACACTTTCATAGTTGACCCTTGTAGTCAAATACCAAACTTTGGACGAATCAAAGGCTCTTAGCTCAACTTTGTTCTAAGTGATTTTTCATTTTTTACCTTATAAGCACTTAACACACTAGGATAAAGATTATGACACATGCATTCAAATTATAAAACAAGAACTAGACACAACATCCCATAAGGCGATGCGATAAGAGTGACATCACCATTAGCACCGCGACGTGGCACTATCGTGTGTTGGAATTGTGATCCAAATATGACCCAATCCTTGTCCGAAAAATCTAAAATCTCCCTGAGACATGATCCTTACATGCCTAAACATGAATTAACTCAAAAATCATCATCTCGAGGATGGAAAGACCAATTTAAAAATCCTCGAAGTAAAGAGGCCTTAAAATGACTAAGCCCTCAACACTTAGCAAAATATTTAAGATATAAGCCCCTTAAGTATGCAACTAAAAGTTGAATCGATCTAGGATTAGTACGGGGTATTACAATATCTCCCCCTTGGCAACATTCATCCTCGAATAAGACTGGTTGGACTGATAGTAGTGTACTAAGGTAAATGAGATCATATATTGAACATGTATGACTTGGAACATGATCGTATAACTGATTCTGAAACATGATACATGAACTGAATATCATGAATCGAACTGATTCCTTGAATACATGTAATTACATCAGAATGGTTATAAGGATGAGATAGAAATGAGAGAGTCAACTTATGAGTAACCATTACCTCCAGATGGATCTAGTTTTGTGAAGAAAAGATGAGAGATTTAGGAAATGAAAACTCAGGGTATTACAAAATCTCCCCCTTGGGATCATTCGTCCCCTAAATAATACTGACTTGGCTGAAATACTTAGGAAAAACTGCGATGATGCAAAGGACACTTATAGACTAAATCATGGTAGAATATCTGAATATGAAACATGATGCATGGACTGAATACGATTCACAATTTACATGGATGCGAAAAAATTACCTCCTGGAATGGCCATACTCATGAAACTTCAGATAGTAAGACTAGATCGAAAGATGAAAAACACATAGGAATTTGTCTGTCTGACTACTAAGTTGAATTATTGGCTATACGAACTGAATTATGCTAAAAGCTTACACTCATTTATACATTCCATTTCAAAGTTGTACTTCACTTGAGGGTACTTAAAATATTCACATGGGCACTGATAACTCTATCTACTGAAGTCTGAGCTGCACTGAATTCTCTCACTATGTTCAAGCCTACTCAAATCTACAAAGTGCACACATAATACTGTAATACTAGTCTGAATCATGAATTCGATACACCCTGTATTTTCACAACTCCTCATCTCATGAATAATTCATATTACCACTTCAATAACTATATTCAACCTCTTACAGACATTCACTAATGCATAATGAATTCATCTATATATATACAATCACGACATTCAAGCCTATCTTCATAACCACATATGCACTTCTAAACAAACACCTATGGAAGCATATTTATCATATCCTCCAAACCTCTATCACTAACTACTTCCATGCACTGCCCCAAGAAAACACACATAAAATTTCAACTAACCATGACCTATATAAAAAACATGGCCTCAATCTTACTTCACACTTATAGCCTTAGCTAAAACAAACATACAATAATCTTTTATCAACAAGAAATATTTTGTCTCTCCCATCTAAAAACTTGTTCATCATCACTATCTTGACCTAAGGAGAGGTCACTGAAACATTAGAACATAAGGACCTGAAGAATAAAAGAATACTATGCATAACTGGGACACTTAACTGAGGCTTGAGGAATAAAGTATCCACGACAAGGATTCATTATAGAGATAAAAACTGAGGATATACATGACATAATTTGAATTTCCTTGATCATTAGGAGTGTAGCATAAGTACCAGGAACTGAACATACTGTAAAGCATGAATACATGAGTCATGAGCTGCATGAACTAAGTTTAGAGTTCATAAATTCTTGGAATATGATTCGTACTGCTGAATGAACTGGAACTCCTCATACTAGGAACTGGGAGAGTACATGATTCTCTATTATGTGCATGAACATGAACTATGATCATGTAGATGACATGTAACGCATGAATAGATATCGTGATGACTGAAGAACAAAACTTTGAACTAAGATAAGAATGGGTTGGGAATCTTCCTCCCCTACTGATGTTCTATAATACTCTGGCATCACTGCTAAAATCTGAAAGCCTAACTTGGTTACTTGTTCTATCATCTCCCCTTAGCTTTAAGCCATTATTATATATCTATGAAGTACTTTTCTCTAAAGTTTGAGATATGAAAAAACACCTCAATAACAAATTCACCCTGAAAGACTACACCTGAGAGTGTAAAACTCACTGCTAATACTTTCTTCTGAGATACAACTCTTAACTTTCTAAAGCCCCAATAGTCATGATATAATGACTTAAACACTGATTAACTTGGAAGTTTTTAGGAGTAACACCAGACACTGAGCTCACACTATCAAGAGTTTCAACTCTTCTTTTGATTAGCTCAGTCTTCAAAGATTCAAACTTAGATTCTAACATTTAACATAGATATCCCCAAACCTTTAATGAACCATACAAACTTTCATCATAGTCTACTAATATCACATCTCTAAACTTATATTTCTCCATAAATCATGAGAAGTACCATCACACCAACATACCCAACATCAACAACATATAATTTTGAGCCAACATACATAAATTCTTGCATACACCACTTCAAGCCTACTGATTCACTTTACATACAGCTAACCCTATGAATACATAATCTGCTCAATCAAGATAATACTATCCCCATCCTACTGCTGCTAAACTTCTGGGTTTCATGTTTCTAAATCTAGATCATATGCTACCATAGAATTCTGAGAAGGAATCTAAAAAAACACCTAACTTTGGCTCAATGCACGATTTTCATGAACATGGATGAAATATTTCATACTTTGAAACAAAAAGGCATTGGTGGGATACTTTTGATCCTGCGTCCAATCCCATAACAGTCTGTGGGGAATATCTGAGAAAACTATATTTGTAGGGATCTGAGCTTGACTATTTCTATTGTGTCAAGAGTGAGGCAGAGTTGGCACGAATGGATCGACGTGAGAATTTGTATAAGTTTCTTAGAAAACACTTCTGATGCAAGATCTGAGGCATGAAAGAAGGGGAAATTTTCTTAAATACCTTGTAGCCTCTCAAAGAAAAGTACAGACGTCTTCGTACCATTTCGCAAGGCTCTACTAGACACAGCTTCATAAAAACTCTGTGCTCTAATAACAAGTTTGTCACAAACCGAGACTATCCCTTAGTCGTAACACGATTCTTGGAACCACAAGTGATCCCAAGCTAACCTATGAACTAGCATATTGTGAAGCAACTGATTTATAAAATATTAAATAACTAGTTCTACTGTGCGTAAATATAATTATGACAAAATCTAGGAAGAATTATAATACTGATACAATTTATAATCTGATAAAAACTAAAGAGAGAACTGAAATTACATGCCTGACTCTGACTGATATCTATGAAGCCTCTACTATACTAACTATAGATAGCTGGGACATACCTTCATGTAGAACTAATCAATACATATGAGAAATAAAGTAAAGTACATGAACAACATTTGATTGGAGTCCCCAAAATACGAGAACTCATCACCTACTGGCTGGAAACTGCAACTGTTTAGTCATGATGTATGGACTACAACTGTTACCTACATTATGAAATAATGTAGCCACACAGACATATATATGGTTCAGTACTTCTGGAATGTACTGAGTAAGCGGGGGTGAATACAATAAGTAAAACTGATTTCATACGTAATCTTAAATCATGCTTGCAAAGTGTAAGTAGACTCGCCATGAGGTTAAAATAAACTGAAAGCTAAAGTTTCTTAAAAAATATATAACAGATATAATCTGATAAGCTGGTGAATCACTACACTTAGTTTCTTAAAACTTTATTTTTGTAATATAAGTAGAACTGAAGCTGAAAAAATAATAAAACATGGGTACTGTATAAATACATGGTTTGAAACTATAGGTTGGAAACTGACATAACTCAAGGGTCTGAATATACAAAAATATATTGAGCATGAATTCATGAAAACTGTGATATCTGAGAATGCAACACCAAGCACATATATACATTTCTAAAATAATCTATAAACTAAAATACTGAAATTTGATAACTGAATGACTGGTAATCTATATGCTTTGGTCTAGCAAACCTGAACTGAATTTCGGACAAAATACTGCATTGATACTGTGGGAGGTATCATCTAGCCAACATGCCCCAATCTGAGCTAATTGGGGTCTAACCTATAACCCCAGTTGGAAGGGTACCAGTATCGTGCCACGGGTACTAACGCTGGCTGTGTGGATCCACCAAATAGGTGTCCCAAAGGACTAGGGAGTCAGTCCTAAACTGGCGGGTGACATCTCATAATCCTATGCTGGCAATGTAGTTCTGGAACTTAGGTACTGTTACAAAGGACCCAGTCCTAACTGACGAGTGTTCCCCTATCCCTAGGTTTGCTCAATGCTAAATCCTACTCCAAACTGAAAGATACTGATTACTGGACTGCACTAAGTTTAACTGAACAAACAGCTGATCATAATAACTGACTGAATAATAATGCTTATGGTATATCTAAAATCATTCTGAAGACACTGAAATTATGCAAACAACTAAGTATCGGGTGTTCATAACCCACCAACACTAAATAAAAATAACAATGATGACATATAAAGCTTTAAAAACCATAGTAGGGGATCATTACTCAAAACCCAATATTTAGACACTTCATAAAACATATGAGAGTCATGAACTTGAACATGGAAATATGATATACATGTGAAAACAACATGAGTGCATGACTAAATTCATAAGTTGGGGATTTAACATGAAATCAATGGAATAGGATATAAAAACTTGCAACTCAAAGCATGAATAGATTAATTCACTTGAAAACACTTGTAGACATGGCAAAGTTCATAATTTGATATTATAACATGAAATTCAATTGGATACGTCATGGGAATTGAAACTTAAAGCATGAGATAACCTAACTTTTTGTGAAAACATTCTTGGACATGAATTTAGTCAAATTACTAAGGAAATCATGATATAAATTCATGTTGACCACATGATACTTCATAAAAAAAAGGGAAAGTTCATATCTTTAGTTAAAGAAAAGCTTTTTGGGCTCCACAGGTGAAAAGGGCCCCATCAATGAACTCCCACATACCTTAAACTTCTTAACTTAGGAAAGAAACACCATTCTTGAAGCTTTCTTAAAGATTCTAGAACTTGGGAAACATGGATTCTTGATTTCTTGGGAAAAAAGGAATTGAATTTGTTCTTGGGGAAAGGGGAGGGTTTTTCTTGTGAGGGATTTAGAGAAGAAGACCCAATAAAGACCTAAAATATGTCCCAAATCATGTTATAAACAATTGGGTTGAGGTGGGAAAATACCCAATTGTCCCTCAATCATTTAAACCAAAACTTCTGGATGCGACTAAGTCACCGCGACGCAGTCTTATCATGGTGGCTTACTAGTTCTGACGAAAATGATCATAACTTTTTGCTCGAGTATCAGATTAAGGCAAAATTGATATCGTTGGAATGCTAATTCAATTATCTACAATTTGGTGGGTCTACAGCTAAAAATTTTCATGTATATAAAAAGTTATACATGTTCAAAGTTGACCCTTGTAGAATCAAATACCAAACTTTGGACAAATCAAAGGCTCTTAGCTCAACTTTGTTCTAAGAGATTTCTATGAACATTGTTTACCTCATAAGCACTTAACACACTTAGATAAAAATTATGACACATGCATTAAAATTATAAATCAATAACTGGAACAACACCCCCCCACCGCAATGCGATAAAAGTGCCATCGCCATTAGCACTGCGATGCGGCACTATCATGATGAACTTCTAGAATCGTGATGAAAATATGACCCAATCCTTGTCTGAAAAATTCATAATTTCCCTAAGATATGCTCCTTACATCCTAGAACAGGAATTAACTCAAAAACTAACATCCCGGGTTCGGGAAGACCAATTTAAAAATCCTCAAAGTTAAGAGGCCTTAAAATAACTAAGCCCCCAACACTTAGCAAAATTTTCAGGCTTTAAGTCCCTTAAGCATGCAACTAAAAGCTGAATCGAGCTAGGATTAGTACAGGGTATTACATCAAGCCACCTTCTCTGACAAAGATTTAGATACTTCTAAGTGAATACATACTGTGAACTCTTATGATTTATGAACACATAAACATGAACCCCATAGAGGTAATTCCTCTAAATATTTAAGGAAAAAATGACTATTGCCAACTCAAAATTATGAGTCAGGTAATTCTTCTCATAAGGTGTGAGATATCTAGAGGCAGAAACTTTGACCTTACCTCACTACATCAACACACAACCAAGACCAATTATGGAAGCATCACAATAAATTACAAATCCATCCGAACCCTCTGGTAGAGTCATGACTGGGGTGGAAGTGAGTTGAGTATTCAACTCCTTAAAATTCTTCTTACAGGAATCTGACCACTGAAATTTGACCTTATTTTGAGTCAGTCGAGACATTGGAGGACCAATAGAGGAGAATCCTTCAATAAACCACCTGTAGTAACCGGCTAAACCCAAGAAATTCCTGATGTCTAATGGAGAAATGGGTCTAGGATAGTTTCTTACTCCTTCGGTCCTTTGAAGTTCAACTCAAATGCCATCATTAAAAATTATGAAATCGAGAAAAGCTACTAATCTCAACTAGAATTCACACTTGATAAACTTAGTAAATAATGAGTGATCCTTTAGGGTCTGTGTAACACCTCAAGAGTACACCTTGGATGCTACAGGTGCTTATGGTCACAGGTGACCATAAGCTAACCCATGATACTGGTACCTGTTGTGAGCACTGAATAAACCTGGTAATAGAAGACTATTTGTAGAATTTAACTAAAAATTTCCATAAGGTTTTGGAAACAAAAAAATAATACTGTAAGACTATCAATAACAACTGATAACTGAATAACTGGCTAAAAGTGTCCAAAAGCCTCTAATTGACTGACTGTGGAGTTGATGGGACAAGTCCCCAACTAACCCCGACTGACTAATTAACTGAACTGAAATAAACAAAAAAAGGTCCTCAAAACATGAGGACTCACCACTGTAACTGTTGCTGATGCGCTAGAAGGCCTAGGTGTGGTCAGGAACCTGAGCGTTCGAACCTATGATATGAGACATCAAAGCGTAAGAAACAAGTATACAGTCAGTACTTTGAATGTACTGGTATGCTAAATGGGGTTAGGCTTTTATGCATGGGTTCATGTGCGTGAGCAATAACTAACTGAATGAATAGCATGAGATAACTGGATATGCAAGTGTGAATGTTGTAAAATCTAAGAATGTATGACCAAGCATATAACATAATTCTTAAATAGTCTGTAAACTGAAATATTGAAAGATAACTGAATAACTGATAACTATATGCTATGGTCAATGCAAACCTGAAACTAAGGTATACTGAATACTGAACTGAGACTGTAGGAGCTAGATATAACAGACATGCCCTAATGTACTATCAGAGTCCAAACTATAACCCCAGTTAGAAGGGTGTTAGTATCGTGCACCACGAGTACTAAAAATGGTTGTGTGGATCCACTAAAGTGTTGTCTTGAGGACTAAGGGTTACCCTCAACTGGCAGGTATCCGTATGAGATCAACCCTCAACTAGAACATTAACATCTCAATCTACACTGGCTACGTAGTTATCGAATGCAGAGACTGCTACTAAAGGTCACACCTTCAACTAACAGGTGAGCCCCTATCACTGGGTTCGATCTATACTAAATCCTACTCCAAACTGAACAGACTCAGAATACTGAACAGTTCTAAGTTTAACTGATTATGATGACTGACTGGACTGATAACGCTCATAACATATCTGATACTATTCTAAAGATACTGAGACAAAGTAAACAACTATGTTTTGGGTATTTATAACCCCCAGGACTCAATAGAAATAATAGCAATATAGTACTAAAACTTTGGGGACATAATATGAAAGCATTTATTCAAAATTCATTCTTGTAAGCATTTCATCAAACACTTGATATTCATAGTTTAAGATAAGTATGGGAATAGTTTAAAGCTTGTAGTAATAACATGATTTCAACATCAACATCACTAATTATGATTTAAATCAACTAATAACATTATTCGAATGTATGGGGTTTAATTACAATAACAATTTCATATAAACATGGTATAGAATCAAAGTTTATAGGGATTCATAGTTAAAATCACAATCACTTGTACAGATCACAACTCTGAGTTTGAAATTGGGTTTTTGAACTTCATAGGTGAAAAGGGCCCATGGATGAACATTTATCATATATTAAAAGTTTAAATATTGAAGGAGAATAACTTTTCTTGAAGGTTCTTGAATCCGGAAACTAGAATTATTGATTATCTTGAAAAAGGAATGGTGAAACCTTGGATTTCTTGGAGTTAAAGTTGGAGTTTTAGGGTTTCTTGGAGAGAATTTTGGTGAATAATGAGTATATTTTGCTTAGAATGATGTCTAATCTGTTGTTTTTATGACCTAGGGTTATAGGGAAAAAACAAGACTGCCCCTCGGAGTTAGAAGTTTCAGCAGAATTCCTATTCTGAAGATACTGAGACAAAGTAAACAACTATGTTTTTGGGTATTCATAACCCCCAGGAATCGATAGCAGTAATAGAAAAATAGTACTAAAACTTTGGGAACATAATATGAAAGAATTTATTCAAAATTCATTCTTGTAAACATTTCAGCGAACACTAGATATTCAAAGTTTAAGATAAGCATGGGAATAGTTTAAAACTTGTAGTAATAACATGATTTCAACATCAACATCACTAATTATGATTTAAATTAGTGAATAACATTATTCAAATATATGGGGTTTAATAACAACAACAACTTCATATAAACATGGTATGGAATCAAAGTTTATGGGAATTCATAGTTAAAATAACAATCAAAATCATAATCACTTGTAAAGATCAGAACTATGAGTTTGAAATTGGGTTCTTGAACTCCATGGGTAAAAAGGGCCCATGGATGAACATTTATCATACCTTAAAAGTTTAAATCTTGAAGGAGAATAACTTTTCGTGAAGGTTCTTGAATCCGGAAACTAGAATTCTTGATTATCTTGAAAAAGGAATGGTGAAACCTTGGATTTGTTGGAGTTTTAGGGTTTCTTGGAGAGAAATTTTGTTAATAATGAGTATATTTTTCTTAGAATAATGTCTAATCTATTGTTTTTATGAACTAGGGTTATAGGAAAAAGAAAAGACGTCCCCTCAGAGTTAAAAGTTTCAGAAAAATCTCAATTTTGAGGCTTACGCTGGCGGTATTGGTCCCACCGCTATAGGCACCGCTGAGAGGTGTAATTGCAGTGACCTACTATTTTGGACAATCCCAATTTTGAGGTTCACCACTGAGCGGTATTGGTTCCACCGCTATTTGTATCACCACGAGACTACACCTTAGGAATCACGCGGTGCTTACAATCTCGAAGGATCACAAGCTAACTCATGGCTTGTACCTGCTGTGAGCACAAAATAATAATCATAAAGTATATGTGGAAGTAAATTGAAAATGCCATAAGGTTCATAAAACTGAATGAAAACTGAATATATCTATAGAATAGCTTCTAACTAATAATGCCTGAAAGCCTCTTAACATCTAAAATAAAAGAGTTAATGGGACAAGCCCCAACTAACTCGTAACTACTGTCTGAAACAACTAAACTACTGAAACAATATATTAACTGAATAAAAGTCATTTCCTCGATGGATGAGGACTCGCTACTATTACTGTTGCTGATCAACTGAATCTAACTAAGTATAATTAGGAACCCGAGCATCCGAATCTATGATATGAGACATCATAGCACAAAGAAAGAGTATTCATCAGTACTTTGAATGTACTGGTATGCTAGGTAAGGTTAGGATGATATGTGTGGGTTCACATATATGAGAATACTAACTAAATATCATGAAATAATTGGATGAGAGTATATACAATACTGGGAATACTGTAAGTACTAAACATGCAATACCAAGCATATATCGTCTGTTTGAATTAGTCTGAAGCTGAAGTATTGAGTTTCTAATAATTGAATAACAGATAATTATAAGTCATGATTATGTAGAAATGAACTGAGTTCTGTATTGAATATTGAATACTAGATACTGATTATTGAATACTGAATAATGAAACTGTGGGAGTTATTATCTAACCGACATACCCCGATTATGGACTGATTTAGGGTCCAACCTTTAAACCCAGTTGGACGGGTATTAATATCGTGCCATGGGTACTAACAATAGATGTGGAGTCATTCCTAATCTAGCGGGTGACCCCTGATATCAGTCCTAAATTGGCGGGTGATACCTGTTAGTGTCAGTCCTAACCTTGGCTATGTAGTTCTGGAACTTAGGGATTGCTTCTAAGGACCCAGTCCTGACTGACAGCTGAGCCCCTATCCCTAGGCTCGCTAGTGCTAAATCCTACTCCTAACTGAACTGACACTGATTATTGTATGGAACTAAGCTCAACTGAACCCACAACTAAGTATATTAACTGACTGAATGATATGATGCAGGGTATGACTAAAATCATTTTGTAGATACTAAAAACTAGGTAAACAACTAAATTTCGGGTATCACAACTCCCAGGACTTGATTTCATTGGCAATAGGACCATACCACAACTTTAAATGAATAACAATAGAACACAATGCAAAATTAATTCACTTAGACATTTTGTCAAACACTTGGGAGGCATAATCTATTACATAGGAATGAAAAACATGTTAATGTATCATAACTTTAACAATGAATTCACAATTCTAGGGTTTGACATGAGATCTACATCAACACATATACCCATTGATTTATTTTATATGAAACTCGTATTTTCTTAACTTGAAACTCAAATAACAACACATACATAGACATAATTCAATATAAATCATGTGAAACTCATAACTTGAATTTAAAAGAGGTTCTTAGACTCCAAGGGTGGAAGGAACCCAAGGATGAACATCAAACATACCTGAATAACAAAATTCATGAAGATTGTTGGGGATTTCTTTGAACTTAATCTTGAGCTTGATGAATTAGGGTTTATTTCTTGAGAGGATTTTGTGAATGAGTGAATGTATTTTGCCTATTGATGGGCTGAATTTCGTGTTATGGGGGTTTAATGTGGGAGAAAAATGACTTAGTTGCCCTTACAATCCATAACTAAATATGAAAACTGTGACCAGCGATGCGATAACCTATGCGATGCATCGATGGTGTCGACGCGATTATCGACGTGTTGTGTCATGTTGTCGACATGATTACTGATGTGTCACGGCCTGATCGCGTCGACCCACTATTTTGGACATCAACGGGATACGTCAACATCGCATTTTTTGCATTGTGTACATCAACGGGATGCGTCAACTTCACATTTTTCACTGTTTTGGGTGCCTTATGAATCCATTTATATGTCCCACGTGCCAAGATTCCTTCTCACATTCCCACACTCTCCCAATACTTTTTTAGATATCCAAATTGGCGTCAAGATGCGTTTTGTGCTTCCGTTATCCTTTCCAAGCGTTTTTGAGTTCTTTCCACTTAATTTGAAGCTTGTAAATCCTTAATATATCAGAATATTCCATTAAAAAATCATCCTATACCATTGAACACAACAATTAAGAGCTCAAAACAGTACAACATCCTCGATGATGAACTAGAAACACG
This sequence comes from Capsicum pubescens, assembly GCA_030864215.1. NCBI lineage: Eukaryota > Viridiplantae > Streptophyta > Magnoliopsida > Solanales > Solanaceae > Capsicum > Capsicum pubescens. Next base: position 104,317,083 of record CM061544.1, on the reverse strand, counting down.
TGCTAAGCATAGGCTAAATTCACATTGAGCTTTAACTTATTGTTTTGACTCTTTTCTTGATCCAATTGACCCTTGAACATTATAAATAAGTTTTTTCACATATAAATACATAATAAAAACCTTATTAACTCATTAAAAGACATTAGAACCCAACACAATAAACTAGAAAAACACCTAGCTCAAGCTAGTTACACTACTTTTCTCTGTTAAACTCTAAATGCTCAAATTGAATAAAAACTCAAGTGAATCTGACATTTAACATTTTAAACCCATTCTTTTACACATAAATGCTCATTTATATAATTATTAACACATATAGCATAAGAATCATTCTTAAAATAAGGCTAAATAAGCTAGAATAGTAGCGCTAGAATCCATAAATACACCCAACATCACCTGTCTCCATGCCATGCCAGTATCGCGGAGGGTAACCTCCATGACACGTTGAAAATGTATAGGCTCACTGCCTCGACGGTCCAAAATTAACATTCCTAATCATATTTCAATTCAAAAATCAATGTTTTAAACACGGTAAGGCCAAAAATAAAATGATCAAAATTTTAAGGGTATCACAATGATCATGACACTTGTCTCTAGTGTGGAATAATCACTTTGGTCCCTTAAAATGTGATGAATAGTTCAAAACTTATCAAGGATTGTAAGGTATTACTACGAGATTGCTTCGTGAGTATTTGGATAGTGTTCAAGTTATTCAATATAGACTTCGAGCGGCTTAAATTAGGAAGAAGTGCTATGCAGATCGTAGACTTCACGCCTTGATATTTGGTATTAGTAATCATATTTTTCTTTGAGTTCACCCATGAAGGGTGTGATGAGGTTCGGGAAGAGGGGCAAGCTTAGCCCTAAGTATATTGGTCTATTTGAGATTCTTTGTACTATTGGTGATATGGCCTATGATTTAGCTTTGTCCCAAGATTTATCGATTGTTCAATTGCATAGACTGTATGAATTGTCATTATCAACAATAGCTTTAGTGGCACCATTCCACCAGAAATAGTAAACTTGGAGAAGCTTGAGTTCTTAAACCTCGGGGGAAACAACTTCCAAGGTGCATACATGCATACTTGAAACTTCCAATAATTTTTCTTTTATCTTTTTCATATCCAATAATTTTGCTTTCATCTCCTTCATACCCACAAAAGAATTGATAAAAGTATTTTTTGGGGGTATAATTGAAGAGTACCATCCCAAAATTTTATATGTAGCCTTTTTTCTTAACAATCAACGTGCGATTTTACTCACACACCCAACAATCTACTAATCCAACTAAGGCTCATTTGTTTTCACTAAAATTAAGATGTCTGAATCTGAATGCATATCTGAATGATTAAAATGTTGTTTCTGGATTCGAATACTAAATGATTAAGATTATTTATTTTTCAACATCTGAATGTGCATACTTGATTTATTTGCAAACATAATAAATATACAATTCAAATTGAAAAGTAATTAACTAGTCCTTTTGTCCCAATTTATGTGGCACAACCAAATTTTGAGAGTCAAATAAGTTTTGAAATATGTTAGACTGTAAATTTGGGTATGAAATCTTAATATTTTTCTGAAATAAAATTTATATATTTGAAAACTACGTAAAATATACTATAAGTCAGTAATCATCAATTCAAAACATTTAAGAGATACATAAAAAAGTTACGGTAAAACAAGACTTGAATATCGAAACTCAATAATTGGGACGGAGGGTGTATTAAAAAAATATAAATTTTGAAAAATAAAATATTTATGTTTGTTAGTGATGCTGGAGATGGTATGTAGGGGTGATGGTGTTAATTGTTGATGTAAGTGCTAGTAATGTTGGTAATAGTTGTAATAGTAGAGATGGTTGGTTTTACAGTGACTGACATGATGGTTGGGATGTTGATTGTGATGGTAATATCAGTCGATGTTAGTATATAGTTATCGATGTTTATGGTAGTGACTGAAAAAAGTATGGTGGTTGACTATGTGTTAGTGGTATTTGGGAGCGATTTTAGTTGTGATGTTGGAGGTAATTGGTAGTAAGGATTGGTCACAGTGGTGGTTATGACTAAAAATGACAATAGGATGTCGGCGGCGGTAATAATGGTTGACGATGTAATGGTTGTAGTTGCAGTAGTTCTAGCTTTGATGATGGAGATGGTTGGAGTAGGCATTAACTGGCAGTGATGGTAGTGGCCGATAGTGATGGTGGAGGTCGAGTACTGACAATTGTGGTGGCGGTATATAGTTATAATAATAGAGGTGGTAGGTATAGTAGTGACTACAGTAGTGATTGATAGAGGTGGTAGTTGTCCGTGATGATTGTGATAGCAAACGTAGTTGGTGGAGGTGGTCGATGGTTCTAATGACAACGATGATCAATGGTGGTGGCTAGTGATTTTGAATATAGTGGCGGTAAAAATTATTCATAGAAAAATACTTCTTAATATAATGATTAATACTATTTAGATGAAATAAAATATTTATATCTTACTAAAAATAAATGTATTTGATATTCTAATGTTAGAATCATTCAGATTCATACTTTTATTCCCTTAAGTTAAAAAAGTGAAGCATAAGTTTCATGACCCATGACACTTCATGGGTCAATTTAGAAATTTTTTTGTAAGAATGCCCCTACTTTGGGGTGATTTTTTAGTTTTGCCTCTCAAATTTGTGACCTTTATTTTTTTTACCATTCAGTAATTAAAGTATAACACTGCCAAAACTCTGATATTGGAAAAAATGCGAGAAAAAATAATTTAGCAAGGCACAATTTATGCCTTAGAAATTAGAAGGCAAAAAAAAAATTGCAATGCAAAAAGAATCTGCAAGTCACAAATTGTGCCTTATAAAACATAACTTATGTTTTATCTTTTTCGGATTTCATTTGAGAAAAAATGATTTGACCTTTTAAAAACTATTTCAAGAAAATTTTAAAATAATTTTAAGAAGTTTACAGAGTCGCCACTTGATTTTTATAGAAAAATCAAGAAAAACTTAAAAGAGTTTCACAGGTTCAAAAATAGAAATAAACCTTTAAAACTAGAGAAAATGGGTAAGGATTCAATAACGCCCTAGGAAGGGTTTTAAGGAACTTAGGAGAGTCCGTTTAAAAAATAGTTTACCAGATATTTATTTTTACTAACTTAAAAATGACCAACTTTGCAAAAGGTTGATCTTATAAATATACTAAAATAATGTATTTACATATTTAAAATAGCATTTATTCATTTAGACGAGAAATATTCTACTTAAACTAAATTGTAATTTTTTGGATTTAAGAGGAAAATGATTTTTTTTGCTTTTGTAAAAGAAGAAGATTATATAATTATTTTATTATTATTAATTATTATTATAGAAAAGTCAATTTTGTTATAGATAGTACCTTTGGAAAAAATATTAAGAGGATATTAAATTAAAAGTGCTTTAATAATTTTTGAAAAGTTAATTTTCAAAACAAATTAGTTTCTTAGGTTCGGAGAAAATTACTTTAACCTAAATGAACACTATTAGTTACATGAACAAAACAAATGTCATTTTGGAATAAAATACTTAATCTTTAAAAGACTTGTTTTAAGGAAAAAATCAAAGGAACCAATTTAATCTATTTTAGACAAGATAAATTAGGTAAAAAAATTATGAATTAAGTAAAAGAAAACAAAGACAAAATAGAACGACAACGCCTTAGAGGATTTATCTAAATTAATTGATTAAAGTGCTTGTTAATACAAATAAACAAAGATAAATCATAAGCTACAAAGAATGAAGACAAGATTTGAAGTTGGGCCCTTCCTTTGCCCATCAACAAGCTGCCCAGCTTTTGGGCTTCCAGTTTTATGGACTTTGGATCCACTTTCTGCATGTATATCAGTTGTATGTAACAACTCTATTTTTCGGCGTCTTTTTGTATATACATTGTATATCATCGTATAAAAACCTGTCTGCTCGCTTTCAGCTTTATCATGCCTCATATCTTTGTTTATACCAGCCACCTTTGACCTGTAAAGCCCGTAATCTGGCATATATCAGTGTGTACCAATCTCTTTGATGCCGTATATCACTGTATACTAGTGCAAAACAATCCTCTTAGGATTTGGTCTTAAGGTTTTGACTCGATATTGGACCTCCTCGGCCCATTGAAGTATGCAAGAGAAGAGTCCGATTGGACTCTAAATTAGGATAATCATGCAAAAGGAGAAAATAAGTATTAGCAAATGATCTTACAAACAATTATTTCTATAGAAAAATATACTAATAAAAAAAATGAGTAAAAGTGATACATGTTTGACATCAAATTTAATTATTTGTTTACACAAGAAAGCCTTCAATCATGATAGAAAATCAGTGAGAGGAGAATCACAATGGGATGCCATGAGTGCAAGCAACTTATTAGAAAAGAAGATGTCATGCATTATACAATAAAAAGGGAAAAGTCTAGGATGCTTATTATCTATGAATTACTTCGATGCTAGGAAGCACAATCCTAAAGATCACATATGAAAAAAGGAAAAAAATGGTGGCTTAATAATATCAAGGGTGAAATGAGTGAGAAGATCAAAATTAAAGACTCAAGCTTAAACAATGACACAAGAGAGTGAAACACATGTTAACAACTTGGTAAAGGTATATTTTTACTTATAATATAAAATGGTTTCAACTATTGATTGAAATATAAGTAAGAAGTTACTTGATAACTTTACATAATAATTACTCAACAATGATGAGAAATCAACAAGAGAAAGGAAGGAAAAAAAACCATGAAACCATAACATTAGGCTATTCAGGTGGAAACTAGTGCATACAACTTAGTGCTAACTGAGAAAACATTCATGACGTATAGATCTTTTTTTTAGAAAAAAAGGAAAGAAGTAAAAAAGAAGAAGAAAAAAAAGAAAGTCACCAACAGGACAAGGAAGAACCAAGATTTCAAGATTTATCATTCCTATATCAAACCATATACAAATCATTCCTATATCAAAACAATATAGTTCAAAAATCAACACATAACTGAAATAATAGGTAAACACTAGATAATTTAATAAACATGAAAACTATGCATTAGGCGCGAAGAAAATGGAGCATTTTGTTATACCAAATAAGCATTTTTCTAAAAAAAAAGATAAGATCTTTTAATCACTTCACGGGTGTGGAAAATAGCAAGAAATAGATTCCTAGAAGTGGCTTTGAATCATAATAGATAGAAACATGATATCATAAAGCCCGCACCCAGTTTTAGGAATAAAATATAAGAAATTTTTTTTGAAAACACTTCTTTTAAAACAACGAACGAGCAATTTATTTAAGAACATATATACACGTCCGTTAATCAATTTTTATTTCGATTTGGCTACAATAAAAAATAAATCAAAATTGAAAGTCCAAAAATACATAGTCAGACATCGAGAAAAATATTCTATGTCAATTTTATTATTTTACCATAGTGTATAGATGATTAACACACAAAAGTATCAACGACAAGAGTCAGAATCAAATTAAAAGTGAAAGTACGAAGAAATTAACCTTTTCTGGGGAAGAAACCGAAATAACGAGCTTTTCGATTGAACAGACTTCACCACTGTCAAAACTCGATTCTAATTTATTAAAATTACAATGAATTAGCTAGAGTTTAATCTTCCGTCGGAATTTTGGTTACGTGAGGGTAGAAGCATGCGCCTCCAGAACTCTAATTTTTTTCCCCAAAATCCTCTTTTTTCCCTCTATCTCTCAACCTCTATTTATAGGGAAAATTGAGAGGATATATTAGGATTTTGATTTTTAAAAAAATGGACTTCAATTCAAAATTTCAAAAATATTCGTTACAAAATTGAAATGACCTTTGTACTTGAAAATCAATTAAGAGGGAGAATGCATGCGCGGATATGGATGTTTCCGTTGTAACGTTGTCAAAAATAGACGAGCACAAATTGGCTATATGTGCAAACGTCGCTCATAGTTGTAATTTGGCAACAATAAGTCATCCCATCCTTACCTCTTATATATGTTGTCTTTCCTTAAATAAAATTTGTATTACAACTTGAACTTCAACAAGAAGTTCCAGAACAACTTGAAGAACAATAGAGAAGTTCAAATTATTTTTTGAAAAATATTAAAATTAAACATTTAGAAGAAAATAAAGATTAAAAGATTCAAATCCACCAAATTATTGGTGTGTCCTTAAGGAAATTATTTTCCTTAATTATCCGAGGTTATGAAATATATCCTACTAGGATAATATAAATCACTTCAATAGAATCAATACCTCAAATTCTATCAAATTAATTACGAACGCACTCAACGGTAGCAAATCACACTTGAATTTATTTCAAGAAGAAGAGTTTTTTTTTTCAAAAAACATATTTGTAGATACGTAATTTTGTCCCTCCGAGAGATTAATTTACCCAATTTTACCTTATCCTACCGTGTACCCTCATCCATATTATTATACCCTCACAAAATACAAAAAAAATAACAAACATTGTCTTATCCTAATATTCTGACAACCCACCCAACTAAAAATTGACAACACATCCAAACCCCTACCCCTCCTACCCCTACCCCACGTAACCACCCCTCTCCCACATTTCTTGGACACAAAGAAAAGAGCATATACTCCCCATATATCACCATCACCAAAAAGAAGAAAAAGAACGGGGAGAAGTCATCTTCCTCAAAGACCAGATCACATACATCGCCACAGTAGCACATACAACCACCTTCATTCATTCACACCGGAGAAACACACCATCACACAAAAATCACACACACGGAGAGACCAATAGGGAGATCGCGAGGGAGAGGAGAGAACTTAAGGGAGACTCGAGAGAGACGATTTGAGAACGAAGGAGAGAATCGGAAAGAGGTACTGTTACGGCGAATTTCACCTAAGTATGGCCAGAATCCGGTCTGCTTTCGTGGTTCTCGCCGTTGTCTGAGATCTCCGGAGCTCCAGCGACGTGAAACAGCGACCCCAACCCCAAGTCGATCCAAATTTAAGCCGATAATCACTTTCTTTTCCCAGTTTTCCGTTAAAACTCGCCGGAGACTACTACTGTTCGACGGATTCAAACACTACCGGCTCGAATTTCAGTCTTAGCCGTCTAAAAATAATAACCAGCAACCAATTTCTAGTAGAATCGGCCTGTTCGAATTGTTTTCCTACAAAATCACATTCGGGTTTGGTTCTTTGTTGCGATTTCTGTTTCGGACGCTTCAGTTGCTCGTATATTTTGGGAACTTGATTTCTATTCGTCTTAATTGGGTTGGTCAATTACGGATTTCAGTTCTGCATTACCGAATTGGGTTATTATTGGGAACATGAAACTCCCATATATGTTGTGCGTCCCACAATGGGGCTTCCTAGGTCTGCCAGTGAGCCAGTATTGAAGGTTCCAGATAGTCAGTATTATGCCCCGGAGCCTACTTTGAGAATGAATGAACCGTATTGGTACACTCAGCCGCCTGCATTTCCATTTGATATGGAGAAACCTATCGCAACAGAGGAACAGGATATCGTAGCCCGGAAGTTGAAAAGTTTAGAACAGGCTATGAGGAATTTGCAGGGAATCGGAGATTATAGGAGTGTTTCCTATAAATATCTTTGCATGTTCCCAGACATCAACCTTCCCCTCGATTTTAAAATGCCCAAGTTCAAGAAGTATGCAGGGCACAGTGATCCTGTGGTACACTTGAGACGTTATTGCAACCATTTGAGGGCTGCAGGAGGAAGGAAAGGGCTGCTCATAGCCTTCTTTGGCGAGAGTCTTCATGATCTGGCTTCAGAATGGTTTATCGATCGAGATATAGACAAGTGGAACAGCTGGGATGACTTAGCTTCTGAGTTTGTTCAACATTTTTAGTATAACATCGACCTGATTCCGGACGAAAAATCCTTGGTCAATATAAAGAAGAAAAACACTAAAAGTTTTAGGGAATACGCGATAAGGTGGCGTGAACAGGCTGCCAGGGTAAAGCCTCTAATAAAAGAAAGTAAGTTGGTAGAGGTTTTCATTCAGGCACAGGATGAGACCTATTTTCAATATTTACTTCCGGCAATGGGAAAGACTTTTATTGAAGTCCTCAAAATGGGGGAGATGATAGAGGACGGAATCAAGACCGGCCGAATAGTGAGTTTTGCCGCATTAAAATCCACCACACAAGCGATTCAAGGTGGATCTGGCACATTCGGAGGTAAAAAGAAGAAAGAGGGCATGGCAACTGTCGTATCCGGAACCCATTCCTATCCTAAAAGACCACCTCGCCCCTATCCCCAATCCCAAGCCCAAGTCTACGCCCAAGCTCCATATATTCCTCCCCACCATTACTACCCTCTACAAAACCCTTTATATTCTATTCCACCACCCCCGCACCCAATATACAACACGCAGCCATATGTCCAAACCCCTTCTTACCCGCAGTGGCGCGCGTAAGCTCCACAAAATCGCCCATTCGCTCCACCGAATTACCAAAACCCCTCCAGACCCAGTTTTCAACCTAGGCCCAAGTATAAGAAAGAGAAGGAGGTCAAAAATCAATTCACACCTCTTGGGGAGTCATATGCTAGCTTGTTTGATAGGTTGAGAAAGTTGAAGGTCTTAAGACCAATTCAAGGAAGGCTTTCAAATCCATCGCCGAGGAATCTCAATTATTCTTTAAGGTGTGCATACTGTTCTGACATGCCAGGCCATGATATCAAGAAATGCTGGCATTTAAAGAGAGTTTTCCAGGATTTAATTGACAAAAATCAAATGCTGGTCCAGGCCCCGGAGGGTCCAAACATTAACCAGAATCCGCTGCCAACCCATGCTGAAGCCAATATGTTAGAATTGATATATGATGGGAAAGAGTCTTCAAGGTGTTATAAGCCTATTGTCAAGATACAGACCATTGAGGAGAAATCGGTGAATGTAGCAGAGTCTTTGAAAGCAATGTCATTGAGCCAGGAAGGAATAAGAGAAGATAAAGCCCAAGAAAGCACAAAGAAACCCCTGATCACAGTACAAGGCGCTAGAAGGTATGTTGATTTAAGTCAGGATAAACATAAGTTGACAGTGGTAGGAGCTCTGAGTCAGCCCATCTTGATGGTGAAAGGAGCACTGGCAGCGCTTATTGTCCTCAAACCGGTGACCCAACCTCCGGTAGTTGATAAGAAAAAGGTTCCCTAGAATTATGGGTGGACTATGATGACCTATCTTGGGAAAGAAGTAGTGGAAGATGTAGATGAGGTAGGGGGTGTGACTAGGTCAGGAAGATGCTTCATGCCTGAAAGCTTAAGAAAGTCTAAGACAATGGTGAGTGGACCGTCATCTATCAAAAAGCCTATCACCGACGAAGAAGACGAAGAATTTTTGAAAAAAATAAAATTGCCAGAGTATTCAATAATAGACCAGTTGAAGAAAACCCCTGCTCAAATTTCCCTCTTATCTTTGCTGTTGCACTCCAAGGAACATCGTGATGTTTTACTGAAGGTATTAAATGAAGCATATGTTCCTAAGGAGATTACAATAAATCAGCTTGAGAAAATGGTCGGAAAAATCTTTGAGGTCAATCTGATCAGCTTTTCTGATGATGAATTGCCTGTTGAAGGTACAGGGCATAACCGGGGCCATACATTACAGTGAAGTATGAAGATTTCTACGTAACTCATGTTATGATTGATGGAGGTTCAAGTGCAAATATTTTCCCTATTTCTACTTTGGAAAAGTTGAATATTGGTGCTGACAGGATCAGGCCCAACAATGTATGTGTCAGGGCTTTCGATGGTGCAAAATCAAACTCCATTGGCGAAATAGAACTAATGTTGATCAGAGGGCCTGTTGAATTCTCCATAGAGTTTCAAGTATTGAATATAGACTCCTCTTACAATCTGTTGTTGGGAAGGACGTGGATCCACAAGTCCAAGGCGGTTGCATCTACACTGCACCAAATGATTAAGTTTGAGCATGGCAGGAAAGAAGTGGTTATTCATGGTGAAGGAGATTTGTCCGCCTTTGTCTCTTATTGAAGCAAATAATGTAGAGGATACATTCGTCTATCAAATTTTTTATACAGTGCCAGTGAATCGTATCCTTGAATGACAGGTTATACCGGGACCGCAATTGTCTTCCGCTTCTATCATGATGGTGAGTGAACTTTGAAAATATGGATTTGAGCCAGGAAAGGGTTTGGGAGCATATCTGCACGGTATAGTTCATCCCATATGTCTGAGTGAGAACGTGGACACGTTTGGTCTGGGATTTGAGTCTATGGCTGAAGATCTGAAGAAAGCCAAGGGAAGGAAAAAGGAAACATGGTCACTCCCTCGCCCAATGCCACTACTCAGTGAATCATTTGTTAAGAGCGGTATCACGAAGCATATGGAATTTGAAGTTGAATTGGTTGATGACTGCCAAAACCTTTTTATTGATGTTGATATGGTCGAAGCAGGATAAGGTAACAGTATGGCAGACGTACAATTTATAGGTCCAGCTGTCTGGCTCAATAATTGGGAAGTCACTCCTCTCTCAGGAGGGAGTTTTGGTAGTTTATTTTGTTTTTCTTTCTGTTTATCCAAGTTATTTCAGGGTTGTAATTTGGATTTTAGTTTGTTTATGTTATGTTGGCATCTATGTTTAAACCCTTCTATCTTTTTATTTAATGAAATCCAATGTCCCTTTTGATTTGTGTCTAATATATTTTTTTTTATATACAGTTCTCTTTATGATGATTCTAATGACATGACATGCATGCAGAATTTTCAGCCTGACCTTAAAATCCAAACTAATCAAGATGTAATGAAGAAGGATAGGGAATATGATGAAGAAGAAACACTAGAAGAAATAAGCAAAGAGTTGGAACAGTTTGAAGACAAACTGAATCCTAATTTGAATGAGACTAAGCCAATAAATCTAGGGGATCAAGAAGATGTTAGGGAAACTAAAATCAGTGTACATGCTTTTCCACAGCTAAAAGATGGAATGATTCAAGCATTAATTGATTATAAGGATGTTTTTGCATGATCTTATGATGATATGCCTGGTTTGAGCACTGAATTAGTGGCTCACAAATTGCCAACTGATCCCGCGTTCCCTCCTGTCAAACAGAAGTTGAGAAAGTTTAAAACTGATGTAAGTATTAAAATCAAAGAGGAAATCATCAAACAACTTGAAGCTAAAGTAATTCGAGTGGCTCGTTATCCCATGTGGTTATCCAATGTTGTTCTCGTACCAAAGAAAGATGAAAAAATTCGAGTGTGTGTTGATTACCGTGATTTGAACAGAGCAAGTTCGAAAGATGATTTTCCACTACCCAACATCCATATTTTTTTAGACAACTGTGCTAAACACGAGGTTGCCTCTTTTATGGATTGCTATACCGGATATTACCAGATTATTATGGTTGATGAAGACACGAAGAAGACATATTTTATCACACCATGAGGGACCTATTGTTATCGAGTGATGTCGTTCGGTTTGAAGAATGCTGGAGCAACATACATGAGATCCATGACCACTATGTTTCATGATATGATGCATAAGGAGATTGAGGTATACGTGGATGATGTGATTATTAAGTAAAAAAGTCAAGCCGACCATGTTAAAGATTTAAGAAAGTTCTTTGAAAGGCTTTGTAGGTATAATCTCAAACCCAACCCGGCAAAATGTGTATTTGGAGTTTCGTCTGGAAAGCTATTGAGATTTGTGGTCAGCCGTCGGGGAATTGAATTGGATTCCTCAAAAATCAAAGTCATTCAGGATTTGCCCCCTCCCAAGAATAGGACGGAGGTGATGAGTTTTCTTGGTAGACTGAACTACATTAGCAGGTTTATTGCTCAACTCACAACCACTTGTGAGCCCATATTCAAGTTGCTGAAAAAGAGTGCGGCGGTAAAATGGACTGAAGAATGTCAGGAAGCGTTCGATAGAATCAAAAGATATTTGTCAAATTCGCCCGTGCTGGTACCCCCGAATCCTGGTAGGCCTTTGATCTTATATTTATCAGTCATGGACAATTCTTTCAGTTGTGTCCTAGGTCAACATGATGTCACAGGCAAAATGGAGCAGGCTATTTATTATCTTAGCAAGAAGTTCACCACATATGAGGCCAGGTATACTCTTCTTGAAAGGACGTGTTGTGCCCTGACTTGGGTAGTACAGAAGTTGAAGCATTATCTCTCATCCTATACTACTTATCTCATCTCCCGCATGGATCCTTTACAGTATATCTTTCAGAAGCCTATGCCGACAGGTCGATTGGCAAAGTGGAAAATATTGCTTATCGAGTTCGACATTGTATATGTGACTCAAACCTCCATGAAATCCCAAGCCTTGGCGATCATCTTGCTGAGAATCCCATCGATGAAGAGTATGAGCCATTAAAGACATATTTTCCTGATGAAGAAGTGTCGTGTGTCGATGAAGTCGTTATAGATGTTGATCTAGGTTGGAAGTTGTTCTTCGATCGAGCTGTCACTATGAAAAGAGTCAGAATAGGTGCGGTTCTTATCTCTGAATTGGGATAACATTTCCCAATAACAATACAACTTCGGTTCTACTGTACTAATAATATGGCAGAGTATGAAGCCTGCATTCTTGGTTTGAGGTTAGCTGTTGATATAGGAGTCCAAGAATTATTGGTATTGGGGGATTCAGATTTGCTTATCCATCAAATTCAAGGCGATTGGGAGACGCGAGATTTGAAGATCATCCCGTATCGACAATGCTTGCAGGAGCTATGTCAACGGTTTGTGTTAGTTAAATTTAGGCATATTCCAAGGATTCATAATGAAATTGCTGATGCTTTAGCCACTCTGCCTTCAATTCTCCAACATCCTGATAAAGCCTACATCGATCCAGTACATATACAGAGTCGTGATCAGCATGCTTACTATAATGCGGTTGAAGAAGATCTCGATGGAGAACCCTGGTACTTGGATATCAAGCGATACATTCAGTCAGGAGAATACCCATCATATGCCACCAACGATTAAAAGAGGACTATTAGGCATTTGGCTAGTAGATTTTTCTTAAGTGAGGGAATCTTATATAAGAGAACCCCAGATCTGGGACTTTTGAGGTGTGTATATGCAAGAGAAGCCTCGACAATCATGGTTGAAATATACTCTGGAGTATGCGAATCGCATATGAACGGTCATGTCTTGTCAAAGAAGATTCTTCGAGCAGGTTATTACTGGATTACTATGGAGAGGGATTCTATTCAATTTGTTTGAAAGTATCATCAATGTCAGGTACATGGTGATATGATACGTTCTTCTCCTATTGAGTTGCATGCAATGGCCACTCCATGGCCATTCGTGGCTTGGGGAATGGATGTGATTGGATCGATTGAGCCGAAGGCATCAAATGGACATAGATTCATTTTGGTAGCCATTGACTACTTCACAAAGTGGGTAGAAGCCGTAACTTTCAAGTCAGTGACAAAGAAGGTTGTGGTAGATTTTGTTCATGCCAATATCATTTGTAGATTTGGAATTCCTAAGATGATCATTACAGATAATGCTGCCAATCTCAATAGTCATTTGATGCAAGAAGTGTGTCAACAGTTTAAGATCGCACATCGAAATTCTACTCCATATCGCCTAAAGGCCAATGGTGCTGTAGAAGCCGCCAATAATAATATAAAAAAGATACTACAAAAAATGGTATAAGGGTCTAGACAGTGGCATGAAAAGTTATCGTTTGCATTGCTAGGTTATCGCACCACTGTTCACACTTCAACAGGGGCAACTCCATATTTATTGGTGTATGGGACAGAAGCAGTCATCCCTGTAGAAGTTGAAATTCCCTTTCTTCGAGTCATTGTAGAAGCAGAGATTGATGATGATAAATGGGTAAAAACCCGACTGGAACATTTGAGTTTGATTGAGGAAAAAAGGCTAACGTTTGTGTGTCATGACCAATTGTATCAGAGGAGGATGGCTCGAGCGTATAACAAAAAGGTCCATCCCAGGAATTTTGAAGTTGGTCAGTTGGTATTGAGACGTAATCCTTCCTCGCCAGGTTGAAGCGAAAGGCAAGTTCTCCCCTAACTGGCAAGGTCCCTTCGTTGTGAAGAAAGTGTTGCCCAATGGAGCCTTATATTTGACAGATATTGAAGGTAAAATGGCAGAAATGGCTATCAATGCTGATGCGGTCAAAAGATATTATGTATGATATTTTCTCCATTGTTGATTTTATTGCATGTTTAGTACTTGCATTTTTTAAGATTGATATGATGAAGGCATTTTATTCTTCTGTCCAAACATTGTGTCATCCTTTGTTTACCCGTTTGAGTTTCGTTTTATTTTTTCTTTCATATCCCTCTTTTAGAATCAAAATAGAGTCAAAGGTAAATGTCGAGGAAATAAGAATAAAAGAAAAAGTTTGAAAAAAAAAATCAAAATTAAATCAAAATAAAGAACAAGCTGATGGAACTACGTGCGACCTGATTCTCCTCTCTCGGGAGTGAGATACGTAGGCTGCCCTATTTCGGGCTCGGTCCAACCAAATAAAGATTTAAGATTCACCCAGTCAACAAAACTGGGGCATGAGTTAATGTGTTGTTTGAGTCGATTCCAAAAGTTGTAAGTCCCACCCCCACTTCAAGTGTCGTTTGAACCCCTTGCTATCCTTTTCTAACCTTATCCAAAAGCCAAGTTACAACCAAAGAAAGTCCTTCAGATTAATTTTTGATAATTTTAAGGCTAAGCATGCAATGGATATGATGATACATTGTGAGGTACCACTTGTCTCCCTGAGCATAAGAAATCAGGAAAGAAATATAAAAATGAGAGAGTCTTATTGGTGAAAACTCCCGTGGGCATCATAAGGCGATGGTGAGTTGAGAGAAATGAAAATGAGAGAGTCTTATTGGTGAAAACTCTCGCAGGAACAATAAGGTGATGGTGAGTGGAGAGAAATAAAAATGAGAGAGTCTTATTGGTGAAAACCCTCACGGGCACCGTAAGGCGATGGAAAGTTCAAGAGAAAAGTGAAAAGTGAAAAGAAAGAGATTTGTTGGCGAAAGTCTTTTAAGATATCGTCAATCGAATGTGATGTATGAGTCCAATGGATTTAAAGAAGCGGCTCAGCGGCAAAGGTACGAACTCAACAACAAATGGGGAGTTTGGATAGGAAGATCAGGCAGCTTAATCCAAAATGCATGTCATACTCATTGGAGTTGGTTGTCGTATTCAGATAAGTTTTCTTTTTGAATATGGGACATTACCCTTTCTTTCATTTACATATTCATGCTTTTTTTCTTTTTATGTCATTTATCAAAATAAAAGTCACCATCATTTCTTTACATTTTAAGTCAAGTCTGTGTCAAAACAAGCGAGAAAGGATTTCAAAATTTACTACCAGTCTTTCCAATTATACGAGGAAAAGCCAAGGAATAGCACAGAAAAGAAATATGATCGTAATTCAACATGAAACAAAGGAAGTCTATCAACCGACAGGCTGTTGGATTCGTGGAAGCATTCAGATTTGGGAAAAGGGTGCACCTCAGAGGCATGGTAAAATGGAATCCCATTGTTCGAGTCAGAACTCACTTCCCTCAATCTGGATCTGGGTCGATGATGCGGAAAGATAGGGCAAGTGTTAGCGATTTGGAACAAAGATGAAAGGAACGAGTGTTGGGCAGATACCTGAGAAGCCAAGATTTGCAAGCCACCACTAAGTTTTTAACTGACAAATTTTCTTTGTTGAAATAGGGGCAAATTCACTTCACTTAATTCAGCTACCATTGGAAATGCACATCCGTGGAATTTACTTTCAATTCAGGACCCTCCTGAAAAATGAGAATTTACTTTATGTTCAGGACCCTCCTGGAAAATGGGAATTTACTTTCATTTCAGGACCCTCCTGGAAAATGGGATTTTACTTTATGTCCAAGACCCTCCTGAAAAATGGGAATTTACTTTATGTTCAGGACCCTCCTGGAAAATGGGAATTTACTTTCAATTCAGGACCCTCCTGGAAAATGGGACTTTACTTTATGTTCAGGACCCTCCTGAAAAATGGGATTTTAGTTTCTGTTCAGGACCCTCCTGAAAAATGAGATTTTAGTTTCTGTTCAGGACCCTCCTGAAAAGTGGGATTTTACTTTCTGTTCAGGACCCTCCTGGAGAATGGAAATTTACTTTATGTTCAGGACCCTCCTGAAAAATGGGAATTAACTTTATGTTCAGGACCCTCCTGGAAAATGGGAATTTACTTTCAATTCAGGACCCTCCTAGAAAATGGAACTTTACTTTATGTTCAGGACCCTCCTGAAAAATGGGAGTTTACTTTATGTTCAGGACCCTCCTAAAAAATGGGATTTTAGTTTCTGTTCAGGCCCCTCCTGGAAAATGGAATTTTAGTTTCTGTTCAGGACCCTCCTGAAAAATGGGATTTTACTTTCTGTTTAGGACCCTCCTGAAAAATAGGACTTTACTTTCTGTTCAGGACCCCCCTGAAGAATGGGATTTTACTTTATGTTCAGGACCCTCCTGAAAAATGGGATTTTAGTTTCTGTTCAGGACCCTCCTGAAAAATGGGATTTTACTTTCTGTTCAGGACCCTCCTAAAAAATAGGACTTTACTTTCAATTCAGGACCCTCCTGAAAAATGAGAATTTACTTTATGTTCAGGACCCTCCTGGAAAATGGGAATTTACTTTCAATTCAGGACCCTCCTGAAAAATGGGAATTTACTTTATGTTCAAGACCCTCCTGGAAAATGGGAATTTACTTTCAATTCAGGACCCTCCTGGAAAATGGGACTTTACTTTATGTTCAGGAACCTCCTGAAAAATGGGAGTTTACTTTATGTTCAGGACCCTCCTGAAAAATGGGATTTTAGTTTCTGTTCAGGACCCTCCTGGAAAATGGGATTTTAGTTTCTGTTCAGGACCCTCCTGAAAAATGGGATTTTACTTTCTGTTCAGGACCTTCCTGAAGAATGGGATTTTACTTTCAGTTCAGGACCCTCCTGAAAAATGGGACCACGCTTTCAAATGAAATACTACTTTACTATAATTTTTGTTTGGGATAATTTTTGTTCTAGTTTTAATTTTGGGTTTCAGAAGTCCGCCTGGAGAACAGAGTGAAGAAATGAAAATTCAAGCAACAAAGTGATGAAATTGCAAGTCAGAATCTCGCCCGAAGCACAGGGCAACTACTTGAAAATTCAAGCAACAAAGCGAAGCAATTGAAAGTCAAGCAACAAGTTGAAAGAAATTGCAAGTCAGGAGCCCGCCTGAAGAATAGGGTGATAAAAGTCTAGTCAAGAGCCAACAGAAGCTGGTTAGATAGGATTTTGTAATTTCATTTATGTTTTAACTTGTAATTTTCATTTCTGGATGTAATGACAGAGCCGCGGACCGGAACCTCGATGGAACCTCACTCGATTCTCCAACTCGGTATAGTCCACTTCTCTTCCAACCCTTTGAGATACTTGTGACTTCCTCATGACTTGGGTATATAGGGTGCCCGACAGGACTCGATTGTCCTTCTTTCTTTTACTCCTCTTTTTGAATAATGATCGGGACAAAATTCAGTCTCGTTGTTTACTTCTTTGCCTGAAAACACTGCGTGTTTACATTCAAAGGGGGCATGATGTAGACACGTAATTTTGTCCCTCCGAAAGATTAATTTACTCAATTTTACCTTATCCTACTGTGTACCCTCATCCATATTATTATACCCTCACAAAATACAAAAAAAAATAACAAACCTTGTTTTATCCTAATATTCTAACAACCCACCCAACTAAAAATTGACAACACATCCTAACCCCTACCCCTCCTACCCCTACCCCACATAACCACCCCTCCCCCATATTTCTTGGACACAAAGAAAAGAGCATATACTCCCCATATATCACCATCACCAAAAAGAAGAAAAAGGACGGAGAGAAGTCATTTTTCTCAAAGACCAGATCACATACATCGCCACAGTAGCACACACAACCACCTTCATCCATTCACATCGGAGAAACACACCATCACACAAAAATCACACACACGGAGAGACCAATACAGAGATCGTGAGGGAGAGGAGAGAACTTAAGGGAGACTCGAGAGAGATGATTTGAGAACGAAGGAGAGAATCGGAAAGAGGTACTGTTCCGGCAAATTTCGCCTGAGTATGGCCAGAATCCGGTCTGCTTTCGTGGTTCTCTCCATTTTCTGAGATCGTCGGAGCTCCGACAACGTGAAACAGTGACCCCAACCCCAAGTCAATCCGAATTTAAGCCGATAATCACTTCTTTTTCCTAGTTTTCCGTTAAAACTCGCCGGAGACTACTACTGTTCGACAGATTCAAACACTGACGGCTCGAATTTCAGTCTTAGCCGTCTAAAAATAATAACCAGCAACCAATTTCTAGTAGAATCGGCTTGTTCGAATTATTTTCCTACAAAATCACGTTCGGGTTTGGTTCTTTGTTGCGATTTCTGTTTCGGACGCTTCAGTTACTCGTATATTTTGGGAACTTGATTTCTATTCGTCTCAATCGGGTTGGTCAGTTATGGATTTCAGTTCTGCGTTACCGAGTTGGAGTTGTTATTATTGAGGTTTTCTATTCAGGCTTTCGGATTCGGGTTTTCTTAAATATTATTATCAACGGAAATCGATATTCAGAAGGTCCAATTCTATCCTTGCTCCTCTTAAATTTATGTAATCATGAATAATTTGTGTGTTTGGTATGTTTGAATATTTGTTATATATTGGTTGATGTTGGTTTCGGACTTTGAAAAGTGAATTGATAATCGAAGCATGTGTTAATCATTGGTTGGGAATGAATTTGGGGCGGAAGGGAAAAATTGATAAAAGATTAATATTTTTCAGTTCAACTAATTGATGGATGTTGATGAATTTAGTAGTATCATGATAAGACCATCAAAAGCATAGGCAAATAATAAGCTTGAGTAGGCAAATTTAGAACTTATGGATTGTTCGAGCGTTTGAAATATTTGTGGAATGATTTATCTTTATCGCATTTGGAAAATGTATTCATCTAGCCGGGAAATGCCCCGAGACACATTGTATTTATTCACCGGGGAATGCCCCGACGTATTATGTTGGCAGAAGACGTTCGCGATGAAGGCCCGGAACGTCGGGTGGAGTTTAGTTTAGGATTAGTTTAGTGTAGAATAGGTTTTATATTTCAGCACCTCTTTTATTTTGGATTGTATAATTTGGACTGAACATTATTTTGGTTTGTTTTGAATTTTGTGTGATTTGTTTGTTTGCTTGTTTTGTGTGTTTATGTGGTTTGTATATTTGTAATGTCAAATTAGCCGATATGTTCCACCAAGCGACCGTGGTCAAACCACGGGACCGAGGGGTGCCTAACACCTTCCCCTCGGTCAACAGAATTCCTTAGTCGGAATCTATGTTCACATATCAGTCTAAAAGAGTCAAAATTATTTTCGAAAAAGGATTTTCAACGGTGACTTGGCACACCAGATTATGCCAAGTGGCGACTCTAAGTTTAAATATAAATAATCCTTTTCGAAATAAAATATTTATTTTTTGTCACTTTAATAAAAGCCCTTTCGAAACTTAAAACCGAATAATCTTTTTGTAGCACGAAAAAAAATGGGTGTGACAATATTCATATCTGAGGAGAAATCAGATATTTATAGTCAAAAAGTGGTGCTTCATAATAGAAGCAATAGTTCAGAAAGGTGCACCTCTTCGAAAAAAATACAGTTCTTTGGAAAAGTCACAATCCATTAGGAAGGTCATAACCATCCAAGGTGAAAAAGGTTCATATTTAAATTTCATTCTTTCTTTGGTGTCTTTTCGAAAAAATACTTATTTTTTTTTCATTCACACCTCTTAAAAATCAAACAATATATCTTCCTTTTCTTTTTAACTATCAATATACGATTTTATTGATATATCCAACAAATACAAAATTTATTCATATTCAAAATCCTTCTATCACGGGCATGTTACAAAGTTTGACTAAGAATTAACATAACTAGGCAAGAAGCAAAGTCTTCAAGTTGGTTACATTTCTAATAGGTATAATCTGACCCCAACTGTTTTCGCAATTGAGGAGAAATAAAAATATTCTTCTCTTTTTATCTATATTAAGGTTTCTATCGATTCATCATTTATTATCCTGATGTCCTGTATGCAGGATTGTTAGGAAATTTCGTTGCAACTTCCTGAAATATTTAATCCTATAGATAAACTATTTTCTCATACCTTCCAAACTTAGAAACCATAAAAAAACATCAAACCTTAAGCCTTATTCTCGTTTTTTGAATATTTTCTTCGTCATAAAAATGGGTTAAATTAATTGACAATATTGAATCGTCAGTCACAACTTAGTTTGATCTCCTTGAATCTAAATTTTGGGATCTTTAGTCGGCTAGGTAGAGTTACCGCCGTGATAACTTGACCTAGGCCCGTAAATTTATTCTCTTTGATGATCTATCAACTCCCTCTCTAGTTAGGCCTTTTGTAAGTGGATCTGACACATTATTCTTTGACCTCACATAGTCAATTGTGATAATTTCACTAGAGAGTAGTTCTTTAACGATATTATGTTTCCATCTTATATGATGAAATTTACTGTTATACATCATGCTCCTTACCCTACCTATTGCAGTTTGGCTATCAAGATGTATACATACTAGTGTCAAAGGTTTGGGTCAATAAGGAATATCTTTCAAGAAATTACGGAGCCATTCAAATTCTTTGTTGACTTTCTCTAATGCGATAAATTCAAATTCCATTGTAGAGCGGCACTGCATGTCTGTTCGGATGATTTTCAAGAGATTGTTCCTCCATCTAGAGTCAATGCATATCCACACATAAATTTTAATATATTTTATCCGGTGATTCAATTTGCATCACTATATCCTTCAATTACCACAAGATATTTGTTATAATGCTAAGCATAGTCTTGAGTATGTTTTAGATATCTCAAAACTATTTTCATTGTCATTCAATGAGTTTGATTGAGATTACTCGTGTACAAACTCAATTTTCTAATTGCACGCGCTATGTCTGATTGCGTACAACATGATATACATATATATATATATAAATTCTCAATGATCTTGCATACTTTAATTATGAATCACTTTCATTTTCATTCTTTTAAAGTGAAAGGCTCACATCCCATGATGTCTTGGCAATATTGAAATTTAAATGTCCGAACTTGTCAAGTACCGTTACAATATAATGAGACTATGACATGTCAGCCCTTGTGGAGTTCTATAAATTCTCATTCCTAAGATCACATCAGTAACTTCAAATTTTTTTATATTAAACTTTCTCTCAAGCATTCATTTCGTAGTATTTATGTCAGAAATATCTCTACTAATGATCAGTGTGTCATCCACATACAAAAAAATAATGACTTTGTGATTTGGAGTGTCTTTAATGTAAGTACATTTATCACACTCATTTATCTTAAATTCATTTGTCAGTATGATTTGGTCATTTATTTTTTATCCCTTTGCCAATATGATTTTGTCAAATTCGTCCATTTTTAAAAAAGAAGTGTTGTAGACACTAAATTCATTCTAATATTAGGATCATGGAGAACGTTATTGAGAGTAAACACCTTGTTGAAAATCATTTTTAGGAATATCTTCCCACTTCCTTCAACCTTGGGTATTGTAGCATTTTTCATAAAGAGCACTTCTTTGGAACCAACAATATCATAGGTAGCGAAAGCTTCTCCATCTGCATAAATATGTCGAGTGACTCCTGAATCGAACCACCATCCATTTGAATTTTCAACTAAATTGCATTTAGAGATCATCCCACACATGTTTTCAATCTTTTCAGTTACTTCAACCATGTTTATCTGAGTTCATTTCTTGTTCTTCTTCAAAACTTGATAATTTAGAGTTTGGTGGCTAGCTTCACTACAATTATAGCACTTGTCTTTGAACCTTTTCTTGTTCTGCTCTTTCTCTTGTCCAGGAGACTTTTTCATCACCTTATTATATGTAGCATTATCTTTAATAAGATTTGCACCTATCAATGCTGATTTCTCACGCAACTTATTTTCCATTTCTATCTTGAGACGAATCACAAGATCTTTCAAATCATATAATTGATTTTCTGACATTTCTTTTTCAGAAACATAAGGATCTCTACTTGTGAACCTTTGCATTTCAAGTCTGGTCAGCCAAAAGAATATTATTTGCTGTCATTCTTTGAAGTTCACACAAAGATTTTTTTTTTATTTCTCTGGTGTTGTCATTGCTAGAACAATATTTGAACATATTGATGATGCAATATTGATTGTCGTTGGGACAACACCATCACAATTGAATCAATTTGTTGTTCAGTTTCACTCGTGATTATTTTGTCAATCTTTGACAAACACTCTAATATTTTAGAATACTAACAATAAAGACTTAATCTTAAAAAACTTATTTCTAGTCAACGATGAAGTTTTTATGTCTTCAAATATCAACCGAATGAACTTTGAAACCTGGTAAGTTTTTATGTTCTTCAAATCAGAATCGAATTCAAACAAAATAGAAAATCATAGGTTTTAATCTCCAAAATCCAACGAATCGGTGAAGTTTTTATATTCTTCAAATCGAATTCTCAATTTATTTTTTTTGGTGAAGTTTTTATATTCTTTTAATTGAGGGAGTAGAAATCAAAAGATTTTAGTCTCCACAAAATCAAACCCAATACAGATTAACCTAGTACTTGATTTATAAATGATGATACTTTTTTTTCATCAGACAAACACAAAATAAATATTTTTATAATTTCCTTAAGATTGTTGTCTTTCCTTAAATAAAATTTATATTTACAACATGAACTTCAACAAGAAGTTTAAGCACAACTTCAAGAACAATAAAGAAGTTCAAATTATTTTCTGAAAAATAGCAAAAACTAACATTTAGAAAAAAGATGAAGATTAGAAGATTCAAGTCCATCGAATTCACGATGTGTCCTTAAGAAAATTATTTTCCTCAAGTACCCGAGGTTACTGAATATATCCTCTTAGGATAAAATGAATCACTTCAACAAAATAGCGATACCTCAAATTTTGTCAAACTACGAACACACTCAATGGTAGCAAATCACACTTTAGTTTTTTTTTTTTCAAAAATCATACTCATATCTAAGAAGAAATCGGATATTTATAGCCAAAAGGTAGTGCTTTAAAAAAGAAGCAGTGATTCAGAAATGTGCACCTCTTCAAAAAATGGTGCAACTCTTTGAAAAAGTCACAACCCATTAGAAAGATCATAGCCATCCTAAGTAAAAAATGTGCCTATTCAAATTTATCCTTACATTTATTTATTTTTTATTTACACCTCTTAAAAAACTAACAATACATAACTTTTTTTTTTCTAACTACCAATATATGATTTTATTGGTACGCCCAACAAAATTCATACTCAAAAACCTTCTATCATGGACAAGTTACAAAGTTTCACTAAGAATTAACAAAGCAATAGCACAAGTAGGCAAGAAGCAAAGTCTTCAAGTTGATCACATGTCTGATACCTATAATCCGAGCCAACTGATTGTGAAGTAAGAAAAAAAAATCTTTTTATTTTTTTATTTTACGGCTTCTATCGATTCATCATTTATTATTCTAACGTCATGTATGAAGGGTTATTTGAAAGTTCTTTTGCAATTTTCTGAAAGTTTTTACTTTGTTTTGTAGTCTTTCAATTTCCATATAGTTTCTATAATATAATAAAAGTTATACCTATAGGTCATCGGTTATCGCGTTTACGAAGGGTCAACCCCTTGAATTTTTTGAGTTTGTATAAATAAATATAATTTGCAGGAATAATTCCAGCAAAAATTGCTAATTTACGGAACATTCAGCAATTACAACTGGAGAACAACCACATCGTGGGTTCAATACCGCACAACATATTTAAGAACATGTCATCACTATTGTTTCTTAATTTCAACACCAACAACCTAACAAGTGATTTTCAACCAACTTGGGTTTTGGCAATTTGTGCGTAGTAAAAGTTCGAATAGTCACTTAATTTGGGTAATTGACCTCGTAGTCACTCGACTTTGTTTTGTCTATCTAAAGTCACTCTACTTTAGATAATTAATTTTCATAGTTATTCAATTTTGTTTGTATTTCAAAAATCACTCAACTTTGTCAAATTAACTTTCATAATCATTTTTTTCAAATATATAATTTCCAATATCTATTTAATAATAATATGATAGCTAGAAATTTTGGGAAAAAAGATATTTTAATATTTGGAAATTACTATTTAATTATTAAAATAGATTTTTGACTACTGCCTTTTTTATGTCACAGGAAGTTCATTTTTTGATTATTTAATAGTAATATTTTGGATTTGATTCGGAGTCTTTGTCTTTATAAAGACAACACGCCACAATGTAAAAAACTTCCAACGATATTACTAATCTCACAAATATACATATCATTCATTTATAACTGCAATCACAGGTTTAATAGCTTAAAATACACAATCATGATGATTTAATTACTTATATTCATAAATATTTCTATGTAACAACTTGATGCAAAATTTCATAAAATTTTATTTATATTCATTAAATTTTACTTATTAAGTTCTCACATTAGATAATTTATTATTAATGTGATTATGAAATGAATATTAATTAATATGATTACATATTTAGCTATTACAATAATTTAATAGTTTAAAAAATATTGTTCCATTGATCTCAGTAAATTAGTATTTTGTGTTAATCATATATATACACCGTAAAGAACTAGGACCACTTTTTATTTAACAAAATATAAAGCAGTTTATTAAGTATTATAAGTAAAATCCAATTGTATCAGAATGTCAATTTCAACAACACATTGCCAAAAATTAAGTAGTTGTAATCCTGACTCGATATCAATTAATAAAAATAATCTTTCCGAAAATTTCCTAGCTCTCTAATACTTGAATACCAAAATGAGCAGGAGGTGCTGCTTCTTGTTCCTTGGAGCTGAAAATGTAATTTTTATTGATTGAATATATGTAATCATATTAAATACTAAAATATTTAATAACTAATATTGAAATATGTAATCATATTAATTTAAATATGTCTTTTAAATCATAAATATGAGAACTCGATAATTAAATATTAATTTTTATTTATTTTAAGAAAAAGATTACCACGGTGTAAAGCTATTAAATAGGTATTGGATTATATTTTTGAAAAATATGACTATCGAAGCTAATTTGTCAAAGTTGAGTGGTTTTTAAAAGATAAATAAATTTGAATGACTATGAAGGTCAATTATCCAAAGTTGAGTGACCTTAGGCAGGGGTGGCTCAAGCAAATTTGTGACCTAATATCAAAATCGAACGAATGCCTTAAGTTTTTAAGAAAAAATAATTATTTTTATAAAGTCTCCAAAATCGAAAGGCGACCTTAAGTTTTTAAGAAAAAATAATTATTTTTATTAAGTCTACTTTTAAAATTATATAATCGATTTCTTTTAATAATTTTTTTTAATTAATAATATAATCAATGCATTAATTTATTGAGGCATAGCACTCTGGACTAGATATATCAAACTTTTTCGAAATTCTTTTTATATAGAAAGTTTATTTTTCTACAAATAGTATTTAATATTTTTATTAAATCTGTAATTTACTTAAAAAGAAAACATGAAGCTTCTCAAATTTGGGGGCCTAATGCGGCCTCCTTTTTTTGTGAAAGGGTAGAGTCGCCCTTGACCTTAAGAAGACAAAATAAAGTTGAACGACCATTGAGATCACTTACCCAAAGTTAAGTGACTATCCAAGTTTTTAACTCTACTCTTGCATGGTGCATGTAAGTTGTTGTAATTGATATATGGGGAAAACATAAAAATCTCCTCTGAACTTGTCGCTACAAGTTATTTTAGCACTTTAACTTTATAAATAATTATTTGTCCCCTAAACAATTTTCAAGTATATTAAATGCAACTCCCAAAATGTAATACCACTTTTACAATAGAGAATATATTACACTCGCGCCACGTCATTATCATGTCAGCGCCACGCCACTGCCACTCAGAACCACATAAAAAATTATTTAAAAAATAAATTCACTAACATATATATATATATATTATATAATTAATAAAATATACCCCCCCCCCTTCTTCTTCAAAAGACCCACCCCTTTTTAATCTTCAAACCACCACCACCACCACCCCAACCCATACCGCCAACCACCCACCCTTTCTTTCTTCTTCTTTTAACCTCCATTAATACTTCTTAGTCTTTAATTATTGATCTAATTTTTGGTAATTATCTCTTTTTTTTCTAACCTCCATTAACCCTTCGTTAATTTTCGCTACTTCTAGTTTCTCTTCTCATAATTTATTTATTTTTAGAAAAAAATAGGTATTCTAAATTGCATAAATCTTTCTTTCTTTAGCTGATGATAGAAATTTGAAGAAAAAAAGAAGAGAGTAATGGGAGGATTCGAAGAAGAAGAAAGGGGTGAAAATTCGTAGAAGATGAGGAGAGGGGGAGGGTGGGAAAGGGGAGAGGGTCGAAGAAGATGGAAGGAGGGGTGGGTTTGAAGAAGATGAAAGAGGTGGGAGTCTTGAAATAGATGAAAAGGAGGTAGGGGCGTTTTTATTTATTATTTTTATTTTATTATATATAATTAAATTATATATAATAATTGAAAAAATTAATATATCCCACCAACACTTTTTTTTTTTTTTAAAATGCACTTTTTTTTTGAAAAAAAAATTCGGTCACATCATTTATTAAGGGGGTAATATAATTTATGTGAAAGTTGTTTAAAGAGGTAAATAATTATCTATAAAGTTAAAATGTTAAAATAAGTTGTGGCAACAAGTTCAAGAGTATATTTATGCTTTTTTCCTTGATATATTGATGGACAATGATCAAAAATTTATAATCTGTTTGACGAAGCTTCTGATTAGCCAAAAACATACTTTCCACTGGAAAAAAAGATACTTTTTGAAATTTTTTTTTTTTTTTTAGATGTTTGGCTAATTATTTCAAGTGGTTTTGAGCCGAGCAGAACGACTTTTTTGTTGTTGTCGTTTACAATTTTGGTTGTTTCTAAAATTAATTTTATGAAGAAAACAATATTCTTATCAAAAATTTATATATACCAAACTATCTCCTATTGATTTAACTCATATCTTTCAACTATAAATATAATCTTGTTATAAATGTATTTATATTATAACGAATGTCTATCAAGATCTACTTTGATATCTATTAGGATTTGAAGCATCCGTCTTTTACTTAGATTAGGAGTAAATTTCCCCTATAAATAGAGGGGTTTTGTTCATTGTATTTACAATCATACGATCTCTCATCTCTCAAGAGAAAAAATAAAAATCACTCTCCCTATTCTCTCTACTCTTCTTCTTGTTCTTTCTTGTTCTTTCTTGTTTTATAACACGTTATCAGCACGAGATTCTGACAAACAAGGTGAGATTATAAAGTTGAAGGATTTCAAGGTTAGTAATTCTTTATGTTATCTTTCTTTTGCTACTATTAATATAATTATTATTGGATTTGAGAAAAAATAATTGGTTTGGAACCATTTATATTTTAAATTTATTCCTCAAAAATAATATTATCAAAAAGGATGATAATATGTTGGGTTCAAGTCCCATCGATTCATGCCTAAGACGCCTTTATATGGATAAGATGTTGAGTTTGATTCTCAATACACCATATTGATGATATTATGGTGGCTAAGGCAAAATAATGGGTGTTTAATGAAAAGTCATGAAATTCAACTCATTGAATATGCTCCATTCCATGAAGTGAATGTGGTAGCAATATATGATAAGCCTGAAATATGACAACTTACTTCATTCTTGAGATTTATTTGGTAGCAGTGCATAATATGTCTGAAAGAAGACAAGTGATTAAATGTACGAATATATGCGTGGAGGGACAATATAATAATGATCATCAAAAGTGACGATATTTTCACACGCTTATATGATTGTAAGATATACTAGAGAAGAATTTTCTACATCATATGTATGCTTCAATTTGCTTCTGAAGTAGCAAAATCTTGAAAGAGGTTATAAGCTATCATAATTTGATAGGCTTAAGGCACGATTATATTCAATTACTGGGGAATGAGAAACTTATTAAAGCAAACGTGCACTTGATTGTGATTGTATCACAACTCACCTCCGAAAGAGGTTGAATAATTTTGAAATCTACTTCTGAAGTAGTAAATCTGAAATTTATTCATATAATAGTAAATCTAAAATTTACTAAAGCAAAAATACATATCATGGTAAACTTGGAGTTTACTAGATTAAAAGTTCATAAGTTGACATGAACGATTGTGATATCCCGAAGATGTGCATACTGAGTATTGAACATATATTGAAGAATTAGAAAATTCTTCATGAACTTTAATGTTGCTTGTTCTCATGATAAGTTGGTTGGACCAACTAATTTTGGGATTGGATCCCTCAAAATCTGAAAAGAATAAAAGGTAAATAAGGGTCCGTTCACCTATCATGTGATATGTAGAAAAGATGCATCAATAAGATGATCACATGTACATTCATGGTCAACCTACGTTTGACATTCATAAAGTTACTTGTTCAATATAAATTGAGCATAATTTTCAGATTGTGCAATCAAGAAAGTTATCTTGATGATGATGGTTTGGCATTAAATGCCTTTGATAAATAGCTAAACCATCGCTAATGAGAACAAAGCTTCATGTGTTGGTCTGAAATATGATATGTTGCATACAATAATACTTGTATGCATTAGACTAATAAATTATGATTATTTCTTCCCTCTCAATTGGTTCAAGATCGGGAACCAATTATTTCATCTAATATTTTGATGTGTGGTATACGATTAATGAATATAACATAATGCACAAAGATAGATTCCTCAAAGAAGTAGAGGATGTATGTTAGTTTTTCTAACATAAGGGGGAGATTATAAGCGCTATGAAATATGTTAGGAATTATCACCAGATCCTCATCCAAAAGATAATTCAAGTCAAATGTCGAAAGCATCTCATATTAAGCGCAAATGCTCTTATTTTGTGTTCCTAAAGGACAGAGTCTATGCATGCGTGAAGCGTGGTAGACTAATCGATTCCAAATGAAATAGTCCGTGAAAAATAAGGAGCAAATAATCATAATAAGAAGGCAATGAACTCTTGAAGAGACTACGACATAACACTTCATGAAACCTTATGTAAGGTTCATGTGTCTGAAAATAATGAAGTGATGAGATCTCAAAATATTATGTTGCATTGTGAACCGATACGAAATGATATATCATCAATATATTTGACACAATATTGACGCAATATTGTGAAAGATTGCGAGGATCTAAATTTTACGTTTATTTAAGCATGCTGACGTAGAAACATTTATCAAGTGACATGAAAGGATGCATCTTGGTAAGTATAAAACTTATTTGATTTGCAGTCCAGATATTTGAAAATGTTACTCATGAAATGTTGAATATTGTCACTTGACAAAACTTATGTGAAAACTTTTAAGGATTCAAACTGCTTGAAGCATATAAAAGTTTCTGGGAAACTTATTTATAATCCTTATATTGTATAAGCTTATTGCTTGAACATCATTGGAACTTTTGGAGCATTTTCAAAGCAATAGATTATTTGCTGAAATTCAAAATATATCGAATTGGATTGGTTACGAAGTACCATAACTTAGTGCAATTCATGCACTCTTGTACCTTGCAAATACTACAAGGCTTATAGCCTTTTCATTCAATTTGTTAGCAAGGTATATTTCTTCTCCTACTATGAGACATCAAAATGGGATAAAACACATGAGCTTGTTTTATTCTAAAGATTGCAGTCCCGATTTTATTGGTCATGCTGATGTTGGGTACTTATCTGACCCGCATAAAATTCGATCTCAAATAGGTTATGTGTTCATATGTGGTGGTACTGTCATATCTTGGAGATATACAAAGCAGTCTATCGTAGCCACTTCATCTAATCATGCTGAGATAATAGCTATTCATGAAGCAAGCCGAGAATGTGCATGGTTGAGGTCCATGATACATCTCATTCGAGAAAAATGTGGTGTTACATATGACAATTTATCCACAATTTTATACAGAGATAATTCAGCATACATAGCACATCTTAAGGGAGGATTCATAAATGGAGATAGAACGAAGCACATTTTGTCAAAGTTTTTCTACATACATGAGCTACAAAAGAATAATGATATTAACGTGCAACAGATTCGTTCAACTGACAATGTGACTGATTTATTCACCAAATCTTCTCCAATTGCAACTTTCAAGAAGATGCTGCACAAGATGGGGATGCAAAAGTTCAAGGATGTTCTCATTAGGGGGACCAAATACGCGATGTACTCTTTTTCCCTTTCAAGGTTTTGTCCCACTAGATTTTCCTTGTAAAGTTTTTAATGAGGCAGCTTATATGCGTATTGTTAGAGATGTATACTCTTTTTCCTTCATTAGATTTTTTTGCACTAATTTTAATCCCAATACTTTGTTTTTCAAAACTTGATACTCAAAAGCACTTTTTTTGTCTTTTTTTGTTTTGTTTTTTGTTTATAAATGGATTGGTCAAACACACTATATTTACCAAATACTTAAAAAAGACAAAACACAAATTACTTTTATTTCAAAGGTTGGTAAAACATGTTCTTAATCCAATTGATATATTTTTTCTGTTTTTTTTTTACCTTTCATGGAAGTTAAAGAAAAAGCCAAAAAGAATAAAATAGCATTAGTTTATCTTTTTGTTCTCTCTTATGTGGCAGGTGTTTTACCCAGAGAGATTGGGAATCTTCACAAATTGGACAAGCTGTATTTGCACTTTAACGAATTCAGTGGTCACATTCCCAACACATTGGGGGATTTGAGACACCTTGAGATTTTGGTTTTGTCCAACAATATTTTTAAAAGGTAATTAAGTACTCCCTCTCTCCCAAATTGAGATGACACAATAATTAAGAAAAATAATTAATAACATAACTAGTTTATCATAGTGCCCCTATTAAATGATATTTACATTTTAATTTGAAGAAAAAGTAATTAATGAAAAAGGTAAAACATGAAATTTTTTTCATCTCTTCTTGATTAATAAAAAAAGACAAGTAAAATGAGAAATCAAATTAAAAAATTTAAGACAGAGCGAGTAATTATCAAGCAACGTGTTCTTATTGCTGATTATTGGTTGCACATTGTTTAATATATAAACTAGTCATGAACCCAAAGCCCCATTTACAAATTCATATCTATATCGATACTTCTATTCATATTTATATTTATACTACTTTAAAAATGACAAAATTCGAATATTAAATTACTAAAATATCCTTCTAATCAAATTAAATGCCCTACTTATAATATCTTTTTCTGAAAAACAAAAAAATTAGTGACATAATATAAGTACCCTTTCATGAAGGGTCACAACCATTAAACACATATCCCTAATCCCTTTTAAATGCAATAATAAATAACGACAAATGAGAGTTAATTCCTTATATTGTCATTGAACTATTGATAAAATCTCACAAAAGTCACTTTTATTTTTTTATAATAAAAATGTCACTGAACTATTATTTTATCTCTCAGATTGTCATTCTATCATTTTAAGCTACTAAACTCACTTAATTAAGTTTAAATTTAATGACAATTCATTAGATTATACCACCCCAAGTACATAACAAAAAATGAGTCTAATATAAAAAGTAATAAAATCCACCAAAATGAAATATACATTTTAAATAAACAAAAACTAGACATATTGAGATGTTGAATTTTTTTTAAAAAAAAATACTTGAAATTTTATAGGACCATTTAAAAGAAAAGTATACTCTCTCCGTTTCATATTATTTATAGACTTTTCTCTTTACATGTTTCACTTATGAAATCAGAATTTAAAGTTTATCAATTCTGAATTTTTTATTAATATGTATACATTTAATAAATTTTTAAAACAAATATAAAAATTTTAAAATATATATATTAAATTATCTTAATTTATATTTTACTTTTTTTCACTTATTTAAGAATAAGGAGAGTATTAACTAATCTTTTTATTCCATATATTTTAAGTTACTTATCAATTTATAGGACTAAAATTAAATTATTATTATCCTTATATTAATTCATTTGAAAATATAAATATAATAAAGTTCCCAAAAAAATTCTTATATTGTTAATATTGGTATTTATGAAGACTCTAATAGAATGTATTAAAAAAATTACAAGGTAAATTAGTAAGCTATCCTTCTTATTTATAATATTTTATGGGACGCGTTGAGAAAAGTGGATAAATAATATGAAACGGAGAGAGTAACTCCTTAAAAAAAATTTAAAAAAAGATTCCTATAAAATCTCATATATTCTTTTTAATTTTTAAAATTATTTTCACCATGTATAATTTGTATTTATTTGCAATCTTTTTTATTTTGGTGAATTTTATTACTTTTATAATAAAATTGAATAGATTTTATTGCCTTTATACTAAAATCATTTTTTGTTATGTATTGAGTTGTAAGTATATTTTAATGAATGTGTCAATGAAATTGAATTTAAAATAGCATTTAAGAAAATTAAGTGAGTTTAGTAGTTTAATATGTTAGAATGACAATATGAGAGACATAGTAATAGTTTAATGACATTTTTGTCATAAAAAATATAAAAGTGACTTTTGTGAGATATTGTGAATAGTTCAATGACAATATGAGGAATTAACTCGACAAATGATCCAAGTACCCTTCATATGAAGGGGAACGATCATTAAACACGTGTCCCCTATTAAATGCAATTTATATCCATAATATCATCAAGCATCTCTAATTACTAAAATATTCCTTCTAAAAATATAGTAATATTTTTTTTTCTTTTCTCAACTTCTCTCTCTTGTGTATCTGATGTAAGAATTTTGACACTGCCGCTATTTGGTCCATCTATATTCCCGATAATCATTTGCTATGTCTATCATTTGTAAGTTTTGTTCTGTCTAACAAGCAAAAAATAATTTAATACGTTAAAATTTTTTAGTGACTTATGGGTTAGTAATTATCAATTTTTGTGGTTCTTTTGTTTGGGGTATTAGGCCATAATAGACTGATTTGAAATTGGAAAAATGCATCGTTTCCATCCCAAACTATATCCGAAAAGTCGAAGTCACATCTAAACTATACTAGTGACCTATTACACACCTAAACTATAAAAAAGTGAAACTATTTACACCCTGTCAAGCTACCACCACTTGCATGTGGTGTAGTGTTTTACACGCGCTGCCACGTCAGCACCACGTCAGTAAAAAGTATCACTTTTTTATAGTTAAGGTGTGTAATAGGTCACTTATATAGTTTAGGTGTGGATTCGACTATAGTTTGGGGTGGAAATGATGCCTTTTTCCTTAATGTTTTTAGCTGTTTACTTTTGTTATTTAATAGGCTGGATGCGCCTAAAATAAGTGTAACACACGCGCCTTAGAATAGGGGTCGCGGGGAGGTAATAATATCACTTTTATATAGTTAAGGTGTGTAATAGATCACTTATATAATTTAAGTGTGGCTTAGACTTTTCTTGTGTAGTATGAGGTGAAAATGATGTCTTTTCCCATTTGAAATTTACTGATGTTAGAATATTTTCTAAATTTGCCATTGGAATCATTTCTTCGGCGACCGATATAAATATCCAATACATATCTCAATTTTTTATCTAATAGATTAAGGTGTTGCCAATTATTGATGATAAAGTAACGTACTATATGGTTTAATCAATTTTTACATGTATTAACAAAACAAAAAAATTTAGAAGATTGAAGGTTTACAAAATTTGTTAAGTCAATTAATGAGGAGGGTCAAATCACGGAAGCGGCTCTCCTCCAATAGGAAAATTTTATGATCGGTGAGGTACACCATTTTCATTTCTCTCTTCACCCTCAGCTGTTCAAAATTGAACCGTAACCGTTAATCCAACCGCAAAATTAGTTTATTGGCTAATTGGTCTTTTGAGGTTGAGTTAGGCTCAAGGTCTATTTCTTTATCATGGTATCAGAGCCAGGCCCACTCAGTTTATTGTTTCCGATATTGGGGGCCCCGTCTTATATTGTCCACGCACCAGATGTCCAGCCCTGCGCGTGCGGGGGAGGGGGAGGGGTGTTGGAGTCCCACATCGGTGGGTTAAAGAGTCCTTGGTCTCCTTATATGGTCTTGGCAAATCCTCCCCTCATGAGCTAGCTTTTGAGGTTGAGTTAGGCCTAAGGTTCATTTCTTTATAGGGGTTATCGAATTAATTGTTGGAGAACGGATAAAAAATTTATAATTAATGGCTTATTGGTGCAGGGATGGATTACTCAATTTTCTTATCGGGTAAAGCATTAACCCATTAAGAATTATTATAATTATATTTTTATCCCTAGATATATAAGTATCTTTTGTCAATCCAACATATAAAATTCCATTTATTATTCTATTCACTTCTTAGTTTAGAAAATAACATGTCACTTTTTGTGACATCTAACCATAAAGTGCAGTCACACTCCCTAAAATGTAAAGAAAAATTGAAATTAATTCTTAAATCAAAACATAAATTATTCTTGACAACACAAAGGACCGCAATAAAAATGAAACAACCCAAATGTCTCCTTCACAAAGTTTGATACAAAACATAAAAATTCAAATAATATTAAAATTTTAATATTTTTTTCTGTCAATTCAGTAATTAAAAATGTTTCTACATACATTTTAGGTCTAGAAGAAAATTCTTATTTGATTCGATGTTTTAACCTATTAAATAACTACACGAACAAAACTCAAGAAGCCTAAAAGATTAATAAATAGATCAATCATAGTAAACAAACAACTTAGTTGGTGAAGAAACGGAGGAACTACCAATAATCGCTCGATATTTAATTCTCTCTTAAATTTATCTGTTACACCATCCGATAACCGTCTGTTAATTGCTAATCCGATACCAAACCAACCGTTATCTTATTGGGTGGCTAGCAGATTAGTATATTTGAAAACCAATAACCAATAAGAAGAACCGCTAAGCATAATTATCCAATCGATAAGTAGCCCTACTTATTAGCTAAGCTTAACAATAATTATATATATGTGTGTGTGTGTATGTGTGTATGTGTGTATGTGTGTATGTGTGTGTGTGTATTTTGTAGTTGTTTGTGCAAGATAGTATTTGATTGCACAAATAAATTGGTAAAATATTATTTCACCCGTTTCATATTAATTGATTATTTTTTTTACACACATGTTAAGAAATTATAAATAAAAAAGTAATTTTACTAATGCATCCCTTGAATTTTTTTTTTGAAACTTTACAAAAAAAAAGTGTTGACACTTTCAAAAAAAATTAATTGCAAGAGTGATATGGGGAAATTTTAATCAATGTTTTCTTGATTTAGTAAGTTGAGCAACTAATATAAGACCATTACTTTTAGTAAGATGGGACAGAGTGAATAGTAATTTATATTTTCGTAATTAATTTATTAAGATCATTAATGATGAAGAAAGATAAGGATAAAAATAAAGATTTTAATTTTTTATTTATTAAGTTATATTCTATTAAGAGTAAATACTCATAAAGTTAATTTTCTTAATGTTTGTGTAGGTTAACACCATAATTTATCTGGTAATTTTATTCCATTGCCATTTTTTAATTAAATATTTTATAATTAATTAGTATGCATAATTAATAAATAATTGATATTAAGTAAGCATTTGTTCATGAGAGCCTAAAAAACTAGGGTTGGAGTTGGAGTTGTGTTTGGCATATATATTTTTTAAAAAAAAATAGATTTTGAAAAAAAATAAAAAATAAATAGTGAGATGAAAAAATGTAAAAATAATTGCACCCAAGGATATGGCCTAGTGGTTCAACTAAGTAAGTTGAGAAAATTGAAGAAAAGATGTCTTTTAAGTCTTGAATGAAGGATCGGTGACATTGACCAACTTAAAGGGTCAAACATAATTAGGAAACATGATTAAGTTAATTGTGGACTTGATTAATATTTTTAAAACTTTCTAATCTTTTTAAAAATACAAATCGACCCAACCTACACCCCTTTTCAATTTAAATCAACCAGTCTCTGTCCTCTCTCTCGACAGTTTCTCTTAACTCTCTCCCAACCAACAGTTCTGCAAATTTCTCCTTTTAATCCTCGACAACTTCAACCTCCGCCGACAAATAGTTAGGCTTCAAGTTCCTTTTCGACTTCAACCTTTAATCGACATGACAGCCTTACTCTCCGGCCACAACAACTTTGAATTCTTCATCGTTCTATTTTTTCTTTCACAGGTAAAAAATTATGGCCTTTTTAGTTTTGAAGAAAACGAAAAACTTGAGCCAACTTCTCTTATAGTATTTGTTAATAATTTCAATATTTGTTGCTTTAATTTAAAATGTGGTCTGAATAAAATCCTAATTTCTGTTATTTCTTCTCTTTTCGAGGTGCATTATGATTTTTTGTTATTTGTTGCATTTTTTTGAAGTTTGATTTTTGTTATTTGTGTTTATAAAAACAAAACAACGATTTGAGTTGATTTGTTCTGTTCTTATTCTTGGTAAAAATGGTGGTATTGTTGTTTTTCTGTTGAACAAAATCTTGCTACTGTTTTTTTAACCACATTATCTATCTGGTGCAATATATTAACCATCTGATGCAACAGATTTATCATATGGTGCAACAGATCAACTATCTGATGCAACAGAGGAACCATCAGATTAAAATTTTGATGCAGAAAATTAATCATCTGATGCAATAGAGGACCCATTGAATAAAAAATCTAATACAATAAATTTAGCATATGATGCAACAGTTTAACTATTTGATGCAACAAATTAACCATATGTTGCAACAGATTAACCATATGATGCAACAAATTTACTATCGGACGCAACAGAGGAACCATCAGATAAAAAATCTGAAGCAATAGATTAACCATCTGATGCAACGGAGGAACCATCGAATTAAAGATCCGATGCAACAGATGAACCTCCTGTTGGGTAAAATCTTATCAACTCTTCCAACAGGACATGTCCAAGATTTGATTTTTCCAACTGATCATTCATCTACCGCGATAGACGACTCTTTTGTTGGAAGAAATCTAAACAATATTGACCGTTGATAACTGTTCCAACAGATCACTCGTGTGTTGCAATAGGTGTGTGACCTGTTGCACAGACCATTCATCTTTCTCAATGGATGAGTGATATATTTTGTATTGTCGCAACAGATTACTTAACCGTTGCTGCAGGTTAGTTAACTGTTCCGACATATCACTCATATGTTGCAACAGATGTGTGATTTTTTGCACAGACCATTCATCTTTCTCAACAGATGAGTGATATATTTTGAATTGTCGTAATAGATTACTCATCTGTTGCTACAGGTTATTTAACTCTTCCAATAGATCACTCATATGTTGCAACAGATGTGTGATCTGTTACATAGACCATTTATTTTCTCAATAAATTAGTGATATCCTTTGTATTATTGCAACAGATTACTCATCCATTGCAACAAGTTATTTAACTATTCCAATAGATCACTCATATATTGCAATAATGGGTGATCTGTTGCACAATCCATTCATCTGTCTTAGAATATGAGTGATATGTTTTGTATTATTGGAATAGATTACTCATCCACTGTAACAGGTTGGTTATATGCTGTAATAGATATACTACCTAGTGCAACAGATTAGTGATCTATTGGAACTGTTATTTTACTATTTTTCTTGTTAGATATATTGTTATCCTTTTTAACGATACATTAATCAACTATAATATATTTTTTTATGTTCCTGTTAATTTTAGATAATATGGCTCCCAAAAGAACAGAAACCGAATCAAGTCCAAGTAAAAAAAAAAGTGAAGCAGGTAGGCTACATCCACCACTCTATAAGCTTGCTTCACAAGCGTTATCTCAACTAGGAGTAGAATATGATGAAAACGGGGAAGAGGAATATTTCAAAAGAGATAATCCAAATGCTAATAGCCGTTCCACTGAAGAGTTGGTTAAAACCTTCAGCATTGATCATTATCCTGTGAGAATGCAGTGCGATAGTGCCATAGATTTAACAGGTGATTTCATGGTTAAGTTAGTCATGGGAAAATCTTTCGACGCCTTCAGAAAAATCTTCGAGAACAAAAATTGGATGCTTATTTCAGGGATAGATGCTTTGAAAAATATCTTGATTTGCCGGAGGACAACAATGCTCATTTCCAAATAAAAATGGTGTATGAACTTCTCAAGCGTAGGTTTATGTATGAAAATAAATATAAGATGGATGAGGTGTGGATAAATTACTATGTCATGCCTGTTTGTTTTGGTTGGAAGGAGTTTGCTATAGTTACTGGACTAAAATATTATCCTCTTTCTCCTTCTCATGTTATACCTATTCTAACCCCAAAAAAGCACCCCGCACACCCAACAAAGGCAAAGGCAAGTCATGTGATCGTAATGACCTAATGTCCATTATTGGTCCAAGATTCAAAAACAAAAATTTGATAGAAACATTGAAAGGTAAAAGAATTTCAACGAAACTCAAGAAATTATTGTGCTTGGTTGGGTTTGTACATAATATTCTTTGGGCGAGATACATTAACTATAACATAAGCGTTGGTTTAATAAATCTCTTCGAGGATCTTGAGGTGTTTAACAACTCTCCTTGGGGTTATGAAAGCTTCAAAATGACTGTCAAATTTTTGTTGACTCCGTTAGCGCCAAAGACAGTCAACTTATATGATTTTTCATGAGCTTTCATGGTAAATATTCCTTTCTTTTATTATGATATCATTCAATTTTTTTACTCAATAATGGTTTTAATTTATTGGCGTTATTTTATAGGCTTGGGTGTTTTAAGTCATTCCTTATTTGATACAACAAGTGAACTACCAGGAAGAAGTTTCATGTCCAAGAATATTAAGATGGTTGTCGGCTAAAACTAATAAAAATATAAAATTTCTTGATCTCTTCAACCCCCCGAAAAATGCAGTAAGTCTAATTATAATTAAGTTTTTGTTTTAATTAATGATTTTTTTGAATGATCTAATCATCATTCTAATATATGTAATGATTTATGTTAGATTGTGTATCCGTCGCTAGTTCCGACCAATCAAGAGTTAAAGATGCTATTTTTTCTTACTTTACGATATGTGCAAACTTTATTGGACCCTAAGGTCGTTGAAAGAATAAAAATGAAATTGTTTGGAGCAACAACCATTATAAGAAAAATAATTTTGGAAGTTGGGCTTGTTATTGTTGATGGTCTTAGTGGTGATGGAGATGCTGGTGGTGGTAGTGGTGCTGCTGTTGGTGCTAATGATGCTCCTCTTATAGTATTTAAAACAAACCATTATGAGTATGATCATACTGGTTATACAAATACTACCTCTCCCAACGAATGTTCTGCATGCAAATGTTAAGACTGCAGGGCAAAACATGATGTAGTGATTAATGCTATTAATGCATTAACTACTTCTGTAAAGGAATTGACATCTAAGAGGGGTATCATTCCATCAAAGAAGATTTTATATCCATCCACTCCATTAGACATTAAGGCTAAGAGGAGAAAGAAAGTGATTTCCAAGGCATTATCAAGCATAAAAAAAGCAAAATTGTAACTCTTCTATCCATGTGTTGCACTGAGAAATGTACAATGTCCAAAGAAGAGTAGCACGAGCTGAAGAAGGTGAATATATATGTCTTCCAACTAACAAATAGACACATATCTGTTTCAATAGATGACACATCCGCTAAAAATTATCAAACAAATATATACATCTGTTGCAACAATTGACTAACTTGTTGCACCAGATAAAGTATATGTTATGACATATGTCTCATCTATTTTAGAAAATCAAACAACTCTTTGTACCTCTTTTATTTGTACCAACAGATGATCTATCTGTTGAAACAGATGAGTCATATATTGCAACAGATGATTCATCCATTGGAAATTATCATACAGGTCTTTCTCATGTAGAAATTTGTCCCAGCAGTTGATTCACTGTTGCAACAGAAATATAATCTATTTGGGACAATTTAAAACTGGAGGAAGACCTGTTTGATTTTCTAGAATAGATGAGTTATCCTTTTCCATTTTATTGTATCTCCGTGATTAGTATTGACCAATCATGGCTTTCCATGTGGATGTAGAAGCTATTGCTGAATAGCATTGACAATATGCTACTCTTTTTATGGAAATAAGAAGAACAGAAAGCGCAAAAATCGTACGTAAGCGACAATAAAGATCCACGATCACCAAAGTCAAATTCCATAGCACCGGATGAAGAATAACTTGTCCATATTGAGTAGATCTTTTATAAAACCCCTTACTTCTACTTAGTTTAAAATTGTCACAAGAATGTTAGAAACTTACTTTGAAAGATGAATCCACTTTTATACGTGTCATATTTTTAAGATTTTCACTTTTGGTTGAGTGGGAAATAGAATAAGCTTTCCATCGATACCCATTCTATCAAAATTCGACATCAAAAGAGAATACATGAATATAGAACCTTCAAACTTAAGTCATGCATCTCACAACTCATGTACTCATATCGCGCTTTACGGTATGCTCAGCCCACATAACTCGTGTTCCACTCCTAGTGATCAGCCAAACTCAGGTTATGTCATGTATACCCTCAGTTTAAATCCCTCGGTGAATCCATGGTGTCGATGTTTCATCCCTCAGGCCTCAGTTATAGTGTCAGTTCAGTAATCGATATTCAGTAAAAGACTCAGATAGTCCTACATGACCAGGGCTTTCAGTTATCAATTACTTAGCCATCAGAATTTAGTACTTCAGTACTAGTCTAAACCTCAATTATCAAAAACTAGCATTCAGTCCCAGTATGAGTCTTAATTACAAATTTAGTTACAGTATCTGCTACAGTCTTAGATATAGCGCCAGCCTCAGCTTCAGTTCAGAAATCAGATAACTACCATATTCTAATTTCGGGTTTGCTTGACCATAGTGTGTTGTTATTAGTTACTCGTGATATCAGTGTTTCAGTAGCTCAACTTACAGAATGTTTTCAAATCATATTATACGCCTGGTCTTGTATTCTCATACAATAAAAGTATTTCATAAATTCGTGCTCAACTATCTCATGTTACTCAGTTAGTCCCTTTTTCATGTTTATAAAAACTCCATATTCTCAGTCCAGTTATTCAGACTAAGTACAGTTCAGTCTTACATGCCCAGTACTCAGCCATCAGCCAATAAGCAGATCAGATGAGTCAGTCAGTAGGAATTAGTTTGAAAAAATAGTACTTCAGTCCAACAGTCAGACGGATAAGTTCACATATTTTCCCATTCTGTCCACCTAGTCGCACTATTCGAAGTCTCATGGATGTAACCATCCTAAGATGGACCAATTAAGCAGTTGTGTGTTCAGCTTAGTTCATGTTTTATGAAACAGTCTCAGATCCCGGATATTCAGTCGCGATTTCATTCATGGGAGCCCTGTGCATCATTCCAGTCTCTCCTCAGTATTTCAACCAAGTCAACATTCTATGAGGGACGTAGTTTCCCAAGGGGGAGACACACTATAATCCCCTGAACTTTCATTACCTAAATATGTCATTCCCTCTTCATGTAAGGAACCTATCTTGGAGTTGTGGGTACTCATAAGTGGACCCTCAATATCCAATCTCAGTCGTAAGCCATGTACGCAATGGCTCAGTTTATTTTACGATACTCAGTCCATGCCACACGTTACAGACTCAGTCATGTTCTCATGATCCCGTTCATGCGTGTTCAGTAAAGGATCTTGAGTTAGAGATTAATGACTTTATCTATCTAAGGATCTCTCCCATGAAGAGAGTAAAGAGATTCGACAAGAAGGGAAAGATCAGTCCCCAATATGTTGGTCCCTTCAAAATTCTCAGTCGCTTCGGCAAGGTAGCTTATGAGCTCAAATTACCAATAGATCTAGCCTCAGTTCATCCAGTCTTTCATGTCTCTTTTCTCAAGAATTACATAAGTGACCCAGCAGTCGTAGTCCTTATTCTGAGCATAGATGTTTAGAGCAGCCTCTCTTATAAAGAGATTCTAGTCAAAATCCTAGACTATTATACTCATAGACTGAGGAACAAAGAATTCCCTCTATTCAAAATTCTCTGGTGAAATTAGTTAGTTGAGGGATCTACTTTGGAAGTAGAAGCAGACATGCATACCAAGTATCCTCACCTTTTCTCCGCTAACTCAGATCAAGCTCAAGGTAACAGTTCTCCTTAAGTTTACTCAATTTCATGTTTAGAATTCCATTATAAACTTGGTATTAAATACCATTGCATATTCAGTCATGCATTCACACATAGTCATATAATCATGCATAAGATATGCATTCTCATTGTGAGCAACTTAGTTCCTAAGAACACTCAGTCATGCATTCATGAATTAGTTACACATGCATTAAATATGCATGTTCAGTATGATATATTCAGTTATCAATCATGTCAATCATGAGATCATGTTCCAGTTGTTTATGTTCAGTATGTATGTCGGTTTATCTTCTCCCTTCTCACTCAGTTTCATTCGAGGATGAATGTTCTCAAGGGGGAGATATTATAATACCCCGTACTTCTACTTAGCTTGAAATCATCTCAAGAATATTAGAAAATTACTTTGAAAGATGAATCCACTTTTATACGTGTGATATTTTTAAGATTTTCACTTTTTGTTGAGTGGGAAATTGAATAAGCTTTCCATCGATACCCATTACATCAAAATCCGACATCAGAAGAGAGTACATGAATACAGAACCTTCAAACTCAGGTCATGCAACTCACGACTCATGTACTTATGTCGTGCTTTACAGTATGCTCAGCCCATATGACTCGTGTTCCACTCCTAGTGATCAGCCAAACTAAAGTTATGTGACGTATACCCTCAGTTTAGATCCCTCGGTGAATCCATGGTGTTGATGTTCCATCCCTCAGGCCTAAGTTACAGCGTCAGTTCAGTAATCGATATTCAGTAAATAACTCAGATAGTCCTAAAGGACCATGGCTTTCATTTATCAATTACTTAGCCATCAGAATTCAGTACTTCAGTACTAGTCTAAACCTTAATTATCAAAAACCAGTATTCAGTCCCAGTATGAATCTCAATTACAAATTTAGTTGCAGTCTCTGCTACATTCTTGATATAGTGCCAGCCTCAGCCTCAGTTCAAAAATCAGATCAATACCACAGTCCAATTTTGAGTTTGCTTAACCATAACGTGTAGTTATCAGTTACAAATGTTATTAGTGTTTCAGTACCTCAGCTTACAGAATATTTCTGAATTATGTTATATGCCTGGTCTTGTATTCTCAGAAAATATAAGTATTTCATGAATTCATGCTCAGCTATCTCATGTTACTTAGTTAGTCCCTTTCTCATGTTAATAAAAAGTCCATATTCCCAGTCTAATTATTTAGACTAAGTACAGTTCAGTCTTACATGCCTAGTACTCAGCCATCAGTCAGTCAGCAGATCAGATGAGTCAATTAGTAGGAATTAGTTTGAACAACCAGTACTTCAGTCCGGCAGTCAGACGAACAAGTTCACATATTTTCCCATTCTGTCCACCTAGTCGCACTATTTGAAGTATCATGGATGTAACCATCCTAAGATGGACCAATCAAGCAGTTGTGTGTTCATCTTAGTTCATATTTTATGACACAGTCTCAGATCCTGGATATTCAGTTGCGATTCTATTCGTGGGTGTCCAGTGCATCATTCCAGTCTCTCCTCAGTATTTCGTCCAAGTCAGCATTCTATGAGGGACGTAGTGTCCCAAAGGGATTTCATGGGTTGATGAAAAAAGTGTTCAAATAGTATTTGGAAATATTTATCATAGTCTTTATAGGTGATATTCTTGTCTACTCTTGTAGTAAGGATGATCACGCAGACCATCTTAGAATTGTGTTGCCAACTCTTAGAGATCACCAGTTGTTCACCAAATTTGGTAAATGTGAATTTTGGTTAAGTTTAGTAGCTTTACTTGGTCACATTGTTTCC
Organism: Capsicum pubescens; assembly: GCA_030864215.1. Lineage (NCBI taxonomy): Eukaryota > Viridiplantae > Streptophyta > Magnoliopsida > Solanales > Solanaceae > Capsicum > Capsicum pubescens. The sequence goes on along the minus strand of CM061544.1, from coordinate 104,273,120 downwards.
AGTGAGGGAATTAAAGTTGATCCCCAAAAGATAGAAGCAGTAAGAAACTAGCCTAGACCTATTTCTCCGTCAATCATTAGGTGTTACTTGGGTTTAGCTGGCTATTATAGATATTTTGTTGAGGGTTTCTTGTCTATTACGTCTACTATGTCTAGGTTAACCCAAAAGAAAGTTAAGTTTCAGTGGTCAGATTCCTGCGAGAATAGTTTTCAGGAGTTAAAGACTCGACTCACTTCAGCCCCGATTTTAGCATTACCTGATGGTACATATGGTTACGTTGTGTATTGTGATGCCTCTATAATTAGTTTGGGTTGTGTTTTGATGCAAAGAGGTAAGGTCATAGCCTATGCCTCTAGACAACTTAAGCCTCACGAAAAGAACTACCCAACCCATGATCTTAAATTAGCTGCTGTTGTGTTTGATTTAAAAATCTAGAGACATTATCTTTATGGGGTGCATGTTGATGTGTTCACAGATCACAAAAGCTTGCAGTATGTGTTTAATCAGAGGGAGCTGAATCTTCGGCAGAGAAAGAGGTTAGAATTGTTGAAAGATTATGATATGAGTGTGTTATATCATCCGAGGAAGGCCAATGTAGTGGCAGACGCCCTTAGTAGATTATCTATAGGCAGTGTTGCTCATATGGAGAATAATAAGAAAAAGTTAGTTCGGGAATCTTATCGATTAGATAGATTGGGTATGAGGTTGGTTGATTTAACTGAACGGAATGTTTGGGTCCAGAGTAGTTCCAAATCTTCTTTAAGTTTTGAAGTAAAAGAAAAGCAAGATAAGGATTCTAGTTTGGTCAAACTGAAGAAGTCAGTTATAGACAAAAGGGTAGAGGTTTTCTCCCAAGAGGGAGATGGTGTGTTGAGATACAAAAGTAGATTGTGTGTGCCATGTGTTGATGATTTGAGGCAATGGATTATGGAAAAAGCTCATGGTGCGTGTTACTCTATTCATCTAGGAGCCTCCAAGATGTACCGCGACTTGCGGGAAATTCATTGGTAGAGTGGTATGAAGAAAGATATAGCAGAATTTGTTTTGCCAAGTGTGCAACTTCTCAACAAATTAAGGTAGAGCACCAAAGACCAAGTGGTGCTTTGTAGGAGTTTAGTATCCCCACTTGGTAGTAAGAAGAGGTGAATATGGATTTGTGACTGGATTTCCCTATTCGCGTTGACAGCATGATTCGATTTGGGTGATAGTAGACAGATTGACTAAGTCAGCGCATTTCTTGCTAGTTCATACATCCTATACAGCTGAAGATTATGCTAAGTTATATATAAGAGAGTTGGTTAGGTTGCATGGAGTTTCTTTGTCTATCATCTCATATAGGGGTACTCAGTTACCTCTCAGTTTTAGAGAGCCTTTTAGAAGGGTCTTGGTACCCAAGTCCATCTTAGTTCAGATTTTCATCCGTAGACAGATGGTCAGGCAAAAGGGACCATTCAGACCCTAGAAGATATGTTGTGGCCATATGTTCTTAATTTCAAAGGTAGTTGGGATGAGAATTTGCCGTTGATTGAGTTTGCCTGTATTAACAGTTACCATGCTAGTATTTAAATGTCCCCGTTTGATGCTCTTTATAGGTGGAGATGTAGATCACCAATTAGTTGGTTTGAAGTGTGTGAGGCCGCGTTGATTGGGCCAGCCATGGTGTTTTAGGCCATGGAGAAAGTTCAGTTGATTCGAGAGATATTGAAAGCAGCCAAAGTCACTAGAAATCTTATGCAGACGTAAGAAGAAGAGATCTTGAGTTTGAGGTTGACAACCTTGTCTATTTGAAAGTTTTACCCATGAAAGGGGTGAAGAGATTTGTCAAAAAAGGGAAGCTTAGTCCCTAATATGTAGGTCCCTTCTGGATTCTGCGTCGTGTTGGAAAGGTGGCGTATGAGCTTAAGCTACCCGCAGATTTATTCTCAGTTCATCCAGTATTCCATGTGTCCTTGTTAAAGAAGTTCATGGACAATTCAGTTGTTATAGTTCCTCTAGAAAGTACAGATTTTCAGAATAGCCTTTCTTATGAAGAAGTTCCAGTAGAGATTCTTGATCATCAGATCCGTGGACTAAGGAGCAAAGAAGTTCCCTTGGTGAAAGTTCTGTTGTGAAATCAGTCCGTTGAGGGTGCTACTTGGGAAGAAGAAGCAGACATGCATTCCAAGTATCCTCATCTCTTCTCCACGAACTTAGATTCAGCCAAATGTAATAGTCTTCCTTCATTCAGTTCTTTTCCAGTTTCAAATTCAATCATATAGCTATTTTCATGTAAATTCAAGCACTTGCAGATCATTTCAGTAGCTTAGTAAGTTTTAGATTCAGTCATACAGTTATTTTAGTTGTGCATGATAGCTTATAGCCTCAGATTCTTCAGAGATAATGTAATACCCCATAATTTTCCTGGCTTAATTTCGCTCCTAGAATATCATGGCTAGTTTTAAGAAATAATAAATTTTGCTATGTGTAAAATTTTCAAGATTTAGACACTCCATTGTGTAAAAAATTAAGATAGCTTTCCATCGATACCAATTTTGCCTAAATTCGATACTCAGTTGAGAAGTTATGGTAGTTTTAGTAAAACAGTATCCCCACTAGAGGAGCACCGCATCGCGGTGGATGCCAAAATGGCAATTGTCAATTTACAGTGGACCTCCACGATAAGCTCATATTATAGTGAGGTCCAATTTCCCAGTTGTCATTTTTCAGTAGGCCAATGCGATGGTACCGTATCGCGATGATGGCCTAATTAGCATTCCAATAGAGTACCGCGATTGTCCCGCATCATGGAGAAATTCCAGTTCCCAATTGTCAAAAATTCAGTGGTGCACCACGATAACTCCACATCGCGGAGGTCCCTAATTTCCCAGTCGTCAGTTTCTAGAGAGCCACCGCGATAGTGGCGCATCGCGGTGGCATGTTAAATTGGGAAAATTTTACTTTTTCCAGTTCCGACTAAATATTAAAAGGGGTAGGTTTTTCAATTACCAAACCCCCAATTCATCATAAACAAGAAATTAAGCTTATTCTAAGCACTTTATGCTTATTTTCATCCATTCTCCCTCAAAGCAAAATCCTAGAGATCAAAAGCTTACTCTCCAAGAAATCAATTTCCTCCAATGCTTCTCCAAGAAAACTCTAAATTAAGGATTCCCAATTCAAGATAACCAAGAGATTCATCTTCAAAGGCTCAAATAGAAATTCAAGTTCAAGCGTTCTTAGAAATTTCATCAATTAAGGTATGTGGGGTTTATAAACAAGGATCCTCTTTCATCCTTGTGCCCAAAACCAAGTTTTTATTTTAAATTTATATGATTTTGAATGATTATACATGAGTTTTTAATTGAGGTTTATACCCATTATTGCTATTTGCAAGATTATGTCATTTCAAGTGTTTATGAAGTTGAATTGCATGACTATTTTCATATTTTCATGCCTATTGTAGAAATTTCCAGATTTTGAGATGAACTATCATTGTTTTCATTACCAAGCATGATTATTATGATGTTTTGACATGAGATTGATTCATGAGTTATTATTCCAAGATTAAATGTTGTTATTTCAAGAACGATTATGCTTTAAGCATCAGATCATCAGTTTATTTTCAGAATTTCAAAAAGCTTTGATCTTTTGATCATAAGATAAGATTTGGAATCCACTTTACAAATTTAATACAGATTACAGAAATCAGATTGACTTTACTTACTGAATGACTTAGATAAATGCATAATTGATTTCATAATAACCCTTATGCTAGCTTTTAAAGTGGATTTCTAATAAAAGGAGCATACAGATTAAAGGGAATAGTATTTACCACCGAGCAGGAAGTGTGGAATTAGCGTGCCCTATCTTCTATAGAACTACGTAGCCAACATAGGTATAAATTATCAGATTATTCCCATTTCTATATGGATGACAATTACAGAAGTGATCACTTAGATTAGGTTATACTCGTTGAAAAGAGTGTGACACCTCTCCCCATCGTGAGATTTTTCCCTTAGGGGAATAAGACGTTGGACTCCATGTTAACTCACGTGGTTTATGTCGTTTAAGAGAACCTTCCTTCTAGTAAAAGTAAATAAATAACTTTTGAGTAACTTCCTTAATAGAAAAAAATAATAGAAAAAGTTTTCTTAAGTGTAAAGGCTCACAGCTTTATTCAAATTATGTTATTTTCAGAAGGATATTAGCTACAGACTACAACTTTCAAATTTCAGATATAGAAGTGATCCCTTTCTGCACTTAGACAGTATGATTTACAGACAGAACATAAGAACAACTATAAAAATTAAATGTTATGACTCACTAGATTTACAAAGTATGATTTGCTATTCATGATTACAGATTTCAGTTTTCAGATATTCCAGTTTATGTGAGTCATTTACATTTAGCATGCATTGTTTTACAAACTATGATGATGAATGATATTATGTTTTACTTATGCATTCACCCCTATTTACTCAGTACATCCTCAAAGTACTGATCAACATATACGTCTATGTGAAACATTATCTCATAATGTAGGTTTAGGTGCTTAGTTTCAGCAGCATGAGTGATTTTGAGCATCTCCATCTACATCCCAATAGTTCGTATGTCCTCATAGTTCTAGAACTTAGTTATTCAGATTTTTATCTTAGATGATTCAATATTCTTTTCAGACAGTTTGAGTTAGCTGGGGGTTTGTCCCAATGGCTCTCTAGTTATTAGTAGAAGAGGCTTATCAGACTGCTAGATACAATTCAGATTTACAGTATTGGTTATCAGACATTATATTCAGATTATTCACAGTTAACTCACATAATAGAGATAGTCGATCTTAATCTTATAATATAACCCATTCCAATCTTATCAACATATTCTAATTTCTCACATCATACTTACTTACCCAAGTATACATTTAGACTACTTTCAAATTCCTCTTACGCCAATGAGTCTCTATCCATAACTTATTGACTAATCAATCCTTCTCCATTCACAACCTATAACTGATTTCTACAACCACCAAAACTATCCATTCTGAGATCCTTCCCATTTTGAATAATTAAAAATAATAGCCAGCAATTTCCTTCACAGACTACCACACAATCTACAACTGTTGCTACCGCATTAGTCTATCACTATAAAATAGCAACCCACTCCTCAATCCACAGTCATACAACTAAAACTATTTATTTACAAAAAAGTCACCCTCACTCTGACGGCTAACCTTATGACTTTATGTCACCAACTTCTGGACCATCTCACTACCAATGGGTTATGACACTTTAACTTATACTACTACTCTGGTGGAAATACAGTTCCAACATTCTATTACACATCATTACCCTTATGCATGACATTTGCAATAAGAATTTTGAAAGGGGACTTAATACACATCGTACCTCAGGCTGGAAAGCACGATTTCATCAGGATAATGTTATACATTTGAATCAGTACACCTTGAAGCACTAATGGAATCCTCTAAAGTCCTTGTGCTATCTTGTAACTTTATGGATAACTCAATAGAAACAACCATATCGCTAAGGGAGCTAGACTCATAGACTTGTATCATCTCGACAATAAGGCATGACCCATGAAATTAGAGAAAAGAAGCAATTTGGATAAATTTATTATGCATGATGCTATATCACGAACTAGAGTATGAAAGAATAAGAAATAACTCCTAAATGCCTGGTAGCCTCCTGATTATAAGTGTGGTGCACAACACACCCATAAGTCTGACTCTACTAGACACTATTTTGCAGATATCCTGGGACCATAAACCGTGCTCTGATACCAAGTTTTTCATGACCCAAATAGAGGCCTTGGTCATGACAGATAGGCCAAACAATGAAAGCTCGAGCGCCCCTTCTAACTTGCAATCATATACGCCATTCATATACTAAGAGAAAATGCGAAAATACATAACAAAACAGAATCATGGTCAAATTTTATTTCAAACTAATCAATACTGAAATGAGTTCATAAAGATAAAAAAAATCTAACACTAGTCTGCGAACTCTCTACTAACTGAAAATAACATTTGTCTGAAAATTGGGACAAGGCCCCCATTCGGACCATGAATCAAAATAAAATAACAATGACTTATATATTAGGCCTTCCAGAAAAAGGGAGGCTCACCAACTGCAAATCTCTAAAAAATCAACCTACAGCTTAGCGGCCCCCCGGGGCTGAGCCTAAGATACTAAAATATAAAGGGTCAATACAGATATACTGTTAAGCAGTGCAATCCAAAATAATGTACTTTAATATATATAACATAAGTGAGAGTATTTCATAAAATATTATGCATGAAATAATTTAAAAACATAGGCAATCTCAATTGATCTTAAAATAATTTTGTAGATACAATTCCTTCATTTGTTTTACTTCTAAGCTAGGTGGTACGCCCTTCAAGTCTGATATTCCATGGGCTATATGGAATCCGCCCTTAAATCGACAACCAAGCCCCCAACCCAAGTTTGCTACAAAGGTTGGAGTTTCTGAGTCTGATACGCCATAGGCACTAGGCCAGCGTATAATCCCTCTTGGGGACATAATATCCATATCAACAAAACACAATTTTGGGCAATGAGTTTTCTGAACTCGTACCTTCTTCAGGTAACCATCTAAAATCTCTTAGGACTATTTTTAACCTTTTCTGAACATGCATATTTGAAACTCAAGTTCTAAAATTGTAAGTGAAATCTGCCTTCTGTTCTGTTCTGAATCTTTTATAGCATTATCTGATTTGGTATCGTCATACCAAGACTTGAAAATCATACCTCTAAGCCATACATTATCACGTTACAGTCTTCTCTTTCAAAACATTATTTTAAGATCACCAAACTAGTCAAACAATATAAGAGGATACATATAGTGAATTTCATGAAAGCATAGACAAAGATGCTCAATTTAATTCCCAAAACTCATGGTGGTCAAGTATCATGTAACAAACAATGAAATCTCTTTAAATCATCACTTTTATTTATGTAATTAAGAGAAACGCTCTATCTTCAGGTCATCACCAAAACCAAGTCAACAAACAACAGTAAAGACATTTAGATCATGCTTCTCAATATACAATTAAATAATTCATAACAAGAGAGGGAGTATAAATCTTCATGATCTCAATTCAATTTTCAAAACCCAAACCACATGTATACATATATGACAAAATTAAATTTAAGGGGGGGGGGGGCTCGAGATCAAAACATTATTATCAATGAGGGTTCACAATGCATAATTGTAAATATAAATTCAAAACCCTTTTATAAATTCATGATTTCTCAACATTTAAACATGATTAAAACAATTTCACCATGCCCATGTAGTTTAGGAAAACACCATGCACCTTATATTGATTAGTTTGAAGATTGGAAACCTAATGTTGACTCTCTTCTTGAAAATCTTGAAGTTAAATGGCTTGAATTATTGTTTTAGAGTAAAAAAGTTGAATCTTGTTTCTTGGGAGATGGCTAGGTTTTTTCTTTGAGAGAAAAGATGAATAATATTGTGTAAAATGTTTTTAGGGGCTAAAAATAAGTGTTATGGGAAGATTTGGGAAAGGGGAAGTGACCAAAGTGTCCCTAGAATCCTAAGGAACTGAAATAGCGTGTGAAATAGTTCCGTAAAGCGATTTCCATCGCGTCGCGTCATTAATTGCATCAAAAACCAACGTGTCGCGTCCCAATCGCCTTGGCTTACTGCCTCTCATGAAAAATGCCATAACTTTTCACTCGAGTATTGGATTAGGGAAAAATTGGTATCTTTGGAAATCTAATTAAATTATCTAAAATTTGATGGATCTTAAGATGAAAAATTCTACGTATATAAAAAGATATACATATTCAAAGTAGACACTTGTAGAATTGAATACAAAGATTTAGCCGAATCAAAAGCTCTTAGCTCAACTTCGCTCTAAGTAATTCCTATGAACATTTTTCACCCCATAATCACTTAACACACTAGGATAAAGATCATGACACATAAATTTAAAATCAAACCATGGGATTAGAGTTTACACACGTAGGAACTACAGTTTGATTTCTAGCTCAAAAATACGGGGTGTTACATATCACATCTCTTAACTTATGCTTTTACCTAAACCATGAGAAACAAAAATCATACCAAAAAGGCTCAACATTATCTATCGATAACTCCTTAACTTAGCTATTCAGAAGACCATATACTACATCACTAGCCTCCTTCCACATGGCAACTCAAGGGTACTACTAACCACACACAACACTTAATAACCTTAGAAAATAATGCAAACCCATATCACCTTGGGCACACCTCTGCATCATACTTAATCTCAAATTAATAAACTTAAATTCTTGCATTCATTATTTCAGTCCTATCGGTTTGCCTCCATATAACTAACATTACTAACCAAGCAACCATTACATCCACCTTGATGATCATCCACTATTCGTTCTTAGTGTCTAGTGCTAGGCATGATTAGTAACTCAACCTCACATAATATTCTCACTTGAAAGATATAAAATAAGACATCAAGAAATTGTAGTCCACTAGAATCTCATTACAATAATAATCGATTGTAATCATATGACGTAACTTATTAAAATCCGTTAGCTCATCCTCCTTCTACACAGTACGATAATTTACTTATCTGTATACCTAAATTACATTCATATCTCTTAAAGCATCAATAAATCTTCTTTTTTATAGCCACATGGGGAATCCTATATTAACAATACTCAACCACCAAATACTTCAAGAATATCCTATACTTTTCTTAAACAACAATTATCATTAATAAATCCTTTCATACTTCAAGCAGACAATAATTCACCTTAACTATAAACACCTTCTCTACCTTTCACTATATTAACATACAAGGACATGCCAACTAAGTGATATTCATATTTTGTTGAGTTTTAATTCATGTTTTGTTGATGAGGTTTTAAGCTTTGACCGAAGTATGTGATATTCATGTGATGTTCATGATAAATCCTCTTAGTTGATTTTCAGTAGACAGAGTTAGTTGGAGACATGTCCCATCAACTCCACAGTCAGATGGTTTAGAGGCTTTTCGGACAGATATATCAGTATTCAGTTTTCAATTTTGAGTATTTTAGATGTTTTGAACCTTATGGCCAGTTTTTGTATTTAATATCTATTTTATGCAGTGTTCAGGTACAGATATCAGTAAAGGGTTAGCTTGTGGTCCTTCACGATCATGGGCACCGTGTGATGTTTTAATTCCAGAAAATTGGGTCGTTAAAAAATTGGTATCAGAGCCTAAGGCTCAATAGTGTCCTAGGGAGTCTTAAAAGCCGCATCTAGTAGAGTCTTATGCATGGGTGTGTTGTGCACCACATTTATGTACAAGAGGCTATAAGATGTTTTAGGAGCAGTTTCCCTTTTTTTAGAATTCATGTCTTACAAGTGAGCTTGAGCTCAAGTTGATCCTCAGTCTAATCCATCTCTTTCTTCCATGTACAAAGTATGTCTTCTCGCAGAGATAATACCCATAGGGTTGATGACCAGCCACCTTAGCCAGTAGATCCCGAGAATAAGAGTGTGTGACACGTCGAGTTTCAGGCAGTTTTTCAGGTGCTAGCCTAAGCTGTGACTAATGTTTAGGGTAATCATCAGGATGTGGACTCATCTAAAAAAGATAGGGGTTTTGCCACAGACAGAATTAGAGAGTTCATGTGAATGAGCCCGCCAAAATTCTTTGGGTCAGTAGCAGGTGAGGACCCACAGCTTTATCTAGAGAAGGTAGGGAAAATTACCCAGATTATGCATGTTTCTGAGGAGGAGAGTGTAGAGTTAACATATTATAGGATAAAGGATATTTCTCATGATTGGGTAGTGATGTGGGATAAGATTAGAGGAGAGCGTGCAACTCCCATGACTTGGCAAGAGTTTCAGGATGCCTTTCTAGATAAGTTTTTTTTGCTAGATATGAGAGAGTCTAAGGTACAAGATTTCATGAACCTAAGGCAAGGCTCCATGATAGTGAAAGAGTATTGTCTTAAGTTCAACCAGTTAGCTAAGTATGCTCCTGACTTGATAGCTGACCCTAGAGAGAGTATGAGTAAGTTTGTGACTGGTGTATCCGAGTTAGTGTTGAAAAAGTGTAGGGCTGCTATGCTCAATAGAGCTATGGAACTTGCTAGACTGATGATGCATGTGCATCAGATTGAGGTATATAAGACAAAAGAAAGAGAGAGAGTGAGTAAGAGAGCCAGAATAGGCAGTCATAGTTTCTCTCAGGCAGGGTCCGAGGGTGGTAGCCTTTCTCAGCATAGTTAAAATTTGTAAGTCCCATCTCTATCCTCAGCTAGAGTACCTACACCAAAGTTAGAGGATGTCAGTCATGATGAGGCGCTAGGCCCCAAAGCTTAAAGTAGTGCTAGTGGTGTTCATACCTATCCTCTATGTGGAGAGTACGACAAGAAGTCACCTAGGTGTGTGTAGAGCTGGTAGTGATATATGCTTTGGGTGTGGTGAGATAGGCCTTAGAATATGAGAGTGTAGAGTGCTAGCTTAGAGGGATAGAGAGTTTCTTCAGCAGGGTGCCCCTTTTGGCACCAATAGTAGTCAGCGTCCGAACAGACTTCATGTACTTCAGACCCACCATGATCAGGAAAGGTTCCCTGATATAAATTTGGGTATGTTATGAGTCCTTCATCTTTATGATATGCATTGTTAGATCCTTTGCTCCCATTTTAAGCTTATATGTCAGCATGATTCATGCATTTGTTTCAAATCTCAGTCGGTCAAACATGACCCAATTCGTAGGTGCCCCATGCACTGCCTCAGTATTTCAGCGAAGTGAGTTTAGGGGGGGTAATAGAGTCCCAAGGGGAGATACCCCATAATGTTGCGATGTTTTCATGTCCTTATACTCATTCATTTGCATGTTCAGACTCTCCTTACAAAGTTAACATCAGTTGTTATTGCATAGACATTCATGCTTTCGAGAGTCAGTACAGCCAGATATTCATGCATTAGATATGCATGTTCAGTTGAAAGAGTTCAGATTTTTAGTATATTCAGTCATGCATTCATGAAATCAACTAAGTTATGAGTCCATGAATCAGATATGCATGTCTCTTATGAGAATTTAGCTTATGAGTAGCTTTAGTCGAGTATTCCATGCATCAGATATGCATGTCCAGTATGATAGCTCAATATATCGGTAGTTCAGTTGCATGGTCATGTTTCAGATGCTCCCATCCTTGAGTAAGTTTAGTCGATCAGTATTCTTAGCCTATCAAGTACATTCGAGGATGAATGATTCCAAGGGGGAGAGCATTGAATAAGATTTTTGTCGATACTAAATTCGACCAAATCCGATACTCAGGCGAAGAGTTAGAGCCATTTTAGTGAGAGAATGTGCCACCTGGCACTTTAACGAGTTGCGGAGCCAGCCAAAATGGAAATCGTTAAAATCTAGTGAGCCTCTGTGATTATGGTGCGTTGCGCCAAGGCTTAATTTTAGTGTTGTCAATTTACAGTGCACCAACATGATTCCACCGCATCGCGGTGCCTTTTCAGTTCGCAACCAAGGTGGCAACGCGATTTCCACCGTGTCGTGCCATCAAGCAGTTTCTCAATTGTCTAGTTTCCAATAAGCTGGCATGATTATGGCGTGTCGCGCCAACATGTATGATTAGGATTTTTCAGTTTAATTCCAAGGGCAAAAAAGGGTCTTTTCCCAACCCTTATATATACTCCTTAACACGGGATTTGGCCTCATTTCACCCAAAAAATACTAGTTTTCTCTCAAATTTGTTCAAGAACAAGAGCTAGGGTTCCTAAATCAAGACCCCAATCATCAAGATTCCTCCGTTAACTTTTCAAGAATCAAGAAACTAAGGTATGCCGATGTTGATTCTTGGGTCCCTTTCATCCAAGAAGCTCAAGAACCCTTTTCTAAATTTCAAAGATCTTATGTTTATGAGTATTCATGATTCATGTGAATTAAAATTGGAGTTCATGCTATTATTGAGTTTTAGTTCATGTTTTGTTGATGAGGTTTTAAGCTTTGACCCTAGTATGTGATATTCATGTCATGTTCATGATAGATCCTCTTCAAGTTGCTTGTTAAGTGATGTGTTATGTCAACTAAGTGTAGAAATTGTTGAATAAGCAAAGCATGCTCTCCATATGTTTGATAAAATATTTATATGAAAGAATTAGAGCCATTATAGCATGTGGACTAGAAATCCCCAATTGTGTGCAAACCCATGCATGCCAAGTGTTTGTTGAAAAGCCTTAGTGAATAAATTGTGATATGATAGCATGAAAACCCCCAATTATGTGTTCTTTAATGCATGTTAAGTGTTTGATGCAAGACCTTGTTGAATGGAGTATAAGACAATAACATGTCTCCCTATACTATCACATGTTTATGATTTCTAAATGCTTGAAAAGATGCTTTAGTAATTGTGAAGGTGAATAAATGTCCATGGTCTTGATAATTCAAGAATGGTTGTGCTTTACTTTTATGTTATCGAGTCCTGTCGTATTTATACCCAATTATTTAGTTACAGTCTAGAGCCCGTGTCAGTTTTTATGATAATCTCAGTCAAGCCACAATTCTCAAAACTCAGTGAGTTGTAGAACTCTATACTCTCTGACAGATACAAAACTTAAGAAATCTCAGTAATCTCCGTAATCTCAGTAGCGCTAGTAATCTAGCCTCAGTCTTGTACTTAGCTTAGATCTGTAGTATTTGAGTAATCTATCCCGAGCTCAGTATTTTTCAGTTAGATAATGAGATTCAGTAGTATTCTGTTAGATACGGAACCAAGTGAATTCAGCTTAACTCAGTCAGATCAAGCGAGAAATATGATCAGTATCAGATTCAGTTAAGTTTAAGTTCAGTTAAGAATCAGTTTAGAGTCTTTCAATTGGGAGTAGGAGCTAGGACCGAGCGAGTGCAGGGATAACGACTTTCCCATTAGAGAGGCAGAACCATTAGGAGCAATCCCTGAACTCCAGAACTGCATAGACAGTGTAGGATGTAGGAGTTACCCATTAGAAAAGGCTTTTCACCCACTAGATAGGATTGACTATTATATTGCCTTAGGCTTGACTTCCTGCGATGGTCACTCGTTAGAAAGGATTGACCAGAAAGGTATTTACCCAAGGCACGTTATTGACACCCTTCCAACTGGGGTTACAGGTTGGACCCTACTAGTTCAAAATCGAGGCATGTCAGTTAAGTGAGCGCTCCCACAGTTATAGTTTTAGTATCAATCTTCAGAAAAGAACTCAGAAATTAGGATTGTGAGATACATTCATCTATCTCAGTGAGGAACTATGATAGTTCCATTGATTCATAGGCCACCCGCTAGATAGACATGGTCCCACATAAAGTTATTCAGTATCAGTGTTATCAGATCCAAAGATTACCCGCTAGATAGGCTTGATCTCAGATTCAGTTGAGCATTCTTGATATCAGATCAAGAGATCACTAACTAGATAGGCTTGATCTCAGTCTCAAATTCAGTAGAGTAATCTTATTATCAGATCCAGAGATCACCCACTAGATAGGCTTGATCTCCGTATCAGATTCAGTTGAGTAATCTAATTATCATATCTAGAGATCACCCGCTAGATAGGCTTGATATCAGTCTCAAATTCTATTTAGTAATCTTATTATCAGATCCAGAGATCACCCGCTAGATAGGCTTAATCTCAGTCTCAGATTCAGTTGAGTATTCTTATTATCAGATCCCGAGATCACCCGCTAGATAGGATTCTCAGTCTTAGATTCAGTTGAGTAATCTCATTATCAGATCCTGAGATCACCCGCTAGATAGTCTTGATCTTTGTCTCAGATTCAGTTGAGTAATCTCATTATCAGATCCCGAGATCACCCGCTAGATAGGATTGATCCCAGTCTCAGATTCAGTTGAGTAATCTCATTATTAGATCCAGAGATCACTCGCTATATAGGCTTGATCTCAGTGTTAGATTTAGTTGAGTATTCTTATTATTAGATCTCGAGACACCCGCTAGACAGGCTTGATCTCAATCTTAAATTCAGTTAAGTAATCTCATTATCAGATCCTGAGATCACCCACTAGATAGGCTTGATCTCAGTCTCAGATTCAGTTTAGTAATCTCATTATCAGATCCCGAGATCACCCACTAGATAGGCTTGATCTCAGTCTCGAATTCAGTTGAGTATTCTTATTATCAGATTCAGAGATCTTCCGCAAGATAGGTTTGATCTCAGATATAATCTTTTCTTATCATTGATAGTAGATTCTGGAATCATCCATTAGAGAGGTTTGATCTCTGATGCAGTCAGTCGAGAGTAGAAAGCTCAGTTTTCAGTCATTAATATGAGTAAATTCAGTTATTCGGCATCTCAGGCATTAGTAGTGAGTTTAGATGATAGAAAAGCAGTATCCTAGTTTCAATATTTCAAGTCACGATGATTTCAGTTATGATTTGTGCATTCACTCATGTGTTCTTATTCAGTACTCTCATGATTATTCAGTTACGTAATTGTTCATGCATAAGCCCTTCTATTTAGCCTTACCTCATCTTCATACTCGGTACATTCCCGTACTGACGCATTTGTGCTATGATTTTTTATTTGACACCATAGTTTCAGAGTCACGAGATCCAGAGTACCCTTAGTAGCTCAGTCCCAGTTAGCAGCAGTAGACATAGCAGTGAGTCCTTTTTAGTTGAGAATGATCCTTATTTTTATTATTATTGTATCAGACTTAGTTTATTTTTAGTAGACGGAGTTAGTTGGGGATATGTCCCATCAACTCCACAGTTTAGATGGTTTAGAGGCTTTTTGGATAGATGTATCAGTATTTAGTTTTCAATTTTAAGTATTTTTAGATGTTTTGATCCTTATGGCCAGTTTATGCATTTATTATCTATATTATGCAGTGTTCAGGTACAAATATCAATAGAGGGTTAGCTTGTGGTCCTTCGGAAGTTCCAGAAAATCGGGTTGTTACACTATGACTCTCTTTCTCACTCAGCGGAGCATGAGATGTAAGACTAGATAGGATAACATCATGCTGATTATTTTGAGAAACTACTTAATAAGCTAAGGCGGTGAAAACAGCTCTAAATTCAGCATGAGAAATTTGCTCATTCAGGGGATCTGCCTGAACGGGTGGAGGGGCTGACTGGTGTTCATTACTTCTTTCGTTAGCTTCTCTAGAAGACATGTTCTGGAAGCATAAATAAGGGATGAATTAGACTGAGAGCTTAACTTGAGCCCTTGATCACTCACACGACATGAATACTGAAAGAAGGGAAATTTTTCCTAAAACACCTCGCAGCCTCCTGTCCATAAGTGTGGCGCGCTATACACCCATGTACAAGACTCTACTTGATGCGGCTTTCAGACTTCCTAGGACTTTATTGAACCTTAGGCTCTGATACCAAGTTTGTAATGCTCCAAGTCTGTACCCTGGACGCTATACGGTGCTCATAATCCTGAAGGACCACAAGCTAACCCATGACTGGTACCTACTGCAATAGCTAAATAATAATACTGTAAATATGCAGAAATTAGGTGGAAACTTTCCATAAGGTTCTATACTGAAATAAAACTGAATACGGTATAGCAATAGCAAATCTGAAATATCTATCTAAAAATACTCTAGTCTGAAAATCCTCTAAATTATCTAAAATATAGAGTTGATGGGACAAGCCCCCAACTAACTTCAACTACTAAAACTGTACTGCTAAATAGAAATACTAAAGAAAATAATCATGTCCTCGAACAATAAGGACTCACCACTACCTCTGACTGCTGAAAATATGAACTACTAAGGGTGCTCGGGAGCCCTGCGTCTGAACCTATGATATAAGACATCATAGCGCAAGATAAAAGTATGCGTTTGTATTTTGAATGTACTGGTATGGTAAGTGAAGTAGGAGAAAATTCATGGGTTCATATGCATGAACAATACTAGCTGAATGACATGAATAAAACTGAATGAGAGTACATGCATGAATACATATACTATAACTGACATCGTGACAGCACTGGATACTGAATATGAATACTGATTAACTGATATTTGAGTTTACTAATACTGTACTACTAATAACTGAATTACTGTATCTAGCAGTCCTAATTCTGTGGAACTATATTGAGATCTGTACTGAGCTGAGTGACTGTGTCTAACAGTCTTAAATCTGTAGAACTGAACTGAGTTCTGTACTGATACTGAATCTAAAATTGAGTTTGTAGGAGGTAATCATCTAACCGACATTCCCCTTTTTAAATAGATTAGGGTCCAACCTATAATCCCAGTTGGAAGGTTGCTAATATCATGCCACAAGTAAAGATAAATTATGATTTAACCCTCTATAACAGGAAGCTCTTTCGTCAACCCTCGCTGGCAGGAAAACTTTAATAAGATTATCAACCCTCATATTATCTGGCAGGAAAATAGCTCAACCTACACTGGCTACGTAGTTCTGTAATGCAGGGATTGCTACTAAGGGTCAAACTCTCTAGTGGAAGGAATGCCCTCATCCCTGGGTTTGTTCAGTGCTGAATCTTACTCCTAACTAAATAGATACTGAATAGATTTCCTAGTTCATACTAGGCCTGACTGAACTATTATTGAGTTTACTGAGTTTTCGTTGACTGATGGAATACTACTGAATTCTGTTAGCTGACTGAGTTTACTGAGATTTGAACTGAATACAGTGAAGGAGTACTTCCTTAAGTTCAACCAGTTGTCTAAGTATGCCCCTGATATGATGGCTGATCCTAGGGCAAGTATGAGTAAGTTTGTGACTGGAGTATCTGGTTTGGTAGACAAAAAGTGTAGAACTACCATACTTATTGGAGACATCGATCTTTCTTGATTGTTGTTTTATGCTCAGCATATTGAGGCATAAAATTTAAAAGGAAAAGAGAGGGGAAATAAGAAGGCTAGAACCGGTCAGTTTGAGCAGACTAGGTCTCAAGGGGGAAATTGTTCACAGTTTCAGGATCGTTTATCTATGTCATCCCCATTTTCATATAGTGCTCCCACTCCCAGAGCTAGGCAAGAGAAGTGGGGTAAGGATTCTATGTCCAGATCTCAGAATAGTATGAGTGGAAGACCCAATTATCCTCTATGTGCTAAGTATAGTAAGAATCATCATGGTGAGTGTATGTTAGGACAAAAAGGTTGTTATGGTTGTGGTATGTTGGTCCATGGAATTAGAGAGTGTCTGCATGCTAAGCAGGGGAACAAAAATATCTGTCCTCAGGCTCAGACTACTAGTGCACTAGCTCTTCTAGGTCGCCAAGTTCCTCTTCAGGGTGCCTCATCTAGTATAGGTGGAGGTTAGTTCCAGAATTGGTTTTATGCTTTACCATCCCATCAGGAGATGGAGAATTCACTATATATTGTTGCTGGTATGCTTCGTGTCTTTCATCTTGATGTTTATGTGTTGTTAGACCCTAGGTCAAACTTTTCTTACGTGATCCCATTAGTTACAGTAAATTTTGAGATAGGTCCTAAAAATATCCCTCAGCTCTTTATGATTTCTACCCCAGTGGGTGAGTCAATTGTTGCCAAACAAATTTATAGAAAGTGTCCTATCACTGTCCTTCATAAAATTATGTTAGCAGACCTAATAGAGTTAGATATGGTTGACTTTGACCTTATTTTTGGCATTGATTGGCTAGATTCTTATTATGCCTCTATAGATTGTCGCACCCGAGTGGTGAAATTTCAGTTTCCAGATGATCCATTCTTTGAGTGGGAAGGTAATTCAGTGTCTCCCAAATGATGTTTCATATCTTATCTTAAAGCCAAAAAGGAGATTTCCAGACAAGAATATCATAGTCTTTATAGGTGATATTCTTGTCTACTCTCATAGTGAGGATGATCACGCAGACCTTCTTAGAATTGTGTTGCCAACTATTAGAGATCACCAGTTGTTCGCCAAATTCAGCAAATGTGAATTTTGGTTAAGGTCAATAGCTTTCCTTGGTCACATTATTTCCAGTGAGGGAATTTGAGTTGATCCCCAAAAGATAGAAGCAGTAAGAAACTGGCCTAGACCTATTTCTCCATCAATCATTAGGTGTTTCTTGGGTTTAGATGGATATTACAGACATTTTGTTGAGGGTTTCTTGTCTATTATGTTTACTATGTCTAGGTTGACCCAAATAAAAGTTAAGTTTCAGTGGTCAGATTCCTGCGAGAAAAGTTTTCTGGAGTTGAAGACTCGACTCACTTTAACCCCAATTTTAGCATTACCTGATGGTATAGATGGTTTTGTTGTGTATTGTGATGCCTCTATAATTAGTTTGGGTTGTGTTTTGATACAGAAAGGTAAGGTCATATCCTATGCCTCTATACAGCTTAAGCCTCAGGAAAAGAACTACCCAACCCATGATCTTAAATTAGTTGCTTTTGTGTTTGATTTGAAAATCTGGAGACATTATCTTTATGGGGTGCATGTTGATGTGTTCACAGATCACAAAAGTTTGCAGTATGTGTTTACTCAGAGAGAGCTGAATCTTCGATAGAGAAGAAGGTTAGAATTATTGAAAGATTATGATGTGAGTGTGTTGTATCATCTGGGCAAGGCCAATGTAGTGGAAGCCGCCCTTAGTAGATTATCTATAGGCAGTGTTGCTCATGTGGAGAATGATAAGAAAGAGTTAGTTCGGGAATCTCATCGATTAGCTAGATTGGGTGTGAGGTTGGTTGATTTAGCTGAAGGGAACGTTTGTGTCCAGAGTAGATCCGAATCTTCTCTAGTTTCTGAAGTAAAATAAAAGAAAGATAAGGATTCTAATTTGGTCAAATTGAAGGAGTCAGTTAAAGACAAAAGGGTAGAGGTCTTCACCCAAGAGGGAGATGGTGTGTTGAGATACCAAAGTAGATTATGTGTTCTATGTGTTGATGATTTGAGGCAGCGGATTATGGCAAAAGCCCATGGAGTGCGTTACTATATTCATCCAGGAGACACCAAGATGTACCACGACTTGCGGGAATTTCATTGGTGGAGTGGTATGATGAAAGATATAGAAGAATTTGTAGCCAAGTATGCAACTTGTCATCAAATTAAGGTAGAGAACCAAATACCTGGTGGCGCTTTGTTGGATTTTAGTAGCCCCACATGGTAGTAAGAGGAGGTGAATATGGACTTTGTGACTGGATTTCCCCATTCGCGTCATTAGTATGATTCGATTTTGGTGATAGTAGACAGATTGACTAAGTCAGCGTATTTCTTGCTAGTTCATACTTCCTATACAACTGGAGATTATGCTAAGTTGTATATTAGAGAGTTGGTTAGGTTGAATGGAGTTCCTTTGTCTATCATCTCATATAGGGGTACTCAGTTACCTTTCAGTTTTGGAGAGCCTTTCAGAAGGGTCTTGGTACCCAAGTTCATCTTAGTTCAGATTTTCATCCGCAAACAGATGGTCAGGCAAAACGGACCATTCAGACTCTAGAAGATATGTTGTGTCCATATGTTCTTGATTTCAAAGGTAGTTGGTATGAGAATTTTCCGTTGATTGAGTTTGCCTGTAATAACAGTTACCATGCTAGTATTCAAATGTCCCCGTTTGAAGCTCTTTATGGGCGGAGATGTATATCACTAATTGGTTGGTTCGAAGTGTGTGAGAACGCATTGATTGGGCCAGCCACAGTGTTTGAGGCTATGGAGAAAGTTCAGTTGATTCAAGAGAGATTGAAAGAAGCCAGAGTCGCTAGAAATCTTATGTAGACATAAGAAGAAGAAATCTTGAGCTCGAGGTTAACAACCTTATCTATTTGAAAGTTTTACCCATGAAGGGGGTGAAGAGATTTTACAAAAAAAAGGAAACTTAGTCCCCAATATGTAGGTCCCTTCCGGATTCTGAGTCGTGTTGGGAAGGTGGCGTATGAGCTTAAGCTACCTGAAGATTTATCCTCAGTTCATCCAGTATTCCATGTGTCCTTGTTGAAAAAGTTCATGGACGATTTAGTTGTTATAGTTCCTCTAGAAAGTACAAATTTTTAGAATAGCCTTTCTTATGAAGAAGTTCCAGTAGAGATTCTTGATCATCAGATCCGTAGACTAAGGAACAAAGAAGTTCCCTTGGTGAAAGTTCTGTGGTGAAATCAGTCCGTTGAGGGTGCTACTTGGGAAGCAGAAGAAGACAAGCATACCAAGTATCCTCATCTCTTCTCCACGAACTCAGATTCAGCCAAAGGTAATAGTCTTCCTTCATCCAGTTCTTTTCCAGTTTCAGATTCAGTCATATAGCTATTTTCATGTAAATTCAAGCACTTACAGATCATTTTAGTAGCTTAGTAAGTTTTAGATTCAGTCATACAGTTATTTCAGTTGTGAATGATAGCTTATAGCCTCAGATTCTTCAGAGATAATGTATTACCCCGTACTTTTCCTGGCTTAATTTTGCTCCTACAATATCATGGCTAGCTTTAAGAAATAATAACTTTTGCTACGTGTAAAATTTTCAAGATTTAGACCCTCCATTGTGTAAAAAATTAAGATAAATTTCCATCGATACCAATTTTGCCTAAATCCAATACTCGGTTGAGAAGTTATGGCGGTTTTAGTAAAACAGTATCCCCACTAGAGGAGCACCGCGTCACGGTGGATGCCAAAATAGCAATTGTTAATTTCTAGTGGACCTCCGCGTTAAGCTCGCATTATAGTGAGGTCCAATTTCCCAGTTTTCATTTTTCAGTAGGTCAATGCGATGGTACCGCATCGCGACGATGGTCTAATTAGCATTCCAATAAAGTACCGCGATTGTTCCGCATCATGGAGAAATTCCAGTTCCCAATTGTCAAAAATTCAGTAGGGCACCATGATAGCTCCACATCGCGGAGGTCCCTAATTTGCCAGTCGTCAGTTTTCAGTGAACCACCGCGATAGTGGCGCATCGCGGTGGCATGTTAAATCGGGAAAATTTTACTTTTTCCAGTTCTGATTAAATATTAAAAGGGGTAGTTTTATCAATTACCAAACCCCCAATTCTTCATAAACAAGAAATTAAGCTTATTCTAAGCACCTTATGCTTATTTTCATCCATTCTCTCTCAAAGCAAAACCCTAGAGCTCAAAAGTTTACTCTCCAAGAAATCAATTTCCTCCAATGTTTCTTCAGGAAAGCTCTAAATTAAGGATTCCCAATTCAAGACAACCAAGAGATTCATCTTCAAAGGCTCAAATAGAATTCAAGTTCAAGCTTTCCTAGAAATTTCATCAATTAAGGTATGTGGGGTTTATAAACAAGGATCCTCTTTCATCCTTGTGCCCAAAACCAAGTTTTTATTTTAAATTTATGTGATTTTGAATTATTATACATGAGTTTTGAATTAGGGTTTATACCCATTATTGCTATTTGCAAGATTATGATATTTCAAGTGTTTATGAAGTTGAATTGCATGACTATTTTCATATTTTCATATTTTCATGTCTATTCCAGAAATTTCCAGATTTTGAGATGAACTATCATTGTTTTCATTACCAAGAATGATTATTATGATGTTTTGACATGAGATTGATGCATGGGTTATTATCCCAAGATTGAATATTGTTATTTCAAGAATGATTATTCTTTAAGCATTAGATGATCAATTTATTTTTAGATTTTTAGAAAGCTTTGATCTTTTGATCATCAGATAAGATTTGGAATCCACTTTACAGATTTAATATAGATTACAGAAATCAGATTGGCTTTACTTACAGACTGAATTAGATAAATGCATAATTGATTTCGTAATAACCCTTATGCTAGGTTTTAAAGTGGATTTCTAATAAAATGAGCATACAGATTAAAGGGAGTAGTATTTACCACCGAGATGGAAGTGTAGGATTAGCGTACCCTATCTTCTATAAAACTACGTAGCCAACATAGGTACAGATTATCAAATTATTCCCATTTATATATGGATGACAATTATGAAAGTGATCACTTAGATTGGGTTATACTCCTTGGAAAGAGTGTGATGCCTCTCCCCATCATGAGATTTTCCCCTTAGGGGAACAAGACGTTGGACTCCATGTTAGCTCACATGGTTTATGTCAGTTAAGAGAACCTCCTTGCTAGTAAAAGTAAATAAAATGCTTTTGAGTAACTTCCTTAACAAAAAAATAACAGAAAAGCTTTTAAGAAAACTAAGTGTAAAGGCTCACAGCTTTATTCAAATTATGTTCTTTTTAGAAAAATATTAGCTACAGACTACAACTTACAGATTTCAGATATAGAAGTGAGCCCTTTCTGCACTTAGACAGTATGATTTACAGATAGAGCATTAGAACAGCTTTCAGAACTAAATGTTATGACTCACTAGATTTACAAAGTATGATTTGCTATTCATGATTAAAGATTTCAGTTTTCAGATATTCCAACTTATGTGAGTCATTTACATTTAGCATGCATTGTTTTACAAACTATGATGATGAATGATATTATGTTTTACTTATGCATTCACCCTTATATACTCAGTACATCCTCAAAGTACTGATCCACATATACATCTATGTGATACATTATCTCATAATGTAGGTTCAGGTGCTTAGTTTCAGCAGCGTGAGTGATTTTTAGCATCTCCATCTACATCCCAACAGTTCGTATGTCCTCATAGTTCGAGAACTTAGTTATTTAGATTCTTTGCTTAGATGATTCAGTATTCTTTTCAGACAGTTTGAGTTCGCTGGGGGTTTGTCCCAATGGCTCTCTAGTTATTAGTAGTAGAGGCTTGTCAGACTGCTAGATATGATTCAGATTTATAGTATTGGTTTTCAGACATTATATTCAGATTATTCATAGTTAACTCACACAGTTTTCCGCATTTAGCATGACTTTTATGTCTATATTTACCTTATTATGAGATTCAGATAGTAGAAGGCAGACAGGGTTAGTTTAAGACTACTAATAGTCTTGAGCATCATGTGACATCTCGAGACCAGGTTTTGGGGCGATACACTTAGACACATAAAACATTATCTAATTACATGCTACCTGGAGGGTTCTAACTAACTATATATATATATATATATTATATATATAAATATTATATATATATCATAATTTTTGACTCCTTATTCTACATGTTGCCAACCTAGGCTATTTCAAACATTACATCCCGCCTACTAATTCATTCATACAAAACATGCATCATAAATCTTAAGCTACTACTCTTACCACCATACTTCACGTCTTAAGTTCGATCCTATAGTCTAGCATCAATCATGTAACACCAATGAAGCATGTCACATATTATACTATCCAATCAAATAGAAATATCAACCTAAGTCTATTACTTCACATAACTATGTCCCATAAGTTCATCCTCTCCACAACATTACTACAACACCTATAAATCTGCTACATACCTTCACATATGCAGTACTAGTTTACAACGACTAGAGAAAAGATAGTCAAGGGGGCAAAGTCACATAATAGTAATAGTCGATCTTAATCTTATAATATAACCCATTCCAATCTTATCAACATATTCTAATTTCTCACATCACACTTACTTACCCAAGCATACATTTATACTACCTTCGAATTCCTCTTACGCCAATGAGTCTTTATCCATAACTTACTGACTAATCAATCCTTCTCCATTCATAACCTATAAATGATTTCTACAACCACCAAAACTATCCATTCTGAGATCCTTCCTATTTCGAATAATTAAAAATCATAGCCAGTAACTTCCTTCACAGACTACCACACAATCTACAACTATTGCTGCCACATTAGTCTATCACTATAAAATTGCAACCCACTCCTCAATCCAAGGTTATACAACTAAAACTATTTATTTACACAAAAGTCACCCTCAATTTGATGGCTAACCTTATGACTTTATATCACCAACTTCAGGACCATCTCACTACCAATGGGTTATGACACTTTAACATATACTACTACTCCGGTGGAAATACAGTTACAACATTCTACTACACTTCATTACCCTTATGCATGACATTTGCAATAAGAATTTTAAAGGGGACTGAATACACTTCGTACCTCAGGCTGGAAAGTACGATTTCATCAGGATAAAGGTATACATTTGAATCAAAACAACTTGAAGCACTAATGGACTCCTCTAAAGTCCTTGTGCTATCTTGTAACTTTATGGATAACTCAATTAGAAAGAACCACATTGCTAGGGGAGCTAGACTTATAGACTTGTATCATCTCAAAAATGAGGCATGGCCCATAAAATTAGAGAAAGGAAGAAATTTGGATAAATTTCTTATGCACGACGCTATAGCACGAACTAGAGTATGAAAGAATAAGAAATAACTCCTAAATTCCTAGTAGCCTCCTGATTATAAGTGTGGTGCAGAACACACCCATAAGCAAGACTCTACTAGACACAATTTTGCAGACACCCTAGGACCATAAACCGTGCTCTAATACTAAGTTTTTTACGACCAAAATCGAGGCCTTGGCAGTGACGGGCAGCCCAAACCATGAAAGCTCGAGCACCCTTTCTAACTTCCAATAATATATGCCATTCATATAGTAAGAGGAAATGCGGAAATACATAACAAAACGGAATCATGGTCAAATTTTATTTCAAACTAATCAATACTGAAATGAGTTCATAAAGATAAAAAAAACATCTATCACTAGTCTGCGAACTCTCTATTAACTGAAAATAACATCTGTCTAAAGACTGGGACAAGGCCTCCAGTCAGACCATAAATCAAAATAAAATAACAATGACTTATATATTAGGCCTTCCAGAATAAGGGAGGCTCACCAACTGCAAATCTCTGACAAATCAACCTACAGCTTAGTATGCCCCCGAGGTTGACCCTAAGATACTGAAATATAGAGGGTCAATACAGATGTACTGGTACGCAGTGCAATCCAAAATAATGTACTTTAATATATATAACATAAGTGAGAATTTCATAAAATGTTATGCATGAAATAATTTAAAAACATGGGCAATCTCAAATGATCTTAAAATAATTCTGTAGATACAATTCCTTCATTTGTTTTACTTCTAAGCTAGGTAGTACGCTCTTCAAGTCTGATATTCCTTGGGCTATATGGAATCTGCCCTTAACTTGGCAACCAAGCCCCCAACCAAAGTTTGTCGCAAAGGTTGGAGTTTCTGAGTCTGATACACCATAGGCACTAGACCAGCGTATAATCCCTCTTGGGGATATAATATCCGTACCGGTAAAACACAATTTTGGGCAATGAGTTTTCTGAACTCGTGCCCTCTTCAGGTAACCATATTATATCTCTTAGGCCTATTTTTAACCTTTTCTGAACATGCATATTTGGAACTCAAGTTCTGAAATTCTAAGTGAAATCTGACTTCTGTTTTGTTCTAAATCTGTTATGGCATTATCTGATTTGGTATTGTCATACCAATACTTGCAAATCATATCTCTAAGCCATTATCACGTTACAGTCTTCTCTTTCAAAATATTATTTTAAGACCACCAAACTAGTCAAACAGTATAAGAGGATACATATAGTGAATTTCATGAAAACATAGGCAAAGATGCTCAATTCAATTCACAAAACACATGGTGGTCAAGTATCATGTAAAAACAATGAAATCTCTTTAACTCATCACTTTCATTTATGTAATTAAGAGAAATTCCCTCTCTTCAGGTCATCACCAAAAATAAGTCAACAAACAATAATAAAGACATTTATATCATATTTCTCAATATACAATCAAATATTTCATAACAAGAGAGGGAGTATAAATCTTCATGCTCTTCATTCAATTTTCAAAACTCAAACCACATGTATACATATATGAAAAAATTGAATTTAAAGGGGGGGGGGGGAGGGGGCTCGAGACCAAAATATTATTATCAAGGAGGGTTCACAATGCATAATTGTAAATATAAATTCAAAACCCTTTTTGTAAATTCATGATTTCTCAACATTTAAACATGATGAAAACAATTTCAATATGCCAATGTAGTTTAGGAAAACCCCATGTACCTTATATTGATTAGTTTGAAGATTGGAAACCTAATCTTGACTCTCTTCTTGAAAATCTTGAAGTTAAATATCTTGAATTCTTGTTTTGGAGTAAAAGAGTTGAATCTTATTTCTTGGGAGATGGCTAGGGTTTTTCTTTGAGAGAAAAGATGAATAATAGTGTGTAAAATGCTTTCGGGGGCTAAAATTAAGTGTTATGGGAAGATTTGGGAGAGGGAAAGTGACCAAAGTGTCCCTAGAATCCTAAGGAACTGAAATAGCGTGTGAAATAGTTTTGTAACACCATTTCCATTGCGTCGCATCGATAATTGCATCGACAACAAAGGTTTCGCGTCCTAATCACCTCGGTTTACTGCCTCTCATGAAAAATGCCATAACTTTTTGCTCGAGTATCGGATTTGGGCGAAATTTGTATCTTTGGAATGCTAATTAAATTATCTACAATTTGGTGGGTCTTGAGATGCAAAATTCTACATATATAAAAAGTTATACACATTCAAAGTAGACCCTTGTAGAATTGAATATAAAGATTTAGCCGAATCAAAAGCTCTTAGCTCAACTTCGCTCTATGTGATTCATATGAATATTTTTCATCTCATAATCACTTAACACACTAGAATAAAGATCATGATACATGAATTTAAAATCAAATCATGTGATTAGAGTTTACACACGTAGGAACTAAGGTTTGATTTCTAGCTCAAAAATGCGGGGTGTTATATATCACATCTCTAAACTTATGTTTTTACCTAAACCATGAGAAACAAAAATCATACCAAAAGAGATCAACATCATCTATCGATAACTCCTTAACTTAGCTATTCAGAAGACCATATACTATATAACTAGCCTCCTTCCACTTGGCAACTCAAGGGTACTACTAAACACACACAACACTTAATAACCTTAGAAAATAATGCAACCCCATATCACCTTGGGCACACCTCTACATCATACTTAATCTCAAATTAATAAACTTAAATTCTTGCATTCATTATTTCAGGCCTATCGGTTTGCCTCCATATAAATAGCATCACTAACCAAGCAACCATTACATCTACCTTGATGATCATCCACTGTTCATTCTTAGTGTCTAGTTCTAGGCATGATTAACAACCCAACCTCACATACTATTCTCCTTTGAAAGCTATAAAATAAGACATCAAGAAATTGTAGTCCACTGGAATCTCATAACAATAATAATCGATTGTAATCATATGGCGTAACTTATTAAAATCCATTAGCTCATCCTCTTTCTACACATTACAACTATTTACTCATCTGTATACCTAAATTACATTCATATCTCTTAAAGCATCAATAAATCTTCTTTTTCATAGCCACATGGGGAAGCCTATATTAACAATACTCAACCACTAAATACTTCGTGAATATCCTATACTTTTCTAACACAACAATTATCATTAATAAATCCTTTCTTACTTCAAGCAAACAATAATTCACCTTAACTATAAACTCCTTCTCTACCTTTCACTAAACTAACATACAAGGATATATCACCATAACGAAAAATCTATAGCATGCATAAGCTTATCTCTATACTTTCTGTCAATCATCATTCCCACTTTCTTGTCACTGCACTTCTAAACCCACACTTCCAACTATAGAGAAGTTTTACTACTTATAAATCATAAAACTAAAGTTCATACTATCCCCATAATGCAAACTCTATTTAACAATATAGGTTCATACTGTCTCCTCTCATGAGCAAAAACACTATCTGTATTGAAGGGCTAACGATGAATCTGAACACATATGTTACTCTATCTTAACTGAACAACTCATAAGGATGAGTCTAAAACTTTCAACTTGAGAAACTTATAACACACTAATGATCTCCTCTCATGACCCTGGTATGACTTCTGAAATTTCTGATAGTAAATCTGATAGCATCATCTTGGGAGGAATTGGAACTTGCTATTCATGTTATCTCAAAAATATAATATATATGGAGAAGTATGGATTAACACATGAATTGACAAAAGTTTCTAAAGGAATAACTTTACAGCATGATCTAGAGTATGAAAGAAAGGAAAGTTTTCGTAAATGCCATGTAGTCTCTCAAAGAAAATTACAGACGTCTCCGTACCTTTTCACAAGACTCTACTAGACACAGCTTCATAGACACCCTAGGACACTTGAACTCTATGCTTTGATACCAAGCTTGTAACGACTCGAGATTACCCCCTAGTCATCACACGGTTCTTAGGACCATAAGTGATCCCAAGCTAACCCTTGTAATGGCACAACTTGTGAGCAACTGAATAAAATACATAAGTTTGAAAGAAATAAGCGGAAGATACATCTTTTCTAAATATGATCAAAACAAACTATATTAAAATGATTAAAACTCTGATTATACAAGATAAAACTAGAATCAAATACATCAACTTCTACTGACTGTCTGTGAAGCCTCTACTAGTATTGACTATAGGTAGTTGGGACATAACCCCCAACTATCCCAAATAAATATGACTGACTAAAGAAATTTAAATGCTACTCGAACTAAGACTGACTCGAACCCTTGGATCAAAAGGGTTCATTATCTACTGACTAGATGTTGCAACAGTCTGATTATGATGGTGTACTACAACTGGTACCTACATTATTAAACAATGTAGCACATAAATGTATAGGTGAATCAGTACTTTTGGAATGTACTGAACATGTAGGGGTGAATGCATGAGTAAAAACAATATCTCAATGTTCATATAACTTGTAAAGAATGCATGCAAAGTGTAAATGGCTCACATTGGCTTGAATAACTGAAAGTTGAAAGTCATAATTCTTAACTATTAAAGTATACTGTATAAATCCTATGAGCCATAACACTTAGTTCTAAAAGTTGTACTTTTACTCTTTCTAATAGTGGAATAAGTATAACTGAAGTTAAGGTTATTTTCAAATCATGCAGGCTAAGCGTAAAAAAGGTCTCACCTTTATATCTGTAAACTGAAAGCTGAAATCTCATAGCTAATTCTTATGTAAGATAATATTTGAATAAAATTGTGAGCCTTTACACTTAGTTTCTAAAAGCTATTTTGTTGTTCTGTTATAGGACTTAGGAATTAGAGATTTTCTTCTAAAATCTTTTCTGTTATTCTTTTTTGTTAGGGAGGTTCTTCTAACTGACATAAACCATGTGAGCTATCATGAAGTCCAACTTCTAGTTCCTCTAAAGGAAAAACCTCATGTTGGGGAGAGGTGTCATACTCTTACCAAGGAGTATAACCTGAGCTGAGTGATTCTGCATCCATATAAATGGGAATAATATGAATTTGTACGTACGTTAGCTCATAGTTCTAGGGTATGAGACCTAGAAATCATACCCAACTCGGTGCTAAATACTACTCCCTTTAATCTGTATGCTCATTCTGAAGGAAATCCACTTTAAAACTAGAATAAGGGTTTATAATGAAAATTAGTTATGCATTAATCTGTTTTAAACTGTAATCAAAACTAATCTGTGTGGATTCCATGTCTTCACTGAGGATCAAAAGATCAAATCTTTCTTAAAATCTGAATACATACTTATAAAAAATGCTTAAACATCATCTTTCTTGAAATATCAAGATTTAAACTTGGGGCTTCAAACCCAATCTTGAAACTTATGTCAAATCCCAACAACTTCCTGCTCAATAACAATAATCTTGAAATACTTTAACAATTCTAATGAAGACAATGAAATTCAATTCTCAATTTATGAAATCAAATCACACGCATGAATTTGTGAAAGTAATTATGCAATTCAACACTTAAATCCACTTGTAACATCATAAACTTCAACAATGATAATTGGGTATGAACTCAAAATTAAAATTCATGTAAATTCATGTAAATTCAACTTTAAAAACTAGTTTTGGGCACAAGGATGAAAGAAGTATCCTTGTTCATAACCCTACATACCTTATTTGATTAATTGGATCTAAAAGCTTGAACTTTGAATCTCGAATAGTTTTCTTGAAGTTCTTGAAGTAGGAATCTTGGGTTCTTGCATTTCTTGAAGAAAATTTAATGAAGTTCTTGGTGTTCTTGAGGGGCCTAGGGTTTTCTTGGAGAGAAAAGGATGAATAATAATGTATCTAATGATTTTGGTGTCTGAAATTATGTGTTATGCACGGTTTTGGGAAAGGGGAATTTATCAAAGTGACCCTAGACCCTTTAGGAAATGACGCAGCGTGTGAAATAGATCTGTATCACGTTGGCTATCGCGTTGAGGCCATCAACGCGTCGCGTCGTTATCGCATCGGCTTATTGCCTCTCACGAAAAATATCATAACTTTTTACTCGGGTATCGGATTAAGGCAAAATCGGTATCATTGGAAAGCTAACTCAATTATCTACAATTTATTGAGTCTTGATCTACAAAATTCTATGTTAATCAAAAGTTATACACGTTCAAAGTAGACCCTTGTAGAATTGAATACAAAGATTTAGCCGAATCAAAGGCTCTTAGCTCAACTTCGCTCTAAGTGATTCCTATGAACATTTTTCACCTCGAAAGCACTTCAAACACGAGGATAAAGATCATGATACATAAATTTAAATATAAATCATGGGATAAGAGTTTACACACGTAGGAACAAAGGTTTGATTTCTAGCACAAAAATGCGGGGTGTTACAGGGTCGAAATCTCTATCTCAACCGCGGTAAATAATAGAAGTAAAACTGTGCCTGAAATCTTTCTCGAACAAATCCTTAAAATGTCATTTTCTATCTCAATGATCATAAGTTATTCCTTAAGATGGAAAGATTCCCATTATGAATAAATTTGTTTTAAAAGAAAAAAGTGGGAATAAATCACATTTTAGGTAGAAAGTAGAAAAATCATATTTTAGTTGGGATCTTACCATTTACCGATTTAGTGATCGTGAATATATCGAATCAATGCATGCCATCACTAGTATCCAAACAATACGATTATAAGCATTAAAATATCTATAAACTATGGAGACACTCTTTACAAGAATAAACCATTTTTTGGAATTCAACCAATATCATAAACACAACCTTGGGCCCAATAATTAATATATATATATATATATATATATATATATATATATATATATATATATATACGCCATAACCATAAAATCATAATACGGAAAAGAACCATCAAAAGCCACTGAGTAACGTAGTAACCTTATACTAAGGGTTCTTTAGTCACAACTATATCCAATATGCTTGCAATCTAGGGAAATGGGATCTTACAAGCATGATAAGTATTTCACCTTAAGGGTAAAATCACCCATCTAATCCCCAAACTCATAATCAAGACTAAGTCACGATGTTCTGCTCACAATCAAATCTTAATATCCCAATTTAACATTCAATATATAAAATACACCATTTTATGAAAAAATATAGACAAAATCCTTCCTCGAAGCCAAACCGCAAACCCTTGACTTGTCCACAACTCATTCGTCTTCACACCACAATCTCAAAATATTGCTACGCAATCAAAAACATAATCTAAATGTTATTAGGAGTAAAATGAGACTTATATTGATACATTAAGGGTCGGTTCAAATTTTGAGTCAAGAACGAGCCTGCTGGGCTCGCAAATGAAATCCAAATTGAACCCATCACGAGGAACCTAGAAGGACAAAGAATATATGCTTAAAATTTAAGCACAAACGAAGCACAAATTGGGTCCCAAATCAACCCTTAAAGTTTGGGAATTAAAACCCTAATTTCCAAGAATTTTATCATGAATTAGGATGGAAATCGAAGGGAAAGTTGATGGGAAATGACCAAGAAGGTTAGGTTATCTTACCTTAACTTATTTGGATGATTTCCAAGTTTTTCCTCTCTTTATGATCTCAATTTAGTGTGAAGATAGTGGAAGAAATGGTAAAAAAATTGGGAGGAGAAAAGGGATAAAAAGGGCTACAGGTGCAACTAAAGAAGACACCTGGGTGCTAACGCGCCTACCGCTAAAGCATAAACACAATGCTTTAGCAGTCTGGCAGTATTTGGTAGGTGATACTGAAGCAACCCCAATGGCTCTAAAGCAGTACCCCACTTTAGTGGCCATTGGACACTAAAGCACACCAAGACCTTTAGGCCAGTGCCAATAAAGTGGCCCATGGGCGCTAAAGCGACCCATTAGGCATTAAAGTGTCCCATTAGGTACTAAAATATCCATATCAGGTGCCATGAACCAGAGTTTGCTAAGTTCAATATGGACTTCCTCCAGGTGCTTAGAATTCATTCAAAACCTCGTATGCGCAAACGAAATATGCTATAACACCAAATTTGACGTTCCAGACTCAATATAAATATTAAACCTTTCATCCGAGATAATTTCAACTAAATATGGGGCCCATACCTATAGTTTCATTTTTCATATAATCTGCCCAAGTGCCCAAAATGAGTCTAAAAGTCTCGGGACTTGAACCCAATGGTCTCCTGGCCAAGAATTGATATTTCAAAGCAGATGGATTTGTCAGAATTCTCATCCGAGTTTATCTACTAGGAGTTTTGGTTTGAGACCAAATCCTAGTCAATTATTTGATAACTGAACCGATTATTTTGACAAGTTATAAATGACTTGTAGTTGCTATGGAAAGGCTTAAAATCTGAAAATGCATGTAAATCAAGAAAATGACCTGGAGGATTAATACAATATTCTCTACTTAAAGGACTTTCATCTACAAAAGTCAATGGATGGAAAAATCATGAAACCTTGAAGGAATGAAATATTGGGCCCGTATGCTTTGAGCATGACTTGCCAGATAACCTCCAAGAAGAAATGACACTCCTAAGGGATATTGCCATAGATATCCCTTTTTCAACCAACTTTCACACTTCAATCTCAAATAGCCAAAACTCAACCTCAACCAACAGTTGACCTCTAATTGAATCGAGGAACGTGGATGCACACAAATTCAAACCACAACACACTGATGCCACACTGGCACTAGCACAATCAAATACAAACTCATCCAAGCCAAAGTCAAACCAAGGCATGAGTTGTGCAACCAACTCCAAATCCGAATATAACCATCTTTTGCCTTTTTAAACCTGCTATCTACTCCCAAACTAAGTTGAAAGTCACTCAAGTCTTTTTTGTGCAATTCCATCACACTAATAACAAAGAACTAAATCTTCCCACTAAATGTCCATAGTGGAAAGCATAAGAATAAGCCCATAAGGCGCTACCTGGACATACTAATAGAGACAACCAAAGTCTACAATCTATTGTAATGCTACAGTTGGTCTGGATGTCCCTCAATTTAAACATCACAACCACTGCTGGGCGATTAACTAGTAAAATTAGAATTAAGAACACCAAATTTGTCAACCTCAAAAATGGGCTACACAACCAAATCGCAAATCTAAAATCACAGTAGAACCATGGAAAGCCAACTTTCTTTCAATACCATAATCCATTCCATAAGAAACCTAGCATAGCCAATAATAAATGAAAATGACCAACCTCACCTTGCTACAGGAGAGAAATCATCAAACCAAGTTAGTCGCCCAGGCCAACGAACAAAAATCATGAGAAAGAGAATTCTAACTAGATAATGCTAGACTAGCCATCTATCAAGCTAGGATCTATTCATCAAGTAATGAAAATAATAACAACAACAAGATAAACATCATATAACGAACAAGACATACCAAAAATGAAAATCAATATCAAGTACCACTATAGGGCCAAAAAAGGCCAATATGCCAAGGTAAATGGGATTTGAACCCAAATGCTACACCCCCAAGGAAATATCAACTCTAGTACACTTTATCCACTATGAAAAGAAATAATTTATGGGGGTACTCATATAACCATGAACTCTATATCAATGCATACAACAATTGATATAATCTTACCCAGGCATACAATCAATAATAGGTACGAGAACCTCAATATACAAAAATGAAAAGGTAAGGGAAAGAAATAAAAAGGCGCACCTATCACAATAAAATCATAAGTCACATATGAATAGGT
The DNA here is from genome assembly GCA_030864215.1 of Capsicum pubescens. Classification (NCBI taxonomy): domain Eukaryota; kingdom Viridiplantae; phylum Streptophyta; class Magnoliopsida; order Solanales; family Solanaceae; genus Capsicum; species Capsicum pubescens. The sequence continues at coordinate 104,239,225 of CM061544.1, read as the reverse complement.
CCAAACTCAAACTAGAGGGTGCCACAATAATATGAGAATGATCTAAATGAGCTAAATGACTAATAATCCATGCTAGGGACACTCTCTAAACTAATGGTTGCTCTCTCTTTAGTCATACCAAACTCCTAAATACCTAGCCTGGTGAGAAATATGAGCTGACTCAAACTAGCTGACTAACTAATTCTGAGGGTACTCCTTACTAAAATGACCAAATTTCCCAGAATCATAACATACTTCAGAAACTCTAGTCTACAAAGGAACATAAGCTTACTCTACATGAACAACCAAATCGCATTTTGGGAACTCTTTGGACTAATGTCTAATTGTGTAATACCTGGAGATGTTGCCCCTGTTGATCCTAAATGGCCGCCATGGATTAAAGACCCATACCAAATACTCCATAATCTCCAATGTGAATTCTTCCCACTGTGATCACCAAGACTAACCTAAGAACCACTTATATCCTGAGATGCTACCTATGTAGAATCAATAGCCTGCAAGTGAAACTGACCTCACCCTAGAGGATCCTCCCTCTTGAATGGAATACCAATTGATAGAATGGCCTCTTACCGCTACCTCCATATGTCCCAATATAGGCTCTCTCTCTATATCTTCTATGGTCAACAACCTGAGAGAAATAAGACCTTGTTGCGATTAAGTACTCCGATGCTACACAGAGTGGCAATGCTAATCCCTTAATAAATCCATGCACCTATTATTCTCCAAAGGATATATCGTAGGAATATGCCTAACCCACTTAAAAAATCCAATCTCATACTCTAAAATCATCAACGAACCCAAATGAACACAAACGAATCCATCTCTAGGCTGAGAACTACTCGATGATCAAAATGCCATCCTTGACTATGAGGTATCTGCAAAAATACTTGAGATCCCCAATGTTTAACCTCAAATGGATGAAGCAATCATAAACCCTACTGGAGCCTGAGCCAGCCCCAAATCCTGTAGCTAATGCTGAAGATCATCGACATCTATCCTTAACTCCCTAGTTTGATACTGTGTCGAAACATTATATGCTAAAGACCCATCCACATCTATGGATAACCTTATTTTGTCTACCTGGGAAAGAATAGAGTCAAAGAATATACTTGAGGCTTATAAAAATATAGACACACGATAAGTCAAATTTTTTTTTTCCCAAGAATGCCTTGTGCCTCCCAAAGATAGGTTATGGAAATTTCTGCATAGATCTGCAGGACTCTGCCAGACACTTAGCTCTTGTACCAACACACTGGTAAACCTGGCTTTGATACCAATTTGTCACAACCGGATTTCTCAAGTCATGATGGTACCTACTACAACCCAAAAGTCAACACGCCAACCCATAGTTCGAAACAACTAGTAATCGACAACCAAAAAATGGAGAAATAATGATAATAAATGAAATAAAAGATTAAAATATATAAGATAGTCCAAAAACCTAGTGAAATCACTATAAAAGCTTCTAACATAGTAAGACTACAAAATGAAGTACCAAATTAGTATACTGATACAACCTATCTCTGCATAGAATATAGAGACTACTTTAGTACATAAGGGGGAGAATAGTAATACTCCAAATGCTAGGGTCTCACCCTACATCTCTGAACTATAGCTTCTCTGCACGATACACACAGCAATGGGGAAAACCCATACTATGATATTTAGGGTGAAGAAGTGTAGTATGAGCACCAAGCATATGGTATTCATAGGAAACTGTTGACTAAGATCCAACGATAATGCAAATACATATAACAGTAGACAAGAATGTAAAATATACACAAATATTAAAGATTCTATACAATAAAGTTAAGGAGAAAATAAGGATAAACTAGCCTATTCCAACCATAATCTAGTTCTTGATCACTATACCGTATATCACTGGAAAATATACAAAAAAAATAGAAGAAAAATATACATCGTAATATACAAGACCGGGGAATGGATATACAACATGAATACATGAAGGAGAGAAGCAATATATGGTACTACCATAACTATACATATAGCTAGGTATATATATAAAAGAGGCAAACTCCAAGGCTCAACCTAGAGAAGTCATACTAGCATTTCAAGGCCTCCTAATCCTAGTAGCAACTAGTGCTAACATAATGTAATACCTCATAATAATCCTATCCTAATTCATCTATTAGTTGTATGTTTAAGAGTCTTAAGGCATAAAAAAATTTAGCTAAGTGTTGGGGACTTAGGTATTTTTAAGACCTCCTAACTTTGGATATTTCTAAGTCGACCTTCTGGACTCCAAGATGATGGTTTTTGAGTTAATTCATGTTCAAGGGTGTAAGGAGCATGTCTCAGGAAAGTCTTGGATTTTTCAGACAAGGATTGGGTCACTTTTGGATTTCAATTCCAGAACCTCACCGCGATAGTGGCGCGTTGCGGTGAGTTTAGAGATGAGCACATCACTGTGATGCGGTGAAGGTGTTTTCATCCTGTTCTTTATTTATAATTACATGCATTTGTCATGATCTTTATCCTAGTGTTTGAAGTGCTTATTAGGTGACAAATGTTCATAGAAATCACTTAGGAAAAAGTTGAGTTAAGAGCCTTTTATTCGTCTCGAGTTTGGTATTTGATTCTACAAGGGTCAACTTTGAACGTGTATAACTTTTGATATAAGTGAAAATTTTCAGCTCAAGACCCACTATTAGCTATTCGACAATACCAATTTTGCCGTAATCCAATACCCGAGTGAAAAGTTATGATAATTTTCCTCAGAACTAGTAGCTCATCGCGATTAGACCGCATCGTGATGAGCCTTTAATCCGTATTCTAGTTACGAATTTTTGTTTTAAATAATAGAGGGGCAATTGGGTCTTTTTCCACCTCAACTCAATTCATAAAAACATGACCTAAAGCTTCAGTTAGGGTATTATATGCCTATATTCTCCACTTTTTCTCTCAAGAACAAACCCTAATCACCCCTTCCAAGTTCATCCATTCCATCATCGTCCCTTCAATAAAAGTCAAGATTTTAAGTTCCCTAATCCAAGAATCTCAAGTAATCTTTCAAGATCATCTCTACGGCTTTCAAGGTCAAGTTTTTCCCCCAAGTCAAGTCTATTAAGGTATGTGGGGTTATGAACAAGGGTATCCTTTCATCCTTGTGCCCACATTGCATGATTTTTAGATTTAATTCACTTGTTTTGAATTAGGGTTCATACCCAATTATGTATATTTTTTAAATATGCGATTATCATGAGATTTAAACCTTGAAGTGTATGAAGAAGTGGTTATGTTTATGTTTTTAACTTACATGATTTATATTATGAATGAGATTGCACTATCTTGACTTGTTATTAATTGAAGTATTTCAAGATTGTTATTGAGCATTAGGTTTTATTATGAATTGACATGAGTTTAAATCATGAGTTTTAAGCCCTAATTTTAGGTATTGACATTTCAAGAAGATCATGCTCTTAAGTTTTATTTAAAAAGTTCATACCAAGAATGAGTTTGAGTTTTCAACAAGACTATAGTCTTAAGTTTCTTTGATGGTTTTATACCAAGATTTAAAGAAAGGTGGATCTTTTGATACTAATCTAAGAGATGGAATCCACATTTATTCATTTTGATTATAGCTTAAAGCAAAGAGAAGCATAACTGATTTTTCATTATAAACCTTTATGCTATTTTGAGGTGGATTTTCTAAAGTCTGAGCACTAAGTAATAAGGGAGTAGTATTTAGCACCGAGTTGGGTATGCGTCCAAGGTTACATGCCCCAGAACTATGTGCCACCATAGTATTTTAATACCCATAATGGGTTCAGTATAGTGATTACTCTAGTTTAGATCCTATTTCGATGGAAAGGGTAGGGCAACTTTCCCCAGCGTGAGCTCTCCCCTCCATGGGTAAGACGTTGGACTTCATAATAGCTCACATGGTTTATGTCAGTTACAAGAACCTTCCTAATATAAAAATAAAATTGAAGCTTTTAGAAACTAAGTGTTATGACTCACAAAGATTGTCTTTATGATTTATTACTCATGCTTATGATTTTATAACTTTTGTTTATTTAAGCTCAAGGTGAGTCATTTACACTTAGCATGCATTCTTTACAAGTTTATACGAACATTGAGTTGTTGTTTTACTTATGCATTCACCTCCATATACTCTGTACATTCCATAAGTACTGATCCACATATATGTCTATGTGCAACATTATCTCATAATATAGGTACAAGTTATAGCACGCACATCATAATCAGACAGTTTGCAGCTTCCAGTCAACAGGTGATGAGTCCTTTTGATTCGAGGGCTCGAGTCAATCATGGTTCATATAGCATTTTGTTTTCTTTATTCAGTCATATTGATTAGGGATAGTTGGGGGTCATGTCCTGGCTACCTATAGTCAATATTAGTAGAGGCTTCATAGACAATTAGTAAAGTTAATGTATTTGATTTCAATTTTGTTTAGTATAACCAGATTTGTAATCCCTTTTGATAGTTTTGGTTTTGAACATAGTCAGCAAAGGCATCTCTTCCGCTTATTTATTTCATATTAATGTATCTTATTTAGTTGCTCACAAGTTATGCCAGTATAACGGTTAGCTTGGGATCACTTATGGTCCTAAGCACCGTGTGACGTCCAGGGGTAGTCTCGGGGTGTTACATATAATCAAGGTCTTTAAGCTATTAACATGAGATGATTATCCATAATAAAATAACCATAAGAGAAAGGAAATAGAATCATACCTCGAATATCAATATCGAATCAAAAATCAATTTGTCATGAACTAGCCATCATCATCATCATCATCATCATCATCATCATCATCATTATCATAATAATAATAATAATAATAATAATAACAACAACAACAATGTGAGTAACTGGCTAGTCCAGATAAACAATACCTAACTAAGCCTTTCATAACCCACCACCGATATTGGCACAGAAAGTTCAACCAACACTCAACAAACAATATCCATACCTATACCTATGCAACACCCCATATGACTGATAAATATAAGGCATACTAGTGATAGGCAATGCAAATGCAAGGATGAATGCAAACAGAATCCACAATACTGTAACTGATCCAAGTATCATAATATAACCCAATCTATAACCTTACATCATCAATATCATCATCAATTTCCGGACTTGAATCAAAACTCATATCATCAACATCATCATCAACCATCGGACTTGAACCGAGACTGATATCACCGAAATCATCAATTATAGTGCCAGTACATATATATATATATATATATATATATATATATATGAATGCACGACTAGTACTGTGGCTAAAAGAGTATGTTTTTAAGCCCATTTCATGGTGTTTTACCCCATTTTAACACTGGTCCAAATCGAGGTACAACATATTGGAAAACTTCTAATTTTAATTAAGAAAATCACCGCCTAATTAGTTTACGGTGAATTAGGACACCTATTATGAACTTTGCGATTAAAAGAAAATAAAGACTTCAGTTTAAGGTCTACTTAACTTAAGTGAGTCTAGGTAAGGGTTGTAATTATCCTAAAGAAAAGGGATAAGGCTCCTTAATGGATCCGTCAACTACGGTTAACCGGCCAAATTAAACTTAGGTTAGGTAAGGAAATCAAATGTTATATTAAGAAAGATAAAGGTAAGGCATAGTAAAATATATGCTTTTATAGATAATATATGTTAAATATTTAAAAGAAAAATATTAGAAAACCTTAAAATCTACTTTTCAAAAGTTATCGAAGATAATTTGTATAAGACCTCTTAAAAATAATGCAACCTTATTTTTGTCAAAAGAGAGTTATTTAAAATTAGTTCTTTTAAAAGATATACAACAGCTTTCAATTAATAATTAAAGAAAGTTAGTTATGCTAAGAACTTCATATTTTCTTTATTCTAAAAAAAGACTCTTTTGCTTTTTTTAATTTTTTTTTTTTTATAAAAATTGGAGTAAATAAGATGGTTAGTTACCTACACTAAACGAATAATTAGAAAATATCTATAAGAATAAAAATAAATGTTTTGAATTTATAATGACTTGAGAATTTATTTATTTTTATTAAGAAAAGATTTATGTTTTTTAAATATATATATATATATTCGTCATTTGAAATCTTAAGAAAAGGCTTCAGGGAATCAAAATAAAAAAAATACTATCTTTTGTTTGAAATGGATGAGAAACGGGAGTTGATTTACCATATTCAAAATAATTAAAGCCGATTTTTGAGTCTAGCGATGATAAATTCGCCTATCGCAAAACCTATATTTTTATTAATCCGATATTAATAATTTTTGACAATGCTAACTCTATTCCAAAAGACAGGCTTCTATTTCATATTAAACAAACTTGGCTATTTATTCTGAAAACCTTTAATGATATTAGTTAACCGCCTAAGACTGACGATTATGCTAAATATAAAATCTAATGGGCGAGAAGAGAACAATTAAATTTTTTCTATCAAATTTAAGAATTCACACTAATTCAATGTAATACCTTACACCATAAATTAATGAGTAGTTGTAGTTGTAAAAGAAAAAAATATATAAAGGGGTGACAAAAATGGGCTAAAGCCTATTTAAAAGAAAAATAAAAGGATAAAGAAATAATTTTTTAATTAAGAAAAATTTACATAAATATACATCTTAAGTTATAGTTATTACATAATATACCATATAACAAAACTAATTACAATTATCCCGAACTAATTACAAGTATCCCATCTTTTATACTTTCTCTCTCTCTGAAATCCTTATACATATCAAAACATCCTTTTTAGATCGATTAATGCTCCTTAATATATGTATAAAATCAAGCAATCATTATATGGTGGTTTCAAGATTTTCAAATTCAAACATTAACTGATCAAATTGCTTAACTTCACCATTTTCTTCAATTAATTTCATAATTTTTTTCAACTTTACCAAATCAAAAAATTTTGGTTTTCATTGTTGCATGTGCGTAATTCTCAAAATCTCAACATTACCGATCTTTGTTTATTTTTTTCTTCTATTATTTTTTAGGTTTTTTTTTTCAATTTATGGTTTCAACTTTAAGATATCTGGTGGTTTGTTTATTTTTTTCAATCATCTTCTTCAAAAATCCACGGTTTCTTTATTGCATGTGCATAATTCCCAAAATTAGCACGACCTCGATTTTCAAAGGTTTTGTGATTTTCTTTTTAATCTATACTTTTTCTCAATTTTTGCACTTATATACATCATTATACATAGTTATGTTATGTATAAGGGTAAAGACGCACCTTTTTGGGAGATCTGCTATAATTTCTACTATATACACATTGATACGCAATGTATATGATTGACTGATACTGCTATTATATACATAGAAGGTTATGTATAAGGTTTATCAGTGGTATGTATATATGACTTGAGGAATTCTCATCTCATGTGTGTAAGGATTATGTATAAGGGTTGTCTGTGATATGCAACTTATATGGTTTGACCCATTTTTCAAATTTTTCCTGCAGTTATATTTTACCTTATACTTAGGCATGTTATGTATAAGTATATGGTTTATTAGGTTTACCTTATACGTTACTGCATTTATGTTTCACCATGTTTACTTTATAAATAAGCATGTTGTGTATAAGAATATGTTTTTATAAGAATATGTTTTTATACATCACTATTGTCATGTTTTCTTTATACGAGTCTTTTTTTTTTAAATTTTTTTTATGTCCCTTTATTTCTTTAGGGTCTTTTTTCTTTAGTTCTAAAATTTTCTAGGTGATTTATGTGGTAAATTTCCTTTTGGGAGTATATTTTTTGGAAAAATTTACATAATTAAGGACTTCATTAATTACATATTAATAAGCTACAATCTTGGATACTTATTAGATTAATTTATTTTCTTAAATATCGTTAAAATGGTTAACTCATATACATAGGTTATAATAGATAATAACGTGGAGGAATATATATAAACATTTATAATACGGAAGAGAGAATAGCTAAATAACAAATCCGGGAGAGAAGGTATAACTAGCAAATTCTTTGAGAAAATTATCCCATATACAATTATTAGATTGAAAATTATAAATTTTAGGTACATTTTTAGATAATTGCATTAATATCCTTTTTATTGCAAGTTATAGCAACTTTTTAAAATATATATTATTTTTATATTATTTCCAAATTTTGGTATTTAATTTTATACATTAAAATTAGTTCCATATTTATAGGATTGTAATAAATCTTCTCCTTAAATAGTGTATTGATAATTATGGTAAGAATATATTATGATATTTTATTTCAAAAGGTTGTACACTTTTCTGAAACAAATTTATTAAAAGAAGACTTTTATTTGACTTAAATACTTTTTCATTCTCAAAGTACATTTCTTCTCCATTGACATACTCAAACTATTTCTTGAAAAAAAATTAGGGTTTACTCATTTTTTTCATTCTTATATAACTGGGGGTTTTCATTCTCCACTGAAATACTAAATCGAAACAATGTTTTTTTCCTTATATGTCTTGTTGTGATAGATGTTCATAAACATACTTCATTAAAAAAAATTATTCAACCAACAATTTCTTTTCCTTGATCAGAAGTTCTCTTTCTTCTAATTTTCCTTTTGTTCTTTAAAGAAAATATGATATAAGGAGTGTTGTTAATTTCTTTGTTAAAGACTAAAGTTCATAATAATAAAAGATATGTCAATGACTATTAGAGAAAATATTGAACAATCTGTTATTTGTGTTGGTAATAACATAAACAGGGATTTGAATGTAGATCGAAATCTTTCATAAGAATAATATAGTAAAAATTATCTTGTATAAACTTATTAGACTGTTTCGTGTATGAAATCTGTATAAAATCAGTATGAAATAATAATATTCCGTTCAAGATTTATAAAATAGTTTTTTACATGTTATATTTATATGGAATGAGTATAATGATTGCAGAAGTTGGTATAGAAATCGACTTTCACCAAATATTATAAGTTATTATTTATTTTAGTGTGTGAAATAAAATATACAAACTTGTATTTATTGAATTATTTCATGTATGAAACCTGTATAATATCAATAGTACATTCAAGGTTTATAAAATAGTTTCTTACATGTTATATTTAAATGGAATGAGTATAATGTGATTGTGATATTCTATTAAGAAGATATACTTAAGATTATAAATTGAATGGAATCAGTTTAGAAAGTGTTTTCTTAAATGTCACATTTGTATGAAATAGATATATAAACTGATATTTATGAATTGCGATATTCAATTTAGGTGATACCAATTAGCATAACATTGAATTAAAAAACTGCTTAAATACCAAAATTAAACTTTGTTCATACTAAAAATCATAGAAAAACAACAGTAATGAGCACCAAAAAATATTAAAATACAATATTCATGTCTATTTATGCCTTTTTTAGGGATAGTTGAACTAACAATGTCTCTCAAAATCTTCGGACCACCGAGTCTGCTCATAACATTGTCAGCCACCTCACTTTCACTTATCGCACCATCATCTTGCATTTTTTTAGCATAATCCCAAAGTAACACACCATATCTCATAGGATGGTTGGAAGCATTGAACTTGTTGGTTGAAATATCAACCTTAATCTCACTTTTGATTGTATTAATATCAATCTTCAATTGTTTTGATATGGCAGTAACCAATCTTTTATACTTTGAATCTGCATCATATATTATCCCATCTACAACAAAATCTTTAGGTCTGCCTATAAATATAATACACATTTCATTAGTAGGAATTATATGAATTTTCATAATTTCTATATATGAAAATTCATACTTTCAACAATACTTTCATACCTTCAACATATAAAAAAATACATAAATTCATATTTTCTACAATACATATTTCATTAGGAGGAATTATATGAATTTTCATAATTTCTATATATGACAATTCATACTTTCAACAATACTTTAATAATTTTAACATATTAAAAAATACATAAATCACTTCAATAAAATAAATATTATATCAAATTTATTTATTAACAAACAAAGCAGAATAAGATTTATGTAAAAAACAAGCAATGTATAATATCAGGTTTTGTTTTTTGTTTTTTGTTTTCGTATTCGTTTGATACATGACATATAGATTTTCGAACATACAAAAATTCTAAATAGATTAAAGAATTACATAAATAAAATACCGTTAAAATCTCATCTTCCTCCATATATTACAAGCAAAGAATGTAACTTTTCACCGTTCATTACATCGATCAAATACAAAGTTATAACATAATTTTTTAAGAAGAAGAGACGAAAATTTGAAAGAAAGTGAAATTTGAATTTAGAGAATCGATCGTTTGATGATATCATTTTTAGATATTAATTAAGTATATGTAAAATCACTTTTGAAGATATTTAAGGGAATGATTGACATCCTGACAATAACTGTCATCCCCCTTTTTGGGTATAAGAATATTTTTTTCCATATATGAAATTTATAATTTCTTATTTATATTATTAGAAAAATAATATTTTTATTACTTTTTTAATAAGATTTACTACAACTTGCAAAAATGAAAGTTATGCTATAAGTTGCAATTTTCATTCTAAGAAGCGTTATATGGATTTTTTTCCCTTTGGGATTTATGTTGTGTACACTTTAATTAATGAAAATTAATGAATGAAAAGAGGAAAGTTGGGCCAAAACCCATTATTTCCCAAAGCCACGAAGTAAAAGCTATTAGGGGTACGAGTTTGGACTACCATTAGCAATCAGTAGCCAGAAGAAAAATAGAAAAGGACGAGTTGAAGGGGAAAATTATTGCACGGAGCGAATTTCGTTAGTTATAACTAACGACTCTTAAGCACTTATTGAATATTTTAGGTATACTTTTGACTCCAATTTTGAATTTTTTATAGGGTCTTCACCCCTCTGTTTGTGGGATTGTTGGGGTATAATAAATTTAATATTGGTAATGAGTTAAAGTGAATTTTAGACAAGATTTACAAGGAATCATAAAACATAGCAATTGAGGTTGTGGTGGTTTGTTCCCTAAATTTGTTGGATTATATAGTTCATGGATGGTAACAGAGAAACTTATCTGGATTTATAACTTCACGCACGAATCGAGCAATAAGGTCTCAGTGGTTTGGATGTTTTATACAAGTTATGAAGTAGTTTTAAATAAAAGGGATTAACACAAGCTTGATATGACATAATTATAGACTCGATCGGAGGAAGTCATATCAATTGTTCAAAGTGACAAATTTGTTATCCCCGACAAGTGTATTGTGAGTAGTAACCTCCCCATGATTTGTGTTTTATAACTTGCATATTTTATACCTGATTTTAATGAAATAAGAGTTACTGAAAGCTTTAAAATTTACATGTGGGACAAGTTCTTTACTTGATATGATATTTAAATGGTTATTTGAGATATGATATCATTATGTTAATGTTCTTTCACTTGAGAAATAAGTATTTTGACATATGTTTTATTCAAGTTTACATGTAGCATGATTTGATATGAACTTTAAATGCAATGTACTATTCTGAAAAATGCTTTCGTATTAGTATCTACTATTTACAAAAAGTTATAAATAGGAGTAGGCCTTGATTTGAATTCCGTAGCTAACGGCGAGTTCGTTAGAACTAGTGCACCTTGTATTTACTAATTACTGTTACAACCCTTGCTAGTGGGAAGGTAGAACTAATACGCCCAAATTACAACTCTCTTACACAAGTATAAATGGTCGTTGTCAAATATATAACCCAACTACGTTGGGGTCGAATCCCATAGGGAATATGGTGCTAATTAAGTTGTATGCAGATTAGTGTACTTTTAATCATTCATTTCTGTAAAACAAAAAGGGGGAATTTGATTCAGATAAGTAAGTTTGTGTCTGGTGTATCTGATAGTGTGGTCAAGAAGTATAGGACCTCAATGTGGATTAGTGAGATGGACTTGTCTAGGCTAATGGTCTATGCTTAACAGATAGAGGTGTATAAGATTAAGTAGCAGAAGAGAGGAAACAAGAGGGCTAGGATGGGTAGTTTTAACTTCAGTCAGCCAAAGTCAGAGGGTGGTAACCATCCTCAGTTTCATCAGAGGTCTTCAGCCCCAACACCCTCTTCATCCAGTGCTCCCATACCTAAATTGAAAAATAATAATTGGGATAGAGCACCAGGCTCTAAGTCCCAGGTCAGTGTTAGCAGTGCTCGTACAAATCCTCAATATCAGAACTATGGTAGACACCATAAGGGTGAGTGTAGAGCGGGTTGTAATGTGTGCTTTGGTGTGGCAAGCTAGGCCATCGAATTAGAGAGTGTCGGGTAGTTGCTCAATAAGGTAGGGATATGCGCCAAAAGGGCTAGTCTCATCATTCGTCAGTTCTATCTGGTCTCCTAACCCAGTAGGGTGCCGCTTCCAATGCTACTAGTGGTCAGCGTCCGAATAGATTATATGCACTTCAGTCCCGCCAAGATTAGGAAAAATCTCCTGACATAGTTACTGGTACATTGCAAGTCTTTCACTTATATATTTATTCTTCACTAGACCCTGGAGTTTCTCTTTCTTTTGTAACTCCATATATAATCATCAATTTTGGAGTCAGTCCTGAAACTCTAACAGAGCCCTTTTCAGTGTCTACCCCAGTAGGTGTTTCCATTATAGCTAGGCATGCGTATAGGAATCATCAGGTCATAATATCTCAAAAAGTTACCTCAGTTGATCTCGTGGAGTTAGAGATGACGGATTTTGACATCATTCTCGGTATGGATTGGCTCCACTTATTCTATGCCTCAGTTGATTGTAGAAACAGAATAGTTTATTTCTAGTTCCTAAATGAACCAGTCCTTTAATGGAGGGGTAGTACCATAGATCTTAGGGGTTAGTTGATTTCATGCCTTATAGCGATAAAAATGATATCTAAGGGGTGTATTTACCATCTTGTACGAGTCTAAGACTCTAACTCAGAAACTTCAACCCTTGAGTTAGTTTCAGTAGTTAGGAAATTTCCAAATGTGCTCCCTGAAGATATCCTCGGAGTTCCTCCCGAAAGGGAAATAAACTTTGAAATAGACCTTCTTCTAGATACCCAGCCTATATCTATTTCGTCATACAGAATGGCTTCAGCTAAACTCAAAGTGTTAAAAGAACAGTTAAAGGATCTCCTAGACAAAGGATTCATCAGACCCAGCGTCTCCCTGTGGGGCATACCTATTCTATTCGTACGTAAGAAAGATGGTTCTCTCAAAATGTGTATTGCCTACCGTTAGTTGAACAAGGTCACAATCAAGAATAAATACCCACTTCCTAGAATCGATGACTTGCTTGAAAAATTTTAGGGTTCCAGTTACTTTTCCAAGATAGACCTCAAATCAGGCTATTATCATCTTAGAGTCAGAGAATGTGACATTCCAAAAACCACTTTCCGAACTCGATATGGTCACTTCGAATTTCTAGTCATGTCCTTTGGTCTCTGGAATGCCCTAGTAGACTTCATGGACTTGATGAACTGAGTGTTCAAGCAGTAATTGGACATGGTCATCATAATATTTATTAATGACATTCTTGTCTATTCTCGTAGAGAAAACGATCATGCAGACCACCTCAGAATAGTACTTCAAACTCTTAGAGCTCATTAGTTGTTTGCTAAATTCAGTAAGTGTGAATTCTGGCTAAGATTAGTAGCTTTCCTTGGCCATATTATTTCTAGTAATGGCATTAGAGTTGATCCTTAAAAGATTAAAGTGGTGAGTAACTGGCCTAGACCTATCTCTTCATCAGATATCAGGAGTTTCTTGGGTTTAGATGGCTATTACCATTGGTTTATTGAAAGTTTTTATTCTATTGCATCCCCCATGTCTAGATTGACTAATAAGAAAGTTAAGTTTCAGTGCTAAGATTCCTTCGAGAAGAGTTTTCAGGAGTTGTAGACTCGACTCACCTCAGCCCCAATTCTTACCTAGCTAGATGGTTCAGATGGGTTTGTTGTGTACTGTGATACATCCAAAGTAGATTTGGGTTGTTTCCTTATGAAGAGAGGTAAGTTCATAGCCTATGCATCCAGACAACTTAAACTCCATAAGAAGAATTATCTGACTCATGATCTTGAGTTAGCAGCAGTAGTATTCGCCTTAAAGATTTGGAGGAATTACTTGTATAGGGTGCACGTTGATGTGTTCACTGACGAAAAGATCCTGTAGTATGTGTTCTCTCAAAAATATTTAAATCTACATTAGATAAGGTGGTTAGATTATTGAAGGATTATGATATGAGTGTTCTGTATCATCCGAGCAAGGCCAATGTAGTGGCTGATGCTCTCAGTAGGTTGTCTATGGGTAGTGTTACTTATGTTGAGGATAGTAAGAAAAAGTTAGCTCAGGAAGTTCATCAGCTTATCCGACTAGGTGTCCACTTACTTGATTCAGCAGAAGGTAGTGTATGGGTGGACAGTAGATAAGAATCTTCTCTAGTTTCCGAGGTGAAGGAAAAGAAGGATAGAGATCCCAGTCTAGTAAGTTGAAAGAATCAGTCAGAGATCAAAAAATGGAGATTTTCTCCCTAGGAGGAGATGGAGCATTGCATTGTCAGGGTAGATTATGTGTGCCTGGTGTAGATGACTAGAGGTAATGAATTCTTGCAGAGGCACATGGTGCGCGTTACTCTATTCATCCAGGGGACACTAAGATATACCGCGATTTGTGGGAGATCTATTAGTGGAGTAGGATGAAGAGGGATATTGTAGAGTTTGTGTCTAAGTGCTCTACATGCCATCAAGTTAAGATTGAGCACTAGAATCCTAGTAGGTCCATACCGGAGTTCAATATTCCTAATTGGAATCGGGAGTAAGTGAACATGGACTTTGTGATGGGTTTGCCTCGTACCCGTCGTCAGCATGATTCTATTTGGGTTATCATAGGTAGGATGACCAAATCAACTCTTTTCTTGCCAGTCCATCCCTCTTATTCAGCCGAGGACTATGAAAAACTCTATCTCAGAGAGTTGGTCAGGTTGCACGGTGTTTCCTTATCTATCATCTAAGATAGAGGTGCCCAGTTTACCTCTCATGTTTTGGAAAGCATTCCAAAAGGGTCTTGATACCCAAGTCTATCTCAGTACAACTTTCCACCCTCAGACAGACGATCAAGCAAAAAGGACCATTCAGACTCTTGAGGATATGCTGAGAGTATGCACAGTTGATTTTAAAGGTAGTTGGGATGATCACTTGCCTTTGATTGAGTTCGCATACAATAAAAACTATCATTCCAGTATCCGTATGGATCTATTTGAGTCACTCTATGGTAGGAGATGTAGATCTCTAATTAGTTGGTTTAAAGTAGGTGAGGCCATAGTAGTAGGGCCTGACTTGGTGTTTGAAGTGTTAGAGAAGGTTCAGCTGATTAGAGAAAGGATTAGGGATGCCCAGAGCCGACAGAAATCGTATGCAGATGTGAGGAGAAAGGATCTCAAGTTTGAGGTTGGTGATTTTGTGTACTTGAAAATCTCTCCCATGAAGGGAGTGAAGATATTTGAAAAGAAAGGGAAACTCTGTCCCCGATATGTCGGTCCCTTCAGAATTCTCAGTCGCTCCGAAAAGGTAGCTTATGATCCTGAGTTGCCTTCAGATATAGCCTCAGTACACCCAGTGTTCCATATCTCATTGTGGAAAAAGTGTATTGATGATCCAGCGGTAGTTGTTCCCTTAGAAAGTGTAGATATTCAGAACAGTCTTTCCTTTGAGGAAGTTCCAGTCAAAATTTTTTATCATCAAGTTCATAGACTAAGGAACAAAGAAGTTCCCCAAGTCAAATTCTTTGGCAGAATCAGTCCGTTGAGGGATACACTTGGGAAGCAGAGGCAGATATGCGGACCAAGTACCCTCATCTTTTCTCTATGAATCCAAATTCAGTATAAGGTAACAATCTTCTTAATATTTTTCTCTATCATACTCAGTTTCAGCCGCACATAATGTTCATGCCAGTCGTGCATTCATGAATCAGTTTAGTCATGCATTCCATGCATCAGACATGCATATTCAGTGTGTAAGCTCAGTCCATTATTTTCCTCAGCTTAACCAGTTTCATTCGGGGACAAATGATCCCAAGGGGGAGATATTATAACACCCCGTATTTCCTTAGCATAATCTAAGTCCCAATACATGAGTATTCATATATAAAATTTTCGAAACACTTATTATTTTTCAATTTAGTGCCTTTCATTGTGTAGGAAATTCAATTAGCTTTCCAACGGTATAAAATTTGCCGAAATTCGATAACCGAATAAAAAGTTATGGCGATTTTAAGTTCCAACCATTAAACACTGTAATTTTGATCCTTAGCGCGTCGCGGAGTCAGTGTAAATAACAATTGTCAATTTGTAGTGATGATCCACGATAGTGGCACGTCGCGCCATAGGCCTAGTTCATAATTGTCCAATTCCAGTGAGGCAGCGCGATCATGACGCGCCGCGCCAATGGTGAAAATCAAAATCAAAGGGGCACAACGATTTATTCACATTGTGCCGTCAACGCAGTTCCCAGTTGCCAGTTTTCATTGACATGGCGCGATAGCACCGCGTCGTGCCAGTTGCCCATTTCAGAAAAAATTGACGAAAATTAAAAGTTTCGTCCAAGGGTAAAACAGTCCTTTCCCCTAATTTTAATCCGTCCAGGTGTGCTTTTAAGCCCTAAAAATATTTTTAAATTCATTATTTTAATTATTTTTCCCCAAATCAAGAAGTTTTCTCTCCCAAATCAAGAACCCTATCTCTCCAATTTCAAGGACAATCCTCAAGAACTCACCAAGACCTTCAGGAAATTCATCAATTAAAGTATGTTAGATGTTCATCCATAGAGTCCAACCAACCCTTTTAAATTATAAAATTGTTATCTTTTCAAGTTATTATGTTTTGAATTATGATTTCACCCATGAATCTCCATGAACTATGATTTTATACCATGTTACCATGAAATTATTGTTATTATTCAATCCTTCACGTTTTAATATTAGTATTTATTGAACAGAACCATGATCTAACTCTATTATGATGGATTCTTGCTATTTCTATATGTTTTAGGACATTCCTATGATTGTTTTGAACCATGAACTACAAGTGTTCGATAAAATGCCTACATGAGTGATTAATTTACTAAAAACCTTCATGCTTTGTCCCCTAAGCTTTAGTGTCTTTTCAGTATGGTTATTTTGTGTCCTGGGTATTGAATACCCAAAATCCATAGATGTTTACTTAGTCTAGTATCAGTATATTACAGAATAGTCTTCAGAACATACTATAAGCATTATCAGAAGAGTCAATTACCAGTCAGATGAACTCAGAACAGTCTAGTATTTTAGTATACTTCAATTGGGAGTAGGATTTAGCACCTAGCGAGTGTACGGATGTAGGATTCCCCATTAGATAGGTAGAGTCATTAGTAGCAGTCTGTATACTCCAAAACTACGTAGCCAGCGTAGGGTATTAAAAGACACCCATCAGATTAGGCTTGACTATCTCGCAGGGGTCACCCGTCAGTTTAGGCTTGACACCCTTAGTCCTTTAGACATTATATCAGTTTAGTGGATCCACACAACCATTATTAGTACCCGTGGCACTGTATTAACACCCTTCCAACTAGGGTTACAGGTTGAACCACGATTAGCTCAAATTGGGGAATGTCGGTTAGATGATACCACCCACAGTCTCAGATGCAGTCTCAGTTATAGTCCCAGTTCAGTTATGCAGTCTTAGAGTTGTTTGATGAAAGCATACAAATATCAGTATTTTTTAATGTTTCAGTTTATGGATTTCACTCAGTCCATGTTATATGCTTGGTCATGCATCCCAATATCTACAGATTTTCACGTATCTTTAGTATTTTACAGGTTGTCATGCATACTCGATATTTACAGATTCTCCATATATTTAGTATCTACAAATTCCATGTTCTCTACTCAGTACTCCATGTTTTACATGCATATTTAATTAATTATTAGTTCTGTTCATGAAATCATACATATTAACCTACCTCATTTAGCATACCAGTACATTCAAAGTACTGATCGCATACGTTTCTTTTGTGCTATGATGTATTATATCATAGGTGCTGACGCTCAGCTCCCGAACCACGCTTAGACTTCACTTCTCAGGCTATCAACAGTACAGTAGTAGTGGTGAGTCCTCATTATTCAAGGACAAATTATTTTAGTTCATATCTCTATTTCAGTAGTTAGCAGAGTTAGTTGGGGCCTGTCCCATCAACTCACAGTATCCAGTTTAGAGGCTTTTCAGACACTACAGTTAGTCATTTAGTTTATTCAGATTCCAGTGTTTTTATCAAATTCAGACAGTTTCTTTCTAGATTCATATTTCAGTTTTGAATTCAGTTATTAAAATCTTATGACATGTCAGTATTCTTCTCTATTCTTGATTTTATTATCCAGTGCTCACAATAGGTACCAGCTCATGGGTTAGCTTATGGTCCCTAGGGATAGTAAGCACTATGGGATGACTAAGGGGTAGTCTTGGGTTGTTACACACTGTAGAAGATACTGTTTTAAATCATTGATAATATGCTACACTTTATATGGAAATACGGAGAAGCAAAAGCGCAGAAATCATACACAAGTGACATTAAAGATCCACGACGACCAAAGCCAAATTCCATAGCACCGGATGAAAAATAACTTGTCCATATTGAGTAGATCATAATAGCTTGATTTTTTCAAAGAAATAACCTCACCCCTTTCTTAGGAATTATTGGCATCAAAACTTAAATTGTTAGATTTATTTCTTGAGATCTGTACCCATAACAATTTTTTTTACAGTTCATTTATTTGTTGATTTATTTCATGTAATTTTTGAAGGCTTTAATTTATTTATTTTGTCTATGAATTTTATTTTATCCTTAGATTTGAACTTATTAATTTAAATGGAATACTAGATTAAAATATTGCAACAAATACGGTATTTGTTACTACAGATGACATATCTATTCGAAAATATCAAATAGACATATGTTGCAGCATGTTAGTAATCTATTGGAAATTATCAAATAGGTCTATCCACTGTTGCAACCGATAGACTTAGATAGAAACATCAACATAATGTAACAGATGACCAACCTTTTGCAATAGATAAACTATCTGTAAGAACAAGTAGAATATTTGTTACAACAGATGGACAATCTGTTGCGTTATAAAAAATTCAACTTTCATTTGACATAAAAAATTATCACTATATGTAAAGTTAAGTGACTTGAAATAAAAAAGGCATAACCCATCGACAGGCACCTAAAGTTGCAGCGATCTTTCACTTTGGAAGCTTGCATGTAATTCACGCAGCCAAGGCTCATTGAACCCCCATTTTTGCTGACTTGACGTTTGATTTGGCCCCCAACAATTATTTTTCCCACTTATATATTCATCATCTTCCTAATAGTTAACCTTAAATTTTCATATGTTCTTCTTCATAATCTTTTTTTCTCTATCCAAAGTCATCAAATTATTTGTATTTGGTTTTTCTGCATATTTTTTTCATTTTTTCCAACTGAGCTTGACACTATCGAGCTCATCTTCCACTATTTTTTTGTGATAAAGAATTTTGATATTGTAAGTGTGGTCATGAATCTATATTTAAGACTTCTTGGACTCAACAAAATCTAGGTAGTAGGATTTTTACTTGTAAGATTTCAAAGGTAATTTTTTTATTTAATTAGTTGATTAATTATTGACTTGTAATTGTTTTGCAATTGTGGTCTTGCTTTTATAGAAGTTGGGTGGATGTGATTTCTTTGATTGGTATGAAGAACGATAACGTTCACAAGAAAATTGTGTAATCTTGGGTTTGTTGAAGAAAATCAAGGTTTTTGAAGAGAAACAAAATCGAGTAAGAAGATACTACATTGTTGGTATTATTGCTACTGGTTTGGTGTTGTTGGGCATATGGATATTCAATCCTAATAGCTAAAATTTTCATGGTGGTGTATTTGTATTTGCTACTAGTTTGGTGTTGTTGAGAACATGGATATTCAACCATAATTATTATTAAATATCAATAAATTTACCGTACATGTTAATTTACGTATGTAAAGTGACGTGATGAAATAAAAAATTGTTATTTCACAGGCTCTTCTTTATACACAAGATCCAAGCGTCCAATTAGTACCCCATAAGCCCATACCTCTTGCATGTTTTCCATAGCATTACCGCACAGAAAGGTCATTGGTTTGACCATTTTTGTACCGGTCAACAAACATTCGATATGTGTAAGCGTGTGTGACCCACACGCGACACTGGTTTTATTTTTTGGAAAGTTCATGTCCTTGTTTCGACCGTCAAAATCCCATGGTTGATTTATCAACACTTTCGCTGGTAAATGATCCATCATTTTACTCTGCCTCAACAAGATGGGGAACAACTCCAATAGTGGCTGCATGTGGGTAAAAAAATTGGCCTCGTCCAAGGTAGGTAAGTTGTAGTCATAAACCTTAACCTTTCACTCCTTGAGTAGTATCTCAACATCCTAATAACGTATGTCATCCACATTTATGACTTCAAGAATCCTCTTTTCCCCAATCCAGATCTTGTTGTGTTAATTTGGACTCTCCCCTCTAACATATTTTATCATTTCTTCATCCCATTAGAACCCAAAAACTAACGAATCAAATCCCGCGCCACTGGGAGATCACTCTAGATTACTGAGATTATCATACCTATCATTCAAATTCTTGTAAAATTCGAGGTCCATTATTCTATCGGCAGCATCATAAGCCTCCGGGTATGCTAATTGCCTGCCCTTATTTGGCAGAGAATTTTTTCAACATGCTGTGATATAAGAAGTCAATTTTTAAATAGGTTAGTAATTGTAAGGAAGAAAAATATAGTGGAAATATGCAAAGAATGGTCCACTGTTGCAGAGGGTTCTCTGAATCTTTTCACAGATTACCCATATAATGCAACTTATGCAAGAGATAGGTAATATGTTGAAACTGAACCACCATAAGTTGCACCAAAATACACAATTGTTTCTTAGATTCTTCTTCATAGAGTAGATTAGAAGGCTAGGTTATGAAAATTAAACTTACCCTGTCCACGTGCTGCGTTTGCATATCTGTCATACCCTTAAAGTATTGGGCTAAAAAGGTATGGATGGGGTAATGTTGTGCACCTTTCTTGGTATTCTTGTCCCGTCACAGATCCTTCTTCTCTTTGGTGCCAAGTTTTAAGTATATGTCTACCTTCTTCAATGACCCCTAAACTTCAACAACTTTTGGAGAGGGAGGAGTTATAATTTTTTTATTTTCGATTGGAGAGTACTTGGATAATTGCTCTTTTCTTCCTCCCAACTGCCACTGTGGGAGTGTATGGCTCCTTCACCTTCTTTGATGGTATGATACCCATCTTGGATTTCAATTTCTCAACAACTTTTATGATAGTCTCTACTTTTCAAAGAGTTTAACCTGGCTATCCTTGCACTCTTCGCATTTACAATGAGAACATGAGGGTAAAAAGGGGTAAGAGGTACCGATGTAAGGGTGAGAGGGACCTATGTAAGGGTGAGAGGGACCTGTTAAAGGGGTGTTTTCAAACATATTTTTTTTTAGCATCTACATTCTCATCATCACGACTGGTAGTAGGATCAGTATGCCTGCCACCAACATCAACAACTCCACAAGCAACACCCCCAGTAGAAGCACCCAGATCTGTTGCAATAGGTTGGTCATGAAGAGCTTCAACATTAGGCTCACCTTGCCTAAATACTCTTCTTATAGCTATTGCTCTAGTCAATTCCTTTTTTATTAACTCCACTGTTGGGTCTATTATTGTATCAACAAGACCTAGAATAATAAAAGAAGTCATCCCCAAATCCTACTTAGTAGGCACGATCCATAGATGCACAACCTATAAAAAAAGACAGATACATTTAAATCATATAATAATTTGCAGTCAATTGGGTTATATGTTATCATAGACAACTTATGCAACAAATGTTCTTTCTGTCGCAATAGCTGATCGGTCTATCACAATAGATTAACAATATGTTGCATCAGATTACCCATTTATTGCATAATTTGCAATAGATGGGTAATCTATTGAGTTGGGTTCAGAAAACCAAAGCAACAGATGGGTAATCTGATGCAAAATATGAATTGTCTATCGCAACAAATTACCTATCCATTATACCAATTGTAGCGGATGGAGAATCTATTCCAAAATATAACCCATCTATCATAAAAGATGGGACATCTGTTTCAATGTCTTTCTTTGAGTCAAATTATTTTACTTAAAAGAAAGCGTACTACATTATTCGGAGGGTTAAAGTGACCACTCTCCTTAATTCTTATTTTGCTCTTTGCAGCCAACCACCTAAGGATCCTTTGATGAGAAAACTCATCCAGGTAATCCTTGACTTGCTTTCGAAGGTGAGGAATGGCTTCAAATGCCAAATCCTTAAAAATGCAAACAAGAGGTAAGCAAATAATTATTTGATATAAATTAATGGATGAGTAAACAAATAGTGATTAAATTTACCATGAAAGCCCAAGGAAAGACGTATAATATTGTTGCCTTTAGGGATAGCATTGTCAGTAAATATTTGATAGTCAAGTAGTAGTTGTCATATCCCCAGGGATAATTATTGAATTTGTCAAAATCCTCAGCAAGCTTCAACAAATCATCTTCTATGACTTTGTAGACGTCTCTTGCCAATATAATGGAATGGGAAAACCAAACTAAGAAAAATTGCTCCTAGGGCATCTTTGATATGGTGTTATCCTTGAGATGTTCTATCAACTTATTGGATTTGTACCCATAACCAGCAATGTCCAACAATCCATCTATTTTTTCCTTGAGTTTATTAGTTTTGTTGGGTGGTCCCTTAGACAATGCCTTCCTTCTATTTGATGGTGGTGGTTTGATTGTCCTGCTTGCCTTGGAACTTTTGCATGGTATTTTTTTGGTGAGAGGTTCTTCTAGACGATTGCATCTCAAGCCCATTACTATGGAAAACTCTTTCAAGCCAAAACAAATAGGCATTCCACAGTAGTTAATCCGGATTTCATCCATCTTTTTCCCCCTCCTTTGAATACTCATCATCCTCACGTACTTAATCCTGCACTTGAGAAGACCATATACCATGCTCATTTGGAAACGTTCAGTGTGGTCCTCAGGCATCTTAATAAAGTGTCCAAAGCAACTTTTCTTAAAAAGTTCGTCTATGTTTTCATTCTTCATAGTTTTTCTAAATTCATCAAAAGGTTTCCCTAACTGACATTTAAGTACAATATCACCAGTTAGTTCTACAGGTTCATCTATCAGTATTTCAACTTGAAACCTATCAATACTAATAGTTTTAATAGCCTCATGCTAGGATTTCGATCTTAATTCATGCCCCATTGTTGATGTATTATCATCATGTTGATGGTCATCCTCTTTCTCACTTTCTACTTTCTCCTCTTCTTGTTTATCTTCTTTTTCTTCCTCTCTACTTTCATTTTCCTCATCACAATCTACAAAACCTTGTCCATCTCCCTCAATGTCATTTTTATATGTTTCCTCAGCTTCACTATTCCATGGCTGAGATTGTTCAGGAAGCTCCTCCGAATCCCTATGTACTGTAGCCTCTTTTGTTAGGTGGTCAGAAGTTGATCCACTTTCACTTTCTTTTATTTTGGGAGACATGTTTTACCTATAAAAAAATAGAAAAACAAAAATTACATTATAATTGATGTATGCATAAATTTTAAAAAATTCATTACAAACACCACCAATACTGACACCACCAACAGCTACCACAAATACCACCAACCAATGCCACCAACACCACTACTAATAGCCACCATAAAAACACCACCAATGCCGCCACCACCACCACCAACAGTCACCACTACCAATGCCATGACCGTTAATGGAACACTGCGATAAAAACTAGGGTTTTCACGGGTTCTTCCTATAATTTTACCATCAAAACTCAAAATTGTAAACCCATTCTCGAAGATAATACAACTAACAATATTGTTTTTCATTACTAACTTGAAATCTCTAATTTTTAGAAAAAAAGAACAAATATAGAAATTTTCTCGAACTCTTTTACCTACGAAGATAGACAAAATAATGGATATAAGTAAGAATGAAGTCGAAAATAATACCCATGTGGTCAGAAATGGGAAGAAAGTTGATCTACTATGAAGGGTTGAGCAATTTGTTGGGAAGTTGTTGTCTATATTATTGAGAGAGAAAGAAAAGAGCGAGAACTCGAGATTTGAAATAATGAAATGTTTTCCCGCAAATGGATGATTTGTATGGGTTGATTTGTACTTGGGAAAAGAATGACATATTTTGAAAATATTAATTTGGTTCGAATTGATCTTAATTATTTTTTTAAATGTTAAAAGATATACATAATTTTTAACCTTCTCATCATAATAAAGTGTATTAAGTTCAACTAAAAAACTAATGAATTTTAGGTATTAGCTTGATAATGAAATAATAAGAATCTTTTCAACTCAGAGTGATCGATCGACGACTCAGGTCGGGGGAAACGCAATACAAACATCATGCAATTGCCAAAGACTCAATTGAAGTTGTAGTTGACCCCATGAACGCACCCCTAGTTCTAGAAAAATCAATTTAGGTATTAGCTTAATAATGAGGTAATAAGAATCATTTCAACTCAGAGTGATCGATCGATGACTCAGGTTGGGAGAAACGCAATACCAACATTATGTAATTGCCGAAGACTCAATTGTAGTTGTAGTTGACCCCATGAACTCACTCCTAGTTCTAGATAAATAAATTTAAGTATTACCTTGATAATTAATTAAGTTAACAAGAATTGTTTCAACTCAGAGTGATCGATCGATGACTCATATCGGGAGGAATGCAATACCAACATCATGTAATCCCAAAGACTCAATTGAAGTTGTAGTTGACCCCATGACCTCACCGATAGTTCTAGATAAATCAAATTAGGTATTAGATTGATAATGAGGTAATAAGAATCATTTCAACTAGAAGTGATCGATCGAAAACATAGGTCGGGAGGAACACAATACCAACATCATGCAATTGCCAAAGACTCAATTGAAGTTGTAGTCGACCCCATGAACTCAACCCTAGTTCTATCTAAATCAATTTAGGTGTTAGAATTATAATGATTTTGTAAGAATCGTTTCAACTCGGAGTGATCAATCGATGATTCAAGTCGGGAGGAACGAAATACCAACATCATGCAATTACCAAAGACTCAATTAAAGTTGTATTTGACCCCATGGGCTCACCCTTAGTACTAGATAAATCAATTTAGGTATTAGATTGATAATGAGTTAGTAAGAATCATTTCAACTCATAGTGATCAATCAATGATTCAAGTCGAGAGGAACGCATTACCAACATCATGCAATTGTCAAAGACTCAATTAAAGTTATAGTTTACCCTGTTAACTCACCCCTAGTTCTAGCTAAATCAATTTAGGTATTATCTTGATAATGAGTTAATAAGAATTATTTCAACTCGTAGTGATTGATCGATGACTCAGGTTAGGAGAAACGCAATACCAACATCACGCAATTGTCAAAGACTCAATTGAAGTTGTAGTTAACCCTATGAACTCACTCCTAGTTCTAGCTAAATAAATTTAGGTATTACCTTGATAATTAATTAAGTTAATAAGAATTGTTTCAAATCAGAGTGATCGATCGACGACTCAGGTCAGGAGGAATGCACTACCAACATCATGCAATTGCCAAAGACTTAGTTAAAGTTGTAGTTGACCCCATGAACTGACCCCTAGTTCTAGCTAAATAAATTTAGATATTATCTTGATAATGAGTTAAGAAGAATTATTTCAACTCAAAGTGATTGATCGATGATTTAGGTTGTGAGAAATGCAATACCAATATCTTGAAATTGTAAAGATTCAATTGAAGTTGTAGTTGACCCATCAACTCATCCTTAGTTGTAGCTACATTAATTGAAGTTGTAGTTGAACATATTAACTCAATTGAAATTGTATAAAAATAAATGTTCAACCTGTTGTAACAAATGATTTATCAATTGGAATTTATCAAATAGATTAAGTCATTTATTGCTATAGATTAACTACCTATTGTAAATTATCAAATAGGAATTTCCATATGTTATGACAGATGACTTATATGTTGGAATTTATTAAATATATTAAGTCATCTATTGCAACAAATTAACTATCTATTATAAATTATCAAATAGGTGTTGCCATCTATTGCGACAGATGACTGCACCATTGGAAATTTTCAAATAGAAATTGTCATCTATTGCAATAGATAACTGAGCCATTGGAAATTTTCAAATAGAAATTGTCATCTGTTGCAACAGATTACTTATATGTTTTAAGATCTTTTTTAAAGCAATTTCTTAATTTCCTGTCTGAGATAAAAAAGATAAAATACTAAGGTGGTAAAAAATATTACTTGGATAACTGAAAAATCTCCTCCTTGAGTAGTCTTATCTTTACTTTTCAATGTCACCATCTCCTCATACCCCTCAAAAGTTATTAATGAATATTTAAAACCTATCTCTAGAATTCTCTCTCCTTCAGCCATAAATTAACTTAAATCATCTCTCTTCTTTGTTCAGATTCAAAATTCTCTTTCTCTCTTCTTTAGGGTAATCACAACCATCTCATTTTTTCTCTCATTTCTTCCCTCTTTTGCATGAGGATCCTTTCGGATATCAACCAATCCCCCTAATATCTTTGCTCGACTAAAATGGGTATTTTGATCCCTTTGCTTTTTTGACATTGCAGGTATGGTTCACTATTTCTCTTTTCTTTTCATCTTCTTCTTTGTATGTTATTTAAATTAGATTTTTACATCTATTTTTATTATTGATTTACCCATTACTAGTTTCTTATTTATTGAGAAATGGGTGTTGGTGTTATTGGAACATGTGGTATTTGTATTGTTGGTGGTGTTGGAACATATGGTGTTATTTCTTTATTGTTGATGTTGTTGTTAATGTTATTAGTGGTGTTGCAACAGTTTCCTTAACTATTACAACTGATGAATCAACTGTTATAATAGACGGAACAACAGTTGGAAGAAATCAAACCAGTAGCAAGCCTGGTTTGATTTATTCCAACATATGACCCATCTGTTGCAACATATCATCCATCTGTTTCCACAAATGCGTTGCGTATTATAACGAATGACTCATTTATTGAACAGATAGGGAATCTGTTGCATTAGATGGTTGATTCATTCAATTTTGTATTACCTTTTTTTAATGTTCTTTTATTTTCTTTGGTTGTTTAACATCAAATGTTTTTCTCTTGTTTGCAGATAAAAAAAAGTGAAACTAGATAAAAATTTTCCCCACTAGCATTAAAGGCTAGAGTAAAGATGGGTTTAGAGGAATAGGCTGCTTGTAGATGGAACCACTTCATATGTGGGAGGTATGTATTACTTATCAACCTATTGTGAAAAAACACATGCAATACATTGATTTTGTGAATGTTGGTTTGTTACCTATTAGGCGTTAATATTTCCAATAAGATATGACATACTACAGTTAAGATTATTAGGTTTGAAATGGTAAGGCTGAGGGACCAAGTAGGTGGTGTTGATACCCTGTTACGATTTAATAAAGATTTTTATAATATTATGTGTCAAGTTTAGTGAAGGTCTCAAGTTTTTGGTGGCAGTGTAAATATTTAAATAGTAATTAGACTGATTTTATGCGTTCAATGGACTTTTAAAAGGCCTCTGAAGCCTCGCACTGCTGCAAATAAGAATGGAAATAAATATAGTTATTGATTGCTCGAGGAGACTATTATATAGCAGAAGGTGATTGGAAGAATACATATGCGGGAAGGGGGAGGTGGAGAAGACCATATATCAACTCAGGCCTTATTTAAGAAGAAACAAACGTTAGGAAGAAAAGTGTAGCGAAACTTGCTAATGAAATTGACATAAAAAATGAAAAAATTGAATGACCTGCAAATGTGAAAGTGTATCCAAAAATGAAAATCCATTAGTCCATTTTGAAAAGAAGAATACTGAAGTGGACTAGAGTTGTGCTAGATTTGCAAGCACCTATGGTGGTAAGATTGTCGGTTAGGATTAAAACCTGAACCAACAACTCCTAAAGTAAAAATAAGGGATCAAGCCAAGGTGGCAATTTCTGAAGTTAAACTTGCATCTTAGGCCTTCCGCTTATGGTTTTGGTCAGGTCAAAGGTAGTGGAAACAACAAGGCATAGGATTTCTACCCAACTTTAGACCTTTTTTGTTTCTACTGCCATTGACCTGATTAAAACCACATACAGAAGGCATGGGATGCAAGTTAGACTTCAGAAATTGATGCCTTGGCTTCCCTTATTTTTACTTCTGGAGTTGTTGGTTTAGGTTTCATTCATGATTGAAAATCTTACCAATCCACTGTTCTCACCAAGCTTCTTCCTTAGTGTTCTAATCCTTCTCTTTGTGGGTCTTCATTAAGACCATGCTTTCTAGTCGCAGTTCCTAGCAAAGTGTTCCCATCTCCAGTCCTCTTCAGTATTTTTCTTTTTCAAGAACGATTGATGGATTTTAATATTTAGATACACTTTCACATTTGCAGCTCATTCAGTTTTTTCATCTTTGAAGTCAATTTCATTGGCCATATTTGCTAGAAGTTCCTTACTTACTTCCCAGTGTTTTCTCTTAAACAAGGTCTGAGATAATATATGGTCTTTTCCACCTCTACTTTCCTGAACAAGTATTCTCCCAAGTACCTACTGCTGTATAATAGTCTCCTCGAGTAACCTATCCATATAAATTTGAACAAGGAGAATTTCTATTGGTTCTCGATTCTTGTTTGTTGTAGTACGAGGCTTCAGAGGCCTTTCAAAAGTCTGTTGCACCACTAAAATCGGTCCAATCACTATTGGACATTTACACTACTACCAAAAACTTATATTCTTCTCCAAACTTGGCACATAAACATAAGTAAAACCATCATTAAATTTTAACAAGGTATCGACACCACCATCTTGGAACCCTTTGGCCTTATTAGTTCGCACCTACCAAATTAAACTGTAAAATGCAGGATCTTATTTGAAGGATCAATGTCTAATTGGAAAAAACTAAATTCACAAGATCATTGTACTTTATATGTGTCTGTCACGATAACGTGATCAATAATACATAACTCTCATGAATAAAAGTGGATCCATTCATCTGCACGCACCTTATTCTTTCTACCCCATCAATGTTAGCTAGTGTTTATTCATCTGCTCGCATGTGATGACTATTAAAAAAGAGGTGAACAAACATGATTTTTTGTCTAACACATTCAAAATAGCTGATGAATCAAATTCCCCATCTATTGCAACTGATGAATCAGTTGTTAGAAGAAATCAAATCATCTCCTCCAATAGATGGTCCTTCTGTAGCAACACATAATCCATATATTGCAACAGATGTCTCATATGTTGCACATATAGACCATCTGTTACGACAGTGGGTTATCTGTTGTGACAGATGGATGATCTATTGCAACAGCTCAATAATAATAGTTGTTATTAAGTCTCAAACCATTTTGAAAAGGTGAGAAGTTTGAATGTAAAAAAAAAGTCACGGCTTTTCACAAAAAATAAAAAGTCATCAGTTTGAATGTAATTAATACAATGGAGCTGAAAAGTCGTGCCTTTTTGCCTAACACTTTTAGATTCAATCCTCTATAAATAGGTCCCGCCTTAATCTTCATTATAATCCATTTTTATTTATTTTTTGTGTTACATCTTCAACTACTTCTATTCAAAAAGCATATTCCTTTATCATTGAAGTAAGTTTTTTTGTGTAAATCTACCAGTTCGTAGTATATATTGTATTACATTCAAACTCTTTTCTTTACTTTTGTGTTTACATTTTTTGTCAATTCATGTGTGTTATAAATATAGTTGATCCTGTTTGGGACATTTCTGTTTTGTGAGACACCGTGCGGAACTTCAGAGTCAAGTTAACAACCTGCTGAGGGAATTGATCACCGTGACAGCAAGGATGTTCAGAGAGATGCAAAGGCTTATGAGGGCCCTGCATCTGCCGGTTGATTAGTCAGCTGGAAATAATAATGATGATGATGATGATAATAATAATAATTAGAATGTGTTTTTTCTTTTAACGTATGTATTTTAATTTTTCTATATTGGATCTATACCTAATGTATTTTATTTTTTGATTAATGAAAATTTATTTTTAGTCAACTTTTTCTTTTTAATTCTTATTCAATTTTCATTCTGTCTATTTCTTCCTCTAAACATACATGCTAATATGCCAACGGTTAGAGATAAGGAGCAATTTTGAATCCTGTAGCAATATCAATTTTGGCTTTTGAGTTCTTTTAACAGATGGACCATATGTTGGAATAGATTGATCATCGGTTGGGTTTCTGTCAATAGATTATTCATCTATTGTGATAGATTTGTCATTTGTTGGAGAAAAACATTCTAGTTTGATGAACTGTATTACCTTCTTCCAACTAATGTCCATTTGTTACAACAGATAGGTAATATGCTGAAAATAATTTTGTGGTCCGCTGTATTTAGTTCATGTTTTGCCTCTTTTTATTGATGCATAAGTTATTAAAAAAGATATTTTATATATAATAAATGATAACATTTATGTTCACAATAATAATTTAAATACATAAAAGTCCACAACAAACAACAACACAAGTTTTTGCAATTACAACGATTATGGTGGATTATGATCCAGGCACATAGTTCTTTTGTGCCCAACACTCTTACATATGAAACATTTATTTCTTCTTGATAGAAATGATTCTCCGACTCCACTTCTTCTCTTACTAGCCTTCTTCTTGATTTTACAGTGCTTGGATCAATATATGGAGGAGTTATTAATCTCCCCAAAAGCTCTGCAGGAACAACCCAAGATTCTTCAGGAGGAACCGAAGTAATATGCCCACTTTATGCCATTGTACATTTTTACACTAAATAATATGGAAAAGAGTACTCATAAATTTTAGTTCCATATTTTTTCACCGTATTGTGCTCGAAGCACTGTCATAGCATGTGGATAGGGTATTTTTTCCAAGTCAAAAACTCTACACATACAAGATCTTGTTTGAAGATCGACCGTGGCAATATCACCCTGATCGTTGATACTGAACTTGTAATATGCTATTTGATGAGATAATAACCTATTTCCTGGACTGATGTTTGTTGATATTATTTTATCCACTTCTATAACAAATGGGGTTTCTGCATCCTTAAACTCCACATGCTTTTCGTTTAAAAATATTCCATACTTCTTGTTTATTATTTCAAACAGAGCCTTGATGGGAAATTCTCCTTCATCACTAAATAATGAATTCATCGATTCATTTATGTTTGACATCATAATATTGTAACTATACAAAAGAATCACTTAGTATGACATCATACTAAACTTGTAACTCAATCAAGACATTAAATTAATAAGAATGTACCTATTTACCAGACAGAATGCCCGACTCTATCTCTCAAAACTGACACATATAAGATGTTCTTTTGTCTTTGGATGCATATCTGCTATTTGATTGAAATGGTCTAAAAACTCTTCTCTACTATATATTTTAGCTGCTCTATAAAAAAGAGTCACGACCCTTTCATTGTGAAAGTTGGTCTGAATGTTCTCTCTAAGCTGACTGATGCAACAACCAAAATAAGCTGAAGTAAAGAAAATTGAACCCATCTTTGGAATACTTGGATGCCTATCCAAAATAAAAAATAACTCTTCGGTATCTTCAATGCAGCTTCGCAGTTGTTCAAAAAAATCCATAAGAGGCATCACATTCCATGTCCACTATACAAAAAACTACAGGAAAGATATAATTCTCCGCATCATATTCCACCACCACTAGTAGAACTCCATTATACCCGCTCCTCAAGAAGGTACCGTCGACGGCTATGCCTTTTCTCAAATGTTTAAAACCTTGAATCCAAGCACCATAGGATACAAAAAAAGTACTTAAACCTTCTATTTTTATCAACATGCAATGACGTCTTACTCCGAGATTTGTGGACTCAAGCATGTAATGGTAGGCATCAAGGACTACATACCCATGCTCTTGTGTCCCTATAACCAAGTCCTTGGAAATCCCCATGTCTGTATATATCTTCCAATAACTGACCAGGACACCTAATTTCATAAGGAGTTGATTGTCCATAACCCTCTTAGAAGGGACTTTGCCATCGAGGAATCTATTCTGGCAATATTCACCAAGGAACTTTGTCGTGGCGTGAGGATTTTGTCCTGAGATGTGCTCCAAAACACATGTATTATACTTTTCAAGTTTATGAATGATGAATCTATCAGAACCTAAGTACTTCACCGCTCTCAACCACCACTTACAGTTTGGATTAGCACATTTTTAGCAAAAGACTTTGCTCGAATTAATCACCTTCATTATTCAGAAATCTTTTTTCAAGTAAGAAATAAACAAAGTAGTAGATAGTTCTTTCTTGTCCTTGAATGAAATTCCATTGAAAAATTTGGTCCCATCATCTTGATAATTGCCAGGATGTGTCAATCGAGAAGAACTATCAACCGTATTGGTCGTATCAACGAGTGTAGGTGTTTGATCATCATATGGAATATTTATGTCTAGATCATTCAACCTATCATCAAAGATGTCTTGTTATTATTCTTCATCTATATTTTGGTTCTCATTCTCTCTTGTCTTTTCAACCATATACACCCTTAACACCGACCTGGATGAATCACTAAGATAAGCACACAAGTACCCTTTACTTTTTAAAGGAGTTGTACATGTAAGTGATAATGAGTTCTTCTGATTGACAATTTAGTCCACAATAGCTGATGATTAAGTTTACAAAATCATTATATGAAACATCACTTTGGACTGTCAAATCTATCATCTCTAGTATTTTACCCTCCTTCCAACGCCATACATATCAATTTCTCTTCTCAATCTATTGGCCATGACAATCTACCCCTATTTCTATTAATCCCTCCATTAGTGGTACCTAAATAAAGGCATTTGTTAAAAAAGTTAATAATGATTTCATGGTGTTGTAACATGAATCCCAACAACTGTGTAATCTATTGCAACAGGTGAAACATAAGTTATAATAGGTAAGTGATCATTCACAATAGATTACTTATATGTTAGGCTTTATGTTATGCTCCTGAAGATGATTTTAATAGATGGGTCATCTATTGTAACAGGTGAATCATATGTTGCAATATACTATGCATCTGTTACAATAGATAAAGTGTTTGTTGGGACAGATGTTATAATACTAAAGAACCTTTAAAGCTGATTTCAACAGATAAGTGACATATTGCAATAGATAATTAACTTAATACAACAGATGACTTACATATTGCAACAGATGACACATCCGTTGGAATCGAGTTTAGGTTCTATTGTAATAGGTTACTAATCTATTATAATAGATATTTACCCTATTACAACAGATGACACATCTGTTGGAATCAAGTTCAGGTTCTGTTGCAATAGGTTACTAATCTATTGCAACAAATATTTATTCTGTTGCAATAGATAACTAATTTGTTGTAACAGATGGGTCATATGTTGCAACAGATGACCCATCTATTTGATTCATGTTACGGCACTATAGAACCATAAACATGAATCCATCGTATGAGTCTTCCATTATAACAGATGGATTATCTGCCGCAACAGATGATTGATCTATTAAATAGATGGCTCTTATGTTGCATTCATGTTCGCATGCTATCTATTGTTGAAAAAATAGCATAATATCAGTTACCCAGATGACAATTCAACTAAAAATTATATTTTGACATACCAAAGTCTCTTATTAAATAATGACAAAGTGGAAAGTGATGTACATAACAAAATTTGACATTAAAAATTGGTCAAATAGCAGCAGTAGCGGTAACAACAACAACAAAAATGGTCAACAATAAGAAGAAGATGATGATAATAAAGTAGAAGATGATAATAAAGTAGAAAATGATGATAATGAAGAAAAAGATGATGAATAAAGTAGTACCAATAATGAATAACAAAAATTGCTAAGAGAGAGAAAACAACAATGGATGACAAGAGAGAGAAACTCACCTTTTTCCCTCCGTTTCCTGTTATATTAGGTAAATATTTAGATCAAAGTATAAATTTAAAAACTTATGGGCTATTCTCAAACTTACCCTACTTTCTTAATCCATAATAAAGTAATTGTCACCTCTACTTAATTATTAAGATTTGAGTCACCTACACCTTATTTTTAAACTCTTTTATCACTTTTAGCTCAAAGCCCCCACTAGTATACTATTACCGATATTCCCTGAGTAGGGACCTACTAATATGATATTTGACTTCATTATGAGAGGTCCACTGTTATTGACTTTTATTGAAGTAGAAAGTCATACTGATTACATGATTCATTCTTGGAAACCTCCCAAATATGCAATATTTGATATGATATAATGCTTATTGAGTTTATTTCCAAATAGTGTGTTCATCTTACTTACATGAAACAAATGCTACTATTTATTGTTACTGTTTTCTGAAAGAACATTTATTTCATAATGTGTTATGACTTGTCCCTATCAAAATAGTTTTGTTAAGTGTTATTACTCACTGAGCTAGTGTCTCACTTCTTTCTATTATTTTTACAAAAGCAAAGGTAACGGTGAGGATTTCGTGGGCTAGAGAACTCGAGTAGTATATTCCTGGTGATCCCTTCATTTATTCACATGGACAGAAGTTTATTTATATGTTATGATCTTTTCTTGAAAATGCTTAAAGTTGCTCCATAGTCACTTTTTAAAAGTTTGAGTATACTTTTATTATTTTGGACTTGTGGAGTATTTGCCTTCCTCTTATTCTTTTGAGATGGATTTTATATTGTTATTTGGTGCATTGTTGATGGTTTTGGTGTGTTATTAGTGATGTTGGTGTGTCAGTTTTGATATTGAATTGTTGTGCTTTTGATGTAAGATCGGGAATTTTCTTGTTAGGCCTAAAAATAGGGGAAACTCTACCCAATTTTCTATAGAATACTGACGAGGCTTGATTTTGAGTTCTAACTTTCTTAGCATCAGCCA
Organism: Capsicum pubescens; assembly: GCA_030864215.1. Taxonomy (NCBI): domain Eukaryota; kingdom Viridiplantae; phylum Streptophyta; class Magnoliopsida; order Solanales; family Solanaceae; genus Capsicum; species Capsicum pubescens. The sequence goes on along the minus strand of CM061544.1, from coordinate 104,204,213 downwards.
TGATCTTATTTTGGGTCATGACAAATTTGGTATAAGGGATAGGTTAATTTTGTGACTATTGGAGCACACGGTAGTAGTAGAATATCAATTATGGATATGTTGTTGGCCATTTCTATAATCGTGATACTGCAAAAGTGTGATAGGAAGTGTCTTAATTTTCTTTCTCATTCTTCCTTATGTGTGTGATGTTTATGACCAATTAGATGAATCTAATTATATTTGTTTTGTTAATCAAATGGTTCATTGAGTAACTAATGGTAGGGGAAGAGGCAGAGCCTAAAGAAGGGGTTGAGGTAGGGGTAGTGGTGATGTTATATGGAATCGCACTTTCACTCTAAGAAATTCAAGAGAGCCTACTCCTGAAAGAAATATTAGTCCACCTTCACCATCTCATAAGGATAGTACTGCTGAGGTAATTACTTCTATGCAAAGAGTGGCAGTGACACTATAAGAAGTGTTAGATATGGTGGATTTTGATGTTATATTAGGTATGGATTGGTTTCACTCGCATTATGTTTCTCTAGACTGTCGGACCCATAAGATTATCTTTAAATTCCCTAATGATCCGGTTATTGAGTGGGAAGGTGGTTCCCTAGATCCTAAAGGGAACTTTATATCTTATCTTGGAGCACATAGATTAATCTCTAAGGGTTGTCTCTATAATCTGGTTCGAGTTAAAGATTCTAACTTGGATGGTCCTACTTTGTATTCTATCTCGGTGGTAAATGAATTTCCTGAGGTCTTCCCTGATGACCTTCCTAGTGTTTCTATAGATAGGGAGATTGAGTTTGGGATTGATCTTGTTCCTGACACTCGCTCGATTTCCATTCCTTTGTATAGAAGGCTCTAACTGAGTTGAAAAAGCTTAAGGTGCAACTCAAGGATCCTTTATATAAGGGTTTCATTCATCCTATTGTGTCCCCGTGGAGTGCACTAGTGTTATTCATGAGTAATAATTATGGTTTCTTTCAAATATGTATTGATTACCGACAGCTAAATATGGTGACGGTAAAGAATAAGTATCCTCTTCCAAGAATAAATGATTTGTTTGATCAGTTTTAGGTTGTGATATTTTTCTCCAGGATAGTTCTTCAATCTGAGTATCATCAATTAAAATTAGGGAGGAGAATATCCCTAAGACTGCTTTCCAAACCTGGGATAGGCATTTTGAGTTTATGGTTATGTATTTTGGGTTGACCAATGCCCCAACGACAATCATGGATTTGATGAACAGGGCCATCCATTAGTTTCTAGACTTGTTTGTCATTGTTTTCATATATGATATTCTAGTGTATTCCAAGAGTGAGGTGTATCATGCCAATCACCTCCGCATTGTATTGCAGACCTTGAAAGAGCAACAATTATATGCCAAGTTTTGGAAGTATGAATTTTGGTTGAACATTGTAATTTTTCTAGGTCATATCATATCTAGTGAGGGGATCATGGTAGATCTGTAGAAGGTTTCAATGGTGAAGAAGTGTCCTAGACCCACGACTCCAACAAATATTCGGATCTTCTTGGGTTTAGCAGGTTACTACAGGAGGTTTGTGGAGAGTTTTTTTACTATAGTTGCCCTGTTGACTAAATTGACTCAGAAAAAGGTAAAGTTCTCGTAGTCTGATGCTTTGAAGGGAGTTTCGAGAAGCTGAAGGATAAGCTAACTTTGGCTCCGGTCTTGACTTTTCCATAAGGCACTGATGGGTTTGTGGTCTACTGTGATGCATCCCGTGTGGGGCTTGGTTATGTTCTGATGCAACATGGCAAGTTAATAGTTTATGCCTCTAGATAGTTGAAGGTGCATGAGAGGAATTATCCAACTCATAATTTGGAATTACTAGCTGTGGTATTTTCATAGAAGATCTGGTGTCACTATTTATATAGAGTGCATGTGGATATCTTTTTTTATCATAAGAGCCTACAATATTTGTTTACTCAGAAAGATCTTAACCTCAGGAAAGAGAGATGGCTTGATCTTCTCAAGAATTATGACATGACTCTTCACTACCACCCAGGTAAATCTAACGTGGTTGTTGATACTCTTAGAAGGTTATCTATTGTGAGTCTAGCTTATGTGGATAAGGAGAAGTGAGAGTTGGTGAAGGAGATTCACCATTTTTCCAACGTTAGAGTTTGTCTCTTAGACTCCAAGAATAGTGGTGTGTTGGTAAAGAAAGTGGCGCAATCGTCTCTCGGTGTTGAGATCAAGGAGAAGTAGATGTTAGATCTTGTCTTGATAAGGATCAACTATGACGTAGGTGGGCAGAAGGTAATGGCCTTTGAGATTAGTGGTGATGGTACTTTGTGGTACTAAGAAAGGTTATGTGTTTCCGACATTGATGGTTTGCATGAGAGGCTCTTGGCTGAGGTGCATGAGTCACACTATGTTGTTTATCCTGGTTTGACAAAAATATATCATTACCTTAACTAGATATATTGATAGAACAATAAGGAGAGGGGTGTGGCTAACTTTGTGGCCAAGTTCATGGTGTGTCAGCAAGTGAAAGTTGAGCACATGAGGCTTGAAGAATTGTATCAAGAAATTGAGTTTCCAAAATGGAAGTGGAAAGTTATCAATATGGATTTCGTTACTGGTCTTTCTTAATCTTGGAATCAATTTGACTCCATTTGGGTCATCATAGATAGGATGACAAAGTTGGCTCACTTTTTGCTAGTTAGGACTAACTTCTTGGCTGAGCATTATGCAAAGTTGTATCTTCATAAGATTGTGAAGCTGCACGAGAAGCCTGTTTCTGTCATCTCTGATGATAGTACGAAGTTTACATCTCACTTTTGGTGGACGTTTCAGAAAGGGTTGGGGACTAAGGTTTGTTTGAGTGTTGCTTTCCACCTACAGTCAGATGGGCTGGCATAATGGACTATTCAAACATTGGAGGACATACTTCATGTTTGTGTGATTGACTATGGTGTTAGTTGGGTTGAGCATTTACCTCTTGTGGAGTTTGCTTATAATAATAGCTACCACTCTAGCATTGGGATGGCTTTGTTTGAAGCCTTGTATGGTAGGAGGTGTAAATATCCTATTGGGTAGTTTGAGCTGGTGAGGCGGAGATGTTTGACCCGAATTTGGTTCACCAAGCCATATAGAAGGTGAAGATAACTCGAGATAGACTTAAAGCTTCCCAAAGTAGCCAAAAGTCCTATACGGATATGAGGGAAAAAAAGTTAGAGTTTGACGTTTGGGATAAGGTGTTCCTGAAGGTGTCTTCCTTGAAAGGAGTGATACGGTTTGGGAAGAAGGGGAATCTCAGTCCCAGGTATATGGGTCCTTATGTGATTTTGGGGAGGGTTGGCTATGTTGCGTATGATTTGGAGTTTCCATCTATTTTGAGCTCCATTCACCCAGTGTTCCATGTTTCTATGTTGGGGAAGTATTTTGGTGATCCATCACAAATTGTGCCTATAAAGGATATTGGTATTTTGGATTCTTGGTCTTATGAGGAGATCCTAATTGAGATCTTGGATCGTTAGGTCCGTCGGTTGTGGACCAAGGATGTGTCTTAGATAAAGGTTCTTTGGAGGAACCATAGGGTTGAAGAAGCTACTTGGGAAGCGGGAGAGGACATGACGTCTAAGTATCCAGTCCTATTTTCTGCTCCAAAAATTTTTGTGGAAGGTATACGTTCTTCATAACATCTTTCTTTTCAAACTTTGTTAAAGGAAAGATTAAATTACTTGCATCTTTGTTTTCTAACTTGGTTAAAGGTTAGAGTTGGGGATGTTTGGGGTTTAAATCGTGCTAGTCATGCCTTGTTCCATCATTCGAGGATGAATGATCCAAGTGGGGGAGAATTGAAACACCCTGGGTTTTGATCCATCGAGATTTCCTGAGTTTTAAACTCTCTAGACATTATACAACATAGGCTTACTAGTCGTGTGATGTGGGTACGGTTTAGGGGGTCTTGGTCGTATGCTGCTCAGTATGGTTTTGGTTGGTTTCTGTCCAAGGTATGAGTGGAAATCATAGTAGTTGTATGTACATGATACGAGTGGTATAGTCAAAACCGTATGTCTTTCATTATCTAGCCTTGGCATTCTGCTTAAAGTACGACTAGGTCGGTACTTGTCGTATGGTGATGGTACAATTTGGGCAAGGAAAGTCGTATGTTGGACAGAATATGGAGTCCAACTTTCTGTCCTGGGTACGTGTTTGGGGCACTACTCGTATGATGAGGTACGAGTGAGGTGCCCAAATTGTACCCACCTGCGGAAAGTTTTACAGTTTCAGTTGGGGTTATTTTGGACATCTCCCCTCTTAACCTCATTTGACCCCACAACTTAAAACACTATTGTTACTTCATTTACCCTACTATTCTCAATAAAAACACTTTAAACACTCTCAAATCTCTCCCAAGGCTCTTGGTTCAAGAAAGGATAGGGTTTTCTTCAAGGTGGTCTATAAGGGCTTTCAAGGGTGGTTTCTCACCGCGTTCTTGGGTATCTAAGGTAGGTTACTCCTCCCTCATTTTTAGTTCATCTAAAGTCATGTTTTAATGAATTATTTTCATGATTTAATTGTAGGTATTGTTTGGTATTGGATTGTATGTTGTGGATTTTGGTTGTTGATGGGTGAATACTGTTTTCCCATGTTTCTCTTATGGTTTTCATCTTAAAATTGTGGAATTGAACATATAGTTTTATGGGAATGGTCAATTGGTTCTTTGTTTTGGTTTTGAAAATTATATGCCATCAAAATGTTTGTTAAAATGCCTATAAGAATGGTTTTGTCACATAGTTTGACTATTATTTAATCTATTGCATTGAATAATATGGTAATGGAACCTAAATTGGTTTAAATGGTTTTAAATGATTTGGAAAGTTCTTGGTAGCCATGGATTTGGCTTAATTGGTAATCATCTAGGCTAAATGGAAATCCCCTAAGGATTGGATAATGACATTGTTTGCAAGCTATAGTTGGTATGACAATACAAATACATAATGCCTTGGTAATTAACACATGGAATTGGTGGTTTGGTTGTGTGCTAATGGTTTTAATTCGGCAATAATAGTGGATTGTGATAGCTAATTGACACGACCCGAACCAGGTCCTTGTCGTAATGGGCAATCCCAAGCCCAACCAAGATCGAGAACCAACCCCGTTACCCAACCCAACCACCAAATGCATACCTTAAGTCGGATGAAGTCCGAACATAGGACAAGTTAGTGTATCCAACCGTGTGTTGAATCTGGGACAAGTCTATAACCGAGACCAACCCAATAAAGTCCAACCACCCAATAACGAACCAAACCAATGGGGAAGCCATAAAACTAAATACCATAATGATAAGCCAATGTATGATTGAATAACATGAATAACATAAGCCATCCATACCATACCCAAGTCCACAGCTGTCCATACAAAGCCTCTAGACCAACCAAGGTGTACTCAGTCGGGACATGCCCCTGACCATAGCCAAAAACTAATGTCTATGAAAGACAAGAATTATATAAAGTAAACAGGACATGAAATAGATGCCTTCCGAACTATGGAAGCTCACCACTTCAATCCAACATTGACTGTACCCAAATCTAATCACTAAGCAAGAGTAGTAGAATGGTCGGATCCTGGATAACATGGGTATACAGCCAACAGTAGACAGGTAAGTGGGTGAACACTAGTATGCACTCAAGATAGGGATAAAATAATGCCATTTACAAAACCAAGTAAATACTATCCACAATATATACAACCATACATACATACATATATATATATATATAAAACCATGTCGGAAAAGGGAACTGGGCTTAGCATGCCTTGAAAACCATTACCAGGGCTATGTAGCTTTACCGTCCTAACCACCTATGGGCCATATGAGTTCAGCTCCCCCTGCTGAAAGGTTCTTAGTGCGTGTAGCCTCAAGGCCAGGAAATATCCCATGGGATGACTAGTAAATCCCCAAATATAAAATATTACACACGCATACGATCATCAAGACCCCTCATATCGGCAAATATGAGTTTTCGGTTTTGGTCCCCCCTCCCCACGGGACCGTTACCTTCTACAGCTTAGCTACCCATCCTGCCATTAATGCCCAATTAAAGCCATGTCCAAAAAATCAACTTACCATTTATTTAACAAGGCTATTTATTAACCAGTGATATCATCATACCACCCATACTTGCAAGCATTTATCCATAGCCAAACCATTTAGGTTAAGGGAACTTTCAAGTGCGCTTCCGTATACAATGTTAAACCACTTGGGGGACTTCCATGTTCCCCACAAGCATAACAATTTAGCATTTTACCTTTCCAAACCATTTAAACCAATTCCATTAATGCATTCACTTGGGGGATTTCCATGTATCTCTCAAGGTTTTCAAAATAGACCAATCATGACCACCAAAACCTTTACCCTTTAAACCATACCAAACATTTAAAGTATTTATATCATTTAAACCATTAAAACCATCCAAAACCATTTAAAGTTCCATTACCAATCCAAACTATGCAAGAGTTCCAATTAAAGATGAACAATACAGTAAAAACGTTATTTGAGGCATTTTATCAAACATGTTGAGGGCACACCTTTAGCAAGGCTAAAACTAACTTGTAAATCACCATAGTTAGGATTAGTCAAGACCCATTAGTTAAAACATAACCAAAAACCAATAACATAGCCAAACCATTACCAAAAACATGTAAAAACATAGTTTAAACCAATACCAAACCATATGCATAAAGACCCGCAATAATATTTTGAAATCCACTACTATTGATTCATAAACCAAGGTTTAAAACACAGTAAACATGCCTTTATTTTGAAATAACAATGAGGAAAGGAGTACATTCCTTATAGATGAAGATTCATGGAAGAAATCTTGGCCTTTGAGCCCTTTGAAAAACATATGAAGAAACCCTAGCCTCTAATCTTATAAGAGAGTGGTTGAGAGAGTACTTGACGTGTTATGATCCTTTAATTAGTGTTATTGAAGTCCATATAGGGTTATATAACATAAGGAAATAGGGTATTAGGAGTAGGAAATGTCCAAAATACCCTTGACTTAAAAATTAAAACAATTCACGTCCAGGAGTACGGCTCACCTTACCATTCGTATCCAAGGGTACGAGTGACACCCCAACTCATACCCAACCTTGCCAAGACCTTACCTACTAGTTTCCATATGACTTACCCAACCTAACTCGTACCTAAGGGTATGAGTGGTTACCTCAATTATATCCCCCAACCGTATAGTGGACAGATTAGACTAGACAACTCAAGCATGCACCATACGGCTTGTCCTATACCACTCATAAGCTCCCATACGACTTGTACTATACCTCTCGTAAGGTACCATATAACTCTTACCCATATGAATAGTACCTTGGGCAGTAATTAAGCCTCCCATACTATCTAGGTTATGAGTGAGTCAACTAGACACTATGACTATTATCCAAGGGGTACGAGTTACTCCCTTGAGTCTTATCGAGCCAAAGAGGTCAAAAGCCAATGAAATTTTCAAGGGTCCTATTTCCGGGATGTTTCTGTATCCCCTACTAGGAATATTTATCCTCGAATGACGGGTAAGGGTAAGTATAAGTACGAGGTAACACATTAACACACATCAAACTGTCCCCCAACCGAATTAGAGGATAAGAACGAAAACCAAGATGAGAAGATTACCACATACCCCAAGCACGATTTTCACCCCAATACCTCCATTCCGATCTCTAACAAAGTTAGGAAACAAAGATGCAAGAGGGACCATTCCTCACCTTTAAAAAAGTTTGAAAACAAAAAAGTATTAAAGAAAACATACCCTACGCATGAATTTTCAGAACAAAGAACTAAAACGGATCCTTGGACTCCATGTCCACTTCCACATCCCAAATGTCTTCCTCAGGATTTTAGTTCCACCATGGAACCTTTACCGAAGCCATACCTTTCGTTTGCAACCGGTGAACTTACTGATCCAAGATTCCCTCTAGAGAACAAGGAATTTGAGATACCAATACCACGTAAAGGAATCGACCACACCTTACCACAACACAAGCACATAGGATACCGAATGAATGGAACCGACACTAAAGAGCAAATCCAATCCAACTTAGAAATTACCGAGACACATCACTAGGATACCTTGAGTCTAACTATACACCACCAATTCCTTGTTCAAGCCTATCTAAAAGTTAAAGGAGCTAACTTAAGCCACATAGCTCTACTCCTTACATCTATCCCGAAATACTACTCCACCTCCATCACCATTATAACATGGAAACTATGAGTAAAGGACATGAGAAAACCCATATCCAACTATTTATAACCAAAATCCCCAACCTATGATTGAACACCAAAATCATGCAACAATGAAACCATGAAACATTTGTAAAAACTATGCCTTACCAAACCCAACACAACCTTGGGCACACTTACCAACCATAACAATTCAAGCCTACCGCTTACATACCTGCGGTATGATATATCCATCGAAAAATATAATACCATTTAATATTTCACAATGGATTTTCACCACCTATTCCTTTCCTAACCATTTATCATGACAACAAACTTACCTCACCTTCAAACCTTAACTTAGCAGCTATCCTAGACTCTCCCCCAATCACTCCATGCCACTACCATCCTAACATAAGGAGAGTTATTAAGGAACCAAAGTACAAGAATTTATCCATGCCTCCCAAGTCAAGACAAAGACCCACGAAATAAGACACAACACCAAAGGCATGAAGTACTTCATAACAACAACCTAGACCATAATAGAGAATCATCCCGACAAAACCATACAACAAAAGGATTCCTTTGAAATAGACATCAAAAGAAACACAACCACTTATACCATAAATAATAAAATGTAGAGTCAAGACTCATATCCAGGGAACAAGGCGAATTCAAAATCAGAACCTTAAGCATAAGCGCAATAAGAATGTATGCCACACTAGTAGCGTACTCTCTTAACCGAGATAGAAGAGGATCACTATAATATGCAACATGACCTTCCCTTGAAGTCCACCGCTAAAGAAAATTTTAATTCTAATCATTAACCTTTACCCCATTACCTATAAGCACAATACTCCCATCTAATAGGTATCATCGAAGACGTACACCTAGGACGTTTAGTTCTCCTATACCTAAAATCTTATCCATCCCAATGCTACTTAGAGCCCAGCATAGACATGCAAAACAATTAGACCAATTTGACTCCAAGGTTCCCAATTGAAACAAAACCATTTAAAATCAAACCATGGCCACCAAGTCTTTTCCAAAATCATTTGAATTTCAACCAAAACAAATTCATGTTCCTTTAACCATTTATGCAATGCAAAGATTTAAGAATAGTCAAACCATATGAAAAAATTATGTTCAATAGTAATTCTAACAAATAATTTGAGGACATACAATTTTCAATACCAAAACCAAGTAATTGGGGGATTCATTGTACCCTAAAATTCATTGACCATTCGCTTGTATCCCCACATTGTTCATAAACTTTAATAAAGCATGAATAATGCACCCCATGGAAAATCAACTAAATGAGTAATCATGTCAAAATCCTCAATTATGCCAAAATCCATATTCAAAACCATGAATTAGAAATCAATTTCATGTCCACAACAAAGTACAAGTATAGGGACAAAGATACGTGCAAGCTCCAAGATCCAACCTATCAAATAACTAGATCCTCAGTACCTCCATTCAACTTAAACTCCTGACCTATAAGCCACAACTTTCCCACTATTGTATTTCTTAATTCATCAACCTCAACCAACCTACTAATTTATCTCTATAATTTCCACATTGTTATCTTGAGCTAACATACTCTTTTTATCATTATCAAACATCTAGGTTCAATCCTAGTAGCTACCAATCACCATGTACTATTATCAAAGCACCCCATATAAAATAGAATATACCTATAAGGTCCTCCCCTACTAAAAGAACACCCTAATTTCCTTAGTCACCCTGAGACAATCTATACATTTTCAGGGAACCATTCCCCCTCTGCAAGCAAGAATAAAATATTTCACAAAGAATCATCAAGACTGACGAATCCTTTATCTAAGAGATCCCTTAATTTCTCCTTAAGATCCTTTAACCCAACCAAAACCATTTTATAAAGAAAAAATAGAAATTGGACAAGTGTTTGAAACAAGACCAGTCCCAAACCAACCTACCCATTAGGAAGACACCACAAGGGTCATTAGGAGGACCCCAAGAAATACATTCACCACCAAAACCAAATATAAGAAAAGACCTTCTGAGTTAGAACCATTATCCTATCCTAGGGAATAAAACAAAACCATTATCCTATTCCATAACTGACTCACCATGGAGTCTAATGGATGCGATAATCTAATAATGAATAGCACGAGTGAAACTAATCAATTCCTTGAATGACATCAAAATCTACCCTATTTGAGTCAATCAATTCAACTAAAACCCCTATATTACCAACAGATACCATACATCTCCAGAGATATTTTTGGTAATCGCAGAGTCACTTACCGGGGTAGAAAAACAAGAGAGTTTAAAACAACTTTTAGGATCAAAACAAAAATACACAACAACACATGGGGTCACAAAAGAGAGAGGAACCCAACCCAAATAACCACACACACCAAAAAGAAAAGAGTTTTTAACATACCAATGTCGTCATCAATAGATGCCTCAGACTTCAGAGGGATAGTAAGGACATTGAGATGTTCCCAACCAATACTAAAATCCAAAGTAGAATCCTTTACAGCCACCCCTTAGTTCAAAGAACCAAGACATCCTCACCTTACCTATTTCTAACCTTTCCTCATTTCTCCCCATACAAATAGGACAGGGCTGGCGTGATAGAGTTTCCACTATCTGGGTCCATAGATTAATAGAATGTCAAAACTCACTAATGGTAACCTCTCCTTGAGATAACCAAGAATGAGTTCCTCCTCTCAATATAAGGTTAGTGGAGATCGATGGGACTCCATAAGAAAAAACAGAAGTTGTGACCCTTAACCAGGTCTGTGCCTCATGAGTTGGACTAGATCAATCTATGTAGTCATCAAGTGGGACAAGTCAGTTTCCACGAACTCTAGATCGTTGAGAGGACATAATCCAAAAGATGAACCAAAGAAGATTCAAAGAAGAGTTCAAGACCTTAGACTCCATAGCCCAAATAGAGAATAACAAGAAAGTGAAACAATCCTAAATTCCTTATTGCCTCCTGGTTATAAGTGTGGTGCACAACGCACCCATAAGCAAGACTCTACTTGATACAACTTTGTGGATATCCTATGACACTGAAAGCTAGCTCTGATACCAACATGACCTGACCCAAACTAGGGCCTTATCATAATGGGCAATCCCAAGCCTAACCAAAACCGAGAACCGCCACCATTACCCAACCCAACCACCAAACACATACCTTGAGTTGGATGAAGTATGAGCATAGGACAAAATAGTGTATCCAATCGTGTGGTGACTCTAGGATAAATCTATAATAGAGACCAGCCCAATAAAGTCCAACCACCCAATAACCAACCAAACTAATGTGGAAGCCATAAAACTAAATACCATAATGATAAGCCAATGTATGTATAAATAACATAAACCATCCATACCATACCTAAGTCTACAGTTATCCATACAAAATCCTCTAGACCAACCAAAGTATACTCAGTCGGGATATGCCCCTGACCACAACGAAAAATCAAAGTCTATGAAAGATAAGAATTATGTAAAGTAAACCATGACAGGAAATAGATGCCTTCAAAACTATGGAAGCTCACCACTTCAATCCAACATCGGCTGTACTCGAATTTGATCCCTAAGAAAGAGGAGTAAAATATTTAGTTCCTGCATAGCTTGGGTATACAGCCGCCAGTAGATGGGTTAGTGGGTAAACTCTAGCATGCACTCAAGATAGGGATAAAATAATGTCATTTACAAAGCCAAGTAAAAACCATCCACAATGCATACAACCATACATATTTTTATATATATATAACCATGTTCGAAAAGGGAATCGGGTTTAGCATGCCTTTAAAACCATTACCTAGGCTATGTAGCTTTTCCATCCTAACCACCCACGGGTCATATAGGTTCAACTTTCGATAATGAAAGGGTCCTAGTGGGTGTAGCCACATGACCAGGAAATATCCCATGGGATGACTAGTATATCCCTTAATATATAATTTGACACACACAAATGGTCATCAAGACCCACTCATGGCTTAGCTACACATCCCGCCATTAATGCCCAATTAAAACTATGTCCAAATAATCTATTTACAATTTATTTACTAAGGATATTTATTAACCAGTGGTATCATCATACCACCCATACTTGCAAGCATTTATGAATAGCCAAACCATTTAGGTTAAGGGGACTTTCAAGTGCCCTTCCATATACAATATTAAACCACTTGCGGGAATTTTATGCTCCCCACAAGCATAATCATTTAGTATTTTACTTTTCCAAACCATTTATACCAATTCCGTGAATGCATTCACTTGGGGGATTTCCATGTATCCCGCATGGTTTTCAAAACCAATCATGACTACCAAAATTATTACCCTATAAACCATGCCAAATATTTAAAGAATTTATATAATTTAAACTATTAAAACCATTAAAAACCATCCAAAACAATTTAAAGTTCCATTACCAGAACAAACCATGAAAGAGTTCCAATGAAAGTTCAACAATTGAGTAAAAATGTTATTTGAGGCATTTTATCGAACATGAATAGGGCACAACTTTACCAAGGCTAAAACCAACGTGTAAATCACCATAATTAGGGTTACTCAAGACCCATTAGTTAAACAATAACCAACGACCAACGACATATGCAAACCATTACCAAAAATGCAAAAACAATGTTTTAACCAATACCAAACAATATGCATAAAGATCCACAATAACATTTTGAAATCCACGTTTATAGATTCATAAACCATGGTTTAAAATATAATACACTTGCCTTTATTTTGAAATAACAATGACATAAGGAGTACATGCCTTATACATGAAGATTCATGGTAGAAATCTTGGCCTTTGATCCTTTTGAAGAACATATAAAGAAACCCTAGCCTCCAATCTTTTAAGAGAGTGTTTTAGAGAGTATTTATTGTGTTATGATCATTTAATAAGTGTTATAGAAGTCCATATAGGGTTATATAATGTGAGGAAATAAGGTTTGAGGAGATGGAAATGTATAAACTACCCTTAACTTAAAAATTAAAACAATTAATGTCCAGGGTTACGACTTACCTTACCATTCATATCCAAGGATACAAGTGACACCCCAAATCGTACCCCAACTCATACCCAACCTTGAAAAGACCTTACCTACTATTTTTCATAGGAATTCCCCAACCTAACTTCTACCTAAGGGTACGAGTGATAATCTCAATAGTATCCCCCAGTTTTATGGTGGACAGATTACACTAGACAACTCAAACATGCACCATATGACTTGTCCTATACCACTCATAAGATCCTATATGAATATTACCCATATGAGTTGCACCTTGGGTAGTAGCTAAGGCTCCTCTATTGCCTTGGGTATGAGTGAGTCATCTATCCACCCTACGACTCATATCCAAGGGGTATAAGTGACTCTCTTAAGTCGTATCGAGCCAAATAGGTCAAAAACTAATGAAATTTTCAAGGGTCCTATAGTTGGGATATTTAACTAACCTTGAAGGTGTGAGTTTGATAAACGGACACTGAAAACTCATATTTTCTGATATGAGGGTTGGTCATGATCACAATATATTTGTGGGGTACATGTGCATCTCCTAGGTTTATACTTTTATATATGTATCATGGAGGGAGATGGGTACATGGGGATCCTCTACCCTTATGATATCTTTGGTTCATGCGGATACATGCGTTGGGCTCATTTAGGGGGAGACACTAGACCCACATAGCCCATAGGTAGTTTTAGGATGGTCAAGTTATGCAACCCAGGTTAAGGTTTTAAATGCATTCCAAACCTGGTTCCCTTTCCCGGCATAGATTATATATGTATGGATGGATGTTATTGCATATGGTTATTTACTTAGTTTTCAATAATGGCATTATTTTATCCTTATTCCTAAGTACATGCTAGCATTCTCCTACTAACCCATCTTCAGGCGTTGTATCCCCACACAATACAGGAATAGACCATACTACTCCTCTTTCTCTGTGATCTTGGATTTAAGAATAGCTTATGTCAGACTGAAGTGGTGACTTCCATACTCCAGAAGACTCTATTTCATGTTATGGTCTTCTCTACATACTTTTTTTATTTCCTAGACTTTGGTTTTGGCTATGGTCGAGAGCATGTCCTTACAGGATATTGTTTTAATCTTGGATAAAGGTTTTATGAGGCTACTTTGGGTTGGCATCGGCAGTGTCAGTATTGGTGCCAGCCTTGGCATTGGTATTGGTATTGAGGCTGACTCTATTTAACTATATTTGATTTATGATTGTTCCATCTTGTTATGTTATATAATCAAATTTCATACGAAACATGGTGTAAGCAAGTTATGGTTGGGTATTGGGGATGGTCTCCTATCTTGTTGGGCTTGAGGTACCTAATACGACTAGGCCCTGGTTTGGGTTATGTCAGATTTGTATTAGAGTCCTAGGTTCATGTTCTTTTAGGAGTCCATAAAGCTGTGTAGAGTAGACTTTCTTTTATGGGTGTGTAGCATGCCACACTCGTAAGGAGGAAGATGCAAGTCACTTAGGAATGTTTCTCTTTCTTGTGTTCTATTTTCAAGCTACGGAGTTTAAGTCCTAAATTTTTGTCTGATTTTAGCTTGTTCACTTTTTTTATCATGCCTTGATGATCTGAAGCTCATGAAAACTCATCTATCCTAATTAGAGATAATGTTCATAGAACACGCCCTACTTATTAGATCCATACCCAGTCTAAGGATCTAGTTTTTTTATTATTCTAGAATTCCACCAGTTCCCTCTAGTCTATCTCAGACTCCTCAGGCTGACATAATAAATGTTGAGTTTTTTCAATCTATTCACATGTTGGTACAATTGGTAGCTACTCAATCTGAGAGTGTTGTTCCTATTACTCCATCTTCTAAGGACACAAGAGTTGGCCAATTCATGAGGTTGAATGCTCTGACCTTTACTTGTGTTAAGGTGAAGAAGGATCCCCAATATTTTCTGAATGAAATAGAAAGAATTTTTTGAGTTATACATGACACTAATATGGAGAGCGTGGAGTTCTCATCCTATCAGCTGAAAGATGTGGCGTACCAATGGTATGTGGAATAGGATCAGGCAAGGGGTGATGATGTTGAGTCATCTTTGTGGGAAGATTTTTTAATGCTTTTCTAGACCTTTTCTTTCCTCAAGAGTTGAGGGAAGAAAAAGGGGAAGAGTTTGTTAATTTGAAGTAAGGAAAGATTTTAGTCAAGGAATGTGCCTTGAAGTTTCACTAGTTGTAGTGATATGCTCCAAAGATGATTTCTAGCATGAGGGCTAGAATGAGAAAGTTCTCTTCTGGGTTATCTAGAGATTTAATATTGGAGAGTAAGGCTGCCTTTTTAATCAAGGACATAGATATCTCTAAGTTGGTTATGCACATGCAGCAAGTAGAGAAAGAGAAAGAAGTAGCCTAAAATAGAGGACAGAAAGGGAAAAATTTTTAGGTTATATGAGCAAGGTGGTGTGCAATAGTAGAGTGGCAGGGATGATGGTAAGTGTCTAAAGAAGAAGTGAGGAAATTTTGGGTCATACTCGACGGCCAGTGCTCCCAACCCAAAACTATCTGGTGATAAGCATTTCCATGGTGGTGACAACTTCAAAGTACAAGGTGCCTAATCTCAAGATAGTGAGGCCCAGTCAGCTCTATAATATTCTCCCTGCAGGTTTTGTGGTAGATTGTATCAGGGTTTTATGATGAGGGGAGGGACAGGTGCTTCAACTGTGATCAACCAGTACATATGCTTAGAAATTATCTTATTGGTAAGGTTGCTTCAAGGGTGAACAAGGTTCTAGTAGATTCATCATCACCTTCATCACCAAAGGGTGCTCTATCTAGTTTTGACACTAGTCGGAATCCTCTCTATGCTCTCACTACCCTACGAGAGTCAAAGGCATTGCCTAATGTAGTGACTGGTACATTGAAACTCTTTTCTCATGATGTGTAATATTTACTTGATCTAGGGTCTTCTCTCTTATATGACCCCACTTGGGCTTTGCATTTTAGTTTAGGTCCTAAGGTTATTTCAGACCTTTTTTTTATTTCTAACTCGATAGGTGACTCTGTGATTGCTAAAAGAGTCTATAGGGCTATGTGGTATCTGTTGGTAGTAAAGAAACTTTGGTAAATCTATTTGAATTAGCTATGGTGGATTTTGATGTTATATTGGGGATGGATTGGTTGCACTTGTGCTATGCTTCTCTAGACTGTTGGACCTATAAGGTTGTCTTTAAATTCCCTAATGAGCTGGTAATTTAGTGGTAGGGTGGTTCCCTAGCTCCTAAAGAAAAGTTCATATCTTATCTTAGAGCAAGATATTAGTCTCCAAGGGGCGTCTCTGTCATCTGGTTAGGGTTAAAGATTCTAACTCGAATGAACCTACTTTGCATTTTGTCTCGATGGTAAATGAATTTCCTGCGGTCTTTCCTGATGACCTTCCTGTTGTTTCTCCTGATAGGGAGATTGAGTTTGGGATCGATCTTGTTCTGGACACTCATTCGATTTCTATTCCTCCATATAGAATGGCTCCAGCTGAACCGAAGGAGCTTAAGGAGCAACTTAAGGATATTTTAGCTAACGGTTTCATTTATCCTAGTGTGTCCTCGTGGGGTGCACAGGTTCTATTCAAGAGTAATAAGGATGGTTCCCTTCAAATATGCATTAATTACTGGCAACTAAATAAGGTGACGGTAAAGAATAAGTATCCTCTTCCAAGGATAGATGATTTGTTTGATCAGTTGCAAGGTATGATATTTTTCTCCAAGATATATCTTTGATTCTAGTATCATCAACTTAAAATTAGGGAGAAGGATATCCCTAAGACTAACTTTCAAACTCGGTATGGGCATTTTTACTTTTTGGTTATGTCTTTGGGGTTGATCAATGCCCCAATGGCTTTCATGGATTTAATGAATAGGGTCTTCCATCAATTTCTGGACTTGTTCATTATTTTTTTCATAGACGATATTCTGGTGTATTCTAAGAGCGAGCTGGTTCATGCCAATCACCTCCTCATTGTATTGCAGACCTTGAAGGAGCAACAATTGTATGCTAAGTTTTCAAAGTGTGAATTCTGGTTGAACGTTATCACTTTTCTTGGTCATATCATTTCTAGTGAGGGGATCATAGTAGATCTGCAAAAGGTTGAAGTGGTGAAAAAGTGTCCTAGACCCATGACTCCAACTGATATTCAGAGCTTCTTGAGTTTATTTGGATACTACAGGACGTTTGTGAAGATTGTTGTGACTATAGCTACCCCATTCACTAAATTGACTCATAAAAAGGTAAAGTTCTCTTGGTCTGATGCTTGTGAGGGAAGTTTCAAGAAGATGAAGGATAAGCTATATTCGACTCCAGTCTTGACTTTGCCTGAAGGCATAGATGGGTTTGTGGTCTACTGTGATGCATCCCGTGTGGGGCTTAGTTTTGTTCTAATTCAACATGGCAAGGTGATAGCTTATACCTTTAGACAGTTGAAGGTACATGAGAGGAATTATCCGACTTATGATTTAGAGTTACTAGCTGTAGTATTTGCATTAAAGATCTGGCGTCGCTCTTTGTATAGAGTGCATATAGATATTTTTCTGATCCTAAAAGCCTGTAATAGGTGTTTACTCAGAAAGAGCTTAACCTCAGGAAAAGGAGATGGCTTGAGCTTCTCAAGTATTATAATAAGAGTCTTTACTAACACCCAGGTAAAGCTAACATCGTTGTTGATTCTTTTTGCCGGTTACCCATGAGGAGTCTAAATCATGTGGATAAGGAGAAGTGGGAGTTGGTGAAGGATATTTGATGATAGGTGTATTTACACGCCTAAAATACTATAATTTACCCATATTTTAGCTAAGTTTTGAGGACAAAATATATAATTCATGCACTTTTAGTCCTTTTTCCTGTAAGTGAGCTAACAAACGTGATTAGCAAGTTTTCAGGTATAAATGATGAAGATTTCAGCATTTTATGGATAATTTGATGCCCAAGGAAGCTTCACAAAAGAAGGAAAGGAGAGTTTGGACGCCTAGGGACTAAAAGTGATGCATGGAAAACCTGTCCTGGGCAAAAACAGCAATTCTAAAGACTTTGGGGATCAGCAGTAACTTATTAGGATTAGGATAAGTAACAGTATCCTAGTAGGATTAGGATAAGTACACAGTAGCCTAGTAGGAATATGATATGGGTGTTATAAATACCCTATTGTGCTGAACTTTTTATTCATTTACTCATTAATTCATTCAACCCTTACAATTCAACTCATTCATCCTATTTTCTATTCAATTCTATTTTCTTCGACATTTAGTACTATTCACGTTACTTTCTGACAGAGAAAGCACGGCCCTTGTGACCAACGTGAGATCATGATGATGTTTATTATGATCTCCGTTGCAATCATGAGTAGCTAAACTTCTCTGTTGGGGTTATGGAAACCTTATGAGATACTATCTATTGCTATGAGTTTGTGAATTCGTGACACGTATGCTGCTTATATCATTACTCTCTTCATCTTAATCTAAATTCTAGTGGTTGCAAACATATAGAATACGCCAGTATAGCATTAACTTGTTCGAAAGAAAAGTTATATGTCTGGAAAAGAGATAATGTCAAGGTAATAGGGCACCAACCCCTGTTAAAAAGTTAGTGCCGTAACTGGATTAACCTCTTGGAGAATTTGTACCATTAGATACGCTTTAAGATCAAAAGAGTTAAAGTGAAATAATCCTTGATGGTCGAAAGACGCCTGGATTTACCATAGAATATAATTCTCTATAAGCACATGCATGTCTGAATTCCGCATAACTCATAGCCAATAGAGATGTATAACTCATAAGGTGGACATAACCCCAACTCTCAATTCTCATTGATTAGAATCTTACTAAACATTCTTTCTTTTTACTTTGCTATTTTCCGTTTTCACTTTGTTACATTATTGCACGTTACAATCCCCCCTTTTACGAAACTTTCACCAAAAGTCTACTAATCTTTGCTTACTTAGTGACCAAGTATTCTCTGTGGGATTCGACACCCATCCCAGTTGGGTTATATATTTGACAACGACCGCTTACACTCTTACGAGATCTGTAGTTTGAGCGTTATCAAAAATTGGCGCCGTTGCCGGGGAATACGGTTGTCAACTAAGTTTGTGATAGTTACTAGACCCTTTGGTCAAAGATTCTC
Source organism: Capsicum pubescens (assembly GCA_030864215.1). Classification (NCBI taxonomy): domain Eukaryota; kingdom Viridiplantae; phylum Streptophyta; class Magnoliopsida; order Solanales; family Solanaceae; genus Capsicum; species Capsicum pubescens. Next base: position 104,184,865 of record CM061544.1, on the reverse strand, counting down.
GTACTTTACTTTTAGTTGTTGTTTTTGTTTTCTTCAGGTTTTTGTTTAGTGCATGCCAAATACTCGAAGTTCTGGTCAACCATTATTACCCATAAACCCTGAACCGCAACTTATTGGCAGAATGGATGCACAACGTGACATTGACCGAATGACGGCTCAATAGGAGCAGGCTAGACTAGCTGCACTGGCAGCTGCTCAAGTACATCAACAGAATATCGATAACCCAGGACGAACAACAAATCTTGATGATGAGGACCTGGGTGATGATGAGTTACTGAATCCACGGCGTGCAGATGAAGTGGCAGCACCTATGCACATGAGAGATCGTCAAGCTAGAATGAGACCTGACCGCCGAGCTGTGCAGGCTCCTTTTGATAATAATGATGACGATCTTGATGGAGCTGGTGCCATAGGGGCTATTATTCCTCCGCCCTTGGATCCCGGAGCCAAGTTCAATATCACTAGCACCATGATTCAGCTATTGCAGCTCAAAGGTTTATTTGGTGGACTTGCAGGCGATGATCCAAATATGCATCTGATCAACTTTATTTTAACATGCAAGTCGTTTGACAATCCAGGAGTTGGGCAGAATGCAATTCGGCTGCGCTTATTTCCATTGTCTCTATCTGGGGAGGCAACTCTATGGTTGAATGGGCTGACTCCTGATTCTATCACCAATTGGAGGCAATTGAAAGACGCTTTCCTAGAAAGATTCTTTCCGCCATCCAAGAGAGCACAGTTGAGAGATGAGATCAGCAACTTCCGACAGCTTCCAACTGAAGCTCTCCACAAAACATGGAAGAGATTCAAGAAGAAGCTTATGTGGGGCCCAAACCATCATATGACCAATGTCCACTTGATGGAGATATTATACAGGGCTTTGAACTCAGTGACTAAGCCAGTGGTGGATAATGCGGCTGGAGGATCATTCATGGACCTTAATTTTATTGAGGCAAGTGATATGCTAGATCGTATGACAAAGCAGAGCAGAGCTTGGCATACCAGGGATTCTGAGGTAGCAAGCTTTACTATATCTATTGGCATAACTGCAGAGCAGAGGCGAAGACAAGAGGAACGTGACCAAGATATGGCCCACATGAAAACATAGATGGATCTTCTTACCAAGCACTTATTATCAGGGAATACCAAAAAGGATAAGGCCGTTGTATCACAGGGAAGAGATGAATCCGACTATGAGGAAGAAGCGAACTACTTGAATAATCAGGGGGGTTTCCGAGGCAATGCCCAAGGAAACCAAGGTCGGATCTATTATGATAAATCTGGATACAAGGACCGCGATCAAGGTAGTTGGAAAAACAATACCGACAGGAGTGGTTTGTATATTCCTCCTGGAAGACGTGTCGCCGCTGCATCTGGTTCTGGAAATATGTCCATGGAAGATATGATGGCTAAGCTGCTGAAAGGAGTAGAGGTAACCAGCACATGAGTAACTGAGGTAATAAATGATCTATCCTCAATGAAGCAATTGGTTGACTCGCATTCCACTTCAATAAAATAGCTGGAGCAACAATTGAGTCAATTATCTGCGGCATTCAACCAAATAAAGGCTGGAACACTACCCAGCGATACGGTGCAAAACCTAAGGAACGACGGATCATGCATGGTTATTACTACCCGGAGTGGTAAAGTGTTGGAAAATCCATCCAAAGACAAGCAGGTGGTTGATGATATAGCAGATAATGTTATTGATGCAGAATGTGAAGAGGCCGAAGAAGTTGAAGAGTGTGTTCATGACATCACCCCTAGACGTTTGCAGCCTGAAAAGATTGATAGTTGGAAGCAAGGTAAAAAGAAAGTGGTGGAGAAAACTACTCCCCTTCCACCACCACCTTTTCCGCAGAGACTGAAGAAGAAAGCTGATGATACCAGGTTCAGTAAATTCATGACTATGTTGAAGCAGCTGACTATTAATGTTCCTTTGGTGGAAGTGCTAGAGCAGATGCCCGGATACGCTAAATTCATGAAGGACCTTTTAACAAAGAAGCAGGCAGTAAGCTTTGAGCCGGCAGATAATATTCATCATTGCAGTGCAATTTCCACAAGGTCCTTAGTATAGAAGAAGGCAGACCCTGGTGCTTTCACTATTCCTTGCACGGTTGGATCTATGAATTTTGCTAAGGCATTGTGCGATTTGGGAGCTAGTATCAATTTGATGCCACTATCCGTCTACAGAAAGTTGGGGTTGGGCGACCCTACACCAACCAATATACGGCTCGTGATGGCAGATAGGTCGGTAAAACGACCTGTGGGTATCTTGAATGATGTGTTGGTGAAGGTTTCCACCTTTATCTTTCCTGCAGACTTTGTGATTTTGGATTGCGAGGTGGATTCTGAAGTTCCCATAATCTTGGGATGCCCTTTCCTCGCAACTGGAAGCGTGTTTATTGACATGAGAGATAATGAGCTTTTATTTCGAATGAATAACGAGGTGATTCGTTTTGATTTATGCAAATCGATGAAGCAGCCAAGAGATATGGATGTGTTCTCTGTAGCTGATGTTCATTATGAAGATAAGAAAGCATTATCTGTAGAGAAACAGCTTACTGTTAAGCCATTGTCTGCTGCACTGCTGAATGTTGAGCATGAGGACGATGAAGATTATAAAGAAACTATGTGTGCTCTAACAGAAATAGGGTCCTATTCTCATACTCCTAAGCAGCCGGACCTTGATCTTAAGAATCAACCGTCACCAACAGTGAAGACTTCCATTGAAGATCCCCCAGTGCTAGAATCGAAAGATAACCCCAATGATCTAAGGTATGCGTTCTTGGGAAGTGGAAATACACTTCCGGTGAGTGTGGCGGATGATTTAAGTGAACAACACATAGAGGCTCTTATCTCTGCTCTGAAGAGATACAAGAGAGCTATGGGTTGGACTATTGATGATATAATTGGTATCCCTCCTGGGATATGTATGCACAAGAGTCATATCGAAGAAGATTGCATACCTACAAGTAAGCATCAGCGTCGTCTGAATCCATTCAGAAAACGATGCCCCATCTATCTCGATGAAGTCTAAGTAATCGAGATAGCTATGTCGTGCCGCAATAATAAATCAAGCGCTTGGTGGGAGGCAAACCATCGTTTTTAATTGTTTTGTTTTCCTAAGATTTTGTCGAGCCACGACCAAAACTAAGGCGCTTGGTGGGAGGCAACCCATCGTTCTAATCGTTTTTGTTGTTTTTCAGTAAGTGTAGGTGCAAGAGGTATAAAGGAGGAGATTGGTTTCAAATCTTGATTTGGAAGAATTGCATGCTCAAGGTGGTAAGTTAGGATTGAAGAAGAAAAAGGCTATGGGTTGGGCATTGCCTATGAAAATATAGGCAAAGAACAAGGAAAGGCCTATGTAAATCTAGGCCACGAACAAGGCAAGGACTATACTATGGCCTAAGCTCTCGGAATCTAGTGTACCATAGCATAGGCGCCGCCTATGCAAAAGTATTTTATCTCTGAATATCATATGCCATGGTATAGGCGCCGCCTATGCTCAACAATGCTTTGCAAAAGGCGCCGCCTATGCCAAGCATAGGCAAAGCATTAGGCGCCGCCTATGGTCACTTTTGGTCTCCAAATCCGATTCCAAATGGGTCAAAACCCGACCTAAGCTTGTCCTATAAATAGAACCTTAGTCTTAGAACAAAAATGCATTGCAACTTCAACCTAGGTGCATCCTACCTCTCCAAAATCTCTCAAAAATTTTCCTTTTGCTCTTTTACTTTGCAAGAACATCTTCCGAGGCCATCAACCAAGTAAGTACTTTTTTGTTCTTCTTTTATATTCCATAAGTACTACACTACTATGCCTATAATGAATTGTTAAATCTTGAAGTAGTATTGGTGATTTGAATGTGGTTGATTTGTTGTGATACATCTCGTTGAGTGAAAGAATACGTGTGGGTGTTCTTGATTTTGTTCCGACTTGTATTTGATTGTTATACACTGTCATACTTTTGCGGAGTCGACATGGTGAAGTTAATTTCATAATTTTCAAAATTGAAAGCTTACATGTTGAAATGACTTGTTCATTGAGATGAAAATCATGGGTGACTACAAACATGCGATGTTGTGATTATTTCTATGCCATAAATTGATACGATATCTATGTAGTAGTTTTGTTCAAAAGATGTGTTAGTCCAAACACGAAAGCATTGTCAAGATTTCATAACGTTAAGAGGACATGAAAATATGACTGTGCTGAACATATTGTTGGAACATATCACCTAAATGTATGTCGATGAAGTCTGAGTAATCGACATCATTCACTTAATTAGTTTGTGTCAACAAATTAAGTGTGGGGTGGTGCCACTATTTTCTGTTTGTCGATTGAATCTTCCGAGATAAAGCTAACATGAGTTTATTGAGATCTCTGTTAGAATGGCACAAAAAGGACGACAAGGAAAAGAAAAAGCAACCACTTCACAAAAAGGCCAGAAAAGGGGACGAAAAGAGCAAGGTAAATCCTCCGTGCTGCAAATACCTCGATGCACTCTTGGAATCAAGTGGGGTACTTATGAGGAACTTCTAAGGATGACGACTCTGATGAGGATTCCGACGCAGGGGGTATGACCCCAGACATAGAGGAGGAGTCCGACTAACCAGGTTCTTCTTATTTATTTTCCACTGAGGGCAGTGTGTCCCGTCTAAGTGTGGGGTGCTGGTATTTGTATGCTTTACTTCTTTATCTGCATTTGCATCTATCTATGTTTGTTTGTTTTGTTTGTCGTAGATTTTGATGCATGAAATTGTTCTGATAAGCGGCATGGTGTTATGACAAGAGTTTGTGCTAGAATCATTACTATTGAGACATTTAGGCTCTAAATGTGACTCATTATGTGATAAGTGTATGGTTTAATTCCTTCATCTGTTGGGTCAAGAGTCTGTACTGCTCCCAATAAAGTCGACCATGTGCCTTGTGTGTGTGAGGTGATAGTATATTCTGTGTTTGTGGCTGATGCTAGAACTTGTCTGGTGTGTGTGTAAAGAGAAATAAAGAGTGTGAGTCTAGGAGATGATTTAGGCATTTCTTTGGCAACCGATACTTGTTTACCTTCGTTTTACCTACCCATGGACATTATCCTAGTCAACCCTTTTGAGCCTTTAAGTCATTTTCTTTGACCGCCTCATATGTAAGCCTAATCCATTTTTTTTCAAGACCATAATTTGATCCAAATTCCTAAGTGCTTTAAATTATGAAGTCATGTGACAAAATAAGAGGAAATTGGGTGAGAGTGATGCCTTAGAGTGTATTGGTACTTGAATTTGTTATGAAAAAGAGTGGCTATCATGGAGGTGTGTTATAAAAATAAAAATAAAAAGAAACAAAAAAGAGAAAGAGAAAAGAAAAAGAAATAGAAAAATAAAAAGATAAATTGTGTTTATGATTAAATAAAAAGATAGTTATGCCTGAATGGCAAAATAGGTGAAAAGGGGTGATAGATGAAAGAAAGGTAGTAGGGTTGATTAAAAGAGAGTGTTAATGGCATAATGTGATGTATTAAAGCGCTTAGGAACATAGTCACTATTTCTGGCCAAAATAGTCCTACCCGTCCCTTAGCCTACATTATAACCTGTAAAAGACCTATTTGATCCTAAGCTTAGCATTCTGATATTAGTAGAGCATTACACTAAGGGCAAGCCTATGGTCATCAGTTGCAACATATGAATTCTTTGTGAGAGTGAGAGCAAGGAGAAGCTTATACCCATGTTCTGAAAAATGCAATACTTGTGAGTGATTATGGGTAGTATCTTATGTCAGACACACATGGTTGATGAGTTTTGGGTTGTCTTGTATGATTCTTTGTGCCTTAACTTTTGAATACAAATTAACCATCATCACGAGTCTATGTTGGAGGTTGAATTATTTCTAGAAGTGATTAGAAAACTACTCTGTGTTAATAATTGTCGTGCCTGTCTTGATGAATATTTTGTGTTGTTACTGTGAAACCCTAAGTAGATGTTTAGATGGACATGATATTTTGTTCGAGGACGAACAAAGCTTTAAGTGTGGGGTGTTGATGATAGGCGTATTTACACGCCTAAAGTACTATAATTTACCCATATTTTAGCTAAGTTTTGAGGACAAAATATATAATTCATGCACTTTTAGTCTTTTTTCCTGTAAGTGAGCTAACAAACGTGATTAGCAAGTTTTCAGGTATAAATGATGAAGATTTCAGCATTTTATGGATAACTTGACGCCCAAGGAAGCTTCACGAAAGAAGGAAAGGAGAGCTTGGACGCCTAGGGACTAAAAGTGATGCATGGAAAACCTGTCCCGGGCAAAAACAGCAATTCTAAAGACTTTGGGGATCAGCAGTAACTTATTAGGATTAGGATAAGTACGCAGTATCCTAGTAGGATTAGGATAAGTACACAGTAGCCTAGTAGGAATAGGATATGGGTGTTATAAATATCCTATTGTGCTGAACTTTTTATTCATTCACTCATTAATTCATTCAACCCTTACAATTCAACTCATTCATCCTATTTTCTATTCAATTCTATTTTCTTCGACATTTAGTACTATTCACGTTACTTTCTGACAGAGAAAGCACGACCCTTGTGACCAAAGTGAGATCATGATGATGTTTATTGTGATCTCCGTTACAATCATGAGTAGCTAAACTTCTCTGTTGGGGTTATGGAAGCCTTATGAGATACTATCTATTGCTATGAGTTTGTGAATTCGTGACACGTATGCTGCTTATATCATTACTCTCTTCATCTTAATCTAAATTCTAGTGGTTGCAAACATATAGAATACGCCAGTATAGCATTAACTTGTTCGAAAGAAAAGTTATATGTCTGGAAAAGAGATAATGTCAAGGTAATAGGGCACCAACCCCTGTTAAAAAGTTAGTGTCATAACTGGATTAACCTCTTGGAGAATTTGTACCGTTAGATACACTTTAAGCTCGAAAGAGTTAAAGTGAAATAATCCTTGATGGTCGAAAGACGCCTGGATTTACCATAGAATACAATTCTCTATAAGCACATGCATGTCTGAATTCCGCATAACTCATAGCCAATAGAGATGTATAACTCATAAGGTGGACATAACCCCAACTCTCAATTCTCATTGATTAGAATCTTACTAAACATTCTTTCTTTTTACTTTGCTATTTTCCGTTTTCACTTTGTTACATTATTGCACGTTACAATCCCTCCTTTTACGAAACTTTCACCAAAAGTCTACTAATCTTTGATTACTTAGTGACCAAGTATTCTCTGTGGGATTCGACACCCAACCCAGTTGGGTTATATATTTGACAACGACCGCTTACACTCTTACGAGAGCTGTAGTTTGAGCGTTATCAATATTCACTATTTGTCTAACCTTGGAGTTCGTCTCTTGGACTCTAAGAATGGTGTTATGTTGGTACAGAAAGTGGCACAGTTGTCTCTTGATGCTTAGATCAAGAAGAAGTAGATGTTAGATTCTTTCTTGATAAAGATCAAGAATGATGTAAGTGGGCAGAAGGTAATGTCCTTCGAGATTAATGGTGATGTTACTTTGCATTACCAAGGGAGGTTGTGTGTTCCCGACGTTGATGGTTTGCATAAGAGGATATTTGTTGTGGCGCATGAGTTGCACTATATTGTTCATCCTAGTTCAATGAAAATATATCATGACCTTAAGGAGATGTATTGGTGGAACAATATGAAGAGGGATTTGGCTAATTTTATGGGCAAATGCATGGTGTGTCAGCAACTGAAAGTTGAGCACATGAGGCCCGAAGGATTTTATCAAGAAATTGAGTTGCTAGAAGAGAAGTAGGAAGTAATCAATATAGATTTTGTTACCAGTCTTCCTTGGTCTTGAAATAAATTTGATTTGGTTTGGGTCATCATGGATAGGATGACAAAGTCGACGTACTTTTTGCTAGTGAGGACTAACTTTCCGGTTGAGGGATTATGGAAGGTTGTATCTTCATGAGATTTTGAAGTTGAACGGGGCGCCTGTTTCTATCATCTCTAATCGTGATACGCAGTTTACATCTCATTTTTGGCGGTTATTTCAGAAAGGGTAGGGGACTAAGTTTATTCTGAGTACTGATTTTGACCCACAGTCGGAGGCAAAAAGGACTATTCAAACGTTGGAGGACATGCTTCATGCTTGTTTGATTGACTATGGTGGTAGTTGGGTTGAAAATTTACCTCTTGTGGAGTTTGCTTATAATAATAGCTACTACTCTAGTATTAGGATGGCTCCATTTGAATCCTCGTATGGTAGGAGGTATAGATCTCCTATTAGGTGGTTTGAGCTGGTGAAGTAGAGATATTTTCCCCGAATTTGGTTCAGCAAGCCATGGAGAAGGTGAAGGTAATTCGGGATAGACTTAAATCATCCCAAAGTCACTAAAATTCCTATGCAAATATGAGGTGAAAAGAGTTAGAGTTTGAGGTTAGGGATAGGGTGTTCCTGAAGGTGTCCCATGAAGGGTGTGATGCTATTTTGAAAGAAAGGTAAGCTCAATCCCCGGTATGTGGGTTCATACATGATTTTGAGGAGGGTTGGAAATAGTGCATATAAGTTGGAGTTGCCTTCTAATTTGAGATCCATTTACCCAATGTTCCATATTTCTATGTTAAGAAAGTGTATTGATGATCCATCGCAAATTATTCGTATAAAGGATCGTGGTACTTCAGATTCTTTGTCTTATGAGGAGATCCCGGTTAATATCCTGAATCGTTATATTCATTGGTTGTGAACCAAAGATGTGTCTTTGGCAAATGTTCTTTGGATGAACCATAGGAATGAAGAGGCTACATGGGAAGCGGAAGAGGACGTGAAGTCCAAGTCACTTTCAAAGTTGACCCTTGTAGAATCGAACACCATACTTTGGACGAGTCTAAGGTTCTTGGCAACTTGGCTCTAAGTGATTTCTATGAACATTCTTCAACTACTAAATACATCACACACTAGGAGTTGAACTGAACTAAGAAAAGTATGGGGTATTACAATAGCTCTCCCTTGGGAATAGTCATGCTCAAATGAAACTAGTTAAGCTGAGGATACTGAGGAACTGAGACTATATACTGGCATGCACAACTGTAAACAGAACTGCATGACTGAATCAAAAACATAGTAAGCGAGTGAACTAATCTGCAAATGCATGAAATTACATGAAGATAATCACATGGCTGAAACTAAAACTTGAAAATAAATGAGTTAAGAAAGACTGCTACCTTAGGATGAATCTGAGTTTGTGGAGAAGAGGTGAGGATACTTGTATCACATGTCTTCTTCTGCTTCCCAAGTAGCACTCTCAACAGACTGATTCTGCGAAAGAAGTTTGACCTAAAGAACTTTTTTATTCCTTAGTCTATGGATTTGGTGATCAAGAATCTCTAGTGGAAGTTCTTTGAATGAAAGGCTATTCTGAATACCTGTGCTTTCTAGAGGGACTACAACAGTTGAATCATCCATACACTTTTTCAATAAGGATACATGGCACACTGGGTGTACTGATGACAAGTCTGCAGGTAGCTCAAGCTCATACGCTACATTCCCCACACGTCTCAATATCCTGTAGGGACCTACATATCGAGGATTAAGCTTCCCTTTTTTTCCAAATCTCTTCACCTCTTCATGGGTGAAACCTTCAAATAAACTAAGTCATCGACTTCAAACTCAATATCTCTCCTCCTTACATTTGTATAAGATTTTTGACAACTCTGAGCAGCCTTCAATCTCTCTCAAATTAACTAGACTTTCTTCATAGCTTCAAACACCATATCTGGCCCAATCAAAGCAGCCTCACTCACTTCAAACCAACCAACTAGCGACCTACATCTCCTCCTATAAAGAGCCTCAAATAGGGCCATCTGAATACTAGAATGGTCACTATTATTGTAGGTAAACTCGATCAACAACAAGTGTTCATCCCAACGGCCATTGAAGTCAAGAACACATGCCCTCAACATATCCTCTAAGGTCTGAATGGTCCTCTCTACCTGACAATCTGTTTGAAGGTGAAAAGTTGAACTGAGATTAATTTGGGTACCAAGACCCTTCTAAAAGGCTTTCCAAAATTGAGAGGTAAACTGAGTACCCCTATCTGAAATGATGGACAAGGGAACTCCGTGCAATCTGGGCAACTCTCTAATATATAGATTAGCATAATCTTCAGCTGTGTAGGATGTATGAATTGGCAAGATGTGGGCTGATTTGGTCAACCTGTCTACAATAACCCAAATTGAATCATGTTGACGACGTGAATGGGGTAATCCTATCACAAAGTCCATGTTCACCTCTTCCCACTTCTAAGTAGGGAAACCAAACTCCTGCAATGTACCACTAGGTCTTTGGTGCTCTACCTTAACCTGTTGGTAAGTATCATACTTGGCCACAAATTCTGCGATATCTTTTTTCATACCACTCCACCAATAAACTTCCTGTAAATCGCGGTACATCTTAGTGGCTCCTGGGTGAATAGAGTAACGTGCGCGATGCGCTTCTGCCATAATCCGCTGTCTCAAATCGTCAATGCATAGCACACATAATCTACTCTGGTATCTCAACACACCATTTCCCCCTTGGGAGAAAACCTCTATCTCTTGGTCTTTAACTGACCCCTTCAGTTTGACCAAACTAGAGTCCTTATCTTGCTTTTCTTTCATTTCCAAAACTAGAGAAGATTCTGAACTACTCTGAACCCAAACATTCCCCTCAGTTGAGTCAACTAACCTCATACCCAATCTAGCTAACCGGGGAACTTCTCAAACCAATTCTCTCTTATCATTCTCTACATGTGCAACACTACCCATAGAAAGTCTACTAAGGGTGTCTGCCACCACATTGGCCTTGCCCTGATGATATAACACACTCATGTCATAATCCTTCAACAATTCTAACCACCTTTTCTGATGAAGATTTAACTCCCTCTGAGTAAACACATATTGCAAGCTTTTGTAGTCCATGAATACATCAACATGCACCCCATAAAGATAGTGCCTCTAGATTTTCAATACAAATACAACAACAGCTAGCTCAAGATCATAGGTAGGGTAGTTCTTTTTGTTAGCCTTAAGTTATCTAAAGGCATAGGCTACAACCTTACCTCTATGCATAAAAAAAAACAGACCATCTCTAGAAGCATCACAATAGACAACGAATCCATATGTACTATCAGATAGCACTAAAACTGGGGCTAAAGTGAGTCGAGCCTTCAACTCCTGAAAACTCTTCTCATAAGAGTTTGAACACTAAAACTTAACTTTCTTTTGGGTCAATCTAGACATAGGGAATGCAATAGATGAAAACCCTTCAACAAAACATCTGTAATAGCCATCTAAACCCAAGAAACTCCTAATGTTTGATAGAGAGATAGGTCTAGGCCAGTTTCTCACTGCTTCGATCTTTTGGGGATCAACTCTAATGCAATCACCGAAAATAATATGACCGAGGAAAGCTACTAATCTTAGCAAAAATTCACACTTACTAAATTTGGTGAATAATTGATGATCTCTAAGTGTTTGTAATACAATTTTGAGGTGGCCTGCATGATCATTTTCACTACATGAGTAGACCAGGATGTAATCTATGAAGACTATGACAAATATGTCTAACTACTACTTGAACACTCTATTCATAAAGTCCATGAAAGTTGTTGGCGCATTTGTTAGCCCAAAGGACATGACTAGAAACTCGAAATAACCATAACGGGTTTTGAAAGCTGTCTTTGGAATATCACATTCCCTTACTCTAAGTTAATAATAGCCGGATCTAAGGACTATCTTGGAGAAGTAACTTGCACCATGGAGTTGGTCAAATAAGTCATCAATCCTAGAAAGAGGATATTTGTTTTCGATTGTGACTTTATTCAATTGACAGTAGTCGATACACATTAGGAGAGAACCATCTTTCTTAAGCACAAATAGGATGGGAGCACCCCATGGAGAGACACTGGACATTATGAAACCTTTATCTAAGAGGTCTTTAAGCTACTCTTTTAACTCCTTAAGATCGGCTGGAGCCATATTATATGGAGGGATGGAGATAGGCTGAGTATCTGGAAGAAGGTCAATACCCTATTTTATTTCCCTATTGGGAGGTATCCCTGGAAAATCTTTAGGAAACTCATTGACTATACGGACTTACTGAACTATTGGAGCCTCAAACATAGTATCTTTGACTTGAACTAGATAATAGATGCACCCTTTTAATATCAACTTGCTAGCTTTGAGATAGGATATGAAATGACTCTTGGGAGACACGGAATTACCTTCCCACTCAAAGGCTGGCTCATCAGGAAACTAAAAATTCACTACTCGAGTGCGACAATCTATAGATACATAACAGGTAGGGAGCTAATCAAACCAAGAATAATTTCAAAATTTACCATGTCTAAATTATCAGGTCTGCTAATATGATCTTATGAAGAAAAGTGATAGGACACTTTTTATAGACTCATTTAGCAATAACTGACTCACCCACTAGGTGAAAAATAAGAAGGGCTTAGGGAGTTTTTCAGGACCTACCCCAAAATTCACTGCAACTAATGGGGTCACATAAGAGAGATTCGACCCGGGGTCCAACAGTACATAAACATCAAGATGAAAGAAATAAAGCATACCAATAATAATATGTAGCGAACTCTCCTAATCCTGATGGGATGGTAAGGCATAGAATTAATTCCGGCGCTGATCGCCACCAGTACTGGATGATATACCCTGATGAGGGACTGGGCGACTTAGAGGAGCTAGTATGCTAGTAGCTTGAATCTGGGGACGAACATCCCTGCTCCCATGCTTAGCATATGGACACTCTTTGATTCCATGACCCAACATACCTCATCTATAACATCCTTTCTATCCCAACAAGCAGTCACCAAGATGATTCTTACCATACTTAGCACATGAAGGATAACTGGGTTTTCCACCCACATTACTCTGAGACCTGGCCATAGAAGTTCTACCCCACAGCTCTTCTCTGGTTCTGGATGCAGGAGCACTAGCTGAAGATAATGCTGGTATAGATGAGCGATCCTAAACCTGCGAATGATTTCCCACTCCAAACCTTGTCTGGCCCTAGTCAAACTGCTCAGTTCTAACCTTCTTATTTCCCCTCTCTCTCATTTTAAACTTTTCTGCCTCAATCTATTGAGCATGAATCAATAGCCTAACGAGATAAATATCTTTAATAAGTATGGCAGTCCAACACTCCTTGACCACCAAACTAGATACTCCAGTAACAAACTTACTCATACCCGACCTAGGGTCAGCCATCGTGTTAGGGGCATACTTAGACAATGGATTGAACCTAAGGCAGTATTTTTTTCACTAACATCGAGCCTTGACTCAGGTTTATGAACTCTTCTACCTTAGATTCTCTCATTTTATGACTCAGGTTTTATGAATATCGAGCCATCATGTTAGGGGCATACTATCTAGAAATGTTTCCTAAAACACCTGCCAACTTATAAGAGCTGCATTCTCACCTTTACCATTCTTCCACATTACCACCCAATCATATGTCACATCTTTCAGCCTATTCTACACTCTCTTCCTCAGTAACATACATAATTTGGGTGTTCTTTCTCACCTCATCTAAGTAAAACTGTGGTCCTCACCTGTTTTTTACCCAATGAACTCAGAAGGATTCATTCTCATAAAGTCATAAATTCTGGTTGCAGCTAAATCACCATTCTGCTGAAGTGGAACTGCAGCCTGATGGTTGCCCTGGAAATTGGCAGTCACAGCTTGGGCCAACGCCTGAAAGGCAGCCCAAAATTCAGTAAGAGATACATTCTCATTCAGAGGGTCAACAGGCTGGGGTGGCTGATTATCATTTCTATGTACATTAGCTCAGCGAGGAGGCATATTCTGTCATGTAAGAGCACGAGTTAAAATCATATAGAGACACTGTAAGAATGATAGATCATGAAAGAAAAGGATGATTTCCTAAATTATTCCATAGCCTCTTGCTCATAAATATAGCGTGCTTCACACCCATGATCAAGACTCTACGTAACGCGACTTTTTTGACTCCCCAGTACTCTTTAAACCTTAGACTATGATACCAAGTTTGTAACACCTTGAAAATGGGTCCTGAAATATCACACAGTGCTCAATACTATGAGTGGTCTCAATCTAACCCCTTAAGCCTTCTACTAAAGTTGTAACTCATAATACAGGAATCTAAGCATGCAAAACAATATTGAACTACTGAATACTGTCTGAACTAAACTAGAATTAATTGAACATAATGTCTAAAAGTGTTTAACTATGAAATCTGAATAATCAACACTGTAAATCTAAAATGTATCTAATAGTTGGACAATCATTTATCACTACTAACTGGAAAGTCGTTGGGATAAACCCTCAACTAACTCAAACTGATTAAAAATAACTGAATAAACTACTTTGAAAATCTAGAAATCTGATTAACTGGGTCCCCAAACTTTAAGGACTCACTAACTTTAGGGATGTAGAGAAAGATGCTCACGGTCAAACATGTTGTTGGAACTGAGCACCTGAACCACATTATTAAACAATGTAGCACATAGACATATATGTGGATTGGTACTTTTAGTATGTACTAAGAATGTGGAGGTGAATACATAAGTAAAACTGTGATGGAATGTATATCTTTCTCATAAACAATGCATGCTAAGTATAAATGGCTCACCTTGTCTTGAGTAATTGAAAGATGAAATCATAAATCATGAATGATAAAACATACTATATGAATATTGTGAGCCACCACACTTAGTTCTAAATTTGTACTTGAAATCTATTTTTAATTTATTTCTAATCTATACTTGAAATCTATTTTCAAATCATGCACGCTAAGTGTTTGAAGGGCTCACTTTTATCATATGAAAACTAAAGTTGAAGTTCTGTAAGTAGTGTCTTAAGTAGTACCATATCTGAGTAATTTTGTGAGCCTTTACACTTAGTTTTTTAAAAGTTATTCTGTTATTCTATTTTTAAGTCTTAGGCTTAGGGAGGTTCTTCTAACCGACATACACTATGTGAGCTATCATAGTATCCAACGTCTAATTCCCATAAGGGAAAACCTTACGTTGGGGAGAGGTGTCATACTCTTGCCAAGGAGTATAACCTGAGCTAAGTGATCATAATTTGTATCTGTCATCCATATACATGGGAATGAACTGAATCTGTACCTATGTTGGCTCGTAGTTCTGGGGAATGTAAACTAGAACTCACACCCAACTCGGTGCTAAATACTAAAAGGGAAGCCCGGTGCACTAAAGCTACCGCTATGCACGGTGTCCGGGGAAGGGCCACACCACAAGGGTGTATCATACGCAGCCTTACCTTGTATTTCTTCCAGAGGCTGTTGCCAAGGCTTAAACTTGTGACCTCCTGGTCACATGAAAGAAACTTTACCAGTTACTCCAAGGATCCCCTTCAATTTACTACTCGGTGCTAAATACTACTCCCTTTAATTTATATGCTCATTCTATAAGAATTCCACTTCAAGACTAACATAAGGGTTTACAATGAAAACCAGTTATGCATCTTTTTACTTTAAACTATAATAAAACAAACTGTGTAGATTCCATATCTTAGCTAAGGATCAAAAGATCAAACCTTGTTCAAAATATGAATATAAACTAGTCTTAGGGTGCTTAAATGTATAATCTTCTTGAAATATCAATACTTATACTTAGGGCTTAAAACTCATGTTTTAAACTCATATCAAATCATCACAAAGTTTATGCTAAATAATAAAATCTTGACATTCTTTAATAATTCTAGTCAATATAATGAAATTCAATTCTCAATCCGTAAAATCATGCCACACGCATAAAGATGTGAAAGGAAACATGCAACTCAACATTTAAATCACTTGTAACATCAACATCTTTGAACAATAATAATTGGGTATGAACCCTAAACTGAAATTCATATAATTTCATGTAAAATTCAACTCTAAAATTAGTTTTGGGCACAAGGATGAAAGGAGTATCCTTGTTCATAAGCCCACATATCTTATTTAATTATTTGAATGCAAAAGCTTGAACTTTGAATTCATAACGATGTTCTTGAAGTTTCTTCTTGAAGTTATTGAACCCAGATTATCTTGAAAAGGGAATGGTGAAACCTTGGATTTCTTGGACTCAAGTTTGAAGCTTTAGGGTTTTCTTGGAGAGAAATTTGGTGAATAAAGAGCGTAATATGCTTAGAATAAGGTTAAATAGCCTGCTTTCATGAATTAGGGTGAGATTAATTGACTTAAATGCCCTTATGAAATTTAAAATCGTGACTAGAGTCCAATTTTGCACCTCACCGCGATGCAGTGCTATCGCATTGCGTCACTGGAAACAGACGAGTGTGAATTTTAACTTCACTGCGATGCGTTACCAGCTCCACCGCATATTTTGATATGATGCGGGCCAAGTTTGGTGAGCTACTTAAAAGGACGATTGTGATTTAGGGGCTCACCGCGATGCGGTATAATCGCGGTAAGCTACTGTCTCATACGAAAAATACCTTAACTTCTCACCTAGGTATCGTATTAAGGCAAAATTGGTATCGTTGGAAAGCTGACTCAATTATCTATAATTTTGCATGTCTTGAGCTAGAAAATTCTACATACATCAAGAGTTATATACTTTCAAAGTTGAACCTTGTAGAATCGAACACCAAACTTTGAACGAATCTAAGGTTCTTGGCTCAACTTGGCTCTAGGTGATTTCTATGAACATTCTTCATCTACTAAACACTTCACACACTAGGAGATGAACTGAACTAGAAAAAGTGCAGGGTATTACACCTACCCCATGGTTATTGTATATCATTTATGAGTTATGAGTATGGTTTGGAAGGTCCTTAAAGTGTTTTTAGGAGTGCTTTGAGTGATCTTGAGGTTTCTAGTAGCCTTAAAGATGATTTTTTTGAATTCTTTCATTATTTGGTGATTCGAGATTTAGTTGGTGATTCTATCTATTCATTAGATCCAGAATATTAATTTTTCGTTTGCAACGTGGTTGGTTTAGGTGTCAAACCATTATATTGAGTTTTGACAACTTAGACGAGAAACTAGTTAAAAAGCCTAAAGAAATCTCGAGGGTTAACTTTTTTATAACAACCTCTTTTGATAAATCTAATGGTTTCATTGAGTTAAATACGTCAAAATTAGCCTAGTAACATTATTAGTTTTCTTTTGTGGGGTCCCAAAAAAATCTTGAGGGTCCATTTGCAAGATTTTTGTCATTTTTCCTTTGGTTGGATGCTATTATCTTATGAAAGTCATTCCCTTAATATCAATCACATGGACATTTGTTGCCATTATGGGCATTGAATATGTTACTCATCACGATTGCGTGGTGGGGTACCACAATTACGAAAAGTAAGTTTGTTGAACGGATCAGGTTTATTGATTGCGATTGCTAGGCCCACCTTCCACGATCGTGATGATGTATTAATCATCACTCAACATTGACCATTAGGATCATGGGATCTGTGATCATAAAGTATTGATCACCTAAACAATATAAATTCTCCATTTTCTCGATTTTCTTATTTTTGGACCTTGGGACCTTGGCATTAGCAATTTTAAAGGAGAATTTTCATCAAAGGTGTTGGAGTATGCTTTTAAACATAATTTCTATCATTATTCATGAATTAGATTTGAAAAACGTCTTCAAAACTTTTATTTTAAACTTGGATTTTTGGTTTTAACCTGGTATTAGGAAAATTAATTTTATTTGATTTCAACTTATTTTTCAATGGTTTTGCATATTTAGAATCCTTGGAATATGAAAAGATTGATTAGTAAAATAATTCTTGTTAGTTTTTTTCCTTCAGTGTCGATTTTTGAATAATATTTATACCCGAAATGAAAGTATCTAATATGGGTATCATTAGACTCTCTGTGACATGTAGATGATGTTTTTAATACATTTGGTTTGTTGCATGAATGCACAAAAGGGCGAGGTTTCTTATTGAAGTGTCTAGGCTTGAGATTCAGCTTATTGAGATAGATTATGACTTAACTTTCTTTAGACCAGGCTAGATAGTTAACCATTTATGTAAAGTATGCTACATTTGTAGATCTTATCCTGAGATTTATAATATTAGATCACACTTTCATCATGTTGCTCGTGTGGGGGCTTATGTGGTTATTATTGATTGGAGGAAATACTATTATTTTGATGCCTTTGCGGGGGTTAGTATTGACCTTATGTTATCATTATTTCCTTTTATCATTATATTGTGATGTGAGTGGAGGCTTAAATTGATATAATTGACCTTATTTGAGCATTACTTGCCCTTATCATTACCATGACGCCAGAGAAAGGGGCTTGGGTTGATATTATTGATGTCTCACATGACACTTTATTATTGTGTTTCCATGTGATGTCTTATATCATGAATTACTAACATTGAGGAGATTTGAGCTTATTTATACCACTATTGGATTGATTCATTACATGATAATCGATTTGCTTATGAGGATGTATCTTTATTTTGTTCATCCTTATGCTTAAAATTTGAACCACCAAAACCATTGAATTTGAATTATAAATGAAACACTTTATAAAACACCTTGATCGAGGGATGTGCCATCAAGGTCAATTGTGATACGAGATTTTGATAATAAATGGGTTGTGAACTCTTCATGGTGTTCTACCTTAGAAGCTTTTAGTTGATAGGTAGATATAAGGTGATATTGAGACATTTCTACATCGCCATTGCATTGTTGCTTCAGTTGTATTTATTTTATGTGTTTTATATTGTTTATTTTATCTTTTTATATTCATGTACATTTATTTGTATATTGTTGTTATATTTGTAGAATAGTTAGGAGATATGATTTGAGCCACCGTTGGAAACTTCCATGTGTGCAGATTGAAGTTAGCTTATAGTATACTTCATTTGTTTAGTTTTTTACTTTGTTCGGTTAGCCTATGATACCTGCTGAGTAGAAGTGGACCTTACGCACACCTACTTTCTATACTTTTTCGGTGCAGATCCTCTTTCGTGTGTGATTCGTAAAGCTTAGGTTCGTGCTTGTAGAGGCAACTTCGAAGTATTGGTGAGCTCCCCGATTAGGGCCTCTTTCCAGACTTCATCTTTTCTTTATTATATCTTTATCGTATTAATTAGAGACAAAGTTGTGTATTTTTGTACTCTCATCAGTATTAGTGATATTTACTCATGTGTATTTTTGTACTATTTTCAGTATTAGTGATCTTTACTCGTGACATCAAGTTTTGGAATTGGAGTGGTATTTTCCTTAGTTTTGGATATTTCTCTCTTTCTCTTTCTCTCTCTCTATCTATCTCTCTCTCTCTCTCTATATATATATATTAAAAATGTGAAGACCCTTAGAAAAGTGATTTGAACTTTTTGCCCTTCCTTAAAAAAGGTTGTAATAGACAAAATTATTTTTTCACATATTTTCTTCAATTATTCATTGTCTCTTCACATATTTCCTTTAATTATAATTTAATATGATAAGAAATATTAGGAGAATTATATTTAAGGAGTCCTACAATATATGGTAAGAATTCTAAATATATAGGAAAGAAAATTAATGTAATTTTCTTTTTCCCTATGTAACTGAAGAAAATAATAGCAGAATTCGAGTAAACCCGAAAAATATATGGTAAAAAAAATTAGAAAAAATCTCCTAAAATAAATGGGAAGAATAATTTAATTTTCTTTCACCATTGCGTGTATATTATTAAACTGGTGTTCAATGTTTTGTTGGTTAAGAGCTCTCTATATTATATAGGGAAAATTTGTATTTAATTCAAAGGTGAATGTGATTTCCATTGAACATGAGTGGTTGGGGTGGCATGACGAAAGAACAACAATTGAAAAATGTTAACCTTGAATATTACTCTTCCGATTGAATAACGGAATCGAATAGAAAAAGTGCTTATTTCAGATTCGGGCAATTGCTTTTTCTTTTTCCTTTTCTAATTTTACTCTTACAAAAGTTATGTTTGTGTTATTTTGTGATATGTTTTAGTTTTATGAGTTCTTCAAACTGATGAAATCTATGTCTCTCTTTTTGTGTAATATGTGGTTAATTTGAAACAGACAAGATCAGGCTATCTCAGATATTTCACTTTACATGATTTGGTGAGGAGTCTTGTAAGAAATTCGAAGAAAGTGAAATATGAAAAAGTGGTTCAGAAGATATCATTCTCAAGAAGATCAACAAGGAGTTTAACATTATGATAATGGACTCGTGAGTCTTTTTTAAAATAAAAATAAAAATTTATGTCTTACTTTTTCCATGACAACTTAATTTTATTTGGTATTTGACAACAAATACCCAAGATATTCTCTCATAGAGGGGTCTAGAGAGATAGAACGCACACAATTCATGTCAGCTACAGAAACCAGCTAGCTAGAATTCAATAGCAACGTCAATTTCTATAGTTCAGTAAATATCATATTTCAGAATTATAGTAGAAATAGAAGTTATTGATATGTAACGTTAGGAGGGCATATTTAAAAATTATAGTAGAGATAAAAGTTATTGACATGTAATGTTGGGAGGGAAACATAGCAGTGAGAATTGTAGTAAAGATAGGTGTTATTGAGTGGTAAAGTTAGGAAGGAAAAGTATTAGATAGGTAAAGAATTAGATAGTCATCATATATATGAATTAAGATATCCTCTAATGTGCATGGTGTAGAAGTCCTTGCTTTTGGTACGTTGCCTCTTTATTTTAGAATCAATTAATACTTACATTATTTATTCTCTTTGTAGATGTAGACTACATTGATCTAGCAACAATGGCTTTAGAGAAAATTGTAAGTATCCGATATTTATCCACTGTTCTTAATTATCTAATGTGATTTGTGATATATGTGTTATCTAGAGAAACTTGATTTATGAATCAACTTCATGAGGATCCTTATTCTGTCTGGCATGAAACCAATTAAATTATACTAATACTTGGATGTCTAATTTGTTCGCGTCGATTCTTCGTCTTCGCATTCACAGTTGAGATTTCAAAGGGTACATAAAATTCTCAAGGCAAATTGAATTGTGGAGTTGAACATATTCGCTTTAAAGAATTTATTTTTTACTTGATCAGTATTTTTTATATTTATCTATAAATTTCATTTATAGGACTCTTTTGTGTTCCTTGCTGATATTTATCCTTTGTTCTTAATTATCTATTGAGATTTGTGATATATGTGTTATCTAGAGAAACTTAATTTATGAATCAACTTCATGAGGGTTCACATTATGTCTGGCATGAAATCAATTAAATTGACAAGGTTTACACAATCAACGGATGATGCTCAAATCATCATATTCATACAAGTGTGAATTCTATCAATTTATGTACCGTTTCTATTAATTTGTGAATTTTATTTAAAAAAGTCTTTGTGGTATATTGTTGTGATTCCTAAGTAGACCTTTGATGATTTTATTGTTTACTGTTTATAGACTTTCTACATTTTCTTCTTATTGTGCTTTTACTTGAAGTTGTCTTTTTGCATTCATTATTATCATCCTTCCGGCTTTCTTTATTTCTTACTTAATAGCTTTAAAAGTAATTCTACGCACCAATGTAGTCAAAGGCATGCTTAAAGCGTCCCTGAGCCTTGATACATAGAGATAGTAGTGAGGGGCTTAGATATATTATAGAAAAAAAATTGTAATTAGAAAATTAAAGTGATTTAAACTTTTTGTACTTCATAAACAAACTCTCCTTTAGATAAGGTTATCCTTTCACATTTTTTTTCAAATAATTATCATTAAATTATTACTCAAAATTTATTCTAAAAAAAAACAAATAAGGAAGAACCTTATACCTAACAGGAATTAAATATAAGGTGTGATATTTTTAGTTTAGAGTCCTACATAATTTTTGTAAGGAAAAAGCTATTCATAGAAAGGAAAAAATATTTAAGCACAATACTTTATGTTCAACAAAAAATTATGCATGGAAAAGAAAGAATCCCCCATGACTTTTTAAGCAAAAAATTTGGAACAAAATACGTTCTTTAAAAGAAGAAAAAATATATTTGACTCAGGTAAGAAATCAAAATATTTAACACTTACAAATTAGTTAGAATTTTACCTTATTTACATCTACAGACTACATCTACATCTACAATATACTAAAAGTGCGAAGACGAAAAATGATTTGAACTTCTTGTCTTTCATTAAAAGTCAATATAATAGACAAAATTATCTTTTTATTTTTTTTCCTAAATAAATAAATAAATAATTTAAAATATAAAAACTAGAAAAAAAAATGCCTATTTTTAAAAATAGGACTCGTTTTATTTTATTTTTGGGTATGATATTTCTGAATTATAAAGGGTAAGTATTGAATTATTTTTGGTTAACAAATGACTTTCCCAAAAAAACAAAGTATTCTAAGAACTTAATTTTGTTCATGTTTTGGAGTACAACAATATGGAAATTTTAATTATTTTTTTTATTTGTCTTATATTTTATATTTTTCATGTCTTTTAACTATTAATTTTTTTTTACATAAACTTTAAAGTCGTAGGTAAAAGATTTATGATAGTCTTTTTGAGGTAAAGTTTTCTTAGCCTTTTTAAGTTTAGTTATTTGATATAAGTAATAAATCATAATATTTAACACTTCTAAATTAATTAGAATTTTTACTTTATATAAAAAATAATCTCTAAACTCCTATTTTAAGTTATATTTTGAATCAAAACTTACAAGAAACATATCCTCTCCTACTTCTACTTTTCTCTTTTTATTTGATTTAGATTCATATCATTTTCCTATATTTATTATCATCATTCTTTATACTTTTTTCAATTTCTTTTAGCTAATAGCTTTAAGGATTATATATGAGTTATACATAATCAATAATTTCTCTTTGTTTAATAATTTCTCATGTTTCTATCTCAGATGAAAATTTCTGAAAAAAAATAAAATTAGAAGAAATAAGCAAGTTGCTGCTTAATGAAGTAGCCAAGAAAGTCAAAAGGTTTATCTCTCTCTTTTTTCTTTCTTTCTTTCTTTGTTTAATTGTGACTTAATTTTTATTATGTTATTAGATTATATTTTGATATAGGTATATTATTCGTTGGTATTATAATTAGATCTTTAATTAAAATTAT
This sequence comes from Capsicum pubescens, assembly GCA_030864215.1. Lineage (NCBI taxonomy): Eukaryota > Viridiplantae > Streptophyta > Magnoliopsida > Solanales > Solanaceae > Capsicum > Capsicum pubescens. The sequence goes on along the minus strand of CM061544.1, from coordinate 104,161,791 downwards.
TAGTTGATTTTAAAATATAAGATTAATTCTAATTATTTTCTATTTAATTGTCCGATCAGTTGAAATTAACGAGTTAGAATATTAGTTCTTAATGCATGAAGTTAAGTTCTTTTATATTTGCCTAAAAAATATTTTATTATTATTATTTGATCTATATTAGAAATAAAAACATTTAAATGAAAAAAAAAAAAAAGGCCAGGACATTTGAAAAGTTAAGAGAATCAAAGAAAACCGAAATTATTGACGAAATTGTCAGAAGAATCTATGTATATTTTATGAAAATAATAATTTAATTTACATGAAATTCTAATTAAATTTGTTCTTTTCATTTGTAAAATGAGATACAGTTTATTTATGTCATATGAATAGATATGACATTTTTAACGTAAATTGCTACTTCTTAATAATATTATTTTTAATTCTTCTGTAGATTTTATCGATTAACTTGAAAGGCACATGAAAAGCACGTACACTAATCTAGTATATATATATATATAGAGAGAGAGAGAGATGGCCTGAATTTAGTATTAAATCTCGTATTTTGATTGTACATTATTTCTTTTCCGCGTCTTCACCTCTTTATGTATTGGGCTTACCTACCAAGGGTTGTATGGGGTAGGTTCTATCATGACCTCTAGTTTTGAGACATGATAGAAACTTATCATGTAAAGCATGCTATGTAGGGAGTGAATTTTAGGTGTTTATATTATTAGGGTTGATTATTATTATTGTGATGCTCATGTGGGGACTTGTGTTGATCTATTTATTGATTAGGGTGATTATTATCACTGTGATGCCCGTGGAGGGATCATGTTGACGTTATTAGTATCTTAATTTGTAACACCCCGCATTTTCTTAGCGTATTCTAAGTCCCAATACATGAGTATTCGTATATAAAATTTTAGAAACATTCATTATTTTCCAGTTTAGAGTCTTCCATTGTATAGAAAATTAAATTAGTTTTCCAATGATATAAAATTTTCCCAAATCCAATAACTGGGTAAGAAGTTATGACGATTTTAAGTTTCAATTGTTAAACACCGTCATTTTAACCCTTAGCACTTCGCGGAGTCAGTGTAAATAGCAATTGTCAATTTTCAGTGTTTCTCCATGATAGTGGCATGTCATGTTGTAGGCCCAGTTCATAATTGTCCAATTTCAATGAGGCAGCGCGATCATGGGGCGTCGTGCCAATGGTGAAAATAAGAATCAAAGGGGCACCGTAATTTCTTCGCGGCGCGCCGTCAACCCAGTTCCCAGTTTTCAGTGACACGGCATGATAGCTCCACGTTGCACCAGGTGCCCATTTCAGAAAAAATTCGACGAAAATTAAAAGTTTCACCCAAGGGTAAAACAGTCTTTTCCCCTAATTTTAATCCGTCCAGGTATACTTTTAAACCCTAAAATATTTTAAACTCATTATTTTAATTATTTTCCCCAAATCAAGAAGTTTTCTCTCCCAAATCAAAAACCCTAACTCTCCAATTTCAAGGCCAATCCTCAAGAACTCACCAAAAACTTTAGAAAATTCATCAGTTAAGGTATGTTAGATGTTCATCCATGGATTCCTTTCATCCATGGAGTCCAAGTAACCTATTGAAATTTTAAGTTTTAGTCTTTTCAAGATATTTGATTTTAAATTATGATTTCATCCATGAATCTTCATGTACTGTTGATTCTATATCATGTTACCATGAAATTATTATTAATATTCGATCCTCCATGTTTTAATATTATTTTTTATCGAATTAAACCATGATTTAATATTATTATGATGAATTCATGATATTCCTACAAGTTCCATGACATTCCTATGATTGGTTTAAACCTTGAACTACAAGTGTTTGATAAAATGCCTACATGAGTGATTTATTTACTAAGAGCCTTCATGTTTTGATCTCCAAGTTTTATTGTCATTTTATTATAATTGTTTTGAGTCTTGGGGGTATTGAATACCCGAAATCCATAGTTGTCTATTTAGTCTAGTCTCAGTACATTACAGAATAGTCTTCAGAACATACTATGAGCATTTTCAGGATAGTCAAATATCAGTCAGTTAAACTCAGAACAGTCTAGTATTTCAGTGTATTTCAGTTGGGAGTAGGATTTAGCACCGAGCGAATGTTGGGATGGCTGCTTCCTCGTCCGATAGGAAGAGTCATTCTTAGCAGTTCCTATACTCCAGAACTACGTAGCCAGCGTAGGATATGAGAAGTCACCCGTCAGATTAGGCTTGGCTATCTCGCAGGGGTCACCCGTTAGTTCAGACTTGACACCCTTAGTCCTTTGGACATTATATCAGTTTTGTAGATCCACACAACCATTGTTAGTAACCGTGGCATGGTATTAGCACCCTTCCAACTAGGGTTACAAGTTGGACCCCGATTAGCTCAAATTGGGGAATTTCGGTTAGATGATACCTCTCACAGTCTCAAATACAGTCCTAGTTCAGTTATTCAGTATTAGTGTTGTTTGACCAAAGCATACAGATTTCAGTTATTTTAGTATTTCAGTTTACAGATATTACTCAGTTCATGTTATATGCTTGGTCATGCATCCTCAGTAATTATAAATTTTTCATGCATACTCAGTATTTACAAATTTCCAGATATTCCCAGTACCTACAGATTTCATGCTCTCTATTCAGTTCTCCATGTTTTACATTCATATTCAGTTAATTATTAGTTATGTTCATGAAACTATGTTTATCAGCCTACCTCATTTAGCATACCAGTACATTCAAAGTACTGATAGCATACCTTTCTTTTGTGCTATGATGTATTATATCATAGGTGCTGACGCTCAGTTCTCGGACCACGCTTAGACTTCACTTCTCAGGCTATCAGCAGTATAGTAGCAGTGGTGAGTCCTCATCATTCGAGGACATATTCTTTTACTTCATATCTCTATTTCAATAGTTAGCAGAGTTAGTTGGGGGCCTGTCCCATCAACTCATATTCAATCAGTCAGTTTTAGAGGATTTTCAGACATTAGAGTCAATTATTCAGTATACAGACATTACAGTTAGTTATCCAGTTTATCATTATTTTATCAAATTTATTCAGTTGTTTTTATAGACTTGTATTTCAATTTTAAATTCAGTTATTAAAACCTTATGGCATGTTAGTATTCTTCAGCATTTATGATTATGTTATCCAGTGCTCACAGCAGGTACCAGGTCATGGGTTAGTTTGTGGTCCCTTGAGACTGTAAGCACCGTGTGACGACTAGGGGGTAGTCCCGAGTCATTACATAATTGGTCCTTATTATTATTGTGATGCACGTGATAGGAATTGTGGGGACTTTTTCAATACACTGAGTTGATTCTATCATTGTTTCCTATGTGGGGTTTTATATTATCCTTGGTGGCGCTTTGATCTAGTTTTGCTCATACTAATGCCCTGTGGGGGCTTTTTGTAATGTCCCGAGTGTTTTTGCATTTAAATAGAGCTAAGAACAAGCCTGTGTGACACCTAGATCAAGCATAAACCACTTTAGGATGGGTTTGAAAGAACTTATCCAAAATAACAATCATGCCCAAAACTAGGTGTCAATAGTGTAAGAACTACTAATACAATTCAGGAGTCAAATACATCAGAAAAATATCCACAAGGGAATAATATCTGTCTCTGAATACTAATAAAGACATAACTACTATAGAAATATAGAGGTGAACTTCGGACGCATAAATATCCAACCGCTACCTTGGAAGCTCCACCAATTGCCCGAGTCAAGAAAGCTGAGGCGCACTCGAGCTAGGACCTGAACCGAAAAGGCGCAGAACGCATGAATACGGTCCAATTGTACTCAGTAGGTATCATAGGCCGACCAAGCAAAGTAGTAAATAAAGCATACAAAATATACACTAAGGGCACGCCACATGTAATTAGAAAATATCCCACAACAATAGCCCACACCGCTTGCACTAACTGTTTTAATATATCACATAAGCACCAAGACAGAACACGAATATACATTACATCATATATAAGAAGAACAAAGGAAAACATGTATATTCAAAAATCACCGAATACAAGTAAAAGAAGATAAGACAATTACATAAATGACAAGTCAATACGACAATACAACACAATATAAACACCATAAAGTAAGTGAAATGTATATGATGATGATGACGCACGAGGTCATTGCACAACCTCTAGGATTGTCTCACAGTCCCCGTATACACCTACGGAGGAAAGCCTCCCAACGTAGGACTCATGGGGAGTTCGTCAATCCGTATACAATCCACATATCACATATCTCCTTTCTGGCATATCCTTTGGAAAGGGTTTTATAAGATATTGCAATATCTTATCCCCGGCATATCCCCCGGAGAGGGTTTTAAAAAGGTGTTGTCAATGTTATTCAAGTATTGCCACGGTGGTACCAATATTTTATGAATGAATATGATATGAGATGTAATGCTCACAATCAATCACAATGAGTATTTTCACAATCAACCATATGATATATTTACACAATGATACATTTTACAACCAACCACAATGATACATTTTCACAACCAACCACAATGATACATTTTTACAACATGTGACTCAATATTCGATCATTATTTCCATTTCATCCATGAATTTCCGCATGTCTCATATACCAACAAGTATGAATATATCACAATACCAATGGTTCTGCATTAGACATTTCAACAACGCAATATAATTATTCACATGTATTCAAGGCTATCAACATCACATAGGATCCCACACAGTCACAAACATCACATAATATCTTAATTTTGATAATCAAATCACATATAGGGCACCACACGGGTAAAATACACAGATAGATATTTTTCATGATTAGTTCCCACCCTTAACATGCATTTTGTACCATCATTTACTATCCAATCCAGTTTGAAAGAGTTAATCCATAACCTACCTCAAAAGTCAAAACTGATCTACTACACTTCGAACCTACGACCTTATTTTTCACGAATAATCTTGAAATCTACTAAAAACATCAAATATGGAATCAGCGCGTCAACACAAAATCAATGACACACATATTGACTACTTTGATTTGGGGTCAAAACGGACCCCCAGAACGAGTTTTCGAAAAAGAAGGGAAAAATCAGAACTTTACTTCAGAAACATGTTCCTCATTTTTTTAGGAATCTACAGCTAAAAATTCAAGTTAAATCGAGTCAAAAACGAAGTTCAAATTGAAGAAAACCTATTTTTAAGCTTTATTGGGTAAAATCTTTGAAATCAGGGTTAAAATCAAGAATCAGAGTTGTTTTGAAGGTTAAATTGATGAAAAACTAGTAATTATAAGATAAAAATATTATTCAAGTGAAAAGAAGTGAAATTGGGGTTTAAAACCAAGCCCTAGAATTTTTGGAGTTTTGAGAAATTACTAAGAAAGGGTGAATTCTTACCTTAAATTCGTAATAAAATCAATAAATAGGTGTTAATCCAGCTTCCCAAGCTTCCACCAACTTTACTTTTAAGCTCCCACACTATTTTACAATTTAACTCCCAAAATTCAATATTAAAAATGAGCAAAATAGGCCAAAAAGGGGGGAAATGCTATTTTATAGCAGAAAAACTGCACTATTGCAGTTTTTTTTAAGTCCAAGCGGACTTCGACGGGGTGCCCAGGATTAGTTCGGAGTCTGATATAAAACGAACTATGCAACCACACTAAATTCGATATTTCAGGCGCGATGGCGATATCATATTTTTATAAAAACATCGTTTTCATAAAATTGAACCCGAAACCCGAAATTGCAATTTTTCAAACATCATTTTCATAAAGTTGACACCCGAAACTCGAAATTGCAATTTTTCAAATCGAAGGTCGAAATGAGATTTAAAAGTCGTAAAATCACACCAAACATGATACTACCCTAAAATTGACGTTCTAGATCCACTGGAAAATTTGGATTTTCTATCCTAGGTCATTTCGACCAACTGTAGGTCCCAAACCCATATTTTCACGTTTTCAACTTTCTGACCAATAGGTTGAAATGATCTTGGGTGCATCGAGATCCGAACGAAAGGTCTACTTAGCCTAAAATCAGTATTTCAGAGCTTTTGGCGTTGTTCGTTCAACCATCTATCACACGATCAAAAGATATCCCCATAAGTCTAAAATAAGACTCTCAAAGCCATCAAAAACCACAATATCACATAAATGGTACCAAAATGCATTGAAAACCATGACAATCACTCCCACACTCCAGAAATACTATAAGACTCTCGAAGCCATCAAAAACCACAATATCACATAAATGGTACCAAAATGCATTGAAAAACATGACAATCACTCCCACACTCTAGAAATACTATAATGCAACTACGAGGAGGAAAAACAGTCAAATCACACAAAATCACAAATTTCACATACTTCATGAAAAAAAAATTGTCGTTACATTATCCACCTTTAAAAATCTAGTTCATCCTCGAACTAAGGCAAAGAAATACCTGAATCAATAAAGAGCTAGGGATAGGAACTACGCATATCAGACTCAACCTCCCAAGTAGCCTCATCTATGAGTCGATGTCACCACTGAACCTTAACCATAGGGATAACTCTAGAGCACAACCGCCTAATATCCCTAGCCAAAATGGAATTTGTCTCCTCAACAAAGGACAACAACTCATCTACCTGAATTGACTCCCAACGAATGATATGAGACTCATCAGGAATATAGAGACGAACAATAGAAAAATAAAAAATTGGATGAGCAGTTGATAGATCAGGGGGCAAAGCCAACTTATAAGCCACATCACCAACAATCTAAAGAATCACAAATGGACCAATATACCTAGGGCTAAGCTTTCCCCTCTTTCCAAACCTTATCACACCCTTCATGGGTGAAACTCAAAGGAAAACATGATCACTAACACCAAACCTCAAGGCACGAAGTCTATGATCAACATAGAACTTCCGCCTACTCTGAGTCGCTCTAAGTCTATCCTGAATGACCTGGACTCTATCCAAAGACTCATAAAGCAAGTCTGTACCTCGAGGTATCACCTTTAAAATATCAAACCAACCTACTGGGGAGCGACAACGCTTAACATACAGTGCCTCAAAAGAAGCCATATCAATACTGGAATAGTAGATATTATTATATGCAAACTCTGCTAAAGCCAAATGTTGTTCCCATTGACCACCAAATTACATCAAGCATGCGCGAAGCATATCCTCCAAAACTCGGATAGTCCACTCTGACTGTCCATCAGTTAGGGGGTGAAATGCTATACTGAGATCCACTCGAGTACCCAACTCATCCTGAAAAATCTTCCAAAAGTGAGATATGGAATAATGAACACCGGTACACCATGTAGACACACAATCTCATAAATAAAGATATAGGATAATCTATCAGCACTGAATTACACCTGAATTGAAATAAAATGAGCTAACTTGGTCAATCGATCCAAGATAATCTAAACACTATTAGAACCATGAGATGTACGAGGCAAACTAGTCACAAAGTCCATGGTGATCCATTCCCACTTCCACTCTAGAATGGGTAATCTCTGAAGCAACCCACTAGCCCTCATAAGCTCGGCGTTCACCTGCTAACAATCTAGGCAACGAGCCACAAAATCCACTACATCTCTCCTCATACCACCGCACCAGTAGTGTTGTCTCAAATCACGATACATCTTAGTCACACCTGGATGGATGAAATATCTGGAATAATGGGTGTCTTCCAAGATCAACCTAATCCAATCACACACTCTCGAAATACAAACTCAACCTCCAATCCTCAAAACTCCATTTTAATTGAGTGAGTATTCCTTAGCCCCCTCACTCAATACCATATCTCGAATCGACCTCAATCCAACATTGTTAAAATAATGATCTCAAATCTGCTCCATCAAAGAAGATCTAGCCTCCATAATGACAAAATACGCTCAAGTGTCAAAATATCAAGTCTAACCATCTGGTTAGCTAAAGACTGAACCTCTAAGACCAAAAGACTCTCCTAGGTCAAAAGATGTGCCAAGATACCTATGCTAGTCGAGGCTCAAGGCGTCTACAAATATATTAGCCTTGCTCGAATGATAGAGAATAGTCAAGTCATAATCCTTAAGCAACTCAAGCCAACGACATTTCCTCATTTTAAGATCTCATTGGATGAAGAAGCACTGAAGGCTACAATGATCTGAGAAGATCTCACAACAGACTCCATACAAGTAGTGCCTGCATAACTTCAAGGCAAACACAACTGCACATAACTCCAAATGATAGGTAGGATTCCTCTCACTCGGCTTCAACTAACGAGATGCATAAGTAATTACCTTGCCCTTCTGCATCAACACAACACCTAACCCAACACATAAAGCATCACAAAAGACGGTAAAACCCATGCCATCCATAGGCAAAGTCAATATAGGAGTTGAAGTCAACAAATCCTTGAGCTTTTGAAATCTCGCCTCACAAGCATCAGACCACTGAAAAAAAATCTTCTTCTGGATCAACTTGGTCAACAAAGCTGCAATAGAAGAGAAAACCTCAATAAAATATCAATAATAACCTACCAAGCCAATAAAACTTTGAATATCGGTGGGCGAAATAGGTCTTGCGTAATCACGAGCCACAACAACCTTGGCTAGATTAACCAAAATACCTTCCTTAGTCGCCAAGAAAGAAAGAAACTCTTACCCAAACTCACACTTAGAGAACTTAGAATACAACTTCTCATCCCTCAATCTCTGAAGTACAATCCGCAAATACTCCTCATGCTCAACCTCACTCTTGGAATAAACCAAGATATCATCTATAAAAACAACAACAAAGAAGTCAAGATACAATCGAAACACCTGGTTCATTAACTTCATGAATGTGACAAGGGAATTGGTCAACCCAAAAAACATGACCAAGAACTCATAATGATCATATCGAGTCCAAAAAACTGTGTTTGGAATATCCAAAGCTCTAATCCTCAACTGGTGATAACCAAACCTCAAATCAATCTTCAAAAATACCGCAACACCTTGAAGCTGATCAAATAAATCATCAATACGAGGGAGAGGATACTTATTCTTAATTGTCACCTTATTCAACTACCAATAATCAATACACGCACGCATAGACCCATCCTTTTTCTTCACAAAGAAGACAAGCGCACCCCAAGGTAAAACACTTGGTTGGATAAATCCCTTATCCAATAACTCCTGTAACTGATCATTCAGTTCCTTCAACTCTGTTAGGGCCATCCTATAAGAAGGAACAGAAATGAGTTTGGTTCCCGGCTCAACATCAATAGTGAAATCAACTAAGATAAACATCACCTCTCAACCAATTTATGAGTGTAAACATAAGATATAATCCTCTTAGAAACTGAATGAACTTCACTCTTCCAAGCTATCCTTGGCACACCCAGTAAAGCTAAGGTCACAGTCCTGGAAAAATAATCTAAGACAACATGATAAGGAGCCAACCATGCCCATAATAACATAAAAATCAACCATATCTAATACAAGCAAATCTACCAAATCTACAAAAATCTCATGCCCGGCAAAAGTCACAACACAAGATCGGTACCCCCAATCCACCATTAAAGAATAACCTATCGGGGTAGATAAATGAATAGGCATGGCCAGAGGCTCACTAATAGAATCAAAACCCAAAGCAAAATATACAGACACATAGGAGAAATTCAATCCGAGCTCAAATAATATAGATGCATGTCTGAAATAAATGGGGATGATACTTGTAATCACAGTATCAGAAGCCTCTGTCTCAGGTCTGGCTGGTATAGCATAACACTGTCCACAACCACCAACTACCAAGGTGGCCCCACGACCACTACTACAGGCTCTACCATTTTTACCTCCAGCACATCTTGGAGAACCCCTACCTCTCAAAACTGAAATAGAAGTATCTCAAATTACCCAACGGGGATAGCCCCTGACCATATGGCCAATCTTATCATACATATAGAAACCTCTATGACTAGGGTTGGGCATATTATGGTTTAAACCAAAAAAACTAAAAAACTGAACCAAAATTTAACTTTGGTTTGGCTTTTGGTTTTTTAGATTGATTTTGATTTTAAATTTTAGAAATTTGGTTAAACGGTTTGGTCTTTGGATTTTCAAAAAAAATCAGATAAATCGAAGCACCAAAAATATATAAATAATATATTATAATTTATATATATATATTTTATTATATATGTAAATATACTAAAAATATAATATAATCTGATATAACATATAAATATATAAATTATAATCATTTAGTAAACCTAAATCCTAATATACTGCTTTACTTTTGCCCCTAACATTAACGTGAAAGCTGCAACAGTGCTCAATTGTCCTCAGTTCATCAGTTTATTTGAAATTTAAACATCACCAATGGAAGTCAGCAATCGTTTGCTCAGTTAGTCACTATCGTGGCAGTCGCTGTTGAGTGCGGTCACTGTCGTCACGCCAACGGCGATGACTTAAAGAGGTCGATATTTATGGTTATTTCGTGCATGTTGAATTAATTATATTTAGAAATGAAAAATAGGTTTGAAAAAAGATTATTTTTCTAGAAAAATCACCAATTTTAAATGCTCACTACTTTAATCGTTAAAATTGAAATAAAAATCTGAAATAACCGAACCAAATTTGTAAAAATCGAACCAAATCGAAATAATTTTAGTTTGGTTATGGTTTTCATTTTCGTCAATCCAAAAATCTAAAAACCAAATTGATATTCAACAATCAAACCAAACAAACCGAATGCCCACCCCTATCTATGACCAGTCTCAATATGAGAAGGTACAACTAGGCCCGAACGGCCACCCTAAACTGCTGAACTAGACGATCCACCACCTGAACTCTGTAAAGTTGCCACTGGACTACCATGGTATCCACGAGAACCTCTAAAATATCTGCCTCAAGGGGTCTGACTCCTGAACTCACCAAAACACCGCACCTTCTTGGAGCCTCCCTAAGATGCACTAAGAATACCCCCTATCATCTTAGCATGATCCATAATACTCTAAAAAGAAGCCCGAAACACAATCATCTAAGATGTAGCCAACTGAAGGGAGACATTCAAAATCTTCACTAACTTCTGAATCTTCTCAAACTCGGTGGAAATGCTGCCATAGGAATATCTAGATAGGGAATAAAACCATGCCTTATACTCCACAACTATCATGGATCCTTTCTCCAAATGATCAAACTCATCCCACATACAATCTCTCAAACTGAAAGGCACAAATCTCTCAAAAAAGGCATCAATAAAATGATCCCATGACAACTCAGGAGCATCAACAGGCCTACAACTGACAAACAATCTCCACTAATCTCTCATAGCATCTCTCAACTAATAGTAGTATAAGCAATACCATTTACGCAGAAAGAGTGAAACATAACTCCGAACATAAGGTATGAAAGAACTTCACATGATAAAGAATAAAATGAGATAATTTTCCTAAAGACGTCCTATAGCCTCTTGAAGATAGATACGGACGTCTATGTACCGATCCGTGAGACTCTATTAGATATCTCGTTCTTACACCGTTGAGACTACTAAAATCTGGCAGCTCTGATACCAATTTGTCATGACCCCAAAATGAGAGTCATGACGGCACTTGTAGCGGTATACCTTGACAAGTAAGCCTATCACCCAAAGTAATACAAAAAAAGGAAAAGTCAAAAATATCCCAAGGTAAGGCTTCTAGAACAAAGCCGAACAATATAAGTAATCATAAAAATTCAGAAAGAACTTATCCAAAATACCAATCATGCCCAAAACCAGGTGTCAATAATGTAAGAACTACTAATACAATTTAGGAGTCAAATACATCAGAAAAATAACCACAAGAGAATAATATCTGACTCCGAGTACTAATAAAGACATAACTACTATAGAAAGATAGAGGTGAACTGTAGACGTATAAATGTCCAACCGCTACCTTGGAAGCTTCAAAAATCGCTTGAGTCAAGCAAGTTGAGGCGCACTCAAGCTAGGACCTGCACTGAAAGGGCGCAGTAGGCATGAGTACAGTCCACTTGTACTCAGTAAATATCATAGGCCGACCAAGCAAAGTAGTAAATAAAGCATACAAAATATACACTAAAAGAACGTCACCTGCAATTAGAAAATCTCCCACAATGGTAGCCCACACCGCTTTCACTAACAGTTCTAATTTATTATATATACACTAAGATAGGACACGAATATGCATTACATCACATATAAGTAGAACAAGGGGAAACATGCATATACAAGATCACCAAATACAAGTAAAAGAATATAAGACAATTACATAGATGAAAAGTCAATATGACAATACAACACAATATAAACACCATAAAATAAGTGCAATGTATACGGTGATGATGATGATGATGCACGAGGTTATCGCACAACCTCCGGGATTGCCATATAATCCCCGTATACACCTACGGAGGCAAGCCTCCCAACATAGGACCCACGAGGGGTTCATCAACCCATATACAATCCACATATCTCATAACTCATTTTTGGCACATCCCTCAAAAAGGTTTTTATAAGGTGTTACAATATCTTCTTCTCGGGGAGGGTTTTAAAAAGGTGTTTTCAGTATTACTCGGGTGTTTCCACGGTAATACTAATGTTTCATGAATGAGTATGATATGACATGTAATGCTCACAACCAATCACAATGAGTATTTCCGCAATCAACCACATGATATATTTTCACAACCAATAACAATGATACATTTTCACAACCAACCACAATGATACATTTTCACAATCATGTGAGCCAATATCTACTCATTATTTCTATTTCAGCCATGAATTTCCACATATATCATATACCAAAAGGTATGAATATATCACAATACCAATGGTTGCACATTAGACATTTCAATAATACAATATAATTATTCACATGTATTCAAGGCTATCAACATCATATAGGACCCCACACAGTCACACATATCACATAATATCTTAATTTTAATAATTACATCACATATAGGCCACCGCACGGGAAAAATACATAGATAGACATTTTTAATGATTAGTTCCCATCCTTAACATGCGCATCTTGTACCATAATTTACTACCCAGCCTAGTTTGAAAGAGTTAAGTCATAACCTACCTCAAAAGACAAAACTAGTCCACTACACTTCAAACCCATGACCTAATTTTTCATGAACAATCTCGAACTCTACTAAAAACATCTAATATGGAATTTACATGTCAAAATAAAACATACGATACCCATATTGATTACTTTTGGTTTGGGGTCAAAACAGACCCCCGGAATGGATTTTCAAAAAAGAAGGGCAAAATTGAAAGATTACTTCAAAAATATGTTCCCCATATTTTTAGGAAGCTACAACTGAAAACCCATGTCAAATCAAGTCAAAAATGAAGTTCGAATTGAATAAAAACCATTTTTAAGCTTTACTGGATAAATCTTCGAAATTCGGATTAAAATCAAGAATTGAAGTTATTTTAAAGGTTAAATTGTAAGATAAAAATATTATTCAAGTGAAAAGTAATGAAATTGGGGTTTAAAATCAAGCCCTAAGATTTTTTGGGTTGTGAGAAAGTAATCAAGAAATTAATAAGAAATGGATGAATTCTTACCTTAACTCTGCAATAAAATCAAGAAATAGTTGTTAATCTAGCTTCCCAAGCTCCCGTAAACTTTACTTTTAATCTTTCACACAATTTTACGATTTAACTCCTAAGAAGCAAGATAAAAAATGTGCAAAATAGGCCAAAGGAAAAAAAACTGCCATTTATAGCAGAAAAAATGCAGTATTGCAGATTTTTTTAAGTCCAAACGGACTTCGATGGGGTGCCCAAAATTTGTTCGGAGTCCGATATATGCAAACGAACTATGCAACCACACTAAGTTCAACATTTCGGACATGATGGAAATATTATATTTTCAAAAAAATATTATTTTCACGAAGTTACCCCCAAAATCTGAAATTGCAATTTTTCAAATCGATGGTCGAAATGAGATTTAAAAGTTGTAAAATTCGATCAAACATGTTACCACCCTAAAATGGGTGTTCTGAATCTACTGGAAAAGTTGTATTTTCCATCCTAGGTCATTTCGATCAAATGTAGGTCCCACACCCATATTTCCAAATTTCCAACTTTCCGACAAATAGGTCGAAATGAGCTTAGTGTACCAGGACCCGAACCAATTGTCTACCTAGCCTAAAATCGATATTCCAAAGTTGTTGGCACAGTTCGTTCAGCCATATGTCGCACGGATCAAAAGATATTCCCATAAGTCTCAAATAAGACTCTCGAAGCCATCAAAAACTATCATATTGCAATGCATCGAAAACCATGTCAATCACTCACATGCCCCAGAAATACCATAATTCAATTACGGAGAGAGGTAAAATAGTCAAATCATACAAAATCATAAATTTCACATATTTCATCAAAAAAATTTATCGTTACACCAATTCACCCAATACGTGATTAAGTCCCTAAGAACAACTCCTTATACTCAAAATAACATTGTAAACATCCTATATCAATAGAGAAGATAATTACCTAGGGTTCTAGGTTCTTCATATCTAAGGAGAAAATCACATCAATCCTCTCAACTAAGAGCTATGTAGAATGACCTTACTATTCATGGGTTTAAAGTTATGTTTTTTTCCTAAATGCTTGAATCTTTATAAAATATGAATTTCCAATTTAATTCTAAGAATATGAATTTCAAATGCTATTGCGATTGAAAATTTGTGTATTTAACTAATATTGTGGTCCTTTTAGTATCATGAGAATAATTGAGTCTTCAATGTTACTCTATAACTTGGTTGTTCACTTCTTATGATAAAAATGGAAGAAATACTACATGGTTTATGCATTACTCTTGTTTTCAGTATGAATATATTTATATGAACGTACAAGAGATGATTTCACTTTATTGTTGTAAAGGATTTCTCACTTGGCTCTTAAATTACCTTTTTATGGTCAATAATTCAATTTTTATTTGGCTAAAGAGAGGAGAAAGAGATGGCTAATACAACTTGCAAGTCTTGGTCCAAATAATATCAGGATAAGTGGTGAAAAATATATGTGAATTGCAGTGCTTTTCCCCTAACCTTCCCACTCAGTCAGTTGCCATTCGGAGACGAGTGACCCCAAAGGAGAGATATTGTTGCGCTTTAAAAAATCCAAACCAAGTCTAGAACCATTCTTTAAGTACGTTTAGGGTTAATACTCAAGTTTTAATAGTATGAGAGGGGATTTGTCCATATACTAAGGCTACAAGAACCCTCTAGCCCTTAACCAAGCCACAACTTCCATGCAGAACAATTCCTCAAGAAATGATGAGCGTATAATGGTCATATCTTCCATATTCTGATGAATCTTTGAGATCCGGACCCACCAAATGATGGAAATTTGAATTATCTTTCTAACGCATCCAGTTTTTCCTTAATGTAGTAACAGAGTAAAATATTACGACCTTTTTAGTAAGCACTACTCTACAGTGATACACCACTACCGTGGTCATAGTGTATGACCGTACAATAGTCTCATTGTATCGAGACAACCCCAATATTTGAAAGTTATTAAAGTTTACCCTCATACCAAAAAATAGAACTAGTATCGTGCTTTGAAACCATGATCCCAAGAACGATCGTGAGTCCCTCTGATCTCCTGATGTAACCATCAAACCTACAAATCAAAGAATGATTATAGGTAGATCCCAATATCTTACCAAGGGTTTTTTGATCATGTTGAGGGAGATCTTATCCATCTACCAACCACAAGTGCAACCCACGATAATAGGTTAGTCCCACTATCTTGGGAATGTCTCGTACGTCCCTCGTAGCAGTTTCCAGTTATGATTTTTAAAGAGGCATATTAGTCTTTTCTCATTCTTTTAACACCAAAACCACATTATTTTTGGCATATCATAGTCAAATTACCCTAAGCCATCATTACTCAGAATAACATTCGACACTTTGTTTCAAAAGAGAAAAGAGGTGATTTTTTTTCGTAAGGCAGAGCTAGGGTTCATCTTTATCAGATATCTATTTCTGAAGAATTCTTTAGGTTTCTCATCTTCAGGTATATGAAATTTCATCAGCGGTTCCCCTTTTTTCCATTGAGTCCTGAAGTTACCCAACTCTTCAGTTCAATTTCTTTTTTACAATATAGGATTTACAAATATTGGTAAATTCATTGATATCTTAGTCCCTTGGAGTCATTGAGTTACAATATTTTATTTATTATGAATTACAATATTATAGCATGACCATGATCATAAACCCTAGCTACATTATAAAAACCCATGATAGTTGGACCTCAACCATTGAATTCTTTAAATTCATTTAGTTTGTGAAATTGACATAATAGTTGCATTCTTCAGAGGTGGTGGGTTATGAACACCTGATGACCTAGGATTTCATGCATATACTTTTGAGTACTATATCGTCCAATTTACATGTTTCGAATGCTTTGAGATAATGTATTAATTTCAGTACTTCAAATTATTATGTTTATCAACATTAAATATTTCAGTTATCAGTGTCATTCGGTTGGGAGTAGTACTTAGCACCTAGAAAATGTAGGGATGGAGGCTCATCCGCCAGCTAAGTTGATACCTTTAATAGAAGTTCCTAAGTCCCAGAGCTACGGCGCGACCATAGGTTCTAAAGGGTCACGCTTAAGTACAAGCTTGACACCTTAGACCCTTTAGACATCAGTTTAGAGAATCCACATAAGTCAGTGTTCATACCTTTGGCAAGGTACTAAATATACTTCCAGCTGAGGTTACATGTTGGACCCCCGTTAGCTAAGATTGGGGTCTGTCAGTTATTAGTAGCTCCCATAATCCACAATTTACGTTCAGATTTGGATTCATACATGACTTTGTATTCAGTTATAAAGTACAGTACATGTCCATTACTTGGTCTTGCATTAGTCTACCATATTTTATCTACCATATTCAGTTTCTATTAGTTATTTTCCTATCTCACATTCTTAATACATTTAAAGTACTAATCATATCCTTTCTTTTGCATTATATTGTCTTATAATATAGGTTTTGACGCTCAGTATTTGGATCATGTCTAGTACGATCTCTTATTGTATCAACAACAACAGTTTTGGTGAGTCCTCATCATAGAAGGACTAGACTCATCATTTCATTTTAGTTTGTCTTTATTGTTCCTAGTTTTCAGACAGTTAGAATTAGCTGAGGGCTTCTCCCAACAACTCGTCTTAGTAGAGGCTTTTCAGACTTATAGTTAGATGTCCAGGTTGTGAGTTTAGATTCAATTATTGTTGATTGTATATCTTTGAATACTTATTCATTATTCAGTTTAGCCTCCACTTAAGTATTTTTAACAGTTATTGTCGATACTCTTAGTGTTTTTTCAGGCTGTGGGTTAGCTTGGATTCACTTGTAATCCTAAGCACCGTGTTACGACTAGGGAGTAGTCTCGGGTCATAATAGCTGGTCATTTCTCATACATACTTTGAAGGCAGATACTCTTATCAATTGTATCCTCATACAATTTCCTTAAATAGCTCTATGTCAATAGCTTCCTGGTTGGTAGGTCGTTTCTATTTACATAGTTGATTTTAACCATCATGACAATAAATAATCAATTAAATTTCATACTCCCCGAGTTGGCCAGGCGTTACCATAAAAATTAAATATTTCTTTTTGTCCACACATCTAATACAATAAATATTTTTAAATTATTACGTATCCTAGTTGGCAGACCTTTTCTAGTAAACAACAAATAAATAAAAATATTTATTTTGATGGATAACAATACAGTAAAATATCTTATAATTTATTATTTAAGAACTTAAATTTTAGTGGGAGGATACTAAAACAACTTTTAAAAACATGCTGATCAAATCACTCTCAGAATGTGAATTTACTTTAAGTTGTTTTATGCATAGTCCTAATTTTACTTACATCACATGTACAAATAATTCAAAAATATATTAAGCATGGGCATGAAACACATGAACAAAATTCATTATGCTATTAACTATTATATCCCATATATATATATGTGTGTGTGTGTGTGTGTGTGTATGTATGTATGTATGTATGTATGTATGTAAGAACCGAATCACTTCAATGATATTTCAGGAATATTTACAAGTAAATTATAAACTCATAGTCCTATCTTTGATTCAAAACGGGTCCAAAACACAGCGTTTAATGCCCTCCTGGCTAACAGGCCTTTCAAATGGACCTCCGGCATAAAGCCTGAATCAAAAACTATGACTGCAAGTCTATGTATTGTGACCTTAATATCATTGGATGATTTGATTCTTATTTTAATAACTTATGTCATACTATACTAATAACTTAGTATGTTATAGTTCAACATGAGGGATTTAGCCTAACATTAGGCTAGAATTAAGAAAAGAAAAGAAAATTTATAAAACAAATTTTATAATACCTTATCATGGATGAGTTTGATCAGAGCCAAAAGCTTTTACTTCAAGATGAATATATTATAAGAGAAAAACTTTTGAGAGTAGTAGAGAGAGGTAGTTATCTAAAAAAAACTATTTCTACAAATGGAAAATGAGCTCCTTATATAATGGATGCTCAACACAAAACAACAAAATAATAAATGATCTTTACTATTCATAATTGGCCCTTCCTATTACACAATTGGCCTTTACTTTATAAAATAAAATGGCCTTTACTATTACCTTTATAAAAGCTATCGTCCTATGTGATGTTGTCCCCAATAATACAATTGGCGGTGGGGTCTTCTTCAATTATTTCACATTTTTCCTTTGCCTTTTGCAGATTTGGAAAATTCTTCCAATGTATCTTGGAATTTTTTCAGATATTCATTCAAGTCCAGTTCTTCATTTCTCTAGATGCTTTGGGATTCTCCAGCTAAGCAGTCTTCTTCATTGTTTGTTGTTGACCAACAGATGATATGGACATGTCTGAAGAACATCGTTTGTCGAGGTTCTTTATTAAGTCTCTTCTGACTTCTTCCATATATGAGGAAATCATCTCAGACTTTGATATTTTTCCCTCCTTCATTTGAAGCTTGTGGACAATATTTTTGAATGAACTATGCTCCTCCTGTTCATGTAATGGGGCCTTCTTCCTCTGTTCTTTGTATTCGGTGATGGTTGTTTTCATAGTCTCAATTAGTTGGTGGTCATGGATATTACCATCAGCTTTTTTTTATGTAACTTTCTCCAGAATTTGGTATAAAATATCCTGGTCAAGCATTGAAAATTATTGAGGTTTGGTTTTACCTCAATAGACCATTTCATAATCCAAGGAATAGAGAATTAAATAAAGAAATACATATTTGATATTCCCTTAAAATATATGTTTTCACCTTGCATTGTGAGATGTATTGGGGATACTTCTATCCAGTCATTATAAAAACTTTAAAAGGTTCTAGCAAGATTCTTGCCGAAGGACCATAGTAGATCCACCATTGTGTAAACCAATTTGGAATGCTTTGTTTGTAGATGTTTCTACAAATTTTAATAAATCATGAATGTTTTCTATCCGTATTTTCATATAATAATGCTTTATTAAAGTTTTCCACATAATCCCAGTAGTTAAATTTTACTGTGACATTTTGTTCCGGATGTAGATAATCTTTCTCCTTGAGAGTACTTAAACCCCATTCTTCAAGAGTGAAGATTTTCTTAATAATAATTTTAGAAAAATTATAATCTTTTCTGGTACTATTTGCATGAAAATGCTGAATTTCAGCTGAGCCAGTTTGAGATAATATTGTCTCAAATGCATATGATATTTGTATGTGACAGTGGTATAGAATGTATTATCCAGATACTTTTGCATCAATTGTCATGGATTGTTCCTCTATCTGAGGTCATGGTTTTCTAGAAGAAGTATAAACTTTTCTGCTTCATTTTGCTAATACATCTCAATACTCTCATTATTATTATTATCAGTGAGAGCATTAGAATATGAGGGAACAATATTCTCCCCTATATTGGATTTTATAAAATCCAAGAATTTCTAAAATATTTGTTGATCCATATTAGGATCTGAGGAACTCGAACTTGCAATGTTTGTGGCTATAAGTGTATTACCCCGAAAATCCAAACAAATGTTAGTGTCATGTTCTAAGCTTATGCATAGTAAATTATGGTTATTTGGTAGTTTAATGAGTTAGTTTGATGTATATTAAAGTCTCAAATAACTCCCAACTATTACACGAATCAATATAATCCTTATCGGTTGAAATTTTGATAAGAATGTTGCTTTAGTCAACTTCAAACGAGAATATCATTCTCTACTCAGAATTTTCCAGATCGAGACCCATCAAGTTGTGATAAATTGAATTATATTTCCAACGATACCAATTTCTCTCAAATCCAATGCTCGGGTGAAAAGTTATGGCACTTTTAGTAAAAGTAGTAGCTCAATATGAGCAGCACCGTGTCGCGGTGACCACAAAAATGGTGTTCATCCTTATCCAGTGTGTGACCACGATAAGATTCATGTCATGTCATGCCGAGGGGCCATTTCGCAATTGTCACTTTCCTGTGAGGCTCCGCGATTCGCATCAAGTCGCGCCAGAGAACCATTTCGCACTTGTTAATTTCCAGTGATGCAACGCGATTCCACCGCATTGCGTCAAAGTGTATTTTCATAATTGTCCATGGAATACAGTTTATACCAAATTCCAGTGGCTCACCGCGATGGCACCGCATCACGGTGAAACTTAAAAATGAGATTTCAGTGACGTAAATTTTTAATTATTTCAGAGGCAGTTGGGTCTTTTTCCATGACCCTAATTAGTCCAAAACACAAAATTAATGCCCTAAAAGCCTAATTAGTCATTATTTTATTCAATTCTTCTCAAATCAAGAGCATTTTATTTCAAATAGAAAACCCTAGCCTTCAAGATTCAAGATCAATTCCCAAGAAAATTTCCAAGAATTCAACTACTCAGGTAGGTTATGTGTTCATCCATGGGTTCCTTTCACCCATGGAGTCCAAGTATCCTCTTTTAAATCTAAAGTTGTGATCTTTACAAGTTATTATGATTTTAAATTATCATTTTAACCAAGAACTCCCATGAATTAAAATTCTATACCATGTTTACATGAAATTATTGTTGTTTATCAGGCCCCACATGTTCTAATATTGTTATTCACTGATTTAAATCATGATTAAATGTTATTGATGTAGAAATCATGCCATTACTCCAAGTTTCATACTATTCCCATGATTAGTTTAAACTATGAATATCAACTGTTTGCTAAAATGCCTACAAGAAGGAATATTTGATAAAAGCTTTCATGTTATGTCCTCCAAGCTTAAGTACTATTTTACTATTATTGCTATTGAGTCTTGGGGGTTATGAATACCCGAAAACTTAACTGTTTACCAAGTCTCAGTATCTTCAGAATAGTTTCAAAATATGTTATGAGCATTATTAGTTTAGTCAATCAGCAGAATCAGTTAAACTTAGAATAGTTCAGCATTCCAAGTCAGCTCAATTGGGAATAGGATTTAGAACTGAGCGAGTGCAAGGATGGTGGCTTCCCCGTCAGATAGGAAAAGTCATTAGTAGTAGTCCCTGTACTCCAGAACTACGTAGCCAGCATAGGATATGAGGAGTCGCCCATCAATTTAGGCTTGGCTACCTTGCAGGGGTCACCCATCAATTTAGGCTTGACACCCTTAGTCCTTCGAGACAACACATTAGTATAGTGGATCCACACAGCCAGTATTAGTACCTGTGGCATGGTATTAACACCCTTCCAACTAGGGTTACAGGTTGGACTCTGATTATCTTAGATTGGGGTATGTTGGTTAGATGATACCTTCCGCAGTCTTAGTCCAGAAACCAGTTCAGTAATTCAGTTTCAAATGGTTGACCATAGCATACAGATATCAGTGATTCAGTTATCATATTTTAGTAGTTTAGTATTCACAGATTTTATTCAGAACATTGTATATGCTTGGTCATGCATCCTTAGTACTTATAGATTTCATGCATTCTCAGTACTACTATAGCTCTAGGTCAACAACTAGATTTTTAGGTATTGAATACCCCCAGGACTCGATAGCATGAAAAGTAAAGCATAGCATGATCTTAAAAAGCATAGCCATAGTCAATTGTTCACAATTTATTTACTGAGATATTTTATCAAACACTTGGAGGTTATGGACTTGTACATGAATGAGAACACATGGTAACGTGTCATGATTACCCTATTCAATTCACACGGGCTTTCTATCAAGCACGTGGAGATCAATACTTTAATATGGGGCAATTCGTCAAATACATGGGGATCATGAACTTGGACATGGAAATATCTTTAACACGGGAGAATAGAATTATTACATAACTAAGATCATGAATTTGGGAATTCACATATAATTTTCTTGAAATAGGACATGGGTGTTTCATCAAAACATGTAAAGTTTATAGCTTGAATGTAGGAATGTCTTAAAGATTAGGGAACAACAGAGTTACATGGCAAAGTTCATAGCTTGGGGATTCATCTTGAAATTGACTTAACATGATATGGGAATTTCATCAAACATGTGGAAGGCATGAATTTAAAATATGAGAATATTACTAAACATCATGAATTTAGGATCTATCGTGGAATTTACTTGAATAAAGCATGGAAAATTCAAATTCATAGCATGAGGAATTTAAAAAATTTTATGGTATCATACATGGGCTGAATTGAATTAAAAACATCATGAAAACATGAAATTCTATCTTTCTTGAACATACAAAATACCATAGTAATGGAAGATTCATTCTTTAATTAAAAGAAAAGAGTTTTTTTGATCTCCATGGGTGAAAGAGGACTCATGGATGAACTCTCACATACCTTAAAGCTTCAATATTGAAGGAGAAACACAATCTTGAAATCACTCTTGAATTAGGAAACTTGACTTCTTACTTTTCTTGAAGAAAAATTAATGAAGTTCTTGGTGTTCTTGAGGAGGCTAGGGTTTTTCTTTGAGAGAAAAGATGAATAATTGAGTGTATAATGCTTTTGGGGGCTGAAATTAAGTGTTATGGGCGGATTTGGGTGAGGGGAAGTGACCAAAGTGCCCCTAGACCCTTTAAAAACTGAAAAAGCATGTGAAACAGTTCTGTAACGCGCAGGCCGCTGTGTCGCGTCACTATCACATCGGCTTACTGCCTCACACGGAAAATGCCATAACTTTTTGTTCGGGTAACAAATTTAGGCAAAATTGGTATCGTTGGAAAGCTAATTCAATTATATAAAATTTAGTGGGTCTTGACATGCAAAATTATACATATATAAAAAGTTATACACATTTAAAGTAGACCCTTATAGAATTGAATGCAAAACTTTGAACGAATCAAAGGCTCTAAGCTCAACTTTGTTCTAAGTAATTCTTATGAACATTTTTCACCTCAAAAGCAAATAAAACTTGAGGATAAAGATCATGAAACTCATATTTGCATGGGAATCATTTAGATCATAGCTTATACATGTAGGAACGATGATTCAAAGACTAGCCCGAAAATGCGGGGTATTACATTATCTCCCCTTGGGAACATTTATCCTCGAATGAGACTAGTTAAACTTAGAGTACTATAGAAAGGTAACTGAGATCATACTCTGAACATGCATGACTCTGAACATGATTGTATAACGAATTTTAAAACATGATACATGAACTGAATATCATGAACTGAACTGATTTATTGAATACATGCAATGACATGAGAATGATTATAAGGTTGAGATAGAAACGAGAGAGTCAATTAATGAGTAACTATTACTTCAAGCTGGATCCTATTTCGTGAAGAAAAATAAAAGGTTTAGGACATGAATACTTGGATTTTTACAATACATATCCTCCTTGGGATACTTCATCCCCCGAATGATACTGACTTGGCTAAAATACTAAGGAAAGACTAAGATGATGCATGAGAAACTTATGGACTGAATCATGAATGAATATCTAGGATCTGAAGTTGATGCATGATGCATGAACTGAGCTGAATTCACAAATTACATGGATGCGAATGAATTACCTCATGAATAGGAAAGATGGAAAACCATATAACTTGTCTGTCTGACTGCTAGACTGGATTGCTAGCTATACGGACTGAATTATACTAAACTCTTATACTCAACTATACATTCCACTTATACACCAACATGACATTCAATCCTATCTTCATAACCACACATGAACTTGCAGTCAAACAACCACAAGAGCATCTTTCTTATTTTCTCTAAGCCTCTATACTTAACTTTCATTCACTAGCCCAAAAAAAACACACATAGAATTTTAACTAATTATGACATAAGGAGAGGTCACTGAAAGGTTAGAACATAAGGACCTGAAGCATGAAAGGATAACTTTGACACTTAACTGAGGCCTGAGGAATAAAGTAACAATGACATGAATTTGTCAGAGAGGTCTGAACTGAGGACATACATTACATAAACTATATTTTATTGATCATTAGAGGTGCAACATAAGCACCTAGAACTAAACGTACTGTGAAACATGAGTTGCATGACCTAAGTTTGGAGTTCATGATTTCAGGGAACATGATTTGTACTGCTAAGTGAACTGGAACTCCTCATACTAGAAATTGAAAGCGTACATGGTTTTTCTATAAAGGGAATGAATATGAGTTGTAATGATGGAGTTGACATGTTAGGCATGAGTAGATATTGTGATGGCTGAAAAAATTTGCACTGAGATAAGAATAGCTTGGGAATCATCCTTCCTTATTGTTTTTCTACACATACTGGCACTACTACTAGAATTTGAGAGCCTGACTTGGTCACTTATTCTATCTTCTCCCCCTTAGACTAAAGCTATCATCTTAAGTCTGTGACCACTTTACTAAACTCTAAACTAAACTGCAATCACTTTACTCTAGAGTCTGGGGTATAATGATACACATGAATGATAAACTCATCAACACCATCATACTTAATCTTGAATCAATAATCTTGCATACATTATTCAAGCCTACTAATTCACCTTTCGTACAACTAGCTCCTTTAATATATAATCTGCTCTATCTGAATAACAATATCCCAACTCTACTACTGCTAAACTTTTGGGTTCATGATTCTAACTCTAGATCAATTACTGTAAAATGGATTCTGAGAGGGGATCTGAAAGCACATCTGAATTTGGCTTAATGTACGATTTTCATAAACATGACTAAAATATTTTAAACCTAAGAACATAAAGGCACTGATGGGATACTTTCTGAGCCAAAATGCAATCCCATAACTGTCTGTAGGGACTGGCTAAGGAAACACTGTCTATAAAGATGTAAGCTTCACTATTTTTGTCGCCTCAAAACTAAGGAAGATTTACCATGATCAGTGAAAGATGAGGATTTGCATAAATTTCTTAGATAATACTTCTACTGCACAATTTGAGACTTGAAAGAAGGGAAAAATTTCCTAAATGCCTTGTAACATCTCAAAGAAAAGTACAGACGTCTTTGTACCATTCTGCAAGACTCTAATAGACATGACTTCATAGACACCCTAGGACACTTGACTTTGTTCTCTGATACCAAGTTTGTAATGATCCGAGACTATCCCCTAAACGTCACACGGTGCTTGGAACCACAAGTGATCCCAAGCTAACTCATGAATTGGCATATTATTAAGTAACTAAATTATAACATAATAAATAGGTATTCTACTATGCGGAAACATAATCATACTAAAAATGTAAAATAGATACAATACTGATAAAGCTTTACAATTTGATAAATTTGAAGAAAGAAACTGAAATTACATGACTGACTTTAACTGATATTTATGAAGCCTCTACTACTAACTATAGATAGATGGGACATGCCTTCAACTACCACTAATTAATACATATGAAAATAAATGAATTATACATAAACTAAAACTTCCTGGAGTTCCCAAAGTAGGAGAACTCATCACCTGCTGGTTGGAATCTGCAACTGTCTGATCATGATGTATAGGCTATAACTGATACCTATATTATAAGACAATGTAGCACATAGACATATATGTGGATCAGTACTTATAGAATGTAATGAGTATACAGGGGTGAATGCAATAAGTAAAACTGATTTCATACATAATCGTAAAATATGCATGCTAAGTGTAAGTAGACTTACCAATAGGCTGGAATAAACTAAAAACTGAAATATCATAAAGCATGAGTGACAAACATTCTCTGATAAGATGGTGAATCTCTACACTTAGTTTCAGTTAACTTGCTTTAATGATATAAGTATAACTGAAACTGGAATATGATAAGATAATGATATTGTATGAATATTGGGTCTAAAACTATGTGATAGAGACTGACATAAACTGAGGAGCTCAATATTCAATCACACTGAGCATGAATGCATAAACATACTAACTTATCTGATTAACTAAATGTTTGATAGCTGAATGTTGGGCATGTAAGACTGAACTATACTTAGTCTGAATAACTGGACTGAAACTATAGAGTATTATGCATATGAGGTAAGGAATGACTGAGTAACATGATATAACTGAGCATGAATTTTTGAAAACTATATTATTTGAGAATGCAAGACCAAGCGTAAAATATGATTCTGAAATAGTCTTTAAACTAAGGTACTAAAATACTGATAACTGAATAACTGATAATTGTACGCTATGGTCAAGCAAACCTAAAATTAAACTGAGTTACTGATTTGATTACTCGACTGAGACTGTGACTGAGATGGTAATTGAGACAGTAACTAAGACTGTACTAGAACTGAATACTGAGTAACTGATAGCTGCAATTATTGATAATTGAATGACTGTTTCTGACAGTCTTGATTCTGTAGAACTAAACTGAGTTCTATACTGAGTCTGAAACTAAAATAGTGGGAAGTAATCATCTAACTGACATGCCCCTCTCTGAACTAATTGGGGTCTAACCTGTAACCCTATCTAGAAGGGTATTAGTATCATACCACGATTAAACACAGGCTGAAGAGTCACCCTCAATATGGCAGGTGCTCTGAATGAGAATGGTGGTACCCTCAATCTGGTAGGTAAAACACCTATCAACCCTCAATCTGGTAGGTTGATATCTCAACCTACGCTAGCTACGTAGTTCTAGAACACAAGGACTACTTCTAAGGATCACACCCTCTACTGACTGGTGAGTCCCCATCTTTGGGTTAACTCTGTGTTGAATCCTACTTCTAACTTAATAGACACTGAACTAATTTATAAACTATACTGGGCTAGAATGAACTATAACTGATCATGTTCACTGACTAAACTGGACTGAGTTCATTTAGTTCTGGTGTCTGACTGAATACACTAAGTTCTATACTAACTGAATACTACTGATCGTGATGTTTCTGAGACTATTCTGTAACTACTGTAGCTCTAGGTCAACAGATAGATTTTTAGGTATTGAATACCCCCAGGACTCGATAGCATGAAAAGTAAAGCATAGCATGATCTTAAAAAGCATAGCCATAGTCAATTGTTCATAATGCATTCACTGTGATATTTTATCAAACACTTAGAGGTTAAATTGTACATGAATGAGAACACATGGTAACGTGTCATAAGTACCCTATTCTATTCATATGGTCATTCTATCAAGCACATAGAGATTAATACTTTAATATGAGGCAATTCTCCAAACACATAGAGATCATGAACTTGGATTTAGGAATATCTTAAACATGGGAGCGAGGCATGATTACATAACTAAGATCATGAATTGGGGAATTCACATATAATTCACTTGAAATAGGACATAAGTGTTTCATCAAAACATGTAAAGTTCATAGCTTGAACGTAGAAAAGTGTAATAATTGAGTGTGTAATACTTTTGGGGGCTAAAATTAAGTGTTATGGGCGGATTTGGGTGAGGGAAAGTGAACAAAGTGCCCTTAGACCCTTTAAAAATTGAAATAGCATGTGAAACAGTTTCGTAACGTGCAGACCAATGTGTCACGTGGCTATCGCATTAGCTTACTACCTTACACAGAAAATGCCATAACTTTTTATTCTGGTATCGGATTTAGGCAAAATTAGTAACATTAGGAACCTAATTCAATTACCTAAAATTTGGTGGGTATTGAGCTTCATAATTCTACATATATAAAAAGTTATACACGTTTAAAGTAGACCCTTGTAGAATCAAATGCAAAACTTTGGACGAATCAAAGGCTCTAAGCTCAACTTTGTTCTAAGTGATTCTTATGAATATTTTTCACCTCAAAAGCAAACCAAACATCAGGATAAAGATCATGAAAATCATATTTGCATGAGAATCATTTAGATCATAGCTTATACAGATAGGAACGGCAGTTCAAAGACTAGCCCAAAAATGTAAGGTATTACATTAATACTGCCGCAGCTAGGATTCGGGACTTTACCCGAATGAACCCTCCTTTATTTTTGAGATCCAAATCTGAAAAGGATCCACAGGAGTTATGGGAGAACTGCTAGTATGAATGTTGAGTTAGCTGTCTATTAGTTGTAAGATGTATCTTATACATGGTTTAAGCAGTGGAAAGTAGATAGACGCATAGATGTAGGGCTTATAGAATTGAAAGAGTTTGTTACTACCTTCTTAGATAGGTTTTTTCCATTGGAGTTGAGAGAACCCAAGGTTTTAGAGTTTATTAACTTGAGGCAGGGAAACATGAGTGTGAAGGAGTATTCCCTCAAGTTTACTCAGTTAGCTAGGTATGTTCCTCATGTGGTAGCTGATAGCAGGTCTAAGATGAGCAAGTTTGTGTCTGGTATATCTGACAGTGTGGTCAAGGAGTCTAGGACTGCAATATTTATTAAGAAGATGGACTTATCTATACTTATGGTCCATGCTCAACAAATTGAGGAGACTAAGGAGAGAGTGTGGGAGAACAAGAGGGCTAGAATGAGTAGCTTTAATTTCAATCATCCAAGGTCAGAAAGTGGTAACCGTCCTCAGGTCCGTCAGAAATCTTCAATCCTAACCCCATCTTAAGCTAGTTCCCCAGTACCCAAATTCAGAAATAATAATAGGGATAGAGCTCCAGGATCTAAGTCGCAGGGTAATGTGAACAATGATCATACAAATCTTCTTTTCCAGAAATATAGTAGAAACCATCAGGGTGAGTATAGAGCGGGTAGTGATGTATTCTTTACGTGTGGCAAGCCAGGCCATCGTATTTGGGAGTGTCGGGTAGTTGCTCAAAAAGGTTGGGGTTTGTGCCAACAGGTCCAGTCTCATCAGTAATCAATTCCAGTCGGCCACCCGACTCAGCAGGGTGTCGCTTCCAGTGTTACCAGTGGCCAGCGTCTAAACAGATTGTATGTACTTCAGTCTCAACGGGATCAATAAAATTCACCTGATGTGGTTACTGGTATGTTACATATTTATGCTTTATTAGACCCTGGAGATTCTCTTTCTTTTGTAGCCCCTTATGTAGATGTCAACTTCGGATTCAGTCCAAAAATCTTAGTAGAGCCTTTCTCAGAGTCTTCCCTAGTGAGTGTCTCTATTATAGCCCGACGGGTATATAGGAACTGCCCGATTACAGTATCTCAGAAAGTCACTTCAGTGGAACTTGTGGAGTTAGAGATGATGGATTTTGACGTCATTCTTAGGATGGATTGGCTCCACTCATGCTATGCTTCAGTCGATTGTAGAAATAGAATAGTTTATTTTTAGTTTCCAAATGAACCATTTCTTGAATGAAGGGGTAGTACTACAGCACTTAAGGGTCAACTTGTTTCATGCCTTAGAGCGAGAACAATGATATCCAAGGGGTATGTCTATTAGTACGAGTCAAAGACTCTAATTCTGAGACTTCTAATCTTGAGTCAGTTTCTATAGTAAGGGAAGATGTGTTCCCTGAAGATCTTTGCGGAGTTCCTCCCGAAAGGGAAATTGACTTTGGAATAGACCTTTTTCTAGATACTCAGCCTATCTCTATTCCGCCATACAAAATGGCTCCAACTGAACTCAAAGAATTGAAAGAACAGTTGAAAATATCCTAGATAAGAGATTCATCAGGCCCAGCATTTCCCCGTGGGGTGAACCAGTCTTATTCGTTCATAAGAAAGATGATTCTCTTAGAATGTGTATCGACTTCGAACAAAGTCACAATCAAAAACAAGTATCCACTTCCCAGAATTGATGACTTGTTTGACCAACTTTAGGGTACCAGTTATTTTTCTAAGATAGACCTCAGATCCAGCTATTATCATCTTAGAATCAGGGAATGTGACATTCCAAAGACAACTTTCAGAACTCGATATGGTCACTTTGAGTTTCTAGTCATGTCCTTTGGTCTCACGACTGCCCCAGCAGCCTTTATGGACTTGATGAACTGAGTTCTCAAGCAGTACTTGGACATGTTCATCATAGTCTTCATTAATGACATTCTTGTCTACTCCCATAACGAAAATAATCATGCAGACCACCTCAGAATAGTATTGAAGACTCTAAGAGCCCATTAGTTGTTCCCTAAATTTAGTAAGTGCGAATTTTGGCTAAGATCAGTAGCTTTCCTTGGCCATATTTTTTCTGGTGATGGCATTAGAGTTGATCCTCAAAAGACCAGATGGTCAAAAACTGGCCTGAACCCATCTCTCGGTTATATATTAGGAGTTTCTTGGGTTTGGCTGGCTATTATCGATGGTTTATTAAAGGATTTTTGTCTATTGCGTCCCCCATGTCCATAATGACTCAGAAGAAAGTTAAATTTCAGTGGTCCAATTTTTGTGAGAAGAGTTTTCAGGAGTTGAAGACTCAACTCACTACAGCCCCAGTTTTGGCATTGCCAGATGGTTCAGATGGGTTTGTTGTGTACTGTGATGCATCTAGAGTTGGGTTGGGATGTGTTTTGATGTAGATAGGTAAGGTTGTGTCCTATTTCTCTAGACATCTTAAGCCCCATGAAAAGAATTACCCTACCCGTGATCTTGAGTTAGCATCTGTTGTATTTGCCTTAAAGATTTAGAGGCATTATTTGTATGGGGTGCATATTTATGTGTTCACAGATCACAAAATCTTGCAGTACGTGTTTACCTAGAAGGATTTGAATCTACGTCAGAGGAGATGGTTAGAATTGTTGAAAGATTATGACATGAGTATTCTATATCATCCCGGCAAGGCCAATGTAGTGGCGGATGCCCTCAGTAGGTTGTCCATGAGTAGTGTTGCTCACATTGAGGATGGTAAGAAGAAGTTAGTTCAGGATGCTCATCAGCTTGCCAGACTAGGTATCTGTTTGGTTGATTTAGTTAAGGGAACGTTTTGGGTGCAGAATAGTTTGGAGTCTTCTTTAGTTTCTGAGGTGAAAGAAAAGAAGGAAAAGGATCCCAGTTTAGTTAAGCTAAAAGAGTCAGTTAGAGACCATTAAGTAGAAGTTTTTTCCCAAGAGGGAGATAGTGAGTTGCATTTCCAGGGTAGGCTTTGTGTGCCATGTATGGATGGCATAAGATAGCGAATTCTTGATGAAGCACATGGTGCGCGTTACTCTATTCATCCAGGGGCCACTAATATGTACCGTAATTTATGGGAGATATATTGATAGAGTGGGGTGAAGATAGATATTGCAGAGTTTGTATCTAAGTTCTCCACATGTCAACAGGTTAAGATTGAACATTAGAAGCCTAGTGGGTCTATGCAGGAGTATAGTATTCCCACTTGGATGTGGGAGGAAGTGAACATAGATTTTGTGACAGGTTTGCCTCATACTCGTTAGTAGCATGATTCGATTTGGGTCATTGTATAAAAGATGACCAAATCAGCCCATTTCTTTCCAGTCTATACTTCTTATTCAGTCGGGGACTTTGCAAAGCTCTATCTCAGAGAGTTGGTCAGGTTGCACGGTGTTCTATTATCTATCATCTCAGATAGAGGTACTCAGTTTACCTCTCACTTTGGAAAGCCTTTTAGATTGGTCTTGGTACCCAAGTTTACCTCAGTACAACCTTTCACCCTCAGATAGATAGTCAAGCAGAAAGGATCATTCAGACCCTTAAGGATATGTTGAGAGCGTGTGTAGTCAATTTTAAAGGCAGTTGGGATGACCATTTGCCTTTGATTGAATTCGCATGTAGTAAAAGCTATCATTCCGGTATTTGGATGTCTTTATTTGAGGCTCTATATGGGAGGAGATGTAGATCTCTGATTGGTTGGTTTAAAGTAGGAGAAACCGCTTTGATAAGGCCTGACTTGGTATTTGATGCTTTAGAGAAAGCACAGTTGATTAGGGAGAGGCTTAAGGCAGCCCAGAGCTGACAGAAATCTTATGCAGATGTGAGGAGGAAAGATCTTGAGTTTGAGGTTGGTGATTTCGTATATCTGAAGATCTCTCCCATGAAAGGAGCGAAGAGGTTTGATAACAAGGGGAAGCTTAGTCCTCGATATGTTAGTCCTTATAGAGTTTTGAGCCATTTCGAAAAGGTGGCTTATGAGCTTGAGTTGCCTGTAGACTTAGCGTCAGTGTACTTAGTCTTTCATATCTCCTTGTTGAAGAAGTGCATTAGAGACCCAGCAGTTATCGTTCTCTTAGAAAGCGTAGATGTTCAGAACAAACTTTCTTACGAAGAAATTCCAGTTGAGATCCTTGATCGACAAATTCATAGACTAAGGAACAAAGAAGTTCCCCTTGTCAAAGTTCTTTGGCGAAATCAGTCTGTTGAGGGAGCCGCTTAGGAAGCAAAAGAAGATATGCGGACCAAGTACCCTCATCTTTTCTACGCAAACTCAGACTCAACTTAAGGTAACAATCTTCTTAGAATTTCTCTTTTCAATTCTCAGTTTTAGTTGTATATCATTCTCATGTCAGTCATGCATTCACAGAACCAGTTCATTCATGAATCATCTTTCAGACTCAGTCATGTAATCATTTTTTCATCACGTATATTTAGCATGTAATCCCAGTTCCTCGGTATTTTCAGCTTAACCAGTCTCAATCGAGGACGAATGTTTCCAAGGGGAGATATTGTAATACCCCAAAAATCCAAACAAATGTTAGTATTATGTTCCAAGATTATGCATAGTACATTATGGTTCTTTGGAAGTTCTAAGAGTTAGTTTGATGTATATTAAAGTGACAAATCACTCCCAGCTTTTAGACGAATCAATATAATCCTTACCAATTAAAATTTCAATAAAAATGTTGTTTTAGTCAACTTCAAACGAGCATATCTTTTGCTCTACTCAGAATTTTCCCGCTTGAGACCCACCAAGTTGTGATAAATTGAATTAGATTTCCAACTATATCAATTTTTCCCAAATCCAATACTCGGGTGAGAAGTTATAGCACTTTTAGTGAAAGCAGTAGCTCAATATGAGCAGCACCTCATTGCGGTGACCTCAAAAATGGCGTTCGTCCTTTTCCACTGTATCACCGTGATAAGTATTGCGTCGCGCCAATGGGCCATTTCACAATTATCACTTTTCAATGAGGCTCTGTGATTGCATCGCGTCGCGCCAGAGTGCCAGTTTGCACTCGTTAATTTCAAGTGATGTAACGCGATTCCACCGCGTTGCATCAAAGTGCATTTTTGTACTTGTCTATGGAATATAGTGTCAGCCAAATTCCAGTGGCTCACCGCTATGGCACTTGTCGTGGTGAAGCCCAAAAATGGGATTCCAGTGACAAAAAATTTTAATTATTTCATGGGCAGTTGGGTTTTTTTTCATGGACCTAATCAGTCCAAAACACGAAATTAATGCCCTAAAAACCTACTAAGTCATTATTTTATTCAATTCCTCTCAAATCAAGAGCATTCTCTTACAAATAGAAAAGTCTACCCTTCAAGATTCAAGATCAATTCCCAAGAAAATTTTCAAGAAACTCCAAGAATTCAACTACTCAAGTATGCTAAGTATTCATCCATGGGTTTCTTTCACCCATGGAATCCAAGTATCCTCTTTTAAATCTAAAGTTGTGATGTTTACAAGTTATTATGATTTTAAATTGTCATTTTAACCATGAACTCCCATCAATTGAAATTATATGCCTTGTTTACCTGAAATTGTTGTTATTTATCAGACCCCACATATTCTAATGTTGTTATTCACTGATTTAAATCATGAATAAGTGTTATTGATGTAGAAATCATACCATTACTCTAAGTTTCATACTATTCCCATGATTAGTTTAAACTATGAATATCAAGTGTTTGATAAAATGCCTACAAGAAGGAGTATTTGATAAAAGCTTTTATGTTATGTCCTCCAAGCTTAAGTACTATTTTACTATTATTGCTATTGAGTCTTGGGGGTTATGAATACCCAAAAAACTAATTGTTTACCAAGTCTCAGTATCTTCAGAATAGTTTCAGAATGTGTTATAAGCATTATCAGTTTAGTCAATCATCAGAATCAGTTAAACTTAGAATAGTTCAGCATTCCAAGTTAGCTTAGTTGGGAGTAGGATCTAGAACCGGGTGAGTGCAAGGATGGTGGCTTCCTTATTAGATAGCCAAAGTCGTTAGTAGCAGTCCCTGTACTCCAGAATTACATAACTAATTTAGGATATGAGGAGTCACTCGTCATTTTAGGCTTTGCTACCTCGCAGGGGTCACCCGTCAGTTTAGGCTTGACACCCTTAGTCTTTTAGGACAGTACATCAATATAGTGGATCCAAACAGCCAGCGGTAGTACCCGTGGAACAGTACTAATACCCTTCCAACTGGGATTATAGGTTGGACTATGGTTAGCTCAGATTGGGGCATATCAATTAGATGATACCTCACATAATCTCAGCACAGAAATTAATTCAATTTCAGGTGCTTGACCATAGCATACAGATATCAGTGATTCAGTTATCATATTTTAGTATTTTAGTATTTACAATTTTTTTTCAGAATATATTATATGCTTGGTCATGCATCCTCAGTACTTACAGATTTAATGCATCCTCAGTATTAACAAATTTCACGTATCCTCAGTATCTTCAAATTTCATGCACTCTATTTAGTACTTAATTTATAGATATATTCAGACAGTTAATATTTAGGTGCATAAAACCATGCATATCAGCCTACCTCATTTAGCATACCAGTACATGCAAAGTATTGATCACATACTCTTTTTTTCCGCTATGATGTATCATATCATAGGTTCAAACGCTCAGTTCCTGAATCGCGCGTAGACTTTCTAGATTATCAGTCGTAGCAGTGGTGAGTCCTCAGATTTCAAGGACAGACTATTTTATCTTCATGTTTTCAGTTCAGTAGCTAGTTGGAGTTAGTTAGGGCCTATCCCATCAACTCTTATTCAGTCAGTAGAGGCTTTTCAGACTAGTACAAATAGCTAGTCAGTTTTCAGATTTTATTGTTATTTCAGACATTTTATTAGTTTTGTATTATAGACTTTATCAGATTTATGACTTAAAACCTTATGGCTTATCAGTTGTTCTTCTGCATATGTTATTATGGTCCCTCAGGACTGTAACCACATGTGGAGCCTAGGGGGTACTCTTGGGTTGTTCCAATAAGCCTTTGATTTCCCATTTGGGTGAGGATATTACCTCTATCTCTATTTGATTTACCACTTCTCCTTTCTATATTAGAGGAGTTTGATCCTTATGATACCATCCTGTACATCATAGAAGACATTTAGGTTAGATATTCCCTAGTAATAAAGTCGGGAAGACTATTGTTTGATCCTTTGACATATTGGATTTCAAAGTCAAATAGAGTTAATAAAGCTTGTCATCTTGCAAACATTTGTTTGGATACGTTGTGCCTACAATCTTTATTAAAGATGAACTTAGCATCATGACAATCAACTTTTATTAAAAACTTTTAATTATATAAATCACCTTGAAATTTTAACAAACATTTAACTATTGCAAGGATTTCCTTGGAAACAGCCGCATAATTTTTCTGGCTTGTATTCTATTTTCCAGATTAAAATTGGATGATATAATCTTGTTTATCTTGTGGGAAATATTGGTTTAAAATTCCACCATAGCCTATATCGGAAGCATCAGTTTCAATTTTTTTCCCCAGTTGGGATTAGCTAATGTAAGGCATGCTAGGTCATTAACCTTTGCCTTTATATTTTTTACTGCAAGAGTATGACTCTCTATCCATCCATTTGGACTCTTTTTTAATCTATCATAAAGATAGTTATATCTTTAGCAAGATCATTTATAAAAGGAGATGTATAATTTAGACTACCCAAAAATCTTTGTAATTGGATTTTGTCTGTTATAATATCTGGGAAAATAGAAGCAAATTTGATGCTTCTGTTAAAAGGGAAAATTTTCCCCTAGTCAATATTATGACCTAAAAATCTGGCTTTCATTTGGAAAAGAAACATCTTTGGTTTAGATATAACCAAACTACTCTGTATGATGATCTTTTTGAAAAGATCCAAATGTTTAAAATGTGTCTCTATATTTTTTTAGAACACCAAGATGTCATCAATGTAGACTATTATAAAATTGTTATAAGGCTTGAATAGATCATTCATAATATTCTGGAATTCTGAAGGAGCATTCTTTAATCCAAACGGCATAACATTCCATTCAAACTGTCCCATAGGAACATTAAATGAAGTCTTATATTTTTCTTCTTCTAATATTTGGATTTCCCAATAACCTAATGTCAATTCAAATTTAGAAAATATCAGACCATCATATTATCTATCTAATAAGTCCTTTTTATTATGTGTTGGACACCTAATCTATCTGAGGACTTTGTTGAGAGGCTTATAATTAATAACCAATCTTGGTACCCCTCGTTCCTGTTCAACATGCTTGTTTACATAAAATACAGTGCGTGACCAAGGATATTTGGAAGGTCATATGAGACCTTTATGTAAAAGATAATCAATTTCTTTTTTACATAATTCTAAATAATCAAAATTCATTTTCCAAGGTCTTGCCTTAGTTGGGATATTATCCTCTTGAAAACTGTCTTCATATGGAAGACTAACCATATGTTTTTTTCTTTGCCAAAAAACATTTGGATGGTCTCTACATATTTTTAAGTAAAACTGGTTTTTCAAAAAATCTATTGTTTCTGTCTGTTTAGGGTTTTGTAAAGTTTGTTCTATTGACAAACTCTAAATTTCATTTTTTTAAAATTCCATTTGTCTATTTTTGGAAAGTATTCTTTCCTTTATCAGATTTATTTATCTGGTATAAAGTGGTTCAACCCATTCAAACTTGGTCTCCTTATAATCAAAGATATTTGTTACCCCACTTTCATCCCACCGAGTAATGGGATATATATGGATAAACCATGACTTTCCCAGAATGATTCGTTGCTGCTATGTTTTACCAGTACAAAAGTTTCTGGCATGAATATTTTAACTTAGCAAATATATACTTTGGGGATTTTATATTCTACCCCCATCTTATGACCACTGCCATTTCTAAAAACATGAGTAATTTTTACAAAATATTTTGAAGGTATTATGCCTTCTTGAATGCGATTATGACCTGCCCACAATCAATGAGAGTTGTAAATTCTTTTTTGTAATTGTAATCAATTAAAATAGTCACCTTAACATAAAAATATTATTGGGAAACAACTTCTAAGGTTTGAAGAAATCCTTCTTCGGGTAAGGTAGGATTATGACTTACCTATGTAGGTTTGACATTTGGGTTTACTAATGCAGAAACCCTTTTGTCCAAAGTCAAATTATGATCTTTAAGGAAAGATAATTTTTTCTTGAGATAATTAATCTCAACCTGTAGATCTTGTATTGTTGTCGGGACCTCAACCACTCTTTGTCTTTCTCTGGGAAGTCTGCGAACTTCTGTCATAGTACATGGACCCTTTTGGGTGGGAATTTCCTCCTGCTCTTTAAAAGAACTAGTAGAGGGTTGATCTTCCTCATGGTTCAAATTCTTTAGTATTTATAAAAAAAGTTGTTAATTTGTCTTCCTTTAAGACATTGATTTCCAAATCTTGGAATTGGGAGTAGATGTTATAAAAACATTTTCTTCTTCCTTGTTACTACAAGGTTGTCTTTGTTGGCCTAGAAGACATTCGTCTTCTGAAGACATATAATCTTCATTATTAAGGACTCGAAGGTCTTCATCCATAGATGAATGTTCTTCCTCATTAGCACTATGGTCCGGACTCGACTTTTCTACAGAGGAATTGAGCAATATTTTGCACAAATAGTCTTTAATTTCGTCATCCAAAGTAAGAATCTTAATTTTTTCTTTTACTTTGCAATATTTTGCAAAAGGTCTCTCATAAGGACTGTCCAAACAAGCTTGGCCTATGGCCTTATTATTTAAATGCATATCTTAATTTGCAGATATCTCTGAGTGATGAGAACTCTTTAAATGCCTTAATACTAAGCATTAAATTGCATGACTATAATTATATGCCAGGGACTGAGGTTATATGTATATGTTATAGAATTTACTATAAACCTCTTTATACTTTGAATTCCATGTGTAAAATGATGGATTTCAAGAATGAAACCATTCTGATAAAAACCAACTTTGGTAGGTCTAAAGTTATTACAAGAAAACCTATTAAATAGGATGAAATTGATTTTCCCAAAGAATGGATTCTTGAGGATACAGCTCCTCCTCAGAATGAATCGAATAGCAAAATTACATAGGTAGAACAGACCGTTGATGGTACCATTAAAATTAGATTTTCTGATTCTTTACCTCTAATAAATAGAGCTAATAATTTAAGTGTTGCATCTGCATCAAGATTAACCATATCAACATCTTCATATATCTCTCCCATTGATTATGGTGTCAATTCTCCATCTAGAGCTTTTCCTTCTCAAATTACAGAAAGTTCTAGAATGAATAATATCAGAATTGATAAAGATAAATTGCTAGTATTGTTCCTGATATGGAACCAACTGAATAAGAAATGGATTTTCCCACAGGTTTAAAATGAATCAAAACAAAATTAATTTTAGCTCGATATCCACAACAAGAAAAAGGATCTTAGATGAGTTCTTTAAGACTAGATAGGAACTATTTCGACAATGGTTATTTCAAAGTTTTAATAAAGAAGAAAAAACTTCTTTTCAGGAAGTGTTTTATAAAGATCTTTCTGTTCATAATATAATGATTACTTTTGTTCCTTAGTTTATGGAAAAATATGAGGATAATTTTATTTCCATGCTTATGAAAGACTTTAAATTAAGTGATGGTGAAATCACCACATCAGTCTTTCCCCCCAACAATCTTTTCAAATTGAAAAGGATAACAAAGTAGTACATTTTACTGCCTTTGCTAAATTGATTGAGAATGATACTTCTCTTATCACTTCTCAGCATGTCAATATAATGTTAAAATAACATAATTATGTTAATATTTATATAATCATATTAGGAGAACAAATAATTTCTCTACATGATAGAGTTGATAAAATTCTATCTGAATTGAAGAAAATAGAGTTTAGTAATACTAAGAAAAAAGAACAAAAACATTAGGTTGCTATGGCTACTGCTAGTATTCAGCCTCCCCCTGATATTAGAGATTTTAAGTTAAGCAGCGACGTAGATGATATACAAAAATTGTTGGAAGAAAAGTTTAGAGGATTGAAGATAAATCCTATCCACGGTGAAAAAACAAAGGACAAATCAGGTCCTAGTGAGGTTAATAAGATCTCAGAAAAATTTGCGAGGAAGCCAGTCCAAAGGATATTTTATTATCCTAGACCAACTCCCAAGGATGTCCTATTGAAAGAGCAAGAATTGTTTATTCCTAATAGTTTAAGGGGAAATAAAATATATGAATGGAATATAGATGGCATCACTAATAGACAAATTTCTACTGTAGTACATTGAATGTTGATGTACAGTACAATTTGCAATGCCCATAAGGATAATAATGATAAGACCATTGCAGAAATGATTACTGCAGGATTCACTGGTCAACTGAAAGGCTGGTGGGATAATTATCTCACTTTAGACCAACATACAAAAACTGTACAGGCGGTTAAAATAAAAGAGGGCCAACCTGTTCTAAATGCGGTTTACTCTTTGGTTTTTAATATTATAAAGCATTTTTAAGGAAAATGGCCCGACAATGGTGAGACTATCAAAACTATTCTCCAAAACTTAAGGTGCAAGACTCTTACATCTTTCAGAAAGTATAAAGATGTTTTTTTGTCAAGAGTTATGGAATTACCTGAGAGTAATAATTCTCACTGGAAGTCCAAATTCATAGATGGCCTTCCAATGTTGTTTGCTGAAAGGGTCAGAAAGACTCTAAAGGGACCTTCCTTAAGCATTAACTATGATGAGTACACCTATGGTAGGCTGATAAATGTTTGTACTCAAGAAGGTTTAGCCTTATGTAATGAAATTAGGATGAATCGGCAAGTTAAGAAGTACCGTCTTAATGAAAGACAGTAACTAGGAGAATTTTGTGAACAATT
The DNA here is from genome assembly GCA_030864215.1 of Capsicum pubescens. Taxonomy (NCBI): domain Eukaryota; kingdom Viridiplantae; phylum Streptophyta; class Magnoliopsida; order Solanales; family Solanaceae; genus Capsicum; species Capsicum pubescens. Next base: position 104,121,507 of record CM061544.1, on the reverse strand, counting down.
TTCCATAGATATTTCTAGAAGTTCTAAAGAGCCTTATAGGCATAAAAAGAAAAAATTCTCTAAGGATAGAAAGGATAAGATAATTGAGAAAAAATATAAAAGGATTATAGGAAATCCAAAAAGACTAATGCTTGATACAGATGTGGTAGAGAAGGTCACTTTGCAAAATATCGCAAAGTAAAAGAAAAAAATAAGAGTCTCACTTTGAATGACGAAATTAAAGACTCTTTGTGCAAAATATTGCTCAATTCGTCTCTGGAAAATTTGAATCTGGACCTTAATGATAATGAGGAAGAAAATTCATCTACAGATGAAGACCTTCGAGTCCTTCATAATAAAGATTATATGTCTTCAGAAGATGAATGTCTTCCATGCCAAAAAAGGACAGCCTTGTAGTAACAAGGAAGAAGAAGATGTTTTTTATAACATATACTCCCAATTCCAAGATTTGGAAATCAATGTCTTAAAGGAAGACAGATTAGCAACTTTTTTAGAAATGCTAAAGAATTTGAACCATGAGGAAGATTAACCCTCTACGAGTTCTTCTAAAGAATAGGAGGAAATTCCTTCCCAAATGGGTCCATATACTATGACAGAAGTCAGCAGACTTCTCAGAGAAAGACAAAAAGTGGTTGAGGTCCCAGCGACAACACAAGATCTACAGGTTGAGATTAATAATCTCAAGAAAGAAATATCTTTCCTTAAAGAGCATAATATGGCTTTGGACAAAAAGGTTTCTGCATTAGAAAACTCAAATGTCAAACCTACAGAGGTAAGTCATAATCATGCCTTACCTGAAGAAGGATTTCTTCAAACCATAGAAGTGGTTGCCCAACAATAATTTTATGCTAAGGTAACTCTTTTAATTGATTACAATTACAAAAAAGAATTTACAGCTCTCATTGATAGTGTAGCAGGTTGTAATTGCATTCAAGAAGGCATAATACCTTCAAAATATTTTGTAAAAACCACTCATGTTTTAAGAAATGTCAGTGGTCATAAGATGGGGGTAGAATATAAAATCCCCAAAGCATATATTTGCCAAGATAAAATTTGCATGCCAGAAATTTTCATACTGGTAAAAAATGTCAGCGATGAAATCATTTTTGGAAAACCATGGTTTATCCATATATATCCCATTAATCGGTGGGATGAAATTTGGGTAATAGGTACCTTTGATAATAAGGAGATAAATTTTGAATGGTGTGAACCACCTTATACCAGATATATAAATCTGGTAAAGGAAAGAATACTTTCCAAAAATAGACAAATGAAATTTTTAAAAAACAAAATTTGTCATTTGTTAATAGAATAAACTTTACAAAACCCTAAACTGACAAAAAAATAGCTTTTCTGAAAAAACAATTTCTTTACAAATATGTGGAGACCATCCATATGCTTTTTGGCAAAGAAAAAACATATGGTTATCTTCCATATGAAGACAGTTTTCAAGAGGATAATATCCCAACTAAGGTAAGACCTTGCCAAATGAATTCTTATTATTTTGAATTATGTAAAAAAGAAATTGATTCTCTTTTGCATAAAGGTCTCATATAACCTTCCAAATCTCCTTGGTCATGCACTGCATGTTATGTTAGTAAGAATGCTGAACAGGAACGAGGGGTACCAAGATTGGTTATTAATTATAAGCCTCTCAACAAAGTCCTCAGATGGATCAGGTATCATATTCCCAATAAAAAGAACTTATTAGACAGATTATATGATGCTCTAAAATTTTCTAAATTTGACTTGAAATCAGGTTATTGGCAAATCCAAATATTGGAAGCAAACAAATATAAGACTGCATTTAATGTTCCTATGGGACAGTTTGAATGGAATGTTATGCCGTTTGGATTAAAGAATGCTCCTTAAGAATTCCAGAATATTATGAATGATATATTCATGCCTTATAGGAATTTTATAATAGTCTACATTGATGACATCTTGATGTTCTCAAAAATATAGAGACACGTTATAAACATCTGAATCATTTCAAAAAGATCATCATACAGAATAGTTTGGTTATATCAAAACCAAAGATGTTTCTTTTCCACACAAAATTAAGATTTTTAGGTCATAATATTGACCAGGGGAAAATTCTCCCTATTAACAGAAGCAAAGAATTTTCTTCTAAATTCCCAGATATTACAACAGACAAAACCCAATTACAAAGATTTTTGGGTAGTCTAAATTATATATCTCCTTTTATAAAGTATCTTTCTAAAGATACAGCTATCTTATATGATAGATTAAAAAAAAGTCCAAATGGATTCATACTCTCGCAGTAAAAAATATTAAGGCAAAGGTTAATAACCTACCATGCCTTACATTATCTAATCCGGACTGGGAAAAAATTATTGAAACTAATGCTTCCGATATAGGCTATGGTGGAATTTAAAAGAAATATTCACCACAAGATAAACAACTTTTTATCATCCAATTTTACTCTGGAAAATTGAATACAAGCCAAAAAAATTATGCGACTATTGCCAAGGAAATCCTTGTAATAGTTAAATGTTTGTTAAAATTTCAAGGTGATTTATATAATCAAAAGTTTTTAATAAAAACTAATTTTCATGTTGCTAAGTTCATCTTTAATAAAGATTGTTAACACGACATATCCAAAAAAATGTTTGCAAGATGGCAAGCTTCATTAGCTACATTTGATTTTGAAATCCAATATGTAAAAGGATCAGACAATAGTCTTCCCGACTTTCATAATAGGGAATATCTAACCTAAATGTCTTTTATGATGTACAGGATGTCATCACATGGATCAACCTCCTCTAATAGAGGTAGGGGAAGAGGTAAATCAAATAGAGGCAGAGGTAATATCTTCACCCAAATGGGAAATCAAAGGCTTATAGCTGCAAACATTGCAAGTTCGAGTTTCTCATATCCTAATAAGGATTAACAGAAGTATCAAGAATTCTTGTATTTTATAAAATCCAAGAAAGGGAAGAATGTTGGCCCCTCATATTCTAATGCTCTGAATGATAATAATAATGAGAGTACTAAGCTTTATGAGCAAAATGAAGCAGAAGAGGTTATACTTCTAGTAAACCATGACCTCAGATGGAGGAACAATCCATGGCAATTGATGCAAAAATATCTGGATAATACATTTTATACCACTGTCACATACAAATATCGTATGTATTTTGAGACAATATTATCTCAAACTGGCTCAGCTGAAATTCACCATTTTCATGCAAATAGTACCAGGAAAAATTATAATTTTTCCAAAATTATTATAAAGAAAATCTTCACTTCTAAATAATTGGGTTTGAGTACTCTCAAGGAGAAAGATTATCTGCATTCGGAACAAAAGGTAGCAGTAAAATTTAACTACTGGAATTATATGGAAAGCTTTAATAAAGCATTATTGTATGGAAATTCGAATAGGAAACATTCATGGTTCATTAAAGTTTGTGGAAATATCTACAAACAAAGCATTCCAAATTGATTTGCACAATGGTGATCTACTATGGTCCTTCTGCAAGCATCTTGCCAAAACCTTTTAAAAGTCTTTATAAGGACTGGATAGAAGTATCCCTAATAGTTCTCACAATGCAAAGAGAAAACATATATTTTAAGGGAATATCAATAATGTATTTTCTTATTGAATTCTCCATTCCTTGGATTATGAAATAGTCTGTTGAGTTAAAACCAAACCTCAATAATTTTCAATGCTTGACCGGGATTTTTTATACCAAATTCTGGAACAAGTTATATAAAAAACCACCTGATGGTAATATCCACAGCCACCAACTAATTGAGACTATGAAAATAGCCATCACCCAATACAAAGAACAGAGGGAGAAGGCCCCATTACATAAATAGGAGGAATATAGTCCATTCAAAAATATTGCTCGTAAGCTTCAAATGAAGAAGGGAACAATATCAAAGCCTGAGATTATTGCCTCATATATGGAGGAAGTTAGAAGAGACTTAATAAGGAACCTCGACAAATGATGTTATTCAGACATGTTCATATCATCTGTTGGTTATACCATAAACAATGAAGAAGACTGTTTAGCTGGAGAATCCCAAAGAATCCAGAGAAATGAAGAACTGAACTTGGATGAATATCTAAAAAATTCCAAGACACATTGAAAAAATCTTCCAAATCTACAAAAGGCAAAGGAAAAATGTGAAATAATTGAAGAAGACCCCACTACCAATTGTATTATTAGAGACAACATCACATGGGACGACAACTTTTATAAAGTTTACAGTAAAGGCCATTTTCTTTTATAAAGTAAAGGTCAATTATGTAATAGGAAGGGACAATTATGAATAGTAAAGGCCATTTATTATTTTGTTGTTTTGTGTTGAGCATCCATTATGTAAGGATCTCATTTTCCATTTGTAGAAATAGGTTTCTTAGATAACAACCTCTCTCTACTACTCTCGAAAGATCTCCTCTTGCAATATATTCATCTTTAAATAAAAGCTTTCGGTTCTAATCACACTCATCCATGATAAGGTATTTTAAAATTTCTGTTATTAATTTTATTTTATTTTCTTAATTCTAGCCTAATGTTAGGCTAAATCCCTCGTGTTGAACTATAACATACTAAGCTATTAGTATAGTACAGCATAAGTTATTGAAATAAGAATCAAATCATCCAATGATATTGCGGTTGCTATACATAGACTTGCAGTCATAGTTTTTGATTCAGGCTTCATGCCGAAGGTCCATTTGAAAGGCCTGTTATCTAGGAGGGAATTAAAGGCTATGTTTTGGACCCATTTTGACTCAAAGCTACGACTATGAGTTTATACTTTACTTGTAGATGTTCCTGGAATACCATTGAAGCAATCCAATTCTTACTTGGTATTTTTATCAAGAGTTATGAAATTACCTAAGTGTAATAATTCTCACTGAAAGTCCAAATTCATAGATGGCCTTCCAATGTTGTTTGCTGAAAGGGTCAGAAAGACTCTAAGGGGACCTTCCTTACGCCTTAACTATGATGAGTACACCTTCGGTAGGCTGATAAATGTACTCAAGAAGGTCTAGCCTCATGTAATGAAATTAGTCTAAATCAGCAAATTAAGAAGTATCGTCTTTATAAAAGACAACAACTAGGAGAATTTTGTGAACAATTTGCCATAGATATTCCTAGAAGTTCTAAAGAGCCTTATAGGCATAAAAGGAAAAAATTATCTGAGGATTGAAAGGCTAAGAGAATTGAGAAAAAATATAAAAGGAAAAAGGATTATAAATCCAGAAAGGATTATAGGAAATCCAAAAAGACTAATGTTTGCTACAGATGTGGTAGAGTAGGTCACTTTGCAAAAGATTGTAAAGTAAAATAAAAAATTAAGAGTCTCACTTTGGATGACAAAATTAAAGACTCTTTGTGCAAAATATTGCTCAATTCATTTTTGAAAAATTCAAGTCCAGACCATAGTGATAATGAGGAAGAACATTCATCTATGGATGAAGACCTTCTAGTCCTTCATAATAAAGATTATATTCTTCAGAAGACGAATGTCTTCCATGACAACAAGGACAGCTTTGTAGTAACAAGGAAGAAGAAGATGTTTTTATAACATCTACTCTTAATTCCAAGATTTGGAAATCAATGTCTTAAAGGAAGACAGATTAACAGCTTTTTTAGAAATGCTAAAGAATTTGAACTGTGGGGAAGATCAACCCTCTATTAATTCTTCTAAAGAACAAGAGGAAATTTCCTCCCAAAAGGGTCCATATACTATGACAGAAGTTCGCAGACTTCTCAGAGATAGAAAAAAAAAGGTTGAGGTGCCGACAACAACACAAGATCTATAGGTTGAGATTACTGACCTCAAGAAAGAAATATCTTTCCTTAAAGATCATAATATTGCTTTGGACAAAAGGGTTTCTACATTAGAAAACCCAAATGTCAATCCTACAGAGGTAAGTCAAAATCATACCTTACCTGAAGAAGGATTTCTTCAAACCTTAGAAGCTATTGCCCAACAACATTTTTATGCTAAGGTAATTCTTTTAATTGATTACAATTATAAAAAATAATTTACAGTTCTTATTGATAGCGGGGCAGGTTGTAATTGCATTCAAGAAGGCATAATACATTCAAAATATTTTGTAAAAACCACTCATGTTTTAAGAAATGCCAGTGGTTATAAGATAGGGGTAGAATATAAAATCCCCAAAGAATATATTATCCAAGATAAAATTTGCATGCCAAAAACTTTTGTACTGGTAAAAAATACCAGCGACAAAATTATTTTGGGAAAGCCATGGTTTATCCATTTATATCTCATTACTCGGTGGGATGAAAGTGGGGTAACAGGTACCTTTGATAATGAGGAGATCAAGTTTGAATGGTGTAAACCACCTTATACCAGATATATAAATCTAATAAAAGAAAGAATACTTTACAAAAATACACAAATGGAATTTTTAAAAACTGAATTTTGTAGTTTGTCAATAGAACAAACTTTACAAAACCTTAAACTGATAGAAAAAATAAATTTTCTGAAAAACCAATTTTCTTTACAAATATGTGGAGACCATCCAAATGCTTTTTTACAAAGAAAAAAACATATGGTTAGTCTTCCATATGATGACAGTTTTTAAGAGGATAATATCCCAACTAAGGCAAGACCTTGCCAAATTAATTCTGGTTATTTAGAATTATGTAAAATAGAAATTGAATCTCTTTTGCATTAAGGTCTCATACGACCTTTCAAATCAACTTGGTCATGCACTTCATGTTATGTTAATAAGCATACTGAATAGGAACGAGGGGTACAAATATTGGTTATTAATTATAAGCCTCTCAACAAAGTCCTCGGATGGATCAGGTATCCTATTCCTAATAAAAAGGACTTATTAGATAGATTATATAATTCTCTAATATTTTCTAAATTTGACTTGAAATTCGGTTATTGGAAAATCCAAATATTAGAAGCAGACAAATATAAGACTACATTTAATGTTCCTATGGGACAGTTTGAATGGAATGTTATGCCGTTTGGATCAAAGAATGCTCCTTCGAAATTCCAGAATATTATGAATGATATATTCATGCCTTATAGAAATTTTATAATAGTCTACATTGATGAAATCTCGGTGTTCTCAAAATTTATAGAGACACATTTTAAACATCTGAATCTTTTCAAAAAGATTATCATACAAAATGGTTTGGCTATATCTAAATCAAAGATGTTTCTTTTCCACACAAAAGTTAGATTTTTAGGTCATAATATTGACCAGGGGGAATTGGCCCTATTAACAGAAGGAAAGAATTCTCTTTTAAATTCCCAGATATTATAACACACAAAACCCAATTATAAAGATTTCTGGGTAGTCTAAATTATATATCTCCTTTTATAATGGATCTTATTAAAGATACAGATATCTTATATGATAGATTAAAAATGATTCCAAATGGATGGACAGAGAGTCATACTCTTGAAGTAAAAAATATTAAGGCAAAGGTTAATAACCTACCATGCCTTACATTAGCTAATCCTAACTGGGAAAAGATTATTGAAACTGATGCTTCCAATATAGTCTATGGTGGAATTTTAAAGCAATATTCCCCACAAGATAAATAAGCTTATATCATGTAATTTTACTCTGGAAATGGAATACAAACCAAAAAAATTATGCAACTGTTGCCAAGGAAATCCTTGTAATAGTTAAATATGTGTTTAAATTTCAAGGTGATTTATATAATCAAAAGTTTTTACTAAAAAATGATTGTCAAGATGCTAAGTTCATCTTTAATAAAGATTGTAAGAACGACGTATCCAAACAAATGTTTGCAAGATGGCAAGCTTCATTAGCTCTATTTGATTTTGAAATCCAATATGTAAAAGGATCAGACAATAGTCTTCCCGACTTTCTTACTAGGTAATAGCTAACCTAAATGTCTTCTATGATGTACAGGATGGTATCACAAGGATCACCCTCATCTAATAGAGGAAGGGGAAGAGGTAAATCAAATAGAGGCAGATATAATATCCTCGCCTAAATGGGATTCAAAGGCTTATAGCCGGAAATATTGCAAGTTCGAGTTCCTTAGATCCTAATACGGATCAACGGATATATTAGAAATTCTAAAATCCAAGAAAGGGTAGAATGTTGGCCACTCATATTCTAATGGTCTCACAAAAAATAATAATGAGAGTATGTAACGCCTCGATTTTCTGAACCAGAATGCTATACGATGCTCATGACCCCAAAGGACCACAAGCTAACCCATGACTGATATTTGTACCTGTATACTGTAATATATATCATAATAATGCAGAAAACATAAACATGTAGGCCATAAGGTTCAATTGAATAAAGAATCTGGTAAAATAACATCCATATGGGTGAAAGATACCCAAAACAACTGAAAACTGAATCAAATCTGAACTAAATCTGAACTATATCTGAAAGCCTCAAAGTACTGACTAAATAAGGAGTTGAAGGAATATGACTCCAACTAACTTCATAAACTAAAAACTAACTAAAATAATAAATGAATCGAATCATATCGTCCTCGAATGAAAAGGACTCACTGCAACTCTGTATACTGGAATGCGACTGCTACTGCTGGTTCGGAACTCGTGTCTCTGAACTTATGGTGTAACATAAAGAGAAAACACCATAGCTCAAATGCGTTAGTACAACTGGAGTACTGAGTATACGAGTGAGGTAGGCTAAATGAAAAGGGTTTACATGCATGAACAATGCTAACTAACTGACTAATATGAATGTGAGAGTGCAAACATGCATACATAGAAAATGAGATCACGAATGCATGATAGCTAAATCTGTCTGCTAATACATAGTTTACTGATAACTGATTGTGACTAATACTGTAGTTCTGAAAACATGGGTGATTGTGCCTGATGGAACTATCTGAGTTTCGTACTATAACTGAATTTGACTGTATCTGGCAGTCCTAGTATACTGATATCTGAAAAACTATCTAGGTTCTTTTACTGAGACTGAGCCTGAAACTGTGGGAGGAAGTTATTTAACCAACATACCCCATTAATGTATATAGCTAAGTTGGGGTCCAATCTCTTCCCCGACTGGAGGGGTGTCAATACCGCGCCACTGGTAAGGATAGTTGTGAGTGACCCTCAACTGGAAGGTACTCAAATGATAATGGTGGGAACCCTAAACTAACAGGTTAATCCACCTCATCAACCCTAGTCATAAAGGTTAAGATGTCTCAGCCTACGCTGACTACGTAGTTCTGGAACACAAGGATGACTGCTAAGAATCACACCCTAAACTGGCAGGTAAGTTCCTATCCTTGTGTTCACTCGGTGCTAACTTCTACTCCCATCTGAAGAGACTAAACAAGATTTAGCATGCTGTACAAGGATTGAGTAACTGACTTCCGTTGACTGACGGAATAGCACTACTATCTGAGATTTTGCTGAGATCATGAGATTTTGGAGATTTCCTGAGTCACATAACTGACTGAGTTCTATAGATCATGGATTGACTGAGATTATCGGGTTAACGTGACTTGGCTCTAGGCACACAACTATATTTTTCAAGTACAAATACCCCCAGTACTCGATGGAAGGAAACTGACACACATGACATGACTTGATCACAAGATTTGAGTCCACAATTTATAATATCGTACATAAGGGATTTCATACTAAGCATGGTTATCAACAATGTATTTCATGGAAAGGATTTCATATCACATGGAAGTACTTGCACAACCTTAATATCATGTTCATTGCATAATCATACTAGCAACACATATCAATAGCATGGAAGTTCATGTGGAATAACCTTAAGAGTTGACATAGCTTGTCATTTAAATACTATGGGGTCATGGGAGCATGATTTTTAGCATTCTAGGAATTTTAACAAACACCTTGCATGCACACTTTTGGGCATAGGTTTTCTCAACAATTTTAAACTTCTTGAACCACCCAAATTCATGGGTTTTAACTACAAGCATGCATACATCATGGAAGTCAACTTATATTAATATCTTGAAGCTTAAACAATGATCATTAACATAAACACCATCACATAACAACAAGGAAATCAAAGTTTCTCATTTAAAAGCATGGTTCTTGAACTCTATGAAAAAAAAGGGGTCCATAGATGAACACTACGCATACCTGACTCAAGGTTCTTGATGTTTTTGAACTTGAAGGATTTGAATTCCTTTGATTCTTGAAGAAGATTGGGTCTTTGATAACGCTCAATCTACAGCTCTCGTAGGAGTGTAAAGCGGTTGGTTGTCAAATATAGAACCCAACCTGGGTTAGGTATCGATCCCTCAGGGAATAGCTTGGTTAACAAGTAAGCAACGATTACTAGACTTTTAGTACAAGCCTCGTAAAAAGGGGGGAATTGTATTGTGAAAGTAATGTAACCAAAATAAGAGAGTAAAGCAGAAAATAGCAAAGTAAAAGAACGAATGTTTTGTAATATGTAAACAATGAGAATTGAGGAGTTGGGGTTATGTCCACCTTCTGAGTTATACGTCTCTATTGGCTATGAGTGTGCGGAATTCAGACATGTATGTACTTATAGAGAATTGTATTCGATGGTAAATCCAGGCGTCTTTCAACCTATTCGAGGATTATTTCACTTTAACTCTTTCGAGCTTAAAGCGTGTCTAACGGTACGAATTCTCCAAGAGGTTAATCCAGTTACGGCACTAACTTTTTAATTTGGGATGGGACCCTACTACCTTGACATTATCTATTTTCCAGACAGATAACCTTTCTTTCGAATAAGTTAAATGTTATACTGGCGTATTCTTGCGTTTGCAACCACAAAGAATTTAGATTAAGGTGAAGATAATAATGATATAAGCATCATACGTGTCACGAACTCACAAGCTCACAACAATAGATAGTATCTCATTCGGCTTCCATAACCCCAACAGAGAAGTTTAGTTACCCATGAGTGCGAAGGAAATCACAATTGACATTGTTGTTATACCACAATTAAGATTTCACGTTTATAATGGTATGGTAGGCGTTTAGGTGTGAATTCCTTAGCAAGGTAACGTTTCTCTTGTTGTGGAATTACTTAACGTTTATAATACCCATATCCTATTCCTACTAAGCTAATGAAATACTTAACCAAATTCTACGAAGCTAATGAATTACTTAACCCAATTGTACTAGGTTAATGTATCATTATCCTAATCCTAATAAGCTAATGAAATACTTCACCCAATTGTACTAGGTTAGTGTATCATTATCCTAATCCTAATAAATTACTGCTAGTCCCCAAAGTCTTCAGAAATGCTATTTTAGCCCGGGACAGATTTTCCATGCGCCATCTTTAGTCCTCGGCGTCCAAGATTGGCTTTTCTCCTTTCATGAAGCTTTCTTTGGCGTCAAGTTATCCATAAAATACTGAATTCTGCATCATTTATACCTGAAACTTTGCTAATCATGTTCGTTAGCTCACTTACAGGAAAAAGGACTAAAAGTGCATGAAATATATAATTTGTTCTCAAAACTAGGCTAAAATATGGGCAAAATATAGTGCTAAAGGCGTGTAAATTCTCCTATCATCAACACCCCACACTTGAAGCTTTGTTCGTCCTCGAACAAAATATCATGTCCCTCTAAACATCAACTTAGGGTTTCACAGCAACAACACAAAATATTCGTCAAGACAAGCACAACAATTATCAACAAAGAGTAGTTTTTCGATCATTAGTAGAAACAGTTTAACCTTTAGCATAGACTCGTGATGGTGGTCAACTCATATTCAAAGGTTAAGGCACAAAGAATCATACACGACTACCCAAAACTCATCAACCATGTGTGTCTCACAATATATTACCCATAATCACTCACAAGTATAGCATATTTTTCAAACATGGGTATCAAAATATCCTTGCTCTCGCTCTCACAAAGAATTCATATGAAGCAACTGATGACCATAGTCTTGCCCTTAGTGTAATGCTCCACTAAATGTCAGAATGCCAAGCTTAGGATCAACTAGGTCTTTTGATGGTTGTAATGTGGGCTAAGGGACAGGTAGGACTATTTTGGCCAGAAATAGTGACTATGTTCCTAAGCGCTTTAATACATCACATTGTATCATTAACACTTTTCTTTCAAACAACCTTTCTACTTTCTTTTATTCTACCACTCATTTTCTCTTCTTTTGTTTTTCAATTTTAAACATAACTAACTTTTCAGTTTTCCTTTCCTTTTTCTTTTGATAACATACCTCTTATGATAGCACTTTCTTTTTCATAACTCATTCAAGCACCAATGCATTCTAAAGCATCATACTCACCCAATTTCCTCTTATTTTGTCACATGACTTTTTCACTTTAAAGCACTTAGGAATTTGGATCAAATTATGGTCTTGAAAAAAATGGATTAGGCTTACATACGAGGTTTGTCAAAGAAAATAGGCTAAAGGCTCAAAAGGGTTTAACTAGGATGATGTCCATGGGTAGGTAAAAGGAAGGTAAATAATCATAGGTTGCCAAAGAAATGCCTAAATCATCTCCTAGACTTGCACTCTTTATTTTCGCTTTACATACATACCAGGCAAGTTCTAGCATCAGCCACAAGCACAGAATATACTATTATCTCACACACACAAGGCACATGGTCGACTTTATTGGGAGTAGTATAGACTCTTGACCCAATAGATGAAGGAATTAAACCAAACAATATCACATAGTGAGTCACAATTAGAGCCTAAATGTCTCAATAGTCATGATTTTAGCACAAACTCTTGTCATAATCTCATGCTGCCTATTAGAATAATTTCATGCGAAGCTAAGCTAAAAAAAACAATTAACTACAAACAAACATAAATAAATGCAAATGTGGATGGAGAAGTATAGCATGCAAATACCAGCATCCCACACTTAGATGGGACACACTGTCCTCAGTGGAAAATAAATAAGAAGAACCTGGTTAGTCGGACTCATCCTCTATGTCTGGGGTCATACCCCTTGCATCGGAATCATCATCAGAGTCATCATCCTCAGAAGTTCCTCATAAGTATCCCACTTAATTCCAAGAGTGAGTCGAGGTATTTTCAATGAAGAGGGTTCTCCTTGCTCTTTTCGGCCTCTTTTCTTGCCTTTTTGTGAAGTGGTAGCCTTATATTTGCCTTGTCTTGCTTTGGGTGCCATTGTACCTGATACTTAAAACAATGTTCATGTTAGCATCATCTCGATGGATATAATCTATAAACAAGCAGTAGTGGCACCACCCCACACTTAGTTTGTTGGTACAGACTAGTGAAGTGAAAGTGGTCGATTACTTAGACTTCATCGACATACGTTTTAGGGGCTATATTCCAACAAGAAATTCAGATATGTAACACTTCTTGCAATCTTTGCAATACTTTCATGTTAGGTATATCAAGACTTCTACATAGGGATTACATCATGGTATAGTTTCTATCAATAACCACAATCTCCTATGTCGGTAGGCAACTATAAGTCTTATTCCGATGAGCGAGACATCCCAACATGTAAGTATTCAAGTGATAAGAGTATACAATGTTCATGACTATAGCAATTCCGCAAGTAGTATGACAATGCAGCAAAATCGAATTAAAGTCGGAAACAAGTTAAGATCATCCTAACGTATATGTTCACTCACTTGGTTGTGTATCAACAATTCAAACACATTCACATCTCCAATACTTCTTCAAGATTAAGCAATTCATAATAGACATAGTAACGTAGTACTTATGAAAAATAGATGAAGAACACAAGAGTACTTACGTAATTGAAGCCTTTGGAGATGTTCTTGTGAAGTGGAAGAGAAAAAGTTTTGAGAAGATTTGGATGCTATGTGCGGTGCCTATGTTAGGTTTTCAATGTGTTTGTGCCTCAAGACTAAGTATCCTTTATATAGGAAAAGAATGGGTCATGTTTTGACCCATTTAAAATCAGTTTTGGAGACAAAAAGTGACCATAGGCGGCACCTTTAGCTTTGCCTATGCTTGGCATAGGCGGCGCCTAATGCAAAGCCTATGGTGAGCATAGGTGGCGCCTAGTGCAATGCCTTTAGTGACCATAGGCGGCGCCTTTAGCATGGCCTATGAGATTCAGAGACAAAATGCTTTGGCATAGGCGGCGCCTATGCTATGGCATACTTGAGCATGGGCGGCGCCTATGCTATAGCACACTAGATTCTGAGACCTTGGGCTATAGTATAGGCTTTGCCTTGTTAGTGGCCTAGTTTTACCTAGGCCTAGCCTTGCTCGATGCCTATTTTGTCATGAGTAATGCTCAATCCATAGCCTTATGCATCTTAATTCCTAACTTACCACCTTTACCATGCCATACGTCCAAATCGCATCTGAAATCGATCTCCTCGTTTTATACCTCTTGCACCTACATTCGCTCAAAACCAATGAAAACAATTAGTACGATGGGTTGCCTCCCATCACGATCCTTAGTTTTGGTCATGGCACGACTCTTATTTTTGGATTTTTATTTATCAAAAACGAAACACGTACTAGAATGAGAGAAAGACAAAAAAAAATGAAAAATGATAAACGATGGGTTGCCTCCCATTTAGCGCTTGATTTATTGTCGCGGCACGACATAGCTATCTTGATTACTTAGAATTCATCGAGATAGATGGTTGATCGTTTTCTGAATGGATTCAGACGATAATGAGGCTTACTTGTAGGCATGCAATCTTCTTCGAGATGACCCTTGTGCATGCCTATCCCAGGAGGGATACCAATTATATCATCAATAGTCCAACCCATAGCTCTTATGTATCTCTTCAGAGAAGAGATGAGAACCTCTACGTGCTGTTTACTTAAATCATCCGCACTCACCGAAAGTATATTTATACTTTCCAAGAACACATACCTTAGATAATCGGGGAGCTCTTTCGATTCTAGCATTGGTGGCTCTTCAAGGGAAGTCTTCGCTGTTGGTGACGGTTGATTCTTAAGATCACGGTCCGGTTGCTTAGGAGTATGGGAATAGGACTCTATTTCTATTAGAGCACCCATAAGTTCTTCATAATCTTCATTGTCCTCATGCTCGACATTCAGTGGCGCAGCAGACAATGGCTCAACAGTAAGCTGTTTCTCTACAGATAATGTTTTCTTATCCTCATGATGAACATCAGCTACAGAGAACACATTCATATCACTGGGTTGCTTCATTTCTTTGCATATATCAAAGTGGACCACTTCGTCATCCAACCGAAATAAAAGCTCATTAGCTCTCATGTCAATAAGAACACTTCCCGTTGCAAGGAAAGGACGTCCCAAGATTATGGGTACTTCAGAATCCACCTCGCAATCCAAAATCACAAAGTCTACAGGAAAAATGAAGGGAGACACCTTCACCAACACATCATTTAAGATACCCACAGGTCGTTTTACTGACCTATCCGCCATCACGAGCCGCATATTGGTTGGTGTAGGGTCACCTAACCCTAATTTCTTGTAGATGGATAGTGGCATCAAATTGATGCTATCACCCAGATCACACAATGCTTTGGCAAAATTCATAGATCCAACCATGCAAGGAATAGTGAAAGCACCGGGGTCGGCCTTTTTCTGAACTAGTGATCGGGTGGCAATAGCACCGCAATGATGAACATCATCTTTCAACTCATAACTTGCTGCCCGTTTCTTTGTCAAAAGATCCTTCATAAATTTTGCATACCCAGGCATTTTTTCAAGTGCTTCCACCAATGGAACATTAATGGTCAGCTGCTTTAACATAGTCATGAATTTGCTGAACTTCGTATCATCCGCCACCTTCTTCAATCTTTGGGGAAAAGGTGGTGGTGGGTATGGAATTGTTCTCTCCGCGGCGTTCTTCTCCTCTTGCTTCCATTTTTTAGCTTTTCCAGGCTGCACATCGTGAGGAGTGACGTTAAGGACGTTAGGATCGGCTGCTGCGGCATCTTCCCCTTTCGCCTTATCATCAATTTCCGCTTCTTCGTCAACCACTTGCTTGCCTTTTTCTGAAGTTTCCAGCACCTTACCACTTCGCGTAGTGATGGTCATACATGACCCATCATTCCTTGGGTTTTGCACAGTATCGCTAGGTAAAGTGCCAGCCTTTCTTTGATTGAGTGCTGCTGAAAGTTGGCTCAATTGATGCTCTATTTGCTTGATTGAAGTGGAATGTGAATCAACTAATTGCTTCATAGAGGAAAAATCATTTATTACCTCTGTTACTCCCGCGCTAGTTGCTTCTACTCCTTTCAGTAGTTTAGCCATCATGTCTTCCATACTTCCAGAACTAGATGTGGTGGCGTCACGTCTTCCAGGGGGAATATACAAACCACTTTTGTCATTCTTTTTCTTCCAACTACCTTGGTCCTTGTTTCCATATTTATCATAATAGTTCCGACCTTGGTTTCCTTGGGTATTACCTCGGAAACCCCCCTGATTGTTCAAGTAGTTAGCCTCTTCTTCCGAATTAGATTCGTCTCTTCCTTTCGATGCAATAGCTTTGACTTTTTCGGTCTTCCCTGATAATAAATGCTTTGTAAGAAGATCCACTTGTGTTTTCATGTGCGCCATATCTTGATCACGTTCTTCTTCTCTTCTCCTTTGGTCTGCGGTCATGCCAATAGATAAAGTGGAGCTTTCTACCTCAGAATCCCTGGTATGCCAAGCTCTACTTTGCTTCGTCATACGATCTAGCATATTGCTTGCTTGACCAAAGGTGAGTTCCATGAATGATCCTCCAGCCGCATTATCCACCACTGGTTTAGTTATTGAATTCAAGGCTCTGTATAGTGTCTCCATTAGGTGAACATTAGTCATATGATGGTTTGGGCATCTCGCTAGCTTTGTCTTGAACCTCTCCCATGTTTCGTGAAGGGCTTCAGTTGGAAGCTGACGAAAGTTGCTGATTTCATCTCTCAATTGTGCTCTTTTGGATGGCGGAAAGAATCTTTCTAGGAAAGCGTCTCTCAATTGCCTCCAATTTGTAAGAGAATCAGGAGCTAGCCCATTCAACCATAGAGTTGCCTCCCCAGACAGAGACAATGGAAATAGACGTAATCGAATTTCATTCTGACCAACACCAGGATTGTCAAACGACTTGCATGTAGAAATAAAGTTGATGAGATGCATATTTGGATCATCGCCTGCTAGTCCACCAAATAATCCCTTGAGTTGCAATAACTGAATCATGGTGCTTGTGATATTGAACTTGGCTTCGGGCGCTAATGGTGGAGGAATAATGGCTCCTGTGGCTCCGGCTCCATCAAGATCATCATCATCGTCGTCCAAAGCTGGTTGCATGGGTTGGCGATCATACCTAAACCGAGTTTGTCGACCTCTTCTGTTGGCAAGTGTTGCGCTTTCAACATCTCGCCTAGGGTTTAGTAACTCGTCATCTCCTAAATCCTCATCGTCAGGATTTGGTGCTCGCCCAGGGTTATCAATGTTTTGTTGGTGTACTTGGGTGGCGGCAAGAGCAGCTAATCTCGCCTGTTCCTATTGAGCAGCCATCCTTTCGATTTCCGTTTGTTCCTTCATTCTGCCAATGCGTTGTGGTTCAGGATTGATAGGTAATAACGGTTGACCAGAACTTCGAGTATGGGGCATGCACTGAATAAAAACCTGCAGAAAACAAAAACAAAAACTAAAAGTAAAAGTATGAGAATCTTTGACCAAAGGGTCTAGTAATTATCACGAACTTAATTGACACTTGTATTCCCCGGCAGCGGCGCCAATTTTTGATAACGCTCAATCTACAGCTCTCGTAGGAGTGTAAAGCGGTCGGTTGTCAAATATAGAACCCAACCTGGGTTGGGTATCGATCCCTCAGGGAATAGCTTGGTCAACAAGTAAGCAACGATTACTAGACTTTTAGTGCAAGCCTCGTAAAAAGGGGGGAATTGTATTGTGAAAGTAATGTAACCAAAATAAGAGAGTAAAGCAGAAAATAGCAAAGTAAAAGAACGAATGTTTTGTAATATGTAAACAATGAGAATTGAGGAGTTGGGGTTATGTCCACCTTCTGAGTTATACGTCTCTATTGGCTATGAATGTGCGGAATTCAGACATGCATGTACTTATAGAGAATTGTATTCGATGGTAAATCCAGGCGTCTTTCGACCTATTCGAGGATTATTTCACTTTAAGTCTTTCGAGCTTAAAGCGTGTCTAACGGTACGAATTCTCCAAAAGGTTAATCCAGTTACGGCACTAACTTTTTAATAGGGGATGGGACCCTACTACCTTGACATTATCTCTTTTCCAGACAGATAACCTTTCTTTCGAACAAGTTAAATGTTATACTAGCGTATTCTTGTGTTTGCAACCACAAAGAATTTAGATTAAGGTGAAGAGAATAATGATATAAGCAGCATACGTGTCACGAACTCACAAGCTCACAGCAATAGATAGTATCTCATTCGGCTTCCATAACCCCAACGGAGAAGTTTAGTTACCCATGAGTGCAAAGGAAATCACAATTGACATTGTTGTTATACCACAATTAAGATTTCACATTTATAATGGTGTGGTAGGCGTTTAGGCGTGAATTCCTTAGCAAGGTAACTTTTCTCTTGTTGCGGAATTTAAGAATTGAATAGATGAGTAGAAGAAGAAAAATAGAATTAATGGAAGAATTAGAAGAAGAGTTGTAGAGTAATAGAATTAATTCGGAATTCTTCCAAATCTCTAGCAAGATAGGGTATTTATAATACCCATATCCTATTCCTACTAAGCTAATGAAATACTTAACCAAATTCTACTAAGCTAATGAATTACTTAACCCAATTGTACTAGGTTAATGTATCATTATCCTAATCCTAATAAGCTAATGAAATACTTAACCCAATTGTACTAGGTTAATGTTTCATTATCCTAATCCTAATAAATTACTGCTAGTCCCCAAAGTCTTCAGAAATGTTGTTTTAGCCCGGGACATATTTTCCATGCGCCATCTTTAGTCCTTGGCGTCCAAGATTGGCTTTTCTCCTTTCGTGAAGCTTTCTTTGGCGTCAAGTTATCCATAAAATGCTGAATTCTGCATCATTTATACCTGAAACTTTGCTAATCATGTTCGTTAGCTCACTTACAGGAAAAAGGACTAAAAGTGCATGAAATATATAATTTGTTCTCAAAACTAGGCTAAAATATGGGCAAAATATAGTGCTATAGGCGTGTAAATTCGCCTATCATCAGTCTTATTCTTGGATATTAAATTTAGAGAGAAACCCTAGTTTTTGCTTATGAAATAATAATAAGCAAAATGGCTGAATTCGGACTTATCTGGGTATATATAAGTGAGTGGTAAGTGACCAAAATACCCCTATTAAAATGACCTGGAAATAAACTAAACATTGCATGTGATGGTCCGATTGATGGTCCGTCAGACACTTTAAGGTCCGTCACTTAGCCCGTCAGACGTGGACCAGAAATGGGGTTCACTGGATAAGAGTTGACGGCCTGGATGACGGTCCGTCACAACTTTGACTATCTGTCAAATCGTCCATCAGTCCTTATCCAGTACATGGCTCAACTTCCTTGGATGTGACGTTCAAAGTGGTGGCTCGTCACTTATGTGGTGGTCTGTCAACTTGGCCGTCATACCTGGGCATTTCCGACAGTTCCAAGTAAAACGTCCATAACTTCCTCGTCTGATGTTGGATTTGGAGAAAATTGGTACCGTTGGAAAGCTAACTCAATTTCCCATGTGATAGAAAGTGAAAATATCAAAAATACCACGTTTACAAAGATAGGTTTGCTTTTTAAAGTAATTCCTAGAATCCTTGAGATGATTTCTAGCTAGAAAAAAGGCACGGGTATTACAATATCTCCCCCTTGAGAACATTCGTCCTCGAATGGAAATGACTGAGAGGGGAAACAATAATCTAAATATGAGTAGCTGGAACATGATCTTATGAATGATAAACTGAACGTGTTATATTGAACATGCATATCTGATGCACTTATAACTGATTCATGAATGCATGACTGAGGTTCTCTCAATGAGAATGCATATCTGATGCATGATTATTTACTGGACTGATATATGTATTCATAAATGAATATGCAATGGTACTTGATACCAAATTTGTGATGGAACATGAACATGAAATGAAATATCAAGTTATATTGAATGCTGAACGTGAAACTGAATGAGCTTAAAGAGGACTATTACCTTGAGCTTGATCTGGGTTAGCGGAGAAAAGGTAAGGGTACTTGGTACGCTTGTCTTCTTCTTCTTCCCAAGTAGCTCCCTTAACGGACTGATTTTTCCAAAGAACATTGACTAGAGGGACTTCTTTGTTCCTCAGCCTACGAATCTGATAGTCTAAAATTTTAACTAAAATCTCTTCATAAGAGAGGTTGTCCTAAACATCAATGTTTTGAGTAGGGACTACAACTGCTGGGTCACCTATGTACTTCTTGAGAAAAGAGACATGGAAGATCGTATGAACTGAGGCTAGATCTGAAGGCAATTCGATCTCATAAGCTACCTTGCCGAAGCGACTGAGAATCCCGAAGGGACCGACATAGCGGGGACTGAGTTTCCCTTTATTGTCAAACCTCTTCACTCCCTTCATGGGAGATATTTTAAGATATACATAGTCATTGACCTCGAACTCGAGATCCTTTCTTCAAACATCTGCATAAGACTTCTGTCGGCTATGAGCAGCACGAAGTCTCTCTCTGATCAACTGAACTTTCTCTAAGGCATCGAATACTAAGTCAGGACCGATAACTGAGGCCTCACTAACTTCAAACCAACCGACTGGAGATCTACACCTCCTACCATAGAGAGCTTCGAATGGAGCCATCTGAATACTGAAATGATAGCTATTGTTGTATGCAAACTCAACCAAGGGCAAGTGATCGTCCCAACTTTCCTTGAATTCAATTACACATTCCCTTAGCATATCTTCAAGAGTCTGAATGTTCCTGTCTGCTTGGACATCTGTCTAAGGATGAAAAGTTGTACTGAGATGGACTTGGGTACCAAGACCCTTTTGGAACGCTTTCCAAAAGTGAGAGGTGAATTATGTACCTCTATCTGAGATGATACATAATAAAACACCGTGTAATCTAACCAACTCCCTAATATAGAGTTTTGCATAATCCTCGGCTGAATAAGAGGTACGAACTAGAAGGAAATGAGATGACTTGGTCATTCTGTCTACAATAACCCAAATTGAATCATGCTGATGACGAGTTCAAGGCAAACCCGTCACAAAATCCATGTTCACTTCTTCCCACTTCCAAGTAGGAATGGTGAACTCCTGCATGGACCCACTAGGTTTCTGATGCTCTATCTTAACCTGCTGACATGTAAAGCACTTAGCCACAAACTCTGCAATATTTTTTTTCGTCCCACTCCACCAATAGATCTCCCGCAAGTCACGGTACATCTTAGTGGACCCTGGATGAATAGAGTATAACGCACCATGCACCTCTGAAAGAATTCACTGCCTCAAGTCATCTACACCTAGAACACACAAACGACCTTGAAAATGAAGAACACCATCTCCCCCTTGGGAGAAAACCTCTACTTTATGATTCTGAACTGACTCTTTTAGCTTGACAAGGTTGGGATCCCTGTCTTGCTTTTATTTTACCTCGGAAACTAGAGATGACTCTGAACTACTCTGAACACATACACCACCCTCTGAAGAGTCGACTAAGCAAACACCTAGTCTAGCAAGATGATGAATTTCCTGGGCTATCTTTTTCTTACCATTCTCTATGTGAGAAACACTACCCATGGAGAGTCTACTGAGAGCGTCGGCCACAATGTTGGCCTTACCCGGGTGATAAGGGACACTCATGTCATAATCCATCAAAATCTCTAACCATCTTCTCTGATGAAGATTGAGATCTTTCTGAGAAAAGACATACTGGAGACTCTTATGATCTGTGAAGAAATCTACATAAACTTTGTATAGATAATGCCTTCAAATTTTTAAGGCAAATACTATGGTTGCTAACTCAAGATTTTGAGTAGGATAATTCTTTTCATGGGGCTTTAGCTATCTGGAGACGTAGGTTATGACCTTACCATGTTGCATAAGGACACAACCTAAACCCACTCTGGACGCATCACAATAGACTACAAAACTGTCTGAACCATCTGGAAGAGTTAGAACTGGGGTTGAGGTGAGTCGAGTCTTCAACTCTTGAAAACTCTTCTTGTAAGAATCTAACCACTGAAACTTAACCTTCTTCTGAGTCAATCTGGACATAGGAGATGCAATAGAAGAAAATCCCTCGACAAAGCATCTATAATAGCCAGCCAAACCCAAGAAACTCCTGATATCTGAGGGAGAGACAGGGCGAGGCCAGTTTCTTTCCGCTTTGGTCTTCTGAGGATCTACTCTAATGCCATCACCAGAAAAAATATGGCCAAGGAATGCTACTAATCTTATCCAAAATTTGCACTTACTGATCTTGGCAAACAATTGATGATCTCTGAGAGTCTGAAGAACAATTTTGAGATGGTCTGAATGATCACACTCATTGCGAGAATAGACCAGAATATCATCTATGAATACTATGAGAAACATGTCCAAGTACTGCTTGAACACCCAGTTCATCAAGTCTATGAAAGCTACAGGGGCATTGGTAAGACCAAAGGACATAACTAAAAATTCGAAGTTTCCATACCGAGTACGAAAAGCTGTCTTCGGGATGTCATGTTCTCTAACTTTGAGCTGATGATAGCCTGATATGAGGTCTATCTTGGATAAATAACTGGCACCCTAAAGTTGGTCAAACAAGTCATCTATTCTAAGAAGCGGATACCTGTTCTTGACCGTGACTTTGTTGAGCTAACAATAATCAATACACATCCTAAGAGAACCGTCTTTATTGCACACGAATAAAACTGGTATACCCCACTGGGATACACTGGGCCTGATAAATCCCTTATCTAAGAGATCCTTCAACTGATCTTTCAGTTCCTTGAGTTCTGCTGGTGCCATTCTGTATGGCGGAATAGAAATAGGTTGAGTATCTAGAGAAGGTTTATGCCA
This sequence comes from Capsicum pubescens, assembly GCA_030864215.1. Taxonomy (NCBI): domain Eukaryota; kingdom Viridiplantae; phylum Streptophyta; class Magnoliopsida; order Solanales; family Solanaceae; genus Capsicum; species Capsicum pubescens. The sequence goes on along the minus strand of CM061544.1, from coordinate 104,098,557 downwards.
AAGTCTATTTCCCTTTCGGGGGGGATGCCTGGAAGATCTTCGGGAAATACGTCTGAATATTCATTAACTACTAGAACTGATTCAAGACTGGGAGATTCGGAACTGGAATCCTTTACATGCACGAGATGATACACACACCCCTTTGAAATAATTCTCCTTGCCCAAAGGTAGGAAATAAGCTGAACCTTGAAAGATGAAGTACTACCCTTCCACTCTAGGAAGGGCTCATTCAGGAACTGAAATTGAACTATCCAGGTCCTGCAGTCGACTGTGGCATAGCAGGAATGAAGTCAATTCATGCTGAGAATGACATCAAAATCAGTCATCTCTAATTCGACTAAATTTGTTGATGTGGATTTTTTAAATATCATAACCGGATAGTTCCTGTATACCCACCAAGCCATGGTGGTTTTACCCACTGAGGTAGAGACTGAAAAGGGCTCTGCTAAAATTTTAGGACTGATTCCGAAATTGCCTGTTGTGTATGGAGTGACAAAAGACAAGGATGGACCTGGATCTAGCAAAGCGTAAACATGAACATGGAAAATCTATAATGTACCAGTAATGACATCAGGAGAATTTTCCTGATCCTGTCGAGTCTAAAGAGCATAGAGTCTATTTAGGCGTTGCCCACTAGTAACATTGGAAGTGGCACCCTGCTGGTTCGGGCGACCGGACTGAGCTGTGGAATGATTTTACTGACCTTAATAACTGGACTGAGGACAATCTCTGACTCTGTGGCCTGGCTTGCCACGTCGGAAACAAACATCACTACCAGTTCTGCAAACACCCTAGTGGTTCTTACCATAAGTTTGACATAGGGGATTAGTTCAGGAATTACTGACACTGCCCTGAGATTTAGAGCCGGGTGATCTATCTCTGAACTTAGGAGCTGGAGCACTGGCTGAAGAACAACTGGAGCTGATGATTTAGGATGAAACTGGGAATGATTTTCTCCCTTTGATTTGGGTTGAGTAAAACTGAAACTGTCTGATCTTGCTCTCTTATTCTGCCTCTCCCTATCCCTAACCTTTTGCTTCTCTATTTGCTGAGCATAGGTCATGAGCCTGGATAAAGTCATATCACTGTTCAGCATTGCAGATCTACACTCATTTACCACGCTATCATTCACTCCTTACACAAACTTGCTCATATTAGCCCTGTTGTCTGCAACCACATAAGGGGCATATCTGGCTAGCTAATTCAATATGAGAGAATACTCTCTAACCGTCATATTTCCCTGCCTGAGGTTGATAAACTCAAGAACTTTGGCCTCCCTCAGCTCTTGGGGAAAGAATCTATCTAAGAAATCCGTGACAAATTCCTCCCACTCTATAGGACCTGCATCTTCTAACCTCTCAGACTTTCACTGTTTGTACCAAGTGTGAGAAACATCCTGTAATTGGTATATGGCTAACTCAGCGCTCTGAACAGAAGTAACTCCCATGATATCAATGACCTTCTGTACTTGGTCAATGAACTCCTGAGGGTCTTCATCAGACTTAGACCCGAAGAAAGATGGAGGGTTCATTCGGGTCAAGTCCCGGATTCTAGCTACTGTGGAATTGGCCACTAGATTGGCCGGAATAACTAGTGGTCGTTCATTCTAGGCAGCCACGGACTGAGAAAGTGTTGTGAATACGGCTCTAAACTTCGCATGAGAAACATGCTCGCCCAAAGGGTCTTCGAGCTGAGGAACTGGCGAGTTTCTTCTCTTTGGAGGCATATTCTGAAATAAGAGAAGAACGAATTAGACTGAGAGTTTAACTTGAGATTATGCTCACTAGCATGACATGAATACTGAAAGAAGGGAAATTGTTCCTAAAATATCTCATAGCCTCTTGCACATAAATGTGGGGTGCAACACACCCATGCACAAGACTCTACTAGATACGGCTTTCAGACTTCTTAGGACTCTATTGAACCTTAGGCTCTGATACTAAGTTTCTAATGCCCCAATTTTCTAAACTGTAATGCTACACGGTGCTTATGACCCCGAAGGACCACAAGCTAACCCATGACTCTGCAATATATATCATAATAATGCGAAAAACATGAACATGTAGGCCATAAGGTTCAACTGAATAAAGAATATGGTAAAATAACATCCATATGGGTGAAATATACCCAAAACAACTGAAAACTAAATCAAATCTGAACTAAATCTGAATTGTATCTGAAAGCCTCAAAGTACTGACTAAATAAGGAGTTGAAGGAACTTGTCTCCAACTAACTTCGTAAACTGAAAACTAACTAAAATAATAAATGAATCAAATCATATCGCCCTCGAATAAAGAGTACTCACTGCAACTCTGTATACTGGAATGCGACTGCTACTGCTGGTCCGAAACTCGTATCTCCGAACCTATGGTGTAACATAAAGAGAAAGCACCATAGCGCGAATGCGTCAGTACAACTGGAGTACTGAGTATACGAGTGAGGTAGGCTAAATGAAAAGGGTTTACATGCATGAGCAATGCTAACTAACTGACTGATATGAACATGAGAGAGCAAACATGCATACATAGAAACTGAGATCATGAATGCGTGATAGCTAAATCTGTACGCTAATACAAAGTTTACTGATAACTGATCATTACTGATACTGTAGTTCTGAATACATAGGTGATTGTGCCTGATAGTCCTGCATCTGATGGAACTATCTGAGTTCCATACAATAACTGAATTTGACTGTATCTGGAAGTCCTAGTATACTGATATCTGAAGAACTATCTGGGTTCCTTTACTGAGACTAAGCCTGAAACATTAGGAGGTAGTTGTTTAACTGACATGCCCCATTAATGCATATAGCTAAGTTGGGGTCCAATCTCTGCCCCGACTGGAGGGGTGTCAATACCGCGCCACTGGTAAGGACAGTTGTGAGTGACCCTCTACTGGCAGGTACTCAAATGAGAATGGTAGGAACCCTAAACTGATAGGTTAATCCACCTCATCAACCCTAGTATGACAGTTAAGATGTCTCAACCTACACTGGCTACGTAGTTCTGGAACACAAGGATGACTGCTAAGAATCACACCCTAAACTGGCAGTTGAGTTCTCATCCTTGGGTTCACTTGGTGCTAACTTCTACTCATATCTGAAGAGACTGGACATGATTTAACTGACTGTACAAGGACTGAGTAACTGACTTCCGTTGACTGACGGATAGCACTACTATCTGAAATTTTGCTGAGATCATGAGATTTCGGAGGTTTTCTGAGTCACATGACTGATTGAGTTCTATAGATCATGGATTGACTGAGATTATTGGGGTAACATGACTTGGATCTAGGCACACAACTATATTTTTTGGGTACGAATACCCCTTGTACTCAATGGAAGGAAACTGACACACATGACATGACTTGATCACAAGATTTGAGTCCACAATTCATAATATCATACATAAGGGATTTCATACTAAGCATGGTTATCAACAATTTATTTCTTGGAAAGGATTTCATGTCACATGGAAGTACTTGCAAAACCTTAATATCATGTTCATTGCATAATCATACTAGCAACACATATCAATAGCATGGAAGTTCATGTGGAATCACCTTAGGAGTTAACATAGCTTGTCAATTAAATACGATGGGGTCATGGGAACATGATTTTTAGCATTCTAGGTATTTTAACAAACACCTTGCATGCACACTTTGGGGCATAGGTTTTCTCAATAATTTTAATCATCTTAAACCACCCAAATTCATGGGTTTTAACTACAAGCATGCACACATCATGGAAGTCAACTTATATTAATATCTTGAAGCTTAAACAATGATCTTTAACATGAAAAACATCATATAACAACAAGGAAATCAAAGTTTCTCATTTAAAAGCATGGTTCTTGAACTCTATGAACAAAAAGGGGTCCATAGATGAACACTACGCATACCTGACTCAAGGTTTTTGATGTTCTTGAACTTAAAGGATTTGAAATCCTTTAATTCTTAAAGAAGATTGGGTCTTGTTCTTAGAGATTAAATTTAGAGAGAAACCCTAGTTTTTGTTTGTGAAATAATAATGAGCAAAATCGCCGAATTCGGACTTATCTGGGTATATATATGCGAGTGGTAAGTGACCAAAATACCCCTGTTAAAACGACCTAGAAATAAACTGAACGTGGCATGTGACGGTCCGACTGATGGTCTATCAGACACTTGACGGTCCGTCACTTAGCCCGTCAGACGTGGACCGGAAATGGGGTTTACTGGATAAGAGTTGATGTCCTGGATGACGGTCCGTCACAACTTTGATGATCTGTCAACTCGTCCATCAGTCCTTATCCAGTACGTAGCTCAACTGCCTTAGTTGTGACGGTCAAAGTGGCGGTTCGTCACTTATGTGGCGGTCCGTCGACTTGGCCGTCATACCTGGGCGTTTTCGACAGTTCCAAGTAAAACGTCCATAACTTCCTCGTCTGATGTTGGATTTGGACAAAATTCGTACCGTTGGAAAGCTAACTCAATTTCCCACGTGATAAAAAGTGAAAATCTCAAAAATAACATGTGTACAAGAATAGGTTTGCATTTTAAAGTAAGTCTTAGTATCCTTGAGATGATTTCTAGCTAGGAAAAAGGCACAGGTATTACAGAGTACTGAGTTGTATGAGCAAAATGAAGCAGAAGAGGTTATACTTATTCTAGAAAACCATGACCTCAGATGGAGGAACAATCCATGGCAATTGATGCAAAAGTATCTGGATAATACATTTTATACCACTGTAACATACAAATATCGTATGCATTTAGAGACAATATTATCTCAAACTGGCTCAGCTGAAATTCAGCATTTTCATGCAAATAGTACCAGGAAAGATTATAATTTTTCCAAAATTATTATATAGAAAATCTTCACTCCTAAAGAATGGGGTTTGAGTACTCTTAAGGAGAAAGATTATATGCATTTGGAACAAAAGTCGCAGTAAAATTTAACTACTGAGATTATGTGGAAAGCTTTAATAAAGCATTATTATATGGAAATCCGGATAGGAAACATTCATGGTTCATTAAAGATTGTGGAAATATCTACAAACAAAGCATTCCAAATTGGTTTGCACAATCGTGGATCTACTATGGTCCTTCGGCAAGCATCTTGCCAGAGCCTTTTAAAAGTCTTTATAATGACTGGATAGAAGTATCCCCAATACTTATCACAATGCAAAGAGAAAATATATATTTTAAGAAAATATCAACAATGTATTTCCTTATTGAATTCTCCATTCCTTGGATTATGAAATAGTCCGTTGAGGTAAAATCAAACCTCATTAATTTTGAATGCTTGACCAGGATTTTTTATACCAAAATTCTGGAATAAGTTACATCAAAATACAGCTAATGGTAATATCCACGGCCACCAACTAATTGAGACTATGAAAACAGCCATCACCCAATACAAAGAATAGAGAGAGAAGTCTCAATTACATGAACAGGAGGAATATAGTTTGTTCAAAAGTATTGCTCACAAGTTTCAAATGAAGAAGGAAATAATATCAAAATCTGAGATGATTGCCTCATATTTGGAGGAAGTTAGAAGAAACTTAATAAGGAACCTCGACAAAAGATGTTCTTCAGACATGTCCATATCATCTGTTGGTCATACCATAGACAATGAAGAAGACTGTTTAGCTGGAGAATCCCAAAGAATACAGAGCAATGAAGAACTGGACTTGGATGAATATCTGAAAAAAATTCAAGACACATTGGAAGAATCTTCCAAATCTGCAAAAGGCAAAGGAAAAATATGAAATAATTAAAGAAGACCCCACTACCAATTGCATTATTGGGGACAACATCACATGGGACGATAGCTTTTATAAAGCTAACAATAAAGGCCATTTTCTTTTATAAAATAAAGGCCAATTGTGTAATATGAAGGGTCAATTATGAATAGTAAAGGTCATTTATTATTATTATTTTGTGTTGTGTTGTGTTGAGCATCCATTATATAAGGAGCTCATTTTTCATTTGTAGAAATAGGTTTTCTTAGAAAACCACCTCTCTCTACTACTCTTGAAAGCTCTCCTCTTGTAATATATTCATCTTGAAATAAAAGCTTTTGGTTTTTATCACACTCATCCGCGATAAGGTATTTTAAAATTTCTGTTATTAATTTTATTTTATTTTCTTAATTCTAGCCTAATATTAGGCTAAATCCCTCGTATTGAACTATAACATACTAAGCTATTAGTATAGTATGGCATAAGTTATTGAAATAAGAATCAAATCATCCAATGATATTAAGGTCGCAATACATAGACTTGCAGTCATAATTTTTTATTCGGGATTCATGCTGGAGGTCCATTTGAAAGGTCTGTTAGCCAGGAGGGCATTAAAGGCTGTGTTTTGGACCCATTTTGGATCAAAGCTATAACTATGAGTCTATACTTTTCTTATAAATGTTCCTGGAATATCATTGAAGCGATCCGGTTCTTAAATCAACAATAACAGAAATAATAGTAAATTGCAATAACCATGAATATATATATATATATATATATATATATATATTATACCATATAATATAATTTATATCACATATGAATATATTCATTAATATTACTAACTAACATCTAATGAATCAACAATAACAGAAATAATAGTAAATTTCAATAACTATGAATGAATTAACATCGTATCTAATACATAATTTTGCATTCATGTCATAAACTTTATTATTAATTCGTCATATGTATCTATATATAATGCAAAATTAAAAAATATATATATCAATACAAAACTATTATAGTTGAAATCTTCAAAATATAATACATAAGATGAATTTGGTAATAAAGTCTAAATCCAAAGAGTTGTGACTCTAATACCACCGTATTGCAAGGTATTCGTAATACGCAACGAAAGATAAAGGGCAACCCTAGTGGATCTATTTGCATTAAAAAATTATTAGACTAGGTTTCAAGACAAATCCAGTGATGATAATCATAGCTCAAAATTTCTTTGATAATACGAAGACTCTATGCGTATCCACACCGAGACCGATCTTTGTTATCAACAACTTGGTCAACGAAATTGCGAACATATTAGATTTCAAATCTTGTGTTAAAACTTTTCTCAAAAATCTCAACCCATAATAAACAAAAGAAGAAATACTTTTCCTATCAATTATATTTTCTCTCTTGATTTGGTATTGGACTTAGGGGTGGGCGTTCAGTCGGTTCGGTCAGATTATTTAATATCGGTTCGGTTTATCGGTTTTTGAATTTACAAAAATGGCATCCGTCCAAACCGAAATAAATTCTTATTTCGGTTTGGTTCGGTTTTTACAAATTCGGTTCGGTTATTTTGGATTTTTATTTCGGTTTGAAATATTAAAGTAGTTAGGCTCTCTTTTTCATAACTGAGCATTTAAAATTGCTGGGTTTTTTTAGAAAAAATGTTTTTTTCAAACCTATTTTTCATTCTCAAATATAAATAACTATAAATAACTCAACATGGATGAAACGAAATGAAATAATCATAAGCTTAACATTATACATAACGTTATTAATCATTACATATAATATAACCTTGCATAAATAGTCCATAAAACAATCCAAAGTCACAAAAATAGTCCATAAAATATTTGAGTCACTAAAACAATCCATAAACAACCTGCGGCGTATGCGAATTTGCTGTTAAATGTTAATTGTGAATGTGAATTACTAAATATTATATATATATATATATATATATATATAATATAATATTATTTTATATATATATATTATATATAATATATATATAATATAATATTATATTAATATAATATATATATATATATTATTTATTTATTTATAAAATTTTAGTTTTTCGGTTTAACCGATTTTTTTTAAAACTGAAAACCGAACCAAAAAATTAAAATTTTAAAATTACAAACCGAATCCGATCCGAAAAAACGAAAACAAAATTAAATTTCGATTTGATTTTTCAATTTTTTCGGTTTAAACCAAAATATACCCACCCCTAATTGGACTCACACACTTTCAACAAAGTGTTTTTCTCATAAGAATTCTCAATAAGAAGTATTCTCATAGTGAAAACTTTAATCATGGTGAAAAACCTTTTTCATATGAAAACTTTTCTCATACTAAAAACCTTTTTTCACAAACATATGCACTGAAATTTTTTCCCATCACCTTTTATATAGAATAAACTATGAACACTTTCCCTATTTGATCTAGGTAATAATTTACTTGGGATAAAAGTTTAATTTCATGATTAATTTTTTGTGATTTTTTTTTCAAAACAACAAATTCCAATCTAATTGGGTGTGCATGACCGTAAATGGTCTTTCCATGTATATATATACTAGTTTAGTGTACATGTTTTGTACGTGTCTATCACGTTAATCGATAATAAAATATATTGCACTCTACTGACTCTCTATCCTAATTTGTGTCCTTCACACTCTCCTATATCAGGTCATATTCTCGATAAATTGTAATTACATCATGTTCTATCTAATCAGCTTTCTTTAACACTTAGTCAGTCTAGTTCTACCTCTCCTAAAATCATCTATAACAACCTCTCACACCTCCATATTAGGGAATTCGTGCATCTCTTTTTCACTTGTTCGAACCACTCAGCCTTATTTATCATGATTATTTCTAAAAAAATATTGTAAACTAAATACCACGACAATAAGAGATATTGAAGACATAATTAAATTTAACCTTTACACAAATTTTCTCAAAGTCGGTTATATTAATCTACAACATGTAAACTACAACAAAATAATATGATAATAGAAATATCAAAATGACACAATTAAATCTAACTTTTCCACAAAATTTTCTTCAAAGATGGCTGACATTCATCCATCACTTATAAACTGGAAAAAAATATGATAATAGATATATCAAAATAATACAATTAAACCTAATCTTTATATAAATTTTTCTCAAAGTCAACCAACATTCATCTGCCACATGTATTAAGCAAAAAAATAATAAATAGTAAGATATTAGGACAATATGATTAACTCTAACTTATACATAAAAATTTCTCAAAGTCCGACCGAACATATAAAACAACATGATATTAGAGATATCAAACAATACAATTAAACCAAACCTTTACACAATTTTTTTTTCAAAGCCGATCAATATTTATCTACTACCTGTATTAAACATAAAAACAATAAATAGTCAGATATTAAGACCATATGATTAACTCTAACCTTTACATAAAAATTTCTCAGAGTTCGATCGAACATACAAAACAATATGATATTAGAGATATCAAAATAATAGAGTTAATCCTAACCTTTACACAAAAAAATTCTCAAAGAGGATCAATATTTATCTTTTACCTGCAAAAACAACCAATCAAAAAAGAGAGAAAAATATTTCAAAGTTAAAACTGAAATCTATTTTGGATTTGTTCCTATAATTTCGCTATTTTTGACAAATTTAGCATAATGCAAGCAAATCACTTGAATCCAAACAAAAATAAGACAAGAAAGAAAGTAGAAGTAGAAGAAAGATTATTTTTTAGGGTAAAATTTAATACAAATATTACTTAAATAAAATTATATAAAAAAAAATTTATATAAGGTAAAATTATAATTAATTTAGAAGTGTTAAATATTATGATTAATTCCAAAAACAAATTCCCCTAATAAAGAAAAGTGGAATTTGATGTCCTTAAGTTTTCTTAATTATCTTTTAAAAACTAAGTCACTTTTTCTTTTTTAAATGAAAGTGACCCCATTGGGTCATGTTTTATTCAAAAGCAAAATTATTTTTCTAAAAATAAAGTAACGTAAGATTTATAATTGGTTCCTAAGTCTAAAAGGAAACAATTAGATAATTATTTTTACCTAAATTTTACAATGTAAATTAAATCTTTATCAATAAAAGTTAATTTTAAATTAAATAATAATTTTAGAAAAAAAGTGAAAAGATGATAAGCAGAGTCTTTTAATGATAGGTAAAAACTTCAAATCACTTTTCTAAAGGTATTCACACTTTTAATATATTGTAGATATAGATTGTAGATGTAGATGTAGATTGTAGATATAGAATATACATATATAAATATAAATACATACATATATATACATATATATATACATACATACATACATAAATATATATATATAATACATACATACTAATCTAGTGTATGCGCATTGCACATGTGTTTCATATCAAGTCCTCAATCGATATAAAGAATGCAGTAATTTTTTCTTCAATTCCAACAAAGAAAAAGGAATTTCAAGGATTTTGTTATAAACCAAATTTAATAATTAAAAGTTGCACGTTAGTATATAATAACTTCTATTAGTTTAAACTTCATCTTTAGAAGATGCATTGCATATGTACACACATTCAAAATTAATACATAAATTCAAAATTATTGAAAGACAAAAATAGGACAACTATATGTAAGATTATTAAAGGAAAAGATAATTTATAGTATTAGATAATTAAAATATTAGTTGACTGTAAAATTCAATGTTAATTTTTTTTTACATTATAGTCAGATAAGAGAAAATTAGTGTTCTAAAGGTACTTTCAAGAAAGAATAAATTTCTAAAGTGTTATCATACTTAATTCACATATGAAATTTATGTCTTCTTTTTCACGATAAAAGTTGGGATTTGTAAAATTTTAATAGGAGTCATTTTTGATAGTTTTAAAACTTACATAAAAATTGAAAATTGAAAAATAATTAACATTACTAATCTTTTGCCATTGACTCTTTACAATTTTTACAAAAAAATTAAACATGAAAAATAATATTATTTATTTACTTAATTGTCCAATTAGCAGCAAAGCGAAAATTAGGGAGAAATCTAATCAGACTTTTGCTTCGTCCATCAGTAATGTTCCTGCAAAATATTAAACAAAACATAATTTTGTTGCAAGAAAAAACATTAAAAATATTGAATTGGACATATATAGAGAGGGACAAAAAAAATATAATTCACTAATCAAATCATAATATGAGAAATTCTAATGATAAACAATTGAAAATAAGCAAATAAAATAAGAAGAAGAATTCTTAGAAAAAAGGAGAGTTACAACAACGAAGTGTAGTTGGCGGACCCTTGCATATATTTCTTCTCTTTATTTTTACTTTTGTATGAAAAAGTTTTATAAGGAATGAGGTTGGACTTTTAGTTCATAATAAAAGGAAAATTTGATAGACAAATTTTTAGTTGATTTCAACGTGGAGTTTTTACCTATTATAAATAAGTAAAACTTTTATATTTATTTTATATTATTTCCATATATATTAGGAGTCCTTAGTTTAGTAAAATAATAACTAAAAATATAGAAAAAGCCGATTTTATCTAAAGTGAAGACTTTTTACGAAGGGCAAAATATTCAAATCACTTTTCTAAGGGTCTTCACACTTTAAATTTATTATAGAACTTTTCTAAAGGTCTTCACACTTTTAATATATTATAAATAGATATAGATTATAGATTATAGATTATACATATAGATTTACACGTTAATGTCCAATAGCATTTTGAATTGCATTCAAAGTTACATATAACTTGTCATTCATTAATACTCTTTATTAACATTTGAAAATCACTCATATATATAAATATTAATAATAAGTACCAATTATAATTGAACTAGGGGATGGGGCCCATGCCAACATCGATTATGGTTAGAGTGTTTTAAAATTAAAAATAAATATTCAAAATTTGATATTAATTAGATGCTAAATTATAAGAATGCATAATAAGTTGGGAGACATTTTAAGTTGCTAACTATTGTAATTTATAATTTTTCATATAATCTTCAAATAATATTCATTACTCTCCTTATCCAAACTTTTGTGGCATTGATAGTCAATTATATTTTTAAATAATTTAAGTTTTTAATTATCCTGATTTATAATACATTTCTTCTATTTCAATTTAAGTGGTACTAATATAATTTCGAGAGTCAACCAAATATTTTATATCTTTTAATTTTTTAAGTTGTTAATTACTGTAATTTATATAGTATTTTTTACGTTTTTTTAAAATATATAACAAATTAATTTTTTTAGATATTTTAAACTATTAACTATTGTAATTTATAATACTTTTTATATAATTTTCAAAGAATATATCTTACTCTCCTTGTCCAAACTTCTGTAGCATTAGTAGTCAATTATACTTTAAAAATAATTTAAGTTTTTAATTATTGTGATTTATAATACTTTTTCTTCTATTCTAATTTAAGTGACACTGATAGAATTTCGAGAGTCAACCAAATATTTTGTATATTTTAAATATTTTAAGTTGTTCATTATTGTGATTTATAGAAATTTTTACTTCATTTTTAAAATATATAACTGATTAAGCTCTTAGATGATTTAATTTTAATGTTTTTCTGTCATACGCTCTTCTCTCTCTCATCTTAACGTCCACTGACCTCAAATGGTCGACGCCGGCGACGTCGTAGCTATGCCTGCAACAGGTAAGGGACCTCTCTCCTTCTCTTCTCTTTCTCCCCGGATCTCCCCATTTTCGTCGCTACACAAAAGGGAGAATCTTCTTCTTTTTCGGGTGGACGTCGTTCACTGACCACCACTGGTCGGCCGACACCAGAGATGGAGTAGGCGCGCCAGAAACAGGTAAGGGTACTCTCCCCAGATCTCTCTATCCTCCTTCTCTCCCCTTCTTTCCCGTTCTCTCCCCGTCACTGCTATCGTCGGCGGGACTAGGGCTCCCTCCGGCTCGACTCCTCGACTGCGGCGAAGTGTAAGGGGGTAGCACCGGTCAAAGCAAGTGGGTACGAAGACGCCGGAGACCAGATTTCGGCGAGAACCAGACTCGCTGGTGGAATTCCGGCGACGCTCCGACAGCTAATTCCGACAGCGATATTGTCTTAACCAGCAGCACACAGGCATACCGGTGACATCTTTACTTTAATATTTAGCTACTTCTTTTCAGTTTTGGTTTCGTTGAACTTTTTATTTATTTTGTCGTTTAGTTTGTTGCTTGTTTCCGTCTTGTTTGTCCTTGTTTTTGTCATGTTTCTAGTTTCCTGTTTGTCTCCTGTCTATTTTTTGTATCTTGTTTACTGTCTCTGCCTATTCTTAGTTTCGGCTTCCTGTGAGTACATTGTGGACTGGCTGCGGTGCTTATTAAAAATTGTTGTGGTGTGTGTCCTAGCTGCTAGGCTGGGTAGTTTTTGTGTGCGTGCCTTTTTTCTATTTTCGTAAGGTTGTTTTGTCCATTGGGTTGTCGGCTTGGGGCTTTGTTTTTGGTTTTTTGGGTGTTGAGTCCATTGGGGTTTTCTCCCTATTTGAGTTTAGTTTAGTTTCTGGATTATTTCTTCTAATTTGTGTAAGCCTTGTATTTCCTGCTGCTGCTTTGTTACTACCATTGTTTATATTTTCTCATATTTTCTTGTAGTAGTGGCTGTGGGCGTTGATGGTTGGATAGGGTCATGTCCGAGGGGGTTGAGGCGGGGGGCTGTTTTGGGGGCGGGGGGCTGTTGTGGGGACGGGGGAAGAGGAAATGGCGAGGGTGGGAGGGAGTCCAAAGTTTGGCCTCAGGGGTGGTAGAGGAAGAGGTGTGGATAGTGATGGTAGGCTGAGGGTTGGGTCTTGGAATATAGGGACTCTTCAGGGTAAGTCCATAGAGCTTGTGAAGATTCTTAGAAAGAGGAGGATTAATATTGCGTGTGTTCAAGAGACCAAGTGGGTAGGGTCTAAGGCTAGGGATGTGGATGGCTACAAGTTTTGGTACTCTGGGAGTGAGAGGCATAGGAATGGAGTTGGAATCTTAGTAGATGAAGAGCTTAGAGGTCAGGTAGTAGAGGTAAAGAGGATCAACGATAGGTTGATGACTATTAAGTTGGTCATTGGGGGGTTTACCCTGAACGTGTGTAGTGCTTATGCGTCGCAAGTGGGCTTGGAGGGGGAGGAGAAGATGCTGTTTTGGGAGGCTTTGGATGAGGTGGTGAGAGGCGTGCCTAGCTCGAAAAAGATTATTGTAGCAGGAGATTTCAATGGGTACATCGAGGCGTTACCGGGAGGCTTTGGTGATGTGCATGGTGGTTTGGTTTTGGGGAAAGAAATAAAGAGGGGACTACTCTATTGGATTTTGCGAGGTTCTTTGGGCTGGTGGTGGTAAACTCGAGTTTCCCGAAGAAGGACGATCACCTGATCACCTTTCGAAGAGCGATAGCCAAGACCCAGATTGACTTTTTATTGCTTAGGAAAGGGGATAGGGTATTGTGTAAGGACTGTAAGGTCATCCCGAGTGAGAATCTTTCGAACCATCATAGGCTCTTGGTTATGGATTTAGGTATAAAGAAGGATAGGAAGAGAAGGGGTGAGGAGGGTAGACCTAAAATTAAGTGGGGCGGCTTGACGCCAGTGAATGCGTGGGAGATAGGGGAGAAGTTAGCGGGAATAGGGGTGTGGGAGTGTATGGGGGACATGAATAGTATGTGGGATAGGGTGGCTAGGTGCATCAGGGAGAATGCAAGTGAGGTGTTGGGTGTTTCTAGGGGCCGGGCCAGGCATCATCGGGGGGATTGGTGGTGGAATAAAGAGGTTAAGAAGAAAGTAGAGACCAAGAAAGGGGAGTATGCTAAGTTGGTTGAGAGTAAGGACGAAGAAGAGAAACAGGTAAACAGGAAAGAGTACAAGTTAGCTAGGAAGGAGGCTAAGTTAGCAGTTACGGCGGCTAAGACGGTAGCTTTTGAGAGCTTGTATGCAGGGTTATAGGAGAAAGGAGGGGAAACAAAGTTGTTTAGACTCGCTAAGGCTAGAGAGAGGAAGGGTCGTGACCTCGACTAGGTGAAGTGCATTAAGGGGGAGGACGGTACAGTGTTGGTGGAGGACGGCCACATTAAGAATAGATGACATTCGTATTTTCATAGGCTCTTGAATGACGAAGGGGATAGAGCTATTGTGTTAGGGGAGTAGGAGCACTCTGAGGAGTGTCAGGATTTTAGTTATTTTAGACGTTTTAAGGTAGAAGAGGTTAGAGAGGTTGTTCGCAGGATGCGAAGGGGTAGGGCGACGGGGCCGGATGAGATACCGGTGGATTTTTGGAAGTTTTCTGGCGAGGCTAGTTTAAGGTGGTTGACTGGATTGTTTAACAAAATTTTCAAGACGGCGAAACTGCCCGAGGCTTGGAGGTAGTGTACTATGATCCCTCTTTATAAGAACAAGGGTGACATTCAGAGTTGCAATAACTATAGGGGGATTAAGTTATTGAGTCACTCTATGAAGATTTGGGAGAGAGTGGTCGAGGTGAGGCTGAGACGGATAGTGTCTTTTTCGGAGAACCAATTTGGATTTATGCCTGGCCGATCGATGATGGAGGTAATTCACCTAGTACGGAGGCTGGCGGAACAGTATAGGGAGAGGAAGAAGGACCTGCACATGGTGTTTATCGACTTGGAGAAGGTATACGACAAAGTCCCCATGGAGGTGCTTTGGAGATGCTTAGAGGTGAGGGGAGTCCCGGTGGCATATATCAGAGCAATTAAGGACATGTATGATGGAGATAAAACTCAGGTGAGGACGGTGGGAGGAGACTCAGAGCATTTCACTGTCTTGATAGGATTGCATCAGGGATCTACTCTTAGTCCCTTTTTATTTGCTTTGGTGATGGATGTGTTGACGCGGCGTATTCAAGGGGAGGTGCCTTGGTGTATGCTTTTTGCAGATGATGTAGTTTTGATTGATGAGACACGAGGGGTGTGAATGATAAATTAGAGGTGTGGAGACAAACTCTTGAGTCTAAAGGGTTCAGGTTGAGTAGGAGCAAGACAGAGTATTTGGAATGCAAGTTTAATGACGTGAGGCTGGAGAACGAGGTGGTAGTGAAGTTGGAATCACAGGTGGTATGTAAGAGGGATAGTTTCAAGTATCTCGGGTCTGTGATTCAGGGTAACGGTGAGATTAACGAGGATGTCTCGCACCGTATTGGGGCAGGATGGATGAAGTGGAAGCTCGCGTCGGGGGTGTTGTGTGATAAGAAGGTTCCGCCCAAGCTTAAAGGCAAATTCTACAGGGTGGTAGTCCGTCCGGCCATGTTGTATGGAGTGGAGTGTTGGCCAGTTAAGAACTCCCACATTAAAAAAATGAAGGTGGCGGAAATGCGGATATTGCATTGGATGTGTGGGCTGACTAGGGGGGATAGAGTTCGGAATGAGACTATCAGGGAGAAGGTTGGTGTGACTCCAGTGGAGTATAAGATGCGGGAAGTCCGATTGAGATGGTTTGGACACGTGATGAGGAGGGGCATGGATGCCCCGGTTCGTAGGTGTGAGAGGCTAGCTTTGGATGGTTTTAGGCGGGGTAGGGGTAGGCCGAAGAAGTACTGGGGAGAGGTGATTAGGCGGGACATGGGGCAGTTACAGCTCACTGAGGACATGACCCTAGATAGAAAGATCTGGAGGACGCGAATTAGGGCAGAAGGCTAGGGTCAGTTTGGGTTGCTAGTGTAGGGAATTACTTGGTAGGGGTATTATTCTTGTTATGATACCTTGTTTCATGTTTTATAATGAATTTGTTTGCTTTTCTCTGTTTTCTATTACTTGTGGGTGTCGTATTTGTGTTATGCCATCTTGTTCCATGCTTTACTATGTATTTGTGTAGTATTTCGTGTCTCGAGCCGGGGGTCTATCGGAAACAGCCTTTCTACTTCTTTAGAGGTAGAGGTATGGACTGCGTACATCTTACCCTCCCCAGACCTCACTATGTGGGAATACACTGGGTTTGTTGTTGTTGTTATAACTGATTAAAAAAATACAAATAAATTAAAATAGAGGAAAAAATGAAGGCTCAAAGGATTAATGAAGATGTGCCAAAGCAGGCACTTTTTCCTTTAAACTTTTTTACTTGTTAATTAGTGTGATTTATAGTATTTTTTACATATTTTTTTCTGAAATATGTAACATATTAAAATTTTTTAGATATTTTAAATTATTAACTATTATGATTTATAATACTTCTCATGTAATTTTCAAATAATGCATATTACTCTCCTTGTCCAAACTTTTACGACATTGATAACCAATTATATTTTTAAATAATTTAAAATTTTAAGTGACACAATGCTTAGATGACCATGATAATTAATTAGGGTGTTATAATAAAATCACGATTGAAGCAGTGAAGTAGACATATCTTAAATGATAACTAATTAGAATTGATTTAGCAAAATTACTATAAAAAATTCTTGTAAAAAAATAATTAAGTGGGCATCATATAAGACGTCAAGTTAATTTAAAACATCAAGAGTTAGTTTATTATTTTATATCTATCTTATCTTTTTTATTAAATATTATTAATTTTTTAATATTTAAATGACTTATAATAATTAATTAGGGGTGATATTTAGTAAAATTACGGTTGAAGTAGGTGAAACAAATATGTCATAAATGTCTATTTTATGTTTTTAAATTAAATATTATTAACTTTTTAATATATAAATAACTTATAATAATTAATCAGGGGCGATATAGTAAAATCATGGTTAAAGCAAGATAAGAGACATATCGAAACCTTAAAAAAATTTAAGTGAGTTTCATATAAGACGTCAAGTTAATTTAAAATATCAAAAGTTAATTTATCATTTTATATCTATTTTACCTTTCATTAAATATTATTAAATTTTTAACACCTAAATGACTTATAATAATTAATTAGAATGATATTTAGTAAAATTATGATTGAAACAGCTGAAACAAATATATCATAAATGTATATTTTATTTTTTATATTAAGTATTATTAGTTCTTAATATATAAATGGCTTATAATAATTAATTAGGGGTGATTTAGTAAAATCACGGGGCAAGCAACCTGCTGAATTTAGAATATTTTAAAGTTAAAAAGTAAATATTCAAAATTTGATATCAATCAGATGCTAAATTGTAAGAATATATGATGAGTTGAGAGACATTTTAAGATGTTAACTATTATAATTTGTAATTTTTTTTATTTAATTTTCAAATAATATATGTTACTCTCTTTGTTCAAACTTTTGCATCATTGATAGTTAATTATATTTTAAAAATAATTTAAGTTATTAATTATTGTGATTTGTAATACTTCTTTTCTATTCCAATTTAAGTGGTACTAATATAATTTCGAGAGTCAACCAAATATTTATATCTTTTAAATTTTTATGTTGTTCATTATAGTGATTTATAATTTTTTTATGCATTTTTTTGGAATATATAACAAATTAATTTTTTTAGATATTTTAAGTTGTTAACTATTAATTTATAATACTTTTTATATAATTTTCAAGTAATATACATTACTCTCCTTGTCCAAAATTTTTTGGAATTGATAGTCAATTATATTCTAAAAATAATTTAAATATTTTTTATTATTGTGATTTATAATATTTTTTCTTCTATTTTAATTTAAGTGACACTGATATAATTTTGAGAGTCAGCCAAATAGTTTATATCTTTTAAGTTGTTAATTATTGTGATTTATAAAAAAAATTATGTTTTTTTAAATATTTAACAGATAAAAAAATAATAAAAATAAATTTAAATGGAGGAAAAAAATGAAGGCAACGGAAAAGATCAATGAAGTTGTGTCAAAGCAGGTATGTTGACTTTTACATTTTTTAAGTTTTTAATTATTGCGATTTATAATATTTTTTACGTTTTCTTTTGAAATATATTTATTTTTAAAAAAATATTTAAAGTTGTTAACTATTGTAATCTATAATACTTTTTATGTAATTTTCAAATAATTTATATTATTCTCCTGTCCAAACTATTGTGGCATTGATAGTCAATTTTATATCTTCATAAATAATTTAAGTTTTTAATTATTGAGATTTATAATTCTTTTTTGTCTATTTAGATTTAAGTGGGACAATGTTGACATGGTCATAAAAATTAATTGGGGTGATATAGTAAAATCACACTTGAAGCAGCAAAGTAGACATGTCTTAAATTACTTACTACAACTAATTAAAAGTGATATATAAAAAAAATACTATACAAAATACTTGTGAAAAAAATTTAAGTGAGTCTCATATAGGATGCCAAATTAATTTAAAATATCAAGAGTTAATTTATCATTTTATATCAATTTTATATTTTTTATTAAATATTATTAATTTTTTAATGCATAAATGACTAATAATAATTAATTAAAGATGATATTTAGTAAAATTACGTTAAAACAACTTAAGTAGACATGTTATAAATGTCTATTTTACTTTTTTAAAATTAAATATTATCAATTTTTAATTACTGTGATTTGTAGTACTTTTTCTCTCATTTTAATTTGAGCGAAAAATATAATTTTAAGAGTGAACCAAATATTTTATATATTTTAAATTTTTAAAGTTGTTAATTATTGTGATTTATAGTATTTTTTAATATTTTTTTGAAATATATAATAGCTTTTTTTTTAGACATTTTAATTTGTTAACTATTATAATTTATAATATTTTTTATGTAATTTTCAATTAATACATGTCACAAGTGGGGCTTTGGGCTGTAGGTGACAAAAGACTTTTAAAATGAGGTGTGGGTGACACAAGTCTTAATTATTGAGTGGAGGTGACAATTACTTTATTATGGATTAAGAAAGTTGGGAAAGTTTAAAAATAACCCACAAGTTTTAAAATTTATACTTTGATCCCAATGTTTACCTAATGTAACGAAAAATTGAGGGAAAAAGAGGTGTCTTCTCTCTCTTCTCATCCATTATTGTTTTCTCTTTCTTAGCGATTCTTGTTGTTCACTATTTCCGCTGCTTTATTCATCATCTTCTGCGTCATTATCATCATCTTCTACTTCATTATCATCTTCATCTTCTTTTTATCGACCATTTGTTGCTGGTGGTGGTGGTGGTACAGTGCTACTGCTCTAACCAATTTCTTAGGTCAAATTTTATTTCCTACACCACTTTTCACTTTGGCATTACTTCATAGATGACTTTGGTAAGTAAAATTATGATTTTTATTCATATTTGTCATCTAGGTACACTACTGTTTTTCCAACAATGGATAGAACCCCGGTCATGAATCCAACATAAGTGCCCACAATTTAAACAGATAAATCATCTAGTGCATTAGATGAGTAATCTGTTGCATCAGACTGTTTATCTATTGCATCAGACTATTTATCTGTTGCATCAGACTAATTATCTGTTGCAACGGACGATTAATCTGTTTGGAACAACACAAATCAGCCCCTGCCACAAACCCAACAGCTAACCAATATGTTTCAATTCTTGCTATTGCTACTGGATTCAAAATTATTCCTTATGTCCAATTACCCGTCTCAAATTTCCTAATTTGATTTCTTATTTTACTTGTCTTTTTCATTAATCAAGAAAAGATTAAAAAATCCATGTTTTACCCTTTGCATTAATCACTCTTTCTTCAAATTAAAATGGAAATATCATTTAATTGGGGGACTATACGCTGACCCACGTTAAAAGCTTTCTTCTCTTATGAAATATTGATTGAATAGAAAACAATGGTTATTTCAAACATGTCTACTGTCCCACCAACTGATTAGTGGGTTATGGTAAACTAGACATGTTATTAATTATTTTTCTTAATCAATGTGGCATCTCAATTTGGGATGGGTAATTTGAGACGGAGGGAGTACGAATTAAAACGTCAAAGCCAAGTAAAAAACTAGTCATCTGTTGAAACAGACTATTTATCTGTTGCACCAGACTGATTATTAGTTGCATCAGACTTCTTATATGTTGCAACATATGAGTAATCTATTTTGAATAACATATCAGCCCCTGTGTCACAAACCCGACAGATAAATCTTGCTATTGCTACTGGATTCTAAATTATTCCTTTTTACGTCCAATCGTCGACATGTTTGTTGAGAAAATAATAGACAGAATGAAAATAAAATAAGAATTAAAACGTCAAAAATCAAACATAATTTTTTTATTAAACAAAAATAAATAAAAATACATATAATAGACTAAAGAAAAATAATAATCTAATTATTATTATTATTATTATCATCATTGTCAGTCGGTCAATCTTCAACCGAAAGTAGCAAGGCCCTCCTCAGCCTGCTTATCTTGCGGAGTATTCTTGCTCTAACTCTTCCCAGTTCCCATTGCAAGTCACGAACTTGATTCCGAAGTTCATTCACGGCGTCTTGCAGAAACATAATGTCCCACACTGGGTCAGCCATAATCTAGAACATATGTGAATTGACAAAAAACGTAAAATCAAAAGTAAAGATCTTAAGAATAATCGAATGTAATACAACGTATACTACAAATTAGCAAGAAAAAAACTTTAAAACTTACCTTAGTCAGGAGAGAGAAAGTGGTGAAAGTGCAGGTGTAATATGAAAGACGAGATGCAATAAATAAATAGAGTGTAGTTGAATGAACGGTTGAGTTAGGAGAGACTTATTTATAGAGGATTGAATTTGAATGAGAGGCAAAAAGGCGCAACTGTTCACCTCCACTCATTAATTACATTTTTTATTAAATTAAGAAAATAAATATTGTGATAAGTCATGACTTTTCAGATTATTATTATTAATTAGTTTTTCCAAGAACCATTTTTATTGAGTTGTGACAACAGATTATATATTTGTTGCATCAGATAATTCATCTGTGACAACAGATATATCATTTGTTGCAATAAATATAAAACCTGTTGCATTAGATAACCTATCTATTGCAACATATAATCAAACTGTTCACCTCCATTTATTAATTACATTTTTTATTACTGTGAAAAGTCATTACTTAATAAAATTAAGAAATATTGTGATAAGTCATGACTTTTCAGATTATTATTATTAATTAGTTCTTTCCAAGAACCGTTTTTATTAAATTGAGACAACAAATTCTATAATTGTTGCATCAGACAACACATAACAGATATATCATCTATTGCAACAATAGAGAGAACCTGTTGCATCAGATAATATATCTGTTGCAACATATATCTATCCCTTTTTTAAAAAAAATTATCATCATATCATTAATCCAAATTCACTGACTTTTTTACTATATAAATTAGAAAAACACCTTTTCAATAACCGTTTCTTTAATTAATAACCATTTTAATTGAGTTTTGGCAACAGATAGTATATCTGTTGCATCAGGTAAACCATCAGTTGCAACAGATATTTCATATGTTGCAACAAATAGACGATCTGTTTTAATATCATTTTTGATTTCTTCTAACAACTGATACATCAGTCGCAACAGATGGGTAATTTGATGCATCAGTAACATTGTTGAATCTATGTGTTTTTGACAAAAAGTCACGATCAGTTATTAAAATTAAAAAATTGTTCTTTTACTATGATTGTAAATTGTGTTTATCATCTATTTCTTTATTATGAATTTATTTACGAATCATTTTTCATATTAAATAATCAGAAATTCACGTCTTTTCCCCCCTCTCAATAGCAATAACCCTTTTTTATTAATAACCGCCTATTGCAACATATGATCGATCTGTCGCATTACGTTAACCTCCATCGATATATATTTTTGAATCCCTTGGGTAGATCCGATATATAAAAGGAGGGAAATAAAATACATGCACACGCTAAAAGAAATATATAACCTAATTATAATTATTATTATTATTATTACCATTACTATTATTATTATTATTATTATTATTATCAATCGAATATTTTTTCATCCGGCAGCAGTAGGGCCCTCCTCAGCCTTGCTCCGAAGTCGGCCAAATCCCTCTGGAGTTTATCAAACTACCTTTGAAGTTCCCGCAAGGACTCGATATGAATCTTTTTGTACGAATCTGGATCATCCATATTTGTATTGTAAGTATAGTAGAATGAACGAGTAAGAGTATGGAAAGGAGGGTGGAGGGAACTTCAAATAAAAAGCCACGACTATCCATATCCCTTAATTAAATAAAACTGGTGACTTTTCAAATATGTGAATTAAAAAAATAGATCTAAATATAACTTTTTATTATATTTCAAAATGAAAAGAAAAATGCATTAAAATAAATCTAACAGATGGTTAATCTGTTGCAAAATATATTCCATATGTCAGATAACTTACAACATATTGACAATCTGGTTAATCTGTTGCAAAATATATTCCATATGTCAGATAACTTACAACATATTGACAATCTATTGCAACAGATGAATATATTAGTTTTCTTTTCCAACATGTGCGGCATCTATTGCAACTTGCTAGTCATCTGTTTATTCAGTTTAAGTCATAGATGGGCTAGGAAGAATAAGGTGTATGCAGATGGATCCACTATCATATGTGTGGGAGTTAAGTAAGTATTACTGATAAAGTCACCTGGACAAAACACATAAAGTACAATATTTATGTGAATACAGTTTTTAACTGATTATTCAAACAAGATCCTGCATTGTACCATCAAGTTTGATGGTTCGAATTAATAAGGCTGAGGGCCTCATAAAGATGGTACAGATACCCTGTTATGAATTACTGATGGTTGTTGCTCGTGTTTATGCGTGTCAAGTTTTGAGAAGGGATCAATATTTGGTGTCATTGCAGAGAACCAATAGCGATTGGACTTAACTTTAAGTGTGCATTAGATTCTGAGAACACCTTCGAAGCCTCGCACTGCATCAAACAAGAACGGAAAACCAATATAGTTATTGCCCTAGCCCAAATTTATATGGTTGAGTTGCTTGGTGTGATGATTATACGCTAGAAAGTGCGGTAGGAGAATGCCTTCGAGAGAAAATGGGTGGTTGAGAAAGACTACATCATCTGAGAGCTAATTGAAGAAGAGACATAGGGTAGAAAGTGTAACTTCTAGCGAATCTGGCCGATGGAATTATTATCTTAAAACATGAGAAATCTGAATCAAGTGCAAATATGAAAGTGTATCCGGTAATGTAATTTCATCTGTTGTCTCTCTGAAAGAAAAATAATGCGGATGGACACTTTGCTAGGTAGCGTGGTCGGGATTATCACCTAGATAGAAAATAGGAGAAGACCAAGAAAGTCGCCTTAAGGGAATCGAGGATTGAAATGATGTACATTAAGTATAAAAAAATTACGTCAACAGCAATTGTAGTTAAAGTAAGGAATCTAAGCGAAGGCGGCAATTTTTGAATTTTAAATTCCATCTCATGCCTTCTTGTGGTTCTGATTAGGTACACTGTTGTTGACCTGATCGGAACAACAAACGAGATTGAAAGGAAAATTGAGTATCATTACTTCCTTAGCAATATGGTTATAACATATTGTGTTTTCTTGCCTTATATTCTTTCAACATTCCTTAGAGAAGATCAGATGCTTGCTGTAGTATGTGAATCTCGATAATTTTCAAGCTTGCTGCTCCAGATTGCTTATTCTAGATTCAAGTTGGTCGTTGCCGTCTTCGAAGTTGGTCAAGAGTTCCTGATCTCTCGTGAGCTCGATCAGGAACACTACCTTCAAAGTTGTGGCATTGAAGAAGTCCTTCAGAACACTTTCTTCAGAAGCCTTAAAGGATACATGGAGGGTCGATGGTTTGTTTTTAGGTCAAAATGTGTTGATACACACTCAAGATATGGTCCCAATAGTTGAACAACACACTTTTATCGAGCGTTGCTCAATGCATCTTGCTCAGCCAATTTGATAAATTAATAAGCAAAGGAGTTACGTAGAATGTAATCTAAACCGACTCTACCAAGCCTATCAAACATTACATAACTCCAGGCTCATTACCCTATCAAAAAAATTTGACCGAGTTAGTGCATGAATCAAACGATCTCAATCTCTCAGCATTTCTACTGATCGCTCTTCTCCTGAAATTGCATAGCAGATATCTTGTCATCTATATTGGAGAAGAGCAATCGAAAGAAAGGCTTAGATATTGAGCTCATTTGATTCGTTCACTAACTCAGTCAAATTTTTATGATAGGGTAATGATCCTGGAGTTACATAATGTTTGATAGGCTTGGTAGAGTCGGTTTAGATCACACACTACACAACTCCTTTGCTTATTAATTTATCAAATTGGTTGAGCAATATACATTGAGAAATACTCAATAAAAGTGTGTTGTTCAACTGTTGGGACCACACCTTGAGTGTGCATCAACACATTTTGACCTATAAACAAACACAGCGACACTCCATGTATCCTTTAAGGCTTCTGAAGAAAGTGTTCTGAAGGACTTCTTCAATGCCAAAACTTTGAAGGTAGTGTTCCAGATTAAGCTCACGAGAATCAGGAAATATTGACCAACTTTGAAGAGGGCAACGACCAACTTGAATCCAGAATAAGCAATCTGGAGTAGCAAGCTTAAAAATTATCGAGATTCACATACTACAGCAAGCATATGATCTTCTCCAAGGAATGTTGAAAGAATATAAGGCAAGAAAACACAATATGTTATAACCATATTGCTATGGAAGTAATGATACTCAATTTGCCTTTTAATCTCGTTTGTGGTTCCGGTCAGGTCAACAGCAGTAGACCTAATTGGAACCATAAACAAGAAAGCATGAGATGGAATTTAAAATTCAGAAATTGCCGCCTTTGTTTAGATTCCTTGCTTTAACTGCAGTTTCTGTTGGCGTAAGTTTTTCAAACTTAATGTACATCATTTCAACCCTCGATTCCCTTAAGGAGGCTTTTTTGGTCTTCTTCTATTTTCTATCTTGGTGATAATCCCGACCACTCTACCTAGTCATAGCTACCTAGAAAAGTGACATCTGCATTATTTTTCTTTCAGAGAAACAACAGACAAAATTTCATTATCGGATATACTTTCATATTTGCACTTGATTCAGATTTCTCATGTTTTAAGATAATTCCATCGGTCAGATTCTCTAGAAGTTACACTTTTTACCCTCTGTCTCTTCTTCAATTAGCTCTCAGATGATATATTCTTTCTTTAACCACCTATTTTTCCTCGAAGGCACTCTCCTATCACACCTTCTGGTGCATTATCATCACCCTGAGCAACCCAACCATATAAATTTGGGCTAGTGCTATAAATCTATTGGTTTTTTGTTCTTGTTAGATGCAGTGCTAGGCTTCGAAGGCCTTCTAAGGGTCCAATGCACACTTAAAGTTAGTCCAATCGCTATTGGTTCTCTACAATGACACCAAAACTAGATCCCTTCACAATGCTTGACAAATAAACATGAGCAACAACCTATATTAAATCTTAACAGGGTATCAGAACCATATTCATGGTCCCTCAGCCTTATCAGTTCGAACCTACCAAACTTAACTGTAAAATTATAGGTATCTTATTTGAATGATCTATGACTAATCAGTAAAAACAACATTCACAAAATTAATGTACTCTATGTGTGTTTCCACGATAACATTATCATTAATACATACCTCCCACATATGAAGTGGTTCTATCTGCGTACAACTTATTTCTCCAAACTCATTCTTACTGCAGCCTCTTGTGATGGTCCGACAAATATTAATCAACTGTCAGTTCCTTATATCTACAAAGAAGAGAAAAAAAATTGATGTCACAGAAAAAATACTATTCATTATTCAACAGATGTGGGGCCTGTTGCATTAGATGTAGAGTCTATTGCATCAGATGTAGAGTTTATTTCATCAGATGTAGAGTTTGTTGCAATAGATATGGATTCTGTTGCAGTATATGTGGAGTCTGTTGCAATAGATGTGGATTCTATTGCAACAGATACGGATCTGTTGCAACAGATGTGGATTCTATTGCAACAGATATGGAGTTTGTTGCAACAGATGTGGAGTCTGTTGGAATACATCAAACCAGCCTTGCTGGTGGTTTGATTTATTCCAACAGTTGCTTCGTCTGTTGCAATATCAAAAGCAGCATAAATTGCAAAGAAACAAAACAACAAATAAAAACACCAACAACAAAGAAACAACAATATTTGCTCCAACACCATCAACAACATCATCACCAATAAAGAAGAAACAACCTTTGTTCCAACACCATCAACAACACCACACCACAACTTCCAACAATGCCAACCACACCACCAACATCAATAACAGCATAAACAATAAAGAAACAAATAAAATACATACAAAAAAATGATACTGCCAAGAAGGCTTTTAAACTTCTCCCAACAGAATACTTTTCTCGCATATTGTAGTAAAAATTCTCGGTTCGTTTATTCAAAACTTAAAAGTTCCTTCAAATTTTTTAAATAAATATGATATGGGTAAATGCTAATTAAATAAAAAAAATAGATGTAAATAACTTGCAAAGAAGAAGACGAGAATGAAAGAGCAATAGTGAACCATATCTTAACGTCAAAAGAGGATCAAAACAACAATTTCAGTCGAGGAAAGATATGGATCGGTTTAGATCCAAAAGGATCTTTATGAGAAAGAGAAGAGAAAAAATAAGAGAGAAAAAAAATTGTGATAACCCTAACCTAAAGAGGAGAGAAAGAAAAAGATAAGAGATGAATAAAATAAATTTAGGGCTGAAGCTGAGGAGAGATGAGATAATTTTAGATGTATCATGTACATAGACATGGGTTTCAATATTCATTAATTAATATAATTAATATTCATTAAAAAATTTAGGGGCACGAGGAAGACTAGTGTCATTGAAAAAACAAGATAAGACTACTCAATAAACACATTTTTGAGTTATCCAAAAAAAAGAAACTCTTTATTTTTTACCGTATTTTCTAGTACTTACTACTTTATCTACTCGGACAGAAGCTTGCTTTAAATTTGAAAAAAAGATTTTCAAACAGATATGTCAGCTATTATAACAGATATAAATATCTGTTTAAAAATCCCATCAGCACAATTATCTGTTATAACAGATATAAATATCTATTTAAAAATCCCTTTCCATTTTATAATTAAATTAGATATATCAACTGTTACAACAAATATCAATATCTATTTAAATATCCCAACAGCTCAGTCATCTTTGATGACAGATGCAAATGGCTATTTGATAATTAAATCAAATATGTCATCTGTTATAACAGATGTGAATATCTGTTAGAAATTTCCAACAGCTCGGTGATTTGTTCCAACAGATTTCATTACCTAAATTTCATGGTGTTGGTATTGCATTCATCTCGACCTGAGTCGTCGATCGATCACTTAGAGTTGAAATGAGTTCTCATCAACTCAATGTTAAGATAGTGATAGTACCTAAATTGATTTAGTTGGAATTAGGGATAAATGAATGAGCTCACAGGGTCAACTACAAATCCAATTGAATCTTTGCAATTACATGGTATTGGTATTGCGTCCATCCTGACCCGAGTCATTGATCAATTACTCTGAGTTGAAATGAGTTCTCATCAACTCAATGTTAATATAGTGATAGTACCTAAATTGATTTAGGTGGAACTAGGGATGAATTAATGAGCTCACAGGGTCAACTACAAATCCAATTGAGTCTTTGCAATTGCATGGTGTTGGTATTGCATTCATCTCGACCCGAGTCGTCGATCGATCACTCCAAGTTAAAATGAGTTCTCATCAACTCAATGTTAAGATAGTGATAGTACCTAAATTGATTTAGGTGGAACTAGGAATGAATTAATGAGCTCACATGGTCAACTACAAATCCAATTGAGTCTTTCCAATTGCATGGTGTTGGTATTGCATTCATCCTGACTCGAGTCGTCAATCGATCACTTCGAGTTGAAATGAGTTCTCATCAACTCAATGTTAAGATAGTGATAGTACCTAAATTGATTTAGGTGGAACTAGGGATGAATGATCTCACAGGGTCAACTACAAATCCAATTAAGTCTTTGGAATTGCATGGTATTGGTATTGCGTTCATCCTTACCCGAGTCGTTGATCGATTACTCCGAGTTAAAAATGAGTTCTCATCAACTCAATGTTAAGATAGTGATAGTACCTAAATTTATTTAGGTGTAACTAGGGGTGAATGAATGATCTCACAGGGTCAACTACAAATCCAATTGAGTCTTTGCAATTGCATGGTGTTGGTATTGCATTTATCCCGCCCCAAGTCATTGATCGATCACTCCAATTTGAAATGAGTTCTCATCAACTCAATTTTAAGATAGTGATAGTACCTAAATTGATGTAGGTGGAACTAGGGTTGAATGAATGAGATCACAGGGTCAACTACAAATCCAATTGAGTCTTTGCAATTACATGGTATTGGTATTGCATTCATCCCGACCCGAGTCATCGATCGATCACTCTGGGTTAAAATGATTTATCATCAACTCAATGTTAAGATAGTTATAGTACTTAAATTGATTTAGGTGTAACTAGGGATGAATGAATGAGCTCACAGGGTCAACTACAAATCCAATTGAGTTTTTGAAATTGCATGGTGTTGGTATTGCATTCATCCCGACTTGAGTCGTCGATCGATCACTCCGAGTTGAAATGAGTTCTTATCAACTCAATATTTAAAAAACTATATCTTTTAAATTTTTTAAAATTAATTAAGATCAATTCGGACCAAATTAATAATTTCAAAACTTGTCATTCTTTTCCAAAATTACAAATCAACCCATACAAATCATTTATTTGCGTGAAAAACTTTTTATTTTAAATTTGAAGTTCTCGCTCTTCTCTCTCTCTCTCTTGCTACACAATACAAACAACAACTACTTAACATATTGCTCAACCCTTCAAAACAGGTCAATTTTCTTCCCATTTACGTCCACATATAGTTGTTATTTTCGACTTCAATCCTGCTTGTATCCATCGTTTTCTCTATCTTCGCAGGTAACAGAGTTTGAGAAGAGTTCTATGTTTGTTCTTTATTCTAAAAAATAGGGCTTTTTAGTTAATGATGAAAAAGAAGACTTTTGGTTGTATTATCCTCGAGATGGGTTAATAATTTTGAGTTTTGAAGCTAAAAAAGTAGGAAGCACCCAAGAAAACCCTAGTTTTTCTCTCAGTGTTATGTTGACTGTCGTGGTATTGTTGGATGGTGTTTGTGGTATTGTTGGTGGTTGTTGGTGGTGGTGTCGGTATTTATATTTTTTGGTGGTGGTGTCAGTGGTCTTGGTGTTGGTATTAGTGGCATTGGTGGTGATATTGGTGGCATTGGTGGTGGCATTGGTTGTGGTGATGGTGGTCCATCTGTTTCAACGGGTGAAAGATCTGTTGGGAGATATTAAATAGGTCTTCAAACAGATTCCCCATCTATTCCAACTGATGGGTTATCCGTTGGAGTATTTTTTTTTGTAATATGGCGTAGAATAATTTATTAACATTTGTCCATCTGTTGCAACAGGTGGAATATCTATTGGGAGATATTAAATAGGTCTTCAAGAAGATTCCCCATCTGTTCCAACTGATAGGTTATCCGTTAGAGTATTTTTTTTTTGTAATGTGGCGTAGAATAATTTATTAAAATTTGTCTTACCTTTTTTAAGAAAATTATGCAAACATCAAATGCAATGTATTTTTTATTTTTCTATTATTTGTAGTTAAAAGATGTCTCCCAAAAGAAAAGAAACTGAAAGTGGATCAACTTCTGACCACCCAACAAAAAAGGCTAGAGTACAGATAGATTTGGAGGAACTTCCAGAAAAATTTCAATCAGGGCAAAATGAAGCTGAGGAAAGTGATAACTCCTTCTCACTAATGGGGCGTGAAATAATATCGAAATCCCAGCATGATTTTTTTAAAACTATTAGTATCAATGGGTTTCGAGTTGCGATGCCGATGAATAGTCCTAACTCAGTATTTCATGATATTGTACTTAAATGTCAGTTGGGGAAACCTTTTAACGAACTTACGAGTATTATGAAGAAGGAAAACATAGATAGACTTTTTAAGAAGATCTGCTTTGCATACTTTCTTGAGTTATTTGAGGCTCGCCCTCTCCGTTTCCCAATGATCATGGTATATGGCCTTCTCAAGCGCAGGATCAAGTATGCGGGGGATGATGAAGGTTCGAAGGACTACTGTGGCATGCCGATTTGTTTTGGATTGAAAGAGTTTTCCATAGTGACGGGCTTGAGATACGATCGTCTAGAAGAACCTCTCATCAAGAAAACACCCCACAAAGGGTCCAACAAATGCAAGGTAAAAAAAGATGGGTTGTTGGGCATTGTTGGACCTAGATACAGAGGGGAGGATTTGATGGCGGATCTCGAGAATAAAAACATAACAAAGAACTACAGGGAGAAATTATGCTTAGTTTTGTTTGTCCATTTTGTTTTATTGACAAGATACGTCAGGAAAGTCATAAAAGATTATTTGTTGGCACTCACTGATGATTTTAGGAAATTCAACGATTATCCCTGGGGATATGACAGCTACAACTTGACTGTCGAATATTTACTAAAAAAGCTAAAGCCAAAGACGACCACATTATACGGCTTTCCTTGGGCTTTCATGGTAAAATTGATCACTATTTTTACTCATTCATTAATTTATATTGAATGTAGTTACTATGACTTTTTTATTTTTTTTCTTGCTTCTTGTTTACATTTTTTAGGCTTGGGCATGTGAAGTAATTTCTCCCCTTCGAAAGCAGTTCAAAGATTATCCGGATAAGGTTTTTCATCCAAGGATCCTTAGTTGGTTGGTTGCAACAAAGAGCAGCAAAAAATATATTAAGGAGGTTGATATATTTAATCCTCCGGATGATGCAGTACATCCTCTTTCAACTAAAATAATTTGCCTCAAAGAAAGATATTGAAACAGATGTTCCATCTCTTGTGACAGATGGGTCGTCTGTTGCAACAGATTACCCATCAACTGCAACTGGTGCAATAGATGGGTAATCTGTTATGATAGACCATCTATATTTTTCAACATATTAACCATCTATTGCTCTGGTTCTCTGAACCCCACTCAACAGATTACCCATCTTTGTAAATTATGAAACAGATGGGTAATCTGATGCAACATATTATCAATCTATTTCGACATACAGATCAGTTGTTGTGGTAGCTAGATCATCTGTTGCATAAGTTGGCTGTGTTAACATCCATGTAACCTGATCCCCATGTAACCCAACTGACTACAAATTATTATTATATGATTTAAATGCCTCCTATCTTTTTTTATAGGTTGTGCATCCTTGGATCGTGCCTACCATTGATGAACTGGGGATGACTTTTTTTCTTACTCTGGGTCTTGTTGATAAAAAAGAAGACCTAACGGTGGAGCTAATAAAGAAGGAATTAGCTGGAGAAACATCCATAAGAAGAGCAGTTAGGCAAGGTCAGGCTAATGTTGAAGCTCTTCACGACCAACCTCAAACTGCAACAGATCTGTGTGCTTCTTCTGGGGGTCTTGCTGGTGAAGTTGTTTGTGATGGTGGCATCCATCTTGATGCTGCTTCCAGTCATGATTATGAACATGTTGGTGCTTAGTAAAAAATAAATACTTTTAAAAACACCCCTTGTATAGGTCATTCCTCTCACCCTTACACCAGTCCCTTCCACCCTTACAGTGGTCCATCTCACCCCTCCTCACCCTCATGTTCTCATTGCAAATGCAAAGTGTGCAAGGACAGAGAGGATAAAATCCTTGAAAAGCTAGAGGCTATTGCTAAAGTTGCAAAGGAGTTGAAATCTAGGAGAGGTGTCATACCATCCAATAATGTGAGGGAGTCATGCACTCTTACAGTGGCAGTTAGGAGGAAGAGAAGAAAAATTAGACAAATTCTTTGTGTTCTAAAATGAGCAAAAATTACAACTCCTCCCGCTCTAAGAGTTGTTGAAGTTCAGGGGCCGCTGAAGAAGGTGGACATATTCGTGGTGCTTGGCAAGGAGAAGAAGAAGGAACTAGAAGAATTTATGAAGACGAAGGTTCAAAAAGAATACACCATGCATTTATTTACCACCAAAGACTTCACGAATATGACAAATATGCGCATGTGGTACGAGGACAATGTAAGTTTACTTTTTCTAACCTAGCCTTCCAATCTACTCCATGAAGAAGAATCTACGCAGTAGATGTGTAATCTATTTCAATAGTTTGGTATTCTGTTGCAACATAATGCACATCTGTTGCATAAGTTGCGTTGGCTGGGTAATCTGTGAACTGATTCAGAGAACCCTCTGCATCGGATTCTTTCCACTGTGTTTTTATTCTTTACAATTACTAACCATTTAAAAATTGTCTTTTTATACCACAGTATGTTGATGAAATTCTCTGTCTCATGAGGGGCAGGAAATTAGCATACCCGGATGCTTATGATGCTGCCGATAGGATAATGGATCTCAACTTCTACAATAATTTCAAGGATAGGTATGCTACTCTCTGTGATTAGCTGGTACCAGTGGCTCGAGATTTGATGAGTTAGTTTCTATGTTCTAATGGGATGAAGAAGCGATTAAATATGTTAGAGGGAAGAGTCCATATCCACACGGCAAGAGCTGGATCAAGGCAAAGAGAATTCTTGTAGTCATGAACGTAGATGTCACACATTTTCTCGATGTTGAGATACTACTCTACGAGGTAAAGATTAAGGTTTATGACTGTAACTTACCTATCTTCAGCGAGATGATGTTTTTAACCCACATTCAGCTACTCTTGAAGTTGTTGCCAAAGTTGTTGACGCAGAGTAAGATGATGGATCATTTGCCGGTTGAAGTCTTGACGAAGGAATCATGGGGTTTTGAAGGTCAAAATAGGAACATCCAGCTCCCAAAAAATACAATCGGTGCAGTGTGCGGGCCGTACTCACTTTTATACATCGAGTGTTTTCTGAGCAGCATACAAATAACCTGTGTGTGCAATGCCATTGTGGGAAAGATGCAATGGGTCTGGGCATATGGTGTACTAACTAAATGGTTGGAGCCCGTGTATAAAGAAGAATATGTACAAAGATGGAGACGAACACGATAACAATTTTTCATTTCAAGCCAATTCACTTTACATGTAGTGGCAATAATTTTTATGTCTGGCCAAGTTGACCTTTTATGATGCAACAAATTTTATATCTCTTGTAACAGATATAGTACCTGTTGTGATAGATTGATTATTTGTTAGAATAGGTTGGTTATCTGTTGCATTATACAGATTTTCCCAGTCTGTCTGTCACAATAGATATACGATCTTTTGCAATATATAATCTATTTGTTGCAACTGATCGGTAATCTGTTGGAGAAAATAAAAAAAGTAGGAAGACCTGTTATATAATTTCCAACAGATGACCTACGTGTTGTATCTCATGTTGCAATATATGTCTAAATTTGTTTGATAAGATATGTCGTCTGTTGTAGCAGATGTATTATCTGTTGCGATATTTGAATCTAGTACTCCATTTCAATTACCATGTTCAAAACTAAGGATTAAATTATATTCATAGATAGCATAAAATAAATCGAAGCCTTCAAAAATTACATGAAATAACTCAACAAATAAATGACATGTAAAAAAAATTATTATGGGTACAAACAGTCTACTCTACAAATAAATCAACAAGTTAAATCAAGGAGGATAGGTTATTACATTGATGGATCAAATCTATAAAGATCTAATCAATATGGACAAGTTTTTCTTCATCCAGTGCTACAGAATTCGGCTTTGGTCGTCGTGGATCTTTAATGTCGCTTGCGTACGGCTTCTGAGATTTCGCTTCTCCGTATTTCCATAAAAGAGCAGTATATTTTTTGCGGAGTAATTCAGCATCAAGTCCATCATTTGGTACTTGTAATCCGTCGCTCAAATACTCAGTGTAGGCAGCAACCAGAGGACCGCAATCCCTGTGTTACCAAAAAATAGATAATTCATATCTTGCAGTTCATGCAAGCGTTGTGAAATTTGTGAAATGAAACTAAATCATGACACTTAAACTTACAGGATACCAATGGTTTGTTGAGCAATTCCTTTAACCTATTGTATATCAAATGGATTAGCCATTTTATCCCGGTATGCTTCAATCGTTGACCAATCAGTACGAACCTTTTGGTCCAAAAAGTCACTCATATCAAGGTAAGTAGGCAATATTTTGGCCAGCTTTTGTATCTCAGATGATGGCCCGAAACGTATCCTTCGCGACATCGAGTCATAAACTCGGTTGCGCCTCTCTTTTAGAACGACGACAGCCAACACCCAATGAAATTCATCACCATAATTGATTGGGATATACACTTCGTCAGCCAAATACCAAGGTAAGCCAGCCGAAATGCTAAGACCTTTGATGATGTTGATTAAGCATTCCTCATTTCGGAAAACTTCCGGTTATTGTTGACAATACCTATCGTAGGCATTATTGATGTAAACTTTGTACAAATAATTGTTTGTCGTGTATCTGTATTGTTCTTGTGTTTGTAACTTGGCCTTCTTTCGGAGGTAGTAAAAAATGGCATCGATGTGCTGCACATATAATCAAACATTTTGGATTACGTGATGAAAAAATTAATACACAGATGTAATTAAATAAAGTATTAATTAATAGTAATATGTATGGCATTTAAACCTCATCATTTCAGAAAGTTTGGGGCTGTGACATAAAATAGAACCAATTCTTCGTTCCGGGATATGCAACAACAAAGTCGAACATATCAAAACCAAGATTCGATTCGTTCACTTTGTAGCGCTCGTCACTTTGTTTTCTACATGATGATTTATATGTGTTAATATCATGTTCTTACAACAAGAATTGTATAAACCAATATCTATAAAATTGATTTATGTACCTGCCGGCATTATGCTTTAACAGCCCATCGGCAATCTATGCTGAATAGTCGTCGATCAACTGTGTTAGTTTTTTTAGAGCCTCGTCCGAGATGTTGAACCCTTCAAACGGGTGATTCTTTCATTCTCCCAAACTGACAGGCTCCACTTTTCTTCTTCTTTAGAAGCAACTGATGGATTATCAACTGTGATATTATGCTCTTCAGCAGTAGCTTCTACTGTGACATCTACCTGGAAAGCCAGAATTGTCAATGCTAATTAGAGATATACAATAGATTATTTATCTGTTGTAACAGATTAGTATTATATTGCATCAGATGGATTATCTGTTAGGAAAAATTTAAACAGGTAAATCAGAGCAGTATGATAATTTTGAACAGATGACCCATGTGTTGCAACATAAGACTCATCTGTTAAAATAGATAACAAATCTGATGCAACAGGTTAGACAACAGTTGCAACAGATATATATATCTGTTTGGTTATTTTCAGCAGATGTATCATCTGTTGAAATAGATATATGACTTTGTTTGTTGGAACAGATGATGTACATTCAACTTCTTCAGCTTATGTTGCTCTCCTGTGGACCTTGCACACTGAATATCGGTGCAATACAAAGACAGAGGCGTTACAATTTTGCCTTTTTTAATGCTTGATGATGCATTGGAAGTGTATTTCCTTCTCCTCTTAGACACCTTGATCTCCAGTGGAGTGTCTGGATATGAAATCCTCTTTGTTGGAATGACACCCCTCTTAGATGTCATTTCATTTATAGAAGCAGTTAGTGCATTAATAGTATTTGGAGCAACAACCATCAGTAGATCCAACAACAGTACCACTACCACTACCAATACAACTACTATCATCAACAGCAACAAGCTCACCCTCCAAAATTATTATTTTTGTGATGGTTGTTGCTCCAAATAATTATATTTTTATTCCATCAACGACCTTAGGGTCCGATAAAGTTTGCACAGATTGTATAACAAGAAAAAATGGCATCTTCAACTCTCAGTTGGTCGGAACAAGCCACGGATGGATAATCTAAAATAAATCGATACATATATTAAGAATGATGATGAAATCATTTAATCATTAATTAAAACAAAAACTTGATTAGAATTGGACTTACTGCTTTGGGGGGTTGAAAGATCAAGAAATTTTACATTTTTATCGTTTTTGGCCGACAACCATCTCAGGATTCTTGGATAGAAAACTTCTTCCTGGTAGTTCACTTGTTGTCTCAGATAAGGAATGGCTTCAAATGCCCAAGCCTATAACATAACGCTAATAAATCAAAAGCATTATTGAATAAAAAAATGATGAATCATATCATGATAAAAGAAATATTTACCATGAAGGCCCATGAAAAGCCATATAAGTTGACTATCTTTGGCATTAACGGAGTCAATAAATATTCGACTGTCATTTTAAAACTTTCATAACCCTAAGGATAGCTGTTAATTGCCTCAAGATCCTCGAAGATATTTATTAAACAGAGGCTTATGTTATTGTTAACGTCTCTCACCCAAAGAATATTATTACAAACCAAACCAAGCACAATGATTGCTTGTGCTTCTTTGAAAATCCTTTACCTTTCAACGCTTCTATCAGTTTTTTGTTTTTGAAGCTTGGACTAACAATGGACACCAGGTCATCACGATCACTCGTCTTGCCTTTGCCTTTTTTGGGTGTGCGGGGTGATTTTTTTGGGTCAGTGTAGGTATAACTTGAGAAGGAGAAGGAGGATAATATTTTAGTCCGGTAACTATGGAAAACTCCTTCCAACCAAAACAAACAGGCATGCCACAGTAATTTATCCACACCTCATCCATCTTATCTTTGTTTTCATACATAAACCTGCGCTTGAGAAGATCATATATTATTTTCATCTGGAAACGAGCATTGTTATTCTCTGGCAAATCAAGATATTGTCCAAAAAATCTTTACCTGAAATAAGAATCTAATTTTTATTCTCGAAGTATTTTTCTAAAGGCATCGAAAGATTTTCCCATGACTGACTTAACCACGAGATCACCCGTTAAATCTGTGGCACCATCACACTACATTCTCACAGAATAACGATCAATGCTGAAGGTTTTGACCAGCTCTTCGGTGGAAGGGCTATTAGCGTTTGGATCATCTCTTTTGAAAGATTCTTCCTCCCCGTATTTATTATCTTATACTCCTGATTGAGATAACTCTGGTAAAGAAAGCGCATAGAGTGGTGGATATATCTGAGCTACTGCACTTGTTCCTTTACTTGGACTTGATTCAATTTTTTCTTTTGGGAGTCATATTATCTTAAATTAACAGAAACATAACATAGATTATAATTGATTAATGCATAACAGTAATATAATAGTTTCGACAGACCACTAATCTGTTGCACCAGGTATGTTATCTGTTGCAACATATAACCGACCTATTGCAACAGATGAGTAATCTGTGAAAACCATAAAAATAGATCACTAATCTGTTGCACCAGGTATGTTATCTGTTGGAACATATAACCGACCTGTTGCAATGGATAAGTAAACCATTGGAAAGAATAAAAATAGATCACTAATCTGTTGCTCCAGGTAGTTTATCTATTGCCATATTTAACCAACCTGTTGCAACGGATGAGTAATCCATTGGAAAGAATAAAAATAGATCACTAATTTGTTGCACCAGGTATGTTATCTGTTGCACCAGGTATGTTATCTGTTGCAACATATAACCGACCTGTTACAACGGATGAGTAAACCGTTGGAAAGAATAAAAATAGATCACTAATCTGTTGCAAAATGAGTTATCTATTGGATCAATATTTTTTAGATTTCTTCCAAATAGAAGAGTCGTCTGTCGTAACAGATGAATGATCAGTTAGATTGTTCACCTATTGCATCAGATTTTCATAGTTGTATCAGATTTTCATCTGTTGCATCATATGTTTCCATCTATTGCATCAGATGTATTTATCTGTCACATCAGATGTTTCATCTATTACATCAAATGTTTCATCTATTGTAACACTACTTTTACCAGGACAAACAACAAATTAACCCAGCAACACCAACATATCACACACACACGCACACGCACACTAAGAACTTCAACTGTGATAAAAAATCACCAACAAATTCGAATCAGTAGTATGACAACAAGAAGAAGAAATTCCATAAATTAGGATTTTATTCAGTCCACATTTCAATACTAGAAGAGTAGTTGGCTCAAGTTCCTCTGTTTCTTCATAATTTTTTACCTGTGAAAAAAGAAATGGGATGACGAAGAACTCAAAGTTGTTGTCGCCGGAGAAGTCTTCACATCAATTGACGGTTGAAAGTCAAAAAGGAACTCGCCCGACTATTTGTCATCGGAAGTTGAAGGGAGAAATTCTGCAGAACTGTTGGTTGGGAGAGAGTTGAGAGAAGCTGTCGAGAGAGAGGAGAGAGTAGTTGATTTGGATTGAAGAGGGGTGTGGGTTGGGTTGATTTGTATTTTTTATAAGATTAGAAAGTTTTGAAAATATTAATCAAGTCCACAATTAACTTGATCAAGTTTTCTAATGATGTTTGACCCTTTAAGTTGGTCAATGTCACCAATCCTTTATTCAAGACTTAAAAGACACATTTCTTTCAATTCTCTCCTCTTTCTATTCAGATTTTTATGGCATTGATAGTTGATTATATTTTAAAAATAGTTTAAATTTTGAATTATGGATCAACTATTTTAAAATGAAGGGAGTAATACGTATACTATGTGGCTGCCGCAATTTGTACTATACTTCTTCAATAGTTGCTCTGAACCCACGTGTAAAATATTACAAACTTAATGCATATTATTCAAGCTATGTATAAATTAGTCAAAGAAAACTTTAAATTTACAAAAGCAACTTTAAAGCTATTCATTTTGTCCAATCAAATTACTTTAATCTAACTGAAATGACGAATTTGCCCTTCAAATCCCAGGCAGGCATGTTGAAACCAACACTTCTAATATATAGAAATATACAAACGGGGTTGTCATGCTAGTACTGCACGTTGCCATCCAATTTCCTTAAGTTGAATTCAATTCAAATTGGATTTCATCAATAGAACTCTACCTTTATTTATTTATATACTTTACATAAATAAATACTAAATATATATCACATATATATTTTAATCAAGAGATATAATTTAATTTTCTATTTTAGATAGAAAATTCTAATTTATTCACACTATTAATTATACTTCTGGTGCTAACAAAGAATATAATAATATTTCATTTGAACTAATAATTTATTTGTTTGACTAATTAAATTCTTCAATTTAATTATCAAATAATAAAATGATTAATTCATTAACAAGGACCAGAACAATCGTTGGTGTACGACCCCATACATTCGAACTAAGCCGATAGTAAAGTGATCATATCAATATACTAGTCCAGGTTTGCGTCTAGCAACACTAGCATGAAGTAACACTAGTGTACTCCTTAATGACCGAATAGCATGGAGTATACAATTTACTCTCAAGAACCTATAGAAGAATAATGTAGTATTTTCCTCTGTCTTTATAGTTCCGGATCACACTAGGATATGATCTAGCTGTCAGATCACAACAGGCTATCAACTATGTGGGCATGTCAAATTATAATCAACTATTAAATGACCCAATAAACTCTTTTGTTTTATCATTCAATTGCCTGGCCAAGGCCTTGGTTAGTTATTTATAATACATGATAACATAGAGCTTAAACTCATTACCAAGAGTTGACAAATTCTATTTTGTATTAATCATTAGTTCTACAAGCATTTAATCATATCCAAAATTCTTTCAGCCATTTTCGTTTAGACATGGGTGTCCGAAATCAAAGTATAATAAATAACTTATTAATTACTATGATGATCTCTGGTCAAAGGAAATTCTTATATCACATTCTTCAAGATAATATCCTAGTAACACTATATGGTAATTCTAACTTTTAGGAATTATCCGGTGAGTCTATTCAATGATCATATCTCTATATGCATCATCTATGTATGTAATTTAGTTAATGAGATCAACTAACTTTATGTTATAACAACCACCACATACATATTTATCTAAATGGCTCCTAATGTCCTAATTAGTAATCCTATGATCAAGAGCAATTTTAAATTAAGTTATAAGAAACATGACTCTCTCATTATCATGATCTCCATCATGAAGTCAAGTTTCAAAACTCAATCAAGGATCTTATCATATTAATCAAGTAATTTTATATAGCTATAAAAAAATATTTAGATGTCACGTATTTATATCAAATAATATTTATAAAAATATGTCCAAATCATCAAATGTGAGATTGGATCTATGGTATATTACTATATCCCTTACATACGCATCAACTGATGTAACTCTAAGAGAAGACCTGCTAGGTGGAGCTAGTATGTTCAACAAAGATTTGATTCTTCTTGTTTCTTAGAAATTTTTGTTGGAGTTGTGCATACGCATGCTCGAAAACGCAAATCAAGATGGAGATTGAAAGAGTTGGTTTTGTTTTTTTACGGAATATAATCCATGTGGAAGAATATTCCATGTGCCAAATTACTTGGCTAGGAAATGAACGTGGAAGGCAAGGAAAACTTTGTGGAGGACAAATTTTGTATTTATTTTTTCTTTTCTTATTTTGTGCTTGGAGCACAAATTTGACCCTGTATAAAAATATGACCATTCTTCATTGTTGAAATCGTCCTGAAAATTTATAGTAAAATACATTGTAAGAGTAGAAAGTTGAGAGCAATTCTCTAAGGTGTATTTGGGTACTCTCCTTTTCTTTGTTAATAATATAAAGACGGTTATTCACTAATGGGTGTAGGATCATTCAGATCCAAACCACGTTAACTCTTGTATTATTTCTCTTATTCTTTATTTCATGTTTCCACTAACACATTGTATAAGGAGAATTTCTATAATGGCTCAACCAAAAAAAAATTTACACCATTTTAGTGTTAATTAGACATTTCAATTTAATTATTTTTTTAATTTTACTTTTCAAATTTTACCTTGTGAGAACTGAAGCTACAAAAATAGAGTTACATTTAGTAGTCTTGTTTTAAATTTCAAAAGAAAATAATTTACAAAAAAAATATATATTTTCTTTTAACTTAAGTTTATATTTTAATAGATTTGCTAGCAATTTTTGTATCTTTTATGGTGACATTGTATTTATTGGGTGAATCTCAAAAATAGACCCAAATTGGGGTGACTTTCAAATTTTAACCCCAAATAAAAAGGCTTCCTTAAAAGAACCTTTACATATTAACTAACACTCCCTCCGTTTAAAAAAGAATGATCTACTTTCCTTTTTAGTCCGTTTAAAAAAGAATGACCTTTTTATTTTGGCGATACTTTAATTTCAACTTTCCACATGGCATATTTAGGACCACAAGATTAAAGGGCATTTTGGTACATTTGACACAACTTTAATTTAAGGTCACAAGATTCAAAAGTCTTCTTTATTTTCTTAAACTTTGTGTCAAGTCAAAGTAGGTCATTCTTTTTTAAACGGGGGGAGTATTTTTTTTGGACGAAATTGTCCCTGATCAATGGAGTAAATTACATAAATAATCCTCATAATGGATAACAACTCCATATTTATATCTTTCAACTTTTATTTTTTTCTCTTTTTAATTTTACTTTGATTTTTATTTTTTATTTTTTTATTTTTAATTTTTCTCAAACCTTACTTTTTTTCTTTTTTTCTCTCAACTTCTTTTTTTTCTTTTTTCTTTTATGTTATTTTATTTTTTATTGTTTCTTTCCTCTCTTTTTTTGTTCTTTTTAGTTTTTGTCAACCCTTATATTTTTTTCTTTACACCTCTCAACGTCTACTTTTATAAAAAAGACTTTTTTTTTATTTTTAAATTTTTCTCGACCTTTATTTTTATTTAATCTTTTTTTATTT
Source organism: Capsicum pubescens (assembly GCA_030864215.1). Classification (NCBI taxonomy): domain Eukaryota; kingdom Viridiplantae; phylum Streptophyta; class Magnoliopsida; order Solanales; family Solanaceae; genus Capsicum; species Capsicum pubescens. Next base: position 104,056,140 of record CM061544.1, on the reverse strand, counting down.
TTATCAACCTTTATTTTTTTCCTATTATCTCTCAACTTCTACATTTTCTTTTATTTTTATTTTTTTAATATTTTTTCTTCATTTTCTTCTTTTTCCGCAATTTTCATAATTTTTGTTCTTTTCTTTGATTTCTTCCATTCAAGTTACATCACATGAGCAAGAGTTGACACTATCACATTATAAAGACAAGACTTATGACTTCGAACAACAAGCTACATTTCATGGGCAAGAGTTGACACTACTACATTATGTTTTCATTTATGAAATGTTCTACAACTATTGCCTTAGAGGCAAGACTTAGCTCAAGGACTTGCAAACTACAAATTATGCCCCACGGACAAGAGTTAACTTTATCACATTATGTTTTCATTTATGAGATGTTCTACAACTATTGCCTTAGAGACAAATCTTAATTAGCTCAAGGAATTTCAAACTACAAATTATGCCCCACGGGTAAGAGTTGACTCTACCACGTTATGTCTTAATTTATGAGATGTTTTACAACTCTTGCCTTAGAGTCAGTCAAGGACTTTCAAACAACAAATTATGCCCCACGGGCAAGAGTTGACACTACCACGTTATGTGTTCATTTATGAGATGTTCTACAACTCTTACCTTAGAGGCAAGACTTAGCTCAAGGACTTTCAAACTACAAATTATGCCCCACGGGCAAGAGTTGACACTACCACGTTATGTCTTCATGTATGAGATGTTCTACAACTCTTGCCTTAGAGGGAAGACTTAGCTCAAGGACTTTCAAATAATAAATTATGCCCCACGGGCAAGAGTTGACACTACCACTTATTTATAAGATATTCTACAACTCTCACCTTAGAGACATGACTTGTCTAAAAAAATTTCAAAGAACTTCGTAACAACAATTCATGCCCTTAAATTTATTTTGATGTAAAAAAAAAAAAGATCCCTTTGCGGATTATCTAATTTTTTATTTATTAGCAAAATATAATAGAAGTTGAGAAAAAAGAAAAAAACGATCAAACAAACTAGAGAAATAAAAAAAAAAAGATTGAGAAAAAAAGGAAAGAAAAAAAGTAAAGATCAAGAAAAAAGTGAAGACTTAAAAAAATTGAGAAAAAAAAATGAGAGGAAAAATAAAAATAAAGTTTGAAAAAAATGAGGGAAAAAAGAGAAATGGAAAAAAAAAAAAGCGATCAAACAAAATAGAGAAATAAAAATAAAATTGAAAAAAAAAGGCAAGAAAAAAATAAAGATTAAGAAAAAAGCAAAGAATTAAAAAAATTGAGAAAATAAAAAATGAAATGAAAAAATAAAAATAAAGTTTGAGAAAAATGAGGGGGGGAAAGAGAACGGATAAAAACAAAAAATAAAGGTTAAAGACAAATGAATTAAAAAAAAATAGATAATGCTTGAGAAAAAAGAAAAAAGAGAAAAAAATAAAGGTTGAGACAAATGAATTAAAACATGAAAATAAAATTAAAGAAAAAAATAAAAAGTAAAAATAATAAAAGATACAATAATAAAATTAAAGGAAAAAATAAAAAATAGAATAATAAAATTAAAGAAAAATAAAAAGTAAAAATAATAAAAAATAAAATTTGAGAGACAAATGAGTATGAAAATTTTAAAAATATATTTGAGGTGTAGAGGGGCAAAATGGTACTTATACTATATTTAAAAAGTAAGGAAGATTATTCTTTAAAGACATTTCTTATTGGGTCAAATATCTAAAGTCATTCATATGTGAATCTATGACATTCAATTTCCTGATATTTATTCTAGCTTTTAATTTTTCTGTATTCTATCATCTAAAAATAATAAGCTACAATAATTTTCTCTTTTGCATTTTTTTTTTTTGTCTTTAGATAATGAATGAAAAAAAAAAGTAAAAATCAATGGATAAGACAAGAAGAAACTAACTTTTTAAAATATCAACTGCACAATAACTTCCCTTACCATGCACGCTCACAATTAACACATCGCCATTTTACTGTTTAAATTAACCAAACATAAGCAGTTCTATTTACTTGTGTAAACAAAAAAGGAGAAAAAACCAGAGACTGAAAAAGACTTCAGATTAATATACACAAAGGTCCAACTTTGTACTTTGCTTCCTCTATTTAGTACTTGAAAATTATTTGAATTTCATAATTTGTTATCTTTCGATATTGAATTATAGAGTATGTTGTATGTCATTTCATACTCTAATTTGTTAGTTTGGTGGTTTAAGTTATTGGCTATAGATGATTAAGTGCATATACTTTGCCAATTAAATTGAAGAGTGTATGCTTGCAATGTAGTTAAATTATTAAAGAGTTTGATTCATACCTTGCGGTGAGATTGGGTCGTTATGATGTATGTTCAAGTTGAAGATTTGGATTCTGGGTAGTATAAATTGTTATTAGCATTACTGCCCGTTGATAAAATAATGACAGTTGAACAAGTTCAAATGAATCAAAAGACAGATTACATGAAAATTCAAGTCACATAAAAACAATAAATTCAATAATTAATTTATGTCAAATATAAAACACGTTCTCCTTCTCCATAAACAAGATTCCTTACTTAGTTTTTAATTTGCACATCAATATTTGACGAAGTTACCCAATTAAGTCGACTTAATAGAGTACGAGAACTAATTTCAAATAGGTAGTAAAAAAGTTTATGTAACTCTATGGACTGTGGACAAATAAGAACGGCACTGTAACAAGCAATCTTGAAAATTTGGTCGCTGGAAGTTCAAAAATCCAAAATTTGTCTGCTACGAATTAAAGATTAATTTACTTAATAGTTACCCAATATTGTTTCTTCACAACAAAAAGATTGTGATAACATTTTAGAGAATACATGAAGGATGATTCAGTTTTTGGAGAATCCGATTTCCACGCAGAATTTCTTGTAAGCTCTATTGTACTCTATTTAATACTTTAATAATCATATATGTGAATCCCGTGTGTAGTACTTTGAACTAGCTTTTCTGCATAGAATTTTTTTATATGATTTTTCCGTTTCTATCTCTTCCCCGTTCTGATGTTGGAGAAAATGAATGAAACTGCTCTTCGCAAATTTGCTTCTTAAAAAAACACATTATGGGTTTAGGTTCTTTATTTTTTCTTCGTTGAAGTGTTAATTCTAAATTTATATAAAAATTTAATGTTTACGGGCATTGATAATTCTGTTTTTGAGAGAGTTCACCTTTTCAAGCTCTTTCGTGGGTCCAGATTCGGAAAGAAGGTTAATGGGTAGCAAAGAGTTGTGGGAGAGGCATAGGGATAGCCTCCCGTGAGTATCCGTAATCATATTTAGGATTCACATATTTTCCTTGATAGCAAGTGTTTATTATTATCCGTTGCATTATTTGCTTTGTATTCATTTTCTGCGGCTTCAATTCTTCTTTTCTTTTGAACTCGGAGTCTATTGAAAACAACCTCTCTACTCTAAATAAGGTCTGCGTATATCCTACCTTCCCCAGACCCTATTAGTGGGATTGCACCACTGGGTATGTTGTTTGTTGTTTTGTTAGGCACGTCCTTTTATGGCTACTTTCTTCTTGTGTGTGAGATCTTAAACATGGATAAGAAACTGGTGAAAACCTTTTACTTTGTTGTGTTTGTGCAGTTTCCATATTTCCGACAGAGGTTGCATAGATGCGGCACTCAAACAAAGAAAAATGCAATGTGGTACGCCTAAGTTCATGTTATCAGTTACTATTCTCAAGCCTGCTGTAAAATTGTAAGTGTGATGTTGCATGGACTTACTGTGTGTCCTTGAGCAACTATTGTATTTGTAAACAGAAATAGGATTGATTACACGGAAAAGAGTGATAAAGAAGATCCATTCAACTACTAGTGTTACCGAAGACTATTAATTGGTACACTCACTCCATTCAACTACTAGTGTTACCGAAGACTAGTAATTGGTACACTCATTCAAAAAAAAAAAGAAAAAAAAAGCGGAAGATGGTAATATACCAAGATACCCCTACTGTCACGATCCAAAAATGAGGGTCGTGATGGCACTTGTCGTGACGTACCTTGACAAGTAAGCCTATCACCCTAACTGATACGAAAAGAAGAAAAGACAGAAATATCCCATGGTAAGGCTTCTTGAATGAAGCCGAATCATATAAGTAATCATAACAATGCGGAAAGAACTTATCCAAAACGTCAATCATGCCCAAAACTAAGTGTCAATAGTGTAAGAACTACTAATACAATCAAAAAGTCAAATGCATCGAAAAAAATAACCACAAAGGAGTAATAATTGTCTCCGAATACTAATAAAGACATAACAACTATAGAAAGATAAAGGTGAACTTCGGACGCATGAATGTCCAACCGCTACCTTGGAAGCTCCAACAATCGCCCGAGTCAATCAAGCCGAGGCACACTCGAGCTAAGACCTGCACCGAAAGGGCGCAGTAGACATGAGTACGGTCCACTTGTACTCAGTAGGTATCATAGGCCGACCTAGCAAAGTAGTAAATAAAGCATACAAAATATACACTAAGGGCACGTCACCTGCAATCATAAAATGTCCCACAACGGTAGCCCATACCGCTTGCACTAACAATTTTAATATAGCTAACATATATTACAACAACACATCAAGGTATAGAACACAAGTATACATTATGTCACATATAAATAGAACAAGAGAGAACATGTAGATACAAGATCATCAAATACAAGTAAAGGAAGGTAAGACAAATACATAGATGACAAGTCAATAAGGCAATACAACACAACATAAACACAATACAGTAAGTTCAATGTATATGATGATGATGATGCACGAGGTCATCGCACAACCTCTAGGATCATCCCACAATCCCCGTATACACCTACGGAGCTAAAGCTTCCCTACGCAGGACTCATTGGGGGGTTCGTCAACCCGTATACAATTCACATATCTCATATCTCTTTTCCGGCATATCCATCAAAAAGGGTTTTATAAGGTGTTACAATATATTTTTAAAAAGGTGTTGTCAGTGTTTCTCAGATGTTGCCACGGTGGTACCAATGTTTCATGAATGAGTATGATTTGAAGATGTAATGCTCACAACCAATCACGTGATATATTTCCACAACCAACCACAATGATACATTCCCACAACCACATGAGCCAATATTCACTTATTATTTTCGTTTCATCCATGAATTTCCACATGTCTCATATGCCAATAAAGTATGAATATAATCACAATACACTAATGGTACCACATTAAACAATATAATACAATTATTCACATGTATTCAAGGCTATCAATCACATAGGACCCCACACGGTCAAACATATCATATAATATCTCAATGTCGATAATTACATCACATATAGACCCCCACATGGGCACAACACATAGATAGCCATTTTTCATGATTAGTTCCCACCCTTAACATGCATCTTGTACCATCATTTACTACCCAACCCAGTATAGAGAGTTAAGTCATAACCTACTTCGAAAGCCGAAATCGGTCCCCTACACTTGAACCTGCGACCTTACTTCTTACGAACAATCTCGAACTCCATTAAAAATATCAAATATGAAATCTACGCGTCAAGAAAAAACCAACGACACTCATATTGACTACTTTTAGTTCGGGGTCAAAATGGATCCCCAAAATGAGTTTTCGAAAAAGAAGAAAAAAATCGAAACTTTACTTCAAAAATATGTTCCCCATATTTTTAGGAACCTACAGCTGAAAACCCAAGTTAAATCAAGTAAAAAATTGGGTCCCAATTGAAGAAAAACTATTTTTGAGCTTTACCGGGTAAAATCTTTGAAATTCAGGTTAAAATCAAGAATTGTAGTTGTTTTGAAGGTTAAATTGATGAAAAACTAGTAATTATAAGATAAAAATATTATTCAAGTGAAAATGGGTGAAATTTGGGTTTAAAATCATACCCTAAGATTTTTGGGGTTTTGAGGAATTTATAAAAAAAATATTAAGAAAAAGGGTGAATTCTTACCTTTAATCCGTAATAAAACCAAAAAAAAAAAGTTTTAATCTTCCCAAACTCCCACAAACTCTACTTTTAAGCTCCCACACTATATTAGGTTTAACTCTCAAGAGTCAAGATGAAAAATGGTCAAAATGAGCCAAAATGGGTGAAAAAAACTGTATTTATTGCAGAAAAATCTGCAACATTTAGTGCAGATTTTTCCCCTTAAGTCGAAATGGACTTCGACGGGGTGCTCGAGATTCTTTCGGAGTCCGATTTATGCAAACAAACTATGAAAACATACTAAATTCGACGTTCTAGACGCGATGACGATATCAGATTTTCAAAAAAATATCGTTTTCACAAAATTGACCCCCGAAACCCTAAATTATAACTTTTCAAATCGAGGGTCGAAATGAGATTTAAAAACCGTAAAATCATACCAAACATGCTAACACCCTAAAGTCGATATTCCAAATTTGCTGGCGAAGTCGGATTTTCCATCCGAGGTCGTTTGGATCAAATGTGGGTCCCACACCCATACTTTTAATTTTCCAACTTTCCGACTAATAGGTCGAAATGAGCTCAGGTGCACCGAGACCCGAACCAAAGGTCTACCTAGCCTAAAATTGATATTTCGGACCTGCTGGCGCAGTCCGTTTGGCCATCTGTCGCATGGATCAAAAGATATCCACATAAGTCCAAAGTAAGGCTTTCGAAGCCATCAAAAACCACAATATTGTATAAATGATACAAAATGCATCGAAAATCATGTCAATCACTCCCACACCCCAGAAATATCATAATGCAGCTACGGGGAGGGGTAAAATAGTCAAATCACACAAAATCACAAATTTTACATATTTCATAAAAATTTTAGGTTGTTACATCATCCACCACTAAAATCTAGTTCGTCCTCGAACTAAGGCAAAAAAAAACCTGAATCAATGAAAAGCTGGGGATAAGAACTACGCATATCAGAATCAACCTCCCAAGTAGCTTCATCTACAGGTCGATGTCGCCACAGGACCTTAACCATAGGGATCACTCTAGAGCTCAACTGCCTAACATCCCTAGCCAAAATGGAAACTGATTCCTCAACAAAGGACAACCGCTCATCTAACCGAACCGAATCTCAATGAATGACATGAGACCCATCAGGAATATAGCGGCGAAGCATAGAAACATGAAAAACTGGATGAATGGCTGATAGATCAGGGGGCAAAGCCAACTCATAAGCCACATCACCAACAGTCCGAAGAATCTCAAATGGACCAATATACCTGGGACTAAGCTTGCCACTCTTCCCCAAACCTCATCACACTCTTCATGGGTGAAACTCGAAGGAAAACACGATCACAAACACCAAATCTTAAGGCACAAAGTCTACGATCAGCATAACACTTCTTCCTACTCTGAGCCGCTCTAAGTCTATCCTGAATGATTCGGACCCTATACAAAGACTCACGAAACTAGTCCATACCTCGATGTCTCACCTCAGAAACATTAAACCAACCTACTGGGGAGCGACAACACCTACCATACAACACCTTAAAAGGAGTTACATCAATACTGGAATGGTAGCTATTACTATATGCAAACTCTGCTAAAGCCAAATGTTGCTCCCACTGGCCACTAAAATCCATCACGCACGTGCGGAGCATATCATCTAAAACCTGAGTAGTTTGCTCTGACTGCCCCATCAGTCTGGGCGTAAAACGCTGTGCTAAGATCAACCCAAGTACCCAACTCATCCTGAAAAGTCTTCCAAAAGTGAGATGTGAACACAGGACCTCGATCTAAAATAATGGACACCGGCACACCATGAAGACGCACAATCTCACGAATGACGATAGAGGCTAACCTCTCAATACTGAATGAGACCTACACTAGAATAAAATGAGTTGACTTGGTCAAGCAATCCACGATAACCCACACACTGTCAGAACTATGAGATGTACGAGGAAACCCAGTCAGGAAGTCCATAGTGATCCGTTCCCACTTCCACTTGGGAATGGGTAACCTCTGAAGCAATCCACCAAGCCTCATATGCTCGTCCTTCACCTACTGACAACATAGGCAATGAGTCACAAAATCCTTTATATCTCGCCTCATACCACCCTACCAGTACTGCTTTCTCAAATCACGATATATCTTAGTCACACCTGGATGGATAGAATATCTGGAACAATGGGCCTCCTCCACGATCAACCTAATTCGATCACTACTTTCGGCACATAAACTTAGCCCCCAATCCTCAAAACTCTATTGAATCAAGTGAGGCTTCCTTAACCTTCCCACTCAACATCTTATCTCAAATCAACCTCAATCCAACATTGTCAAATTGATGAGCTCAAATCTGCTCCATCAAAGAAGATCTAACCTCCACAAATGACAAAACACGCTCAGGTGTCGAAATATCAAGCCTAACCATCTGGTTAGCTAAAAACTGAATCTCTAAGGCCAAAAGCCTCTCCTGGGTCAAAAAATGCATCAAGCTACCCATGCTAGTCGACTTCCATCTCAAGTCATCCGCAACCACATTAGCCTTGCCCTAATGGTAGAGAATAGTCAAATCATAATCCTTAAGCAACTCAAGCCAACGGCGCTGCCTCATATGAAGATCTCACCGTTAAAAAGTACTGAAGGCTACGATAATCTAAGAATATCTCACAATGGACTCCATACAAGTAGTGCCTCTACAACTTTAAGGCAAACACAACTGCGCACAGCTCTAAATCATGGGTAGGATAATTTATCTCATGAGGCTCCAATCTTGAAGAGACGCATATACAATTACCTTGCCCTCCTACATCAACACAACACCTAACCTAACATATGAAGCATCACAACAGATGATAAATCCCACGCCCTCCTTGGGCAAAGCCAATATAGGAGCTAAAAGTCAACAAATCCTTGAGCTTTTGAAAGCTTACCTCACAACATTATACCACTGAAAGAAATTCTTCTTTTGAGTCAACTTGGTCGACGAGATGCAATGGAAGAGAAACCCTCAACAAAACACTAATAATACCCGGCCAAGCCAATAAAACTCTGAATCTCAGTGGGCAAAGTAGGTCTAGCCCAATCACGAATCGCTGCAACCTTAGTTGGATCAACCATAATACCTTCCTTAGTCATTACATGATCTAAGAAAGAAACTGACTCCAACCAAAACTTGCACTTAGAGAACTTAGCATACAACTTCTCATCTCTCAATCTCTAAGCACAATCCACAAATGCTCCTCATGCTCAACCTCATTCTTGGAATAAACCAAAATATCATCTATAAATACCATAACAAAGGAGTCAAGATACAGTCGAAATACCCAGTTCATCAATTCCATGAATGCGGCAGGGGAATTGGTCAACTCAAAAGACATGACCAAGAACTCATAATGACTATATCAAGTCCGAAAAGCTATTTTTGGAATATCCGAAGCTCTAATCCCCAACTGGTGATAACCGAACCTCAAATCAATCTTTGAAAATACCGCCGTACCCTGAAGTTGATCAAATAAATCATCGATGTGAGGAAGAGAATACTTATTCTTAACCATCACTTTATTCAACTGCCAATAATCAATACACATCTGCATAGACCTATCATTTCTCTTCATAAATAAGACAGATGCACCCCAAAGTGAAATACTAGGTCGAATAAATCTCTTATCCAACGACTCCTGCAACTGATCCTTCAGTTTTTTCAGCTCTGTTGGGGCCATTCTTTAAGGAGAAATAAAAATGAGCTTGGTGCCCGACTCAACATCAATAATAAAATCAATATCTCGATTTGAAGGCATACTAGGTAAGTCTGTAGGGAACACATCCATAAACTCACGGATGACACGGACAGAATCCAAGAAAGAAGGCGAAATAACACTGGTGTCACGGATATGGTCCAAGTAATACAAACATCCCCTCTCAACCAATTTATGAGCCTGAACATAAGATATGACCCTCTTAGGGCCCGAATGAAGTGTACCCTTCCAAGCTATCCTTGGCACATCCAACGAAGCTAAAGCCATAGTCTTGGCATAACAATCTAAGATAGCATGATAAGGAGACAACCAATCCATACCCAAAATAATATCAAAATTGATCATATCTAACACAAACAAGTCTATCAAAGTATCACGCTCGACAAAAGTCACAACACAAGATCGATGCACCCGATCCACCACTAAAGAATCACCTACCGGGGTAGATACACGAATAGGCATGGAAAGAGGCTCAGTAATAGAATCAAAACCCGAAGCAAAATACACATACATATGAGAAAGTCGATACGGGATTAAATAATACAAATGCAAGTCTGAAACAAATGAGGAAGGTACCTATAATCACAGCATCAGAAGCCTCTGCCTCAGGTTTGGCTAGTATAGCATAACATTATCCATGACTACCAACTGGATGAGTAGCCCCACAACCACCAACACAGGCTCTACTATCCTTACCTCTTGCACCTTTGGTAGAACACCTACCTCTCACAACTGAAATAGGAATAGCTCTAAACACATGACGAGAACAGTCCTTCACCGTATGGCCAATCTCATCACACACATAGCAACCTTTTCGACCAATCTCAACAAGAAAAAGTACAATTGAGCCCGAACGACCACCTTGAACTGCTGAACTAAAAGATCCACCAGCTGAACTCTATATAATCACCTGCACTGGCCTACCATGATATCCACGAGATTCTCTAAAATCTCTGCCTCGAGAGGTCTGACTCCTGAACTCACCAAAACGTCGCGCCTTCTTGGCGCCTCCCTGAGATGCACTAATAATATCCTCTGTCATCTTACCGTGATCCACAATACTTTAAAGAGGAGCTCCAAGCATAATCATCTGAGATGTAGCCAACTAAAGAGAAACATCTAAACCCTTTACAAACTTCGCATCTACTCATACTCGGTGGAAATACTATCATAGAAATATCTGGACATGGTATGAAAGCATGCCTCATACTCAACAACTGTCATGGAGCCCTGCTCCAAATGACCAAACTCGTCCCGTATATGATCTCTCAAACTAAAAGGCACAAATCTCTTTAGAAAGGCATCAACAAACTGATCTCATGACAACTCAGGATCATCAATAAGCCTACAAGCGACAAATGATATCCACTAATTTCTCACAATATCTCTCAACTGATAGCAGCATAAGCAACTCCATTAGCGTGGAAAGAGTTGAATACAACTCAAAACACAAGGTATGAAAGAACTTTGCACGATAAAGAATGAAATAAGGGAAGTTTCCTAAAGACGTCCTAGAGCCTCTCAAAGATAGATACGGACGTCTACGTACCGATCTGCGAGACTCTATTAGACATCCCGTTCTTACATCATTGAGACCAATGAAACCTGGATGCTCTGATACCAATTTGTCACGACCCAAAAATGAGGGTCATGATGACACTTGTCGCGACGTACCTTGACAAGTAAGCCTGTCACCCAAACTGATACGAAAAAAAAAAGACAGAAATATCCCACGGTAAGGCTTCTAGAATGAAGCCAAACCATATAAGTAATTATAATAATGCGGAAAGAACTTATCCAAAACATCAATCATGCCTAAAACCAGGTGTCATTAGTGTAAAAACTACTAATACAATCCAAGAGTCAAATGCATTGGAAAATAAATAACCACAAAGGAAAAATAATTTTCTCCAAATACTAATAAAGACATAACAACTATATAAAGATAGAGGTGAACTTCGAACGTATGAATGTCTAACCGCTACCTTGGAAGCTCCAACAATCGCTCGAGTCAATCAAGATGAGGTGCACTCGAGCTAAGAACTGCACCGAAAGGGCGCAGTAGGCATGAGTACGGTCCATTTGTACTCAGTAGGTATCATAGTCCGACCAAACAAAGTAGTAAATAAAGCATACAAAATATACACTAAGGGCACATCACCTGCAATCAGAAAATATCCCACAACGGTAGCTCACACTGCTTGCACTAACAGTTTTAATATGGCTAATATATATTACAACAACACACCAAGATATAAAACACAAGTATACATTAGTCACATATAAATAGAACAAGAGAGAACATGTAGATACAAGATCATCAAATACAAGTAAAGGAAGGTAAGACAAATATATAGATGACAAGTCAATAAGGCAATACAACATAACATAAACACAATAAAGTAAGTGCAATATATATATGATGATGATGATGCCCGAGGTCATCGCACAACCTCTGGGATCATCGCACAATCCCCGTATACACCTACGGAGCTAAAGCTTCCCTACGCAGGACCCATGGGGGGTTCGTCAACCCGTATACAATTCACATATCTCATATCTCCTTTTCGGCATATCCCTCAAAAAGGGTTTTATAAGGTGTTACAATATTTTTTTAAAAAGGTGTTGCCAGTGTTTCTCAGATGTTGCCACGGTGGTACCAATGTTTCATGAATGAGTATGATTTGAAGATGTAATGCTCATAACCAATCACAATGAGTATTTCCACAACCAATCACAATGAGTATTTCCACAACCAATCACATGATATATTTCCACAACCAACCATAATAATACATTCCCACAACCACATGAGCCAATATTCACTTATTATTCTTGTTTCATCCATTAATTTTCACATGTCTTATATGCCAATAAAGTATGAATATAATCACAATACACCAATGGTACCACATTAAACAACACAATACAATTATTCACATGTATTCAAGGCTATCAATATCACATATGACCCCACACGGTCAAACATATCACATAATATCTCAATTTCAATAATTACATCACATATAGGCCCCCACACGGGCGCAACACATAGATAGCCATTTTTCATGATTAGTTCTCACCCTTAACATATATTTTATACCATTATTTACTACCCAACCCAGTCTGAAGAGTTAAGTCATTACCTACCTCGAAAGCAAAAATCGGTCCTTTACGCTTGAACCCGTGACCTTATTTTTCACGAACAATCTCGAACTATATTAAAAATATCAAATATGAAATCTACGCATCAAGACAAAACCAATAAAACCCATATTTACTACTTTTAGTTCGGGGTCAAAATGGGTTTCCGAAAAAAAAGGGCAAAATCAAAACTTTACTTCAAAAATATGTTCTCCATATTTTTAGAAATCTATAGCTGAAAACCTAAGTTAAATCGAGTAAAAAAAATGGGGTCCAAATCAAAGAAAAACTATTTTTGAGCTTTATCGGGTAAAATCTTTGAAATCTGGGTTAAAATCAAGAATCGTAGTTGTTTTGAAGGTTACATTGATGAAAAACTAGTAATTATAAGATAAAAATATTATTCAAATGAAAGGGGTGAAATTTGAGTTTAAAATCATGCCCTAAGATTTTTGGGGTTTTGAGAAATTTATCAAGAAACTATTAAGAAAAGGGGTGAATTCTTACCTTTAATCAATAATAAAATCAAGAAAAAAGTATTAATCTAGCTTTCCAAGCTTCCACAAACTCTACTTTTAAGCTCCCACACTATATTAGGTTTAACTCTCAAGAGCCAAGATGAAAAATGAGCAAAATGAGCCAAAATGGATGAAAAAAACTGTATTTATTGCAGAAAAATCTGCAACATTTAGTGCAGATTTTTCCCTCTAAATCGAAATGTACTTCGACGGGGTGCTCGAGATTCATTCGCAGTGCGATTTATGCAAACGAACTATGCAACCATATTAAATTCGATGTTTCGGACGCGATGGCGATATTAGATTTTCAAAATAATATTTTTTTCACAAAATTAACCCCCGAAACCCGAAATTATAATTTTCCAAACCGAGGATCGAAATGGGATTTAAAAGCCATAAAATCATACTAAACATGCTAACACCCTAAAATCTATATGTCAGATTTGTTGGCGAAGTCGGATTTTCCATCCGAGGTCGTTTCGATCAAATGTGGGTCCTACACCCATATTTCCAATTTTCCAACTTTCCGACTAATAGGTCGAAATGAGCTCGGGTGTACCGGGACCCGAACCAAAGGTCTACCTAGCCTAAAATCGATATTCCAGAGCTTCTGGCGCAGTCCGTTTGGTCATCCGTCACACAGATCAAAAGATATCCATATAAGTCCAAAATAAGGCTCTCAAAGCCATAAAAACCACAATATTGCTTAAATGATACAAAAATGCTTCGAAAATCATGTCAATCACTCCCACACCCTACAAATATCATAATGCAACTATGGAGAGGGGTAAAATAGTCAAATCACACAAAATCACAAATTTCACATATTTCATCAAATTTTTAGATCGTTACATCTACCAAGGGTTTTAAGGCATCGCCTTGATAATGAACTTTTCAATACATAAGTTTAAGAAATTTAGAAAAAATTCTTGAAGATATTATGGTGGTCTGGTGAGTACTTATATGACTTTCATCAGTATTTACATTATATAGACCATTTACACAGGTGATATTTAGTCAGTACATGTCTAGATTACTCTACTTTGTTCTAGCCCTTCGTAACTAACTAGCTGGAAACTGTAGTTCCTTAACAAAATCAGTTTACTCTCAACAGAAGTGAGCTTATCGAAAAATGTAGATGATAATTGCAAAACACTTTGACACTCATTTTGACTATATTGACTTCTTGCAGCTGGAAAGATCTATAGTCATAAGCGTTCTACAGTTCCAGCTCTGTCTTAGTGCTCATGTTTTTATTAATCAATTTTATTTATCGAAAAAAATTGGCTAATTGAATATCCTTGTGGTTTGTCTGGTTGATGTTATGGTTTCTGCCTTCAATGGTGCCTTATTATCGAGTTACTTCATCTTCTCTTCCATCAAATCATGGATGCACACAGCGGTGACATAGTTTATGTAATTAATTAGTTGTGTGATATTTGATTTGCTTATCATCAGTTGTGATTTTGCATTACAGCATGCCATTTTATTTACATCAAGTTATGAGGTGAATTGTAAACTTTTTCTTTTTTGAAGGTCCGACTGCCAAAAGGAGTAGCATCATTTATTCATATTACTCGAAATGAATTTTTTAGGAGAAAGTGAGCTCAAATCCTTCCCTTGTTTCATTTAATGATGATCTCCCTGTCAGTAAACTGCATTCTTTCTCCTGATAACTAAACTTTGAGGTTCCTTTTCGTACACTTGCTACTTAGACTTCTGAACTATTGCTACATTATTGTCCAAACAATTTGTTTGGGAATCTAAGGTCTGGATCTTCTAGCTATGCAAATGAGGTTGGTTATGCTATTGTTTTCACTTTTAAGATGAAACTTTCATATAAAACTGAGAAGTCAAAGGTGATTTTCAAATATCACTGATCCTGGTTTTAGTTAGTCAATTTTAATTGGAATATTCTAATGTCTTACAGACGTAAGAAACTAAAAGAAGATGATATTGCTATTTGTGAATGCAAGTATGATGCCAGTGATCCTGAAAGTGCGTGTGGAGAAAGATGCTTGAATTCACTGACCAACATTGAATGTACACCGGGATACTGTAAGTGTGGGGAGACTTGCAGAAATCAGGTAAATTAGATGATTCACTTGATTAGTTGAACATTTCTCTGTTGTTTCTCTTTATTAATATACTTTTACAGCAGTCTTATTGATATCTAAAATTACAACAAATTTTAAGGGTAGTGCACCAAATTTGTCTAACAATTATGTGTGGAGAAAGAGTGAAAGTAGTGGTATTTTATAACCTTTATGATAAGATCAAAAAATCAATGGCATGCCATTAGCTAGTGTTATTTAATAGCTTCTCATTGTTGGTAATGTGAATTCATCAGCTCCTGAGTGATATTTACACCTACTACGGACCCATTACTCCAACCCGATCCAATCCGAATTGAACACCCAATAACATCTTCCTCTTTCACTCTCACTCACCCCACGCCACCCCACACCCACACCCAATGGACACTTCCAGGTAAGGATGCCAACTTCGATGTTGGCAGAACAAGCTACTTGGAGTAGTTTTTGCTATGTCCTGTTGTATGTAATTCTCCACACAGTAGTTAATTTCCAAACCCAGAATCTCAACTAGGAATTACTTTTGCAATTTTTTTTGTAGGGGGTTATTGTTGGGTTTGAAATCGAGAGAGCGTCATGCGAAAGCTTAAAATTTGTAAAATATGAGATGATAAATCAGACGGCAAAGAACACAATACTTAAAAGCATTAAATTATTATATGTTTTGGTCAATCGGCCTACATATTATAAAACCTAATATTGAAAAACATTAAACCTATTAGGAGAAATCTCCCCCTAAACAAAGATTCTTCAATGACTACATTGTGGAGTATCTTGTGTTATTGTATGAGAAGAGGGATTTTTTATTTATCGAGGTTCAAAATTATTCCTTCAAGAAAGAAATTTGCCAAATATGAAAAAGTTTTATATTTTTCTTTTATAAAAATAAAAGTAATTATGGTATTACTTTTATTTTTCTTCTAAGAAAAATAAAACTTAAATTTGATAAGAAAATAAGGATAAAAACCCTAACAGTTATAAGGTTTTGTGAAAGTAATCAGCTTCTAATTCCAAAATTTTAAGTTTGACGGATCTCCTTTGGAGTACTAGTAAGCATACGCGCGAGTCACTTTCAAAGGACCAGTTAAGCCTTGTAGGCTCGTTGCAAGTTGGCTTGCCGGTTAACTCTTTCATATGATCCACTTTGCACCCATTGCAGCTAAGTGCTCTGTTTAGATGCAGGCTCTTCTGGCCCTTTGTCAATTCTAAACCACTATGTTAGCTAGTAATTTGATTAAGCAAAAACATCCACTTTTGTTGGTCTGCACCTACAATAGCATTGGCATTTTCCACACATGTACTTGGAGAAAAGGAACTGCCGAAGCAGCACAAAAGAAGATGCCAGCGAAAACTCATTCATGCCCACCAACAAGCAACTGAAGCATTTAAAAAAAATTGCAAGTTGCAACAATAGCAATGTATGCAGAAACAAAGAAACTGGCAAAACCCTAATTTTTGATATCTTATCAGGTAAGAACCTATAATGCTCATCCGAATAATATCTTATCGTATGATAGTTAGGAAAGCGTAATGAGATTACGGTGGTGGCCGATGAAGAAAGTTGCATGGTGTTGTTATAAAAGAAACGAATTCCGACGAGTATGGGGTGGGGTGGGATTTAAGGGAGGGGGTGGGGGTGGGGGGAGTGAGAGAGAAAGAGGGAGATGCTATTGGGTTCAATTCAGATTGGATCGGGTTGGAGTAATGGGTCCGTAGTAGGTTTTAAATTAGGATGAATTAATTATTTAGGAATAAAATAAATAAAAAGTAGGTAAATGACTAAGATCGCGACATGTGGCACTCCGTTAGTAAGAAGGGTATTTATGTACCAAATTATTAACGGTAGTGATATATTTGTACCCAAAGTATGACGAAGGGTATATACATACTATTTATCAAAATTCGAGGATATATTTATACTTTTTCCGAAAGAAAAAAGATGCAAAATGGGAGAAAAACTTTTATGCAGTCCCGAAACTATTCAACCAAGAACCCGTCAAAACTCATTACTATGAACATTCATGAAACTCATCTTTATCAGTCTACTAATCCTGCCTTTTGCTGTTGAGAGTCATGTGACTCTTCATACCAAAGTAAAACTCTGATTACAATTTTCTTTTGTTTTTTCGATAACCGCAGTAAGTAGGCTAGCTTACACTCACCTCGACTAATTTCACAGCATATCCGTTACTCCTACCAGCTTAGTTAAGATGCGTGCAAGTTGGCCCAAATATTACGATTATAAAAAAAAAAAAATATTCTAAATGGTTGTGCTTTAAGTCTATAATTAGGCATCCGTGTGACTAGTTAAATATTCCTTATTTTATGTAGACTATACTCCTATAAAAGAATGCTATTGTATGTTGTAAACCGCCAACAAGTGAACATTTTTCTCTTTCCTTTTCTCTCTCTTCATACCTTTGATTAAAAACATCTTGCGTCTGTCAAAACTCAAAGAGAAAAGGTAAAAAATCATTCCTCAACTTAATTTGTTTGACTTTTTTAAAAAGTCACCTAAATTATACAAGCAATCTATTACTCTATAAAAATTATATATATCATAATAAATAGATTATTTTGATCAAAATTTTAACTATGCGTGTAGACACGCACAGTTAACGCGTAAATGCATAAAATTTGACTAAAATAACCAATTATAAGATGCCACGTGTAATTTATTTCTCAATTATTTTAAAAATTTCTTCTTCTCCACTTTAAAAACTCAATTCTCTTCTTCCTCCATTGATATAGCCTTTGACTTATTTTAAGAAAAAAATTTGTCTAGCTTCTTAAACTTTTATTAATAAAATCAACCTTAAAATATCTATTTTTTGATATTTGATTATTGTGTCTATTTTAACTTTTAATTTTTACTTTTTTATAGTTGTTATATATCCTCTAAGAACTATAAAGCTTTATTTTAATGGAGTTTTGATCTCATCATTAAAGAATTTTGATTTTGAAAATTCTTTTCCACCGTCAAAATCACACCACAGTAACAATAACCAAATCATACTAATCACCTTCTCCAAAATAGATTTTAATGCTCCGTTGATAAAACAAAAACATTAATAAAACGAACCAGCAATTATACTCCCGTCCATACACCATTATCCCCACATTCCTTTCCAGTTTCAGTTCGCTTCGATTTAATCCCCTCACTCAATCAATCAATAGATTAATCCAAAATCCCAATAAATTCAACTTCAAATTTAACAACCGAAATTCCGACAAAGTCATTCCAAATTCCGTCAAAGTAAACTGCTAACAAATTCTAAAAGCATGTACAATCCTCTTCCATTGTCAGGGTTAAATCCCCTGCCAACACAGTTCCATTAACACGTCTTTGGAGAAAGAAAATCAACCATTGCCAACACAGTTTCATTAATCACCTTCTCCAAAATAAGAAAAAAGAAAAAAAGTAAAGAATCGAATGTGTGTTGGAGAAATTGTACTTATTGTAAAGTCAAAAAATTGGAGTTATTGATTTGATTGAAAATGAAAAGTTCTGAGGAGAAAGTTGTGTCTGTTAATTTTTTTTTCAGTTTTGCTGTTTCAATTCAATTTTCTTGATGATTGAATGAAGTTGGCTGAAGAAAAATAAAGAAGTTAAAAAATGAAAAGAAAGAGAGAAAATGGTCTATTACCCCTAACCTTTAATCGAAATTTTAACTACCCACTCAACCTTTAAAGGTGATCTACTATCTCTAAACTTATTTTTACCGAATTTATTATCCCCTTAGTTGCTAACGTGTCCCCTCAGCTGCTGACGTGTCAACGGTTGTGATTACACCGCCCATGAGCGCGTCAGCTGAATTCATTTCACTTAAAATTCTTTATTTTTTGATTTCTACATCATTATTTTTCATAATATAATAAATATTTTAATTATTATTTTTTCTTAATGAATTATAATTGCCACATTATGTCTTCTTCTTCTTCTATTTTTTCAAAATAAAAATTCAAGAACTTATTAATGGAGTTCTTCATCTTTCTCATCTCCAAATTCTCATTAATGATATTTTTTGATAATTTGAAAAATATTATTACTGAAACTAAGAAACACTTGAACTAAGAAAATAATAAGATTTCTCCGATTAATAAATTATTGAATGAGGAATATGAGAAACTCCGATTCAAAAAACTTGCAAAAATTCAAGAACTTCGGTTTCCTCTCTTTTTGCTTAAAATCGCCATTAATAGCGAGTTTAAAGTTTTGAATTTCCACAATGCCATGCATAATTTTCAACATAATCCACGTATAATTTTCAACCCATTTCTCAAATTTTCTCTATTTTTTCTCAAGATCCGTCATTAATGGCGAGTTCAAAGCTTTGAATTTTCACAATGGAGAAGAATTCGCCATTAATGGCGATCTTGAGCAAAAAGAGATGAAAAACTTTAAGGAGCATTTATCCACCATTACACACTCATTAATCCGTTATTTCTTTCCCCAATAATTTTTTTTTGACCCAAGAAGATGAAATTGAGTTGAAGAAGAAAATGAAACAAAATGGAAAAGGGGAAGAAAAAGCAAAATAATAATGTTAAATAATTAATTTTTTTATAGTAAAAAAAAGAAAAAATAACGTGGCAATGACGTGGCAGCGCGTGCATCACACCACATGCCAAAATGACTGATTGTCAGTTTCTGAGGGGATAATAATTCCACTTTAAAATAGTTCAGGGGTAATAATTCTACTTTAAAATAGTTCAGGGGTCATAGGACCTTTGCAAAGTATAAGCGTGTAGTTAAGATTTGAGATAAAGGTTGGGGGGGTTTTGACCATTTTAAGAAAAAGTAGTAAAGTACAAAAAATATAAATAAAATATAAAATTAAATAAATTTATCACGTGTAAGATGTTTATGGTGCGTGGCTATTCTTTATTTTCTGCAACTTGGATTGAATGAAAAATATCCTATTTATACTATTTTAAAATTTAAAATTATTTAGGGGGTAATAGGTCGTCCGTATAGTTTAAGTGTCTTTTTAAAAAAGTCGAACAAGTTGAGGGAGGACTTTATGTCTTTTCTCAAACTTAAAAGCATTATATTTAAAGACGGAGCCAGAATTTCTGCCGAGGGATTCAAAATTCGAAGAATATCTCACCAAAGGAGTTCAACATCTACAATATATATATACATAAAAATTATATTAATCGTACATTAATAGTATAATTTTCTGTTGAAGGAGGTTCGTCCGACCCCCTATTACTAAGTTAGCTCCGTCTCTGATCATATGTTGCTCTTTCTGGAGATTTATGTGGTATGAGGAAGACGAGCTGCATAAAATATTCCTGCTATGCTCACGTATCAAAGGGTGTCATTGCTGCTTATGTGATACCCTAGAGAGGTGATGTGCTCTATATAACTATGAATGGTGACATTTGTTTAAAATATTTGGCTGAGGTTTTCTGGGAAGGTGTAGCATTTGAGCATGGTTGGTATTTTATAGAGTAAATTCTATTCATGGTCACTTAATTTTTTGTTTATTATATAAAAGTCATTGAAAAAATGATGTGACAATCTTAATTAATTCTTAATTTTAATTTAAGATAATATAATATATTACCATATTTTGATCTTTTTAATACGTGCACAACCCGATTTTTCTTATGAATTATATAACGAAAAAATATCAATTTCTCAATAGAGTAGGTTACTTGGTGAAGACTATTTTCATAAAAAAAATTTGATTGATATTTTTATGAAATAAAATTATACATATATATTCTTAAAATGCTCTAAAGTTGAGACATGTGTTGATAAATTATTTTTTCCTCTAAAATTATTGCATGTAATTGATAAAATTACTTTTCTTCCTCTAAAATTGTGTCATGTAATTGATAAAATTATTTTTTTCATACATTTTTTTCTTGCCACTTTGACCTTTGCATTCGGTATATCATAATAGTATGATAAACTACTCTATTTGTTGAGTTTGTCTTTATATTTTTAATTGTTTGATTAATCAATTAATTTTTTTAAAAGTTTATTATAATATTTAGTTTCTGATAAATTACATATTGTTTAATTAATTCAATTGATAAATATAAAAATTAAATATCCTATAATTTCTTTATCTATTAAAATATTTATATTTTATAACTTTTATTAACACAACTGTCAATAACATTATTTGTATAAATTTTGACAATACTTATTCAATGACACAATTAAAAAGATTTTATTTTAAAACTATCTTTAACATGTTTATTTATCTTTAAAGAAGTAAAATGATTTTTTAAAAAAAGTAATATCATACATGTACTTTTATTTTATGTGTTTTGAAGAATTTATCTTGTTTATCACTCTTTTCGATACACTTTTTTGCCAGATGAATACAGTATTATGAAATGCTTCATAAAAATATCAACCAAATTTTTTTTTATGAAAATAGTTTTCATTAGATAGTCTAATCTATTAAGAAATGATATTCTTTCATTTAATAATTCATAAGGAAAATTGGGTTGTGCACATATAAACAGGGTCAAGATATGAGTAATATATTACTATATATTCACTTAAATTAAAATTAAGAAATAATTATGATTGCCACATCATTTTTCTGGTGGGATTATTGTAAAATCCGTTCATATTGACTTTTGTGATGGTTGGAGCAAAGTTAATTGACTTTTGTGTAATGAGTGAAAGAAAAGTGAATTTTGCTTAATAGACACAAAGTTAAGTGACATGGATGAAATTTACTCTATTTTGTGATACAATGCAACTATTGATCTCTATATTTGTACTACAGGTTTCCTGTTTCATGTGAGTGTGATCAAATGTTGCGTCAGAATTAGTGGTTTATATATCAAATACCCTGAGGAGCTGGGAATCTCTGTTTGATTGAATTAGTTTTTCTCCGAGCAGTTGCTGAATGTCATAATTGCTCCTAGTTATTCTCTTGTAAACAAAAAATGTACTTAAAAATATTTGCTGCTTGTTGTTCAGTTCTTTCTGTATTGAGAATCTTTCTTTACTTTAATTATCCTTTCATCTATTGTGAGGAGTTTTTTAGTTCATTATATCATATATGTGGTTGACTGCTTCCATAACTAATGGGGGATTCTATTCAGTGCCGCATTTGAAAGACAAAGTGAGTGTTATTTAGATAGTTTTAAGTATATTGTTTTGAACTGTTTTGCTTGCTGTACACAGATATTCCAGAAATGTGAATATGCAAAAACGAAGTTGTTCAGGACTGAAGGGCGTGGTTGGGGTCTTTTAGCTGGTGAGAATATAAAGGTAATTCTGCTGAAACAATTAATCTATATAGACAGTTCCGGCATATACAAAAAGATTTTTCTTTTTTTGATGATCACGTGAACAAATCAACCAATTGGTCCTCTCTTTACATTATTAGGCTGGACAGTTCATCATTGAATACTGTGGAGAAGTGATATTATCTGAAGAAGCAAAGAAAAGGTCCCACGTTTATGAAGCTCATGGTAAGTTAACAACATATGAGATAGTTGTCAATGCGTCTACAAAACACTACTATAATTTCATATGATTTGTGCAGATCTCAAGGATACATACATAATTTCTCTGAATTCTAATTATTTCATTGATGCCACCCGGAAGGGAAATCTTGCAAGATTCATAAATCATTCATGGTAAGTGCTGAAAGGCTGGTTGTCAGGCAGTGTGTTGATCGCTTGGTGTTGATTAATAGTACTGATACTATGTGTTCCTGAATTTCCCAGCCGACCAAATTGTGAAACAAGGAAATGGACAGTGTTAGGGGAATCAAGGGTAGGAATATTTGCAGAGCAAGATATATCTGTTGGAATGGAACTGACAATTAACTATTATTTTGAGTGGTACGGTGGTGCAACTGTTCGTTGTCTGTGTGGAGCTGCAAACTGTTCTAAATTTCTCGGTGCCAAGTCTAAAGGATTCCAGGTAACTTAATTTTCTTACGCATTGTTATATATCGACTGCTCTTTGTAGCATCATTTCACTTGTTCCTACTTCCCAGAGTTTAGTCAACAAACAGATTAATGATTTACGCATACAGACCGAATTTGCTTATCACATACTACAATCTATAGAGTTACGACATTTTAAAAGAATTTCTTATTTACTGCTTCAGTGGGAATGTCATCTGTTGGGCTCAATATATAGGGAAAAAAGTGGAGAGAAAGAGAGACACTAAAATGGAAAGTGTACTCTTTTAAGAGAAAGTTCACTAATTTCCCCACATTGGTGGGAGAAGGAAACTTTGAAGTGTTTATAATAAGAAACACTTACTCCACATGGATAGTGAGACAAGAAGAAGGTGGTGCCTCGCGCCATCGTCGCTCGCTTGCTCGGCTTTGGCTTCGGAGGATTTGAATTTGGCAAATGATCGACCAATGAGATCTATGTTTTTGGATAAAGTTTATTTGACAGAAATCTAATCCGAAAATACCAAAGGGAAAAACACAATAAATTTTTGTGTTTTGATCCTCCGTTTATATGCATGCATGCTTCGGAAGGGATGCAACCCACACTGATTCATGAAATGGTATGCCTGTTAGGAAAAGACGTATTCTTTGGACGAACAAACATGATTAAACAGAAAGGTTACACCTTTTAAGGCAACCATTGCCACCTTTCAGAAGAGGCACCTGATGGCTATAAAAAACTGCTTTCATCCATAGGTTTTGGAATGAAAATTTTCTGAAATGCAAACTCTTCTTGTCTTAAAAAATATTCAGTGTGATCAATCAAACCGTTGAGTGAGTTCGAAGAGATTCCAATTGTTTGAGGTACCGCTACAGTTGGTTTGTTTGACCATTTTATCCTGGGAGGAAGATTCCATAACCTCAGGTACAGTGAGGGAAATTATTCCTTAAGGACGCTCCGTGAAGTTGGGGGACTTGACTTTAAAATTCTGTTTCATCTCATTTATGAAAGTTAACATACTTCTTGGATAGATTACTTATAATCTTGTGTTGAAGGTGTTAAGAAACTTTATAAGTGTTCTAATCTTAGACTTGAGCTTGTGTTGAAGTTATTGTTGCATGTATATACAGATTCTTGTACCCGAAAACGTTGAATCTAACAATCTTAAGGAATAATCCATTTTGGAATCTGTATAGATTGTTTTTGGAGATTAAAGCTTTAAGCTATCCACTCCGTTTGAACTAAACTAGTGAGTTGAAGACATAAAATTTTCATCACAAGTTAAAGATCACTCGGTTGACGATTGGAAGTCATAAAAACTTCGTCGTTAAACTAGAAACAAGAAGTGTTTAAAGTTGCTGCAACTTTGTAATAAGTATTTCAATATACTAAAGGTGTCTTGTTGTGACAGGAAAATAACTAACGATAGTCAAGTGCAAGACTCTGCAACGACTGTGGGGGCAACTAGTATTGCCACAACAAGTCACATGAATGCTCCGCCAACGATGGCACCAGCGGAGAAACCCAAAAAGTTCGCGAGTATTGACTTTAAGAGATAGCAGCAGAAAATATTTTTCTACCTCACCACTCTCTGTCTTCAAAGGTTCACGGTTGAGGAAGCTGCAGAGGTTCTCGAGGAAACCTCTGAAAAAGAACGCTTCGTGATTGTGGAGGCTTGGAAACACTCAGATTTCCTTTGCAGGAATTACATCTTGAGTGCTCTCCAAGATGACCTTTACAATGTATACAGTGGAACAAAGACATCAAAAGAGTTATGGGGAGTGCTAGAACAGAAGTACAAGACGGAGGATGCAGGAACTAAAAAGTTCTTTATTGCAAGATTCCTGGAGTATAAAATGGTAGACAATAAGTCTGTTGTTTTCCAAGTGCAGGAACTGCAAGTGATCATCCATGATCTCCTAGCGGAAGGTATGATTTTGACATATACCTTTGTTGAATAATTTAAATATGTTCTTAGTATTCACATGAACTTTATTGTAGGTTTGATTGTGAATGAAGCATTTCAAGTAGCAGCAATAATAGAGAAGCTACCACCAATGTGGAAAGACTTCAAGAACTACTTGAAATACAAACGCAAGGAGATGTCAGTCGAAGATTTGATTGTACGACTACGCATTGAAGAAGCTAATAAGGTTGCGGAAAGAAGGTCAAGAGGCAATTCTACAATGAGTGGAGCAAACATTGTAGAAGATGACCAAAACAACTTTAAAAAGCGAAAGAAAGATGGAAATGAAAGCAATCAAATCAAGAAGAAATTCAAGGAAAAGTACTTCAACTGTGGCAAGATTGGCCACAAGACTATGAATTATCGTGCCCCAAAGAAAGAGAAGAAGAAGGACCGAGCAAATCTGGATGAGTCTAAGAAAGAGATGGATGATCTGTGTGCTATGCTTTTCGAATGCAACTTAGTGGGAAATCCACACGAGTGGTGGATGAATTTTGGTGCCACCCGCTATGTTTGTGCTAACAAGGATTTATTTTTGACGTTCGCTCCAGCTTAAGTAGAAGAAAAGATCTACATGACAAACTCCGCTACTGCAAAAGTAGAAGGAAGAGGAAAAGTATGCTTGAAGATGACTTTCGGTAAAGTGTTGACACTTAACAATGTCTTGTATGTTCCGGAGTTACGGAAGAACTTGATTTCAGTTTCACTTCTAGAAAAGAACGGATTCAAATGTGTATTTGTTTCCAAAAAAATTATACTTAGTAAAGGAGAAGTGTATGTAGGAAAAGGCTACCTCAATAAGGGCCTATTCAAAATGAATGCAATGAATGTTGAAATCAATAAAAGTTCAAATTCTTCTTACTTGCTTGAGTCTCCCAATTTGTGGCATGAACGACTAGGCCATGTTAATTACAAAACATTACGAAAACTGATTAATTTAAAAGTTTTGTCAAACTTTGAGTGCAATAAATCAAAGTGTCAAACTTGTGTGGAATCAAAGTATGCTAAGCATCCGTATAAGTCCGTTGAAAGAAATTCCAATCCCGTAGACTTAATCCACATTGACATTTGTGATATGAAGTCAACACCATCACGTGCTGAAAAAAAGTATTTCATAACTTTTATTGACGATTGCACTAGATATTATTATGTCTACTTGCTAAATAGTAAGGATGAAGCAATAGATGCATTTAGGCAATACAAAACTGAAGTTGAAAATCAGTTAGAGAAAAAGATCAAAACTATAAGAAGTGACAGGGGCGGAGAATATGAATCTCCCTTCCGAAATATGTGTAAATAATGGAATTATCCATCAAATTACGACTCCGTATTCACCTCAATCTAATGGAATTGCGGAAAGAAAAAACCAAACTTTGAAGGAAATGATGAATGCCTTGCTTATAAGTTTAGGTTTATCGCAAAACTTGTGGGGTGAGGCTATCCTTACAGCCAACCGAATACTCAATAGAGTTTCCCATAGTAAGACATAATTAATTCCTTATGATAAATGGAAAGGAAGGAAACCCAACTTGAAATATTTCAAAGTGTGGGGGTGTCTAGTAAAGGTCCAAGTTCCTATGCCTAAAAGAGTTAAGATAGAACCTAAGACGGTGGACTGCGTGTTCATAGGATATGATAAAAATAGTAAAGCATGTCGGTTTTTGGTTCATAAATCCGAACATCCGGATATTAATAAAAATACAATAATTGAATCAGATAATGTTGAATTCTTTGAAAGCATTTTACCCGTATAAAACTAGACATGAACAGTCTAGTGGAGGGTCTAAATGACCTCGAGATGAACCAAGTGAGAATGTACATAATGATGAGAATCCAAGACGCAGTACACGTCAAAGAACGTCAACTTCATTTGGATTGGATTTTGTAACGTTTCTCTTAAAAAATGAGCCTCAAACATTTAAGGAAACAATAGCGTCTTCGGACCCATCCTTTTAGAAAGAGGCACTTGATAGTAGATTGATTCAATCTTAAACAACCATACGTGGGAGTTGGTTGATCTTCCTCCAGTAAATAAACCTTTAGGATCTAAATGGATTTTCAAAAGGAAAATGACAGCGGATGATACTATTGACAAATACAAGACAAGAATTCTAGTAAAAGGCTTCAAATAAAAGGAAGGCCTTGATTACTTTGATACATACTCACCAGTAATGAGGATAACGTTAATTCGGATGTTAATTGCCTTGGAGGCTGTATATGGTCTTAAAATCCATCAAATAGATGTGAAAACCGCATTCCTAAATGGAGAATTGGAGGAAGAAATTTTCATGAAATAGCCTGAGGGTTTTGTGGTTCCAGGAAAAGAAAATAAGGTGCGTAAAATTGTTAAGTCACTTTATGGACTAAAACAAACGTCTAAGCAATGACATGCAAAGTTTGACCAAACCATGTTGGCAAACGAATTCAAAATTAATGAATGTGACAAATGTGTTTTTATTAAAGACACTCCAAATCACCAAGTCATTGTGTGTTTATATGTGGATGGTATGTTAATCATTAGTAGAGACATTTTAGACATAAATACAATGAAACGAATGCTCGAGAGCAAGTTCGATATGAAAGACCTTGAAGTTGCGGATGTGATCTTGGGAATAAGAATCCATAGAACTCCACAAGGGTTGGCATTGTCACAGTCTCATTACATAGAAAAGGTACTTGACAAATTAAAGTATTTGGAATTTGGTATTGCCAAGACTCCATGGGACGTGAGCTTCGCACTTCAAAAGAATGAGGGTGAAAGTGACTCACAGTTGGAGTATGCAAGAGTATTGGGATGTTTAATGTATATAATGAACTGTACACGACCGGACATAGCATGCACTATTAGTAAGTTGAGTCGGTACACGAGTAATACCAACAAAACTCATTTGATGGCAATGAAAAAAGTTTTGGGGTATCTTAAATACAGTCAAGACTATGTTTTGCATTATAATAAATATCCCGTGGTACTTGAAGGATATAGTGATGCAAATTGGATCACCAGATCGAACGAAGTAAAATCCATGAGTGGATATATATTTACTATCGGTGGAGGAGCAGTCTCTTGGAAATCATCCAAACAGACTTGTATTGCTCGCTCTATAATAGAATTTGAATTTATCACATTGGATAAAACCGATGAAGAAACAGAATGACTCCAAAATTTCTTGGAAGATATTCCATACTGGCCCAAACCAGTGGCACCACTATGTATACACTGTGATAGCCAAGCGGTAATAGGTAGGGCAGGGAGCATAATGTACAACAATAAATCTCGTCACATAAGATGGAGACATAATACTGTTTGAAAACTTCTCTCTAGTGGAATTATCACTATTGACTATGTGAAGTCAAAGGATAATGTGTCAGATCCACTTACAAAAGGTCTATCTAGAGAAGGAGTTGAGAGAACATCCAAGGGAATGGGTTTAAGGCCTAGGACAAGTCAGCATGGCGGTAACTCTATCTAGCAGACTGGAGATCCCAAGAGCTAGGTTCAAGGAGATCAGACAAAGTTGAGTGTGACAGGTTCAACATTGTCAAACACCCAACCCATTCTCATGATGTAGACAATATTTAGTAAACAAGGATAAAACTTATGGTGTGAAGTCTTTTAATGATTATCTAAATTTGGCAGATTTGACCAAATAGTTTAATCGATAGGATCGAACATTTAGAAATCACCTATGTAAGGGAAAACTAGAAGCCGATTCAAGGAGAATGTTAGTAAAAGCCTATTCACTAAGCTCTCATAAAATCGGGATGTGTTCATGGTTGAAAAGAATAAAACCGTGAGAATCATAAATAGTAAAAGGCTGGTTGTATGACATGTGTTGTCTAGGTGTACATTAAAGCTCGGTGGTTCAAAGATATCAAATCTATCGATTGACCGAGTGCTTCCGATGCATGTTCACTACGAAAAGTTCAAAGGGAAACCCACTTATCCAGATGCAATCAGTTTTTGCTTGATGATCACATACTTGTCCGTAAAATTTTACGAAAAAGTAGCCATTCCCCATTCATGTGGGGGATTGTTGGTTTCAATATGTATGAAAAGTGTGGATGAAAAATGGAGAAAAAAAGTAGAGAGAAAGAGAGACACTAAAATGGAAAGTGTACTCTTTTAAGGGAAAGTTCACTAATTCTCCCACATTGGTGGGAGAAGGGAACTATAAAGTGTTTATAATAAGAAGCACTTACTCCACATGGATAGTGAGGCAAGGACAAGGTGGTGCCTCACGCCGTCATCGTCATTACTTGCTCGGCTAGGCTTCGGCTTCGGATTTGACAAATGATCGATCGATGAAATCTATCTTTTTGGACAAAGTTTATTTGAAAGAAATATAATCCGAAAATATCAAAGGGAATAATGCAATAATTTTTTTTGTGTTTTGATCCTTCATTTAGATGCATGCAAGCAATGGCGGAAACACTGTTTTGAAATGCAGTGCAGAAGCGAATTGATGCTTCGGAAGGGATGTAATCCGTTAGCGAACTGACACACTGATTCATGAAATAGTATGCCTGTTCGGAAAAGACGCATTCTTTGGACGAACAGACATGATTTTCCAGAAAGGTTACACCTTTTAAGTGAACCATTACCACCTTTCAGAAGAGGCATCTGATGTCTATAAAAACCTGCTTTCATTCACAGGTTTTGGAACGAAAATTTTCTGAAGTACAAACTCTTCTTGTCTTTAAAAATATTTTGTGTGATCAATCAAACCGTTGAGTGAGTTCGAAGAGATTCCAATTGTTTTGAGGTACCGCTACAGTTGATTTGTTTAGCCATTTTATTCTAAGAGGAAGATTCCATAACCTCGGGTACAGTGAGGGGAATTATTCCTTAAGGACACTCCGTGAAGTCGGGGGACTTGGCCTTAAAATTCTGTTTCATCTCATTTATGAAAGTTAACATACTTCTTGGATAGATTATTTATAATCTTGTATTGAAAGTGTTAAGGAACTTCATAAGTGTTCTAGTCTTAGACTTGAACTTGTGTTGAAGTTATTGTTACATGTATATACAAATTTTTGTACTCGAAAATATTGTAAATAACATCATCTTCTTCTCTGTTAAGACCTGTACTTCTCAAATGTGAAATTCTCGATGTCTCGCAGCCATTATTATCCCAAGGGCCTAAAATATACCAAAATATAATGACCTTAAATATTATCAGAGGATAAATGACATGTTGCCCTGTGAGGATGTGTGAGAGGTTGCATACGAGGAGAGTTAGATGTAGGCCAAAAAAGTATTACAGAGAGGTGATTCAACAGGACATGCACAATTTTAGTTTACTAAGGACATTACCTAGATAAGAGGGTGTGAAGGTTGCATATTAGGGTAGAAAAATATTAGGGTTTGGTTAGTAGGTACCGAAGTGTTGTCTTTTTTTTTGATGGGTTTGGACTTGGTTGTGCCTGTCGTAGTATTATCCTTATTCTCTTAGAGCCTGTTTGGATAGGATTAAAATCTGATCAAATCAGCTTTTAATCTCTTTTTTAGTTTTTTTGGCTGTTTGGTAAAATTAAAAAGTGCTTAAAAAAAGCTAAAAATTAATTAAAAAAATAAAAAGTGAGAAACTAGATACTCTAGTTTTTTGCTTTTTAGATTAAATTTTTTTAGGTTTGACTAAAACATTTACTTTTTTATCCTTTATTTTTTTCTCCAATTCCAGAAATATCCTGAACTTGTAGTCCTTAAATATATGATTTCTTTTCTTTCTCTCTTTGCCACTTCTCTTCATCTTTCTCCTTTGTATTCACTAAATTTATCATTACATCAGAGTTTTGCTCAAAAATTTTATTTTAGAATTAAAAATTATAAATAATTCACCTTATTTATGGGGTTAACAACTTTAAGGATATTTAAGTCATTTTAACAACAAAAAAGTGTGTAATATCACTTGTTTATCATACACATCAATAATTTTTTTCAGTTTTCAACACTTATATTCAAACACTTATCCATTTAATTTAAGTGCTTATTTTAAGTTTTTAATCACTTAAGCTAAAAAGCTATTTTTTTTAATCCTATTCAAATGGGATCTTAGTATCTTGCTTTTAATTTCTATCATCATTTGTTGCTTTTGTATTTCGGTTATCGCACTATTCTGTTATTGTTATTGTTTCCTTTTTATTTGTTATGTCTTCTTCATTGTCGTTTTTCTTTTCATACCTGCTATGATATGCTATACTCGAGTAGAGGGTCCTTCGAAAATAGTCTTGTAGAGGTAAGGTCTGCATAAACTCTACCCTCCTCATTCCCCACTCGTGAAATTCTATTGGATATGTTGTTGTTGCTACTTGTTATGCAGTAGATGTCTTCCCGCTTTCTCATTCAAAGTTTGATTGACCAACGGGACTATAGATTTTGTTTCTCATTGATATTAATAAGCCTCATTGTTGAAGTGTTATAAATTAGCATATAAACCAATTGTCACCATCTTTTAGGATGAGAGCACTGTGTTCTAATACTGAGACCTTGAATTAAAATGAACTATAATTCTAGCTAACATAAGTAGTAGAATAATTAATTCAAATGAAATTTTATGAGAAATGTTGATTTTAATACTGCTAAAATAACATAGCAAGAAGACCCAAGAACTTAGAGGCTGAAAATATAGATGAGTTAGAAGAGAAGAGACACAGAGTTCATTTTTCTTTTCTGGTAAAGCTGCATATTTTATTGATTATCAACTCCTCTTTAAATAGTCGCTATTACAATCAAAAATAGGTTAAACTTACCATAAAAAAATCTATCTGCTATAAAAAATAATAGAAACAACTAATCAGTTTTCTACCAAAAATAGAAATCCCAATTTGACAAAGAGCTGTATGTAAAAAGAAAGTTGGAGAAAAATAAAAAATAAATCACGTGAATTATTTATTGAAGCAACTTTTAACACTCCTCCTTACTTTAGGAATTGCAAAATTTTGGTCTTCTATCTTGGGATCTCCACACTTGATAACCGAAAGTGACCTTGTGAGTAAATCTGCAAATTCATCTTTTGACTTGTAGTGAAATAAATTCACTCCTCGTCTTGAATGCAACCCTCGACTATTAAATCTTTTGACATGTCTTCCTGTTTCGTTTGCATCTTGAATTTAAACTTACCCTCTTTTATTTTTCTGAAACATAAAAAACTCCTACATTGCTTCAATTCCTTTAGGAACATTGGAATCTTCTTTAAACGTAGGAGGTTCACATATTGCTTGTGCTTTTTCAATTAGAGGATCATCTTCTAATCTTTCTTGCCTATGATCTTTTTCATGTTCTATAGAAACCTCATCTATTAGATCAAATGAGAAATGTTTACCTCTCATCTTAATAGTTAAAACTTTGTTTTCAAGACCATCATTGATGAAGCAATGCTTATCTTCAAAGGATATTTTGTATCCTTTTACTACCAACTGATGAATACTTAACAAGTTTTGATCAATATCAGGTACATAATGAACATCTTAAATTACTTTAGTACCTGAAATTATTTTGATGACAACAATTTCTTTTTCTTCAACAAGAATCTGACCATCATTTTTGATCCCAACTTTGGATATTTTAGTAGGCTTTAATTATTTTAAAAAACTCTTGTTATAAGTTATGTGATTGGTGTTGGGTTCATAAAAGTGTGAATGAGAAATAGAGAAGAAATGGTGGAGAAAAAGGAGACACCCAAATTGGAAAGTGTACTCCTAATTTGGAAAGCTTACTCTTTCTCCCACATTGGTGGAAGAAGAGAACTTTTTGGTGTTTATATTGTGAATAACTTACTCCACATGGTAAGTGAGGCAAGGAAATAGAGATGCCTCGCGTCGTCGTCGTCGTCGCTCGCTCGGCTCGGCTTCGGATTTGGATTTGGATTTGGATTTGGCAAATGATCGATCGATGAGATCTTTCTTTTTGGACAAATTTTATTTGACGAAAATAATCCAGACTGAATCAGTAATACTCCATTAATAAATACATGCATGTAGTAAAAGTAACAGATGTAACGTTTGACCTGAAATGGTGCCACTGTTTCAACGAATCGTTGCATTATTTCACGAACAGGTGCACTGTTTCTGTGTTTTTGTTTTTGAACTGGTGCAGATTTTCGAAACAATGTTTCATGAACTGATACATTGGTTCGAATAAATGCAACTCTTCAACGAAATGATGCACTGTTTCGAACCAGTGCACTATTCACAAAATAGTGTACTGTTTCAAAAAATTACTGCATTGTTTTAAGTGAATAGACATGCATTTTCAGGAAGAGTCACACACCTCTAATATGAAACAATGACACCTTTGTTGAATATTGATTCAAAGGCCGTTAGTGCTTCCTAGTTAGTTGGCAGAGTAACACGTTTGTTAGGAGTCCTAGTTCAGTTGAAGCACATCTTTGTTAGTTGCTACTATTTAGGTTAGTGGTTAATTAGTGTCAAGTAAGTGGCAGTAAGTGGTTAGTTTTTTTTCCCTATTTAAAGAGTCCTATGTAACTTGGTTTAGAGTGATGAATGCAAAAGACGTGAAGTTCTCTGCAAACTATATTCTTCTCCTTATACAGTGCTCCTCTTTTTATTCGATTCCCCAACAACCTTTTCAAAGGGGCATCTTGTGGCTATAAATAACCTTCTTTCTTCCACAGGTTAAGGCATCAAATTTTAAGATTAAAAAACTTCTTCTTCTTGTCTTAAAAAAATACTCTAAGTGTGATCAGTCAAACTGTGAGTGTGTTCGAAGAATACGCCTATTTCAGGTACCACTATAGTCGGATTGAAGGCCATTTTATCCTGGGAGGAAGATTTCATAACCTCGGGTACAGTGAGGGGAATTATTCCTTAAGGAAAGTTTGTGAATTCGGACGACTTGGCCTTAATCATTTCTATTTCATCTTTATTTTCTGAAAAATAAATACACCTCTTGAAAAGGTCTTTTTGATGTTGAGGGTATTTAATACTTCATTGTGTTCTTGTTCATACTTGAACTCGAGTTGAAGTTGTTGTTCTGTTATATAGATTCTACGTACCCGTATTGTCGAAAATAACAATCTTAAAGAATAATTTAACAAGAATCTGTATTGCTTGTTTTTGGAGATTAAAGCTTAGGCTTTCTACTCCGCTTGAATTTAGCTAGTGATTAGAAGACATAAAATCTTCATCACAAGTTAAGGTTCACTCAGTTGACGATTCGAAGTAATAAAAACTTCATCGTTAACTAGAAACAAGAAAAAGAATTTCAGGTTATTTAACTTTATAAATAGTATTCTGAAAAATACTAAGTTTTCTGTCTTGTGGTGACAGAAAAAATGAACACTGAAAGTCAAATGATGGATGCGACAACATCTGTGGGGGCAAATAATATTGTCACATCCAGTTGCACAAATGCTCCGCCAACAATGGCACCGGCGGAGAAACCCAGAAATTTTTCTAGCATTGACATCAAGTGGTGGCAGCAAAAGATGTTCTTTTACCTCACCACTTTATGTCTGCAATGGTTCACTAGCGAAGACGCTCCTGAGGTGCGCGAGGGAACCTCGGACAAAGACCGTTTCGTTATTGTAGAAGCTTGGAAACATTCGGACTTCCTTTACAGGAATTATATTTTGAGTGGTCTCCAAGACGACCTCTACAATGTCTATAGTGGAACCAAGACATCAAAAGAACTGTGGGGGGCACTTGAACGAAAATATAAAATGGAGGATGCGGGAATTAAGAAATTCTTTGTTGCACGGTTCCTGGACATCAAAATGATTGATAGCAAATCTGTTGTCTCTCAAGTACAGGAGTTGCAAGTCATCATACATGATCTCCTAGCAGAAGGTTTAATTGTGAATGATGCTTTCCAAGTAGCAGCGATAGTTGAAAAGCTACCACCTTTGTGGAAAGACTTCAAAAATTACTTAAAGCATAAACGCAAGGAGATGACCGTTGAAGATTTTATTGTCCGACTTCGTATTGAAGAGGACAATAAAGCTTCCGAAAGAAGGTCAAAGGGAAATTCTACAATGAATGGAGCACATATTGTAGAAGATGGCCAAAACAACTAGAAGAAAAGAAAGAAAGTTGAACATGGAAGCAATCAACCCAAGAAAAAGTTCAAGAGAAAATGCTTCAATTGTGGCAAAATTAGCCATAAGTCCACAGATTGTTGAGCCCCAAAGAAAGGCAAGAAAAAGGACCAAGCGAATATGATTGAGTCCAACAAAGAATATGATGATTTGTGTGCTATGTTCACAGAATGCAACTTGGTAGGGAATCCACGCGAATGGTGGATGGATTCTGGTGCCACACGCCATGTTTGCGCAAACAAAGAGTTGTTCTCGTCATTTGCTCCGGCTCAAGCAGAAGAAATGCTCTACATGGCCTACTCCGCTACAGCTAAGGTGGAGGGAATAGGAAAAATTTTCCTAAAGATGACTTCCGGCAAGGTCTTGACACTGAACAATGTGCTATATGTTCCGGAGTTACGTAGGAACTTAATTTCTGTTTCACTCCTAGATAAGAACGGATTCAAATGTGTAACCATTTCTAGAAAAATTGTAGTTAGCAAAGGAGAAATGTATATAGGAAAAAGCTATTTCATGGAGGGCCTCTATAAGATGAATGTAATGACTGTTGAAATGAATAAAAGTTCGAATTCATCTTATTTACTTGAGTCTTATGATTTATGGCATGAACGTTTAGGCCATGTTAATTATAAAACGTTACGAAAACTAATGAACTTAGAAGTTTTGCCAAACTTTGAGTGCAATAAATCTAAGTGTCAAACGTGTGTGGAATCGAAGTATGCAAAACATCCTTATAAGTCCGTTGAAAGGAATTCCAATCCCTTAGACTTAATACACACTGACATTTGTGATATGAAGTCAACACCATCTCGTGGTGGGAAAAAGTATTTCATAACTTTTATTGACGATTGCACTAGATACTGTTATGTCTACTTGCTAAATAGTAAGGATAAAGCAATAGATGCGTTTAGGAAATATAAAACTGAAGTTGAAAATCAGTTAGACAAAAAGATCAAAATGATAAGAAGTGATAGGGGCGGAGAATATGAATCTCCCTTTGCACAAATATGTGTATAAAATGGAATCATCCATCAAATTACGACCCTGTATTCACCTCAATCTAATGGAATTGCGGAAAGGAAAAACCGAACTTTGAAGGAAATGATGAATGCCTTACTTATAAGTTCTGGTTTACCGCAAAACTTATGGGGGGAGGCTATCCTTACGGCCAATCGTATACTCAACAGAGTTCCCCATAGTAAGACACAATCAATTCCTTACGAAAAATGGAAAGGAAGGAAACCTAACTTAAAATATTTCAAAGTATGGGGGTGTCTAGTGAAGGTTCAAGTTCCTATACCGAAAAGGGTTAAGATAGGACCTAAAATGGTGGACTGCGTGTTCATAGGATATGCTAAAAGCAGTAAAGCATGTCGATTTTTGGTTCATAAATCCGAACAGCCGGTTATAAATGAAAATATGGTAATTGAATCAGATAATGCTAAATTCTTTGAAAACATTTACCCGTATAAAATTAGACATGAACAGTTTAGTGGAGAATCTAAACGACCTCGAGATGAACCAAGTGAGAATGTACATAATGAAGAAAATCCAAGACGTAGTACACGTCAAAGAAGGTCAACTTCGTTTGGATCGGATTTTGTAATATTTCTCTTAGAAAATGAGCCTCAAACATTTAAAGAAGTGATGTCGTCGTCAGACTCATCCTTTTGGAAAGAGGCAGTCAATAGTAAGATAGATTCAATCTTAAGCAACCATACATGGGAATTGGTTGACCTTCCTCCCGAAAATAAACCTTTAGGTTCTAAATGGATCTTCAAAAGGAAAATGAAGGCGGATGGTACTATTGACAAATACAAGGCAAAACTTGTAGTAAAAGTCTTCAAACAGAAGGAAGACCTTGATTACTTTGATACATACTCGCCAGTAACAAGGATAACCTCAATTCAAATGTTAATTGCCTTGGCGGCGGTATATGATCTTCAAATTCATCAAATGGATGTGAAGACCGCATTCCTAAATAGAGATTTAGAGGAAGAAATATACTTGGAACAACCTGAGGGTTTTGTGGTTCCAGGAAAAGAAAATAAGGTGTGTAAACTTGTTAAGTCACTTTATGGACTAAAACAAGCACCTAAGCAATGACATGCGAACTTTGATCAAACCATGTTGGCAAATGGATTTAAGATAAATGAATGTGATAAATGTGTATATATTAAAGACACGCCAAATCACCAAGTCATTGTTTGCTTATATGTGGATGATATGTTGATCATCAACAGAGATATTTGTGACATAAATGCAACCAAAAGAATGCTCGAGAGCAAGTTTGATATGAAAGACCTTGGAGTTGCAGATGTGATCTTAGGTATAAGAATCCATCGAAATCCACAAGGGTTAGCATTGTCACAGTCTCATTATATCAAAAAAGTACTTGACAAGTTCAAGTATATGGAATTCGATATTGCCAAGACTCCATTGGATGCGAGTTTTGAACTTCGAAAGAATGAAGGTGAAAGTGACTCGCAATTAGAGTACGCAAGAGTATTGGGATGATTAATGTATATAATGAACTGTACACGACCAGACATAGCATGCGCTATCAGTAAGTTGAGTCGGTACACGAATAATCCCAACAAAACTCACTGGATGGCAATGAAAAGAGTTTTGGGGTATCTTAAATACACTCAAAATTATGCTTTGCACTACAATAAATATCTTGCGGTACTTGAAGGATATAGTGATGCAAATTGGATCACCGGATCGAACGAAGTAAAATCCATAAGTGGATATGTATTCACTATCGGTGAAGGAGCAGTCTCTTGGAAATCATCCAAACAGACTTATATTGCTCGTTCTACAATGGAATCTGAATTTATCACATTAGATAAAGCCGGTGAAGAAGCAGAATGGCTCCAAAATTTCTTGGAAGATATTTTGTATAGGCCCAAGCCAGTGGCACCAGTATGTATACACTGTGATAGCTAAGCGGTAATAGGTAGGGCAGGGAGCATGATGTATAACGATAAATCTCATCATATAAGACGAAGACATAATACCGTTAGAGAACTTCTCTCTAGTGGAATTATCACTATAGACTATGTAAAGTCAAAGGATAATGTGTCGGATCCACTTACAAAAGGACTATCTAGAGAAAGAGTAGAAAGAACATCCAAGGGAATGGGTTTAAGGCCTAGGACAAGTCAGCATGACAGTAACTCTACCTAGTAGACTGGAGATTCTAAGAGTTAGGTTCAAGGAGATCAAACAAAGTTGTGTCTGACAGGTTCAACATTGTCAAATTCCCAACCCATTCTCATGATGTAGACAATGTATAGTAAACAAGGATAAGACTTAAGGTGAAAAGTCTTTTAATGATTATCTAAATTTGGCAGATTTGACCAAATAGTTTAATCTATAAGATTGAACATTTAGAAACCACCTATGTGTGGGCGAAGTGGAAGCCGCTTCAAAGAGAATGTTAGTAAAGGCCTATTCTCTAAGCTCTCATAAAAACCGGGACGTGTTCATGGCTGAAAAGAACAAAACCGTAAGAACCATAAACGGTAAAAGGCTGGTTGTATGACATGTGTTGTCTAGGTGTACATTAAAGCTCGACGGTTCAAAGATATCAAATCTACCGATTGAACGAGTGCATCCGATGTATGTTTACTACGAAAAGTTCAAAGGAAAACCCACTTATCCAGATGCAATCAGTCTTTGCTTGATGATCACATACTTGTCCGTCAAACTTTTAAGAAAAAATAGCCATTCCCCATTCATGTGGGGGATTGTTGGGTTCATAGAAGTGTGAATGAGAAATGGAGAAGAAATGGTGGAGGAAAAGGAGACACCCAAATTGTAAAGTGTACTCCTAATTTGGAAAGCTTACTCTTTCTCCCACATTGGTGGAAGAAGAGATCGCGCCGTCGTCGTCTCTCACTTTCGGATTTGGATTTGGATTTAATGATCGATCGATGAGATCTTTCTTTTTGGACAAATTTTATTTGACGA
Source organism: Capsicum pubescens (assembly GCA_030864215.1). Classification (NCBI taxonomy): domain Eukaryota; kingdom Viridiplantae; phylum Streptophyta; class Magnoliopsida; order Solanales; family Solanaceae; genus Capsicum; species Capsicum pubescens. The sequence continues at coordinate 104,016,812 of CM061544.1, read as the reverse complement.
AAATAATCCAGACTGAATCAGTAATACTCCATTAATAAATACATGCATGCAGTAACAGTAACAGATGCAATGTTCACCTGAAATGGTGCCACTATTTCAACGAATCGTTGCATTATTTCACGAATTGGTGCACTATTTCTGTGTTTCTGTTTCTGAACTGGTGCAGATTTTTGAAACAACGTTTCATGAACTAATACATTGGTTCGAACAGATGCAACTCTTTAACGAAATGATGCACTGTTTCAAACCAGTGCACTGTTCACGAAATAGTGTACTGTTTCAGAAAATTACTGCATTATTTTAAGTGAATAGACATGCATTTTCAGGAAGAGTCACACACCTCTAATATGAACCCATGCTACCTTTTCAAAGGTGTATCTTGTGGCTATAAATAACCTGCTTTCTTCCACAAGTTAAGGCATCAAATTTTAAGATTAAAAAACTTCTTCTTCTTGTCTTCAAAAAATACTCTAAGTGTGATCATTCAAACCGTGAGTGTGTTCGAAGAATCCGCCTATTTGAGGTACCGCTATAGTCGGAATGAAGACCATTTTATCCTGGGAGAAAGATTCCATAACCTCGGGTACAATGAGGGGAATTATTCCTTAAGGAAAGTCCGTGAATTCGGATGACTTGGCCTTAATCATTTCTGTTTCATCTTTATTTTCTGAAAAATAAATACACCTCTTGAAAAGGTCTTTTTGATGTTGAGGGTATTTAATACTTCATTGTGTTCTTGTTCATACTTGAACTCGAGTTGAAGTTGTTGTTCTGTTATACAGATTCTACGTACCCGTATTGTGGAAAATTACAATTGGTGCAACCACTATCAATCAACCAAAAATTTATTGAAACCTTACTTGAGATACATGTTGCAACAAAAAGATGGTTTTTTTTTTCTTCTTCATTGACCACACGTGCCTTTAAATTCTTGAATCTTTAAATTCAGTGCCTAGTAATTTTACTTTGTTAACAACACCAAGTAATTTATCCGAGTACTCTTTGATTGTCTCGGAGTCTTTCATTCTCTGCAACTCGAACTCACTTATTAAATTCAGTACTTGCATTCCTCGAATTCTTTCATCTGCAGTATATTCTTTTTTCAAATAATCCCAAATTTCTTTTGGTGATGTGAGACATAATTCTTATAAAAATAGTTGTTGAAACAGAAGCAAATAGAGTTACCTTCGCCATAGACTTCGTGGTTTTCTTTTTCTTGTGACTCTTGATTTGGGCTATGATGAAATTATTTGGCAGCGAATTAATTTTATAATCCTCTTCCACAGTATTCCATAGATCAAGAGCCTCCAAGTAAGTTTTTATTCTCACAACGCATAATTGATAATTTTCACTATAAAAAATGGGTGGAGCCATTCATGAAAAACTATTTTCAGAATCCATCTCTTCACTCACAGGTACCTCAAGAAAAATAGCTCTAGATACCAATTATTGGTTTTAATACTTTTAAAATAACATAGCAAGGAAAGCCAAGAACTTAGAGGCTGAAAATAGAGGTGAGTTAAAAGAAAAGAGACGCAGAGAAGTTTATTTCTCTTTTCTGGTAAAGCTGCATATTTTATTGATCATCAACTCCTCCTTAAATAGTCACTATTACAACTAAAAAATAAGTTAAATTTACCATAAAAAACAACCTATTTGCTACCAAAAATAACAGAAACACCTAATCTGTTTCCTACCAAAAATAGAAATTCCAATTTGACTAGGAGTTGTATGTAAAAAAAGTTAAAGAAAAATAAAAAAATAAATCATGTGCATTATTCTTTAAAACAACTTTTAACAAGAAAGAAGGTGCTCATATTGGTAAACGAAGGGGGAGGAACGAGCTTCACGTGTTGGAATATGCTTTCTTCTCATGTTTTCTAAGGCATAATAGATGCTTCTAAATTCGATATGAGTGTTGGTCTCATTTCTTATTCGTTTATTCCCTTTTTATCTTGTCTCAGGAGTACAACCACGTTTGGAATGATGGGAATGGCAGGTGATGTTCAACTTTGTTATTGTAGTTTGTACAAATCTTAAGGTTCTGGTTATGTTAATTAGGTTTGCTTTGATCTGATAATAAATTGAAGTAGTCTTGCATTGTATGTATGGTTCTAGATAATTCTTTCGAAACTGATCTCTTACATTATTTCTACATCTTGATTCCCTATGTAAAAGCGAAACATCAGTGATACCATCCAAACCTCAGTGAGATATATAAATGTGATTGGCAAGGGTTTAGTGAGAGATCTTGCATGTTTTATCAGGTGTCTTGTGTCTTTCCCTAAGCAGAAGTATGAGTAGAGTTGCTCTTCCCCTATTCTTAATCCCACTTCTCTTGTCTTTCAACAATAGCCCAGTCCCTGGTTTGATCTATGGATAAGCCGAAAATGATATTTCTGGACATTCAAAATGAACAGACCTTTCCATAAGTAGAAGTAGTCAGGTTCATGCGGCAGTACCATGTCCATGAGCTTAAAAGTGGGAACGCTGAAATGACTTATTAGTCATAATCATTTTTATACCTAGTAGCTAGCCTTAAGTGTCCTCCTTGCATGAAACATGTATGGTATGGAGAGAGCATCCAAGGATGTGACCCAATAATCAATGAAGTGGGGGAGAGCCATGAAGTCTCGGGTTCATATCCCAAGGGAGACAACAAATTAGGTGATTTCTTCTCATCTGTTCATGCCTTGGTGGGCATATTTACCCAATACATGTGTTGGGTAGATGCAAGAAAGTTGACCGGACACCACCTCCATTAAAAAGGGAAAGAAACATGATAAAGAGAGAGAATATACTCCTTTCTGAAATATTACATGTTTAAGTAATAAGGGACAAATCAAATAGCATAAAACGCAATGATGAAGCTTGTTTCATTTGGATCCCTGTTGGATGACTTGAGCAATACTTGCTAACTAAATGATACTATAATTAAGGTAGTTCACTTATTTTTTAACAGTAATAAGAGAAATTTCAGGTAGTGCTTAGTTTCATTCGAGCAAATTGCCTATGATAGTATAGTTTGGATGCTACAGCCTTTACTCATTCCTTCCAAGTCTTGGATATTTATTTTATCTGGTTTTCTTTCTGCAGATATATAGTGGAACCAAGAAATAGCACACGTAAGAATTATAATACTGGATCTGGTTGAACAACGAAGAAGAAGTCTCAGAGCATCTCCAAGTGGAAGAAGTCTCAGCGCATTCCCAAGCGGAAGGTCAAATCTTCCAGCCGTAAGCAAGTGAATGTTTTCATCAAAAGAAAACATGAGAAGAAGTTACCAAATATGAGGTATGATCACATTATCTTTGTAACACGTGTAGGCAGCTTTATTGACTTTTTCTTTCATATTTTTCCATGGGTCGACAAAGAGGCTAATGTTTCTACTCCATTTAGCTTGGTGAGCTCTTCTATACAAAAAAAAACGATACTCATGCCTAAGTATGCTCTCTAAAGAGTGGTACACCATTAATGTAATTCTCATATTTTTTTTACGTTGTTATGGTTAATACTTCTTCCGTTCCATTTTACATGTCACAATTTGATACATTGATTAAGAAAAACAATTAATAATATGAATACTTTATGATAATACCCCTATTAAATAGTGAGCTTTTAATAAGTAGCTTATAAGCCAAAAGTCAAAAGCCATAAGTAGGTATTACCCAACTTTTGGCTTTTTACTTATAAACACTTATTTTTAAGTCAAAATAAGTGCTTAAAAACATTTTTTTACTTTGCCAAACACCACTAAAATTAAAAAAGTGCTTATAAGCTAAAAACACCTAAAAATAAGCTAATCCAAACACCCACTAAGGGTAAAATAGGGAAAAAGAAATTATTTTTTCTTGATATGTCAAAAATGACAAATACAGGTAGAGATAAATTAGGAAATTTGTGACAAGTAAAATGGAACGGAAAGAGTATTTTTTTTTTTATTTTGTGCTTCGCCGTGGAACACAACTCTTATTCTTCTGTACATCCGGTATATTGATGTTCCTATTTGTAGTACTGGGAAAACCCAACTGCACCATAGAACCAAACTCCTTAAGTTTAGGATGACATTTGTACTTTCCTTGTGAAAACATAAGTAACTGCTCATCTCTATAAGAAATTTACGACTGCAATTTCTGTTTCCTAGCAAAGAAATGGTATATGTTTGTCTAATGATAGCACAACATAATGGCATACAGTAAATACAAATGGTATTTTTCTCAACACTTTTACCAATGTCATGCAGGGGATAAAAAATGAAGCTACCCGAAGCTGAACTCCGTATATGAAGAAATTGGCCTTGGCATTGAACAACATGCCAACTAGTGTAACTGAGAAGAGGATCGAAGCAAACTGCTCTAAATACAAAGCAGATTTATATGCTCGTCCTGATTAGAACTAGCAAAATATCAGAAGCTTTACCTCAGTAGAAATAAGGATGCGAACGGATAATATTTCACATCTTTGAAGGTGTATTTACTAAAATTTAGATTATTTTACTTTAATTTTTAACTCAAAACAGTGCTTTTATATAATATGTACTCATCCAACTACTACAATAATAAAGAACACTATTACTATTATGCCTCAATCTTAAGCAAGTTTTCGTAAGCTATATGTTGTACTCATTCAAAAAACACAGGACCATGTATAACAAAAGTTTGGTAATACTTTTTTATAACATAAAAGAAAAAGAAAAAAAAGAGACTGGACACGAATTCAAATTCATATGTACAAAATACAAACTATAAAGGTCCAGCCTGTAATATCCTATAATTTAATATAACTAAAGGTTTTGGTTTTAGTTTAAAATGAACTTAGAATGAACATCGTGTTAAAATTTGTTGTAGGGTTAAGTTTTAATTTTATTGGATTTTAAGTTATGAATGAAATGTCTTGAATTATTAGTGAGTTTGATTCGTATATGTTGAAAGATTGGGTCGTTAGGATGTATGGTTAAACCGATGAATTTTAATTTGAGCATAAAAAAAGTGAGGGAAAAAAAAAGAACAATTCAATAGAGAGAGGCGTGCTTTGACCCAAGTCCATAATCTGAGGAAATATTTCTGAAATTATTTCAAAAAATTAATATAAGAAAGATAAACATAATATCGTATATATAGGACAAATTATTATGAAATGAAATCCGAAGGAAGATCTTTAGAATAATTATTTTTTCCTACTCACATACTAGAGAAAATTGAAGGAAAGGTATCATTTAAGTCTTGAATGAAGGATTGGTGACATTAACCAACTTAAGGGTCAAACATAATTAGGAAACTTAATTAAGTCAATTATGGACTTGATTAATATTTTAAAAACTTTCTAATCTTTTCAAAAATACAAATCAACTCACACCCCTTCTCTCCAAATCAACTGTCTCTCTCCTCTCTCCCCTCTCACTCGATAGTTTCTCTCAACTCTCTCCCAACCAATAGTTCTGCAAAATTTCTCCCTTCAATCCCCGACGACTTCAACCTCCGGCAACAAATAGTTGAGCGAGTTCCTTTTCGACTTTCAACCGTCAATCGACGTGACAACAGTGCTCTCCGGTAACAACAACTTTGAATTCTTCATCGTCCCATTTCTTCTTTCATAGGTAAAAAATTATGGCTTTTTAGTTAAAGAGGAACTTGGGCCAACTTCTCTTCTAGTATTAGTTAACAATTTTAATAGGCCAAACCTATACGCAACCCCCTTAAGTAACATGATTTTTCAGTTAGACACCTTAAGTGGACATTGTTCCATTTTGACACCTCCAATGGCCTTCAAGTGTGCCACTTTGACACCTTTTTTCATAATTAAAAGAAAACTTGGGCGCGTGTATTTCAATCCACACACATGAATTTTGCACTCCAATTAAAACGTGCCACTTAGCAGTAGCTTTCCATGTCATCCTAATTCACTAAAAGGGGGAAAACAAAGTAAATGCAAAATCAGTTTCCAAAATTCGATTGAAACCATAAACTTTCCCCTTTGTACATTTTGTCATTTTTTCAGTTTTTCTTCGATTCATCTTTTAATGTTAGTGATTTGTAACTATTTACGGTGTATTTTGCAGTTACAATGCTTGCATAAAAACGCTGATTCATTTTCAGTGACGAGTTTGAAGAAATCTAGTTTAGTTGAAGAAATTGAAGGTCAAACTAAATTTTTTCTTTAAGTTTATATTTTTCCTGGCTATTTGAACCGTTTCCCGCTTGAAATTATAGTGCTGGGTTGAATTTATCGTTTTAGATTTTTTTGTGATTTTTGTGATTTCAGTTTTAAGTTATGGGTTTTTTTTGTTGCCTTTTTGGGGATTTCACTAATATAGGCTTTATGTTGGAGATTTCAGTGATAATATAGGGTTATTTTGGAACTTTTTAATTTAAGGGTATTTTGGGTATTTTTTTTTTGCAGAATCTTTGGAGATTTGTTACAAAAATGGACAGCTATATTTTGACCTGTTTTCATCACGGGGGAACAATTGTATCCAACCCTAATCTTAGTTATAACGGTGAGGTAGATATCTTTGTTGTTGCCATTGATAAAGACCATTTCAGTCTTGTTGAATTTCTTTCCTACACCAAGGATCTTGGGTACTCAAAAGTTAAGGGGTTCTATTGTCAACATATAGATGGTAGTGGTTTAGTTCAAATCACTTCTGATGGTCAATTACTGGAGTTTGTGAAGGAGTTAAAAGATTGTAATGAGCTTGATGTGTATATTTTTCATGACATTGATGAAGATGTTGATGTTGTGGAAAATGTTTTGCCTCTTTTAGTAGGGCCACAGTCTAATGATGAAGTTGATATAGGCAGTGATGAGAATGAAAATAAAAGTCTTAATGAAGATCTGAATGGTGATGAAACAGATCTTCCCAGTAGTGAATCAGATCTGAATGGTGATGATATCCTTGATGAGGATGATTCAGACATTGATGAAGAGTTGAGAGCCTTTAGGGCTGAAAGTAGAAGCAAAAAAATTCAAAGAAAAAAATCCAAAGCAAGAGAAAAAAATACCAGTAGGTGAAGCTGGTATTGATAAAGGTTTTCAAGACATTGGCAGGAATAATAAAGATATGTGGGTAGATTAGGAGGTGATGGAGAGTATATTGATAGTTCAGACTGTGATAGTGTTGATAGCACTGATTTGTTAGATGAGGATGTTGTTGTTGGTGTTGATTTTCCAAGAAAAAGAAGAAGTAATAAAGTCAGATTTGATGATGATTGTGTTGTTGTTGTTTTTGAACTTAGTATGATTTTTAATGGTCCTAAGGAATTTAGAAAAACTTTGGGGAGGTATGCAGTGGAAAATAGGGTTTAGATTGTCTTAAGACCTAATGAAGCTCATAGAGTGAGGGCTAAGTGCAAATTCAAGACAAAATGCAACTGGCTGCGTTATGGTGCACTTGACAGAAACTATGGTAATTTTTTGATTAAGAATTATAATCCAGTGCATAAGCGTACAACATCAAACAAGAATAAGATGTGTACAAGTAAGTTTGTTGTTGATAGATTCAGGGATGAAATAAGTTAGCAACCATCTTTGAAAATTTAGAAAATACAAGAATTGTGCAGAGAAAAATTAGTATTATATGTAGGTAGAACAATCTATTATAGGGAAAAGTTACAGGTCCTAAGAGAGACCATGAGGGACTGAAACTTAGAATTTGCAAGATTATGTAATTATGGTGAGATGATCAAACAAACCAATTCTGGCAGTTCTGTTTGGCTGAGAATGGACAGTGAAACTGTCCCAGGTAAAAATCTATTTGTTTATTTCTATGTGTGTCTTGATGCATTGAAAAAAGGGTGGATGAAAGGATGTAGAAGAATTATACGGTTTGATGGGTGTTTCTTAAAGGGTGCTTGTAAGGGTGAACTTCTAGTTGTAGTTGGGAAGAATGGAAACAATCAGATGTTTCCTATAGCCTGGGCTGTTGTGGACAAGGAAACCAAGCATAGTTGGAGTTTTTTTGTCAACTACTTGAAAGAGGATCTGCAGTTGGGTACTGGAGCAGGTCTTACTGTGATGGCTTATATGCAAAAGGTAATATTTGATATTTTTTTAACTGCAAATTAATTATAAAATAGAATTTCTTTGTCAAGTACCTTAATTATTTTTTTTGTATGTAAGGTTTTCATGCTGCTGTTCTTGAATTGTTACCAAATACTGAAATTAAAAGATGTGCTAGACATATCTGGGCTAACTGGAGTCAAGAGTGGAAGGGAGAAGAGAGAAAAAAATAATTTTGGAAATGCTCAAAGCCAAATTTTGAAGTAAAATTCAAAGAAGAACTTGATTACATGAACCAACTTGGTACGAAAGGTAATGATATCATTAGTGATTTACTGCATTATCCTAGGGAGTCATAGGTTAGGGCATTCTTTAAAGAGCATTGTAAGTGTGATGCTGTTGAGAATAACATGTGTGAGACCTTTAATTCATGGATCGTAGTACCTAGACATAAATCTATCATTACCATATTGGAGGAAATTAAGAGAAAAATCATGAGTAGAACTGTCGATATGATTAAGTTTTCCAATACTTGGATATGTGATATTGCACCTATGGCTAGACTTATTTTGGAGGATAATAAGGATAGGGCTAAGGATTGCAAGATGCTTTGGAATGTTGATGTTGGATTTGAGACTGGAGAAGAAGAGTATAGGTATACTGTGAACTTGAATAATAGGTCATGTAGTTCTAGAACTTGGCAGTTGAGAGGCATTCCTTGACAACATGCCATTTGTGCGTTTTATCATGTTGAAAAAGAGCCTGAGCCTTATGTGGAACATTGGTATAAGAAGGAAGCCTTCTTGAAGGCTTATAATCACTTTATCCAACCAATCTCCAATATGAAGATGTGGCCTGAGAAAAATAATCCAAAGATTGAGCCCCCTCAACCTAAAAAAATGCCTGGTAGACCTACAAAAAATAGAAAGAAAGACATAGGGGAACCAGTAAAGAAATCTGGAAAGATGTCTAAAAAAGGCAGAAAAATAACATACTCCAAGTGTCATCAACAAGGCCATAATAAAATATTTTGCAAGGTAAATCACTCACTTTTATTTTATTTTATTTATTTTTTAGTTTGATTTTATAACTTATTAACTAGTGTGCTATGATTTTATAGATTCCCGATCCTAATGCACAAGCACATAGCCAAGGATTTCAGTTTAGTGGTCAAAGTTCACAAGGAAGTTGCCAACCTAAATGCTCAAGCCAACCTGCACCTCTAACCTCAAAAAAATTAGCATCATGTAGCTCAAGTCAACCTGTACCTTCAACCTCAAAAAAATCAGCATCATGTAGCTCAAGTCAACCTGCATCTTCAACTATAATTTATGGTGATACAAGCAGAGTTAGAAAATTGAAATAAGCTACAAAATCTACCTTTTGTGGTGATACAAGAATTTCTGCTATAGAAGAAATCAAGAGTCAACTACCTCCTAGAAGTAGAGTAATTATTGGGTAAAAAAGGGGAAGAGTTGGAACCACAAAGGATGTCGTTGAAGGTGGATCAAAATGGTCAAACAATGTTGGATTTGGGATCTACACTAGTGCAAGGGGAACCCAAATACTGAATGTAAGTTAACTCACATTATTTCTTTAAAAATAAAGTACATATATATAATGTTCATTGATCCTTTTTTTTTCTTCCAAAAATAGCCTGGGACATCAAGTCAAAGGAACTTACAAAGTGGTACAACTTACAAGGATGCAAGTTCTACAGGGGTTGATGTTTATTATAAGCCTAGAGGCTTGAAATGGAAAAAACAAAGATTCTGTCACCACTAATTAATTACAATAGCTGGCCAACAAAAAGAAGAAGAAGTAGTCAAAAAGAAGCATTTTAGTCTGATGTAGCATGTTTTGATTCTATTGTGTAATTTACAGCACCTAACAATCAATTTAGTTATTGAAGTAAACATTCTTGTTCTTTGGTTTTTGAAACCAGTAAATTCAGGTTCTTTAAATAGTATCATGCAAACTGTGAGCTCTAATATGGAGCATGTTTTTTGGATTATTAATTAGTATTAATCGAAGCTCAATATGAAGCATATTTATGAACTTCTTGTTGGTGTTTCTTTGAGCTCAATATGGAGCATATTTATTAACTTGTTGGTGTTTGTTTGCGCTCAGTTTGGAGCGTATAACTGAAGTTGTTGTTGTTGCGTTCAGCTCTATATGGAGTCTATAGATGAAGTTGTTGGTGTTGTTTTCAGCTCAATAGAAGCGTATAAGTTAGTTGTTGTTGGTGTTGATATCAGCTCAATATGGAGCATATAACTTGGCTGACTATTTTTGTTTTGTTACTAATGGAAGTACTGAGAAGAAACCACAAGGTACTTGCTGTTCAGGACTTAAAATGGTGTTGAAAACTGATGCTGAGTGTCTCTGTGAAGGTTTTAACATTGCAACTGTTCAGGATGAATACTGAACTGTTCAGGACTAATACTGTAGCTGTTCAGGACTAACTGATATTGTTCAGGACTAATGCTGCAGCTTCTCCTGCTCTTTCTCCAATTGCTGGATCAACAACCATCTCAGCAGGTGCTCCAAATTTTCCCAGCATTCAATACACACCAACTCTTGAAGAATGGGAATGAATAATTCCAAGCAACTTTAAAACATACAAAGAATCGCAACAGACAACAAAAGCTAAAAGTAGATATAAAATATTTCATTTCATCAAAATGTAACATTCTTACAAGAACAACATTACATCAACAAATGAAACCAAACAAGAAGAAATTTAAGTCATTTTGCAACTTCAACACTAGGAAGGCAATCATAACTTCAAGGCCATCAAAATGTCAATGCCAAACTTCAATAATTTGGCTTTAATGTCCATATTCCCTACAACAACAAACAAGTTGCAACGGCACCAATAATATTATATCTTCTAGCTCGATTTTCTTTATCTTCAAAGGACTTAACTTTCTTTAACAAACTCCAAATCACCCTATTTTCTTGTGAAGAGTGTCGTTCTTCATTCCAATCAAAGTAATCACACCCATTCCATTTCTACAAAATTAATAACAAAAATAATTACAAAATCAATAATTAATCGACTTATTAAGTTAAGAAGTAAAAAACATTACCTTTGAATTTTTATACGTAAAAAATCTACGACTGGGATTTTGTTGAGTCCAAGAAGTCTTTAGTAATGCTTCATTACCATATTTACAATAGCGATAATCTTTTTCGCAAAAAGCCATGGACGACGAGCTCGGCATTGTACAATTCAATTAGAATAAAATAAGAAAAAGTTTAAACTTTTGAAAAATTACACAAAAAGATGAAGAAGAGAAAAGTTTTTCATAAAAAGAATTCTAAGAAGAGTCACAAATTAGGGTTAAAATTTGATTTGGGAATGAAGAAGAAGATGAAATATGGGTATATTACCGTTGGGGGGTCATTTATATGCCATATCAGCAAAACAGCAGGCTTCCACGCGCCTTTGCGGAGTGTTCCGTACATGTTTTGCCAATAAGGAAAAAGGTGCCAAAGTGGCACACTTGAAGGCCACTTGAGGTGTCAAAATAGAACAATGTCCACTTGAGGTGTCTAACTAAAAAATCATGCATACTTAAGGGGGCTGCGTATGGATTAGGGCATTTTAATATTTGTTGCTTAAATTTGAAATGGGGATTGAAGAAAACCCTAATTTCTGATATTTCTTCTTTACTCTTTCCGAAGCAAAATATAATTTTTTATTGTTATTGTAGTTCTTGTTGTCGAACTATTGATTTGATTTGTTGGTGTCTGTTGAGTTTTTTGAAGTTGGATTTTTTTTTGTGTTTGTACAAATGCAAAACAACAATGTTGGTGTTTTTGGTCACTATTGATGTTCTTGGAGGTGTCTGTTGTATTGGTGTTGTTGGGTTGATTTGTTGTTTTTCTTGGTAAAAATGGTGTATTTGATATTAAATGCTGATATTGCTGTTGTTCTATTGAACAAAATCTTGATACTATTTTTTTTCTAACAAATTAACCATCTGATGTAATAGATTAACTATCAGCTGCAATAGAGTAACCATTTGATGCAATAGATTGTCCATTTGATGCAACAAATTATCCATATGATGCAACAGATGAACCATCTGGTGTTACAGATGAACAATCTAATAAATCATTCTGTATTGCGACAGACAACCCTTCTGTTGGAAGAAATCTAACTAATATTGACAGTTGATAATAATTTCAACAGATCACTCATTTATTGCAACAGATGAATGATATGTTTCACAGACCAGTCATCTGTTTCAACAGATGAATGATCTATTTTTATTATTTCCAATAGATTACTCATTCGTTGCAATAGGTTAGTTATATGTTACAATAGATAACCTACCTGGTGCAACACATGTGCGATATGTTAGAACTCTTATTTTACTGTTGTACATGTTAGATTTACTGTTATTCTTTTTTTAACGATGCATTAATCAACTATAGTCTTTTTTATTTTTTTGTTATTTTTTTATTGTATGGCTCCCAAAAGAAAAGAAACCGAATCAAGTCCAAGTGAAGCAGCTAGACTACATCCACTACTCTATGAGCTTACTTTACAAGCGATATCCCAATAAAAGCAGAAGATATTGAACATGGGGATGAGGAATGTTTCAAAAGAGATGATCCAAATGCTAATAGCCCTTCCACTGAAGAGTTGGTCAAAACCTTCAGCATTAATAGTTATCCTATGAGAATGCAGTACGATGGTGCCACATATTTAACTGGTGATTTAGTGGTTAAGTCAGCCATGGGAAAATCTTTCGACGCCTTCCGAAAAATACTTCGAGAACAAAAATTGAATACTTATTTTATGGACAACTGCTTTAGGAAATATCTTGATTTGTCGAAGAACAACAATGCTCGTTTTCAAATGAAAATTGTATGATCTTCTCAAGTGTAGGTTTATGTATGAAAATAAAGATAAGATGGATGAGGTATGGATAAATTACTGTGGCATGCCCGTTTGTTTTGGTTGGAAGGAGTTTTTCTTGGTTATTGGACTAAAATGTTATCCTCCTTCTCCTTCTCAAGTTATATCTATTCTAATCCAAAAAAAGAAACCTGCACACACCCAAAAAAGGTAAAGACAATTCAAGTGATGGTGATGACTTGGTGTCCCTTGTTGGTCCAAGATTTAAAAATAAATTTTTGATAGAATCGTTTAAAGGTAAAAGCCTTTTAAAGAAGCAAAAACAATCATTGTTCTTGGTTTGGTTTGTACATAATATTCTTTGGGCGAGAGACATTAACAACAACATACCGCTTAGTTTAATAAAGCTCTCCGAGGATCTTGAGGCATTTAACAGCTATCCATGGGGTTATGAAAGCTTCAAAATGACTGTCAAATATTTGTTGTCTCCGTTAATGCTAAAGACAGTCAACTTATATAGCTTTCCATGGGCTTTCATGGTAACTATTTCTTTTATTATGATTCATTTATTTTTTATTGAATAATGCTTTTAATTTATTGGCGTTATTTTATAAGCTTGGACATTTGAAGTCATTCCTTATTTGAGACAACAAGAGAACCACCAGAAAGAAGTTTCATGTCCAAGAATCCTACAATGGTTGTCGGCTAAAACTGATAAAAATGTAAATTTTTTTGATCTCTTCAACACCCCGAAGGAAGCAATAAGTCTAATTTTAATTAGGTTTTTATTTTAATTAATGATTTTTTTAAATAATTTAATAATCATTATAATATATGTACTGATTTATTTTGGATTGTGCATCCGTGGCTTATTCCGACCAATCAAGAGTTGAATGTGCCATTTTCTTACTTTACGGTCTATGCAAACTTTATCGGACCCTAAGGTCATTGGTACAATAAAAAAGGAATTGTTTGGATCAACAGTCATCACAAAGAAAATAATTTTGAAGGGCGGGCTTGTTGTTATTGATGGTGTTGGTGGTGATGGAGCTATTGGTGGTGGTAGTAGCAGTGGTAGTGGTGCTGCTGTTGGGCTAATGATGCCCCTCTTACAATTTTTGAAATGACAAACCATTATGATTTTGATCATATTGGTTATACAAATTTTACCCCTCATACCGAATATTCTGCATGTAAATGTCAAGAGTGCAAGGCAAAACATAATGGAGTGATTAGTGCTATTAATACATTAACTGCTTCTGTAAAGAAATTAACATCTAAGAGGGGTGTCATTCCATCAAAGAGGATTTCATATCCATACACTACATTAGAGATTAAGGCAGCTAAGAGCAAAAGAAAGAAAATTCCAAGGCATCATCAAACATAAAAAAAACAAAATTGCAACTTATTTGTCTTTGCCTTGCACTTTTGATCAATGTACAAGGGCCACATGAGAGAAGCATGAATTGAAGAAGGTGAATATATATTATTTGTTCCAACAAATAAACAGAAACATCTTTTTCAACAGATGACATATCTGCTAAAAATTATCAAATAAATTTCTACATCTATTGCAATAGTTGACTAACCTGTTACATCAAGTGCATTATTTGTTGCAATATATGTCCGTCTGTTTTAAGAAATCAAATAGGTCTTCATACTATTTTAATTTATACCAATAAATGACCTATCTGCTGCAACAAATGGGTCATCTGTTGGGACAATAAAACTAAGGCTTCCTACTGTTTTAGTTTTTCCAAATAGATGAGTCATATGTTGCAACAGATGGGTCATTTGTTGGGACAAATGAAACCAAGGCTTCCTACTATTTTAATTTTTTCAAACAGATGAGTCATATGTTGCAACAGATGGGTCATCTGTTGGAAATTATTATACAACTCTTTCTCCTATTTTAATTTGTCCCAACAGATGATCCATCTATTGCAACAGATAAATAATCTATTTGGGATAATTTAAAATAGGAGGAAGACCTGTTTGAGTTTCTTAAATAGATGAGTTATTCTTTTCTATTTTTTATATCTCTGTGATTTAACATTGAAAATTTTGGCTTTCTAGGTGAACAACATAGTATCACAGTTGATAATTCATCAACTGCTTCCAAAGATGAAGAAAATGTGGAGCCCGTCAGTCTGGAATAATGAAAAAATTACCTGTTTGAAGGATTCAATATCTCGGACGAGGCTCCAAAAAAAACTAACAAAGTTTATCAACGACTATTCAGAATGGATTACCGATGGGCTGTTAAAGCATCATGCCAGAAGGTACATAAATTATTTTTAAAGATATTGATTTATACAACTCTTGATGTAAAAACATGACGTTAACATATATAAATCATGTAGAAAATAAAATAACAACACTACAAAGTTAATGAATCGGGTCTTTATTTTGATATGTTTGACTTTGTTATTGCAGATCTCAGAATGAAGAATTAATTCTATTTTATTTCATAGCCCCAAACTTGCTGGAATGATGAGGTTTAAATGCCATGCATCTTACTATTAATACTTTATTTAATTGCATTTGTGCATTAATTTTACTGTCACATTATCTGAAATGTTTGATAATATTTACAGCACATCGATGTTATTTTTTACTACCTCTGAAAGAAGTCAAAGTTGCAAACACAAGAATAATACAGATACACGACATATAATTATTTGTTAAAAGTTTACATCAATAATGCCTACGATAGATATTGTCAATAATAGCCGAAAGTTTCTCAAAATGAGGAATGCTTAATCAACATCATCAAAGGTTTTAGCATTTCAGCTAGCTTACCTTGGCATTTGGTCGATGAAGTGTACATTCCAATCAATTGCGGTGATAAATTCCAATGGGTATTCGTTGTTGTCGTTCTAAAAGAGAGGTGCATCCGAGTTTACGATTAAATTTTGAAAATGAGACGTTCTAGGCCTTTGTCTGAGATACAAAAACTGGCCAAAATATTGCCTACTTACCTTGATATAAGTGGCTTTTTCTACCAAAAGGTTCATACTGATTGGTCGACGATTGAAGCATACTCGGATAAAATGCACAATCCATTTGATGTAGAATATGTTGAAGGAATTGCTCAACAACCCATTTATAGCCTGTAAGTATCATGATTTAGTTTTATTTTATATTCACAATGCTTACATTAATTGTAAGCTATGAATTATCTTATTTTTACCAATATAGGGATTGCGGTATTTTTGTTGCTGCTTACGCCGAGTCTTTGAGCGATGGATTACAAGTACCAAATGTTGTATTTGTTACCGAATTACTCCATAAAAGATTTGATACTCTGTTATGGAAACATGGAAAAGCGAAATCGCAGAAATCGTACGTAAGCGATACTAAAGATTCACGATGACCAAAGCCGAATTCCATAGCACCGGATGAAGAACAACTTTTCCATATTGAGTAAATCTTTATAGCTTGAGTCTGTCAAAGTAATAACTTCACCTCTTCTTAGGAATTATTGGCATCAAAACTTAAAATATTAATTTATTTGTTGAGATTTGTACCCATAATAATTTTTTCCATTTCATTTTTTTGTTGATTTATTTCATGTAATTTTTAAAGTCTTAGATTCATTTTATTTTGTCTATGAATTTTATTTTATCCTTAGATTTAAACTTATTAATTGAAATGGAATACGAGATTCAAATATTGCAATAGATAGTGTATCTGTTGCAATAGATGACATATCTGTTAAAAATTATCAAATAGATTTAGACATATGTTACACCATGTAGGTCATTTGTTAAAAATTATCAAATGGGTCTTCCCACTGTTTTGATTTGTTCCAATAGATGACCTATCTGTTGCAATAGATAGACTTAGATATAAACATCTGCATAATTCAATAGATGACCAACCTATTGTAACAGATAAACTACCTGTCAGAAACGATAGACTAGAAAATCTATTGCATTATGAAAAATTCAATTTTCATCAAATATAAAAAATTGTCACTACATGTAAAGTGAAGTGACTTGAAATAAAAAATTGTTATGGTGTTGGTGTTTCTACATCTTCTTTTTTATACACAGGCTCCAAGCATCTAGTTAGTACTCCATAAGCCCAGACCTCTTGCATATTTACCACAGTATTATCGCATAGAAAGGCCATTGGCTCGGCCATTTTTATGCCGATCAGCAAATATTCGATGTGTGCAAACGCGTACAACCCGCATGCGATACTAATTTTATTTTTTGGAATGATCATGTCCTTGTTTTGACCTTCAAAATCCTATCTTTCATTAACCACTTTCACTGGAAAATGATCCATCAGTTTACTCTTCCACAACAAGTTGGGGAACAATGCCAACAATGGCTGCACGTGAGGTAAAAAAACTAGCCTTGTTGAAGACTGGTAAGTTGCGGTTATAAACCTTTATCTTTACCTCCTCGAGTAGTATCTCAAGAGCCAAAAAATATTTGACCTCCATGTTCATGACTTCAAGAATCCTCCTTCCTTTGGTCCAGTCCTTACCGTGTGGATATGGTCTCTTCCCTCTGTCATATTATAACGCCCTGAATCTGGTATCCAAAATATTACATGGTGCTCATAACCCCGAAGGACTACAAGCTAACCCATGACTAATATATGTAATTGAGCACTAAATAATATACTATAATTATGCTGAATATAAGCTGTAAGGCCATAAGATTCAAAAATGAACTAATACTGAAATAAAACAATGTCTATAATGAGGTATAACAATACCCAAAACAAAATAAATTGTCTGAAACATACTGTAGTCTGAAAGCCTCTAAACTGTCTAAAATCTATGGAGTTGATGGGACATGTCCCAACTAACTCCAAACTACTGGAATAATAAAGTAATGAAATAATCATGCTATCCTCAAATGATGAGGACTCACTTCTAGTCTGGCTACTGAACGTCTGATATACTAAGAATGCTTGGGAGCTCGTGCTTTTAAACCTATGGTATAAAACACCATAGCGCAAATGCGTCAGTACATTGAATGTACTGTATGCAAGTGAGGTGGATGAATGTAATAGTTCATATGTATGAATAATACTAACTGACTGAATAACATGAACATGAGAATACATACACGAATACATAACTGTAACTGAGATCGTGTTAACACTGACTCATGAATTCTAATAATGTGGATTTTCTGATATCTGAGTACTAATACTGAGATACTGAATGAGTAAGTCTATTGAGTACTGAGGAACTGATGTCATATTACTGATAAAGGAATGACTGTTTTTGACAGTTCTGATTATGATGAACTGGTCTGATTGGTTGTATCTGACAGTCCTAAAATTTGAGTACTGGTACATGAATTTCTTATAATTAATATACTATTAACTGGGTGACTGTGTCTGGCAGTCTTGAAATCTGATGTAACTAGCTGAGTTCCATACTGAGCTGAGCGACTATATCTGACAGTCCTGATTCCTATAGAACTGGATCGAGTTCTATTCTGAAGACTGAATCTGAAACTGAAACTGTGGAAGGTAATCATCTAACCGACATGCCCCAAATAAAGAAATATAGCTGAGTTGGGGTCTAATATGTAACCCCAATTGGAAGGGTGTCAATACCGCACCACTGGTAAGGACAAGTTGTGAGTGATCCCTCATATAGCAGGTAATCAAAAGAGAATGGTGTGACCCTCATATAACAGGTTAATCCACCTCATCTACCCTTAAAATAACAGGTTTGATGTCTCAACCTACGCTGGCTATGTAGTTCTATAGCGCAAGGACTGCTTCTAAGAATCACACTCTCTAATAATAGATGATCTCCAATCCTTGGACTCACTCGGTGCTAAATCCTACTCCCATCTAAATAGACACTGAACATGATTAACTAAACTGAACTGGACTAAGTTCATAGAGTTCCGTTGACTGACGGAATACTACAGAGATTACTGAATTACTGAGTTTACTGAGTTTTCCTGAGTCACATGACTGACTGAATTCTACTGAACATGGCTTGACTGAGGATATCGTGAAAATATGACACTGGCTTTAGGCATACAGCTAAATTGTTGGGTACAAGTACCCCCAGGACTTGTTAGCATAAAACTGACAAGACTTGACACTTCTTGAACACATGACCAATATCAATAATTCATAATACAATAAGTTGGGGATTTCATGAAGTACATGGTTATCATAATCTTGTACATGGAAAGAATACATATAATTAATGTCACAATTCCATATTCTAGCATTATGAATATTTCAACAAACATCTAGATTGCATATCAATAGCATGAGAGTCATTTGAACATAAGGGTAAAACATGAATCCATCACTTAAGTCACAATTGAACTATATTACATGATTTCTAGTCTTCTAGGCATTTTATCAAACACCTTACATGCACCACTTAGGTCATAGGTATAATCATCAATTAACACCTCATAAGCCACTCAATTCATGGATTTAAACTCATATACTAACGTAATTCCATAAAAAAACATTGAGATTCCAACTTGGGAACCATACAACAATAATCACATAAACAAAATCAACCCACAACATAATATTCATAATACATAATTTAAAACTTGATTCTTGGGCTTCATGGACAAAAGAAATCCATGAATGAACACTATGCATACCTGAGTTAATGAATTTGAAAGGATTGATGGAGAGTTCTTGTGATTTGGCCCTTGAATTTGAGAGCTAGGGTTCTTGTTCTTGAGTAGAGTTGATTTTAATTTGAAAGACTAATGCAAAAGTGAGTAAATAATGCACTCCTAGGGTTAAATCTCGTGATTGGGCGGAATTGAAGTCATGGGAAAAGACCAAACGACCCCTGGGATTTAATATCGCAACAACTGGAAAATTCCCTATTTTCATCCTTGGCGCAATGCTCCACTATCGCGCCGTGCCAATGGAACTGAACAATTGGGAATCTGCATGGTGGCACGATGCGGAGCTATCGCGTTACCACTTTGTTTGCGACCTGGAAGTTTGGCGTGAAGCGGAGACATCGCGGAGATTCACTGGAAAAGGACAATTATGAACTGGTCCTTTAGCGCGACGTGCCACTATCACGGAGCAACACTGGAAATTGACAATTGCCATTTAAGCGGGCTCCGCGATGCACTGATGGCTCAGGCGATACACTGTCTCATTAAAATGGCTCTAACTCTTTGCCCGGGTGTCGGATGTTGGCGAATTTGGTATCGATATAAAAATTATTCAATTTCACACACAACAAAAAGTAAAAATCTTGAAAATTACACATGTATATAAGTGGATTCATATTTTAAAGAAAGTCTTTAACATTTTTGGGAAAATTTTAAGCTAGGTAAAAGTATGGGGTATTACATATATTTAATCATATATTTATCCCATTCAAACATAGAAACTAACGAATCAAATCTCGGGACATCGGGAGCTAACTCTATCATAATGAGTTTAACGTACCTATCCTTTAAATAGTTGTAGAATTTGAGGTCCATTATCCTATCGGTAGCATCATAAGCTTTCGGGTACACTAATTGCCTACCCCTCATGAGGCAGAGAATTTCATCAACATACTGTGATATAAGAAGACAATTTTTAAATAGGTTAGTAATTTTAAAAAAGAAAAACAAAGTGGAAAGATGCAATGGATAGTCCATATGTTGTACAAGGCTCTATGAATCTGTTAACAGATCACCCATCTAATGCAACTTATGCAATAGATGGGTAATTTGTTGCAACAGAACCACCGCCTGTTGCACTAGAATACCTACCTATTGCAACAGATGACACATCTGTTGTGTATCTTCTTCTTCATGGAGTATATTAGAAGGCCTGGTTAGGAAAAGTAAACTTACCATGTCCACATACTATAACCCATATCTGCCATGTTCTTGAAGTCTTACGGGAAAAAGGTATTCATGGTGAAGGTTTTTTCGTGTTGCTTGGAATTTATGGTCTTTCTCAGAGCAACCTTATGTTTGGCATCATATTTCACGTATATGTCTACTTTCTTTAATGGTCCCTAAACTTCAACAACTTTTGGAAGAGGGGGAGTTGTAATTTTTTTTTATTTCATATTTGAGAGTATATGTCTAATTTCTTCTCTCTTTTTCCTAACCTCTACTGTAGTAGTGTATGACTCTCTCACCTTCTTGATGGTATGACACCGCTCTTGAATTTCAATTCCTCGACAACTTTAGCAATAACATCTATTTTTTCAAAGAACTTATCCTATCTGTCCATGCAGTCTTTGTATTTACAAAGAGAATATGAGGGTGAAGAAGTGTGAGAGGGACCACTATAAAGGTGAGAGGGATCGGTGTAAGGGTAAGAGGGACCAGTGTAAGGGGTGATTTCAAATATATTTATCTTTTGTTGAGCATTAACATACACATTATCACGAATGGAAGCACCATGAGCATCAGTATTTCTGCCACCAACATGAACAACTCCACCAACAACACCCCCAGAAGCAATAGCCGGATCTCTTATAATAGGTTGGTCATAAAGAGCCTCAACATTAGGATGACCTTGCCTAAATGCTCTTTTTATGGCTGTTATCCAGCCAATTTCTTCCTTATTAACTCCACTGTTGGGTCTCCTATTGTATCAACAAGACCTTGAGTAATAAAAGAAGTCATCTCCAACTCCTGATTAGTAGGCATGATCTATGGATGCACAACCTAAAAAAAGGATAGATACATTTAAATGAAATAATAATTTGTAGTTAGTTGGGTAATTGTTAACACAGACAACTTATGTAACAAGTGATATTTATGGTGCAATAAATAATTCATATGTGGCAATAGATTAACCATTTATTGCTTCAGATTACCCATCTGTTGCATAAGTTACAGTAGATGGGTTATCTGTTAAGTCAGGTTTAGAGAACCAAAACAATAGATGAGTAATATGTTGTGAAAAATGACTCATCTGTCACAATAGATTACTAGTCCGTTGCACCAGATTGGTAGTTTATTAAGACAAATTTCAATAGATTACCAATCTGTTGCAACATATGAATCATCTATTTCAATATCTTTCTTTGAGTCAAATTATTTTACTTGAAAGAAGACTTACTGCATTATCCAGAGGGTTAAACAGATCAACCTCCTTAATGCTTGTGTTACTCTTTGCAGCCAACCACCTAAGGATCCTTGGATGAGAAACCTCATCTAGGTAATACTTGACCTTCTTTCAAAAGGGAGGAATGACTTCAAATGCCCAAGTCTAAAAAATGTAAAGAAGAAGCAAACCAAAAAAAGTGATAATAATTATTCAATAGAAACTAATGCAAGAGTATACAAACAATGATTAAATTTATCATGAAAGTCAAAGGAAATTCGTACAAGGTGATCATCCTTGGGGATAGATTTGTCAGTAAATATTTGAGTGTCAACTTGTAGCTATATATCCCCAGGGATGATTGTTGAATTTCTCAAGATCCTCAGCAAGCTCCAATAAATCATCTTTATGACTTTGTTGACCTCTCTTGACAATATAACGGAATGGGTAATACAAACTAAGCATAATTTCTCCTTGTACTTATTTGGTATCGCTTTATCCTTGAGATCTTGTAACAACTTCATGTCTCTATAGCCACGTACAACAATATCTAACATCCGATATATTTTTTCTTTGCGTTTGTTGGTTTTGGTGGGTGGTTGCTTGGACAATGCCTTGCCTTTATTTGATGGTGATGGTTTGGTTGTCCTACTTGACTTAGACTTTTTGTGGGGTGTTTTCTTGATGAGAGGTTCTTTCATACGATCGCATCTCAAGCCTGTGACTATGGTAAACTCTTTCATACCAAAAAACTGGTATGCCACAGTAATTGATCCAAATTTCATCCATCTTTCCCCCCCTACTTCAAATCTTTATCATACCTTACGTACTTGATCATTCACTTGAGAAGATCATATACCATGCTCATTTGGAAATGGGCATTATTTTCCTCAGGTAGTTCACGAAAGTGTCCAAAGTAGCTCTCTTAAAAAATTCATCTTGTTTTTTCCTTCTTCATCGTATTCCTAAAGTCATCAAAAGGTTTCCCCAACTGAGATTTAAGTACAAAATCACCAGTTAGTTCTGCAGGGTCATCTATTGGCGTTGCAACTTCATACCTATCAATACTAAATGTTTTGACTGGATCATACTGGGAATTTGATCTTAGTTCATGTCCCATTGGTGATGCATTATCATCATGTTGATCACCATCATCTTTCTCATTTTCTACTTCCTTGTCTTCTTGTTTATCTTCTTCTTCTTACTCCTCACTTTTATTTTTTCACCAGCCTCTACATACCCTTCTCTACCTTCTTCAACATTATTTTCATAACTTTTCTCTGTTTCACTTTTCCCTACTGAGATTGTTCAGGAAGTTCCTCCAAATCCATTTATACTCTAGCTTTATTTGTTAGGTGGTCAGAAGTTGATCCACTTTTTGTTTCTTTTATTTTGGAAGACATCTTTTTACTACAAACAACAGAAAAATAAAAAATACATTACAATCAATGTATGCGTAATTTTTAAAAAAAGGTAAGAAGACGTGAACATCTATACCTTCTATTAGGATTACAACTACTGGGTCACTAATGCATTTCTTAAGCAAGAAGACGTGAAACACTGGGTGCACTGAAGCTATGTCTGAAGGCAACTCAAGCTCGTAAGCTACCTTTCCAAAATGGATGAGAATTCGGTAAGGACCGACATATCGGGGACTGAGCTTCCCCTTTCTTCCAAACCTCTTCACTCCCTTTATAGGAGAGATTTTCAAATACACATAATCACTAATATCAAACTCAAGATCTTTTCTTCACACATCTGCATACGATTTCTGTTGGGTCTGAGCTGTCTTAAGCCTTTCCTTGATCAACTGAACTTTTTCTAAGGCATCAAATATCAATTTAGGCCCTACCACTGCGACCTTACCCACCTCAAACCAATCAGTTGGAGATATACATCTCCTCCCATAGAGTGCCTCAAACGGAGCCATCTAAATATTGGAATGATAGCTGTTATTATATGCGAACTCAATCAAAGGCAAGTGGTCTTACCAACTACCCTTAAAGTCAATGGCACATGCTCTTAACATATCTTCTAGAGTCTAAATAGTCCTTTCTGCTTGACCATCTGTCTGAGGGTAGAAGGCTGTGCTGAGGTGAACTTGGGTACCAAGATCCTTTTAGAAGGCTTTCTAGAAATGAGAGGTGAACTACGTACCTCTATCTAAAATGATGGACAACGAAACTCTATGCAATCTGATCAACTCTTTAACATAGAGCTTGATATAATCCTGGGATGAATAAGATGTATAAGCTGGTAGGAAATGAGCTGATTTGTTTATTCTATCCACAATGACCCAAATCAAATCATGGTGACGAGATTTGATGACGATGAGTACGGGGAATATCCATCACAAAATCCATGTTCACCTCCTCCCACTTCCATGTGGGAATACTAAACTCCTGCATAGCTGTAATTCCCCGAGTCTGTACCTCGGACGCTACATGGTGCTCATAATCTCGAGGGACCACAATCTAACCCATAACTGGTACCTGTTGTAATAACTGAATAATAATACTATATTATGCAGAAATTAGGCAAAAACTTGCTAGAGGTTTCAAAACTATAAATAAATACTGAGTACTGAAAATTGAATACTGATACATCTGTCTGAAATACTCTAGTCTGATAATCCTCTACTATCTGAACAAGGAGTTGATGGGATAAGTCCCCAACTAACTCCAACTACTGAAATGTTTTGAGTACTGAAATACTGTATTACTAAATCTGTCCTCGAACAATAAGGACTTACCACTAGTCTGCTGCTGATGGATCGGGCTACTAAGTATGATCGGTAGCCCATGCGTCTAAACCTATGATATAAGGTATCATAACACAAAGAAAGGTATGCGTCAGTACTTTGAATGTACTGGTATGCTAAGTGAGGTGGGCTCAGATGTATGGTTTCATATGCATGAACAATACTGACTGAATAACATGAGTATAACTGAATGAAAGTACATGCATGGATATGTAAACTGTAACGGAGGTCGTGATAACACTGGATACTGAGTTATGAATTACTGATTTATTGATATCTGAGTTTACTGATACTATATATGTAACACCCCGATTATCTGAAATGAAATGCTACACGGTGCTCATGACCCCGAAGGACCACAAGCTAACCTATGACTGATATCTTTACCTGTACACTGCATAATATGACATGAAAATGCAAAAACATGCACTGAGGGGCCGTAAGGTTTAATACTGAATATAACTGAATAATAACAATAACGTTTGACATAGAGTGGTATCTCGATACCAAAACAAAACTTAAATACTGAAGTCTGAAAAACATGAAAAATACTATAGTCATCTGAAAGCCTCTAACTGTCTGACTAAGGAGTTGATGGAACATGTCCCCAACTAACTCCGTCAACTGAAAACTGAACTTATATAATAAAATAAGATCACGTCCTTGGAAAATAAGTACTCACTGCTAAAAATATGAACCCTAGAATGCTACTGCTACTGCTGATCTGGAAGTCGTGTCTCTGAACCTATGGTGTAACATAAAAAGAAAACACCACAGTGCAAATGCGCCAGTACAAAAGAATGTACTGAGTATACATGTGAGGTAGGCTGAATACATGGGGCTTACATGCATGAATGATAATAACTGACTGAATAATATGAACGTGAGAGTGCACACATGAATACATAGTAACTGAGTTCATAAGAACATGATAACTAAATCTATATACTGATGATATGAATTTACTCATATCTAGTGTTACTGATACTGGAGTTTCGATAACTGAAATAACTAATAACACGAGTGACTATTTCTGACAGTCCTAAATATGATGGAACTATCTGAGTTTCGTACTGTGACTGAGTTGATTGTATCTGCCAGTCCTAAAATCTGAAGAACTATCTGAGTTCTTTTACTGAGACTAATAATGAAACTGTGGGAATAGTTATTTAACCGACATTCCCCAAATGCACTAGAACAGCTGAGCTGGGGTCCAATCTGTGCCCTGATTGGAAGGGTGTCAATACTGTGCCACTGGTAAGGACAACTGTGGGTACCCTCATCTGACAGTGTCCCTAAAATAAAATGGTGGGGCCCTCATCTGACAGTGCTTATCCACCTCATCAACCCTTATCTAACAGTGTTGATGTCTCAATCTATGTAGGCTACATAGTTCTGGAATACAAGGATGACTACTAAGAATCACACCCTCATCTGACAGTGTGTGTTCCCTCCCTTGGGTTCCCTCGGTGCTAATTTCTACTCCATCTGAAGAGACTGAACATGATTGACTGACTATACATGGACTGAGTTTACTAAATTCCATCGACTGATGGAATACTATTGATATCTGATAACTGATTGAGTTCATGAGATTACTGATCTTACTGAGTTCATGAGATTTTTGAGATTTCCTGATTCACATGACTGACTAACTTCTATGTAACATGGCTTGACTGAGAGTATTGTGAAAACATGACATGACTCTAGGCACACAACTATATTTTTTGGGTATAAGTACCCCAGGACTCGATATAATGAAACTTACAAGGCATGACGTTCATGAATACATGACCAACACCAACAATCCATAATACTTCTTGATCATAGGAATAGAGTTCATAATTCATAATGCCATAAATAAGGGATCTCATGCTTCACATGGTTATCATAGTCTTGATCATGGAAGGGAATGCATATAACATGTACATACTTGCATATTTTCAATATCATCAACGTTGCATAACACAACAGTCAATACACAACAAGAGCATGGAAATTGTGTTGCATCATAAGGGTTAGCATGGACTTGTCATTTAGATACTATTGAGTCATAAGGAACATGATTCTATCATTCTTGGCATTTTATCAAACACCTTACATGCACACTTTATAGCATAGGTGAAATCATCAATTTAAGAATCTAAAACTACCCAAACTCATAGGTTTTCAATCAACAAACTCACATACTTTATGGAAATTCATCAAGAAACCATCTTGAAACATAAATAAAAACTATCAACATGAACATGATCAAATCACAATAAGAAAATCACAATAGGTTATTTAAAACATGATTCTTGGACTCCACGAATGAAAGGGATTCGTAGATGAACACTATGCATTCCTTAGTTTGTGATTTCATGAAGATTAACGGAGAGATTCTTAAAATTTGATGATGAATTCCCTTGGAATTGAACCTTCTATGAAAACCCTAGGGCTTGTTCTTGAGAGTTTTTGAGAGTAATTGAGTATAAGTTGCTGAATTATGACCAAATCTCGTGTTATAAGACTTATATAGGGTGGGGAAATTAACCCTTTTAACCCTATGACACATCTTTAATTTCATAGAAAATTTCCTAATTTTCATCCTTGGCGCGACGCTCCACTATCGCGCCAAGTCACAGGAAAATAACAAATAGGAATTTGCACGGTGGCAAAACGTGAAGCTATAGCGTTGCCACCTTGTCTGCAACCTGGAAGTTTGGCGCAACATGCCACTATCATAGAGAAACACTAGAAATTGACAGTTTCCATTTGAGCTATCTCCACGACGCGCTGGAGGCTCAAGTGATACACTGCCTCACTAAAAAGGCTCTAACTCTTTGCCCGGGTGTCAGATTTGGGCGAATTTAATATCGATGGAAAGATTATTGAATTTCACACATGAAAAAAGTAAAAATATTAAAAATTCCTTATGGAATAATCATCATTCACTTTATAAGCTAATACTAGGCATTCTTGGGATGAAATTAGCTAGGAAGAAAATTTGGGGTATTACAATATCTCCCCCTTGGGAACATTTATCCTCGAATGAAATTGGATAAGAGGGGGAACAATAAGCTAAACATAAATTGAACATGGATAACTGAAACATGATCTCATGACTGACAAGATGAACATAACATACTGAACATGCATATCTGATGCATGTGTAACTGTAACACCCCGATTTTCTAAACCAAAATGCTACTCAGTGCTCATAACCCTGATGGACCACAAAATAACCCATGACTGATATCTGTACCTAGACACTGCAATATATATCATAATAATGCGAAAAACATGAACATGTAGGCCATAAGGTTTAACTGAATAAAGAATCTGGTAAAATAACATCCATATGGGTGAAAGATACCCAAAATAACTAAAAACTGAATCAAATCTAAACTAAATTTGAAAGCCTCTAAGCAAAGTTTGAATAAGGAGTTGAAGGAACATGTCTCCAACTAACTCCGTAAACTAAAAACTAACTGAAATAATAAATGAATCAAATCATATCATCCTCAAAAAAGGAGGACTCATTGCAGCTCTGTATACTGGAATGCGACTGCTACTGCTGGTTTAGAACTCGTGTCTCTGAACCTATGATGTAACATAAAGAGAAAGCACCATAGCACAAATGCTTCAGTACAACTGGAGTACTGAGTATACGAGTGAGGTAGGCTGAACATAAATAGGGTTACATGCATGAAAAATGCTAACTAACAGACTGATATGAACGTGAGAGTGCAAACATGCATACATAGAAATTGAGATCGCGAATGCGTGATAGCTAAATCTGTACGCTAATACATAGTTTATTGATAACTGATCATGACTGATACTGTAGTTCTGAATATATGGGTGACTGTACCTAACAGTACTGCATCTGATGGAACTATCTGAGTTTCGTACTATAACTGAATTTGACTGTATCTGGCAGTCTTGGTATACTGATATCTGAAGAACTATTTGGGTTCTTTTACTGAGATTGAGCCTGAAACTGTAGGAGGTAGTTGTTTAACCGATATGCCCCAACAATGCATATAGCTAAGTTGGGGTCTAATCTCTACCCCGACTGGAGGGGTGTCAATATTGGTAAAGACAGTTGTGAGTGACCCTCAACTGGTAAGTACTCAAATGAGAATGGTGGGAACCCTAAACTGACAGGTTAATCCACCTCATCAACCATCATCTGATAGGTTAAGATGTCTCAACCTACGCTGGCTATGTAGTTCTGGAACACAAGGATGACTGCTAAGAATCACACCCTAAACTGGCAGGTGAGTTCCCATCCTTAGGTTCACTCGGTGCTAACTTCTACTCCCATTTAAAGAGACTGAACATAATTTAACTGACTGTACAAGGACTGAGTAACTGACTTTCGTTGACTGACGGAATAGCACTACTATCTGAGATTTTGCTGAGATCATGAGATTTTGAAGGTTTCCTGAGTCACATGACTGACTGAGTTCTATAGATCATGGCTTGACTGAGATTATCGAGGTAACATGACTTGGCTTTAGGCACATAACTATATTTTTTGGGTAAGAATACCCCCAGGACTCGATGGAAGGAAACTGACACACATGACATGACTTGATCACAAGATTTGAGTCCACAATTCATAATATCGTACATAAGGGATTTCATACTAAGCATGGTTATCAACAATGTATTGCATGGAAAGGATTTCATGTCATATGGAAGTACTTTCATAACCTTAATATCATGTTCATTGCATAATCATACTAGCAACACATATCAATAGCATGGAAGCTTATGTGGAATCATCTTAAGAGTTGACATAGCTTGTCATTTAAATACTATGGGGTCATGGGAACATGATTTTTAGCATTCTAGGCATTTTAACAAACACCTTGCATGCACACTTTGGGGCATAGGTTTTCTCAACAATTTTAATCATCTTGAACCACCCAAATTCATGGGTTTTAGCTATAAGCATGCATACATCATGGAAGTCAACTTATATTAATATCTTGAAGCTTAAACAATGATCATTAACATGAACAACATCAAATAACAACAAGGAAATTAAAGTTTCTCATTTAAAAGCATGGTTCTTGAACTCTATAAATAAAAGGGGTCCATATATGAACACTACACATACCTGAATCAAGGTTCTTGATGTTTTTGAACTTGAAGAATTTGAAATCCTTTGATTCTTGAAGAAGATTGGGTCTTGTTCTTGGGGATTAAATTCAGAGAGAAACTCTAGTTTTTGTTTGTGAAATAATAATGAGCATAATGGCTGAATTCAGACTTATCTGGGTATATATAGGCAAGTGGTAAGTGACCAAAATACCCCTGTTAAGATGACCTGGAAATAAACTGAACGTGGCATGTGATGGTCCGACTAACGGTCCGTCAGACACTTGACGGTCGGTCACTTAGACCTTCAGATGTGGACCAGAAATGGGGTTCACTGGATAAGAGTTGATGGCCTAGATGATAGTCCGTCACAACTTTGACGATCCGTCAACTCGTCTGTAAGTCCTTATCCAGTACATGGCTCAACTTCCTTGGCTGTGACAGTCAAAGTGGCGGTCCATCACTTATGTGGCGGTCTGTCAACTTGGCCATCATACCTGGGCATTTCCGACAGTTTCAAGTAAAACGTCCATAACTTCCTCGTCTGATGTCGGATTTGGACAAAATTGGTACCGTTGGAAAGCTAACTCAATTTCCCACATGATAGATAGGGAAAATCTCAAAAATACCATATGTACAAAGATAGGTTTTGATTTTAAAGTAAGTCCTAGCATCCTTGAGATGATTTCTAGCTAGGAAAAAGGCACGAGTATTACATTAACTGATTCATGAATGCATAACTGAGTGTTCTAAAGAACTAAGTTTCTCACAATGAGAATGCATGTCTGATGCATAATTTCATAACTGAGCTGGTACATGAATGCATGCTCGAATATGCAATGGTACTTGATATCAAATTTGTGATGAAACATGATCATGAAACTGAATACTAAGTTATATTGAATACTGAACGTGAAGCTGAATAAGCTTAAGGAGAACTGTTACCTTGAACTTGATCTGGATTGGTGGAGAAAAGGTGAGGGTACTTGGTGCGCATGTCTGCTTTTGCTTTCCAAGTAGCCCCCTCAACGGACTGATTTCTCCAAAGAACTTTGACCAGAAGGACTTCTTTGTTCCTCAGTCTACAAGTCTGATAATCTAGGATTTTGATTGGAATCTCTTCATAAGAGAGGCTGTTCTGAACATCATTGCTCTGAATAGGTACTACGACTGATGGATCACCTATGCACTTATTGACCAAAAAGACATAAAAGATTGGATAAACTGAGGCTAGATCTGAAGGGAAATCGAGCTCATAAGCTACCTTGCCGAAGAGACTGAGAATCTTGAAGGGGCTGATATATCGGGGATTGAGCTTTCCCTTCTTATTGAACCTCTTCACTCCCTTCACGGGAGAGATCTTTATATATACATAATCACTGATCTCAAACTCGAGATCCTTTCTATGCACATCTGTATAAGACTTCTGTCGTCTCTGAGCAGACCGGAGTCTTTCTCTGATCAACTGGACTTTCTCTAAGGCATCAAACACTAAGTTAGGCCCTATGAATGAGGCCTCACTAACTTCAAACCAACCGATTGGAGATCTATATCTCTTACCATAGAGAGCTTTGAATGGAGCCATCTGAATACTGGAATGATAGCTATTGTTGTATACAAACTCAATTAAAGGCAATTGGTCATCCCAACTACCCTTGAAATCAACTGCATACAGCCTTAGCATATCTTCAAGAGTCTGAATGGTCCTTTCTTCTTGACCATCTGTCTAAGGATGAAAGGCTGTACTAAGATGAACTTGGGTACCAAGACCCTTTTGGAATGCTTTCCTGAAGTGAGAGGTGAACTGGCTACCTCTGTCTGAGATGATAGATAATTTAACACCGTGTAATCTGACTAACTCCCTGATATAGAATTTGGCATAATCCTCAGCTGAATAAAAGGTATGAATTGGAAGGAAATGAGCTGACTTGGTCATTCGGTCTACTATGATCCAAACTGAATCATGCTGATGACGAGTTCGAGGCAAACCCATCACGAAATCCATGTTGACTTTTTCCCACTTCTATGTAGGAATGGTGAACTCCTGCATAGAACCACTAGGCTTTTGATGCTATATCTTAACTTACTGATATGTAGAGCACTTGGACACAAACTCTATAATATCTCTCTTTATCCCACTCCACCAATAGATCTCCCACAAGTCGCGGTACATCTTAGTTCCCCTGGAGAAATAGAGTATCGCACACCATGCACTTCTATAAGAATTCACTGCCTTAAGTCATCTACACCTGGAACACACAGATGACCCTGACAACGAAGGACACCATCTCCCCCTTGGGAGAAAACCTCTACTTTCTGATCTCTGACTGACTCTTTTAGCTTGACAAGGCTAGGATCCCTGTCTTTCTTTTCTTTCACCTCAAAAATTAGAGATGATTTTGAACTATTCTAAACACATACACCACCCTCTGAAGAATCAACTAAGCGAATGCCTAGTCTAGTAAGATGATAAACTTCCTAAACTAACTCCTTCTTACTATCCTCAACATGAGAAATGCTACCTATGGACACTCTACTGAGAGCGTTGGCCACTACATTGGCCTTGCTCGGATGATAAAGGACACTCATATCATAATCTTTCAAGAGCTCTAACTACCTTCTTTAATGAAGATTGAGATCTTTCTGAGAAAAGACATACTGAAGACTCTTATGATCTGTGAAGACATCTACATAAACTCCATAGAGATAATGCCTCCAAATCTTTAAGGCAAATACTACGGCTGCTAACTCAAGATCATGAGTAGGATAATTCTTCTCATGGGGCTTTAACTGTCTAGAGGCATAGGATTTGACCTTACCATGATGCATGAGGAAACAACCCAAACCTACTCTAGATGCATCACAATACACTACAAACCTATCTAAACTATCTGGAAGAGCTAGAACTAGAGCTGAGGTGAGTCGAGTCTTCAATTGCTGAAAACTCTTCTTGCAAGGATCTAACCACTGAAACTTGACTTTCTTCTGAGTTAATATGGACATAGAGGATGCAATAGAAGAAAATCCCTCAACAAAATGTCTGTAATAGCCATCCAAACCTAAGAAACTCCTGATATCTGATGGAGAGACAGGGCGAGGCCAGTTTCTTACCGCTTCGGTCTTCTGAAGATCTACTCTAATGCCATCATCGGAAATTATATGACCAAGGAACGCTACTGACCTTAGCCAAAATTCATACTTACTGAATTTGGAGAATAGCTGATGATCTCCGAGAGTCTGAAGTACTTTTCTGAGATGGTTTTCATGATCGCGCTCTGTGTGGGAATAGACCAGAATATCATCTATAAAGACTGACAAATATGTCCAAGTACTGCTTTCCATAAAAGTTACTGGGGCATTGGTAAGACCAAAGGACATGACTAGAAATTCAAAGTGACCATATCGAGTATGAAAAGCTGTCTTCGAAATGTCACATTCTCTAACTTTGAGCTGATGGTAACCTGATATGAGGTCTATATTAGAGAAATAACTGGCACCCTGAAGTTTGTCAAACAAGTCATCGATTTTGGGAAGAGGATATTTGTTCTTGACCGTGACTTTATTGAGTTGACGGTAATCTATGCATATTCTGAGGGAACCGTCTTTCTTGCGCACGAATAAGACTAGTGTGCCCTACTAGGAAATGCTGGGTCTGATGAATCCCTTATCTAAGAGATCCTTCAACTGTTCTTTCAGTTCCTATAGTTCTGCTGGTGCTATTCTGTATGGCAGAATAGACATAGGTTGAGTACCTGAAAGAAGGTCTATGCCGAAGTCTATTTCCCTTTCAGGAGAAATGCCTGGAAGATCTTCGGGAAAGACATCTGAATACTCATTAACCACTGGTACTGATTTAAGACTGGAAGATTCATAACTAGAGTCCTTAACATGCACGAGATGATAAACACACCCTGTAGATATCATTTTCCCTGCCCGAAGGTAGGAAACAAGCTAACCTCTAAACGCTGAAGTATTATCCTTCCACTCTAGGATGGGTTCATTCGAAAACTGAAACTAAACTATTTTGTTTCTGCAGTCGACTATGGCATAGCAGGAATGAAGCCAATCCATGTCGAGAATAACGTCAAAATCAGTCATCTCTAACTCGACTAAATCTGCTGACGTGATTTTTTGAAATATCATAACCGGGCAGTTCCTATATACCCGCCAAGCTATGATGGTTTTACCCACTAAGGTAGATACTGAAAAGGATTCTGCTAGAATTTCGGGACTGACTCTAAAATCACCTGCTATATAAGGAGTAACAAAAGACAAGGATGCACCTGGATCTAGAAAAGCATAAGCATGAACATAAAAGATCTATAACGTACCAGTAATAACATCAGAAGAATTTTCCTGATCCTGTCAGGTCTGAAAAGCATTGAGACGATTTGGGCGTTGCCCACTAGTAGCATTGGAAGTGGCACCCTACTAGTTCGGGCTATCGAACTGAGTTGCAGAATGATTCTGCTGACCCTGATAACCCGACTGGGGAGAATCTCTGAATCTGCGGCCTAGTTTTCCATAACTGAAACAAACATCTCTACCAGCTCTGCAAGCACCCTTGTGGTTCTTACCATAAGTCTGACATAGGGGATTAGTTCGGGTATTGCTGACACTGCCCAGAGACTTAGAGCCTGGCGCTCTATCTTTGTTACCCTCTCTGAACTTAGGAATTGGAGCACTAGCTGGAGAAGGAGCTGGAACTGATGACTTAGGACAAAACTGGGAACGATTTTCTCTTTCTGATTTAGGCTGTCTAAAATTGAAGCTACCTGTCCTAGCTTTCTTATTTGCTTTTCCCTCTACTTAATTTTCTACTCCTCTATCTACCGAGCGTGAGTCATGAGTTGAGCTAAAGTTATGTCACTATTTATCATGGTGGATATGCACTCATTAACTACGCTATCATTAACCCTTGAAGAAAACTTGCTCATCTTAGCTCTGTTGTCTGCAACCACATAGAGGCATATCTAGCTAATTGAGTAAACCTAAGAGAATACTCTTTCACCATCATATTTCCCTGACTGAGGTTGATAAACTCTAGAACCTTTGCCTTCCTCAACTCCTGGGGAAAGAATCTATCTAAGAAAGTTATGACAAACTCCTCCCACTCCATAGGACCTGCACCATCTACCTTTTTGAACTTCCACTGCTTGTACCAATTATGAGCCACATCTTGCAACTGGTATGTGGTTAACTCAACACTCTCAGTAGTAGTCATCCCCATGATATCTATCACCTTCTAGACATGATCTATGAATTCCTTAGGGTCTTCATTTACCTTAGACCTGAGGAACGTTGGAGGATTCATTCGGGTGAAGTCCCGAATCCTAGCTGCGGCTGAGTTGGCCACTGGGTTGGCTGAAATAACTACTGGCCGCTCATTATGGGCATCTACTGACTGATCAAGAGTGGTAAATAAAGTTCTAAATTCCTCATGAGAAACATGCTCGCCCAAAGGATCTTCAGGCTGAGAAGCTGACTGGTTTCTTCTCTTTGGAGGCATGTTCTGAAATCAAGAGGAGAAACGGATTAGACTGAGAGATTGACTTGTGATTATGCTCATAGGAATGACATGAATACTAAAAGAAGGGAAACTATTTCTTTAAATATCTCATAGCCTCATGCACATAAATATGGCGCGCAACACATCCATGTACAAGACTCTACTAGATGCGGCTTTCAAACTTCGTAGGACTCTATTGAACCTTAGGCTCTGATACCAAGTTTATAATTCCCTGATTATCTGAACCAGAATGATACACGGTTCTCATGACCCCGAAGGACCACAAGCTAACCCATGACTGATATCTGTACCAGTACACTGCATAATATGACATAAAAATGCGGAAACATTCACTGAGAGGACGTAAGGTTCAATACTGAATATAACTGAATAATAATAATAATGTCTAACATAAAGTGGTATCTCGATACCAAAAAAAAATTGAAATACTGAAGTCTGAAAAACATGAAAAATACTGTAGTCGTCTGAAAGCCTCTAACTGTCTGACTAAGGAGTTTATGGGACATGTTCCCAACTAACTCCGTCAACTGAAAATTGAACTGATATGATAAAATAAGATCACATCCTCAAAGAATGAGGACTCATTACTAAAACTCTGAACCCTTGAATGCTACTGCTGCTGCTGATCTGGGAGTCGTGTCTCTGAACCTATGGTGTAACATAAAAAGAAAACACCATAGCGCAAATGCATCAGTACAAAAGAATGTCTAACTAATGGGGATTACATGCATGATTGATAATAACTGTCTGACTAATATGAACGTGAGAGTTCACACATAAATACATAGTAACTTAGATCATGAGAACATGATAACTGTATCTATATACTGATGATATGAATTTATTGATATCTAGCATGACTGATACTGGAGTTCCGATAACTGAAATAACTGATAACATGAGTGATTGTTTCTGACAGTCCTAAATCTGATGGAAATATCTGAGTTTCATATTGTGACTGAGTTGACTATATCTGAAAGTCCTAAAATCTGAAGAACTATCTGAGTTCTTTTACTGAGACTGATACTGAAACAGTGGGAATAATTATTTAACCAACATGCCCCAAATACGCTAGAACAGTTGAGCTGGGGTCCAATCTGTGCCCTGATTGGAAGGGTGTCAATATCGTACCACTGGTAAGGACAACTGTGGGTACCCTCATCTGACAGTGTCCCCTAAAGAGAACGGTGAGGCCCTCATCTGACAGTGGTTATCCACCTCATCAACCCTCATCTGATAGTGTTGATGTCTCAACCTATGCTGGCTACATAGTTCTGGAACACAAGAATGACTACTAAGAATCACACCCTCATCTGACAGTGTGTGTTCCCACCCTTGGGTTCACTCGGTGCTAATTTCTACTCCCATATGAAGAGACTGAACATGATTGACTGACTGTACATGGACAGAGTTTACTGAATTCCGTCGACTGAAGGAATACTATTGATATCTAATAACTGACTGAGTTCATGAGATTATTGATCTTATTGAGTACTAAGTTCATGAGATTTCTGAGATTTCCTAAGTCACATGACTGACTTCTATGGAACATGGCTTGACTGAGAGTATCATGAAAACATGACATGGCTCTAGGAACACAACTATATTTTTCAGGTACAAGTACCCCCAAGACTCGATAGAAGAAAACTGAAAAGCATGACATTCCTGAATACATGACCAACACCAACAATCCATAATACTTCTTTATCATACGAACAAAGTTCATAATTCATAATGCCATAAATAAGGGATCTCATGCTTCACATGGTTATCATAGTCTTGATCATGGAAGGTAATGCATAAAACATGTACATACTTGAATTGATTTCAATATCATGAACGTTGCATAACACAACAGTCAATACACAACAAGAGCATGGAAATTATGTTGCATCATAAGGGTTAGCATGGACTTGTCATTTAGATACTATTGAGTCATAAGGAATATGATCCTATTATTCTAGGCATTTTATCAAACACCTTACATGCACACTTTATAGCATAGGTGAAAGTATCAATTTAAGACTTTAAAACTACCCAAAATCATTGGTTTTCAATCAACAAACTCACATACTTCATGGAAAGTCATCAAGACACCATCTTGAAACATAAATAACAACAATCAACATGAACATGATTAAATCACAACAAGCAAATCACAATAGGTTATTTAAAACATGATTCTTAGACTCCACGAATGAAAGGGATCCGTGGATGAACACTACGCATACCTTAGTTTGTGATTTCATGAAGATTGATGGAGAGATTCTTAAAATTTGATGATGAATTCCCTTGGAATTGAACCTTCTATGAAAACCCTAGGGCTTGTTCTTGAAAGTTTTAGAGAGTAATTGAGTATAAGTTGCTGAATTATGACTAAATATCGTGTTATAAGGCTTATATAGGGTGGGGAAATTAACCTTTTTAACCCTATGACACGTCTTTAATTTTTGAGAAAATTTCCCGATTTTCATCCTTGGCGCGACGCGCCACTATGCGCCAAGTCACTGGAAAATAACAAATAGAAATTTGCACGGTGGCGCGATGCGGAGCTATCGCGTTGCCACCTTGTCTGTGACCTGGAAGTTTGGTGCGACGCGTCACTATCATGGAGAAACACTGGAAATTGACAGTTTCCATTTGAGCTATCTCCACGTCGCGCTGGAGGCTCAGGTGATACATTGTCTCACTAAAAAGGCTCTAACTCTTCGCCTGGGTGTCGAATTTGGGAAAATTTTATATCGAAAGAAATCTTATTGAATTTCCCACATGGAAAAAGTGAAAATATTGAAAATTCCTCATGTAATAATCATTATTCACTTTAGAAGCTAATATTAGGCATTCTTGGGATGAAATTAGCTAGGAAGAAAATTTGGGGTATTATAGTATAACTGGTAGATGAATGACTGTATATGACAGTCCTGATTCTATGGAACTATACCGAGTTCCGTACTAAATTGAGTGACTGTATCTGATAGTCCTGATGTTGTAGAACTTAACTGAGTTCTATAATGAGACTGGAACTGAAATTGAGACTATGGGAGGTAATTATCTAATCGACATACCCCTTTTTGGATAGATTAGGGTCCAATCTGTAACCCCAGTTGGAAGGGTGTTAGTACCGTGCCACGGGTAAAGATAACTGTGAGTTAACCCTCTCTGACTAGAAGCTTTTTCGTCAACCCTCGCTGGCAAGAAAACTCATATGAGATGTATCAACCATAGTCTGGCAGGAAGCTATCTCAACCTACACTAGCTACGTAGTTCTGTAACACAGGGATTGCTACTAAGGGTCAAACCCTCTGCTGGCAGAAATGCCCCCATCCCTGGGTTCGCTCGGTACTGAATCCTACTTCCAACTGAATGAACACTGAACTAATACCTAGTTCATACTAGGCTTGACTGAACTGTTGCTGATTATACTGTCTAACTGAACTGAACTGAGTTCACTGAGTTCTGTTGACTGATGGAATACTACTGAATTCTGCTAACTGATTGAATTTACTGTGGTCTGAACTGGATACTAAACTGGACTGGACTGATACTGAGTCTATTGAGTTTTCTAGGAGTTTTGTACCTGACTAAGAGTACTACTGATCGTGAAATGACTGAGATTATTCTGTAACTGACACTGGCTCTAGGTAAGAAACTAAATTATCGGGTATTAAATACCCCCAGGACTCGATAGGATGGAAAGTAAAGCATCACATGACCTTGCATAGAATAGAAATGTACACTTGTTCATAATGCATCTATAGAGGCATTTTATCAAACACTTGAATGGCATAAACTAGTATACATGCTAATACCATATAATCTCACTATTTAATTCACATGAACAACTCATCAAACACTTGGAAGGCATTGTATATGCACACAGTACTAATCAACATATGAGCATCACAATTTCAAGGCTTTAACATGAATTCACATGATACTACATACATAATAACTTTTTTTACATTAATCTTGCACTTAATCATGGTATAGAAACCCAATCAACATTATAATCATGAATACACTTGAATCCAATCATAGAAATCATGAAATCAATTTACTTAAAGTTTAAAAGAGCTTCTTGGACTCCAAGGGTGGAAGGGACCCTTGGATGAACACTTGATATATATCAAAGTTTGAATTCTGAAAGATTGATGGATTTCCTTGGAACTTGGATTCTTGAATGTGATGAACTAGGGTTTGTTCTTCAAAAATTCTATAGAGAATGAGTATATTTTGCCTTTTGAATGGCTTAATTACATGTTTTAGAAGATGATATAAGATGAGAAAAGACCCATTTACCCTTCTAGATGTGGGTTTTAATTACTAAAAACTGAACTAGCAATGCGCTGACTGACACGCCACGTCGTTGGCATTGACGCGATAGCCAATGTATCATGTCGACTCCGCATCGGTTCACTGGAATTTTCACTAAGAGATGGGGAAAAATACTCATCGAAGCGATGGGCGAAGTGACACATCGAGATCGCATCAATCCACTGGTTTAAGCTTTCAAATATGTTTCAAACAAAGTCTGAAAAATCCAAAACTTGTCCAAGAATACCTACTGATATTCCTGATCATGAATTAACCTAAAAATTGATATTTGAAGGTCATAAGGGTCGTAAAAAAATATTTCCAACTTACGAAGGCTAAAATAACTCTAAGTATGAACACTTGGCTGAATTTTTTTCTAAGTCTGGGAAGCCTTACTAGCTTTTACAGGACTGAATCAAGCTTATGATTTTGTGGGGTATTACAATATATCCTCCTTGGGAACATTCATCCTCGAATGAGATTGACTAAGCTTAGAAACACTGATGGCTTGAGCTTACACACTGAACATGCATTTTTGATGGATGGAACACCTGACTAAAACTACTGATAAGCTGAGTTTTTAAACTGAACATGCATATCTGATGCATGAGTACATAACTGAACTAATTCGTGAATGCATGATTGAATATGCAACGGTAATGGATACCAAGTTTATAACTATAACTGAACATGTACTAAGCCAATCTAAGGAAGACGATTACCTTAAGCTGAGAATACTGATGAACCTGAGATCGGTTACTAAACATGCATGAATGGGAACATGAGCACATAACTGAGACTGAAATGTGATACAAGAACTGAATATCATGGACTGAACTGAGCCCTTGAATACATGGCTTACGGCTAAGATTGGAACATGATGTCCACTCATGAGTACCCATCATTCCAAACTAGATTTGTTACATGAAGAGAAACTGGGAAGTTTTTGACATAAAATCTTGGGGGTTATGGTGCATATCCCCCTTGGGACATTATGTCCCTTGAAGAATGCTAACTTGGTTGAGATATTGAGGAAAAGATGGGACGATGCATAGGACACCTCCGAACTGAGTTGTGACTAAATATCTGGGATCTAGAATTGGGACATGATACATGAACTGAGCTAAACACACAACTACCTGGTTTTTCCATCTTGGAATAGTTACATTCATGAGGCTTCGGATAGTGTGACTAGATGGAAATATGGGAAACCAAACCATACGAACTTATCTGCCTGGCTGCTAAACTGAATTATTAGCTTACAGACTAACTCATACTAAAATTTAATACTCGACTGGAGCATTTCCTTGACACTCTTTCTATAGAGTTATAGTGACTTTAGGGAGCAAGAAATCTTGGCATGGGCTGAATAAAACATCTGAACAAGAAATCACATCCTGGCTAAAATTTTGTAATATGAGGTGAGGCCTACGAATCATTATCTAAGATAGAGTGATAGCCTTATACACTACAACTATAAATTTTCAATCTTAGACATATTCCTAAAATGCTTTCTCAACTATACTCTCCACCCTATTACGACACTTCACCTGAGACTACTGTAAATATTCACATGGGTGTTGAGCACGAATGCATAAATATACTAACATGTCTT
This sequence comes from Capsicum pubescens, assembly GCA_030864215.1. Classification (NCBI taxonomy): domain Eukaryota; kingdom Viridiplantae; phylum Streptophyta; class Magnoliopsida; order Solanales; family Solanaceae; genus Capsicum; species Capsicum pubescens. The sequence continues at coordinate 103,975,591 of CM061544.1, read as the reverse complement.
ATTAACTGAATGGATGATAGATGAATACTGGTTATGTAAGATTAAACTGTACGTAGTCTGGACTGAAATTGTAGAGTATTTTACGTATGTGGTAAGGGCTGACTGAGCAATGTGAGGTACTGAGCATGAATACTTGGAGACTGTATTTTTTGAGAATGTAAGACCAAGCGTATAACAAGATTTGAAAATAGTCTATAAACTGAGGTACTGAAATACTGATAACTAGTTAACTAATAATGGTATGCTATGGTCAAGCAAATCTAAAACTGAACTGAGTTTCTAATTTGATTACTGGACTGAGACTATGACAGAGACTGTAACTAAGACGATAAATAAGACTATAACTAAGATGATAACTAAGACTATAACTGAGACTGTAACTGGGACTGTAACTGAGCTCATACTAGAACTGAATACTGAGTTTTAATAACTACGTGATGGAGACTGACATAAATCAAGGATCTGAATAGACACTCCCACTCGGCATTTTCTCAACTTATCATCTCATGAAAAATTCTAATTTCTCTCCCTTTAACAACTAAATACAACTTCTTGCTAGCCATTTACTTAGCATACTACCCTGATATTTAGGCCTATTCTCATAACTACAGCCTCGTATAAAACAAACATGCAAAAATCTTTACTTATCATGAAACATTTACTCTCTCCCATCTAAGAAATCGCTCATCACTGCCTCATTTTATAAAACAAGTTCACTAAAGGGTTTAAACATGAGGTCCTGAAGCATGAACAAATACTATGCTGAACTCAGCACTTAACTGAGGCCTGAAGAACAGAATAACAACACCATGGATTTATCAAGAGACCTAAACTGAGGATATACATGACATAATCTGAACTTAGCTGACCGTTTGGAGTGTAGCATAAGTCTTGGGAACTAGGCATATTGTAAAGCATGACATCAGTACATGAGTCATGAGCTGTATGACCCGAGTTTGGAGTTTTTGTATTTATGAAACATGATTTGTAATATTGAGTGAACTGAAACTCTTATACTAGGAACTGTAAGCATACATGTTTTTTGCTAACGTGCACAAATATGAGCTATTATCATAGAGCGAACATGTAAGACATGAATAGATAAGATACCATGATAACTGATGGTTTTTGAGAGTTTGAAGTATGATTCTGAGATGATTAGTGGGTTCATCCTCATTACGAGAATAGACAAGAGTGTTATCTATGTAGACTATGATGAACATGTTCAAGTATTGCTTGAACATGCGATTTATCAAGCCCATGAAAGCTGCTAGTGGTAAGACCAAATGACATGACTAAGAATTTAAAGTGACCATACTGAGTTTTGAAAGCTGTGTTTGGAATGTCACATTCTCTGACACTTAGTTGATGGACAGACTAATCTGAGGTCTATCTTAGAATATTAAATGGCTCCCTAAAGTTGGTCAAACAAGTCATCGATTTTGGGAAGTGGATACTTGTTCTTGACCGTGACTTTATTTAGCTGATGGTAGTTAATGCACATCCTGAGAGAACCATCTTTCTTACGCACGAATAGAACTGGTGCACCCCACGGGGGGCACACTAGGTCCGATAAATACGTTATCTAAGAGATCATTCAAATGTTCTTTTAATTCTTTGAGTCTTTTTGGTGCCATTCTATATGGCGGAATAGTTATGGGCTGAGTATCTGGAAGAAGGTCTATTCCAAAGTCGATTTCCATTTCGGGAGAAACTTCGGAAAGATCTTTGGGAAACATGTTTAGGAATTCACATGCTACTGATACTGACTCAAGATTAGGGGTTTCTGATCTAAAGTCCTGGAGAATGAGATGGTAGACACATCCCTTAGATATCATTTTCCTTGACCTAAGGTAGGAAATAAGTTGACCCCTAAGTGATAAAGTACTACCCCTCCACTCTAGGATAGGATCATTTGAGAACTGAAACTGGAGAATTTTATTTTTGCAGTCGACTGAGGCATAGAAGGAATGAAGACAATCTCTGCTGAGAATGGCATCAAAATCAGTCATCTCTATTTTGACTAAGTCTGCTGAAGTGAATTTTTGAGATACCATAACTGGAAAGTTCCTATATACCCTTTGGGCTATGATAGATTTACCCACTGGGTAGAGACTAATAAAGGCTCTGCTAGAATTTTTGGGACTGACTCCGAAGTCAACAGCTATATAAGGAGTTACAAAAGACAAAGAAGCTCCTGGATCTAGCAAAGCATAAATATGAAAATGATAAACTTATAACGTAACAATGACCAAATCAGGAGAAGTTTCCTGATCTTGTCAGGATTGAAGTGCATAGAGTCTATTTGGGCATTATCCACTGGTGGCACTTGAAGCGACAACCTGCTGATTCGGGTGATCGGGCTGAGCTGAGGGACGTTTATGCTGACTCTGCGAACCCACCTGAGGATACTGTCTAACTCTGTGGCCTAGCTTGCCACATCTGAAACATACATCACTTCTAGCTCAGTAGACACCCTGATGGTTTCTGCCATACTTTTGACAGAGAGGATTTGTTCGGCCACTCTTTGGCCTTGGTGTTCTAGGCCTCTCATTCTTTCTCCATCTTTTTCTACATCTCTTCTCCTCACTCTGTGGAGCTTGAGTCATAGGCCTAGATGGAATTGTAGCCAGCTAATTATTATGGGATACTATCGAATAAGCTAAGGCAATAAAAACAGCTCTAAATTCAGAGTGGGAGACATGCTCATTCAGGGGATCTGCCTGAACGGGAAGAGGGGCTGGCCAATTTTCATTACTTCTGTCGTTAGCTTCTCTGGAAGGCATGTTCTGGAAGCATAGGAAGAGATGAATTAGATTGATAGTTTAAGTTGAGCTCATGCTCACTCGCACGACATGAATACTGAAAGAAGGGAAACTTTTCCTAAAACATCTAATAGCCTCCTGTCCATAAGTGTGGCGCGCTATATACCCATGCACAAGGCTTTATTGGATGCATCTTTCAGACTTCCTAGGACTCTGTTGAACCTTAGGCTCTGATACTAAGTTTGTAATTCCCCAAGTCTGTACCTCGAATGCTACACAGTGCTCATAATCCCGAGGGACCACAAGCTAACCCATGACTGGTACCTGCTGCAATAACTGAATAATAATACTGTATTATATGAAATTAGGCCAAAAATTTCCATAGGGTTCAAAACTATAAATAAATACTGAGTACTGAAAACTGAATACTAATACATCTGTTTGAAATACTCTAGTCTGATAAGCCTCTACTGTCTGAACAAGGAGTTGATAGGACAAGTCCTTAAATAACTCCAACTACTGAAATAAATTGAGTATTGAAATACTGTAATAATAAATTTTTCCTCGAACAATGATGACTCACCACTAGTCTGCTGCTGATGTATCGGTCTACTAAGTATAATCGAGAGCCCGTGCATCTGAATCTATGATATAAGACATCATAGTGCAAAGAAAGGTATGCGTCAGTACTTTGAATGTATTGGTATGCTAAGTGAGGTAGGCTGAGATGCATGTGTTCATATGTATGAACAATACTGACTGAATAACATGAGTATAACTGAATAAGAGTACATGTATAAATACGTAAACTGTAACTGAGGTCGTGATAATACTGGATACTGAGTTCTGAATTATTGATTTACTGATATCTGAGTTTACTGATACTGTATAACTGGTAGCTGAATGAATTTATCTGACAGTCCTAATTCTATGGAACTATACTGAGTTCTGTAGTGAACTGAGTGACTATATCTGACAGTCCTAATGCTGTAGAACTGAACTGAGTTCTATACTGAGACTGGAACTGAAATTGAGACTGTCGGAGGTAATCATCTAACAAACATGCCCTTTTTTGGATAGATTGGGGTCCAACCTGTAACCCCATTTTGAAGGGTGTCAGTACTGTGCCATGGGTAAAGACAACTATGAGTTAACCCTCTCTGACAGGAAGCTTTTTCATCAACCCTCGCTTGCAGGAAAACTCGTATGAGATATATCAACCCTCGCTGGAAAGAAAACTCGTATGAGATGTATCAACCCTAGTCTAACAGGAATATATCTCAACCTATGCTAGCTACATAGTTCTGTAACACAGGAATTTCTACTAAGGGTCAAACCCTCTGCTGGCAGGAATTCCCCCATCCCTGGGTTTGCTCGGTGCTGAATCCTACTCCCTAGGGGTGGGCATGGTATGGTATAGTACGATAATTTTGGCATTCGGTTTTTAAAAACATTATACCATTACCATACCATATTAATTTGGTATGATTCGGTATTTGACGTTTGGTTTCGGTATTTTGTGGTATAGTAATCGGTAACCATAGTTTGTTTAACTTTGACAATATATACTCGTATACTAGAGTATTATTACTTCGACTTTTCAAAAGCATGTCTTAATTGTATCATAAAATGCATTACACATGTAGAAATATTGAAAAAGAAGTACAAACAATTTCTTTTATTAGTCAATTACACCCAAAAGACATTTCAATCAAGATAGAGTAGCGAAAATTTCAAAGTGTAAACATTTTTATACTAATTAATACTAAGTATTTTTCTGTGTGTATATATATATATAAAAGTTACTTATGTAAATATATATACTTCGGTAAGATATTCGGTATTTCGGTATGTCATTTGTAAACACCATATACCATACCATATACCAAACAAATTTAAAATGGATACCATATACATACCAAATACCATAATACCAAAAACCACGGTATCAAAATTTTTGGTTCGGTATGGTAATTTGGTATATACCATACCATGCCCAACCCTACTACTCCCAACTGAATAGACACTGAACTGATTCCTAGTTCATACTAGGCTTGACTGAACTATTACTAATTATATTGTCTAACTAAACTAAACTGAGTTCACTGAGTTCCATTGATTGACAAAATAATACTGAATTCTGTTAACTGACTGAATTTACTGAGGTCTGAACTAGATACTGAACTGGACTGGACTGATACTGAGTCTACTGTGTTTTTCTTAAGTTCTGTAACTGACTGAGAGTACTACTGATTGTGACATGACTGAGATTATTCTATAACTAACACTGGCTCTAGGTAAACAACTAAATTATCGGGTATTAAATACCCCTAGGACTCGATAGCATGGAAAGTAAAGCATCACATGATCTTGCATAGCATAGAAACGTACACTTGTTCAAAATGCATCTATAGAGGTATTTTATCAAACACTTGAATGGCATGAACTAGTATACATGCTAATACGATTTAATCTCACTATTTAATTCACATGAACAACTCATCAAACACTTGGAAGGCATTGTATATGCACATAGTACTAATCAACACATGAGCATCATAATTTCAAGGCTTTAACATAAATTCACATGACACTACAAACATAATAATTATTTTTACATAAATCTTGCACTTAATCATGGTATAGAAACCCAATCAACATTATAATCATGAATATACTTGAATCCAAATCATGAAAATCATGAAATCAATTTACTTAAAGTTTAAAAGAGCTTCTTGGACTCCAAGAGTGGAAGGAGCCTTTGGATGAACACTTGACATACCTTAAAGCTTGAATTCTGAAAAATTGATGGATTTCCTTAGAACTTGAATTCTTGAATGTGATGAACTAGGGTTTGTTATTCAAAAATTCTAGAGAGAAACTCAGGACACGGGTTTTAATTACTGAAAACTTGACTAGTGACGCGCAGACCACCACATCGCGTCATTGGCATCGATGCGATAGCCAACGCACCGCGTCGAGTCCGCGTTGGTTCACTAGAATTTGTACTGGGATCTGGGGAATAATACTCATCAATGCGATGGGCAATGCGGCGCGTTGAGATCGCGTCGATCCACTGGTTTGAGCTTTCAAATGTGTTTCTAACAAAGTCTGAAAAATCCAAAACTTATCTGAGAACACTTACTGATATTCCTGATCATTAATTAACCTAAAAATCAATATTTGAAGGTCATAAGGGTCGTGAAAAAGGATTGCCAACTCATGAAGGCTTAAATAACTCTAAGTATGAACACTTAGCTGAATTTTTTTCTAAGTCTGGGACCCCTTACTAACTTTTACAGGACAGAATCAAGCTTAGGATTTTGCGGGGTCTTACAATAGCTCCACTAGGCTTATAATACTCGATCTTAACCTGCTGACATGTTGAGCACTTAGCTATAAATTCTATAATTTCTCTCTTCATTCCACTCCACCAATAGGCTACCCGCAAATCGCGGTACATCTTGGTGGCCCCTGGGTGAATCGAGTAGCGCGCACCATGAGCTTTTGCAAGAATCCGGTGTCTCACACTATCTACACATGGAACTCATATTCTACCCTGGCAACGTAACACACCATTTCCCCCTTGGGAGAAAACCTCTACTTTCTGATCTCTGACTGACTATTTTAGTTTAACTAAAATGGGATTCCTATCCTGCTTTTCTTTTACTACAGAAACCAGAGATGATTTTGAACTATTCTGCACCCATACGCTACCCTATGATGAATTGACTAAGCGGAAACCTAGTCGGGCAAGCTGATGAACTTCCTGAACTAACTTCTTCTTACCATCCTCCACGTGAGTAACACTACCCATACACATCCTACTGAGAGCATCAGCCACTACATTGGCCTTGCTCGGATGATACAGAACACTAATGTCATAGTTTTTCAACAACTCTAACCACCTTTCCTGATGCAGGTTCAGGTCTTTCTAGGAAAACAGATACTGCAGGCTTTTATGGCCTAAGAACACATCAATATGTACACTACACAAATAATGCCTCCAAATCTTTAAGGCAAACACTACAACTGCTAACTCAAGATCATAAGTAGGATAATTCTTTTTATGGGGCTTAAGTTATCTAGAGGCATAGGCTATGACCTTACCTCTATGCATTAAAACACATCCAAACCAACTCTAAAAGCATCGCAATATACCACAAACCCGTCTGAACCATCTGGTAAAGTCAATATTGGGGTTGTAGTGAGTCGAGTCTTTAACTCCTGAAAACTATTCTCACAAGAATCTGACCACTGGAAGTTAACTTTCTTTTGAGTCAATTGAGACATGGGGGATGCAATAGACAAAAATCCCTCAACAAACCATCGATAATAGCCAGCCAAACCCAAGAAACTCCTGATATCTGATGGAGAGATGGGTCTGGGCCAGTTCCTCACTGCTTTGGTATTTTGGGGATCAACTCTAATGCCATCACTGAAAACTATATGACCAAGGAAAGCCACTAACCTTAGCCAAAATTTGCACTTTCTAAATTTGGCGAACAACTGATGGGTCTTGAGAGTTTGTAATATATTCTGAGATGGTCTGCATGATCATATTCATTGCAGGAGTAGAAAATAATGTCATCAATGAAGACTATGACAAATATGTCCAAGTACTACTTGAATATGAGGTGCATCAAGTCATGAAATGTAATACCCTATATTTTTTCTAGCTTAATTTCATCCCTAGAAGGTCAAGGATTAGCTTCTAAAATAAATACCTTTTTATTTCATGTGGTATTTTCCAAATTTAGACTTTTCATTGTGTGGGAAATTGAATAAGCTTTCCATCAATAATAAATTCACCCAATTCTGGCACTCAGTGAAGGTGTTATGACGTTTTTAAGTTGACAGTGTCCCACTTGACCAACAACTGCATCGCGGTGAAGGATATTTTCATAATTTTTAATTTCAGTGGACCTCCGAAATGTTGAAGCATCACGGAGAGGTCCAAATTCTTAATTTCCAATTTCTAGTAGCTTAATGTGATGGTGGTGCATCGCGCCAGTAACCAAAATGGCAAAATTATAGGGCGCCGCGATAGCTCTGCGTCGCGGAGAATGCCCAATTCTCACTCGTCCTTTTCCAGTGAGCCACTGCGATTATGGCGCGTCGCGGTGGCCAACCAAATCGGGAAATTTTTTGCATTTTTCAGTTCCGACTTAAAGTTTAAAAAGGCATTTTGGTCAATTTCCAAGGCCCCAATCCATCCAAACATACGATTTAAGCTTATTCTAAGCATTTTATGCTCATTATTCACTATTCTCTTCAAAAGAAAAACCCTAGAAACCAAAAGCCCCTTCTCCAAGAAACCAAATTCCACCATATATTCTCCAAGAAAGCTTTAGATTGAGGATTCCCAAGACAAGATATGAAAGAACTCCAAGAAATCATCTTTAAAAGCATCATAGGAATCCAAGATTCAAGCTTTTCATCTAAGATCATCAATTAAGGTATGTGGGGTTTTTCAACAAGGATAATTCTTACATCCTTGTATCCAAAACTTATTTTAATTACAAATTTACTGAATTTTATGTGATTTTCCATGAAGTTAAAGTTAGGTTTTATACCCATTATCGTTATTTACAAGATTATGAGATTTTTAGAGATTTAGAAGTTGAATTACATGATTATGTTCATATTTTCATACATATTGCAGAAATTTCCAGATTTTGAATTAATTTATCAATGTTTACATTGTCAAGCATGAACATTTTGATATTTTAATATGAGATTGATGCATGAGTCATTAAGCCCTAAGTAAAGATTGTTATCTCAAGATTTGATTATGCTATAAGCACCCTATGACTAGATTCCTTTCAGATTTTGTTAAAGATTTGACCTTTTGGTCTCATAATAGATATGAAATCCACTTTGCAGATTCATATTACAGATTTAGCTTTATAGATATACAATTGGTTTTCATTATAAACCATTATACTATTTTAAAGTGGATTTCCATCAGAATGAGCATACAGATTTAATGGGAGTAGTATTTAGCATCGAGTTGGTTACGTTACTACAGTTTCATACTCCAGAACTACGTGCCAACATAGGATAAATATTATTTCCACTTCTACGTGGATGACTAAGATTATGATCACTTAGATAGGTTATACTCCCTGTCAAGAGTATGACTCCTCTCCCTAACGTAAGGATTCCTCCTTAGGGGGACAAAAATATTGGACTCCATGAATGCTCACATGGTTTATGCCGGTTAGAAGAATCTCCCATATAGACTAAGTTCTCAGATTTTTAAACCCTTAAAATAAAGTATTCTCTCTAATAGAAAAGAACAAAAAAAAAGATTTTAGAAAACTATGTGTAAAGGTTCACAAATTTTTTCAGACCATGCTTTATAGAAAGACTTTAACTATAGTTTTCAGCTTTCAGATCTCAGATTTAAGAGTGAATCCTTTCTACACTTAGACAATATGATTTAAAGAGAGAATATAAGTATAGTTTTTAGAACTCAATATTATGACTCACTAGATTTATAAAGAATGATTTGTTATTCATGATTTCAAATTTTAGTATTTCAGATATTCCAGCTTATGTGAGTCATTTACATTTAGTATGCATTGTTTTATTAATGATGATAATGAGATGATATTTTACTTATGCATTTCACCCCTATATACTTAGTAAATCCTCAAAGTATTAATCCACATATACGTCTATGTGCTATATTATCTCATAATGTAGGTACAAGTTATAGTATGTACAGTCAGAATCAGACAGTTACAGATTCCATCCAGTAGATGATGAGTACTCCTACTTTGGGGATTTTAGTTAGATGCTATTTATGTACTTTACTTACTTATATGTATTGATTAGTGGTGGTTAGAGTCACATCCCAGCTATCTATAGTCAGTATAGTAGAGGCTTCACAGATGTCAGTTATGTAATTTTAGTCCCTCTTTCCAGATTTTACCAGAATGTACAAGTGCACCAGTATTGTATTTTCACAGATTACATCATTGTTATGTTTCCACATAGTAAACTCAATCATTTTATACATGTTTAATCAGTTTCTTATCAATATGCCAGCTCTTAGGTTAGCTTGGGATCACTTATGATCCTAAGCACCGTATGACGTCTCGGGACCCATTTTTGAAGCGTTACAAACTTGTTACCAGAGCACAAGGTTCAAGTGTCCTAGAATGTCTGTGAATCCATTTCTAGTAGAGTCTTACAGAATGGTACGGAAATGTTTGTACTTTTCTTCGATAGGCTATGAGGCATTTAATAAAAGTTTCCTTTCTTTCCTACTCTATATCATGCAGTCAAGTTGTTTTCTCAGAAACTTCTATCTACTCATGTGTTACCCCAAAATTTTTCATTTATATATTATTCTTGATATAACATAATTAGCAAGTTCCAGTTTCTCCCTAGATAATGCTCCCAAATTCACTAGTAAAAATTTCAGAAGTCACACAAGGGGCTTGAGAGGAGCTCCCTACTGTGTTAAGTTCCTTGAGTTGAAAGTTTATGTTCTTATCCCTATGAGTTATTCAGTTGAGACCAAATAAGATATACATTTAGATTCCTTATTATTCTTCTAGTACAGATAGTGCTCATGAGTGGAGATGGTATGCACCTAGACTGTTAAATGTAGTGTGCATTCGAGGGATATTATGAACTTCAGTGTTATGATTTACGAATAGAAGAACCTTATTATTGGTTGAAGTATGGGTATATAAGAGTAGTGGAAAGAAGAGCGAGCATGACGATTGATAGAAAGTATAGGGATAGACTTATGCATGTTATTGAGTCGTGTTAAGGTAATATGTCATTGTTTGTTAGTTTGGAGGAGGATAGAGAAGGAGTTATTAGTTAAGGTGAATTGTTGTTTGCTTGAAGAACGGAAGGATTTATTGATGGTAATTATTGTGTTTGAAGGGTATAGGATATTAATAAAGTGTCTGGTAGTTTAGTATCATTAATTTAGGCTTCCTTTGAGATTACAAAAAGGAGTTTAGTTGAAACTTATAGAGCTATGATAGTAATGTAGATGTATAGAAGGGTAAATAGTAATGATATGTAGAAGGAGGATGTGTTAATGGATTATGATAAGATAGGCCATATAATTATGATCGGTTATTATTTTTATGAAGTATTAGTGGACTAGTGTTTCTTGATGTTTTATTTATAGCTTCCAAATGAAAATTTTATGTGAGGTTGGGTTATTGAAGTATGTTTAGCACTAGACATTAAGTTTGAACAGTTAGTGGTCATTAAAGTGGATTTAATTATTTCTTGGTTAGTGGTTCTAGTTATATGGAAGTGATCTAGTAGGCTTGAACAGTGTATACAAGAGTTTAAGTTTAGTTATTTGTAATTAAGTATGATGCTGTATGTATGGTGAAGAAGTATGCCCAAGGTGATATAGGGTTGTATTATTTTCTAAGGTTATTATGTGTTGTGTGTGATTGGTAGTACCGTTGAGTTTCTAAGTGGAAGGAGACTAGTTATATATATATATATATGATGTTCTTAATAGCTAAGTTAAGGAGTTATAGGTAAATGATGTTGATCCCTTGTGGTATGATGTTGATTCTCATGGTTTAGAAATACAAGTTTAGAGATGTGATATTAGTAAGCTATGACAAGAGTAGTTTGGTTTATTAAATGTTGATTATATTTGTGTCAAGTTTTAGGATATAAGCTTGAATCCTTGAAGATTGAGCAAAAAGAAATAAGAGTTGAAAGCTCTAGATGGTGTGAACTCAGGATATGGTGATACTCATGAGGATTCTAAGTTAGTAAGTGTTTAAGATATTATATGATGATTAGTGGGGCTGTAGATAGATAGAGTTGTACCTCAGAAGGAAGTATTGGAAGTGGGTTTTACACTTTCAGGTGTAGTCTTTCAGAGTAAGTTTATTATTTGCGTGTATTGTTGTGTTTCAGACTTAGATTAATGGCTTAAAGCCAAAAAGGGAGATGATAGAATGAGTAACCAAGTCAGACTTCTAGATTCTAGTAAGTGATGCCAGTGTAGTATAGAAAGTCAGTAAGAGAGGATGATGCTCGACCCATTCTCATCTCAGTACAAAGTTTCGTACTTCAGTTATCCCAATATTTACTCATGCCTCACATGTCAGTTCCCTGACCATATCTCATGTTCATACGTATAATAGAGACTCATTTACTCTCCCAGTTCCTAGTAAGAGGAGTTCCAATTCATCCAGCAGTTGGAATCACATTTCATAAGTTATGAAGTCCAAAATTCAGGTCATGCAGATCATGACTCATGTACTCATTCTTTACAATATGTTTAGTTCCAGTACTTGTGCAACACCCTTAACGATTAGCGAAATTCAAAGTTACCTCATGTACGTCCTCAAATTAGATCTCTTTAATGAGTTTATATCGTGAACCCTCTATTCCTCAGGCCTCGGTGAAGTGTCGAGCTATGCTTAGTGTCCCTTCATATTCTGGAACCTGACATTCCAACCTTTCAGTTACCTCCTCCAAGTCAAGATAGTGATGATGAAAATTGTATGTATGAGAGAGATATTGAAAACTAGTTTAATGTAAGTCTATAAGTTTGAAAGAATTTTTGAGGTGAGAGAGTATTGAAAACTGGTTTTATGTAAGTCTATAAGTTTGAAAGAATTTTTGAGGTGAAGTTTATTTTCTTGTTTATGACTTGGTTAGTTGAGAATATTTTATGTGTGTCTTCCTAAGAATTAAATAGTGCATGGAAGTTGTTATTGATAGAGGTATTAGAGAATATGAGGGAGATGCTCTTATGAGTATTTGTTTAGAAGTACACATGTAGTTATGAATATAGGCTTGAACGTTATGTTGATATATAATTGGATAGGCGCATTGTACGCTAAAGATTTCCTAGTAAAAGGTTGAATTTTCTTATAGAAGTGGTAAGAAAAATTATCTTAGAGAGTAGTAGTTATGACAATGCTTGAGGTATTGAATCCAAGGTTCAGACTAGTATTATGGTGTTATGTGCAGTACATTATGATTTTGAGTTAGACTTGACCATGATGAGAGGATTTAGTTTAGTTTAGACTTTAGTTGACGGATTTATCAATGCCATATGAAATTTATAAGTTGAATCAAGTGAATTTGGTATTTAAAGGGGAATCGTATAGTTAAGGGAGTATTTAGGAGGTCTTGCTAAGCTTGAAAGTAAGAAGTTGCATTGCTCAAGGCCTAGTAATTCCATCCTAGCTTATGATTTATGGGTCTATGTTCCATGCTACAAAGTGGTATCAATATTATGATTTCTTATTCAGATGTTTTGTTCGGTATGATCCAGTTCATATAGCCTACAATTCAGTTTAGCAATCAAACAGATCAGTTCCTATAGATTTCCAACGTCCCATCTAGTCGTACTACCCAAGGTTTCACAAGTAAGGCTATTCCATGAGATAAAATGTTTGCCTTCGTACAAATTACAAATTCAGGTCAGTCCATGCATGATGCATCAGTTTCAGATTCAGATATTAAGTCATGATTTAATTCGTAAGTATCTTGTGTATCATCTTAGTCTTTTTCCTAGTATTTCAACCAAATCAATATCATTCGGGGACGAACGATCCCAAGGGAAAGATGTTGTAATGACCCAAGTTTTCATGTTATAAGCCTCTCATTCGTTTTCTCATGAAATCAAATCCAGCCTAAAGTAATGATTACGCATAAGTGGATGCTCTCGTTCCTATCTCAGCCATACAACTATTTTCATGAGAATTCATGCACTCGTAGATCATTTCAGTAGCTCATCATGTATAAGATTCAATTATTCAGTTTATTTTAGTTGAACATGATAGCTAATAGCCTCAAATTTCCTCAGCATTCTCAGCTTAACTAGTCAGATTTGAGGATGAATGTTCCTAAGGGGGAGATATTGTAACACCCCATATTTTTCCTAGCTTAATTTTGTCCCTAGAAGGTCAAGGATTAGCTTCTAAAATGAATACCTTTTTATTTCATCTCGTATTTTCCAAATTTATTCTTTTCATTGTGTGAGAAATTTAATAAGCTTTCCATCTATACCAAATTTGCCTAATTCCACACTCGGTGAAAGAGTTATGACGTGTTTAAGTTGACAGTGTCCCACCTGAGCAACCACCGCGTTGCGGTGAAGGACAATTTCATAATTTTCAATTCCAGTGGACCTCCACGATGTTGGTGCATCGAGGAGAGATCCAAATTCCCAATTGTCGATTTCCAGTAGCTCAACGCAATGGTGGCGCATCGTGCCAGTAGCCAAAATGGCAAAACTATAGGGCACCTTGATAGATCCACATAGTGGAGAATGCCCAATTCCCACTCGTCCTTTTCTAGTGAGCCACCGCGATTGTGGCGCATTGCGGTGGCCAACCAAATTAGGAAAAATGTTGCATTTTTTAGTTCCGACTTAAAGTTTAAAAAGGGCATTTGGTCAATTTCCAAGTCCCCAATCTATCCAAACATAAGATTTAAGCTTATTCTAAGCACTTTATGCTAATTATTCACCATTATCTTCAAAAGCAAAACCCTAGAAACAAAAACCCCTTCTCCAAGAAACCAAAATCCACCATAGATTCTCAAAGAAAGCTTTAGATTAAGGATTTCCAAGACAAGATATGCAAGAACTCCAAGAAATCATCTTCAAAAGCATCATAGGAATCCAAGATTCAAGCTTTTCATCTAAGATCATCAATTAAGGTATGTGGGGGTTTTCAACAAGGATAACTCTTTCATCCTTGTGCCCAAAACTTATTTTAATTACAAATTTACTGAATTTTATGTGATTTTCCATGAAATTAAAGTTAGGGTTTATACCCATTATTGTTATTTACAAGCTTATGAGATTTTCAGGGATTTAGAAGTTGAATTACGTAATTATGTTCTTATTTTCATACATATTGCAGAAATTTCCAGATTTTGAATTAATTTATCAATGTTTACATTGTCAAGCATGATCATTTTGATATTTTAATATGAGATTGATGCATGGGTCATTAAGCCCTAAGTAAAGATTGTTTTCCCAAGATTTGGTTGTGCTATAAGCACTCTATGACTAGATTCCTTTCAGATTGTGTTAAAGATTTGACCTTTTAGTCTTAGAATAGATATGAAATCCACTTTGCAGATTCAGATTACAGATTTAGCTTTACAAATATACAGTTGGTTTTCATTATAAACCATTGTTGTTCTTCTTCTACATTCTGGTTCTCATTCTCTCTCAATTTTTCAACCACGTACACCCTTAACACCGGCCTAGCTGAATCACTAAGATAAGCACCCAACTGAACCTGATCGGTTAGCTTGAAAGGTAGTAATCTCTAATTTTCAAAGGAGTCATGCATGTAGCTGATGACGAGTTCTTCCAGTTGACAATTCAGTCCACAATAGCTGATGATTAAGTGCATAACATCATCATATGAAACATCACTTTGGACTGTCATAGCTATCGTCTCTAGTATTTCACCCTCCTTCCAATGTCGTACATATCGATTTCTATTCTCAATTCATTCACCATGACAATCCACCCCTACTTTTATTGATCGCTCCATTAGTGGTACCTAAGTAAAGACATTTGTTAAAAAAATTTAATAAAGGCATCATAATAAAATTAATAGTGATTTTATAGTGTCGTAATATGAACCCAATAGATGAGTAATCTGCTGTAATAGGTGAATAATACGTTACAACCGGTGAGTTATATGTTACAATAGATGACTTACCTATTGGTAATTTATGTTACAGTACTATAGAACCTGAAGTTGATTCTAACAGATGAGTCATCTGTTGGAACAGGTGTCTCATATGATACAATAGATTATACATCTGTTGCAATAGATGAAGCACTTGTTGGGATAGATATTATAGTACTAAAGAACCTTTGAAGTTGATTCCAATAGATGAGTGACATGTTGCAACAGATAACTAACCTATTGCAATAGATTGGTCATTTATTGCAATAGATGACTCGTCTGTTGGAATCGAGTTTAGGTTATGTTGTAATAAGTGACTAATCTAGTTCAACACATGACTCCTCAGTTGTAATAGATGACTAGTCTATTGCAATAGATGACCAATCTGTTAGATTGATATTATGGCACTATAGAATTATAAACATGAATCCAACATATGAGTCTTCCGTTGTAACAAATGACTCATTTGTCGCAACAGATGAGTGATCTATTGAAACAGATGGATCTTATGTTGGATTCATGTTGGGGTTCTATCCATTATTGAAAAAATATCACAGTAACAGTGTATCCAGATGACAAATTCAACTAAAAATCATAATTTTACTTACCAAAGTCACCTACGAAGTAATGCCAAAGTGATGTACCAAACAAAATTTGACCTAAGAAATTAGTTAAGTAGCAGCAGTAGCGGTAACACAACAACAATAGTCAGCAGTTGGAAGATGATGATGATAAAGAAGAAGAAGATGATGATAACAAAGCAGAAAATGATGAATAAAGTAGCAGTAACAATGAACAATAAAAAATCGTGAAGAGCGAGAAAACAACAATGAATGAAAAAGAGAGAGAAACACATGTTTATCCCTCCATTTCCTATTATATTAGGTCAACATTTAAATCAAAGTGTAAATTAAAAAATTTGTGGGCTATTCTCAAAATTTCCTAACTTTCTTAATCACGATTAAAGTAATTGTCACCTGCACTTAATTTTTAAAACACGAGTCACCTACACCTCATTTTTAAATTCTTTTGTCACTTTTAACAAAATTTCCCTCTATATTATAATATAAGGGAGGATATCAAAATTTAGTAGTCTTCACAATAGTACTATGGTAGTTTTAATAGTCTTAAAATTCTCTAAAATTGAGACATGTGTTGATAAATTATTTTTAAGATTATGATAATTTTAATTTTTTCAAAATCCTTTAAAATTATGACATGTAGTTGGTAAATTACTTTTTTCATCTAAAACTGTGACATGTAGTTGATAAAATTACTTTTCTCTCTTTAAAATTGTGACCCTGATAAAATTATTTTTTCTCAACTAAAATTGTGATGTGTAGTTGATAAAATTATTTTTCATACATTTTTTTCTTGCCACTCGGGCCTTTGCACTTGGTATATCATAATAATATGATAAAATACTCTATTTATTGAGCTTGTCTTTATGATTTTAATTGTTTGGTTAATCGGTTAATTCTCTTAGAAGTTTTTATTATAATATTTAGTTTCTAATAAATTACATATTATTTAATTAAGTCAGTTGATAAATATAAAAATTAAATATCAATAATTTATTTTACCTATTAAATTATTTATATTTTATGACTTTTATTAACACATCTGTCAATAACATTATCTGTACAAAATTTTGACAATATTTATTCGATGATAAAATTAAAAAAGATTTTATTTTAAAACTACCTTCAGCATGTTGATTTATCTTCAAAGAATTAAAATAATCTTAAAAAAATTAATATCATACACATATTTTTATTTTATGTGTGTTTGAAGAATTTATCTTGTTTATTACTCTTTTTCGATGCACCTTGCTTTATATTCTTTTATATATTATTAAAACCTACTATTTTACGAGTCTAATAAAAGAATTATTTATATAATATTTAAAATTAGATAAGATCTTTTATATAATCTTCGTTCTTTACAAAAAAACACATTATGATTTGTGCAGAACTTTCTTGAGAAAATTGAAGAATAGGTGTCTTTTAAGTCTTGAATGAAGGATTGGTGACATTGACCAACAGATAGGGTCAAACATTATTAGGAAACTTGATCAAGTTAATTGTGGACTTGATTAATATTTTTAAAACTTTCTAATCTTTTCAAAAATACAAATCAACCCACCCACACCCTCTTCAATCCAAATCAACCACTCTCTCTCGACAGCTTCTCTCAACTCTCTCCCAACCAACAGTTCTGCAAAATTTCTCCCTTCAACCCCCGACGACAAATAGTTGGGCTTCGAGTTTCCTCTTCAATTCAATCAACCTGTCTCTCTTCCCTCTCTCGACAACTTCTCTCAAGTCTCTCCCAACCAACTGTTCTGCAAATTTCTTATTTCAATCCTCGGCAACTTCAACATCCGACTACAAATAGTTGGGCTTCGAGTTCCTTTTCGACTTCAATCGACGTAACAACCTTGCTCTCCGGCCACAACAACTTTGAATTCTTCATCGGTTCTTTTCTTCTTTCACAGGTAAAAATTTATCTCCTTTTTAGTTTGGAAGAAAACGAGGAACTTGAGCCAACTTCTCTTATAGTATTGGTTAACAATTTTAATATTTGTTGCACTAATTTGAAATGCGGTCTGAATAAAATCCTAATTTCTGGTATTTCTTCTCTTCTCTTTTCGAAGTGAATTATGATATTTTGTTGTTTGTTGCATTTTTTGAATTTTGATTTTTATTGTTTGTGTTTATAAAAGCAAAATGACAATTTGGTTTAATTTGTTTTGTTCTTATTCTCGGTAAAAATGGTGAAATTGCTGTTTTTTGTTTAACAAATTCGTGCTGCTATTTTCTCCGACAGATTACCCATCTGGTGCAACATATTAACCATCTGATGTAAAAGATTTATCAAATGATGCAACAGATCAACCATATGATGCACCAGAGGAACCATCAGATTAAAATTCTGATGCAACAGATTAATAATCTGATGCAACAACTTTACCATATGTTGCAACAAATTAAGCTTCGGATAAAAAATCTGATGCAACTAATTAACCATCTGGTGCAATGGAAGAACCATCATATTAATAATCTGATGCAACAGATGAACCTCCTATTTTATAAAATCCTACCAACTCTTCCTACAAGAAAAGTCCAAGACTTGATTTTTCCAACTAATTATTCATCTGCCGCGATAGACGACCCTATGTTAGAAGAAATCTAAATAATATTGACCGTTGATAACTGTTCCAACATATCACTCATGTGTTGCAACAGATGTCTGGCCTGTTGCACAGACCATTCATCTTTCTCAACAGATGAGTGATATGTTTTGTATTGTCACAACAGATTACTCAGCCATTGCTACAGATTATTTAACTGTTCTAACAGATCACTCATATGTTGCAACAGATGATGTCACAACAGTTGTGTGATCTGTTGAACAAACCATTCATCTGTCTTAAAAGATGAGTGGTATATTTTGTATTGTTGCAACAGATTACTCATCCGCTGCAATAGTTTGGTTATATGCTGCAATAGATATACTACCTGGTGCAACAGATCGGTGATCTGTTGAAACTGTTATTTTACTATTTTTCTTGTTTGATTTACTGTTATCCTTTTTTAACGATGCATTAATCAAAAATAATATATTATTTTATGTTCCTGTTAATTTTAGATAATATGGTTACCAAAAGAATAGAAACTGAATCAAGTCCAAGTAAAGGAACAAGTGAAACAGCTAGGCTACATCCACCACTCTATGAGCTTATTTTACAAGTGTTATCTCAATCGGGAGCAGAATATGATGAACACGGGGAGGAGGAATGTTTCAAAAGAGATGATGCAGATGCTAATAGCCCTTCCACCGAAGAGCTGGTCAAAACCTTCAGCATTGATCGTTATCCTGTGAGAATGCAGTGCGACGGTGCCGCAGATTTAACGGGTGATTTCGTGGTTAAGTCATCCATGGGAAAATCTTTCGACGCCTTCAGAAAAATACTTCGAGAATAAAAATTGGATGCTTTTTTCAGGGACAGCTGCTTTGGAAAATATCTTGATTTGTCGGAGGACAACAATGGTCATTTCCAAATAAAAATGGTATATGAACTTCTCAAACGTAGGTTTATGTATGAAAATAAAGATAAGATGGATGAGGTATGGATAAATTACTGTGGCATGCCTGTTTGTTTTGGTTGGAAGGAGTTTGCCATAGTTACTGGACTAAAACGTTATCCTCCTTCTCAAGTTATACCTATTCTAACCCAAGAAAAAGCACCTCGCACACCCAAAAAAGGCAAAGGCAAGTCGTGTGATCGTGATGACCTAGTGTCCATTGTTGGTCCAATCTTCAAAAAAAAAATTTGATAGAAGCGTTGAAAGGTAAAGGACTTTCAAAGAAGCACAAACAATCATTGTACTTGGTTTGGTTTGTACATAATATTCTTTGAGCGAGAGACGTTAACAAAAACATAAGCCTCAGTTTAATAAAGCTCTCCGAGGATCTTGAGGCGTTTAACAACTATCCATAGGGGTATGAAAGTTTCAAAATAACTTTCAAATATTTGTTGACTCTGTTAGCGCCAAAGACAGCCAACTTATATGGCTTCCCATGGGCTTTCATGGTAAATGTTTCTTTCTTCTATTATGATATCATTCATTTTTTTTGCTCAATAATGGTTTTGATTTATTAGCATTATTTTATAGGCTTGGGCGGTTGAAGCCATTCCTTATTTGAGACAACAAGTGAACTACCAGGAAGAAGTTTCCTGTCTAAGAATCTTGAGATGGTTGTCAGCCAAAACTGATAAAAATGTAAAATTTCTTGATCTCTTCAACCCCATGAAGGATGCAGTAAGTATAATTATAATTAATTTTTTCTTTTAATTAATGTTTCTTTTTGAATGATCTAATCATCATTCTAATATATGTAATGATTTATGTTAGAATGTGTATCCGTCGTTAGTTCCGACCAATCGAGAGTTGAAGATGCCATTTTTTCTTACTTTACGGTCTGTACAAACTTTATCGGACCCTAAGGTCATCGACAGAATAAAAATGGAATTATTTGGAGCAATAACCATTACAAGAAAACCAATTTTGGAGGGTGGGCTTGTTGTTGTTGATGGAGCTGTTAGTGGTGGTAGTGGTGCTGCTGTTAGTGCTAATGATGCTCCTCTTATAGTATTTAAAGCAAACCATTATGAGTATGATCATACTGGTTATACAGATTTTTCCTCTCCCAGCGAATGTTCTGCATGCAAATATCAAGACTGCAGGGCGAAACATGTGTAGTGATTAATACTATTAATGCATTAACTATTTCTGTAAAGGAATTGACATCTAAGAGGGGTTTCATTCCATCAAAGAGGATTTTATTTCCATCCTCTCCATTAGATATTAGGGCTAAGAGGAGAAGCAGAGTGATTTCCAAGGCATTATCAGGCATCCAAAAAAGCCAAATTGCAACTCCTTTGTCTGGGTGTTGCACTGAGCAATGTAAAATGTCCAAAGAAGAGCAGCACGAGCTGAAGAAGGTGAATATATTATATGTCTTCCAACTGACAAAACAAACAGACACATATCTGTTTCAACAGATGACACATCTTCTAAAAATTATCAAACAAATAAATACATCTGTTGCAATAGTTGACTAACCTGTTACACCAGCTACTTTATCTGGTGCAACATATGTCTCATCTGTTTTAGCAAATCAAACAGCTCTTCGTACAACTTTTATTTGTACCAACAGACGACCTATATGCTGCAACACATGATTCATATATTGCAACGGATGGTTCATCCATTGGAAATTATCACACAGGGTCTTCCTCATGTAGAAATTTGTCCCAACAGTTGATTCATTATTGCAACAAAAATATAATATGTTTGGGATAATTTAAAATGGGAGGAAGACCTGTTTGATTTGCTAGAAGAGATGAATTATCCTTTTCCATTTTGTTGTATCTCCGTGATTAGCATTGACCAATTCTGGCTTTCCAGGTAGATATAGAAGAAGCTACTGCTGAATAGCATTGACAATATACTACTCTTTATATGGAAATATGGAGAACAGAAAGCGCAGAAACCATACGCAAGCGACAATGAAGATCCACGACGAGCAAAGCCGAATTCTATAGCACCGGATGAAGAACAACTTATCCATACTGAGTAGATCTTTATAGCTTAAGCCTGTCAAAGCAATCCTTGGCAGTATACTTAAATTTTTGTTGATGTATTTTTTGAGATCTGTACCCATAATAATTTTTTTACATTTCATTTATTAGTTGTCTTATTTCAGCTAATTTATGAAGGCTTTGATTTATTTTATTATGTCTACGAATTTTATTTATTCCTTAGATTTGAACTTATTAATGGAAAAGGAATACTAGATTCAAATATTACAACAGATAATGTATCTGTTGTAACAGATGACACATCTATTGGAAAATTCAAACAAATTTAGACATATGTTGCAACAGGTAGGTGATCTGTTGAAATTTATCAAACAGGTCTTTCCACTGTTGCAATAGATGTACTTTACATAAAAACATCAAGATAATGTAACAGATGACACATCTATTAGGAAAAAAAAGAACAGATTTAGACATATGTTGCAACAGATGGACTTTATCTATTGCAACAGACGACACATCTATTGGAATAATCGAACAGATTTATACATATGTTGCAACAGGTAGATTATTTGTTGAAATTTATCAAACAGGTCTTCCCACTGTTGCAACAGATGGACTTTAGCTAAAATCATCGAGATAATGCAACAGATGACCAACCTATTACAACAGATAAACTATATGTCAGAATAGGTAGGATAACTGTTACAATGGATAGAGAATCTGTTGCATTATAAAAATTCAACTTTTGTTGGACATAAAAAATTGCCACTACGTGTAAAAAGGTTAAAGTGAATTAAAATAAAAAAGGCCCAACCCATCGACGGTGTTCAGTTCAAACACCTAAAATAAAATAGGCATCAAGTAGACATATTCATTTTAAACACGTAAAATAAAATAGGCATCAAATGTGTTAGTTTCAGTCCTGGCATATTTCGCTGACTTGCTGTCACTTGACCCCCCAACGGTTATTCCCCCCCCCATTGTCTTATATATTCATCTTCCTCCTAAAATTTAACCCTAAATTCCCAAATCTTCTTCTTCATCGTCATTTTCTTTTATCTATCCAAATTCTTCAAATTATTACTTTCATTTTATCCAACTGACCTTGACAATGTCGAGCGCATCTTCCACTATTTTTTATGATAAAGATTTTTGATATTGTAAGTGTGGTCATGAAGCTCTGTTAAAGACTTATTGGACTCAACAAAATCTAGGTCGTAGGTTTTTTACTTATACGATTTCAAAGGAAATATTTTTTTTATTTAATTAATTGATTAATTATTGACTTGTAATTGTTTTGTAATTGTGTTCTATTTTTTTTATAGAAATTGGGTGGATGCGATTACTTTGACTGGTATGAAGAACGACACCATTCACAAGCAAATGGTGTAATCTGGGGTTTGTTAAACAAAGTCAAGGCTTCTGAAGAGAAACATAATCGAGCAAGAAGATACTACATTGTTGCCATTATTGCTACTGGTTTGGTGTTATTGGGCACATGAATATTGAAGCCTAATTTCTGAAATTTTCATGGTGGTGTGTGTATTTGCTACTGGTTTGTTGTCGACGAGCACATGGATATTCAAGCGTAACTGTTGGAATATATCAAAAAGATTTAGGTATATGCTGTAAAATTTAGGTCATCTGTGGAAATTATCAAACAGGTCTTCCCACTGTTGCAACCGATTAGACTTAGATTATTAGATTATTCATAGAAATTATCAAACAGGTCTTCCCACTGTTGCAATAGATTAGACTTAGATTATTAGATTATTAGAGTATTCAAACTGGTCTTCCCACTATTGCAACAAATTGACAATCTAATCTATTGCATTATAAAAAACTCAACTTTCATCAGAAAAAAATTATTGCCACTACATGTACATGTAATAAAGTGAAGGGTGACTTGAAATTAAAAATTTCTATTTCACAGGCTCTTCTATATACATAGGCTTCAAGCATCCAGTTAGTACCCTATAATCCCAGACCTCTTGCAGATTTTCCACAACGTTATCGCACAGAAAAGTCATTGGCTCGGCCATTTCTGTGACAATCAGCAAACATTCGATGTGTGCAAGAGCGTGCGAGCCGCTCGCTTTAGAGGCATCATCTTTTGGAAGGATCATTCCCTTGTTTTGACCATCAAAATCCCATGATTTCTTCATCAACACTTCCTTTGGCAAATGATTCATCATTTTACTCTCCCTCAACAAGATGGGAAACAACACCATCAGTGGCTCCACGAGGAGAAAAAGATTGAAATCATCGATGAGAGGTACGTTGGAGTCATAAACATTTATCTTTTCCTCCTCGAGTAGTATCTCAACAGCCCGATAATGCATGCCGTTCACGCTAATGACTGCAAGAATCCTTTTTGCCTCGGTCCAGCTCTTATCGTGTGGATTTGGCCTGTCCCCTCTAACATATCTTAATGTTTCTTCTTCATCCAAGACCAACGTAGGAACTAGGAAATCAAGTCCCATGCCAAGGGATGACGCCTCTCCATTGAGTTGATCGTACCTATCCTTGAGCTTCTTACAGACGTCGAGGTCCATTATCCTATCGGCAGCGTCATAAACTTCCCGGTACGTTAATTTCCTTTTCCTCATGAGGTAGAGAATTATGTCAACATGCTATGAGATAAGAAGCAAATTTTTAAATAGGTTAGTAATTGTAAATATTCAACGGATGGTCCATATGTTGCATAGGGTTCTCTGAATCAATAATCCAACGCAACTTATGCAACAGATGGATAATAAGTTGCAATAGAACCACAACCAGTTGCACCAGTATACCCATCTGTTGCAACAGATGTAAAATCTGTTGCGTAGCTTCTTCTTCATAGGGTAGATTAGAAGGGCTAGGTTAGGAAAAGTAAACTTGCCTTGTCCTCGTACGACATACGCATATCAGTCATAGTCTGGAAGTCTTGGGGGTAATCTGGTGTGCCTGGCTTGGCATTCTTGGCTTGTCGCAGATCCCTCTTCTCTTTGGAACCAAGTTCCGCATATATGTCCACCTTCTTGACTGGCCCCTGAACTTCAACACCTTTTGGAGAGGGAGGAATTGCAATTTCGTTTGATTTCCGAGCGGAGAGTACGTCTCTAATTGCTCTTTTCTTTCTTCTAACCAATGTTGTAGGAGTGTGTGGCTCCCTCACCTTCTTGGATGGTATGACACACCTCTTGGATTTTAATTCCTCGATATCTTTAGAGATAGCCTCTGCTTTTTCAAATAGTTTATCCTATCTGCCCTTGCACTCATCGCATTCGCAATGAGAACACGAGGGTGGAGAGGGGTGAGAGGGACCTGTGTAAGGGCAAAAAGGGGTGTTTTCAAACATATTTATTCTTTCTTGAGAATCAAAATGCTCATCATCACGAGTGGTAGTAGCATCAGCATGCCTACCACCAACACCAACAACTCCACCAGAAGAAGCACCCGGATCTGCCTTAGTAAAAAGTTGGTCATGAAGAGCCTCAACATTAGGCTAACCTTGCCTAACTGCTCTTCTTATGGATGTTGCTCCAGCCAATTCCTTCTTTATTAACTCTATCGTTGGGTCTGCAATAGTATCAACATGACCTAGAGTAATATAAGAAGTCATCACCGACTCCTCCTTAGTAGGCACGATCCATGGATGCGCAACCTATAAAAAAGAAAAAAAGACAGATGCATTTAAATCATATAATATAATAATTTTCACAGTTGGGATACATTTTAAAAAAAAACATCTGTTGCATAGTTTGCAGTACATAGTTAAAATCCGTTGGAGTATGGTTCAGAGAAACAAAGAAACACATGGATAATATGATGCAAAATATCAACCATCTGTTGCAACAGCTACACAAGACGGGTAATCTGTTATGCAACAGATGATCTGTACATCGCAACAGATGAACGTTATGTTATCAGATTAAACATCTGTTGCATAATTTACAATAGATGGTTAATCTGTTAGGAGTCGGCTTCAGAGAACCAAAGCCACAGATGGGTAATCTGATGTAAGATATACCCCGTAGCAACAGATGTCCCATCTGGTGCATTAGATATAACATCTCATGCACCAGATATAACATCTGTTCAATATCTTTCTTATCTTTGAGTAGAATTATTTTACTTGAAGAAGACGTACTGCATCATCCGGAGGGTTAAATAGATCAGCCTCCTTAATATTGGTGTTGCTCTTTGCAGCCAACCACCTAAACATCCTTGGATAAGAAACCTCATTCGGGTAATCCATTAACTGCTTTCGGAGGGGAGGAATGGCTTCAAATGCCCAAGCCTAAAAAGTGTAAACAGGAAGCAAACAAAAAAAATCATAATAACTATATTCAATATAAATTAAAGGATAAGTAAAATTAGTGATTAATTTTACCATGAAAGCCCAAGGAAAGCCGTATAATGTGGTCGTCCTTGAGGATAGCTTTGTCAGTAAATATTGGACAGTCAAGTAGAAGTTGTCATATCCCCAAGGATAATTGTTGAATTTATCAAAATCCTCAGCACGCGCCAACAAATCATCTTCTAGGACCTTGTTGATGTCTCTTGCCAATATAACCGAATGGGAAAACCAAACTAAGAACAATTTCTCCCTGTACTGCTCTGGTATGGTTTTATCCTCGAGATCTGTCAACAAATCTGATGCTTTGTATCCACGTCGAGCAATGTCAAACAACCCATCTATTTTTCCCTTGCATTTTCTTTCCTTGGATCTTTTGCGGGGTGGTGGTCCTTCTGGACGATGGCATCTCAGGCCTGTCACTATGGCAAACTCTTGCAAGCCAAAACAAACAGGCATGCCACAGTAGTTGATCCAGATTTCATCCGTCTTCTTTTTGCCCCCTCCTCCGTCTCTTTATTATCCCCCGTGTACTTGATCTTATGCTTACCATCGTCATAGAGAAATGGATATGGGCAGAGGGGTCCTCAGGCAGCTCAAGAAAGCGTCTAAAGCAGCTCTTCTTAAAAAGTCCGCCTATGTTTTCGTTCTTCATAATTTTCATAAAATGTTCAAAAATTTTCCCCATCTGACATTTAAGTACAATTTGACCAGTTAGTTGTTTTCCTTCTGGGTCATTTATCGGCATCGAAACTTCAAACCTGTTAATACTAAAAGTTTTGATAGGATCATGCTGGGATGTCAATATTAACTCACGCCCCGTCGGTGATCCATTATCATTATGTTGATGATCATCCTCTTTCTCTTTTTGACTCTCCAATTCCTCCTCTTTCTCACTTTCATTTTCTTTATCACCATCTACGGACCCTTGTCCACCTCCCTCAATGTTGTTTTCATATCTCTCCTCAGCTTTACTTTTCCCTAACTGAGATTGTTCAGGAATCTCCTCCGAATCCCTCTGTACTGTAGCCTTTTTTTTAGTGGTCAGACGTTGATCCACTTCCACTTTGTTTTCTTTTGGGAGACATGTTTTACCTACAGACAAAGAAAAACAAAAATTACATTACAGTTGATGTATGCATAGATTTTAAAAAGTATATTACAAACACCACGAATACCGACACACGAACAACCACCACCACAAACACCACCAACCAATGCCAACAAACAAACAAACACCATGAATACCGACACCACCACAAACACCACCAAGCAATGCCACCACCGGTGCCACCACGACGATCACAAAAACCACCACCACCACCACCAACACCATCCAACTATACCACGATAGTTAATCGAACACTGCGATGGAAACTAGGGATTTCTCGAGTTCTTTCTACGATTTTATCATTAAAACTCAAAATTGTAAACCCATTCTCGAAGATAATACAACTAAAAGTTTTATTTTTCATCATTAACTTAAAAGCCCTTATTTTTTAGAAAAAAACAAATATAAAGCTCTTCTCGAACTCTGTTGCCTAGGAAGACAAAGAAAACGACCGATGAAAGCAAGAATGATGTCGAAAATAACACCTATGTGGTAAAAAATGAGAAGAAAAGCGATTTGTTGTGGAGGGTTGAGCAAATTTATTGAGTAGTTATTTTCTGTACTGTATTGTTGAGTGAGAATGAGAGAGAAAGAGCCAGACCTCGAGATTTGAAATAATGAAACATTTTGTATGGGTTGATTTGTATTTTGAAAAAGAATGACAAGTAGTTTTGAAAATGTTAATTTGGTCCGAAATGATCTTAATTATTTTTAAAATCATAAAATATATGCGTAATTTTTAAAATCATATAAAAACAATTGACGTTGTAGTTGATCGAGTACTCTAGGAGGTGAACCTATGAAAACTCACCCCTGGTCCTAGATTAATCAATTTAGGAGTCTAACATATGAACTCAATTGAAATTGTAAAAAACAAATGTTCAACATGTTGCGTCATATTTCTCATCTGTTGTAAATTATCAATCAGATTAGGTAACAATAGATTACCAATCTGATGTAAATTATCAAACAAATTAAGTCATCTGTTGCGACAGATTACCCATCTGTAGTAAATTATCAAATGGATTATCATATGTCATAACAAATTACCCATATGTTGTAAATTATCAAATAGGCGCTGCCATCTGTTGTGGCTGACCCTATGAGAACTCACCCCCAGTCTTAGATTAATCGATAGTTGACCTTATGAGAACTCACCCCTATTCCCAAATTATTCAATAAAGGTATTAGTACCCTAGTCCTAGATTAATAAATTAAGGTATTAGTCTAACATATGAGGTAGTAAGAATCGGTTCGGCTCAGAGTGATCGATTGCCGACTCTAGTCGGGAGAAACGCAGTACCGTTTCATCATGCAATTGACAAAAGACTCAATTGAAGTTGTGGTTGACCCTATGAGAACTCACATTTAATTAATATTCTTCTAACATATGAACTCAATTGAATTATATATAAATAAATGTTCAACCTGTTGCAACAAATGTCTTTTCTATTGGATCAAATCAAACAGATTATGTAATCTGTTGTAATATATTACACATCTGTTGTAAACTATCATACAGATTAAGCCATTTGTTGCGACAGATCATGAATCTACTGTAAACTATCAAATAGATTAAGTCATCTATTGCAACAGATTACCCATCTGTTGTAAATTATCAAATGGATTGAGTCATATATTGCAATAGATTACCCATCTGTTGTAAATTATCAAATAGGCATTGTCATCTATTATAGTTGATATTATGAGAACTCACCCCTAGTCCCAAATTATTCAATCAAGGTATTAGTACCCTAGTCCTAGATTAATAAATTAAGGTATTAGTCTAACATATGAGGTAGTAAGAATCGGTTCGGCTTAGAGTGATCAATCGCCGACTCTAGTCGGGAGGAACGCAGTACCGTTTCATCATGCAATTAACAAAAGGCTCAATTGAAGTTGTAGTTGAACCTATGAGAACTCACATTCAATTAAGGTATTAGTCTAACATATGAACTCAATTGAATTATATATAAATAAATGTTCAACCTGTTGCAACAAATGTCTTTTCTGTTGGATCAAATCAAACAGATTATGTAATCTGTTGCAATATATTACACATCTGTTGTAAACTATCATACGGATTAAGTCATTTGTTTCGACAGATCACGAATCTATTGTAAACTATCAAATAGATTAAGTCATCTGTTGCAAAAAATTACCCATCTGTTGTAAATTATCAAATGGATTAAGTCATATATTGCAATAGATTATCCATCTGTTGTAAATTATCAAATAGGCATTGTCATCTATTGTAGTTGACATTATGAGAACTCACCCCTAGTCCTAGATCAATCAATTAAGGTATTAGTCTAACATATGAGGTAGTAAGAATCGGTTCGGCTCAAAGTGATCAATCGCCGACTCTGGTTGGGAGTAATGCAGTACCGTCTCATCATCCAATTGACAAAAGACTCAATTGAAGTTGTAGTTGACCCTATATTCAATTAGGGTATTAGTACCCTAGTCCTAGATTAATCAATTAAGGTATTAGTCTAACATATGAGGTAGTAAGAATCGGTTCGACTCAGAGTTATCGATCGACGACTCTAGTAGGGAGGAACGCAGTACTATCTCATCATGCAATTGTCAAAAGACTCAATTGAAGTTGTAGTTGACCTTATGAGAACTCACCCCTAGTCACAGATTATTCAATCAAGGTATTAGTACCCTAGTCCTAGATTAATCAATTAAGGTATTAGTCTAACGTATGAGGTAGTAAGAATCGACTCGGCTCAGTGTGATCGATCGATGACTCTGGTCGGAGGAACGCAGTATCGTCTCATTATGAAATTGCCAAAAGACTCAATTAAAGTTTATTTGACCCTATGAGAACTCATATTCAATTAAGGTTTTAGTCTAACATATGAACTCAATTGAAATTATATATAAATAAATGTTCAACCTATTGTAACATATGTCTTTTCTGTTGGATCAAATCAAACAGATTAGGTAATATGTTGTAACATATTACGTATCTGTTGTAAACTATCAAACATATTACGTCATTTGTTGTGACAGATCACGAATCTGTTGTAAACTATCAAACATATTAAGTCATCTGTTGCACTTAAATATTTTTTGATCCTTTTTTTTATAAAGCAATTTAGGTATTTCCTATCCGAGATAAAATAGTTAAAATACTAAGGCGGTAAAAAATATTACTCAGTACAACTTTGATAACTGAAAAATCTCCTGAGTAAGTAGTCTTAGCTAGTCTTTTCAATGTCACCGTCTCCTCATGCCCCTCAAAAGTTATTAATGAATATTTAAAACCCCCCATACCTAGAACTCTCTCTCCTTCAGCCATAAAGTAGTCTAGACTCTCAACTCATAACTCTTCTTTATTCTTTATTCACAATTATCTTTGTTGTTTTCTTTTTTCCTCTCTTTTCTCTCTTCTTTCGGATGAGGATCCTTTGGGATCTCAACCAATCAATATCTTTTCTCGACTGAACTGGATGTTCTGATTCGTTTGCTTTTTTGACATTGTATGTATGGTTCAAAGTTGCTCTTTTCATCTCGTCTTCTTCTTTGTATGTCATTTAAATTAGTTATTTACATCTATTGCTATCAATGATTTACCCATTACCAGTTT
This sequence comes from Capsicum pubescens, assembly GCA_030864215.1. Lineage (NCBI taxonomy): Eukaryota > Viridiplantae > Streptophyta > Magnoliopsida > Solanales > Solanaceae > Capsicum > Capsicum pubescens. The sequence goes on along the minus strand of CM061544.1, from coordinate 103,944,992 downwards.
TTTATTTATTGAGAAAATTGAAGGAAAGGTGACTTTTAAGTCTTGAATGAACGAACCGTTGTTTTTATTAAAATATGTGAAAAAAGTCATCTGTTGGGAGAACTTAAAAAGCCTTGTTATCAGTATTGTTTTTTACGTCTTTTGTTTGGTACTTTAGTGGTGCTTTTGGTGGTGGTGGTGGTGGTTGTGTTGGAACATGTGATTTTTGTGTTGTGGATGGTGTTGGAACATATGGTGTTATTTTATTTGTTTCTTTGTTGTTGATGCTGTTGGTGGTGGTATTGCAACAGTTTCCTCAACTGTTGCAACTGATGAATCAGCTTTTGGAATAGACGGAGCAACTTTTGAAGAAATCAAACCAGTAGCAAGGCTAGTTTGATTTATTCCAACAGATGGCCTATCTGTTGCAACATGTCATCGATCCTTTGCAAACGATGCCTTATCAGTTGGACAGATGGGTAATCTATTGCATCATATTGGTCATTTGTTGATTCACTCAATTTTGTGTTACCCTTTTCTAATGTTTTTTTTGTTCTTCTCTTGTTTGACATCAAATGTATTTCTCTTGTTTGCAGACAAAAGGAAGTAAAATTGGATCCACTTTTTCCCGGCCAGCATTAAAGGCTAGAGTAAAGATGGGTTCGTAGGAATAAGCTGCTTGCAGATGGAACCACTTCATATGTGGGAGGTATGTATTACTGATCAACCTATCATGAAAACACACATCCAGTACAATGATTTTGTGAATGTTTATTCTTTACCTATTAGGCATTAATTCTTCAAACAAGATATGGAATTTTACAGTTAAGATTGTTATGTTCAAACTGGAAAGGCTGAGGGACTAAGATGGTGGTGTCGATATCCCGTTACAATTTAATGACGGTTTATGCTCATGTTTTTGTGTTAAGTTTGGGGAAAGGTTCAAGTTTTTGGCGGAAATATAAATATCTAATAGTGATTGGACCGGTTTTAATGGCACAATGGACTTCTTGAAAGACCTCTGAAGCCTTGCAATGCAGTAAACAATGATAGAACCAATAGAAATTCCCCTAGTCCAAATTTATATGGATGGGTTATTGAAGGAGACTATTATACAACAAAAGGTGTTTGGGAGAAAAGCTGCGCGGAAAGAGAGAAGTTGAAAAGGCCATATATGATCTTAGTACTTATTTAAGAGGATACACAGGGTCAGAAGGAAAGTTTAGCGAAATAAGCTTATGAAATTGACATGAAAAATGAAAAAACTGGATGAGATGCGAATGTGAAAGTGTATCCAAAAATGAAAATCCATCAGTCGTTGAAGAAAAAGAAGAATGATCTAGAGGAATTGACCCTGTGTATCCTCTTAAACAAGTACTAAGATGATATATGGCCTTCTCAACCTCCCTCTCCCCTCACAGGTTTTCTCCCAAACACCTTCTGCTGTATAATAGTATCCTCCACCAATCCATCCATATAAATTTGTACCAGAGGGGTTTCTATTGGTTCTATCGTTGTTTGCTGCATTGCAAGGGTTCGGAGGCCTTTCAAGAAGTCCATTGTGCCATTAAAACTGGTCCAATCACTATTGGATATTTACACTGCCGTAAAAAATTTGAACCCTTCCCAAACACAAAAACATATGCATGAATCATGTCATTAAACTATACGGGGTATCGACACCACCGTCTTGGAACCCTTCGGCCTTATCAGTTCACACCTATCAAACTAAATTGTACAATTTAGGATCTTATTTGAAGGATCAGTGTCTAATCATTGGTAAAAAACTGCATTCACAAAATCATTGCACTTTATGTGTCTTCACGGTAGCCTGATCAATAATATACATAATTTGCATGCATGAAAATGGGATCCATTGAACGCATCTTATTCTTCCTACCTCATCAGGACATGTCAGTGTTGTTTATTCATCTGCACGAATATGATAACTATTAAAATGGAGGTATGAAGAGTCGTGACTTTTTATCTTAACACATTCAAAACAGCTGATGAATCAAAATCTCCATCTGTTGCAACTGACGAATCATCTATTGGAAGAAATCAAAACATCTCCTCCAAACATATGGTCCATTTGTCGCAACAGATAATCTATATGTTGCAACAGATGGTAAATCTGTTGCGATAGACCTGACTTTGTTTTTTTTAATTAATCTGCACATATGTGATTACTTCTTTCTAAATATGTTTGTTCCAATTTAGTTTTCCTATTTATAAAATCAAGAGAATTTAATTATATTCTTTCAAGATTACCCCTATTATTAAATGACTAGATAAAGTATTTTATTCACATTTATACTTTCTAATCATAATTAATAAGGCCAATTTGATAAAATAATCACCTAATTTATATTTTTATTAATTGGTGTGCCAAGCCCATGGGGACCAACTAATACGTAACTGAGGGACTATTAAAAAGAGGTGAAGACTTTTTATCTCACACATTCAAAACAACTAATGAATCAAATACTCCATTTGTTGAAACTGAAACTAATAAATCAGCTGTCAGAAGATATCAAAACATCTCCTCCAACTTGTTATACATACTGTCCATCTGTTGCAACAGATAATACATAAGTTACATCAGATGTCTTATTTGTTGCATATACAAACCATCTATTGCAACAGATGGTAAATTTGTTTTAACAGCCGTCTGTTGCACATTCAATCCATCCATCTATTGCAATAGATGCTAAATCTGTTAAAAATGCTGGACGATCTGTTGTAACAGTTTAATAATAATGGTTTTTATCGAGTCTCAAACTGCTATGAAAAGGTAAGAAGTAATTAGTGTAAAAGAAAAAGTCGCAAATTTTCACAGAAAACAAAATACCACCAGTTTGAATGTAATTAATACAATGGAGCTGAACAGTCCTTCCTTTTGGCCTGACACGTCCAGATTATACTATAGGTCCCTCAATCTTCATGCAACTCTATTTATTTCTTGCATTTTTTCCTTTCGTGTGACATCTTCAACCACTTCTCTTCAAAGAGCATATTCTTTTCTCGTTGAGGTAATTTTTTATTTGGAGTAAATTTACCAGTTGGTTGTATATGTTGTATTACATTGTGAATATTTTTCCTTACATTTGTCAATTCATGCGTGTTCTAGATATGGCTTATCCTTTTCCGGACATTGCTATTCTACGCGACATAGTGCGGGAACTTCAAAAGCAGGTTAATGACCTGCAGAGCGAGTTGGTCATTGTGAGAGCGACAATGTTCAGAGAGATGCAGAGGCTGATGAAAGCCCTGCTGCTGCAAGTTGATTGGACGGTTGTCATTAATGATGATGTTGATAATAATAATTAGAATGTGTTTTTTCTTTTAGCGTATGTATTTTAATTTTTCTATATTGGATCTATACCTAATGTATTTTATTTTTCATTTAAGGAAAAATTTACTTTTACTCAGACTTTGGTGTTTTAATTCTTATTCAATTTTCATTCTGTTTCTTCTAATCTAATATATGTTAACATGTCGACGGTTGGAGGCAATGTTGAATCAAGTAGCACTAGCAATTTTGGCTTTTGAGTTCTTCCAACAGTTGGAACCGATTGGTTATCTATTGGGTTTCAACAGATTATCCATCTGTTTCGACAGATTTTCATTTGTTGGAGGAAAGCATTCCAGTTGTTTGTACAACTGTTGAGAATAATTGTGGTCTGCTGTATTATTTAAGTTCATGTTTTGCCTCATTTTATTGATGCACAAGTTATTTAAAAAAAAGACATTTTATATAAAATAAATGATAACATTAGGTTCACAACAATGAGTTAAATATATAAAAGTCCCCAACAAACAAACAAACAAACAACAACACAAGTTTCTGCAATTACAACGATCATGGTGGATTATGATTCGGGCATGTAGTTCTTTTGTGGCCAGCAAACTTACATATGGAGCACTTGTTTCTTCTTGATGAAAATGATTCTCCAACTCCACGCCTCCTTTTATATGGCTTTCTTCCCGGTTTGATAGTGCTCGGGTCAATATATGGAGGAGATATTAATCTCCCCATAAGCTCTACTGGAACAACCCAAGATTCTTTGGGAGGCACCGGAGTAATATGCCCACTATATACCATTTCATATTTTTCCACCGAATAATATTGAGAGAAGTGCTCGTAAAATTCAGGTCCATATTTATAGCCGTATTGAGCTCGAAGGGATGCCATAGCATGTGGACAAGGTATTTCGTCCAAGTCAAAAACTCTACACGTACAAGATTTTGTTTGAAGATCGACCGTGGTAGCATCACCATGACCGGTGATACGGAATTTGTAATCTGTTATTTTATGAGAGAATAACCTATTTCCCAAACTGATGTTCGTTGATATTTTCTTTTCGATTTCGAGAATAAATCGGGTTCTTTTTTATGGGCACTTGAACTGCACACGCCTTTCAATAAAAAAATCGCTATATTTCTTGCTTATTTTTTCAAACATAGCCTTGATGGGAAATTCTCTTTCATTGCCAAATAATGAATTCACTGATTCAGCTATGTTTGATGTCATAGTATTGTACCTATAGAAAAGAATCACTTAGTACGACATCAAACTAAACTTGTAAATCAAACAAGATATTAAATTCATAAGAATGTACCTATTTGCTGGATAGAATGCCCGGCTTCATCTCTCAAAAATGACACGTGCAAAAAATTCTGCTACCTTGGGATTCACATCCGTTATTTGATTGAAATAGTCTAAAAACTCCTCTCTACAATATGCTTTAGCTTCTCTATAAAAAAGGATGACGACCCTTTCGTTGTGATAGTTGTTTCTAATGTTCTCTCCAAGATGCCTGATGCAACAACCAAAGTAAGATGAAGTGAAGAAAAGTGAACCCATCTTTGGAATACTTGGATGCCTATCCGATACAAAACACAACTCTTCGGTATCTTCGACGCAACGTCGCAGTTGATCAAAAAAATCCATAAGAGGCATCACATTCCTTGTCCGCTACACAAAAAGTGACAGGAAAGATATAATTCTCCACATCCTGCGCCACCGCCGCTAGCAGAACTCCATTATACCTGCTCCTCAAGAAGGTACCGTCGACGACTATGCTTTTTCTCAAATATCGAAAACCTTGAATCCAAGCACCATAGGATACAAAAAAGTACTTGAACCTTCCGTTTTCATCCAGATGCAATGTCGTCTTACTTTCGGGATTTGTGGACTCAATCATGTAATGGTAAGCATCCAAGACTTTATACCCATGCTCAAGTGTCCCCCAAACCAGGTCCTTGGCAATCCCCATGGCCGTATATACCTTTCAATAACTGACCAGGACACCCAAATCCATAAGGAGCTGATTGGCCATAAGCCTTGTTGAAGGGCCTTTGCCATCGGGGAAACTACTCCTGAAATATTCACCGAGGACCTTTGCCGTGGCATGAGAATTTTGGCCCGAGATGTGCTCTGAACCACATGTGTGATGCTTTTCATGTTTATGAATGACGAATCTATCAGAACTTGCGTACTTCACCACTCTCAACCACCACTTGCAGTTTGAATTAGCACATTTGAAGCAAAAAACACTAGAATTAATCACCTTCTTTATTCTGAAATCTTTTTTCATGCAAGAAATAAATAAAGTGTTAGATAGTTCATTCTTGTCCTTGAATGACATTTCAATAAAAAAGTCGATCCCATCGTCTTGAAGATTTCCATATTGTGTCGATTGAGAAGAACTGCACATCATATTGGTCGCATCAATGGGCGTAGGTGTTTGATCATCATCTGGAATATTCATGTCTAGATCATTCAACCTATCATCAAAGAAGTCTTCTTTTTCTTCTTCTTTTCTATGTTCTGGTTCTCATTCTCTCTCATTTTTTCAACCATGTACACCTAAACACCGGCCTGGTTGAATCACTTAGATAAGAACGCAACCGAACCTGATCGGTTATCTTAAAAGGTAGTACCCTCTGATTTTCAAAGGAGTTGTGCATATAGCTGATGGTGAATTCTTCCGGTTGACAATTCAGTCCAAAAAGTTGATGATTAAGTTCACAAAATCATCATACGAAACATCACTTTGGACTGTCATAGCTATCATCTCTAGAATTTCACCCTCCTTCCAACGCCATACATATCGATTGCTCTTCTCGACCCAATGACCATGACAATCCATTCCTATTGTTATCAATCCCTCCATTAGTGGTACCTAAATAAAGTCATTTGTTAAGAAAAGTTGATAGCGATTTCATAGTGCCGTGAATGAATCCCAACAGATGTGTTATCTGTTGCAACAGGTAAGTGATGAGTCGCAACAGATTCTTACCTGTTGGGATTTATGTTACGGGTCTGAATATCTGTTGCAACAGATGAATCGCCTGTTGGAATTGATGTTATAACTAAATCACCTTTAAAGCTGATTCCAACAGATGAGTGACAGTTGCAACAGATAATTAACCTATTGTGACAGATGACTTACTTGATGCAACAGGTTATTAATCTATTATAACCTATGTTGGAATCGTGTTCAGGTTCTGTTGCAACATATAACTAATCTGTTGCAACATATAAGTCAAATGTTGTAACAGATGAGCCATCTGTTTAAACATTAATCCAATATATCAGTCTTCCTTTGAAACAGATGTCTCATCTGTCGCAATAGATGATTTATCTGTTTAACCAGATGGATTTTATGTTGGATTCATGATTGGGTTCTATCCATTGTTGGAAAACAACAACACAATATCAGTTACCCAGATGACAAATTCAACTAAAAATCATAATTTGACTTACCAACATCTCCTATGAAGTAATGCCAAAGTAGAAAGTGATGTTAGAAATAAAATTTGACGTAAGAAATTGGTCAAATAGCAACAGTAGCGGTAACAACAACAACAACAAATGGTCAACAAGAACAAGATGAAGATGATAATGAAGTAGAAGATGATGATAATGAAGCATAAGATGATGAATGAAGCAGCAACAACAATAAACAACAAAAATCGCTAAGAGAGAGAAATCAACTAAGGGTGAGAAGAGAGAGAAAGATGCCTTTTTTCCCTCCGTTTTCCGTTATATAGGCTAACATTTGGATCAAAGTGTAAATTTAAAAATTTGTGGGTTATTTTCAAACTACCTCAACTTTCTTAATCCATAATAAAGTAATTGTCACCTCCACCTAATAATTAAGACTTGTGTCACCTACACCTCATTTTAAAACTCTTTTGTCACCTGTGGCCCAAACCCCCAACTTACTTTAGTTGCACTAATATTTCATAACTCTTTTTCTTTTTTCTTGCTATTTATTTTAAATAATCTTCTATGGAAGAAGTTTTTACAAATATTTAGGGGATGAAGAAGAAGAAAAAGAAAAATAGTTAAAATTGTTCTGAACTTTTGTCATTATACAAGTTTATATTTTATTTTTGATAAATTAACTATGATTTTCATGTAACTATTTTTTTAAATATTTTTTATGAATTACATATAATTTTTTGTGGCAATTTTACTCATTGCTTATAAAATATTAATGACATACTTCAAATACTGAAATTTAAAATTATTGATGACGTTAAAAATGAAGGTAGCGGTATCATTCATTATCAAATTATTTAAAAATATTTTTTGTTAAAAAAAATTAATACTCTTAATCATAAATTTTATAAGAAGAACTAATTGTTTGAGGTTCATTTTAATAAATTTACTTTTTTCTTAATTTTGTACAAAACTAAGTTAAATCATCACATTATTTAGAACATTTTTTTCTTTTTTTTAATGGAATTATAAGTATTTTACATATTTTAAATCATGTTATTATAAAATATCAAATTTCTTGAGTTTGGGCTCAGGCTCAGCACGGACCTTATAAAACTAATATATATATTTTACCTTACAAGTCTTTAACTTTGAGAATTGAGATAATCTGATTTCTTTCTTGTGTGTATATATATAAAAAGAAAGATATGATGATTTAGGTTTCAAGGAATCCTATTTCCTTGCAGCAAAGGGAAGCTATATTTTACTCTTTGTAATAATTATATATGTGAAGAAGCAGTCATTTTCTTTGTACGTTGAACTAGCTTTAAAAAAATCATTTATGTTTTACCATATTGAATTAACCTGTTTTTATTGCATGGATTGTTCTACCTTTTTTAATGATTTTGTGTGTTCTATCTCTGACGGGTTCTCATGTTATCAAAAAATTTTTGAAACATTTACCGATGGTGGAGAAATATTTATTCAAAGGAGTTTAATGAAACTGCTTTAGAGAAATTTGTCTTTTTTTTAAAAAAAAAAAAAGGTTTTTTATGGTCTTAGGATCTTTTTCTCTCAAACCGTAATCATATATGTGGAGCACTCATTTGATACTTAAAACTAGCTAGTTTTTTTTAAATCATTTATTCTATCTATTTAGTTTTTCTCTCAAGATTTTTGTGCATATATCCCTTTGGTTAAATGGTGAATTTTGATTTTGTAAGATTTTCAAAAGCAAAAAACTAGATTACTTTCTATGACAGAGAAATAAGTTTTTGTTTCACTCCTTAAACAGTTTTTCTGTCCTTTTTCATAATGTGGTTAATAGCTTTTTCGCTTTCACGTTTGAAGCTTATGATGTCTTAATTTCAATTCCAAAAAGAAGAGAAAGAAAACATATGTCCTAAAAGATGCGTGCCTTGATTAGTTGATCTTGTTTTGAAATTGAATTGTTTTCAATTATTACTGATTTTGCTTTAGTGAGTCAATTTTAAATTGGAATATTCTAATACGTTACAGACATAAGAAACTAAAAGAAGAGGATACTACTATTTGTGAATTCCAATATGATGCAGTGATCATGAATATGCATTTGGAGAAATTTTTTAAAAATATTTGTCGATGTTTTGGAAATTTGCTCTTAATTTTTTATGGTTTAGGTTCTTTATTTTTTTTTCAAACAAAAACATACATGTGTAAAGCACTATCTTAGGCGTATGTATACGCTAAGTGTCATTATCTGCGTGCATTTAGCTTAGTTTTGAGGATAAATTACTGTGCTTAATGAAGTATAAAGTGTTCTTTGTGTATTTGTGTGTTAAGTTGCATGTTTAGAATGTTTAAGGTCCATTTGAAACAATTCGAGAGAAAAAATGATCAAATAAAGATTAGATGAGATCACAAGTTAGGTCGACTGAAGCTATGGTTATTCTTGTGAAATTTTTATTGGCTTTATTGAGTTATGTGGCCTAATATTTGTTATTATGAGATTTTTTAGGAGACCATTGGAACATCTATGGAAGCTAAATGAAGCCTACAAACAAGCCACAAAGAGTCAGGAAATAAGGAACGGTAGACGAGGAGCATACGACAAAGATTGGACGGAATCCCATGTTGAGGAGCTAGCCCATGGGCTGCACTCCCCAAGGCATGGGACTAGGTCATGCATTTTACCCCTCACTGTTTTGAGCTACTGGTTGGGCCATGCAATGGCCATGCGATGCAAGGCCCCCCCAACAACTAAAACCTGGTTTTTCACTTAGTTTAAGTTGAGGGTAAAGTGGTCAATGCTTATATTTCGTATAGGGCATCTTATGGATGAACTAAAGGGCTATATAAAGAGTACTTAGCCACATTTATAACATGCCTTTGGAATAACAAATGATTGGAGAGAGGAGAAGGTATCAAGAGCTCTACACTAGGGTTTTTCTTTATTTAACTTCTGTTTTCTTGCAGTTTTACTTCTGAACTCATTAATGGTCGATGTTTATATGATTATGATAAACATCCTCTTTCTAGGATTGAGGCTATAAACATGATTATTTATCATATGCTGAAGTTGGTTAAAGTAAAATATCATATTTCGTTGTTCTTATGTTCTTGTACATACTATTCTATTGATTTGCAACCTTTAGAATATATCTATATTTCATTTGTGATCCCGGAACAAGTAACATTAGATTAGAATGTGGAACATAAGGAATGAGTTCTTATTTTTTAGATAAATTAAAGATAAGATATTTAGTTAGGATAGGAAATACCTAATTTGTTCCGTTTGGCTCAAATACGGGATGAAATATAAATGCGTTTGAATTAGTTCCCACATCCTCAATCAACGATGTAGTTGTGAGACTAATTTAAATAGATGATTAAAGGCTCGAAAGATCAGAATTATGATATTTACCCCATGAATCAACAATCAAGACAAATAACTTAACTAATGAGATTGTATAGCTTTACATGAATGTTCAAGATGCCTTAGCCCTGAATCCTCCTAATTATTATTTCCAAAACTTTTAATATTTGTTATTGGTCATTGTTACTTTTGAAATAACAAAACTGAAATTCTAATTGGTTGTAAATCGTACCCGTTTAACGTCAATAGTAATATTTGAATTGAATTTTCTGCTAAATTTCAAGTCCCTAGGAGATCGATATTCGGCTCACAAGAGCCATTTTATTACTTGCATGACCACATACACTTGCATGTGTTGTTGGACGTAATAAGTTTTTGGCACCATTGCCAGGGACTTAAAAAATTAGCAATCTTCTAATTTTTAGTTTTACTATTTTATTTGATGAGTGCTAAGAACTTGGTCCTAACTATTGAATTTACAAGTATAGGATTGAATCCTACGCAAGATGCAAGGAAGAGTGATTTGGTTGAACTACATCCCGAATCTAAGTAATGCTTGAACTAATTGAGGAGAGAAACAACACTTCTCTATCCAATCTTGCAAGTTCAACTAGGCGAGACCATTTTTGTAGCAATGGGTGATGAACAACCAGCCTGCAAGACAGTGTGCGAAGTGGCAAGTCCACTTGAAACCAATGTAACTTCTAATATTCTCACACTAAATACAGGAGGAAGATTTGATCTTAAATAGAACATGATGAAATTGTTGCACACAAGCAAACAATTTATAGGCTTGTCACATGAGGATCCACAGGTCCATCTTTAGAATTTTCTAGAGATCCGTGACAAATTCATTCGTACGAGAGTCTCTACAGGTTACATGAGACTCACTCTTTTCTTCTTCTCACTCTTGGGAGAAGCAAAGAAATGGCTGAAGGAAAAATCTTAAAATTCAATCACAACTTTAGATGACTTGGCAAAGAAGTTCCTTATTCGATTCTTTCTATCTGAGAAAATTATAAGGTTGAGGAGTGAGATCTTAAGTTTCAAGCAGAATCTAGACAAAAATTTCTACCATCCATGGGAAGATTCAAGTCTCTTCTTAGAGATTTCCCTCACCACCAACAGAAAAATGAGGTATTTGCTCATATTTTGTAGAAAGTCTTAAAAATAACACAAAGATTTTGCTAGATTCAATGGAAAGTGGTCATTCTTTGGTGAAAACCTATGATGAGTTATATACTCTCCTCAACCATATCTCACAATGTAATCTAGAGTGGCAGGGTGATGTATCCAGAAGTATGGTGAAAAAGCCTGCAGGTATGATTGAGGCAGATAGTATCACAATATTGGATGCATAGTTGGACATTTTTAAAAAAACAGATAATGACACAGTTCAACAAGTAGAGTGTAAATCAACCTCCGACCTAGGTTAATGTAGTTCACCAGGTTCAGACTTAGTGTGAAGTTTATGGTAGCAGTGGTCACTCTGCAAACTTATGTAGAGAAAATTAGGAGTCAGTGAATTTTGTAGCCAATGGACAAAAAGAAAATCAAAATTATGGTAATACCTACAATCTTAAGACCTCGTAAGATCCTGTCTCAATTCAGCTTACCATTGTATATAAAAGGGGTCCAAAAGTTAGAAAATTTTACTAAGTGTTAGGACTTAGTCATTTCCAAAACCCCCTTCAAATTTGATGAATTTATTTTCAACCTTCCCCATCTTAGAATGTTGATTTTAAAATTGATTCATGATCGGAAATGTCAAAGGTGCATCTCGGGTGAGTTTCAAATTTTTTAGATGAGAGTAAGGGCATGTTTGTATTTCTAAAACAATAGCAGCATCGGGATAAGCCCGCGGTGCATGCTCCATTTCACCCCTGGGGATGAGCACGTTATAGCCCGCGGTGTGCGTCCAGTCCGACTGACCAAAGCCCGTGACACGTGCTCCATTGCGCGCCCTTAAATTCCAAGATTCATTCACATTTTTCCAAAGGAATTTGGGTCTTTTCCCTTTACCCATTTTGTCCATAACACGGGATTAAGGGTCCCAAAAGGAAAAATTGATCATTCTATTCATAATTCTGTCAAAAGAAAACAATCCTCTCTCAAGTACAAACCCTAGACTCTTCAAAATTCAAGCTCAAAACTTCAAGAAACCACAAAGAAATATTATGAATTCTTCAATCAAGGTATGTGTGATGTTCATTCATGGGTCCTTTTCACCCATAGAGTCCAAGAATCCATTTTCAAGATTAAAGTCATGATTTTTACATGTTATTATGATTTATCTTCATAAAGTTATAATGAATCTTGATTATGAATAATGTTTACCATGTGTTTTTGTTAGAAATTGTCCTTGACATATTTGAATGATGATGTTCGCATGTTAAATCCTAAATCCAAGACTTTTAGTATTTCAATTATGTTAGAACCACATGTTTTAAATATTATCATGCTTAATCCTATGAATTTCAAGTGTTTGATGAAATGCCTAAATGATTGGGTTTTGAACAAGGACTACTTATTATGTTTTCGAAGCTTTAATATATTCCTATTGTTATTGTTATTGAGTCTCGTGGGTTCTGAATACCCAAAATTTAGTTGTTTACCTAGTTTTCAGTATATACAGAATGATTTTAGTTATAACATGAGCAATATCATTCAGTCAGTAATATGGTCAGTTGTGAGTCCAATTAAGCTCAGTTCAGTCCAGTAATCAGTGTCTTTCGGTTGGGAGTAAAACTTAGCACCGAGTGAACGTAGGGATGGAATCTCCCCCATCAGTAGGCATGAGGCACTTGTATCCCCCATCATTAGGCATGAGACATTAGTAGCATTCCCTAGGTTCCAGACCTATGACACCACTATAGACTTTGAGGGGTCCCTTATCAGTTAGGCATGACACCCTCGTCCTTTGGAATATCAGATTAGTAGATCCACGCAGCCAATATTAGTACCCGTGGCATGGTACTGATGCCCTTCCAACTGGGGTTACGGGCTGGACCCTTATAGTACATTAGGGCATGTTGGTTATAGATAGCTCCCACGGTCTCAGTTTAGTATTCAGTACAGAGTTCAGTTTCAGGTTTGCTTGACCATAGCATACAACTCTCAGTTATTCAGTTTCAGTATTTTAGTTTATAGACTATATTAGAATCATATTTTATGCTCGTTCATTCTTTCTCAGATTTTACAGCTTTTATGCATTCATACTCAATTATCTCATATATGTAATTCAACTATTATCTCATGCATATAACCCATACATTTTAGCCAAACCTCATCACACATCCATTACATTCAAAGTAATGAATGCATAGTTGTTTCTTGACCTATGATGTCCAGGTTCCCGAACGTACTTAGACATTTCAGCGCATCAATAGCAGTAGCAGTGGTGAGTCCTCATATATCGAGGTCCGTTTATATTTATCTTAGTCTTTCAGCTCAATAATCAATCGAAGTTAGTTGGGGGCTCGTCCCATCAACACCTCAGTCAGTTAGAGGCTTTTCAAACTATTTCAGACAGTTAGTCAGTTTACTAGTTGTTATTATCAGTCTTCTCAGTATTATTTTTAGATGCTTTCAGAACTATGATTATAATTTCATGCTTGAGTATTTAAAACCTTTTGTCATTTTTAGTTAAATTCTGCACGTGTTATTTTTTATCCATTTTGTTCAGTGCTCACAGCAGGTACCAGCTCATGGGTTAGCTTGTGGTATCTCGGGACCATAAGCACCATATGGCATCCAGGGTGTATTTTGGGGTATTACAAACTTGGTATCAGAGCCTAAGGATTTATAGTGTCCAAGAGAGTCTGAAATCCATGTTGAGTAGAGTCTTGTGCATGGGTGTGAAGTGCGCCACACTTATGGAAAAGAGGCCTCATGGTGTTTTAGAAAAAAATATTCCTTCTTTCTGTGTTTATTTCGTATGAAAGAGCATGAGATCTATTTAAAATCTCTTTCTAATTCAATATTCCTTCCATTTATATAACATTCCTTCCAGAATGAATAACGAAAGAAGAAACAAAAATCAACCTGCACCTCCGTCCGTTCAGAAAGATCCCTTGAATGAGCATGTCTCTCATGTTGAGTTTAGAGTTGCATTCACTACTTTAGCCCATTTAGTAACAGCTCAGAATAACCAGCTAGCTACTTTCCCAACCAATTCAGTGGCTAATACTACCACAGCTAGGATTTGGGACTTCACCCAAATAAATCCTCCTTTGTTTTCGGGATCCAAGTCTAATGAGGGTCCGCAAGAGTTCCTTGACATGGTTCAAAAGGTAATAAATACTATGGGCGTGACTTCTAGTAAGAGTACAGAGTTGGCATCTTACCAGTTATAGGATGTAGCTCACACCTGGTTTAAGTAGTGAAAGGGGGATAGAGGCATAAATACAGGGCCTATAGAATGAGAGGAATTTTCTATAACTTTTTTAGACAGATTCTTCCCTTTGGAATTGAGAAAATCTAAGATACTGGAGTTTATTAATTTGAAGCAGGGTAGTATGAGTGTAAATGAGTATTCGCTTAATTTTACTAAGTTGTCAAGGTATGATCCTCATGTGGAGTCTGATAACAGGTCTAGGATGAGTAAGTTTATCTTTGGTGTAGCTGATAGCGTGGTCAAGGAGTGTAGGACCGCGATATTGATTAATGAGATAGAATTTTCTAGGTTGATGGTCCATTCTCAGCAAATTGAGGAATAGAAGGTTAAGGAGAAAGAAAGAAAGAAAGAACAAGAGGGATAGGACAGGTAGTTTCAACTTTGCTCAGTCAAAGTCGGAAGGTGGTAACCGTCCTCATTTCTTTCAGAAATCTTCTACCCCATTTCCATCCTTAGCTAGTGCTCCAGTGCCAAAGTTCAGAAATGGTAACCATGATAGGGCGCCAGGACCTAAGATTCAGGGTAGTGTGAACAGTGGTTGGAATAATCCACTTTGTTAGAAGTGTGGTAAAAATCATCAAGGTGTGTGTAGCGCTGGAAGTGATATGTGTTTTGGATATGGCAAGCCAGGCCACAAGATGAGAGTGTCCAACAGGTATATAGAAAGGTAGGAATGATCACCAGCAGGGTCAGGCTAACTCTTCAGCAGCACTAGCAGGTCGCCCAACTCAGCAGGGAGACACTTCCAGTGCCACCAGTGGTCAGTGAAAAAATATATTATATGCCCTCCAATCCCATCATGATCAGGAAAGTTCTCCAGATGTGGTTACAATTACATTACAAGTCTTTCATTTATATGTTTATGATTTGTTAGATCTCAGGGCTTTACTCTCTTTTGTAATCCCTTATATAACTATCAACTTTGGAGTCAGTCCAAAAACTTTAGCTGAACCCTTCTCAATGTCTACCCTAGTAGGTGCCTCAATTGTAGCCAGATAGGTATATAGGAGCTGTCCGGTCACAATATCCTAGAAAGTCACTTCAGTTGATCTTGTGGAGTTAGAGATAACTGATTTTGATGTCATTCTCATTATGGATTAGCTCCACTCACGCTATGCTTCAGTTTATTGTAGAAACAAAGTTGTATAGTTTTAATTTCCAGATAAACCAGTGATTGAATGGAAGGGTAGTACTTCAGCGCTTAGGGGTCAGCTTGTTTCGTACCTTAGAGCGAGAAAAATGATATCCAAGGGGTGTGTATACCATTTTGTTCGAGTAAAACACTCTAATTCTGAGACACCCAATCTCGAGTCAGTTTCAGTAGTGAGGGAATTTCCAGATGTGGTCCCCGAAGACCTTTCCGAGGTTCCTCCCGAAAGGAAAATTGACTTTGGAATAGACCTTCTTCCAGATACACAACCTATCTTTATTCCTCCATATATAATGGATCCAATTGAGATTAAAAAGTTGAAAGAACAATTGAAAAATCTCCTAGACAAGGGATTCATAGTGTTTCCCCATGGGGCGCTCCGTCAGCTAAACAAAGTCACAATCAAGAATAAGTTTCCACTCCCTAGAATTGATGACTTCTTCAACCAACTCCAGGGTGCCAGTTATTTCTTTAAGATAGACCTCAAATCTGGCTATCATCAGCTCAGAGTTAGAGAATGTGACATTCCAAAAATAGCTTTAAAAACTCGATATGGTCACTTCGAGTTTCTAGTCATGTCCTTTAGACTAACGAACGCTCCAACAACTTTTATGGACTTGATGAATCGAGTGTTCAAGAATTACTTGGATATGTTCATCATAGTCTTCATTGATGATATTCTTGTATATTCTCGTAGTGAAAACGATCATGCAGACCACCTCAGAATTGTATTGCAGACTCTTAGAGCCCATTAGTTGTTCACCAAATTTAGTAAGTGCAAATTTTAGCTAAGATCAATAGCTTTCCTTGGCCATATTATTTCCATAATAGCATTAGAGTTGACCCTCAAAAGATTGAAGCAGTAAGAAACTGAACTAGACCCATCTCTCCATTAGATATTAGGAGTTTTTTGGGTTTGGTCAGCTATTACCGATGGTTTGTTGAAAGGTTTTCATCTATTGAGTCCCCCATGTACAGATTGACCGAGAAGAAAGTCAATTTTCAGTGGTCAAATTCTTGTGAGAAGAGTTTTCAAGAGTTGAAGACTCGACTTACCTCAGCCCCAATTTTGACCTTGTCAGATGGTTCAAATGGTTTTATTGTTTACAGTGAAGCTTTTAGAGTTGGATTAGGTTATGTTTTGATGAAAAGAGGTAAGGTCATAGCATATGCCTCTAGACAACTTAAACCCCATGAAAATAATTATCCTATCCATGATCTTGAGTTGGCAGCTGTTGTGTTTTTCTTAAAGATTTGGAGGCATTATTTGTATGGGGTTCATGTTGATGTGTTCACAGAGCACAAATGTTTGTAGTATGTGTTTTTGCAAAAAAATTAAATCGTTGTCAGATAAGATGGTTAGAATTGATGAAAGATTATGTTATGAGGATGTTGTATCATCCGAGCAAGGACAATGTAGTGGAAGATTCCCTTAGTATGTTGTCTATGGGTAGTGTTTCTCATGTTGAGAATGATAAGAAAAAGTTAGTTCAGGTTGTTCATCAGTTAGCTAGGCAACGTGTTCTTTTGGTTGATTCAGCTGAGGGTAGTGTATGGGTTCAGAATAGTTCAGAGTCTTCTTGGGTGGCTAAAGTAAAAGAAAAGCAAGATAGGGATCCCATTCTAGTTAAGTTGAAGGAGTTAGTCAGAGATCAGAAAGTAGAGGTTTTCTCCCAAGGAGGAGATGGTGTGTTGCGATGTCAGGGTAGGTTGTGTGTATCGTGCGTTGATGGGTTGAGTTAAAGAATCCTTGTAGAAGTACATGATGTGCACTATTCTATTCACCCAGGAGCCACTACGATGTACCATGACTTGCGAGAAATCTATTAGTGGAGTGGTATGAATAGGGATATTGTAGAGTTTGTAGCTAAGTGCTCAAACTGTCAGCAAATTAAGGTTGAGCACCAGAGGCCTAGTGGTACATTGCAGGAGTTCAACATTCCCACTTGGAAGTGGGAAGATGTGAACATCGATTTTGTGACAGGGTTTCCCCATTCGCATCTTCAGCATGACTCAGTTTTGGTTATTATAGAAAGAATAACCAAATTAGCAGATTTCTTGCCAGTTCATACTTTCTATACAGCCGAGGACTATGCCAAGATCTATATTAGAGAGTTTCTCAGATTGCACGAAGTTCCATTGTCTATTATTTTAGATAGAGGTACTCAGTTTACCTCTCACTTTCAGAAAGGTCTTGTTACCCAAGTTCATCTCAGTACTACTTTTCACCCTCAGATAGATGGTCAGGTAAAGAGGACCATTCAGTAACTAGAGAACATGTTGAGAGCTTATGTTATCAACTTTAAGGGTACTTGGGATGATCACTTGCCTTTGATTAAGTTTGCCTACAATAATAGTTATCACTCCAGTATTCAGATGGCTCTATTTGAGTCTCTCTATGGGAGGAGATGTAGATCTCCTATAGGTTCATTTGAAGTAGGTGAGGCTAATTTGGTAGGACCAGATTCGATGTTTGATGCGATATAAAAGGTTCATTTGATCAGGGAGAGGCTTAAGAAAGCCCAAAGTCGTCAAAAATCCTATGCAAATGTGCGTGGACGAGATCTTGAGCTTGCAGTTGGGGATTTGGTGAATTTTAAAATCTTTTCCTAGAAGGGAGTGAAGAGATATTGCAAGAAGGGGAAACTCAGTCCCCTATATGTTGGCCCTTACAAAATCATAAGTCATTATAGGAAGGTAGCGTATGAGCTTTAGTTTCTTGCATATTTGGTATCCTTTAAGCCAGTATTCCATATTTCTTTATTAAAGAAATGTATTGGTGATCCAGCTGTAGTTATTCCTTTAGAAAGTACAAATGTTCAAGATAGCCTTTCTTATGAAGAAATCCCAGTCAAAATCCTAGATCGTCAGATTCTTAGACTAAAGAACAAGGAAGTTCCCTTGGTCAAAGTTCTTTGGCGGAACCAGTCTGTTGAGGGAGCCACTTGGGAAGTAGAAGCATACATAGAAACCAAGAACTCTCACCTTTTCTCCGCAAACCCAGACTCAGCTTAAGGTAACTATTCTCCAAAGATTTTCTATTTTCAATTCTAAGTTCCAGCCATGTAATCATCTTCATGTCATCGCATGCATTCATAAATCAGATCAGTCATTCATCATATTTCAGCTTCAGTCATGTGATCGTGTTTTTAGTTATGCATATTCAGTATGTAATCTCAATTTCTCAGTATTCTCAGCTTAATCGGTCTTATTCGAGAATGAATGGTCCTAAGGGAGAGATATTGTAAGACCCCGTATGATCCTAGCATAAATCAGCTTACCATTGTATGTGAAAGGGGTCCTAGAGTTAGAAATTTTCACTAAGTGTTAGGACTTAGTCATTTCTAAAACCCCCTAAAACTTTGATTTATTTATTATTGACCTTCCCATCCTTAGAATGTCGATTTTAAAGTTGATTCATGATTGAGGTTATCAAAGGTGCATCTCGGGTAAGTTTTGGAATTTTCAAACGAGCGTAAGGGTATGTTTGGATTTCCAAAACAATATAAGCACCAGGATAAGACCGTGGCACGTGATCCATTTCACCCCTAGGGGTGCCCGCAGCGCGCAGTGCAGTCCGACGGACCAAAGCACACTGCGCGTGCACCATCGCGCGACCTTAAATTCCAGCTTTCAATCATATTTTTTCAGGGCATTTAGGTCTTTTCCCTTCACCTATTTGGTCCATAACACGGGATTGAGGGTCCTAAAAGGCAAATTGATCATTCTATTCACAATTCTCTCAAAAGAAAACAATCCTCTCTCAAGAACAAACCCTAGCCTCTTCAAAATTCAAGCTCAAAGCTTTAAGAAACCACCAATAACTTTCATGAATTGTTCAATTAAGGTATGTGTGATGTTCATTCATGGGTCCTTTTCACCCATGGATTCCAAGAATCCGTTTTTAAGTTTAAAGCCATGATTTTTACATGCTATTATGAGTTATCTTCATGAAGTTATTATGAATTATGTTTACCATATGTTTTTGTTTGAAATTGTCCTTGACATGTTTGAATGATGATGTTTGCATGTTAAATCCTAAATCTATGATTTTTAGTATTTCAATTATGTTAGAACCACATGTTTTAACTATTCTCATGCTTAAGCCTATGAATTTCAAGTGTTTGATGAAATGCCTAAATGGTTGAGTTTTGAACAAAGACTACTTACTATATTTTTGAAGCTTCAGTATGTTCCTATTGTTACTGTTATTGAGTCCCCGGGGTTATGAATACCAAAAATTTAGCTGTTTACCTAGTTTCCAGTAGCTACAGAATGATTTTAGTTATACCATGAGCAATATCATTCAGTCAGTAATATAGACAGTTGTGAGTCCAATTAAGCTCAGTTCAGTCCAATAATCAGTGTCTTTCAGTTAGGAGTAAAACTTAGCACCGAGTAAACATAGGGATGACATCTCCTCCGTCAGTAGGCATGAGGCACTTGTCTCCCCTGTCAGTAGGTATGAGATGTTAATAGCAGTCCCTAGGTTCCAGACCTACGACGCCACCGTAGACTTTGAGGGGTTCCTTGTCATTTAGGCATGGCACCCTCTGTAATGCCTCGAAATCTGATCCCGATATGTCACACGGTGCTCAAGACTACGATTAGCCTTAACCTAACCTGTTTGCATACTACTGAGCCTGAATGTTATAATAATTGAAATATAGACATAAAAATCATGCTAGAATACGGAAACTATTTGTAATATCTAAGAATTATCTTAACCTAACATTTGAAACATCAAAACTGAATAATCTGCATCAAAACTAGTAGTCTGATAAGCCTCTACTACTAATAACTATAGAGTCACTAGGACAAACCCCCAGCTAACATGAACTGTCTGAAAGGAAATGCTAAAAGTTCATAAACTGATAAACTGCAAAATCTGAATGGATAGAATAAGTCCCCGAAATATGTGGACTCACCAACTGGATTATAGATGGAGATGCTCGAACTACTCACGCTGCTGATACTGAGAACCAGTACCTATATTATGAGACAATGTAGCACATATACATATATGTGGATCAGTACTTTGAGGATGTACTGAGTATATGGGGGTGATATACATAACTAAACCATAATCTCATAGTCATCATTTATAAAACAATGCATGTAAATGTAAATGACTCACATAAGCTGGAATGTCTGAAATGCTAAAAATAACTGTCATGAATAACAATTCATACTTTATGAATCCAGTGTGCCATAACATTTAGTTCTAAAAGTTGTACTCATATTTTCCCTTTATACCATTATGTCTAAGTGTAGAAGGACTCACTATTGAATCTGAAATCTGAAAGCTGAAATCTGAAGCTATTATCTTTTCCGTAAGGTATGATCTAAGTAAAACTATTGAGTCTTTACACTTAGTTTTCTAAAAGCTTTTTATATTCTAAAATCTGTAGTCTGTAAGCTTTAAAACTTTAGGGGAAAATACTTTATCTGAAAAGTTGAATATCTTTTACTAGTAGGGAGGTTCTCTTAACCGACATAAACCATGCGAGCTACATGGAGTCCAACGTCTCATCCTCTGAAGGAAGAAACCTCACATTGGGGAGAGGTGTCATGCTCTTTCCAGGGAGTATAACCTCAGCTAAAGTGATCACTAGCTTAGCTCACTATGGAATCTGAATCTAAATCCTATGGTGGCACATAGTTCTAGGGCATGAGACCTTGAAATCATACCCAACTTGGTGCTAAATACTACTCTTGTTAATTTTCTACGCTAATCTCATTGGAAGTCCACTTTAAAACTCGCATAAGGGTTTATTATGAAACTAGTTATGCATTTATCTGAATCAATCTGTAAATGAAACTATTTGGCTTTCTAAAATCTATAATAAATCTATAAAGTGGATTCTAAAACTAATCTGAGTATCAAAAGATCCAAACTTTATTGTAAATCTGATATAATCAACTCATAAGATGCTTAAAGCATCATTTTTCTCAAAATCTTAACATATAAACTTGGGGCTTAAAAACCCATGTATCAAACTCATGTCAAAATATCATAGTAATCATGCTTTACAATAAAACAATGATGATTCATCTCAAAATCTAGAAATTTCTACAATAAGCATGAAAGTATGTAAATAAACATGCAATTCAACTTCAAAGTATCTTAAAACTCATAATCTTTGCAAATAGAAATAATGGGTATGAACCCTAATTCAAATCTCATGTAATTTCAGTCAAATTCATGTAAATTTGTAATTGAAAATTAATTTTGGTCACAAGGATGAAAGAAGATCCTTGTTGAAAAACCCCACATACCTTAATTGATGCTTAGATGAAGAAATCTTGAATCTTGGATTCCTATTGAGTTCTTGATGATGGGTTCTTGGCGTTCTTGCTTTTGAAATCCTTAATTTGGAGCTTTCTTGGAAAATCTATGGAGGATTTTGATTTCTTGTAGAAGAAGCTCTTGGTTTCTAGGGTTTTAGTTTTGAAGAGGATGATGAATAATGAGCATAATAGGCTTAGGATATGATTAATCTTGTGTTTTTGACATATTGGGGCTTGGAATTTGTCCAAAATACCCTTTTAAAATGCCTAAATAAAGCTGGAAAAATCTAACTGGGTCCCGATTTAATGGTCCACCGCGATGCGCTACTATCGTGGTGGCTCACTGAAAATTGACGACTGAGAAATTGGGGACCTCCGCGACGCGGAGCTATCGCGTCGTCCCACTGGATTTTACCAATTGGGACCTGGAACTTCAACGAGACACGCCACCATCGTGGTGCACAATAGTAATGCCATTTTGGCCTTCGACGCGACACACCACTATAGCGTTGGACTACTGGAAATTGACAAATAGGAAAATGGACCTCTCCGTGATGCGCCAGTATCGCGGAGATCCACTAGAAAATGACAATTATGAATTTAACCATCTCCGTGATGCGGTGACTGCCCAGGTGACACACTGTCAACTTAAAGTCGTTATAACTCCTTCACCGAGTGTCGAAATTCAGCGAATTTGGTATCGATGGAAAGATTATTCAATTCCCCACACCATGGGAACTCTAAATCTGAATAATTCCACACAAAATAATTAATATTTACTTTGGTAGCTCTTCCTTAACATTTTAGGGATGAATCTAAGATAAGAGAAGTTTAGGGTATTACAATATCTCCCTCTTGGGAACATTCATCCTCGAATGTGGCTAGTTAAACTGGAATTTCTGAGGAATCTGAGGCTATAAACTGTCATTCATAACTGAAATAAACTGAATGACTGAATCTCAAATATAATGAGCTACTGAACTGATCTGAAAGTGCATGAATTCTCATGAAAATAACTATATAGCTGAATCTGAGAATGAGGAAAAGAACTGAACGAAGGAAACTATTACCTTCGGCTGAATATGAGTTCTTGGAGAAGAGATGAGGATACTTGGTATGCATGTATAGTTTTGCTTCCCAAGTAGCACCCTCAACGGATTGATTTCTCCACAGGACTTTGACCAAGGGAACTTCTTTGTTCCTTAGTCTACGAATCTGACGATCAAGAATCTCTACTGGAACTTCTTCAGATTCTTGATCCTCTAGAGGAACTACAATAGCTGAATTGTCCATGCATTTCTTTAACAAGGATATATGGAATATCGGATAAACTGAGGACAAATTTGCAGGTAGCTCAAGCTCATACACTACCTTCCCAACACGACTCAAAATACAAAAGGGACCAATATAGTGGGGACTAAGCTTCCCCTTCTTGCCAAATCTCTTCACCCCTTTCATGGGTGAAACTTTCAAATACACTAGATCATCAACCTCAAACTCAAGATCTCTTTTTCTCTCATCCGCTTAAGATTTCTGACGACTCTGGGCTGCTTTCAGTCTCTCCCTAATCAACTGAACTTTCTCCATGGCTTCAAATACCATGTCAGGCCCAATCAAAGTGGCCTCACCCACTTCGAACCAACCAATTGGCAACCTACATCTTCGCCCATAAAGAACCTCAAACATAGCCATCTGAATGCTAGCATGGTAACTATTATTACAAGAAAACTCAATAAATGGAAAATGCTCATCCAAACTACCTTTGAAATCAAGGACACAAACTCTCAACATATCTTCTAAAGTTTGAATGATCCTCTCTTCCTGACCATCTGTCTGCGGATGTAAAGCTGAACTGAGATGAACTTGGATACCAAGACCCTTCTGAAAAGCTCTCCAAAACTGAGAGGTAAACTGAGTACCCCTATCTGAGATGATGGACAAAGGAACTCCATGCAATCTAACCATCTCTCGAATATACAACTTAGCATAATCTTCAGTCGTATAGGATGTGTGAACTGGCAAGAAATGGGCTGACTTAGTCAATCTATCTATAATAACCCAAATCGAATTATGATGACGACGCAAATAGGGTAAACCAATCACAAAATCCATATTCACCTCTTCCCACTTCAAAGTAGAGATACCAAACTCTTGCAACGTACCACCAAGTCTTTGGTACTCTACCTTAACATGTTGACAAGTTGCAAACTTAGCTACAAACTCTTCTATATATATCTCTCTTTATACCATTCCACCAATAGATTTCCCACCAGTCGCGGTACATCTAGGTAGCACCGGGATAAATAGAATACCGCGCACCATGCGCTTTCGTCATAATCTGCTGCCTCAAATTATCAACACAAAGCAAATCTATTTTGGAATCTCAACATGCCATATCCCCCTTGGGAGAAAACCTCTACCTTTTGGTCTTTAACAGACTCCTTCAATTTGACCAAACTAGAATCCATATCTTGTTTCTCCTTCACTTCCGAAACTAGGGAGTATTCGGAACTACTTTGAACCCAAACATCCCCTTTAGCTGAATCAACCAATATAACATCCAATCTAGATAAATGATGAACTTCCCGAGCTAACTCTTTCTTATCATCCTCCACATGATCAACACTACCATAGACAATCTACTAAGGGCGTCTGCCACTACATTGGCCTTGCCCGGATGATACAACACACTCATATCATAATCCTTCAACAATCCTAACCATCTTCTATGATGAAACTTCAACTACCTCTGGGTAAAGACATACTAAAAACTTTTGTGATCCATAAACACATCAACGTGCACACCATACAAATAATATCTCCAGATTTTCAAGGCAAACACCACAACAGTTAATTCAAGATCATGGGTTGGCTAATGTTTCTCATGAGGCTTAATTTTTCTAGAGGCATAGGCTATTCCTCACCTCTCTACATCAGCACACAACCCAAACCAACTAAAGAGGCATCACAACACACCACAAAATCATCTGTACTATCAGGTAATGCTAGGACTGGGGCTGAAGTGAGTCAGTCTTCAACTCCTGAAAACTCTTCTCGCAGGAATCTGACCACTAGAACTTAACTTTTTTTGGGTCAATCTAGACATAGGAGATGCAATAGATGAGAAACCTTCAACAAAACAATGGTAATAGCCAGCTAGACCCAAGAAACTCCTAATGTCTGATGGAGAGATAGGTCTAGGTCAATTTCTCATAGTTTCTATCTTTTGGGGATCAACTCTAATTGCATCGACGGAAAAAATATGACCAAGGAAGGCTACTGTTCTTATCCAAAATTCTCACTTCCTAAACTTGGCGAACAACTGGTGATCTCTGAGAGTTTTCAACACAATTCTAAGATGGTCTGCATGATCATCCTCACTTCAAGAGTAGACAAGGATATAATCTATAAAGACTATAACAAACATGTCCAGATACGGTTTGTTCACTCTGTTCATCAAGTCCATGAAGGCTGCTAGGGCATTGGTTAGCTCGAAGGACATGACTAGAAACTCAAAATGACCATAAAGGGTTCTGAAAGCTGTCTTTGGAATATCACATTCCCTTACTTTAAGCTAATGATAGCCGGACCTAAGGTCTATTTTGGAGAAATAACTTGCACTATGTAATTGATCAAACAAGTCATCAATTCTAGGAAGAGGATATTTGTTCTTGATTGTGACCTTATTTAGTTGACGATAGTCAGTGCACATACGGAAAGAACCATCTTTCTTTTGCACGAATAGGATGGGAGCGCCCCATGGAGAAACACTAGGCCTTATGAAACCTTTATTTAGGAGATCTTTGAGTTTCCCCTTCAACTCCTTAAGATCTGCGGGAGCCATATGGTAGGGAGGGATAGAAATAGGCTGAGTATCAGGAAAAAGGTCAATTCTAAATTCTATCTCTCTATCGGGAGGTACCTCAGAAGATCTTCTGAAAAAAACTCAAGAAACTCATTAACTACATTGACTGACTAAATAGTTGGAGTCTCAGACTTAGTGTCTTTAAATCAAACAAGATGATAAATACATCCTTTAGAGATCAACTTTCTGTCTTTAAGATGAGATATAAAATGTCTTTGGGGGGACACTGAATTACCTGACCACTCAAAGACTGGCTCATCTGGGAACTAAAACTTCACGACACGGGTGTGACAATCTATAGAGGAATAACAGGAATGGACCCAATCCATACCAAGAATAAGATCAAAATCAACCATGTCTAACTCTATCAAATCTACGAACATGACTTAATGAAGGACAGTGATAGGACATTTTTTATAGATTTATTTAGCGATAACTAACTCACCTACTAGAGTATAAACCAAGAAGGGATCAGGGATCTTTTTAGAATTTATCTCAAAATTTATTGCAACTAATGGGGTCACATAAGATAAACTCGATCCAAGGTCTAACAACACATAAGCATCAAGATGAAAGACACGAAGCATACTAGTAACAACATCTGGTGAATCTTCCTGCTCCTGGCGGGATGGTAAATCATAGAACCAATTCTGGCGCTGACCTCCACTGGTACTAGATGATGCACCCTGAGGAGAAACTGGGCGACCTAAAGGAGCTGGTGCACTAGTTGCCTGAGTCTGAGGACAGTCATCTCTATTTCCCTTCTTAGCATGAGGACAATCTTTAATTTCGTGACCCAACTTTCCACAACTAAAATAACCCTTATGTTCAGCCAAGTATTCACCGGGATAATTTTTAGCACACTTAGCACAAAGAGGATAATGAGGCCTCCCACTTACAGTGTTCTGAGATCTGGACATAGAAAACTTACCCATAACTCTGGTCTACCTCTAGGAGTAGGATCACTAGATGAAGAAAATGCAGGCATAGATGAATAATTCTGAAGCTGTGGACAATTCCCTCCTTGAGACCTAGTCTGACCATAATCAAACTGCACTATTCTAGCCTTCTTATTTCCCCTCTTACTTTTCTTCAACTTTTTTGCCTCAATCTACTGAGCATGGATTATCAATCTAGCAAGATCCATGTACACAATAAGCATGGCAGTTCTACACTCTTTGACCACCAATCTAGATACTCCAGTTATGAACTTACTCATGCTTGACCTAGGGTCAGCCATCTGATCAGGGGCATACTTAGACAAATGGTTGAACTTGAGGCAATAATCCTTCACCATCATTGAGCCCTGCCTCAATTTTATGAACTCTTCTATCTTAGCTTTCCTCATCTCATGTGGTAAGAACTTGTCCAAAAATATATCCTGAAACATCTACCAAGTCATGGGAGCTTCATTCTTCCCTCTACTTTTCTTCGACATCACTACCTAGTCATATGCAACATCCTTCAGCCTATAGGATGCCAGTTTTACACTATCCTCTTTAGAAACATGCATAATTTGGGTGATCTTCTTTACCTCATCAAGATACAACTATGGATCCTCACCTGCCTTCGACCCAAAGAACTCTGACGGGTTTATTCTCATAAAATCTCGAATTTTAGTTGCGGCTAGGTCCCCATCTTGCTGAGAGGGAAATGCAGCCTGATGGTTACCCTGAATATTAACTGTCATAGATTGGGCTAGCGCCTGAAAGGCAGCCCGAAACTCTGCATGTGACACATTCTTATTCAAAGGATCTGCAGGCTGAGGTGGCTCGTTATTATTTATACGGGCATTATCTCGATGAGAAGTCATGATCAACTATCACGTGAAAGAATGAGTTAAAAGCAGATAGAGATACTATAAGCATGATAGATCATGAAAGAAAGAGATCATTTCTTAAGAACGTTCCGTAGACTCTTGTTCATAAATGTGGCGCGCTTCACACCCATGACAAAAACTCTACGTAATACGGCTTGTCTGACTTCCTGGGACTCTTAAAAACCTTAGGCTTTAATACCAAGTTTGTAACGGCCTGAAATATGATCCCGAGATATCATACGGTGCTCAAGACTACGACTATCCTTAAGCAAACCCTTTCTTCATACTAATGAGCCTGAATGTTATTATAATGGAAATATAGACATAAAAGTCATGCTAGAATATGGAAACTATTTGTAATATCTAAGAATAATCTGAACATAACATTTGAAACATCAAAACTGAATAATCTATATCAAAACTAGTAGTCTAACAAGCCTCTACTACTAATAAGTAGTGAGTCACTGGGACAAACCCCCAGCTAACTAGAACTGTCTGAAAGGAAATGCTAAAAACTCGTAAACTGATAAACTACAAAATATTAATGGATAGAATAAGTCCCTAAATATGAGGACTCACCTACTGGAATATAGATGGAGATGCTCGAACTACTCACGCTACTGATACTGAGACCCTGTATCTATGTTATAAGACAATATAGCATATAGACGTATATGTGGATCAGTACTTTTAGGATGTACTGAGTATATGGCAGTGATATCCATATGTAAACCATAATCTCATAGTCATCATTTATAAAACAATGCATGCTAAATGTAAATGACTCCCATAAGCTGGAATGTCTGAAATACTGAAAATAACTGTCATGAATAACAAATCATACTTTATGAATCCAGTGAGCCATAACATTTAGTTCTAAAAGTTTTACTTGTATTCTCTCTATAAACCATTATGTCTAAGTGTAGAAGGACTCACTATTGAATCTGAAATCTGAAGCTATTATTTTTTTTGTAAGGTATAATTTGAGTAAAACTTGTGAGCCTTTACACTTAGTTTTCTAAAAGCTATTTCTGTTTTAAAATCTGTAGTCTATAAGCTTTAAGACTTTAGGGGAAAATACTTTATCTAAAAAGCTATATATCTTTTACTAGCAGGGAGGTTCTCTTAATCGACATAAACCATGTGAGCTACATGGAGTCCAACGTCTCATCCTCCTAAGAAAGAAACATCATGTTGGGGAGAGGTATCATACTCTTGCAAGGGAGTATAACCTCAGTTAAAGTGATCACTATCTCAGCCCACTATGGGCTCTAAATCTGAATCCTACAATGGCATGTAGTTCTAGGGCATGACAACTTGGAATCATACCCAACTCGGTGCTAAATACTACTCCCATTTATTTGCTATGCTTATCTCATTGGATGTCCACTTTAAAACTCGCATAAGGGTTTATTATGAAACCTGTTATGCATTTATCTGAATCAATCTGTAAATGAAGCTATTTTACTTTTTGAAATTTATAATAAATATGTAAAGTGGATTCCAAAACTAATCTGAGTATCAAAAGATCAAAACTTTATTGTAAATCTGATATAATCAGCTCATAAGATGCTTAAAGAATCATTTTTCTCAAAATCTCAACATATAAACTTGGGGCTTAAAAACCCATGTATCAAACTCATGTCAAAATATCATAGTAATCATGCTTGATAATAAAACAATGATGATTCATCTCAAAATCTGGAAATTTCTGCAATAAGCATGAAAATATGTAAATAAACCTGCAATTCAACTTCAAAGTATCTTAAAACTCATAATCTTTGCAAATAGTAATAATGGGTATGAACCCTTATTCAAATCTCATACAATTTCAGTCAAATTCATGTAAATTTGTAATTGTAAACTAATTTTGGATACAAGGATGAAAGAAGATCCTTGTTGAAAACCCCCACATACCTTAATTGATGCTTAGATGAAGAAACCCTGAATCTTGGATTCCTATTGAGTTCTTGATGATGGGTTCTTGATGTTCTTACTTTTGAAATCCTTAGTTTGGAGCTTTCTTGGAAAATCTATGGAGGATTTTGATTTCTTGTTGAAGAAGCTCTTGGTTTATAGGGTTTTGCTTTTAAAGAGGATAATGAATAATGAGCATAATAGGCTTAGGATATTATTAATCTTGTGTTTTGGATGTATTGGGGGCTTGGAATTTGTCCAAAATACCCTTTTAAAATGCCTAAACGAAGCTGAAAAAAAGTATCTGGGTCCCGATTTAATGGGCCACCGTGATGCGTCACTATTCTGGTGTCTCACTGGAAATTGATGACTGAAAAATTGGGGACCTCCACAATGCGGTGCTATTGCATTGTCCCACTGGATTTTGCCAATTGGGACCTGGAACTTCAACGCGACACGCCACCATCGTGGTGCCCTATAGGAATGCCATTTTGGCCTTTGGCGCAATGCGCCACTATAGCATTGGACTACTGAAAATTGACAAATGGAAAAATGGACCTCTCCGCGATGCGCCAATATTATGGAGGTCCACTGGAAAATGACAATTATGAATTTAACCATCTCTGCGACGTAGTAATTGCCCAGATGGTATACTGTCAACTTAAAGTCATCATAACTCCTTCACCGAGTGTCGGAATTAGGCAAATTTGATATCGATGTAAATCTTATTCAACTCTCCACACAATGGGAACTCTAAATCTGAAGAATTCCACCCGAAATAATTAGTATTCACTTTGGAAGCTCTCTCTTAACATTCTAGGGACAATTCTAAGATAGGAAAAGTTTGGAATATTAAACCCTTGTCCTTTGGGTATCATATTAGTGGATCCATACAGCCAATATTATTTCCCGTGGCATGGAACTGATTCCCTTCCAACTGGGGTTATAGGTTAGACCCTTATAGTACATTGGGGCATGTTGGTTATAGATAGCTCCAATAGTCTCATTTCAGTATTCAGTATAGAGTTCAGTTCTAGGTTTGCTTGACTATAGCATACAACTATCAGTTATTCAATATCAGTATTTCAGTATTTAAGTTTACAGACTATATTAGAATCATGTTTATGCTTTGTCATTCTTTCTCAGATTTTTCAAATTTTATGCATTCATACTCAGTTATCTCATCTTATTAATTCATCTATTATCTCATGCATATAACCCATACATTTCAGCCAAACCTCATCTCATATACCATTACATTCAAAGTACTGAATGCATACTCATTTTGGATGCACAGGTTCCCGAACGTACTATACATTCCAGTGCATCAACAATAGTAGTAGTGGTGAGTCCTAATATATCGAGGGTCATTTATGTTTATCTCAATTTTTAAGGCCAGTAGTCAATCAAAGTTAGTTGGGGGCTTGTCCCATCAACTTCTCAGTCAGTTAAAGGCTTTTCAAACTATTTCAGACAGTTAGTCAGTTTACCAATTGTTATTATCAGTTTTCTCAGTATTATTTTCAGAAAATTTCAGTACTATGATTATAATCGCATGTTTGAGTATTTAAAACCTTTTGGAATTTTTAGTTAAATTTCGCACGTGTTATTATTATATATTTTGTTCAGTGCTCAAGGCAGGTACCAGCTCATGGGTTAGCTTGTGATCTCTCGAGACCATAAGCATTGTGTGGCATCTAGGGTGTATTTTTGGGGTGTTACAAACTTGGTATTAGAGCCTAAAATTTTACAGTGTCCTAAAGAGTCTAAAAGCCGCATTGAGTAGAGCCTTGTGCTTGGGTGTAAAATGCGCCACTCTTATGGACAAGAGGCTTTAAGGCGCTTTAGGAAAAATGTCCCTTCTTTCAGTGTTCATGTTGTGTGAAATAACATAGCTCTATTTAAACTGTCTTTCTAATTCGATCTTACTTTCATTTACAAAACACGCCTCCCAGAAATAATAATAGAAGAAGAAACAAAAATCAGCCCACACCTCCGCCCGTTTAGGAAGATCCCCTGAATGAGAATGTCTCTCATGCCAAGTTTACAGTTGCATTCACTACTTTAGCCCATTAAGTAACAACTAAAAACAATTATCCATCTGTTATCCTAACCAATCCAGTGGCTAATACTGCCACAGCCAGGATTTGGGACTTCACCCGATTAAATGTTCCTTTGTTTTCGGGATCCAAGTCTGATGATGATCCACAGGAGTTCCTTGACATGGTTCAGAAGGTAAGAAATATCATAGGCATGACTTCTAGTGAGAGTATAGAGTTTGCTACTTACCAATTATAAGATATAGATCACACTTGGTTTAAGCAGTGAAAGGGGAATAGAGGAACATATCTAGGGCCTGTAGAATGGGAGGAGTTTGCTACAACCTTTTTAGATAGATTCTTCCCTTTAGAGTTAAGGAAAGATAAGGTAATAGAGTTTATTAATTTGAAGTAGGGTAGTATGAGTGTAAATGAGTATTCGTTTAAGTTTACTCAGTTGTCAAGGTATGATCCTCATATGGTATCTGATAACAGGTCTTGGATGAATATGTTTGTCTCTGGTTTAGCTGGTAGAGTGATCAAGGAGTGTAGGGACACGATGTTGATTAAGGAGATAAAATTTTCTAGGTTGATGGTCCATGCTCAGCAGATTGAGGAACAAAAGGTTAAGGAGAAATAAAGAAAGAATAAGAGGACTAGGACAGGTAGTTTCAACATTGCTCAGCCGAGGTCGAAAGGTGGTAAATGTCCTTATTTCTATCAGACATCTTCTACCCTAGTTCCGTCCTTAGTTAGTTCTCCAGTGCTAATATTTGAAAATGGTAACCAGGATAGGGCGCCAAGCCCTAAGACTCAGGGTAATGTAAACAGTGGTAGGACTAATCCACTTTGACAAAAGTATGGTAAAAATCATCAAGGTGTGTGTAGGGCTGGCAATGATGTGTGTTTTGGATATGGAAATCCAGGCCATAAGATGAGAGAGTATCTAATAGGTATGTGGAAAGGTAGGAATGATCGCCAGTAGGGTTAGGCTAACTCTTCAGCAGCACCAGCAGGTCGCCCAACTCAGTAGGGCGCCACTTCTAGTGTCACCAACGGTTAGTGCCAAAATAGATTATATGCCCTCCAGTACCATCATGATCAAAAAAGTTCTTCTGATGTGGTTACGGGTACATTACAGGTCTTTCATTTACATCTTTATGCTTTGTTAGATCTCGGGGTTTCACTCTCTTTTGTAACCCCTTATATAACTGTCAACTTTGGAGTCAGTCCTAAAACTTTAGCTAAACCCCTCTCAGTGTCTACCCTAGTAGGTTCCTCTATTTTAGCCAGGCAGTATACAAGAATTGTCCGGTAATAATATGCCAGAAAGTCACTTTAGTTGATCTTATGGAGTTAGAGATGACTAATTTTGATGTCATTCTCAGTATGGATTGTCTCCACTTATGCTATGCTTCAGTTTACTATAGAAATAGAGCCATTCAATTTCAGTTTCCAGATGAACTAGTGATTGAATTGAAGGGTAGTACTTTAGTGCTTAGGGGTCAGCTTGTTTCGTACCTTAGAGCGAGAAAAATGATATCCAAGGGGTGTGTTTACCATCTTGTTCGAGTCAAAGACTCTAAATTTGAGACTCTCTATCTCGCGTCAGTTTCAATAGTGAAGGAATTTCCATATGTGTTCCCCAAAAATATTTTCGGGGTTCCTTCCGAGAGGGAAATTGACTTCAAAATTGACCTTCTTCCAGATACCCAGCCTATCTCTATTCTGCCCTACAAAATGTCTCCAATTGAGCTTAGAGATTTGAAAGAATTGCTGAAATATCTCCTAGACAAGGGATTCATTAGACCCAGTGTTTTCCCATGGGGCTCTCCATCAGCTGAAAAAAGTCACAATCAAGAATAAGTATCCACTCCCTAGAATTTATGACTTGTTTGACCAACTCCAGGGTTCCAGTTATTTCTCTAAGATAGACCTCAGATCTGGCTATCGTCGGCTCAGAATTAGAGAATGTGACATTTTAAAAATATCTTTCAGAACCCGATTTGGTTACTTCGAGTTTCTAGTCATATCCTTTGGACTAACGAATGCTCAAGTAACTTTCGTGGACTTGATGAACCAAGTGTTCAAGCAGTACTTGGACATGTTTTTCATATTCTTCATTGATAATATTCTTGTCTACTCCTATAGTGAAAATGATCATGTAGTCCACCTCAGAATTGTATTGCAAACTCTTAGAGCCCATCAGTTGTTCACCAAATTCAGTAAGTGCAAATTTTGGCTAAGATCAGTAGCTTTCCTTGTCCATATTATTTCCGATGATGGCATTAGAGTTGACCCTCAAAAGACCAAAGCAGTGAGAAACTGGCCTAGACCTATTTCTCCATCAGATATAAGAAGTTTCTTAGGTTTGGCCAGTTATTACCGATGGTTTATTGAAGGGTTTTCATCTATTAAGTCCCCCATGTTCAGATTGACCTAGAAAAAAGTCAAGTTTTAGTGGTCACATTCTTATGAGAAGAGTTTTCAGGAGTTAAAGACTTGACTCACCTCAACCTCAGTTTTGACCTTGCCAGATGGTTTAGATGGGTTTGGTATTTACTGTGATGCTTCTAGAGTTGGCTTGGGTTGTGTTTTGATGTAGAGAGGTAAGGTCATAGCCTATGCCTCTAGGCAGCTTAAACCCCATGAAAAGAATTATCCTACCCATGATCTTGAGCAGGCAGCTGTTGTGTTTTCCTTAAAGATTTGGAGGCATTATTTTTATGGGGTTTATGTTATTGTGTTCACAGATCACAAAATTTTGCAGTATGTGTTTTCGCAAAAAGATTTAAATCTTGGTCAAAGAAGGTGGTTAGAATTGTTTAAAGATTATGATATGAGGATGTTGTATCATCCGAGCAACTCCAATGTAGTGGAAGACGCCCTTAGTAGGTTGTCTATAGGTAGTGTTTCTCATGTTGTGAATGATAAGAAGAAGTTAGCTTAGGAAATGTATCAGTTGGCTAGGTTAGGTGTTCGTTTAGTTGATTTAGCTGAGGGTAGTGTATGGGTTCAGAATAGTTCAGTCTTCTTGGGTGGCCAAAGTGAAAGAAAAGCAAGATAGGGATCCCATTCTAGTTAAGTTGAAGGAATAAGTCAGAGATCAAAAAGTAGAGATTTTCTTACAAGGGGGGATAGTGTGTTGCGATGTCAAGGTAGGTTATGTGTGTCTTACGTTGATGGATATAGGTAGATAATCTTTGCAGAAGAACATGGTGCACACTATTCTGTTCACCTAAGAGCCACTATAATGTACCATGACTTGCGAGAAATCTATTGGTGGAGTGGTATGAAGAGAGATATTGTAGAGTTTGTAGTTAAGTGCTCGAACTATCAGGAGGTTAAGTTTGAGCACCAGAGGACAAGTGGTACATTGTAGGAGTTCAGCATTCCCACTTGGATGTGGGAAGAGGTGAACATGGATTTTATGACAGGGTTGCCCCGTTCGCATCATCAGCATGACTCGATTTGGGTTATTGTAGACAGAATGACCAATTCAGCCCATTTCTTACCAGTTCATACTTTCTATATTTCTGAGGACTATGCCAAGATCTACATTAGAGAGTTCGTTAGATTTCTTGGAATTCCATTATCTATCATTTTAGATAGAGGTACTCAATTTACCTGTCACTTTTGGTATGCTTTTTAGAAGGGTCTCGGTACCCAAGTTTGTCTCAGTACCGCTTTTCACCCTCAAACAGATGGTCAGGTAGAGAGGACCATTCAGACCCTATAGGACATGTTAAGATCTTATGTTATTGACTTTAAGGGTAGTTGGGATGATCACTTGCCTTTGATTAAGTTTTCATACAATAACAATTATCACTCTAGTATTCAGATGGCTCCATTTTAGGCTCTCTATGGGAAGAGATGTAGATCTCCTACCTGTTGATTTAAAGTAGGTGAGGCTGATTTGGTAGGACCAGATTCGATGTTTGATGCGAGATAGAAGGTTCAGTTGATCAGGGAGAGGATTAAGACAGCCCAAAGTCATCAGAAATCCTATGCAAATGTGCATCGGTGAGATCTTGAGTTTGCAGTTAGGGATTTATTGTTTTTGAAAATCTCTCCCTTGAAGGGAGTGAAGAGATTTGAAAAAAAGGGGAAACTCAAACCTCGATATGTTAGTCCTTATAGGATCTTAAGTCATTATGGAAAGGTAACGAATGAGCTTGAGTTGCCTGCAAATTTGGTATCCGTTCACCCAGTATTCTATGTTTCTTTATTAAGGAAATGTATTGGTGATCTAGCTATAGTTGTTCCTTTAGAAAGTACAAATGTTTAGGATAGCCTTTCGTACGAAGAAATCCCAGTTGAAATCCTAGATCATCAGATTCGTAGACTAAGGAACAAGGAAGTTCCCTCGGTCAAAGTTCTTAAGCGGAACCAGTCTGTTAAGGTAGCCACTTGAGAAGTAAAAGCAGGCATGCGAACCAAGTACCCTCATATTTTCTCCTCAAACTCAGACTCAGCTTAAGGTAACATTTCTCCATAGATTTTCTCTTTTCAATTCTCAGTTCCATCCATGTAATCATCTTCATGTCATCGCATGCATTCACGAATCATATTAGTCACTCATCATGTTTTAGCTTCAGTCATGTGATCGTGTTTTCAGTTATGCATATTCAGTATGTAATTTTAGTTTCTCAGTATTCTCAGCTTAATCAGTCTCATTCAAGGATAAATGTTCCCAAGAAAGAGATATTGTAAGACCCAGTATGATCCTAGCTCAATTTAGCTTACCATTGTATGTAAAAGGGGGTCCAAGAGTTAGAAAATTTCACTAAGTGTTAGGACTTAGTTACTTCCAAAACCCCCTTAAACTTAAATGAATTTATTTTCAACCTTCCCATCTGTAGAATGTCGATTTTAAAGTAGATTCATGATCGTGGATATCAAAGGTGAATCTCCAGTGAGTTTTGGAATTTTTGAACGAGTGTAAGGAAATGTTTGTATTTCCAAAAAAATAGAAGCACCGGGATAAGCCCGCGGTGCGTGCTCCATTTCACCCCTGGGGGTACCCACGTTATATCCCATGGCGCGTGCTTCATCACGCGTTCTTAAATTCCAGCTTTCAATCATATTTTTTCAAGGGAATTTGGGTCTTTTCTCTTCACCTATTTTGTCCATAAAATGGGATTGAGGGTCCTAAAAGGCGAAATTGATCATTCTATTCACAATTCTCTCAAAAGAAAACAATCCTCTCTCAGGAAAAACCCTAGCCTCTTCCAAATTCAAGCTCAAAGCTTTAAAAAACCACCAAGAACTCTCACGAATTTTTCAATTAAGGTATATGTGATGTTCATTTATGGGTCCTTCTCACCTATGGATTCCAAGAATCCATTTTTAAGTTTAGAGCCATGATTTTTACATGTATTATGAGTTATCTTCATGAAGTTATTATGAATTATGTTTACCATGTGTTTTTGTTGGAAATTGTCCTTGACACATTTGAATAATGATGTTCTCATGTTAAATCCTAAATCCATGATTTTTAGTATTTCAATTATGTTAGAATCACATGTTTTAACTATTCTCAAGCTTAAGCCTATGAATTTCAAGTGTTTGATGAAATACCTAAATGATTGGATTTTGAACGAGGACTACTTATTATGTTTTTAAAGCTTCAGTATGTTCCTATTATTATTGTTATTGAGTCTGGGGGGTTATGAATACCCAAAATTTAGCTATTTACCTAGTTTTTAGCATCTACAGAATGATTTTGGTTATACCATGAGAAATATCATTCAGTTAGTAATATGGTCAGTTGTGAGTCCAATTAAGCTCAGTTCAATCCAGTAATTAGTGTCTTTCAATTGGGAGTAGAACTTAGCACCGAGTAAACATATGGATGGCATCTCCCCTATTAGTAGGCATGAGGCACTTGTCTCCCCTATCAGTAGGCATGAGACGTTAGTAGCAGTCCCTATATTCCAGACCTACAATGCCATCATAGACTTTGAGAGGTCCCCTATCAGTTAGGCATGACACCCTCGTCCTTCGAGATATCAGATTAGTGGATCCACACAGTAAATATTAGTACCCGTGGTACGGTACTGATGCCCTTGCTACTGGGGTTACAAGTTGGACCCTGATTACTCATTGAGGCATGTTGGTTATAACTAACTCCTATAGTCTCAGTTCAGTATTCAGTATAGAGTTCAGTTTTAGGTTTGCTTGACCATAGCATACAACTATTAGTTAGTCAGTATATGTATTTCAGTTTACATACTATATCAGAATCAAGTTTTATACTTGGTCATGCGTTCTTAAATTTTACAGCTTTTATATGCATTCATACTCAGTTATCTCATATTATTAAGTCAGCTATTATCTCATGCATATAACCCATACATTTATCCTAACCTCATCTCATATACCAGTACATTCAAAGTACTGACTGCATACTCATTTCTTACGCTATGATGTCTTATACCATAGGTTCAGATGCTCAGGTTCCCGACTGTACTTAGACATTCCAGCGCATCAGCAATAGTAGCAGTGATGAGTCCTCATATATTAAGGGTCGTTTATGTTTATCTCAAACTTTCAGCTCAGTTGTCAGTCGGAGTTAGTTGGGGGCTTGTCCCATCAACTCCTCAGCCAGTTAGAGGCTTTTTAAACTATTTCAGACATTTAGTCAGTTTACCAATTGTTATTATCAGTCTGCTCGGTATTATTTTTAGACGCTTTTAGAACTATGATTTTAATCGCATGTTTTAGTATTTAAAACCTTTTAGCATTTTTAGTTAAATTCCATACGTGTTATTTTATTATCTATTTTGTTCAGTGCTCACAACGGGTACTAGCTTTTGGGTTAGCTTGTGGTCTCTCAGGGTTGTAAACATTGTGTGGTAGGGTGTATCTGGGGAGTTACATAATCTTAACTGACAGAGTCAATTCGACTACTCTTGGAGCAATAATTAGATCTAAACTCAATAATTTCAGTATCAACAAGGTATTCAGAACAATAATTTGGCCAGCAATATAAAAGAGACTTTGAAAAGGATTCTGGCCAACCAAGAACAAATAGTTGTAGTGATAAAAAATCAACCATTGGCTCAGAAGAATTTAGAAACACAGATAAGACATCTAGCTCAGGCACAAAACACAAGACCTTAAGGGGGTTTGCCTTGTGATCCAGGGTAAAATCTAAAGCAAATTATGGCAATCACCTTGAGGAGTGCTAAAGATTTGATTGATGTATCCAAAGAATAATAATGAGGTGCAAGTAGATTTTATCACATGTAAGAACACAGAAAAGCAAGTTGAGTACAAAAAAACTAAAAAAAAGGAATTCTGAGTATTTGAATATAAAGTTGGTTGAGTAATCTCAAAATAGACTTCCACCATCATTCCCTCAAAAGCTTAAGAAAGCCAAGTAGGATGCTTGTTTTAAAAAGTTTTTTACACATTTAGAGAACTTTACATTAACCTTTCATTGCTAGATATTTTGCAGAGAATGCCCAAATATGCTAAGTTCCTGAAGGATGTGGTGACAAATAAAAAAAAGGCTTAGTGATATTACGACTGTAGAACTTGCAAAAGAGTACAATTTTGTGGTTCTAAGTCATACACCCAAAAAGCTAAAGGATCCTGGTATTTTCACCCCCCCCCCCCTTATAAATTAGTGTATTTGAGCCAAATGGGGTAAATTAGGTATATTCCTATCCTAATCGTGCATCATATCTTTAACTCATCTAATAGAAAGGAGCACATTTCTTATGATGAGTGTAAGACCCTTAAAATTTTCATCATTTTATTTTTGACCTCGCTGTGTTTGAAATATTGATTTTTCACTTAAATTGTGTTTAGGGATGTTAAAAGGGGGTTCAGAGAAAGGTTTCAGAATTTTTGGAAAGGGCTCAGGGATATTTTAGGACCTCGAGGCATTAATGGTCCGCGATTTCAATGCGCCATAGAGGTTAATGTATACCCCGGGTTTTTGGTCCTTGAAAATTTAGGAAAATTTTATCCTTACTTCCTTGACTACGACATAACCCTATGAGT
The DNA here is from genome assembly GCA_030864215.1 of Capsicum pubescens. Classification (NCBI taxonomy): domain Eukaryota; kingdom Viridiplantae; phylum Streptophyta; class Magnoliopsida; order Solanales; family Solanaceae; genus Capsicum; species Capsicum pubescens. The sequence goes on along the minus strand of CM061544.1, from coordinate 103,905,435 downwards.
CGTAGGGTTTCTTGACAGGTCTTGTAACCCTAGTTGTAAGGTATCAGTAAATGGTGCTTGAGTTGTTGTCCTGAGTACGACTTAGGGATACAAGTCATAGGGAGTCTTAACGGGACCCGAGTCATAACTAAATCAGAAAGTAAGTGGCTAAGTTTTGCTATGAGTACAAGTGGCTCAGTATGATTCATAAGGACTTGTTATGAGTCGTTGGGTGCAAATCATAGGATGTCTAGTGTTTACCCAAATAGGTTCTTTGTTGATTATGATTGGACCTTATGAGTCGTAGGGTCCCATTATGAGTGGTACCAGTTGAGTCACAGAGTTACCAATGTGTGGGTGTCCTGAGAACTGTCTTGGCTACAACTCAGGGTGACGGGTTGTAATGAGTCTATACAAGTTGTGTAGTGACTCATAATCATTAACGACTAAATTTTAGCTTTTATTTTAAGGAAACCTTGGACAATTCCCTCATTTCCCAATTAGAACCCCAAATCCATAATGCACTTAAGGGGGGTTATATTTCATTCTTAATGTACTCAAGCACTTCCAATGCTCTCTTAAATTCTCTCAAGTAGTCATACTTAGGGTTTTCGAGAAGTAGGTCATCCAAGGGCTTAGGGGTTGAATTCATTTCATGAAACTTGGTATTTTAAGAATCTTACTCTTCCCAAATTATTAATTTGCTAAAAGCATAATTTTTTAAGTGTTGTTCATAAGATATTGATGTTGATTTTGAAAACATGGGTTGAGGGTTTTTGTATAACTATATTTTATGTGATGTTTCATGTTTGTCCCTGTATGGGTTATGTTTAAATGGTGGTTTTAAAGTTAATTTGATTCATGGGAATGGTGAATGCACTAGGGATTATGATTTCTCAAACTTGTGCTTTTTGAAGTGGATATGACCCCAAATATTGTGAAATTGGTTTTTAATTACAAGAAATATGGGAATTGAACTATTCTTGGACTATTGTATTATGATTTTGAATAGAACCTTATGGGGTTGCGTAATTCCCCAAGATAATGTAAAATTGAATAAAGGGGGTTGTGAATTCCCCAAAGTAAAGATAATTGGTGTGGCATATTGATGTTACCTTGTAATTATAGTTGGTATGGCGATACCAAAAATGTATGCCTAAATGTGTATTTTGGTTCAATAAACAAGATTGTATGACAAATATTTCTAATTGGGATTTAATGAGGGTTGTGTAGCTGAGTCGTGAAAGTAATGGTCCAGAGGGACCCACACTAGAAACCACAGTGGCCAACATAGGGGTCTATATGACCAGGTGGTTCTAGTCCCCTTTATTAATATCATTTGATTAGGTTGTTTGATTCCCCCATATCTTATTTCATTATTTGATGCTTGTGTCACCTTGATATACAGGGGGTTCGAGGACCCCATTGTGCATATATTTATCATCTGGTTTATGCGGCCACACACTCTGGGGCCCTACTAGGTAGGGGAGAGTTGGGCCCATATAGCTCATGTGTGCCTTCGTATATGATGATAGTTGATCTAAACAACCCAGGATAAAGTTTTAAAGTACATTTAAGCCTTTTCCCAATCCCGTCATGTAATATATATATATGCATTGATTATGTGCATGGGATTTGAATGATTTAAAATTGTTGATCATGTTATATGTTTTCCTTATCCTTGATTTACATACTAGCGTTCACCCCGCTAATCATCTTTTGATGATGTATCCCCACGCGATGTAGGAACGGGCCATACTTTTACTTTTCCTACTCAGTTATTAGGATCTAGGATTGGTGCATGAGTTGACATTAAACTGGTGAGCTTCCATACTTTGGAATTTTACATTTCATGTTTTGGTATCGTATATATCAGACAGTTTAGAATTATTTATGGCTATAGTCAGGTCCATATCCCGACGCTTTATTAATATTCAATTTTGGTAGAGGCTTTGTTTAGATTACTGTAGACTTGGGTGATGCCAGTCGATTGTGTTAGCCGATTATTGATTTTGATCATAGAAGTATCTTTTATTTCTTTGAATTATCTTGTTATATGTTAGAAATTTATCCAACATCAGGGATATTATGTTGTTTGGTTAGGTGAAAAAAGGGGTTGTTGTCGGTTCATGTGGAACTTGAGATGCCCGTCACGGCCAGGCCCTGATTTGGATCATGACAGTTAAACTCCACATTTTTGCCATGTCACGGAGGCTGCCCTCAATGATATTAGTATGGCATAGAGGATTGTCTCCACAATATTAACATGCCACGATACGACATAATTTATATGCAGTTTTTAATTTTCTCACTTGGGGCGAGGGGCTTTTGGGTCTTTTCACCCTTGTAAGACCCTTAAACATAAAATAAGCTTATTTCCTTCAATTTTCAAAGATCAAATTATTCTCTTTTACTCTCAAACTTAAAACCCAAGAAAAACTCAAGGGTTTCATAGAGAATTCATCACTCGATATTTCGTTGAGTAGTTATGAAGTAGTGAGCCTCCATATTTTGGAAGGCCTTATCATTTCTATATCCTTTTATTTTGACTCAATATTTTTGGATTTTCTTAGTCATGGTAGGGGGCATACCTTGATCAATTTTGTATTTTGGTTTTAGAGGCTATTGTGGATAGATGTGGGTTGGTCGATTATCGTCTTGACTTTTAGATTTCACAGAGTCATCTATTTATCTTTTATTTCTGTTTAATTATCTTCCGCATTGTTATTTTTAGTTACTATTGTGCTCTTGAGGTTGGGTTAAAGGGGTGGCCTCTAGTTCATGGTGAACTTGAGATACCTATCACGGCTAGGCCTTAGTTTTGGTCATGAAAAGCTTGGTATCAGAGAACGATTTAGAGTTATTGGGTGTCCATAAGGCCGTGTCAAGTAGAGTCCTTTTTATGGTTGTGTAGAACGCCACACTTATTAGGAGGAGGATACAAGATATTTAGGAATTTTTCCCTTTCTTGTGTTCTATTTTCAGACTATAGACTCTAATGTTATGAAATTTTCTAACTTCTAGTTTCCTCGTATTTCTGATTATGACTCCCCAAAGATCTAATATTTATAGAGACGCTATTGGGAACTCTTTCCTATATAAGGACAATGTGGAGGGGACTCACCCTGTATATAGAGTGCAGACCCAGTCTAGGGTCCGTGCTCTGTATTATATAACCTCTCATGAAGTTCCACCAGTTCCTATTAGTTCTCTTCAGGATTCTCGAGATAATGATACTCATTCCTCTGCACCTTAGGGTGACATATCTAATGCAGAGTTCTATTGGTCCATCCATTTTCTTACTCAGTTGGTGACCTCTCAGTCTCATCAGTCAGATTGATTTGGTTCTGTTGCTACTTCTTCTAAGGTCACTAGAGTTGTTCAATTTATGAGATTAAATCCCCCAACCTTTAATGGCTCTATAGTCAAACAATATTCTCAAGGGTTTGTAGATGAATGGAGAAGATATTTAGGGTGATGCATACTACCGATTTTGAGCGTGTAGAGTTTGTTGCATACCAGTTGAAAGGTGTATCTTATTAGTGGTATGAGGAGTGGGAGTAGTTGAGAGGTGATGATGCAGAGCCAGCTATATGGGATGAGTTTTTGGGAGCCTTTATTGATTATTTCTTTCCTCAGGAGATTAGGGAATCTAAGGAAGAGGAGCTTATGAATCTGAAGCAGGGCAAGATAAGTGTGAAGGAGTATGCCCTAAAATTTCAAAAGTTATCTCATTATTCTCTTGAGTTGTATTTTTTATGAGGGCTAAGATGAGGTAATTTGTTTCTAGGTTATCCCATAACTTAATATTGAAGTGTAAGGTTGCAATATTGAATAATCACATAGACATCTCTAGATTTTTAGTCTATATATAATAAGTGGAGGATAAAAAGGAGATAGGTAGAGATTGGTGAAAGGCAAAGTAAGAAGTTCAGGTATTCAGAGCAGGGTGAAAATCAACAGAATAGAGAAAGATATGGTAGGTAGTGGAGCAAGAAGAAAACTTGGGGAAATTCTGGTTTATATTTTTTGGCTAGTACCCCTTATCCTAAGTCGGTTGGTGATCGTCGCTTTCAGTCTAACAGTGGTTTTAAGTCACAGGATTCCCAATCTCAAGATAGTGGTGTGTAATCATCCCCATCATATCCTTATTGTCAATTTTGTGGACAGCTTCACCATGGTTAGTATGATTAGGGAAGGAATTGGTGCTATAATTATGGTCAGTCTGGCCATATGCAGCGACATTTTCTGGCAGCTAAAGCGGCCACGAGAGCTAATAAGGTCCCAATTGCTACTTCTTCAGCTCCTGCATCAAAGGGCATTACTTCTGGTATCTGCACTAGCCAAAATCATCTTAATGCGCTTGCTACCCATCAGGAATCTGACTCTTCTCCTGATGTTGTCACTTTGTTACAACTCTTCTCTCGTGATGTGCATTGCTTGTTTGATCCGGGGTCTACCTTTTCTTATGTGACCCATTATGTGGCTATGCATTTTGATTTTGGTCTTGAAAGAACTTTTGACCCTTTTTTGTTATCTACCCCGATAGGTGATTCTATTGTGGCTAGAAAGTTTTGTAGGGGTTGTGTGGTGTCTATCTTCCATAGAGAGACTTTGGTTGATCTAATAGAGTTAGATATCATAGATTTTAATGCGATCTTAGGGATATATTGGCTTCATTTGTGTTATACGTCTCTGGATTGTAGGACTTGGAAGGTTAGTTTTTATTTTCCTAATGAGCCAGTATTAAAGTAGGAGATGAGTTCCATAGCACCTAAAGGGAAGTTCATCTCTTATCTTAGAGCTCAGAAATTGATTTCAAAGGGGAATCTATACCATCTAGTTTGGGTTAAGAATTTTAACTCTGAAAGTCCTTTATTGTAATCTTTACCTATGGTTAGTTAGTTTCCTGAAGTGTTTCCAGATATTTTCCTGGAATTTCTCCTAACAGAGGAATAAATTTTGGGATTGATTTTCTATTAGATACTCATCTTATTTCCATTCCTCTTCATAGAATGGTTCTGGATGAATTAAAGGAGCTAAAGGAGCAGTTAAAAGATCTTCTTGATAAAGGTTTCATTTGTACTAGTGTTTCTCCGTGGGGTGCTCCTCTACTTTTTGTGTGAAAGAAAAATGGGTTAATTTGAATGTGTATAGATTATCGTTAGTTGAATAAGGTGACAGTGAAGAATAAGTACCCTCTTCCTTGAATTGATGACCTTTTTGATCAACTTCAGAGTGCTAGATATTTGTTTGAGGTTGATCTAAATTTGGGCTATCATCAATTGAAGATTAGGAAGGTTGATATTCCTAAGATTATTTTTCGCACCTGTTATTATCACTATGAGATTATGGTTATGTCATTTAGGTTTACTAATTCTCCAACTACATTCATGGATCTTATGAACCGAGTGTTTAGATAGCTTTTGGACTTGTTTGTGATAATTTTTAAAATCACCTCTGAATAGTATTACAGACCCTTAAGGATCAGAAGTTGTATGCTAAGTTTTCTAAGTGCGAATTTTTGTTGGATGCTTTGACTTTCTTGATCATATTGTTTCTAGTTAGGGGATCAAGGTAGATCTACAAAAAGTTGGGGAAGTTAAGAAATGTCCTAGACCCACCACTTGAACCGACATTAGGTGCTTCTTGGGCTTGGCTAATTATTATAGGAGGTTTGTGGAGAGTTTCTGATCTATTTTTGCTCCATTAACTAGATTGACTCAAAAGAAGGTTAAGTTTGTATAGTCCGATGCTTGTGAGGGTAGCTTTGAGAAGTTGAAGAATAAGCTGACTTCTGCGCAGGTTTTGACTCTGCTCAAGGGTACTAAAAGAGTTTTTGTGTATTTTGACACATCCCGTGTGGGACTAGGTTGTATGTTGATGCAACATGGTAAGGTCATGATCTAGAGTTAGCGGGTGTGATTTTTGCTTTGAAAATTTGGTGCCATCATCTGTATAGGCTATATGTGGATATCTATTTAGATCACAAGAGTTTGCAATATGTGTTCATGCAGAAAGAATTGAACCTCAAGAAGAGGAGGTGGCTTGAATTGCTCAATGATTACAATATGAGTTTTCACTCCTATCCAGGTAAAGCTAATATTATTGTTGATGCTTTTAGCATGTTATCTATGGGGAGCTTATCTCATGTTGATAAGGAGAAAAAAGGATTAGTGAAGTGCATTCATAGGTTGGCTAACTTGGGAGTTTGCCTTGTGGACTCTAAGGATGGAGGGGTTATTGTTCAGGAAGTGTTCAAATCATCTCTTGGTGCTGAGGTGAAGGAAAAGTATGCTTTGGATCCTATTCTTATGCAGATTAAGGATGATATGGCTCAATAAAAGGTTATGGCTTTTGGTATTGGGGGAGATAGTATTCTGAGGTACTAAGGTAGTGTGTTCTTCATGTTGATGGGTTGTGGGAAAGGATTCTGACTGAGGCTCATGAGTCCCGATATACATTTCATCCGGTTTCAACTAAAGTGTACCATGAATTGAAGGAGATCTATTGGTGGAAAATATGAAGAGAGATATAGCAAATTTTGTTACTAAGTGTACAGTTTGTCAGCAAGATAAGGTTGAGCACTTGAGGCCTGATGTCATGTCTCAAGAGATAGGGTTGCCAATGTGGAAGTGGGAGATAATCAATATAGATTTTATTATGGGTCTCCCGTGGTCTCGCAATTAGTATGATTCAATTTAGGTCATTGTGGATAGGATGACTAAGTTCGCTCACTTCATGCCTGTAAGGAAAAACTACTCAGGAGAGTATTATGTGAAATTATTCATTCAAGAGATTGTGAAGCTACATGGTGAGCCTATGTCCATTATTTCAAACCGAGGTACGCTATTTTTATCTCACTTTTGAAGTCATTTAGAAAGGTTTGGGTACATAGGTGAACCTTAACACTGTTTTCCACCCTCAAATGGATAGATAGGCAAACGCACTATTTAAACCTTGGAAGTGATGCTAAGGGCCAGTGGGATTTATTTTAAGGGAAGTTGGGTTGACCATTTGACTCTTATTGAGTTTGCATATAATAATAGTTATCATTTGAGAATTTAGATAGCTTCTTTTGAGGCTTTTTATGGTAGGAGGTGTAGGTCTCCTATTGGATGGTTTGAGGTTGGTGATACTAGGCTGTTTGGACCTGACTTGGTTCACCAATCCATGCCAAAGGTGAAAATGACTAGGGAAAGACTTAAGATAGCTCAAAGTGGCCAGGAGTCTTATGCAGATATGAGGCGAAGAGAGTTAGAGTTTGAAGTGAACTATTAGGTATTCTTGAAGGTATCTCCTATGAAAGGAGCCATGAGATTTGGGAAGAAGGGGAAGCTAATTCCCTATTACGTTGGTCCATCTCATATTTGGAAGAGATTTGGAAACAATGTTTATAATTTGGACTTGCATATGAGTTTGGGTTCTATTCATCCTGTGTTCCATGTGTTCATGCTGAAAAAGTGTGTGGTGATCCTTCTTTGATAGTGCCTGTTGAGGATGTTGGTGTTACAGATTCCTTGTCCTATGAGGAAGTCCCGATTGAGATATTAGATAGGGAGGTTCGTAGATTGAGGACCAAAGATATAGCTTCAGTGAAGGTCCTTTAGAAAAACCAAAAGGTAGAAGAGGCTACATGGCAAGCTGACGAAGATATGAAGGCTAAATATCCATTCCTGTTTCTCGGGTTGGATGAAAGTGCTTAAGGTATACGTTTTATTTTCCTCTTGTCATTTTTTGAGTTTGTCATTTGATTATGATGTATTCTTGTTATTCTTGTGCTAAAAGTGTCCTAACTCATCATTCGGGGATGAATGATCATATGGAGGGAATAAATTAAGACCCTTAAAATTTTCATCATTTTATTTTTGACTTTCATATGTTCAAAATATCAATTTACACTTGAATTATGTTTACGGATGTTAAAAGAGTGTTCGGGGAAGGTTTTGAAATTTTGAAAAAGAGTTCGGGGACATTTTAGGACCCCGACCCAGTAGGGGTTCGCGATATCAACATGACACGGAGGTCAACCTCTGTGTTTTCGCCGTGTCACGGAGGCTACCCTCTATGATATTGGCGTGGCACGAAGGATAGTATTCGCGATATTTGCGTACCACGCCAAGGCATAAGTTTTGTGCAGTTTTTAATTTTCTCACTTAGGGTGAGGGGCTTTTGGGTCTTTTCACCCTTGTAAGACCCTTAAACATAAAATAAGCTTATTTCCTTTAGTTTTAAAAGATCAAATTACTCCCTTTCACTCTCAAACTCAAAACCCAAGAAAAAGACAAGGGTTTCATAAAGAAATCATTATCCGGGCTCCAAGCTTCAAATTGATCATAAATTCTTATGTGTTTCAGGAATGTATCTCTTCCCTAAATTGATTTTATGAAAAAACACGTATTTAATTATTATCCATGTGATTTAATTGTTGGATTTTGACTATGGGTTGAGGGTTTTGGAATGATTATTACATGAATTGAATTCCCATGGTTTCGAATTGATTGTTTATGATTTATTCTTATGATTTTGAACTAAATGAATGCATGGGGGTGGAAATTAGAATGGGGAACATGGGGTTCCCCAAATTTTATGATTCCATGATTTGAAATTAGATTTAACCTCAACCCAACTTGTGAAATTAGTTTTAAACATGGATATATACATAAATTACTTCGCTTTTGAAACCTTTCATTATATAAAAAGTTAATAGAACATAAATGATTTTGAAAGGCCTCAGAGAACATAGATTGATTTTAAATTGGATCTTGGGAGTAAAATGAGGGTCGTGGATTCCCCCAACTTAGATGGGCAGATGGGGGTCATGGATTTCACCAACTTAGATGGGCAGATGGGGGTCGTGGATTCCCCCATCTTAAATGGATTAGCTTGTAAGCCTAATTGGTATTGACTATAATAAACTACTAATACCTTAATAAATGACTCCTTGGTTAAACTAATGAATTTATGTGCAAGTGTTTTAATTGGGTTGTTGTGTAGCTCAACGTGGAAGGTGGAGGTCCCAGGTGGACCGATACTTGAAACTACGTTTTTCGATGAGGGGATCTTTATGACTGTGTGCATATTTGACACTTGATATATATATACCTTGGATTAGCGTGGGGTCATGAATTTCTCGGTCTTTCCTTGAAATTCTTTGGTTTATGCGGCTAACACTCCTTGAGGCCCTTTTGATGGAGGAGTCAGACCTATATAGTTCGTGGGTGTTTTTAGGACGGGTAGAGCTACACAATCTAGGCTACTGATTTTAAAATCTCATGGTTAAACATTTTTCCCTATCCCGGCATATTATATATATGTATATATGAATGTGTGTATATGCTTTTGAAATGATTTTGGACATGGTATTATTTTCTCCCTTCCTTGAGTTACATGCAAGAGCTCACCCTGTTAACCATCCTTGGATGCTACATTGTTTCATAAATAGGGTCCAAACACACTTCTTTTAACCCTGGGTAGTGTTAGGTGTATTAGCACGTTCGTCGAGTAGTTGTGAAGTGGTGAGCCTCCATTCTTTGAGAGGCCTTATCATTTCCATATTTTTTATTTTGACTTAGTACTTTTGGATTCTTTTGGTCATGATCGGGGTCGTGTCCTGACTGATTTGGTATTCTAGTTTTAGAGGCTATTGTGGATAGATGTGGGTTGGTCAGTTATTGTCTTGACTCTTAGATTTCACAGAGTCATCTATTCATCTTTTGTTTCTATCTAATTGGCTTCTGTATTTTTATTGTTAGTTACTATTATGCTCTTGAGGTTAGGTTAATGGGGTTGTCTCTGGTCCATGGTGGACTTGAGATACCCGTCATGGCCAGGCCCTGGTCTGGGTCATGAAAATGAGGTGATCTTCATAATATACAAATCACTCAACACACCCCCACACTACAGAGATCTATGCGTGATCACAGTTATAGATATAGATGAATTTAGGGTGGAGGAATGCAAACTATTCATTACCTTTTCAGAATCTCTCATGGATTTTTCTAAATTGATGACCAAGGATGAGCTTGAAATACATGTATGTAATCCTACACGATATGAAAAAAGTAGTAAAAGGGCAAATTCTAATGGTATTGTTGGTAGAGTAAAGAAGAGAAGAAAGTTTTAGTTGAAAGAGAAAGAAAGATTGAGAGACAGTAGATGATGATTGTGATGTCAGTGATGCCATGACTTTAAATCAGGAGTTGTTTGGGAGGCAATCCATGTTGTAATAGAGTTAGTATTGCTATATAGTGTCCCCTTTTTTGGTTTTTATTTGTTTGTTTTGCGGACTAAGGTAATTGTGAGTACCCAAAATCTAAGCTAAGGAGTGTTATGAACGCATAAGTGTGGGGTCCTCAGTCCCTCGTGATGAAAATTTGAGAAAGCAACATACTACTAGCTAGGCACTAGAGGCCTCAAAAGGTATTCCAATCCCCTTAATTGGATTTACACTATAGGGATAAAGTATGATTTTAAATATGGGGTAGGAATCTTTCTATTTATTTAGGGTGAAGTACGCTATAAGATGTCTATTTTTATGTATTTGCAAGTTTTTGACAAAATTTAAGAAAAATACAACATGATTTTATCTTTGTTTATTTTCAGCTTTTGTTATATTATCCATTTAGTAGAAGCACACTTCACCCACCCCTCGGTTTTTCTTTTTGGCTCTTTTCTGAAAGGGCCTCTTTGAACCCAGTATCCTTTTTTATTTTGGGAGTAATTCTAAAAAAATCATTTGGAATAAATAGGGTTGCTCCAGCTAGGTGCTACACATGATTACTTGAGTAAGTGGTGTTACATTCTAAGGCACGATATGAAAATTGAATGACTTCTGTGAGATACGTAGGCTCTTTTATATGACTTATATGATATTTGACTAAATTTGAACTCTTGCAATTGCTAGGTTCAGAGTCTATAAAGATCCTTCTTGAGTTAAATATGTTCCATATGTGTTGAGGCCATTGTTATATTCCATGTTGCATATTAATGTCTTAAACTTTTTCAGTGTGTTTGCAAAGAGAAATAAAGAATATTGAGTTTCGAAGATGATATAGGCATTTCTTTGATAGTCATATTGTATACCTTCTTTTTCTACCCTTTATGCATGACCTTAGTTAGCTATGTTGAGCCTTTAACCTATTCTTTGGTAGCCTCATGTGTAGCTTATTCCTTTTCTTTTAGTTGACCGTAATTTGATCCAAAACTCCTTAGCGCTTTAGTTAAAAAAAATTAAGATATTAAGGGGTGTAAAATTGAAGCTCCAAAGTAATAACTATGGGTATGTTTAAGAAGTTTGTGTTGTTGTTGGGGAGTACTGCAAAGAAAGAAAAAAATGATCAAAAGAAGTGAATCATGAGTTTATGGAAAATACTCCCTACTAGAGATGTGTAAGATAGCTTAAAGAGATGGGGCGAAACAAAAGAGACGTGTGAAGATTAAAGTGGTAAAAAAATTGATTGGTTGGGGATGAGTTTAATGTAAAGTGTGGTGTATTAAAGCGCTTAGGGAAGATAGTCACTATGACTTGCCAGAATAGTTCCTATCCATCCCTTAACCTACATTACAATCTGTAAAGTCCTAATTGATCTTGAGCCTTGATATTCTTATATAAGTGGAGTACTACACTGGAAAGCTTATATTTCATCATTTGTGGCATGATAATTCCTTGTGAGTGAGCAAAATTCTATTCTTACACCCATTCTTGTGTTAAAATTATATATCTGTGAGTGAATACAGGTGACTCTCTTATGGTAAGGGCGCATGTTTAATGATGGACATGTGACTTATATGATCTCTTTGTTGAGTAATATGATGGAGTTTTCCAACTTGGAATAGTAAATTACTGAGGCTAGGAAGTTTTGAAGTAGTATTCATGTGTTTTCGATTGCAATGTGACATGCCTAATGTAGAACTTGCTATTCATGTAGTTGTTATAGTTCTAGATTGAGTGACTTAGTTCAAGTAGTGTTGTAGAGTTTTCCTTTATTGTGCTTGGTGTAAAGAGTTTTTTGAGGATGAAAAAGGCTTTAGGTTTGGGGTGATGATCTTAGGCGTATTTATACACCTAAGTGTCATTATCTACGTGAGATTAGCTTAGTTTTGAGGATAACTTAATGTGATTAATGAAATATAAATTGTTATTTGTGTATTTATGTTTTAATTTAATCTGCATGTTTAGAGTGTTTAAGGTGAATTTTAATCAATTCAAGAGCCAAAATGATCAAATTGAGATTAGACGATATCCCTAGTTAGGCTGGCTGAAGTTATGCTTGTTGTAGTGTAGTTTTGATGAGCTTTATTGTATTGTTTTACCTAATGTTTGTTATGAGATATTTTAGGAGACCATTGGATCCTCTATATAAGCTAAATGAAGCCTATATACAATCCATAAAGAGTGAAGAAACAAGGAACGAGTAGATGAGAAGCTTAGGACAAAGATTGGATGAAATCCCATGTTGAGGAGCTAGGCCATGTGTTACACCCCCAAGTCATGGGCATAGGACATGTGTCACACAACTTACTATCTTGAGATAATGTTGGGTCTTTATATGGTCATACATAGGACACCTAGGGGCCATCCAATAGGCCATGCGACGCACCCCCTCTCCAATCCAATAACTAAAAGTTGGTTTTTCACTTGATGTAAGTTGAGGACAAAGTGGTCAATGCTTATATTTCGTATGGGGCATCTTATAAACGACCTAAAGGGCTATATAAAGAGTAATTATCCATATTTACAAAATACCCTTAGAACAATATACGATTGGAGAGAGGAGAAGGCATCAAGGGCTCTACTCTAGGGTTTATCTTCTTTTAACTTCTAGTTTTTTTGTAGTTTTACTTATGAACTCATTAATGGTAATTCTTTGTATGAATGTGAGTGGATAAACATCTTCTTTATAAGGTTGAGGCTACTAACAAGATTTCTTAGAGTATACTCAAATTGGCTAAAGTTAAATATCATATTTGGTTGTTCTTGTGTAGTTGTACTTACTATTCTATTGATCCGCAACCTTTAAATACTCCTATATTTCATTTGTGAGCACCGGAGGAGTAACATTAGATTAGAACGCGGAACATAAGAAATGTGTTCCTTTATCTTAGATGAACTAAAGATAAGATGCACGGTTAGGATAAGAATATACCTAATTTATCCCATTTGGATCAAATACGGGATGAAATACAAATGCGTTTGAATTCGTTCCCATATCTCCGCTTAATGATGTAGTTGTGAGGATAAATTAAATAGATTGTTAAAGGATAGGAAGATCATAATCATGATATTAACCTCATGAATCAACAACTATTATAAATAACTTAACCAATGAGATTGTATAGATTCGCATGAATGTTCAAGATTCCTTTACCCTGGAATCCTCCTCATTGTTTTTTCCAATACTTTAATATCAGCAATTGGTCCGTGTTAATTTTAGCATAACAAAATACAAATTCTTGTTGGTTACAAATTGCACTCGTTTAACTTCAATAGTAACACTTGAATTAGATTGTCTGCTAATTATCAAGCCCCTCTAGGATTGATATTGGCTCGCAAGAACCACTTTATTACTTACACGACCACGTACAAATAGGTGTGCGATTGGACGCAACATACATTCATTCGTTCTTTTATGTCATTTACCCACATTTATTAATGACCTTCCGATTATTTTTCATAACTCCATTTATTTTTGTCGTTTGAGCTTCTCCATAAATGTCCTAAGTTATTTATGACTTGTTGGGACAGACTGTTCGGTTACCGGGTAGTTCATTTGGTTTTTAGAACAAATTCCCTATTCAAAAATCTTCGGTGGTTCCAAATGCCCACCGAAAAAAACTTCAGTAAAATGATCTCGGATGCAAATTTTGATTGTGCTAGTAGCTTCGAAATATTTATTATAGGCTAGGTAGACCGTTGGTTCGGGTCCCAAAAATAAATTAGATGCAAAAGTTCATAAACCTACCATTTTTTATCCTCAAGATTTCAACTTTTCAACTTATTACTCAACTTACCGTGTGAGACTTGTGATCGCGATTGGTTGATCATATAACCCCTTACCTAGAAATTGATGATTGTAGCAATTTTTTTTACCATATTTTGGGTAAGTCCATGAGATAAAAACCAACAAAAAAAGAAAAACATCCAAAACGTGAACCTAAAAATAATTGGTTGCCTCTTACTCAGAGCTTGATTTTATGTCGCAGCACGATGTGTCTATATTGGTTACTTAGACTTCACCAACAAGACCTTGGGTTGCCTCTCATTCAGCACTTGATTTAACATTGTGGCATGACACAGGTATCTTGACTACTCAGAATTCAAAAGCACACTCATAGGAATATCCTTAAGGTCATCAATATAATCAATCACCTACACTACCCTTATATCAGTAGGTTGCTTCATAAACTTTTGGATGTTGAATGTAGCCTCCTCACCATTGACTCAAAATTTCAGATCACCTTTCTCTATGTCAAACATAGCTCTGTACATGTCCATAAATGATCATTCCAACATAGTTGGCCTCTCGATGTCAACATCACAGTCCTGGATGAGTATGTCAACTGGAAATATGAAATTATCCATCCTTACGATAACATTGAAAGAGATTTCCATAGGATTCCTCACTATCCGATCGGCCATCAATAACCTCATAAAAGTCTGTTCTGGAGGGTTCAAGCCCAACTACTTGAATATAGCCAGCGACATCAAATTAATGATTGACCCTAAATCACACAAGGCTCATGCAAATTGGATGACCCAATAGTTCATGGTATAGTGAATGTTCGGGATCACCCATTTTCTACTTCAAATACCTAGTGGTGACTGTACTATAGTGGTGCATACCATCAACATCCTCAAATGTCGCTCCTTTCTAAATTATGACCAACTATTTCATGAAATTGGTGTGTCCTGGCATCTGTTCCAATGGCTCTAAAAGAGGCATGTTCAAGCTCAATTCATTCAGTGTACTAATGAATTGCTTAAACTTACCTTCCTCTTGTTTATGCTATAATCTTTTATTGTAAAAGGAGTATGGCTATGATAGATATATATATATAACATGAGTAGGCCATAGAAAGACAAATAAAGTGGTGGATGTTCAGCTTCTACCCGACTATGTAATGATTCACTTTTTGATTAATGAAAATACCTGTTAATTAAAAAAAAACTCCGAATGAGTTCTAAAAGTCAAAAACAAGTTTTGGACTTTACTGGTACCGGTGCATGTGTGATGGTGATTGGGGCATTGTGATCATACTATTGTGACTGTGATAAGCTCATTGTGATCGCACAATCATGATAGTGATCCCTATGACTGTGATAATGATATCTCCTTACCAGAAGCGGCTATAAATAGCCCCCAATGTTGCGATTTTGGTCATTTTCTCTTCATACTTGAGAACCAAAACCCCTAAATGGGTGTGATAACTCAAAATTGAGACTTGTGGGTGACTTGGAAGTTTTATTAACATCTTTTATCATGATTATCATCCGAATTAATGTAAGATTTCATCACTTTTTAGATGAAATTCATGGTTCTTGATCTAAAACCCCAATATAGCTTAGGGCTTGATTTTAGCCCCAAATTTCTTTATTTTCACCCATTTCTTGAGGGTTATGATTCCTTGTTCATGTATGAACATTGAGTTGACCTCAGAAATGTGTTTTCCATAAGTGGAACCTATTTAGGGTTTTTGGTGTCATTTTTGAACCTGAAGCACAAAGGTGAATATGGGTATCATTATTCTCGTATTGATGACTAGATTATGATTTTGATAGTGTGATGACATTTTAGTATTGTGAAATGAAGATGGAAATTTGGTGAATAATGTAAGGTTTTGCAATTCAGCTTTGAGGTAGGCTTCTATCTACTCTTCTTCATAAGATTATGTATTGTATATATTACATATGAATGTGAATGTTAAGTTTTATTATGGGTAGAATGATTTAGTATTGACTATTGAATTTGGGGACTAGATGAGGGTTTTTTAACCCATAAGTTGAAATGCTTAATATCCTTTTTGAACCCTTTTGCCTTCTTCCTAGATCGAACTATTTTGTATCATGGATACACTATGATACTAGATTGGGATGCGGTTTGAGTGTTGGAGTCATGGTTAGTATGACTAACCTTAGTTGGGCTAGTCTAGTGATCTTAAAATTGTAATTTGAGTAGAGTTGACTTAGATGCCCTTGTTTCTAGATGAGATTCCTATCTTAGAATTGGTTATGGCTTAGTTGACATCTAGAAGTTGAACTAAATATCTTAGGCTAGTTTGGGGTATAAATTGCCTAAGTATGGACATTAAGGATTAGAAATGGGTTCTTTCGGCCCACCTTAGGCCCTGACATGTGTTAGGCCTTGTGGACTTAGTTGGGGATGTTAGGCCTAGTTGAGACGATTGGGCCTTTAGAATAAGATTACTTTGCAACTTGGTAATTGTGATGAATTTCCCCAAATTATGATAATTCACCTATGGAGATAATATTCCTCTTAGATATGATATTGAGCCTTTAGAGATGTGATTTCCTCTTAGGCATGATGTTGGGTTTTAAGGGGTGTTACTCCTCTTAGATATGATTATTGGCCTATAGGTATGGTATTCCTCGCAGTCATGATACATGACCTATAGATACAAGATGTCTTATATATGTGGTATTCCTCGTAGTCATGAGTTTTGCTTTATTGATGCATTATACCTCCTAGTAGTGAGATGCCTCCTATATGTGAAATGATTTATACATATAGTTATTAATATGAGTTTCGGATACTTATGTGGGCCTAAGTCCATGATTATGATGTTGTAATTATTCGGACACATTATTGGGCAAAAGGTCGTGTTATGATATAGGTTGGATGTTCGAGAAGTGTCTATCCTTGTAAAAGATATGATTGTAGTTTATTGATATGTTAATGCTTATGGTTCCATTGTATGAATATTACTGATGGCATGCATAGATTTGGTACATTCATGATTATTGCATCGGTGATTGATACGATTCTAATTAGATTATAATATTGTTATTATTCTCACTAAGGGTTAAAGGCCGTTTTCTACCTTAATAATGGATTTCTTCATAATAATAAAATGTCGGTCTTCAATGAATAACTTATAGGTAAATGATATTAATAATGATGTTTGAAAGACCTGACCGAGATAAGTTTCAGTCTATGATTTGATACTACCAATTACTCCGGTGGTAGAATATTCTGACCCTTTCTACACTTTTATAATAATTTAGTCTCGAAGCTCACTCCAGGAAATAAACTTATGGATTTACACTCTTTTATCCACCGCTTAATCCCATGCACCTATCATATCCAGATATACATCTCTCCGGTGTTGGACGGAGGAAGATATTAGATTGATAATATAGATTCTAGGTAAAACTCGATGAAAGTTATAATGTTCATGTTATGTATATATTTTTATTGATGATAAGATATTGATGATGAGTGATAGATTCTGGAAATATGCTCAACCTTGATTCTCTTTTCATGCTTATTTACTTTAGCCCTCATGGGTTTTGTTCTTTACTTTATCCCCCATGGGGCTTGCACTTTACTTTACCCTTCGTGGGGCTCGCTCTCTATTATTGACATTGATTTAGATATTATGATGATATGATGATATCCGACAAGGCCGAAGGATATTATGATGATGTATTGATATCGGGCAAGGCCGGAGGATATTATGATGATTTGATGATACCCGACAAGGTTGTAGGATGTTATGATGATGATATTGATGTATAGAAAGGCCGGAGGATGATTATATTAATGTGTCTATATTCATATCTACCAATTCGAGTCCGGCTAGCCCTATATATGGCAAGTATATATATATACTCATAAAAAATGGAGGATGATAAAGGTTATGATAATGATGATGGTTATGCAACTGTGAATTCTGTTGCATTCATACTTGAATGCACATCGTCTATCACCAGTATACGCATATGTCTATCAGCTTATATGGGAGGATTGCATAGATATGGGTGATCACTATGCCTTGTATTTTTGTATGTTGACTGAACTTTCCGTGCTTGGAGTGGTGGTGGAACGCATAGGGCATGCATAGGCTTAGCTAGGTATTTGATTATCCAAAATAGTCAGTTATTCATGTAGTTATTGATATTGTTATTATCATTGTTAGGATCATTGTTATGTCTAGTTTATGACAGATTGGTCATTAATTCGGTATTGAGATTTAAGGTATGATTCTAGCCTCTTCTATCTGACGATTTCATTATTATGCATGATTAATTCATGATGATACTAAATGGATTAGAAACTCAGAGTTGTTAGTACTAAATCCTGAGAGGATTATAATGAGGCCTTAAATGAAGATATGATGATCTAGGTTGTACTTTGGTTGACCCTCCTTCCTTTGTTCATATTGTATATTCATTCTTTGGCCTTGTATATAGCTATATAATCTTATTTCTTCCTTGATTCGTATATTGGACAGGTATATACAACATAGCGTTGAGAATTTCTGAGTATATCTGAAATAGGATATTTTATCCTTGATACTTTCGCAGCCTTATATGTTAGTCTCTTGGACATGAATAGGATAAGTTATCCTTACTATCTCATTGTCTATTTTATGTGGTTACTAAACACTTGGGTGTAGTTTCAATTCTATTTATATGTTATATATATCTTCTTTATCTTTTGAGCTCAGTTGACAGTTGCCTACTAAGTACCATTCGTTTGGTACTCATACTATACATTTGCAGCCTGCAGATCATAGTATGGTTTATCACCATTGATGTGTGTGTCGTGCGGAGCAACTATAGTACGGAGACTTAGAGTAAGCTTGTCAAGACCTAAACTAACGGACCGTGCGGGCACCTACGCTATTCTAAGTAGCTAGGATAACCCTTATTACCCAACTAAAAATATGTGGAAGACTTCTGTTTTTAAGGAAATACAAAGTAAATAAAATATAAATAAATAAACTTTTTCAAAAACTTCTTACAAATGTCTTTCACTATCCCAACACTTGGCCAGACATGTACAAAAGCTACCTATTACAACATAGACTGACAATGAAATAAATAATACAAGGACTTTAACATCTGTCAGGAAGAAAGTGCAGAAGTTAGTGCTGAATATCATCATCCATCTAGTAACTGCAAACTAACATGCATTCAGTCTATACCCCAATAAGGAATGTAGAAGAGTAGGGTTAGTACAACCACACGTACTGGTTGGCATCATCGACAGACCGTGTTAGTTCATATAATCATAAAATAGAATTAAGGAAAATAAATCAAGACATCTTGAATGGAATATAATTCAACCAAGGCTATAATAACATTATTACTTTACCTATATAAGTTACATCATCCAATTACTCTTCCAACTCCATCAGTATTATATTCACTACTAGCATACTCTAGCCTCATTAATTCACACAGTCAATGCTAATACATCACTATTCCTTTTTATTCACCTTATCTTTTTCATTACTCATGTTCACATGAACAAACCTGTAATCATAGACAACCTACACTAAACTCTCGAGCTAACAACCAAATGCTCTCTTATAATATTAAAGAATGATAACTAACTATTCTGGTAAGCTACGATTAAAGCACGTATAAATGAAGCAAGTCAACCAACATATAAGTAAGTTCAAAGTTTCACTTCTTCAAATACATATCACACAATAAAATACCCAATGAATCAACAATACAGCAATAACAAATCAAATAGTGCTCACAAACAAGCCACATAACCATCAAGAGTATCAACCATACTACAAACATCCACAGACTTAACACAAATATGTACACACATGCTATGGGACTTATTTTTGCCCAAATAGTCATGACCTGCAAGGAATAATCAATGTTCATGTACCGTACCGGCGTGGTACCCGATCCACCATATACATATCCGTATCGGCATGGTACCTGATCCATTATATACATATCTGTATCAATGTCGTACGCAATCCAAGATACATTTATTAGTACTGGCGTGGTACCCGATCTAACATATATATATCGGTACCGGCGTGGTACCCCATCCATCATATACATATCCATACCGGTGTGGTACTCGATCTAATATATACATATTCGTACCAGCGTAGTACCCAATCCAACATACACATATCCATACCGGAGTGGTACCAGATCTAACACATACATATCCATACCAGTGTGGTACCCGATCAATTATATATATATATCCGTACCGGCATGGTACCCGATCCAACATATACATATCCATACCGGTGTGGTACCCGATCCATCATATACATATCCATACTGGCGTGGTACCAGATCCGACATTTACATATCCGTACCGGTGCGGTACCCGATCCACCATAAACAAGTAATATCAATATCAAATTTACACTTTCTCACAACATACAACATAATGTACGAAGTTTAAAAGTACACTTAAATTCATGAGACAAGTCCATCAAGTAAATTTCAATTATCATTTATACACGCATCAACAATCCAAACATCAACAAACAATTCATGACATTAATATAAGGAGTTATCATTATCAAAAAAGACTCTCGTAGGCACATTTCAATAAATCATCATTATCACCAATTTAGCCTCTCATGGGCATCCAATAGATAAAGTGTTTTTATCAATACCAAAATAAGAATATCATAAAATAAATCACAATTTAACACTTAAGCATGTAAGTCACCATTGGAGTATTACTAACTCATTAATTAATAAAATGTCACTACCTCTTTCCATATAATCCAATTATCACACTAATTCAAGTCATCTATCCTTTAGACATTACTATGCTCATCAGTACTTAATCCTAGCATAGTTCTTCTCTCCATATTATTGTCCAACACATACAACTTAATATCATTATAACTCAACCAGGTTCATCACCAGAACAACTAAGAACTATCATGTTCAAATCCTTCATTTACAGCAATCTCATTGCAGCACATAGCACATAATATCACAAATATCACATAATTAATCAATAATATAGTTTTTGGGATTAAAGTTAAATTCTCGTATTTTTATCCACCTCAACTCCATGCCTGTAGGCCTAGACATGATTTGTCCCATTAATTCTAAATTATGAAAATATAAAATAACACAAACTTCTACTCATTAAAACTAGCCTACCTAGATGCCAAGCTTTTGAAAGAAACAAGCTACAAAAAAAATGCTCTTTCCTTTCCTTAATGCCTTGGAATAATCAATCATCTAAAAATCAAGAAATTATAAGAGTAACTAAAATATTAATCTTCAAACAAATATCTTGGGGATTCAAATCCACTAATTCTACCCTTAATTCAAGGTCTATACCATCCCTCAAGTTTAATTAATCATTAATTAGCTCTTTTAAGCTTAACCCATCTCCATTAATGGAGTTTTTATGCTAAAGGTCTCATCTTTATGGAATTCAAGGTTCCTAACCATAAAAATTCATAATCTAATTTATGAAATTCATGTTAGGAATCTTTAATTTATAGTTTAGAATCAGCTGTAAGCCATATTAAAAACACCCATGAGTATTCCCAAAAGAATTCCACCATTAAAGGTCTTTTTAAGGATTCTAAGATGTTAAAGAATTAAAAGATGTAGAAAATAATGGAAAAACTTACCTCAACGAAGGAATTTCACCTTAAGCTTTGGGAAATCACCTCTCTAGGGTTGAGGAATGAAATTTGGGATTTTTAGACCTAAAATACGGTAGAAGCTGATTTATATATCATCAGAATAATAATTGATCTTCTCAAGATTTTTCCTAATGCATAAATCCACAGCTACAACTTATGTCCTGACAATCACTAACTCAATATTTTGTAACGACAAAAACTTCATTGTCAAGCTAAGCCACTCTTATATCTCCAACACCAATTAAAGATATACAGAGTCATTCTTATTTCTGCCTAACAATATTTTTATTACGGGCTTCACTTAACTCTTAATTACCTCAAGAGTGATCCCCACACCACTAGCACATAATCAAGGCCAAACAAAATAAATCGATTACAAGTCATTAACAGTCTCATCACCAATATCATATTTAACAAAAGTTATCGATCAAATTTTGTAGGTATCAATAACCTCTACTAGTTTTTGTCACTTTTATTTAAAACTCATTATTTTTCCAAGCATAAGAATTCATTCCCATAAGGAACTCAAATATAATGTCACTTAGCTAGTCCTTACAAGAAACCCATTATAATTTCAATAATAGAACTGTACAAAAATTCTAAATACAGTATCAATGACCGAACCACACAAGGATCCCCAAATAATATCAAATAATTGAACTACACAAGGATCCAACCACAACATCATTAACAAGAACCTCTCATTATGAAAAACACATATCACCTCAGTTTTTTATTTATGTCACTTTTTCACCATCTTTTCTTGACATCATGTTCTCATATCATCCCCTCAATTCTAATACCATCAATTTAATTAGTATAATTAGTACCAAAAATAAGTAAGCACCATAGAATTGCTAGTTTTACAATGACAAGAAATCAAATAATCCCATCACAATTGACAACAAAAACAACTTGATCAATTTTCATCACTTAAATTCAAACAAAAACAATTCAAAACAATGAAAAAAATCTATAAACACAAGTTTAGCTAAATATCAACCACAAGTAATCAATAAGTTCACAACTTTCACAAGTTTTTACCGATTAACAATAACTTTTTGACCTTATTAAAAGATACCAATTAAAATCTCCTAATTTTTTATTCAAAATTACTAGGATACCAATTGGAATCAATTACATTTCAATTGATCTCTATTAAGATACCAATTAGAATTGTCTAGATACCATGTAATATCCCGAACTTTTTCTAGCTTAAATTCGTTTATAGAATATTAAGGGATGTCTTTCAAAATGATTAATATTTTTTTCACATAGAATTTTCTAGATTTCAAATTTTCATTGTGTGGGAAATTAAATAAGCTTTCTATCGATACCAAATTCGCCCAAATTCGACACTCGGTGAAGAAGTTAAAGCATTTTTAAGTTGACAGCGTGCCAACTGGACAGTCACTGCATCGCGGTGAAGGACAATTTTATAATTGTCACTTTCCAGTAGACCATCGCAATGTTGGCGCATTGCGGCAAAGTTCAAATTCCTATTTTTTAATTTCCAGTGGACCTCTGTGATATTGGCGCATCGCGGAGAGGTCCATTTTCCCAATTATCGAATTTCAGTAGCCCAACACGATAGGGGCGCTTCGCGCTGAAGGCCAAAATGGCATTTCTATAGGTCACCGCAATGGTGGCACATTGCGTTGAAGTTTTAGGTCCCAATTGTCAAAATCCAGTGGGATAACGCGATAGCTCCGTGTCGTGGAGAACCCTAATTTTCCATTTGTCAGTTTCTAGTAAGCCACCGCGATAGTGGCGCGTCACAGTGGCCCATTAGATTGGGACCCCAGTTATATTTTTTCAGTTTTATTTCGAAGTCAAAAAGGGTATTTTGGTCTTTTTCCCAGCCCCAGTTCCATCTAAACACAAGATTTAGGGCTATTACAAGCATCTTATGATATATTTCTCAAGATTTCTCTCAACCAAAAATCCTAAGCTTCAACAATCAACCTCAAGAATCCCAAGATTCCACCATCCTTTTTCCAAATTAATTCAAGATTCAAGATTCCCAACACAAGAATTCGAAGAACCGTCATTCAAGAGCACAAATAGTCTCAAAAGCAAGGTTGTTCATCTAGTTCATCATCCAAGGTATGTGGGGTTTGAAAAAGGACAAATATTTCATTCTTGTTCCCAAAAACTTGAATTTTATTAAAGATTACATGATTTACAAGTTGGGGTTTATACCCAAAGCATCTTATTTTAAGTTTATGAAGATATAAGTGAGTTAAGCCTTGAATTGCATATTTATCCCACCTATTTATGCTTTGAATTGAGGATTTATATCATGAATTTTACATTCCTATTGTGAATTGATATATTCAAGTGTTTCCAGGATAATTATTGAGAATTAAGCTTCATTATAAAATTGTGATCATTTAAGTACATATGCTTTAAAACCAAGTATGAATTTTGATATTTCATGAAGAGTATATTGTTAGCATGCTTTAACAAGCAAGCATTCAGATTTTAAAGAAAGATCGATCTTTCTAACCTAAGCTAAGATAGGAATCCACATTATTTATGATTTAAAGCAAAGTTGTATAATTGGTTTTCATTATAAACCCTTGTGCTATTTTAAGGTGGATTTCCTAAAAGTTCTAAGCAATAAGTATGGGAGTAGTATTTAGCATTGAGTTGGGTATGATTCCAAGGTATCATTCCCCAGAACTACAAGCCATCGTAGGTTCTAAACGTCCATAGTGGGATAAGATAGTGATCACTATATTTAAAGTTCTATTCTGATGGCAAGGGTAGAATAGCTCTCCCCAACGTGGGAAAGATGTTGGACTCCATGTCAGCTCATATGGTTTATGTCGGTTAGAAGAAACTCCCTGAGTCCCAAAGTTCCAAGATTTCCAAAGCTCCCAAAGCTTCTAAGTTTCAAATAAAAAGAGTGATAGAAAAGTTTTTATAAGACTAAGTGTTATGACTCACTACATTTACAAGTATGATTTGTTATACATGATTTTATATTTTAGATAATAAATCTTATGTGAGTCATATACATCCACATGCATTTACTTTCTAATTATGATGATGTTTACTTATGCATTACACCCCCATATACTCAGTACATCCTCAAAGTGTTGATCCACATATATGTCTATATGCTATATTGTCTTATAATGTAGGTTCAGGTGCTCAATATCATCAGCATGATTAGTTTGAGCATCTCTATATACGCTCACACAATTGGTGAGTCCTCATGATTCGAGGGCCTACTTCTTCAGATTTTCGTCTTTCATAGTAATTGAGTTATCATTTTCAGTTTAGCCCGAGTCAGTTGAGGGTCTGTCCCAATGGCTCTCTATTTCTTTAGTAGTAGAGGCTTGTCGAACTATGAGTTTAACTATAGACTTTCAGTATTTGTTATTCAGACAGTATTTACTATTTATTCAGTTTTGTTTTTGGTATAATACAACATTATTTCTTGATTAGATTATCTTAAAGTAAGGTTCAGATCTAGTAGAATGCTCAAAGGGTTAGCTTGGGGCTACTCGTAGCCTTGAGAACCGTGTGACATCTCGGGATTAGATTTTGGGGCATTACATACCAATTGGATTCAATCCAATAGTCCAAGATTAGGATGGCACGATGGAGAGAAAGAAAGGAAAATGACTTCTACATGCCTCATAGCCTTTCGAAGATTGGGTGTGGGGGCCTACACACTAATCTACAAAACTCTACTTTACATTGCTCTTGTACTTGTGGGATCAGTGAACCTAACGCTCTGATACCAACTGTCATAACCCAGACTAATAGACCGTACGGGAACCTGCACTATTCTAAGTAGCTAGGAGAACCTTTATTACCCAACTAAAAATATGTGGAAGTTTCTGTTTTTAAGGAAATAGAAAGTAAATTAAATACTAATAAATAAACTTTTTCAAAAACTTCTTAAAAATGTCTTTCACTATCCCAAGACTTGGCCAGACATGTACAAGAACTACCTATTACAACATAGACTGACAATGAAATAAATAATACAAGGACTTTAACATCTGTCAGGAAGAAAGTGCAGAAGTTAGTGCTGAATATCATCATCCATCTAGTAACTGCAAACTAACATGCATTCAGTCTATACCCCAATAAGGAATGTAGAAGAGTAGGGTCAGTACAACCACACGTACTGGTATGCATCATTGGCCGATCTTGTTAGTTCATATAATCCTAAACTAGAATTAAAGAAAATAAATCATGACATCTTGAATGAAATATAATTCAACCAAGGCTGTAATAATATTATTACTTTACCTATATAAGTTACATCATCCAATTTCTCTTCCAACTCCATCAGTATTATATTCACTACTAACATACTCTAGCCTCATTAATTCACACAATCAATGCTAATACATCACTATTCCTCTTTATTCACCTTATCTTTTTCATTACTCAAATTCACAGGAACAAACCAGTAATCATAGACAATCCACACTAAACTCTCGGACTAACAACCAAATGCTCTTTTATAATATTAAAGAATAATAACTAGCCATTCTGGTAAGCTACGATTAAAACACGTATAACTAAAGAAAGTCAACCAACATACAAGTAAGTACAAAGTTTCACTTCTTCAAATACATATCACACTATCAAATACCCAATGAATCAATAATACGGCAATAACAAATGAAATTGTGCTCACAAACAAGCAACATAACCATCAAGAGTATCAACTATAATGTAAACATCCACAGACTTAACACAAATATGTACACACATGCAGTGGGACTTATTTTTTCCAAGATAGTGATGGCATGTAGGAAACAATCTATGTTCATGTACCATACCAACGTGGTACCCGAGCCACCATACACATATCCGTACCTGCGTAGTACCCGATCCATCATATACATATCCGTACCGGCATGGTACCCGATCCAGCATATACATATCCGTACCGGCGTGGTACTCGATCCAACATATACATATCTATACCGGCGTGGTACCCAATCCATCATATACATATCCGTACTGGTGTGGTACCCGATCTAACATATACATATCCATACCAGTGTGGTTCCCGATCTAACATACATATATCCGTACTGGCGTAGTACCCGATCCAACACATACATATCCGTACCGGCGTGGTTTCCAATCCATTATATACATATATATATCCACACTAGCGTGGTACCTGATCCAATATATACATATCCATACCAGCATGGTACCCAATCCATCAAATACATATTCATACCAGCGTGGTACCTGATCCAACATATACATATCCGTACCGGCGCGGTACCCGATCCACCATAAACAAGTAATATCAATATCAAATTTACACTTTATCAAAACATAAAATACAATGTACCAAGCTTACAAGTACACTTAAAGTCATGAGACAATTCTATCAAGTAAATTTCAATAATCATTTATACACGCATCAACAATCCAAACATCAACAAGCCATTCATGACATTAATACAAGGAGTTATCATTATCAAACAAGCCTCTCATAGGCCCATTTCAATAAATCATCATTATCACCAATTTAGCCTCTCATGGGCATCTAATAGATAAAGTGTTTTTATCAATACCAAAACAAGAATATCATAAAATAAATCATAATTTAACACTTAAGCATGAAAGTCACTATTGGAGTATTACGAACTCATTAATTATTAAAATACAACTACCTCTTTCCATATAATACAATAAACACACTAATTCAAGTTATCTATCCTTTAGATATTACTATGCTCATCAGTACTTAAACCTAGAATGGTTCTCCTAACCATAATATTGTCCAACACATACAACTTAATATCATTATAATTCAACTAGGTTTATCACCAGAACAACTAAAAACTATCATGTCCACATTCTTCATTTACAACAATCTCATTGCAGCACATAGCATATAATATCACAAATATCACATAATTAATTAATAATATAGTTTTGGAAATTAAAGTTAAGTTCTTGTATTTTTATCCACCTCAACTCCATGCTTGCAGGCCTAGACAAGATTTCTCCTATCAATTCTAAATTATGAAAATATAAAATAACACAATCTTCTGCTCATTAAACCTAGCCTACCTGGATGCCAAGCTTTTGGAAGAAACAAGCTGCAACAAAGATGTTCTTTCCTTTTCTTCACGCCTTGAAATAATCAATCATCTAAAATTCAAGAAATTATATGAGTAATTAAAAAATTACTCTTCAAACAAATATCTTGGGGATTCAAACCCACTAATTCTACCATTAATTCAAGGTCTATATCATCCCCCAAGTTCAATTAATCATTAATTATCTATTTCAAGCTTAACCCATCTCTATTAATGGAGTTTTTATGCTAAAGGTCTCATCTTTACAGAATTCAAGGTTCCTAACCATCAAAATTTATAATCTAGTTTATGAAATTCATGTTAGGAATCTTTAATTTATAGTTTAGAATCAGATTCAATCCATATTAAAAACACCCATGAGTATTTCCAAAAGAATTCCACCATTAAAAGTCTTTTTAAGGATTCTAAGATTTTAAAGAATTAAAAGACGTAGAAAGTAATGGAAAAACTTACCTCAACAAAGGAATTTCATCTTAAGCTTTGGAAAATCACCTCTTTAGGGTTAGGGAATGAAATTTGGGGTTTTTAGACCTAAAATACGGATGAAGTTGATTTAAATATCTTCAGAATTATCGCTACAGCGAAATCATATTTCAACCCGAACAGTGTTCACTAAAATAGTCATAACCTTTTACTTTGAATTTGGATTGAGGAAAGATTTGTTGATTTGGAAAGAGGATTCGGAGATCTTTGATTTGGTAGGTAGTGGGACCCCTAACTCCTTATATTATAGGAGATATGATCATTTGAAGTTAGCTTTAATAGAAACCCATATCGAAACTATATCAAAAAGAAAGTTATAAACTTAACTATTTGTTAGGGATATTGTACGACCTTAATTCATCCTAAAATAACTTTAAAACTAAATTTTTGATATTAGAACTTATGAATAATTAAATTCTTCGAGCTTGAGTCTATCTAGACACATCCAAAGGCTAAAATCTTTGCCAAAAAAATTGAGGTGACATAACAATTAAAATATTTGTTATTTTGGACCTAAGTTAATATTGAGGAATGAATTTTCATAAATTTATTATGGATAATTTAATAACGATGAAATGAGTCGTTACAAAGCTCCTGACGTTAAGAGTAGTACTTATCTCTCTCTTATGTATTAGATTGGTCTTTATGTTGTATTCGGAGATAAGTTATATCATTGTATTCATTTGTACTCCACTTTGTACTCTTGTATTATTAGCAGCTCTTGTACTGATACCATCAGGTCTTGGGATTATATTGTGTAATTAATCTTGTAGTTCAGATATTCCACATTCTTTTCTTTATTTATTTGAGTAGTCTGTTACTAGCCGTTCTGGACTACGGGTTTGGCTTGCCTACCAGTGGGTGATAGTAGGCGCCATCATAATCTGAGAAATTGGGTTGTGACAATTTAACTAACTCATTTAGTTGTTTCGCCTTTTTTTTTCTTCTAAAATCTTTGCTTGTTGTGTCTTTTGCTGAATGTGGGAGGATTATCATGTTATTGAACTTTTTTTAAAAGTATTTACCAGTGTTGGAGAAATTCCATTCGATGAAATTGATGATGCAACTTTTGAGAAATTTGCTAAAAAATTTTTTTTATGGATTTAGGTTTTTCTTTTAAAAGATTTTTTTTTTGAAAAAAAAAGTTACACACACTTAATTAGACTCCTCTGTTTTTATAATGGATTGTTTTGCCTTATTTCCTCAAATTTTGTCTTCCTATCTATTTGATTAAACGAGAATCTTCATGTTATCAAATTTTAAAAAATAATTACAAATATTGGAGAAGCTCCATTCGTCGGGATTGAACAAATCTGTTTTTTACTGACTTAGGTTCCTTTTCAATCTTTTTATGGTTGTAGGAGTAACACATATAGGATTAACCAATTTATTACCAAAGATTGTTCTACTTTGATTTTCCTCAAGATTTTTGTGTTTGAATGGATAATTCTGATCTTGTTGAGTTTTTAAAAAAATTAATCGGTGTTTGAAAAATTCCGCCCAAAGAAATTGAATAAAACTGATTTGAGAAATTCCTTTGAATTTTTTTTTAAAAAACAATTATTGATCAAGTTTCTTTTTTTCTTTATTTAATTATTGAATGGGTAGTTTTGATTTTTATCTAAAATGTTAATGTATACCGGCATGGGTAATTTTCTCTTTTTTTTTTCTAGATTTCACCTTCCAATTTATTTTGTTTATCAAGCACTTTTGTGGGTACAAATACTTGATAGAAGGAAATTCAGAATTTCTAATTTTATTTATTTATATGTATGCTAGAAAGTTGTTGTGTATGTAATATCAGTGAAATGAATATTTTCTTCTCGGCGATCACATTTACATTTCCATAAATGAATCATTGTTTAGTTGATAGTCACACCAAAATTGATAAAAACTTTTTACTTTGTTGAGTTTTTGGTGTTTACAAATTTTTTTACAAAGGTTGCATAGATAATGCATTCAGCCGAAGAAAAAAGGTATGCATGATTTCATGTTATCTATTACTATTTCTCAACTTGAATTATCCCAAGTATTGACACTATCAAATTTACCAAAATGATGAGTCAATAACTAGTAGAAAGCCACTAGTTTTCCAATTTAAGATTCTCGATATGGGCAACACTCTAAAAAAGTTTCCTCAAATAGCTAGATTCCTTCTCTAAGGTGCATTATTCGTCCTCAAAATCAAATTTTACATGAAGCATTGTAGTAACAAGTGATGTCAGATTTCTCTCTCTGATGTGTATGTCGCCGCACAACAAACAAATTAAATGTTGAATATGAAGGCCTAGTATTTCGAGCCAGAGGTCATCATAATAGTTCTTTGGAAAACTTTCTCTGTAATGTATGCTCGAAACACAATCTAAGTGCAACCACTCCAAATTAGGGCAACCAAATTATACCTTTGCACTGCACTGTCTGTGAATTCCACGTACTCAATTAAAGAGAAACGAGACTATTCTAGTTAGCACTACCTAAAGGTTTTAATTGGCATTGCCATAAAACCAAATTCCTCAAGGACGCTTTTTTATAGGCAAACTGAGGAAACTTATATCTTTCTTCATAATAATTTCTAAGAAGTCCAAGTTCAAAATCTTCAACATTAGAAGTCTGGAAACGAAATGTACTCATAAATCAATATCTTTAGCATAAAGGTCCTCGTACCTAAGTCGTCATTACACTTTGAACCTAAACCTCCAATAATAAAGTTTTTTGTGGATGAAAGCTAGGTAATCACGAGTATTCTTTTAGCTATCACTAACCTAGAAAATTGATATCGATGAAACTGTAATGGACTTCCAAAGAAATTGTGAGAAGCAGTGTATTATCTATGTGATTACAGTTTCTTTTGATGTCTAACCCGGTTTCACTCAATTTCAATTTTACGGGTAGTGACAGATAAAAGGATACTCTTGATTACCTATTTTATGGATCCACAGAGAACTTTATTATTAGATATTTTGCAAGAAATCCTGAGGTTCAGAGTATGGTGCCTTAGGTACGAGGGCCGTTATGCTAAATATATTGATTTATGGATAGATTTTACTATTAAAATTTCTAATGTTGAATCTTTTAAACTTGGACATCTTAGAAATTATTGCAACCAAAGATATGAGTTTCCTCAGTTTTCTTATAAAAATGTGTCCTTGAGGAATTTGATTTTATGGTGCTGCCAATTAAACTATTCTGGCAGTTTAACTAGAGTAGTCTTATTTTTTTGTTTCAGTTGGGTATATGGAATTTACATATGGTGTAATGGACGTATTAATATGATTGTCGTAACTTGGAGTGCTTGCACTTGGATTGTGTTTCAGGCATACATTATTTGGAAATTAGCTTTGTGAAACTGAGAAAACGACTCCATAGAAGACAATTATGATGACCTTTGGCTCGCAGTATTATGTCCCTATATTAAACATTTGCAAATTTTTGGGTTTTGCAGTGGATACACATTGAGGATAGAAATGTGATGTAACACCTAGTAATATTTTAGACTTAGTACCGCCCTTAGTAGCATGCTTAAAGAGGTAACAACCTGAAAAATTTTCTAAGTGTTAAAAAAGCTTAGTCACATTTTGATCCCTTAATTTCAAAAAAATTTAAATTGACTTTCCTGACCTTGAGATGTAAATTTATGAGTTGATTTGTGTTCAGGGGTGTAAATGGGATGTCTCGAGGGAGTTTTGGATTTTTCGGATGAGGGATTGGACGTGTTTAGATTTCACAAACGGAGAGTCACCGCGATATCGATGCGTCGTGGTGACTATAGCATTGGTGCTTCTTGCGCAACGCGTTGGTAGTCCAAAACATGATTCTTCTAAAAAGTTTGATTTTGAAGGGTAGTTTAGACTTTTTTCCGAAGCCCCAAATCGTGTTAGTAGTAAATTAAAACACCTTAGGGCATTATATTCCCAAATTTTCTCAAATCTATCAAGAACAAAATCCTACTTCCTCCCTCAAAGATCAAAAGCTCAACTTGTAAGTTCAAGATTCCCAAGAAACGAGTCAAGATTCGAGTTCTAAATCTAAGGTATGTGGGGTTTTCCTAAACTGCATGGGCATGGTGAAATCATTTTAATAATATTTTGAATGTTGAGAAATCATATATTTACTAAGGGTTCTTGAATTTCATTAAAAAGCATGCATTGTGAACTCTTTCAATGATATAATGTTTTGGCCTAGAGGCCTTCCCCTAAATTTGATTTGTACTCATACATAAGTATGTATGAATTTGAGTTTGAATGTTGAATTGAGAGCATGAACATATATAACCCCTCTCTTATTATAAAGCATCTTGTTTTCACATGTTATGAATTATTCAATTGCATATTGAGAAGCATGATACAAATGTCTTTATTATTGTTTAAGACTTGATTTTGGTTATGAAATGAAGAGAGGGTGTTTCTTGTTAATATAAATGAAAAGAGATGAATTAAAGAGTTGCATTCCTTACCATAAAGTAATGGACCACCACATGTTTTAGGAATTGAAAGAGAGGATCTTTGCATAAGTTCCATGAAATCCGATATACAAATCCTATTGTATTTTTTGAATGACTTGACGGTCTAAACATTGTTTTGAATGAAGGAGCTGTAACATGATAATGTATGGCTTAGAGATGTGACTTGCAAGTCTTGGTATGACTATACCAAATGGAAGAGTGCCATAACAGAATCAGATTCCTTTCAGACTTTGATTTCAAAGAATGCATGTCTTAAAGAGTTAAAAATAGGCTTAAAAAGAGTTAGGTGGTTACCCGAAGAAGGTATTTGAGTGTAAGGTCTCATCCTGGGAACCACATTTTTCTGATACGGGTTTATTGTGTCCCCAAGAGAGATCGTACGCTAGCCTAGTGCCCCTTTTCTTATTAGAGATAGAGACTCCAACCTTTGTAGCAAACTTGGGTTAGGGGCTTGGCCGCTGAGTTAAGGGTGATTCCATTTAGCCGATGGAATTGTATAGTTGTAGGGTGTACCACCTAGATCAGAAGTAAGATAAAGAGTGAGTTATGGATTCAAATAAATGTTTAAAGTCTTTTAAGTATACCTATGTATTTTTATATATCGTATGTAAAGTGTTTTATAAATTGCTCTCACTTATATAGTATAAAAGTATATTATTTTGGATTTCTCCACGTACCAGTATATCTGTATTGACCCCCTATATTTCAGGATCTGAGGCACAGTCCTAGGGTCCCATTAAAAAAAGGAGGAATGCTGAATAGAGATATGGATTTCTCCTGGCTGTCCGTTCATATGCAGCAGGTCGAAGAGCAGAAGAAAAGGCTGGATGAGGTAAGGGAGAAGGAGAGGCAAGATAAAAGAGCTAGATCTATAGACCAGAATAACAGTCACACCATAGTGGTAATAATTGGGGTAACAAGTGGTGAAATAAAAAGTTTTAGAGTAATGCTCAGTCTTCAGCCAGCGCCCCTGCCCCCAGACCCCCAGTTGATCGGCGATTTCAGAATTTTCAGCCTAACAATGGATCGAGGGTACAGGGTAATCAGTCCCAAGGAAGTGTGGCCCAGCCATTCAGGTAATACCCTCTGTGTA
This sequence comes from Capsicum pubescens, assembly GCA_030864215.1. Lineage (NCBI taxonomy): Eukaryota > Viridiplantae > Streptophyta > Magnoliopsida > Solanales > Solanaceae > Capsicum > Capsicum pubescens. The sequence continues at coordinate 103,871,690 of CM061544.1, read as the reverse complement.
ATTCGTGTGGGAAGAACCACCCAGGAACATGTCAGTTTGGCACAATGGTGTATTATACTTGTGGCCAGCCAGCCAATATTCAAAGAAACTATTCGACAGTTAGAGGTAATGTTAGGGGTTCTAAGTCTCAATCCAATTCCATGGAACCACCACTACCCAAGGGTACCGCTTTAGATACCGGAGGTGGTTACAACCAGTTATATGCCTTAACTAATCGCTAAGATGCAGAGGTTTCGCCAGATGTTGTCACGGGTACGTTACAGATATTCTCCCATGATGTGTATGTGTTACTTGATCCCGGGTCTACCTTGTCTTATGTGACCCCTTTGTGGATGTTAGTTTCGGGTTTGATCCAAAATTTATTCCAAAACCTTACTCTGTTTCTACTCTTGTTGGTGACTCTGTTGTGGCTAGGAGGATATATAGAAATTGTGTTGTGTCTGTCTGTCATCAGGATACTATGGCAGATATTATAGAGCTAGATATGATTGACTTAGATGACATTTTAGGAATAGATTGGCTCCAGTCATGTTATGCCACGTTAGACTATAGAACCCAAAAAGTTAGTTTCTCCTTTCCAAATGAGCCAGTAATTGAGTAGGAGGGGTATTCTATAGAACCTATGGGGAAGTTCATATCTTATCTTAGAGCTCAAAATCTTATATCAAAGGGTTGTTTGTATCATCTTATTCAGATCAAACATTCTAATACTGAAAGTCCTACCCTCTAGTCTGTCCCTATAGTTAATGAATTTCCAGAAGTTTTTCCTGATGATATCCCAGGGATACCACCTGATAGGGAGATAGATTTTGGTATTGACTTGTTGCTGGACACTCGTCCTATTTCTATTCTGCCATATAGAATGGCTCCTGTGAACTGGAAGAGTTGAAAGAACAGCTAAAAGTTCTTCTTGATAAAGGCTTTATTCATCCTAGCTTCTCTCCCTGGGGTGAACCAATGCTCTTCGTGCGTAAGAAAGAAGGATCTCTCCGTATGTGTATAGACTGTCGTCAACTAAATAAGGTCACTGTTAAAAACAAATACCCTCTTCCTAGAATTGATGATCTTTTTCACCAACTTTAGGGTGCCAAATATTTCTCCAAGATGAACCTTTTTTCAGGGTATCATTAGTTGAAGATTAGGGAGGCTGATATTCCCAAAACATCTTTTCGAACCTGATATGGCCATTATGAATTCTTAGTCATGTTCTTCGGACTGACTAATGCCCCTGCAGCTTTTATGGACCTAATGAATACAGTGTTTCGCCAGTTTCTAGATCTATTTGTCATAGTCTTTATTGACGACATCTTAGTCTATTCGAAGAGTGGGGAGGATCATGTTGATCACCTCTGAATCATCCTTCAGACCCTCAAAGATCATGAGTTTTATGCAAAGTTTTCCAAATGTAAATTTTGGCTTAGTGCTATTACTTTCCTAAGGTACATTATTTCTAGTGAGGGGATCAAAGTTGACCCCCAAAAGGTTGAGGCAATGAGAAAATAGCCCAGACCCATGACTCCAACCGATATCTGGAGCTTCTTGGGTTTGGAAGGGTATTACAGAAGGCTTGTAGAGAGGTTTTCCTCCATACCTGCTCCACTTACTAAATTACTTAGAAGAAAGAAAAATTTTTGTGCTCTAACTCTTGTGAGAATAGCTTTGAGAAACTGAAAGACAAGTTGACTACCGCGCCAGTTTTGACCCTTCCTGAGGGTCCAAAGGGCTTTGTTGTGTACAGTGATGCATCCCGAGTAGGACTTGGGTGTGGGCTTATGCAGCATAGTAAAGTGGTAGGTTATGCATCTAGGTAGTTTAAGTTGCATGAAAAGAACTATCCCACTCATGACTTAGAGTTAGCGGTTGTGGTGTTTGCACTTAAGATCTGGCAGCATTATTTGTATAGGGTGCATGATGATATATTTACTGATCACAAGAGTTTTTAGTATGTTTTCACGCATAAAGAACTGAATCTCAGGCAAAGGCGGTGGTTAGAATTGTTGAAAGATTATAACATGAGCCTGCACTATCATCTGAGTAAGGCCAATGTGGTGGACGATGCCCTTAGTAGATTGTCAATAGGCAGTCTATCACATGTTAAGAAGGGAAAGAGGAATATGGTGAAGGATATTCACCATCTTGCAAATTTGGAAGTTCGACTCCTGGATTTCAAAGATGGAGGAATATTCGTTCATGAGGTGGCTAAATCGTCCTTATGTGTAAAGGTCAAGGAAAAGCAAATCAAAGATTCTATTGTAATGCAGACCAAAGGGGATGTTGGTCAACAGAAGGTAATGGAGTTTAAAATTGGTGGTGATGGGATTCTGAGGTACCAAGGTAGGTTATGTGTGCCAAATGTAGATGGGTTGAGAGAAAGAAGTCTGAATGAAGCTCATAATTTTAGGTATGTTGTTCACCCCGGCTCTATGAAAATGTATCATGACCTTAAGGATATCTATTAGTGGAATAATATGAAAAGATATGTTGCTAATTTTGTTTCTAAGTGTATGAATTGTCAGTAAGTCAAGGTTGAGCATTTGAGACCAGGTAGCACTTCCCAAGAGATAGATTTGCCTATATGAAAGTGGGAGATGATTAATATGGACTTTATTACGGGGCTTCCTAAGTCCCAAAACCAATATGATTCCATTTGGGTAATTGTAGACCATATGACCAAGTCTGCTCATTTTCTTCTTGTGCGGACGAATTACTCGGGGGGATGACTATGATAAGTTGTACATTCAGGAGATAGTCTGATTGCATGGTGCTCCTGTGTCTATTATATCTGACTGGGGTATGTAGTTTTCTTCTCAGTTTTGGTGATCTTTTCAGAGGGGTTTAGGTACTCAGGTGAACCTGAGTACTGCTTTCCACCCTCAGACGGATGGACAATCTAAACGCATCATTCAGACCCTTGAGGATATGTTGAGGGTCTGTGTGATTGACTTCAAAGGTAGTTAGGTGGACCATTAGTTATTGATAGAGTTCGCCTATAATAATATCTATCACTCCAGTATTCATATGGCTCCTTTTGAAGCCCTTTATGAGAGGATATGTAGGTCTCTGATTGGGTGGTATGAAGTGGGTGAAACCCGACTGTTTGGGCTTGACCTTGTTCATCAGGCAATAGAGAAAGTAAAGATCATTAGGGATCTAATTAAGACAGCTCGGAGCTATCAAAAGTCCTATGATGATGTTAGAAGAAGGGAGCTGGAGTTTGAGGTTGGTGACTGGGTAGTTCTAAAAGTCTCCCCTATGAAGGGATTCATGCGATTCGGAAAGAAAGAAAAGCTTAGTCCTCGTTATATAGGACCATATTAGATTATGAGAAGGATAGGTGGGGTTGCTTATGAGTTAGATTTTCCTGCGATTCTGGCTTTCGTCCATCCAGTATACCATGTGTCCATATTGAAAAAGTGCATAGGAGATAAATCCCTAGTATTACCTATAGAGGAGATCAATGTGAAAGACTCCTTATCATATGAAGAAGAACCCATTGCCATTTTGGATCACCAAGTTCAGAAGCTAAGAAATAAAGAAATAGCTTCGGCTAAGGTGTTGTGGAAGAACCAAAAAGCTGAGGAAGCTACTTGGGAATCATGGGATGACATGCGAAATAGATACCTAAACCTGTTTAAGACCATGGAGGACGACATATAAGGTACAAGTCATATACTACTCTCTCATTATATTTTCCTTGGGGTTCTTGAAATCGTGCTCATCTATGTCTCGAGTCATCATTCGGGGATGAATGATCCCAAGGGGGGATAATGTAACAACTTGTAACATTTTAGACTTAGTACCGCCCTTAGTAGAATGCTTAAAGAGATAACAACCTGGAAAATTTTCTAAGTGTTAAAAAGACTTAGACAAATTTTGAGCCCTTAACTTCAACGATTTTTAAATTGACTTTTTTGACCTCGAGATGTAGATTTTTTAGTTAATTCATATTCAGGGGTGAAAGGGGATGTCTCAGGGGATTTTTGGATTTTTTGAATGAGGGATTGGACGTGTTTGGATTTCGAAAATAGAGCATCACCGTTATATCGACGCGTCGCAGTGACTATCACGTTGGTGCTCCTGGCGCGACGCATTGGCAGTCCAAAATGGGATTCTGCTGAAATGTTTAATTTTGAAAGGCAGCTTAGACTTTTCCCTGAAGCCCCAAATCGTGTTATCAATAAATTAAGACGTCTTAGGGGCATTAGATTTCCAAATTTACTCAAATCCATTAAGAACAAAACCCTACTTCTTCCCTCAAGGATCAAAAGCTCAACTTGTAAGTTCAAGATTCCCAAGAAAAGAGTCAAGATTCGAGTTCTATTCTCCGAACTAAGTAATCTAAGGTACGTGGAGTTTTCCTAAACTACATGGGCATGGTAAAATCATTTTAATAATGTTTTGAATGTTGAGAAATCATATATTTACTAAGGGTTCTTGAATTTCATTAAAAAGCATACATTGTGAACTTTTTCAATGATATAATGTTTTGGCCTAGAGGCCTTCCCCTAAATTTGATTTGTACTCGTACATAAGTATGTATGAATTTGAGTTTGAATGTTGAATTGAGAGCATGAACATATATAACCCCTCTCTTGATATAAAGCATCTTGTTTTCATATGTTATGAATTATTCAATTGCATATTGAGAAGCATGATACAAATGTCTTTATTATTGTTTAAGACTTGATTTTGGTTATGAAATGAAGAGAGGGTGTTTCTTGTTAATATAAATGAAAAGTGATGAATTAAAGAGTTGCATTCCTTGCCACAAAGTAATGGACCACCGTATGTTTTAGGAATTGAATGAGAAGATCTTTTCATAAGTCTCATGTAATCTGATATACAAATCCTAATGTATTGTTTGAATGACTTGGTGGTCTAAACATTATTTTGAATTAAGGAGTTGTAACATTATAATGTATGACTTAGAGATGTGACTTGCAAGTCTTGGTATCATGATACCAAATGGAAGAGTGCCATAACAGAATCAGATTTTTTTCAGATTTTGATTTCAAAGAATACATGTCTTAAAGAGTTAAAATGGGCTTAAAGAGAGGTAGGTGGTTACTCGAAGAAGGAATTTGAGTGTAAGGGCTCAATTTTGGGAACCGTGTTTTGTTGATATAGGTTTATTATGTCCCCAAGAGGGATCGTACGCTAGCCTAGTTTCCCTTTGCGTATTATAGATAGAGACTCCAACCTTTGAGGCAAACCTGGGTTGGGGGTTTGGCTGCCGAGTTAAGGGAGGATTCCATATATCCCATGGAATTATAGAGTTATAGGGTGTACCACCTAGCTCAGAAGTATGATAAAGAGAGAGTTGTGTATTCAAATAAATGTTCAAAGTCTTTTAAGTATGCCCATGTAATTTCATATATCGTATGTAAAGTATTTTATAAATTGCTCTCACTTATGTTGTATAAAAGTACATTATTTTGGATTGCTCCGCATACCAGTACATCTGTATTGACCCCCTATATTTCAGGATATGAGGTATAGTCCCAGGGTCCTGCTAAGCAGTAGATTGGTGTATCTGAGATTTATAGTTGGTGAGCCTCCCTAATTCCTAAAGGCTTGGTTATTAGACATTGTTATTTTATTTTGATTTATGGTCCAACTTGTGTCATGTGTTTTGACTGTTAAGAACTTCCTTTTGAATGGTTCAGCTTACTTACGAGATTGATCAACTTTTTGTATGATAATCTTCCACATTTTCTTATATTGTTTGAATATTGTACATGATTGCCAGAAAGAAAAAAGGTGCTCGGGTGTAACGCCCCCAGATCATATCTCGAGACGTCACACGGTGCTTATGGACCCGAAGGACCATAAGCTAACCCTTTTTTTATATCTGTACCTGTACACTGCATAATATCTGAAATAAATGCAAAAACTTGCCATAAGGTTCAACACATCTATACATACTCGAAACTGAAAACTGAATACTAATACATCCATCTGAAAAGCCTCTAACTGTCTGAACTGTGGAGTTGATGGGACATGTCCCCAACTAACTCCGTCAACAGAAAATAAACAAAGTCTAAAACAATAGTAGTAAATTGAGACTCATCCTCGAAGGAAGAGGACTCACTGCTACTGCTGCTGACTGGGACCAAACTGCTGAGGATAAACTGGATCTTGTGCCTCTGAACCTATGGTGTCAAATAAAACACCAGAGCGCAAATGCGTCAGTACAAAAATGTATCGAGTATGTAGACGGGGTAGGCTAATGCAAGGGTTAATGCATGCGCAATATCTAAACTGGATAATCATGAAAATGCCGCATGAGAACACATACATGAATGCACAGAACATGAACATAATTATCGCAACTCTAGATACTGAAACTCAGATACCACTTTACTGCAGACTGAACTCACTACTAACACTGAGATATTGAATCACTGACTCATCTGATACTGATAACTGAGGATCTGTATATGCTTACATCAATGACTGAATTCTTAGACTTACTGCTTTCGACTGACATGATTAGAGATCAACCTTTCCAACAAATGATTTTGGAAGCTTTATCAATCGTAAGAAATATGATTATATCTGAATCTGAAAACAAGAATACTCAATAGAAATCTGATACTGTGATCAAGCCTGTCTGACGGCATATCTCTGAATATGATATCAAATGACTGTATGTGAGACAAAGTCTATCTGATGGTATATTCCATAAATCAATGGAACAATCTGAGTTCCTCACACTGATAGATGACTGTATTTGACAATCCTGATTTCCGAAGACTTATTCCGAAATTGAGACTGAATCTGAAACTGAAACTTTGGGAAGTAGTTACTTAACCGACATGCCCCAACCTACCACAGGTGGGGTCCAACCTGTGCCCCAGTTGGAAGGGTGTCATTACCGCGTCACTGGTAAAGACAACTCTATGTGACCCTCATCTAGCGGGTCCTCAAACGAGAACAGTGGAGCCCTCATCTAGCAGGTCAAGCCACCTCATCTACCCTCATCTAGCAGGTATGATGTCTCTCATCCACCCTCAACTAAGAGGTTTGATGTCTCAACCTATGCTAGCTACGTAGTTCTGGAGCACAAGGATTACTTCTAAGAATCACACCCTCTACTAGTAGGTGAGATCCCATCCTTGAGCTCGCTCGGTGCTAGTTTCTACTCCCAACTGAAAGACTCAAAACTGAATTCTCAACTGAACACTGGTTGAACTGAATCTGACACTGATCATATTACTCAAAAGGTCTGACTGAGTTACGCTGAGATCACTTGGTTCCGTATCTGACGGAAAAGATATTGAATCATGGTATCTAACTGACGATACAGAGCTTGAATAGATTACTCGAATCACTTCTGAGATTAGGATTGAATGACTTGAATACTATTAGAAGTAAGTTGATTACAGGTCTGAGGCTAGATTACTAGCGATACAGAGATTACAGAGATAACTGAGATTACTGAGCTTTATTAAGCTTCGCACTTGTTTGAGGATACCGAGTTCTATAGTTCACTGAGTTCTGAGAATCATGGCTCAATTGGAATTATCGAGAAACTGACAGGGGTTCTAGACAACAGCTCTATTTTTGGGTATAAATACCCCCAGGACTCGACAACATAAAAGTAAGACATAATCATTATTCATCACAAATAATTCATGCATCACGGTCATCCATTCATCACTACAATCATTTATTCTTCATTACAAGCATTCATTCATCATTACAATCATTCATGTATTATCACAATCGTTAAAGAATCACTTTAAGTAGTTAGGCATCATAACATACTTTCCCTCTCAAGATCCTTAGGACATCACATTAAGCATTTAGGAAACATAGACCTCTATTCATCATCACAACCACCAAAGGGTCACTCCAAACCTTTAAGGATTATCAATATCGGTTCACTATCATATACTAGCCTAGGGAAGACATGCTATTAGATTATACCCCATTCAACGAGATCTTACATCAAGTACTTCATACCTATATCGGTCTTGTCATGTATTTGGATATCACTTGATTTGGGGGAAACTTCATACTAACACGTCAATATTTACTTGCTAACCACTTGACATGTATTAAAAGCTTAGCATATATCAAAGAGCACAAAATCGGGGAATTTACAACCATCATATCTTGACTTGTTCACTAGGTTCTTTCAACAACCATTAGACACGACCGATTTTACACCTACTTGGGAATTTTATGTTATCTTGGCACATTTCACTCACTAAGGCAGGCATGGACTAGCTCACAATTTGGGGTTTCCTATTCAACATACTATAGTGGCCCTTTTGCTTCACCTAATCTCTTTATCAAACCTATGGGGAATGTTCTTCACTTATTCAACCATTTCTACACCCAAAAGTCATGAACACATCACATGGAAAAACAACTTTAAGAGGGTCTATCACAAACATCACATGAATTCCACATAATAGGGTCAAAGCTCATAAATTTTGTTGGAAAACATAAATCGAAACTCAACAACACATTAAACATCCATTTCAACTCATACAAATCATTAACAACTCATAAACATAAAAATCTTTTAGTTTTAAAAAGGGTTCTTGAGCTTCTTGGATGAAAGGGACCCAAGAATCAACATCTACATACCTTAACCTTTGAAATTGGATGAACTTTAGTGCTTGAAACTTTATCCACACTTGAAATAAATAAATTCTTGAAGCCCACACTATGAGGAACTTGATTCTTGAAGAAAGCTTGAAGATTTATGGATGAATTTTTGGAGCATTAAGGTTCTTGAATTGAAACCCTAGATATTCTCTCTTTAGAGAATTGGAAGAGAAATGGAGAAATTAGGATTTGAATGACGGTTCCTCATATTTATAGAGGCCCAAAAAAAGTGGGAAATAACCAAAATACCCTTGCAAAAATGCCCTTGAATTGCTGGAAAAAATGTTCTTGACGCCATCCGTGACAGGCCATCAGGTCTGTGATAGGCTGTCACGAATGGTCGTCACAAAAGGGGTCCAATTCTTGATTTTCTGCCCATGGCTGACGATGTCATCAGAAATGCCGTCAAAATGTGACGACGTCGTCAAAAAGGTCGTCAGAAACGCGATAGCCCGTCAGAAACGTCGTCATCGTTTTCCAGCTTGACATGCTGGAGTAAAATGGGCATAACTCTTTGCTCCAATATCGGATTTAGGCGAAATTGGTATCGTTGGAAAGATAATTCAAATATATTTCATTTGATATATATAAATCCATCCATTTATTCATATACAACTAGTTATGTTTGATTGAAGTTGACCCAAATTTTGACGGTCACTAAAACTTGAACGATAGGAAAGTTTTCAACTCGTCCATAAGTTAGGGGACCTCTATGATCTTAATTCATGATCAAATAGATTCCCACACGATTCAAAGTATTTCATACTTGGGAGGATATTTTTGAAACATTTTGACTCAAATTTTTGCTTTACCAAATACGCTCTAAGGCTCAGACTGGAAGAGGATTTTGCGGGGCATTACATTATCTCCCCCTTGAGAACATTCATCCTCGAATGTCACTTGATAGAATGAGAATACGGATCAACAGAACTTACTCAAGAAATGGAAACATCTTAGATCAGGACTACGCAACTGGAACGACTGACATATAGAGTTCTCACACTGGGCATGCAGATATGATGCATAGAATACTCGACTGATGATACTCATAGCAGAATTCTCATAATACACATGCATATCTGATGCATGAACTAATAACTGGGATGATATCATGAATACACGACTGAACACACGCTGACAAGCTGAACTCTTTCTACTGAATGTGCATATCTAATGCATGAATGTCCGGCTAAGCTGACTTTTCAAAGCACGACTGATAATGCAATAATGATTGACAATGCGGTGACAACTGATGCTAATTTCATAAAGAAGATCTGAACATGCATATGTATGAATCTAATGGCATGCAACATCATAATACTATGGGGTATCTCCCCCTTGGGGCTCTATGTCCCACTAAACACACTTCGCTGAAATACTGGGGCGGTGCGCGGGGCACCTACAACTGGGTCATGATTGACCGATCAAGATCTCAAACTTATTCATGACTCATGCTAACATATAAGCTCAAAATGGAAGCAAAGGACCTAACAATGCATATCATAAAGAAGAAGGGCTCATAACTTACCCGGGTCTATTTCAGGGAATCCTTCTCGATCAAGGCGAATCTGAAGCACCTGAAGTCTACCCCTTTGAGTCAGCACTCTACATTCTCGCATTCTATGACCTGATTCACCGCACCCAAAACACACATCGCTACTGGCTCTACACACACCTTGGTGGATCCTGCCACACTCTCCACAATACAGATGGGTATGAACACCACTAGTAGTACTGGAAGTGGCTTCCTGCTGGCGCGAATCTCTACCCCTCTGAGCTAGTATTCTACACTCTCGTAACTTGTGGCCTAGCCTACCACATCCAAAACACCCCCTACTTCTGGCTCTACATACACTTCTGTGCTACCTACCACACTTTTTGCAACACGGGTAGGTAAGAATACTCTTCCCACGACCTAGTGAGTTAGAGCTTGATGCTCTCTCTTAACTAGCATTCTTAGGTTTAGGTACCGGTGCCTGGACTGATAGCGAAACTGGTGCTGAGGATCTCAGATGGAATTGGGAGCGGTTACTACTCCTTAATCTTGGCGTAGAGTTATTGGTTCTAGTCCTCTGATCCATCTCATGCTCTCTCCCCTCATTCTGCTGAGTGTCAGCTAAAATCCTAGATAGGACAACGCTCTGCAAACTGTTCTGAGAAGTTATTGCATGGGCTAAGGTAGTGAATGTAGCTCTGAACTCTGCATGCGACATACCCTCATTCTCAAGATCTACTGGCTGTGGGGGCTGGTCATCTACCCCAAGGACAAAATCTCTGCGAGGAGGCATACTCTGTAATTGGAAGAAACAAGTGGATTAGACTGAGGATCAACTTGAGCTCATGCTCACTCACACGATCTGAATACTGAAAGAAGGGTGAGCCTCCCTAATTTCTAAAGGCTTGGTTATTAGACATTGTTATTTTATTTTGATTTATAGTCCAACTGGTGTCATGTGTTTTGAATGTTAAGAACTTTCTTTTGAATGGTTCATCTTACTTACGAGATTGATCATCTTTTTGTATGATAATTTTTTGCATTTTCTTATATTGTTTGAATATTGTACATGATTGCCAGAAAGAAAAAGGGTGCTCGGGTGTAACGCCCCCAGATCCTATCCCGAGACGTCACACGGTACTTATGGACCCGAAGGACCACAAGCTAACCCTTTTTTGATATCTGTAACTGTACACTACATAATATATGAAATAAATGCAGAAACTTGCTATAAGGTTCAACACATCTATACGTACTCAAAACTGAAAACTAAATACTAATACATCCGTCTGAAAAGCCTCTAACTATCTGAACTGTGGATTTGATGGGACATGTCCCCAACTAACTCCGTCAACAGAAAATAAACTGGTGCATCGAGGTTAATTTATTCATAATCTTTTACTCTCCAAAATTCAGAATTTTTCTTAGGGACTCGATCTTTATTAGCTATTGACTCATCACTTTAGTAAATTAACAATGCTACTACTTGGGATAATCCAAGTTAAGAAATAGTAATAGACAACATTAAATTACGTACAATTACATATTGTAAACTTTAGAAGTGTGATCATGGAATGAATGTGTGTTCTTGATTAGAACTATAGTATTTCTAAATAGTGGCCATACTTAGTCTACGTCTTGTGAAGCCTGCAAAGACATGCAATAATTATCACAAGACAGCATTCTCATTCATTTCTTATTTGTCTCATCCTCTTTCACAGTTAGAAAGAGCAAAAAACATGCTTTTATTATTCAGTTGTGCATGTTAGAAAATGATTAAAAGCTACCTTGAACTTCTTGTGAATAGCAATAATGTTTTCTTGTATCATTCTAATGGAATGAAAACTTCAATTTGCTATTTGGATTACTAGTTTGACTTCCTTAGGTTGCATTTCTGGTTTCTTGGAGATATTAAAATCAAAAGTGATGGCATACTTGTTTGCTTCCTACCTATATGGAAATCGAGAACATTGTGGAAGAAAGTCATAATTTTAATGTGCGTATAAGCTGACTTTATTGAAGTCAAAAATCGCAAAAAAGTAATAAGGTTTATTGGAGATTTAAGTGTAAATAAAGCACTATTTTTATAAGGAAAAATGCAAATGATTTGTCAAGGTTGTGGTTTCGTGGTTAATTGAAGCAGGTTGAGAATCATGGCATCTCAGGTTCAAATTAAATATGAGTAGAAATAAAAAATTTAGGTATTTTCCTATCTATCCTAGCCTTGATGGACAGAATTACCTGGTGGTGTCAATGATTAAGGTGATAGTTATCCATGGAATTAGTTGAGATGCGTACAACTATACACCTAGTTAACGAGAAAAAATGCAAATGAAATCAAAGAATAATAATCACATGTAGTTAGGAATTAATTTATATATATATATACATTGGTGAGAATGTTTTCATATAATGTTGCCTCTTAAGGATCACACCCCTTTAATTTGCAATAAGGTATACACCTTAGTGACTGAACTGAATCGTCTCTAACTATTTTTGGTGAGAATGTTATCATATAATGCAGCGCTCATCCTATTTTTCACCTAACTTCAAAGCATAAACAAATCCTATAGACGTCGTTGACAACATATGCACTTGCAATTTGCTTTTGTAAATGCTTAAAGTAATTTTCATCATTGGCTCTTCATGGTAAAATTGATGATCATCCAACTCAACAAAGTATTTTTTTCACTGATGGAGAATCAAATAAAATTGGAATGTTGACATTTTCAAATGGTCCGTAACCTCTTGGAGTAACTGCCATTAGCAGTTAAACTCCCCTTCCCATTAATTAAAACAGACATGGATTTGAATTTCAAAATTCAAAAATCGTTGCCCCCAATTTTGGGTAACTGCCACAAGATGTTTTGATGGTAAACATTATAAAAGGTAGATCTGATAAAGATCCTTAAACACAAAATTTTTCATGTAAATTTCATACCATTTAAGGAGAGGTTTGAGTGCTTAAAAAACTTCGGAATCAGAAGAAAAGACGCTGATGACGCCAAAAACTCCGACGAACTCCAACAATGACTGGAGGTACACTAATCATCAAATTCCGGTGCGTTATTGCTCTTATCTCTAACATTAGGTATCAGAGCAAAATTCATTACACCTATGCTTTATAAATTTTTGGAGTTTGCAAATGGTTTAAAAATGATGTTTTGATCTTTAGATCTATAATTTTTAAACTCATGATGCAAATCAGTGTTAGAAATCATAAGAAACAGAGATTTTCTAACATTTTCAAGACATTGAAATTAATTTTTAGGGTCTGATTTAGTGAAAATGAAATCGGATGGAGGTTTTTCACCCGGTTTAAGAAAAAAGACGAGTACAGTTTGTTGAAAGATTCGGTGGCTAAAAGTAGTGTTTTATTTTTATTTCTTTTGATGGCTAAATAATGAAATATTTCTATGTGGGCCACATTTGGAAGAATCTTTCAATTACATGCTGACATTAACATTTATTATGACTATATTCACTTTTGACAATTTTTCAATTAAACTTTCATTTCTGATATTAAATGTAGGAAGTTTTAATTACTATGCTACAAATTTTGACATGCCTAATATATTATTATCATGGTATGTAAACTTTGATCACATTTAAATATAAGTTTTGAAAATTGTTTAAGCCATAAAGTTTTAACTTATTGCATAATGTCTAGTGATTTATAAATTTTGCTTGATTTAGATTTAGCCACAACAATCTTGATTAAATAAAATCATATACACTATGTTTAGGATCACATAAGAAAATTATCGACATCAAACTAAGTACTAATGTCTAAGGGATTCATACTTTTTTTTAATTGAATATTAGCTACAGCATCTTTAATTGAATAAAATCTTTAAAAAATATTAGGATCACATAAAGATATTGTAGACATTAGAATTGTAATTGGTTATGTACGATATAATAACTTAAGAATATTTATTATTGGGTTGCATAATTAATTAGGGTAAAATATTAAACCCACAAGGATTGTGAATGAGAATTTGATAGTTTTATCGTCAAGATAGAATATCATGCTAGTAAACGATGATTTTTATCATAAATAATGAGTCTAATTTAGTTAAAAATTTAGCCCACGGGCAATTTTTATATCAATAGATTCAATTTTATATTATTTGCCTCAAATTTATTGTACATGTATGTATGTATATTTTTGCAGTTATGCAACGTACGAATTTCTCTCATATTTGTGATTTTTTCGAATTTAATGGTGAGAATTATAAGATCTAGAAGGAAAGAATTCTCCTTCACTTAGGGTGCATGGACATTGATTATTCTATTAGAAAAGACGAATCACATATTGATGAAATTAGCACTCAAGCTGAGATTGCTCTTTATGAACAATGAGCGAGCTCTAAACGTTTGAGTGTTATGTTCATTAAGATCAAAATCTCTGCTAGTATTCGTGGTCTTGTCGAATAACATAACAATGCCAAGGCATTACTGAAGGTTGTTGATGAACAATTTATGACTTCAGATAAGATACTTGCCAGCACCTTAATTATGAAATTCTCATCAATGAGGCTCACCTGTGTGAAAGGTGTGCATGAGCACATTATGAAAATGCGAGACTTAGCGACTCAACTAAAGACTCTTGAGGTTGAAATGCTCTTCTTGTGCACTATATTTTGAATACTCTGCCTACACAATATGTCCTCTTTAAGATCTCTTGTAACACACATAAGAATAAATGGTCTATCAATTAACTTATGACCATATGTGTTAAAGAGGAGGGTCGATTGCTGATGGAAACAGGAGAAAGTGCATTCATGACTACTCAAGGACCGAAGTCTCATAAAGCTAATAAAAAGGTTAAAAGGAAAGGCTCCATTTGACTATAACATTAAAAATGAATTCAAGTGTCGCTTCTGTAGAAAAAAAGGGCACATAAAGAAAGATTGTGTCAAGTTTCAACGATGGCTTGAGAATAAAGGTACTTCTATTTCTTTTGTTTGTTATGAAGGTAAATATGATTGATGTTAATCATAACACGTGGTGGATTGATTCTACTTCTACAATTCATATTAGAAATTCCTTGCTGGACTTAACAAACATACAGAAGCTGGTAAGAGTTGAGCGAAGCATCTATTCAAGAAATAAGATGCAGTCGCGTGTAGAAACTATTGGAATATGCACTTTAGTTTTTAGTAGTAATTTTATTATAGATTTGAAAAAGACCTTTTATGTTCCTAACTTTTCTAGGAATTTAATTTCAGTATCAAGACTTGTACCTTTGGGATACTCCTTCTTTCTAGAAGGTTATTCTAATCTATTTTATAAATGTAAACTTATTGGATATGGTACATTGTCTGGTAGTCTTTTTTCTCTTGATTAGTAAAATTCTTCCACTCATAATGTTATGTATGTTCAAAATGGCATTAAACAATATGTTATGAATGAAAATTTCTCTATTTTAAACTATCGAAGATTGAAACATATCTCCCTAGATATAATTAAGAGATTAGTAAATGATGGAGTACTTAATACTTTAGATTTTACTAATTTTGATACTTGTGTTGACTACATTAAAGGCAAGCAGACAAACAAGTCAAAGAAAAGTACTAAGAAGAGTTCAAACACATTAGAAATCATACATTCGGATATATGGTGTCTAGTTATAAATGTATATGGTCAGAAATACTTTATCACCTTGATAGATGATTACTGATGATATATGTATCTCTATATACTTCATAATAAAAGAGAAGCATTAGATGCCTCTAAAGTGTTTAAGGCTGAGGTAGAGAAATAATGTGGAAAGCAAATTAAAATTGTGAGGACTAATAGAGGTGGTAAGTACTACGGTAGGTACACTGAGAATGGACAAACATAAGGTTTATGTGCAAAATTTTCTTCAAGAAAATGGGATTATTGCCTAATACACCATGTCTGGTCCTCCAGATTAAAATGGTGTAGCAGAAAGAAGAAATCAAACATTATTGGACATGGTGCGTAGTATGTTAAGTAGCTCTAAGCTACCAATGTCCTTGCGGATTGAAACTCTTAAGACGACAATGTATATATTAAATCGAGTTTCAACCAAGGCTATCCCAAAGACACCTTTTGAGTTGTTCAATGGTTGGATACCGAGTTTAACATATATTCGCATATGGAAATGCTTTCCTGAAGTAAGAATTTACAACTCACAAGAAAAGAAACTGAATTCTAAGATTATTAATGGATATTTTATTGGATATGCCGAAAGGCCTAAAGGATATAGATTTTATCATCCATCTAACAACACTAGGATTATGGAATCAAGAAATATAAAATTTTTGGAGAATGACTTAACTGGTTGGAGTGATCAACTTCAGAATACAATTTCTGTTAAAGATCGACCTTCCACTTCAAGTCAACAATTGATTGTTGTTCATAACACTCCTCAAGTACAATTGAGTGTTGCACAACAAATCAATGATATTCCATAAGCTACTAAAAATGTTAAAGTAGATCAAGTTCAAATGATTCCAAAAATTATTGAGCAACCAGTTAAACAACATGATCCTCAGGAAAATGTTGGTGCAACATTAAGAAGATCTACTAGAGAAAGAAAATCAGCAATTCCTAGTGATTTTATTGTGTATTTCAATAATTTGACATTGAAGTTGAAGATGAGCCTGAGTTTTTTTCACAAGCCATGAATTACAAAGAGTCAGAATTGTGGTACAATGCAATGAAAGAAGAGATGAATTTCATGAAAAGCAATGAACTCTGGGATCTTATCGAGTTGCCTAATAGTGTAAAATCCATTGGATGTAGGAGGGTCTTTAAAACTAAAAAATACTCATAAGGCAATATTGAAAGATATAAAGAAAGACTTGTTTCTAAAGGATTCACTCAAAAGGAAGGAATTGACTATACAGAGACTTTTTCTCCTGTGTCTAAAAAGGATTTCTTGCGTATTATATTGGCATTAGTAGCCCATTTTAACTTGAAATTACAAAAATGGATGTAAAAATCATATTTCTCAATGGTGATCGAGAGGAAGATGTTTATAAGAAAAACCCTGAAGGTTTTTCCTCTAGTGATGGTAAAAACTTGATATGAAAGTTAAATAAATTCATATACGGACTAAAACAAGCCTCCCGTCAATAGTATTTTAAAATTTCACAATGTTATCTCTTCATTCGACTTTGTTGAGAATATTATGGATCAATGTATATGCCAGAAGGTCAAGGGGAATAAAATATGTTTCCTAGTTATATATGTGGATGATATCTTACTTGCTTCCAATGATAAATAAATGATACATAAAGTGAAACAATTTCTCTCTAAAAGTGTTGATATGAAATACATGTGTGATGTGTCTTATGTCATTAACGTTAAGATTCATCGAGATAGACATCAAGGTGTCTTAGGTCTATCTCAAGAAGCCTATATCAATAAAATTTTAGAGAGCTTTCGAATGAAATATTGTTCACCAAGTGTAGCTCCTATTATTAAGAGCGACAAGTCCAACTTGAATCAATGCCCGAAAAACGATCTTGAGAGGGAACAAATGAAAGACATTTCATATGCTTCTACTATTGGAAGCTTGATGTATGCTCAGGTTTGTACAAGACCTGACATAGCATTTGTTGTTGGAATATTAAAAAGATATCAGAATAATCCAGGTCTTGACCACTGGAGAGATACAAAAAAGTCTTAAGATATCTTCAAGGGATGAAAGATTACATAATTATGTACAAACGATTAGATGACTTGAAAGTAATTGGCTACTCTGATTCAGACTTTGTTGGTTGTGTTGATTCACGAAAATCAACTTCTGGATACATCTTTATGTTATCCATGGAGCTATTTCTTGGAGGAGTGTCAAGCAAACTTTGATTACTACTTCTTCAATGGAGGTTGAGTTTGTTTCTTATTTTGAGGCTACCTCACATGGTGTATGGTTAAAGAGTTTTATTTCTGGGCTGAGAATTGTCGACTCTATCTATAAACCATTAAAGTTATATTGTGACAATTCAATTGTTGTCTTTTTTACTAAGAATAACAAATATGGTAGTCGAAGCAAGCATATCGACCTCAAGTACTTAGCCATAAGAGAATGTGTTAAAGATAAGAAAGTTGTCATTAAACACATTAGCACTGAAGTGATGTTAGTTGACCCTTTAACTAAAGGAATGCCATCAAAAAAAATTTAAGGATCATATAGTCACAATGGGACTTTGTTCTACTATGTAAATTTTCATTGTAACAATGAATGTTGATAAAGCTCTATTTAATTGATATGATATTTCTCGTATTTGTAATTGTGTGCACATTCAGTTTTGTTTTGACAAATGTCACTAAAGTATGGTCCTAGAATAAACATTGAGTTTATTCATTAAGTAATATGACTAATTTTTAGAAGCATGATGCATTGTAATACATGGAAGATACTACAAATTACTAGAGAAAATATCGCCATGATTCATATATTATGTTTAATTTATGGGATTAGAATGCGGACCAAGTGGGAGAATATTGACATTTTCAAATGGTCTGTAACCTTTTGGAGTAACTGTCATTAACAATTATAACTCTTTTTCCCATTAATTAAAATAGCCATGGATTTGAATTTCAAAATTCAAAATTCGTTGGCCCTAATTTTGGATACCTACCACAATACGTTTTGATGGTAAACATTATAAAAGCCAGATCTGTTAAAGGTCCCTAAGCACAAGATTTCTCATGCAAATTTCATACCATCTAAGGAGAGGTTTGAGTGCTTACAAGACTTTAGAATTAGAAGAACAGACGCCAACGACAGGGGCGGACCTACGTTATAATTTGGGGTGCTACGGCACCCACTAAACTCGACGCGGAATAGGTATAATTACATAGAAAATGTATGAAAATAGGTATAAAACATATAAAAGCACTCACTCTAACAAAAAGTTGGTTGGGTGTATAGGCATTTAGGTTGATCTTACGGTGCTTCACTGGAAGTGTTGACTTGGGTTCGAACCTCATTGAGGTCATTTTTTATTTTTTCTCAGCTTTTTAATTTTTTAAGCACTCACTATCCTTAAATTCTAGATCCGTCACTGGCCCAACGACGCCAACAAACTCCGACAATGGCTTGAATTACGCCAATCTTTAAATCTTGTTGTGCGATTACTCTGTATCTCTAACATGGAAATCATAAGATCTATCAAGAATCTAAGAAACTTTAGTAGTGATGGCTTAAATTGTATGTAGGAATGTTGTAGTAATCTCCTGTATTATGGAAAAGAAATTCAAATTTCCATGCATATTAAACTATTCATCCTTCATATATGTAAAGATAACTCAACCTCAAAAGTTAGCTCATGAAAGATTATCCAAGTCCATATAACTAGACTACCAGTTCATTTCTTAATTTTCATATAAGCTAGTGCACGAGGGGGGGATCCAAATCTTAGATATCTTACTTTCTTATAAAGGAGACGAAACGTGATATATACATGCTAGAATGTTGGAGTGATCTTATGATCGGTTTTGAGGGAAAAGACATCATTTTCACCCCATACTATACAAGAAAAGTCGAAGCCACACCTAAACTATATAAGTGATCTATTACACACCTTAACTATATAAAGGTGATATTATTACCTCCCCGCGACCCCCATTCTAAGGCGCGTATGTTACACTTATTTTAGGCGCGTCCAGCCTATTAAATAACAAAAGTAAACGGCTAAGAACATTAAGGGAAAAGACATCGTTTCCACCCCAAACTATAGTTGAAAAGTCGAATCCACACCTAAACTATATAAGTGATCTATTACACACCTTAACTATAAAAAAGTGATACTTTTTACTTCCTAGATCTGACGTGGAAAATACATAATTATTTAAATAAAAATTGGCGCATTTAAATTAAAAATTAATGCAAAAAAAATAAAAAAAAATACTTCTCCCCCAACCCCCAACATCCATCTCCCCACCCTCACCCCCAAACAATCATCTTCTTCATCACCCCCACCCCGAAACTCCAACCCCAACCCCAACCCCAAACCATCTTCTTCTTCATCACCTCACCCCAACCAACACAGTTTCTTCATCACCCTACCTCCAATTTTCAACCCCATCCCCAAATAACACAATTCATCTTCCACCTTCATCGAATCAATGTCAATTTCATAATGAACAAAATCAAATTGTATTTGATGTTTAAATGGGCAAAACCAAATTATATAAAAATATATATATAAAAAATTTTGTAGCAAGGATATTTTTTGGTGAATTCTCGTCGAAAAAGTCGAATTCATCGTCGACTTTCTCCTCTGTGTTTGTTAATTATTAATCGATCCAAAAATGGAGTTTGCTACCATATTAGTTTTTTTTTTTTAAATTATAGCTGGAAAAAAAATAGAAAAAGTACGGAGATGTGTTGTTCATTACCATTTAACACACAGAGGCCAACCGTCGAGTGACAATTTTTTGAAACAATAATGGTCATTTTTTATTTTTTTTGCATTAATTTTTAATTTAAATGCACCAATTTTTATTTAAATAATTATGTATTTTTCACGTTAGATCTAGGGAGTAAAAAGTATCATTTTTTTATAGTTAAGATGTGTAATAGGTCACTTATATAGTTTAGGTGTGGATTTGATTTTTCGACTATAGTTTGGGGTGAAAACGATGTCTTTTCCCTTATTTTTTCGGATTATGCTGACGTGGTGCTGTTGTGGCAGCGCGTGTAAAACACCACACCACATGCAGGTGGTGTAATGCCTGACAGGGTATAAAAAGTATCATTTTTTATAATTAAGGTGTGTAATAGGTCACTTATATAGTTTAGGTGTAGATTTGACTTTTAGATTGTAGTTTGAGGTGAAAACGATGTCTTTTCCCTCAGTTTTGATGTCTTGTAAGAAAAAAAATATTATCGTCAATTCTCTGTGTACTGTCTTCTCGTGAGACGTGATTTCAACAAATCCCGAGTGTCACACAAAATCAAGTCTACATCGTTACATGACATATCACTTTATGTGTTCATCGTGGGAAAAAATGACCGTCACTTCATGTGACACAAATAATCTAGAGAACATTTGTAATGAATAGTTGCATCATATAGGAATTGCAAGATTTAGATCTAAACTCTTCAATTTTCTGCCATTTCACCCAAGGAAAGTTTTGCCGAGACTAACAAGACTTAGAATCTTAAATAGAAAAATAATAGGAGTATATAAATTAAACCAAGTAAAAATGCTAATAATAAAGGGAAAAGGACAGAAATGACACTTCAAATTAAACTATTTTCATGAAAATGTCCATGAAATTTAAATTTCACTTTCTAGTCATTTCAATTTAATGGCTTGTTCTATATCGTTTCTACACACCTTCTATACAGTTTCTATACAGATCTTATACATATAAATATTTTATACAAAAATTATACAATTTTGATACACAATTTATACAATAACTGTACATTTTTTATTTACACGTTTTATACAACAATTATATAATTTTCATACACTTTCTATATATTTTATACATATACATATTTGATAGAACTATACAATTTATATACATATTCTATTTAACAATTATATCATTTTTATATAATTTAATTATTATTTCTAAACAATAAAAAAAATAGAATATTTGATTAGTTAAAAAATTCATGGCAAAAAAAAATTAAAATATTTTTAAAAGGGCTGAATTGCTCAAGTCGAATACTGTATCAGTATTGTTTATAGACTGTATCAGTATTATATATGGACTGTATATGGACTACGTAGGCCAAAATGACCCAAATTAGAAAATGACTATAAAGCAAAAATAGTATATCCGACTGATCACTTTTTTAAAAAATTTCAAAATTAGGCTATTTATTTTAAAAACTACTATAAAGTGTCATTTTTCCCGATAAAAATAAGAGTCCATGAATCAGACTCATTAGTAAGCATCCAATATATCAAATGCCAAAAGGAATCTGATCTCAAAATCCAGAATCGAAAATGTTTAATTTATTAATTATGATAAAATTAGATTTAGATATCCACCAAAATATTATAAATATTGTTTAGATGAATCCACAAAAATATAAAGAATTAAAACAAATAATATCTGAAAAACGTAAAGAATTAAAAATAAGGATAGAAAGACTACAGTATAACATAATTGTCGGAGTTAGTAAAAATTCAATAAATGCACAAAAAGAAGAAATATCAAATTTAGAATCAACAATAGATATTCTAGAATATATATATCAACATAACCTATATACATTTAAATAAAATGAACAAAGAAGAATTTATAATAGATGAAATAAAGGAATTCCAGATTACCATGCTAATAGTGACCGAAGAACATGTTATTTAAGGATAATCTAGTATATAATAATCTAAAATGATCATATTTTGTTATGTGTATGATTGAAGGAAATATTTTTAAAAAAACATCATATGAAAAATGAATACTTATTTATCTGACGAAATGGTAGACAAATTCAAAATACTTGTTGTGTATGTACTTAAGGATACAGAAATTGTAGATATAAGAAAAATCATATTGGAAAAAATATTTGATAAATATTTTATGACTAGAATAAATTACATACCACACCTACCTACCTACTCTTACAAATACTTACATACCAAACCTACACATCAACCATGATAAATTATGTATATTTAGAATATTGGAAAAGGATATGAAAAATATACAATTAGTAGAAAAACTAATGGAAACCAATCTAGAAAAATATATGAGAACTAAGGATATAAAATATATAGAATTCCTTAATGAAAATTTACATGAATTATTAAGATTAAAACAAACGACTAATAAATACTATGATAAAGTAATTAATTACTAGAATCCAATTCCAAGTTATCCAAGTTATTCGTAGAAACCTAAGCATAATATGAATAATATGACAAGTTATATATCTGATGAAACTAAGATACTTGTTTAATATATCATAAAAGACTTAGAATTAGAAGACATAAAGAAAATAATATGGGAAAAAATATTTGATTTTGAAGATGAGTTACTAAGTACTAATTGGATAGAAGATGAATTAGAAAATATAGATTTCCATGGTAGAAATAATTCAGATAGTTATTATTCAGATAGATATTATACAGATTAAAAATGTTAGAATATATTAACAAAGTTAGAGAAAAACAAAGTTGGCTATACAAAAAAATTAATTATAGAAACCAGCTTAGAAAAGGAAGAGGATAATTAAAAGAAAGATTAATTTGGATAAATAAAACCATAAAACAACTATAATTAAAAGACAGTTTAGAATATGATTTATACATAAAATTATTCATAGACGAAAAAGACAGGATAATTAACGAAATAGATAACCTAGAATTTAATATCAGATACAGTACAATTAGAATAAATTATTACAAAGAAATTTGCAGTATCACAACTACTTTAGGATAAAATGATAGACTGTGAGTATTTAAAATATTGGAGACAAGATATGGAAGAAATACGATTAACAGAAATACTTATGAAAGAGAATTTAATTGAATATTTTAGAACAAAAGATATAGAATATTTAGAATACCTCCAAAATAATATACAAGAATTACAAAGACTAAGAGAAAAAACTAAAGAATATTACAGTAAAACATTTAATCAAATATCATCCAATCACCCCCCAAGATATGAACATTAATAAAATTAAAATAAATAAACTAAAAATAAAAATGTTTAGAGAAGTTAAAAAATATTCACGCACAAATAAAATAGATTCATTAGATCTCTAATAGATCTATTTAAGTTACTCAAGTTATCCGCACCCCCCTACAATGAGTAATTTTGTCATTAACTAAATTAATGCATGTGTAGAAATTCTTTGCATTAGTAATATATAGAAAAATAATGGTATAACTAATGCATATCTTAATGCATAGCAGAGTGTAAAACTAGTGCATGTATTAGTTATACCTAGATTGAAAAATAATACCAAATAAGATATTAACAGTACACATTAATTAATATACATACATTATTTTTTCAAGACACCCTATGAAATGACCCCTTACTATATTGAAGCATGAGAAAAAGTAAAGAAAAATTTATAATAACTTTTTTCCCTTTTTGCTTTTCTTATTCTTTTTTTCCTTTTTCTTCTTCACTTTTCCTTTTTCTTCTTCTCTTCTCCCTTTCCTTTAACCTCTTCTCCTCTCTTCTCCGTTTCATTTTCCTTTTACTTTTCCTTTTTTCTTTTCTCTCCCCCTCCCCCTCCTCATATCTTCTTTATTTTTGGTGGTGTTCAAACTTGTTGACTTGTGGTGGACGAAGTTAGAAAACTATAGCTCATTATAGTGCAAAAACAATATAATATTGTAGATAGATAAATCATTCAAATGGTTCATTATGTTAAGTTGGCAAACATCTTTTTATAAAATAGTGTTTTAACAAATTCTTAGATCAATAGTTTTATATATAAAAAAGCAGAAAAATTTGTAAAGCATTACTACAACTTATTAACTTGAATGGTTGGATGGAGAATTTTCCATTCAAGGAAAGCTATTTTCAGATGGATCAAAAAAACAGGTAAATAAAATTAGAGCAAAGAGAGTGCAAGTTGTGAAATTTTAATAATGTAATTTTGCATTGTTTAGCCATAAATGTGTCTATTGATGACATATCGTAAATTTATTACCACAGTACTAGAACAACTATCTCTAAAAGTAATAATTTACTTTGATGCTTATCTGGGCAAATTAATTAAGGGTGACAAAAAAGTTTCAAAACTAAAAAAGATCTATTTCTTCGTTTTCTTCGTTTCAAAACCAATTGTCTATTTCTTCGTTTTCTCTTTCTATTTTTACCATGGCTGCTAACTTATCTTCTAATTTTAATTCTTCTTTTTCTAACATTAAATATAAGTGTTCACCTATTTTCTTATATCTTCTTCCTAAATTAGAGAATACTATTTTTATTTTTAATCCTTCGTGATTTTCATATGTTTTTTCATCTATTATAAAATTCTTCTTTGTTCATTTTATTTAAATGTATATAGGTTATATTGATATATATATTCTAGACTATCTATTGTTGATTATAAATTTGATATTTCTTCTTTTTGTGAATTTATTAAATTTTTACTAACTCTAACAATTATGTTATACTGTAGTCTTTCTATCCTTATTTTTAACTCTTTACGTTTTTCAGATATTATTTGCTTTAATTCTTTATATTTTGTGGATTCATATAAACAATATTTATAATATTTTGGTGGATATCTAAATCTAATTTTATCATAATTAATAAATTAATCAAATAAATCCATAAATCCAAATACATACTACTTCCGTAACTTTAAATAACGTAGGCTCTGATACCAATTATAGGGGTGCGGATAACTTGGGTAAGTTAAATAGATCTATTAGAGATATAATGGATCTATTTTTATTTGTGCGTGGATATTTCTTAATTTCTCTATACATTTTTATTAAGAATAGAAAGAGAAAACGAAGAAATAGACAGAAAAAAGGAAATAGATAAAATAAAAGAACAAACCACAGAAGAAATACGAAAAATAGAAGAAACTAAAAATAGTAGGATTGCTAAATTAGAAAAAGAACTACAAATGCTAAAAGATTTATATGAAAAGAGACAGAAAGAAAAAGAAGAAAAAGATAAAGAACAAAAATTATTAAGCGAGATAACTCAATTTAAAGAAAAATAAAAAATAAAAAATAAAGAACCAGAAATCAGTGAATTAGAAATAAATACAATAGATGCTGAAGAAACAGATAATTATGACTCGGAAGATAGTGAAACATATATAGAAATTCTAGTAAACATAGGAAAACTAGAAATTAAAGAAGAACAAGAAGTAATTAATAAAGAAAATCTAGAACTAATAAATACAGAAGTAAATACTCTAGATAAAAATATAATACCTAGTACATCAGAAATATGAAAACCAACCTATAATTACAAAAATAAGTTTAAAAGATATAATCCAAGGGATGAATATAATAAATGGACACCAAAACAAATAATTAATTACAACTTTTTAGATTTAGACTGTGTGATAGACACAAATAAAATAATACAACTATGGGTAGGATATATGTCAAAACAATTATTAGATAATAAAATAGATACAACAAACACATCAGAATAATAGAAAAGACATTAATAGGAACAGTAAAATTATGGTTTTTAAACCTAGCCGAAGCAAGTAAAAAAGTATTAAGATCTGATAATAAAAAAAGGAACATCAACAACTACTAAAATACTACCAACAAAAATATTGAAAAAATATGAAATAGCTATAAGAGATGAATTTAGCAGTGTAACAACAGAAGAAGAAGAGCAAAATAAAGAAAAAGATATAAATAGAAATGTAATGTTAAAACTAGCAATATGTAATATGTGCTATATAGATGAGTATACGTGCGCATTTAAAGAATATTATTATAAAGGAACATATAATATAGAAGAAAGTAAAGAAATAAGAAGATTATATTTTAGTAAATTATCCGAACCATTTAGTTCAAAAATAATAAAGAGTTGGGATGAAGCAAAAATAGTAGATACCCTAAGAGCAAGAATACAATTTTTACAGCAATGGTATAGAAATCTATGTGAAAAATATGGAGAAGAAATAAAAATTGAAAAAACATTAATAAGAAATTTAGCATGTTGTAAAGATAAAATAACACCTCAATTTGGATGTGAAGAAAGATATTATAAGAAAAGAAACAGACATAAAAAAATATAAGAAATACAAAAAAATCAAAATATAAGTATAAGAAACCAAGAAAAAGATGTTATGTAAAAAATTATAAACATAAAAGACCATATAGAAAAAAGAAATCTATAAAAGAATGTACTTGTTATAATTGTGGAAAACTAGGACATTTAGCTAGAGATTGTAAATTACCGAAAAACCCAAAAAAGAAACAAATATCTAAAATAAAAATAGAAAATATAGAATATATGCAGATAGATTATATAGATTACGAATTAGAAAGTTGTAACACCCCACATTTTGGGCTAAAATATAAACTGTTATTCTTTCACATTTTGGTTGCAAAATTCATGAATCCTATGTAAATTTAGTGTGTAATCAATTATGTAGTGTGTGAATCTAGTTAAGCATGAATTGAGATCATAGAAGTCCTTTAACTCAAAGACGGGTTGAAAACTTTCCTATCGTTCAAGTTTTAGTGAATGTTGAAACTTGGGTCAACTTCAATCAATCATAAATCATTATATATGACGAATTGTGTAGCCTACTATATATCAAATGAAAGAACTTCGAATTATCTTTCCATCGATACCAAATTTGCCTAAAATGGACATTTGGTGAAGAAGTTATGAATAATTTAAAGTTCCAGTCGTAAACATCATCATTTTGGGGTCTAGCGAGTCGCAGAGAGGGTCAAATTGACAATCGTCAAATTCCAGTGGGGTTCCGCGATGGTGGAACGTCGCGGAGGCACCCAATTTTCCACTCGTCGAATTCCAGTAGACCACCGCAATTGTGGCGCATCGCGGTGGTACCCGAAATCAGGTTTTTACGTTTAAATTTCTAGTTCCGTTCAGGAGTCATTAAGGGTAAATTTGACTTTTTCCCTAGCCTTTAAAACCGTCCAAACAAAGAATTTAGGGTATGTTTGAGCAACTTAATCCTATTTTCATTAAAATCATCAAGAATCCTCTCTAGGGTTTCAAACAAGAACTTCAAGAAACCCAAGATTCAACTGTGGGTTTTCAAAATTGATTGAAGATTCGAAATCCCCAGATCATAGGCTTCAAGAAGCACCCGTTAATTTCGTAAATAGAGGTACGTGGGGTTGTCCTAAATTTCATGGGCATGTTTTCAAAAAGAAATTTACGCAAGACTTTAAATTTATACAAGTATATATATGTTCTTACAAATGGGGGTTTTCAATTGATACAAATAACATGTTTTCATATATGATTTTGAAAGAATTATTGAGATATCATGGGGTTGTTTTTTTGAATGTATTTAAATGGTTGAATTGTGAACATGTGACCTGAAATTTCAAAAGGGTGCGATGTACATGAGTTGTGAATTTTCTAAATTCCCCATGATAATATTTATACCCCATATTATACTAGTGTTAAACCATTGAGAGCATGAGTTTTGCAATTGATATGACATTACTCATAAATGATTAAACTTCTTGAATAATTGCATGTTAAGAACCATGGTGTATGTGTTTTAATCCTGTGAAAGTCATACATATGTGCATGTGGTAAATAGTATGAGAAGTTGGAAAGTTGATATGATATTGATGACTTGCAAGTCGGGTATGACGATACCCTGCAGAGTATGACATGTGATTGATTAAAATGAGTTTCAAGCATTGATTTTGTGAGATAGGTGGTTACCCGAAGAAAGCATGATTCAAATGACTCTACGCTGGAAACCGTGTTTGCCGACTCGAGAACTTGGTACCCTGCTGTGTGATCTTGTGTACCTGACATTATGTCATCCCAAATTGGGACTATGGTTGGGAGCCCTGCTTTGTGATCTTATGCACTACCATACTTGACTGGGTCGAGATACCCTGCTGTGTGATCTTGTGTGTCTTTCCCTCACTTATACTTTAATCTCAGCGGCAACCGAGATTTGACAGTTGATGAAAATGTGAAATTGTAGGGTGTACCACCTAGCTCAGATGTGTTGCATTGTTGTTGAAAAATCAGTATACTATGCCCATGTATTTTCGAAATCATTTTGCAATAATGTGTTTTATAACAACTCTCATTTAGTTTATATAAAAATCTCTACTTTGTTTTGGATTACTCTGCGTACCAGTACTTTTTATTGACCCCCTTCCCTCCCAGGTTCGGAGGCACAATCTAGGGGTCTATATAATCAGTAGATTCTTCAGACAGATTTGAAGTGAACCTTCTATATTCTGGAAGGCCTGATGTCTGGCAGTTTATTTATCATTTAATAGTTTTGGGTCTACTGGGGGCCTTGTCCCAGTTTTCAGACAGTTGTTTGTTTTAGTCATGTAGTAAAGATTTCGCAGACAGTTTTCAAATGTCGATAGATGTTGTGGGACATTATTTTCCATTATTGATTTCATTAGACTCGTGACCATATTTCCATAATATTGTGTATCTTCAGCGTTTCTTTTTATCATATGAATTATGTGCATGATTACCAGATAGATAGGGGTATTTCGGGCCTTCATGGTTCGGAATACTCGTCACGGCCAGGGCCCCGGTTCGGGTTGTGACAAAAGTGAAGATAGTATATATGAAATTTCGAAGAATGAAACAGATAATGAAATAGATAGTGATTTAGATGAATCAAATGACTGAAGAAGATATAAAAATAACAACAAAGGATGAATATTTAAATGAAGAAGGAACAAATCAAAAAATAATATTTGATAATAATATATTTGACAAAATAAAAGGAAAAGAGTTAGACTTAAGTGTAGAGAAAATATTTAAAATACCAACAATAAAAAATATATTTAGTAGAAAAAAGGAAGAATACTACGTAGTAAGCCAAAAAGAATATGTAATAGACTTTAGATATGCAAAAGGAAGAGATAGTATACCACTAGTAACAAAAAGAATAATTAATAAAGAAATAAACGACATAAAAAGTAAAGACCAATAAAATATGTAGACCTTGGAGGAACAAAGATATTAATAAAAGCATGTTTTAGAGAAGAGATAGATACACCAATAGATTTATATTTAGCAGATGATAGAATTATAAAACCTATAGAAAAAAGTCTAATAACTGCCATAAAAGGAAATTTAATATACCAAAAATTTAAATTTATAATAAGTGCGAATTATTCAGTAGCAATAATAGATAAAAATATAGATAGATCATTAGTATTATATTGAAAAATATCAGGAATAGAACTAACCCCAGGAAGTAAAATATTTATAGGAAGATGTAAAAATCTATATGAATTAACAACAAAACATAAAATAATAGGAAAAAATAAAATTAATAAAATATAAATAGAAAGTCCTTTTGAACAATTCGTAAAAACAATTGATAATAATGATTATAGTTACAAAAATATAGACATAAAAGAAGATTTAGAAATAATAAATGATAGAATAAGTACATAAAAAAGAATAGCTCATGAAAAAACAGAATCATCAAGCTCATAAAAAAGAACAAGTTATGAAACAACTTCAACAGTTAATTTAAACCAATATTACATAACAGGAACAATAAATGAAAAAGAATATTTAATACTCTTAAACACAAGACAGGAAGAAAATTATATAGCAAAATATCTAGTAAAAAGTGAAGAAATAAAATCTAATAGTAATATATGCCCAGATCTACTCTAATAAACATTAAGGATACGATAAAAAAAAATAATAATAATAGGAGTTAGAAAAATAAAAATAGAATTTGAAATAAAGGAAGAAATGCAAAAAACAGACATAATATTAGGAATAAAATGGTTAGAACAAGTAAAACCATACAATATAGAACATACACAATTATCTATAACATATAATAAAGAAAGATTATTCATAAAAAGAGATTTAACATGATATGAAAATATATGTACTAGTAAAAATAATAGTAGAAGGATATTATAATAGGTATTATACACCTATGATAGATGCAGGAGCAGAAGCAAACTTATGTAGATACAACTGTTTACCAGAAGAAAAATGGGATAAGCTAAAAGTACCAATAGTAGTCAAAGGATTTAATAATGAAGGAAGCTTAATTACATATAAAGCTAAGAATGTAAAAATACAGATATGGGATAAAATAATAACGATAGAAGAAATCTATAATTATGAACTAACATCAAAAGATATGCTTTTAGGAATGTCATTTTTAGATAAATTATACCCACATATAATAACTAAAACAGATTGGTGGTTTACAACACCATGTAAACAAAAAGTAAGAGCAAAAAGAGTTATTAATAAAATAAGAAAGAAAACTGATTGGATAAAAGGAAGTGAAAAAATTACACAAAAGTTAGAAAATATAAAAAATACAGAAGACACAGTAGAACTAGTTGTATTTTCGATAAATAAAAAAGAAATAACTATTTTTTCAATATATAAGGTAGAAATAATAAAGAAAAGATTAAGACAATTATATAGTGAAAATCCATTAAAAGGATGGGAAAAACATAAAACTACTATAAAAATTGAATAAATAGATAAAAATAGCATAATAACTCAAAAACCATTAACATATAATTTTGACAATTTAAAAGAATTTAAAATGCATATAGATGAATTATTAGAAAAATAATATATACAAAAAAAAATAATAGTAAACACAATAGTCCAGCATTTATAGTAAATAAACAAAGTGAACAAAAAAGAGGAAAAAGTAGAATGGTTATTGACTATAGAAATTTAAATGCAAAAACTATGACATACAATTATCCAATACCAAATAAGATATTAAAAATAAGACAAATACAAGGATATAACTACTTTAGTAAATTTGACTGTAAATCAAGATTTTACCACTTAAAGTTAGATGAAGATTCTAAGGAATTAACCGCATTTAGGGTACCACAAGGATTTTATGAATGGAACGTATTACCATTTGGATATAAAAATGCACCAGGTAGATATCAACACTTTATGGATAGTTATTTGTAGGGGGGTGCAGATAACTTGGGTAACTTAAATAGATCTATTAGAGATCTAATGGATCTATTTTTATTTGTGCGTGGATATTTCTTAACTTCTCTAAACATTTTTATTTTAATTTTATTTATTTTAATTTTATTAATGTTCATATCTTGAGGGGTGATTGGATAGTATTTGATTAAATGCTTTACTGTAATATTCTTTAGTTTTTTCTCTTAGTCTTTGTAATTCTTGTATATTATTTTGGAGGTATTCTAAATATTCTATATCTTTTGTTCTAAAATATTCAATTAAATTCTCTTTCATAAGTATTTCTGTTAATCTTATTTCTTCCATATCTTGTCTCCAATAATTTAAATACTCATAGTCTATCATTTTATTCTAAAGTAGTTGTGATACTGCAAATTTCTTTGTAATAATTTATTCTAATTGTACTATATCTAATATTAAATTCTAGGTTATCTATTTCATTAATTATCCTGTCTTTTTCATCTATGAATAATTTTATGTCTAAATCATATTCTAAACTGTCTTTTAATTCTAGTTGTTTTATGGTTTTATTTATCCAAATTAATCTTTCTTTTAATTGTCCTCTTCCATTTCTAAGCTGGTTTCTATAATTAATTTCTTCGTATAGCCAACTTTGTTTTTCTCTAACTCTGTTAATATATTCTTACATTTTTAATCTGTATAATATCTATCTGAATAATAACTATCTGAATTATTTCTACCATAGAAATCTATATTTTCAAATTCATCTTTTATCCAAATAGTACTTAGTAACTCATCTTCAAAATCAAATATTTTTTCCTATATTATTTTCTTTATGTCTTCTAATTCTAAGTCTTTTATGATATATAAAAAAAGTATCTGAGTTTCATCAGATATATAACTTGTCATATTATTCATATTATGCTTAGGTTTCTACGAATAACTTGGATAACTTGGAATTGGATTCTAGTAATTAATTGCTTTATCATAGTATTTATTGGTCGTTTGTTTTAATCTTAATAATTCTTGTATATTTTCATTAAGGAATTCTATATATTTTATATCCTTAGTTCTCATATATTTTTCTAGATTGGTTTCCATTAGTTTTTCTACTAATTGTATATTTTTCATATCCATTTTTCAATATTCTAAATATACATAATTTATCATGGTTGATGTGTAGGTTTGGTATGTAAGTATTTGTAAGAGTAGGTAGGTAGGTGTGGTATGTAATTTATTCTAGTCATAAAATATTTATCAAGTATTTTTTCCAATATGATTTTTCTTATATCTATAATTTTTATATCCTTAAGTACATACAAAACAAGTATTTTGAATTTATCTACCATTTCGTCAGATAAATAAGTATTCATTTTTCATATGATGCTTTTTTCAAAGTATTCTCTTCAATCATACACATAACAAAACATGATCATTTTAGATTACTATATACTAGATTGTCCTTAAATAACATGTTCTTCGGTCACTATTAGCATGGTAATCTGGACACTTTTCCCTTAAACAGCGCCTTTACTCTGGCTACTCCCCTATCACGGCTTTCTTACCTCACCGGTTTTACCTTTAGGATGACATAGTTCTTAAGAATTTTTCTCCTTTGACTTTGCTAATAAACTTCTTAACATGCTATTTTTTGAATAATTCTACTATAAAGTAACTAACATAAACTTATTTTATCATATCATGATTGTCAGGAATTTATGAATTTACCTATTCATAATCACAAATATAAATACCTGTTCTGGTAAATCTGATAATTCTAGATTTTCCATAGGTGTTTGGTGATTCATATCTTTTCCTTGGAAATATACCTGTTTTTATTAAATAATTCAAAAGTTTTGTGTACAAGAGAGGGTTTTGCTTCAACTCATGAAGACTTGCCCTTATCTGAGCAAGTGCACTCTCTATTTATAACCTAAAAAGTGAAAACGCGTATACTATTTCTATACTGTTCCTACTTTACACATATTCTATCTAATTTACAAAGAAGACTTTACATTCTGAAAAGAAAGACTTAAAGCTAACTAAAAAACAAAAACTAATAATAGTTTTTTGGCCAAAAAGTTAAAAAGCCTAATAAATGAAAAGAAAAGTCAAAAAGGCTATTAAGACTTTACAATAATTTACGTAGGAAGTTTAGCTTTTTCTTCATATGTCATTTTTCTATGTTTAATGATTTGTCTTCTTCTATTATTTCTCCGTTACTGTCTTCTTTTTATCTTTTTCTTATCGTATCTGCTGCTTTTTCATCATCTTGCTATTGTAGCATCACATATGGAATAAAGTTGTGTCTGCAACTAAATCTATTGCATATGTGGTCATCGTATCTTTGGCCAACCTGTTTACATAATTGATCCATAGCTTCTTCTGAAATAACTCCTTTCGTAATAGATCTAGTGACTGGTAACTCTTCTGGTTTTAGGATCGTCATGACCCATTTTCTTATCTCTTCTCTGTCATTTTCTTTAATATTTTTACAAGTAGAGTAAGCCTATAATTGATTTCTGTTATAGTAAATCCAAACTGGGTTTTGATTTATATAATTATTTGCTAACTCAGTCAATATACTGCTAAGTCCAATAACTCTCTTGTTTCGGTAGAAGTCCGGTATCTGATTTTTGGTTATCTCTTCTTGTTCGCATATTTCTTTAGGGATAATATAATCTTATGTCATTCCTATCTTGACAACAGTAATTGTCTATTTTATTTCATCAAATAATATTTCTGCTGGTGCTGAGTAGAAATGGACATAGAATAACTGTCCCTTCGTAATCCTCTTATAATCCATAAATCCTTTGTAAATATCTGGAATTCCTATTAACTCTTCTCCAGTAGTTGTGTAAACTGTAGATAATAATCCATAATAGTAACATGAAGCAATTAAGTTTGCACTGGTGCCAGGCAAAGCAATAAGTTAGTTATAGTTCTGACATTTTTGTGTAATATATCCTTGGTGTTGTTTTGCTAAATCTTTACTCTGGACAGTTTTTGTATTTAACAATTTTTGTAAAGTATAAATATTATCAATATATGTACGAGTGATATGGTTATAAGTATACTTTTGTTGATTGAGTGATTCGGAATATGTGTCTATCTGGGGAGGTATAGATGACTCTGATTTTTGTATATTTGGTGTATATGGTTGTAAGAATATCTGGTTAAGGTTATAATTCCTTTTCTTTGGTGGTTTAGGTTTATTTTGAGTGACTATATTCTGTAACGCCTCAATTTTCTGAACCAAAATGCTACACGGTGCTCAATACCACAAAGGACCACAAGCTAACCCATGACTGATATCTGTACCTGTAACTGCATAAAATACATATAAAATGCAGAAACATGAACAAAGAGGGCGTAAGGTTCAATCTTGAATAATAAGATATCTGAAATAAGGTGGTATCACAGTACCAAAACAAAATTGAAAAATACTAAAGTCTAAATCTGAAAAGTCTATAATCATCTGAAAGCCTCTAAACTGTCTGAATAAGGAGTTGAAGGAACATGTCTCCAACTAACTCCCTAAGCTGAAAATAAACTGAAATACTGGAATAATAAATGTAACGATCATGTCCTCGAAAGAGGAGGACTCACTACTTACTGAACTGCTACTACTGATCTGGAATCTACACCTTAGAACCTATGGTGTAACATAAAAAGAAAGCACCATAGCACAAATGCGTCAGTACAACTAAAGTACTGAGTATACGTGGGGGTAGGCTAAATGCCTGGGGTTTATATGCATGAACATGCTGACTAATATGAACGTGAGAATACAAACATACATACATACGTAACTGCTACTGAACTCGTGGAGATACTGACTACTGAGTCTGAATACTGACAACATAAGCTTACTGATACTGAGATACTGAATGATTGAGTTTACTGATATTGATATGTAATTCACTAATAAGTGAGGAACTAATGCTATATTACTGAATACTGGGAGACTGATACTATATTACTGATAAAGGATGATTGTTTCTGATAGTTCTGATTATGAAGAACTGATTTGAATGACCGTATATAACAGTCCTGAAACTGAGCTCGTGATAACATGACTACTGAGTATGAATACTGATGACATGTATTTACTGATAACATATAATGAATAATAACTGAATTTTGATAACTGATATATCTGATAACATGAGTTTTGATAACTGATAGCATGAATGACTGTATCTAAAAGTCCTAATTCTGGGGAAAACTATCTGAGTTCCAAACTTTATCTGAACATCTAAGTCTGAGATCAGTCCTAACTAACGAGTGATCTCTGAAACTAATAATGAGAATACTCGACTGAATCTGAGATTGAGATCAAGCCTGTCTGCCGGGTGACCTCTAGATCTAACAATAAGCATATGAATATGGGACCAAGCCTATCTGATGGGATGATCCAGGAATCAATGGAACTATCTGAGTTCCTTACTGAGATCGATGACTGTATCTGACAGTCCTGATTCCTGATTTCTACTCTGAAGACTGATACTAAAACTGTAACTGTAACTGTAACTGTGGGAGGTAGTAACCTAACCGACATGCCCCGACACTGTACTGGTGGGGTCCAATCTTTTCCCTGATTGGAAGGATGTCAATACCATGCCACGGGTAGAGACCTCTACTATGGTCAAGCCTCTCTGACGGGTGACCCTGAACAGAAAATCAAGCCTAAGGCAATATAATAGTCAAGTATAGCCTTAATCTGATGGGTGACTCCTGTCCTGCACTGGCTATGCAGTTCTGGAGTACAGGGATTGTTGCTAATGGCTCTACCTTTATAACGGGAAAACCGCCATCCCTGCACTCGCTCGGTGCTAGTCCCTACTCCCAACTGAAAGTCTCTAAAAGATTAACTACGCTAAACTGACTAACTGAACTGAACTGATTTATAAACTGATTAACTGAGTTGCTAATATTTTCCTAGTTGAACTAAGCTATATTCACTGATTTCCATTGACTGACGGAAAAACTACTTGAGATCTGAGGTCTGACTGAGAGTATTGAAACTACTGGGACTACTGAACTACTAAGATTTCTGAGTTTTTCTGAGTCACGTGACTAACTGAAATCTATGGAGTATAGTTTGACTGAGGATGTCTTGAAACATGACACTAGCTCTAGGCACACAACTATAGTTTTTTCGTACAAGTACCCCCAGGACTCGATGGAAGGAAACTAACACACATGACTGACTTGATCATAAGAGTAGAGTCCATAATTCACAATATCATAAGTAAGGATTTCATAATAAGAATGATTCTCAACAAACTATCACAAGATCGGGAATGCACACAACATGTATATACTTGCATGTCTTCAATAACATGGTCATTTCATATCACAACAATATCATGAGCATCTCATACAACATTTTCAATTCAAGACAATAACATGGGAATCACGTTGAACATAAACTTAGAACATAGAATAGTCATTTAGGACTTATTATGTCATAAAAGCATGATTTCTATTCCCTTAGGTATTTTCACAAACACCTTACATGCACATCTTAGGCATAGGTGGATTCATTAAGATAACAAATATTCAACCACAAATTTCACATATTTATACATTAAATACCAACATATCCTCACACAAAACATACAAAGATACCATCTTAGGCATCATCAAACTCCAACCACCAACAATATAAACATCATAATTCATAATTTAGAAGATGGTTCTTGAGCTTCATGGACGAAAGGAGTCCATGAATCAACTCACGCATACCTTAGAAGGAAGATTCGTGATGATTGATGGAGTAATTTCCTTGAAATCGAATCTTCAAGCTTAATTATGCAACCCTAGTTGTTTTTCTCTTTTAATGCTCTTGGATGATGAACTTTGAGATGTTAATAGGGTTTTAATATGTTTAGAAGCTATATATTTTGTAGGGTTAAGTTTAGGAACGTGTAAGGAGTGTTAAAAGACTTAATTACCCTCAAAATAACTCAAAACGGAGTATTTTTGGCACTTGGAACTGACTTAGGCAGCGCCCAAGTAATTGCACAAGTCAGGTTGGGCGGCACCTAACCAATCACCTATCCTTATTGTCTCTCACGAAAATGGGCATAATTTTTTGCTCAGGTATTGGATTAAGGAAAAATTGGTATCGTTGGAAAGCTAATTCGATTCTCTACAATTTGGTGGCTATAAATATATAGAAATACCACATTAACATCGAGTTATACTCGTTAAAATTTTACCCTTATGAAATCGAACACTAAAACTTGATGGATTCAAAAACTCTTAGCTTATATTACCTTAAGTGACTCATATGAACATGCTTAACGCATCATAAGCTATCTTATTGCTAGGATACTCATTGTAAGTCATGTACTCAAGTATGAATAACAGGATAGGAGATTTCATATGTAGGAAAAAT
Organism: Capsicum pubescens; assembly: GCA_030864215.1. NCBI lineage: Eukaryota > Viridiplantae > Streptophyta > Magnoliopsida > Solanales > Solanaceae > Capsicum > Capsicum pubescens. Next base: position 103,833,606 of record CM061544.1, on the reverse strand, counting down.
GGTTCATCTCCTAGCTTAGAAACATGCGGGATATTACAATATCTCCTCCTTGGGAACATTCGTCCTCGAATGGAAATTAACTGAGGCGGAAAAGATGATAAGATGAAGTACGTACAAGACATACACTACTGAAACATGGGTTCATGACTGACATGAATGAAAGATGAGTACAACATACTGAACATACATATCTGATACATAGGAAGCTAATTTATGAATATAAGACTGAGGATTCTAATAAAGTGAGTTTTCTCAAAAATGAGAATGCATATCTGATGCACAACTGAAAGTCTGAATCCATGCATATCTGATGCATGATTACATGACTGACATGATATGTAAATGTAGGAGTGAAGATACTGATAAATAGTACTTTCTCTACTGAACACGTATATCTAATGCCTGAATATCTGACTGAGCTGACTCTTGAAAACTTGACTGATTATGCCATGGAACTTGATAACTAATTTATAACGGGAACATGAAAGCATCAAGAAAAGGTGGGGTATCTCCCCTTTGGGACACTACGTCCCTCTAGAAATGTTTACCTTGCTAAGATACTGGGGTGATGTACCGGGCATCTACAAACTAGATTATAACTAAACTTTGGGAGTCTGAAACTAATGCATGATGCATGAGACGAACTGAACTTGCAACTACTAAGAGGTTCTTCCTTGAAATAGTTACATTTTCTGAGATTTTGGATAACATGAATAGATGCAAGGATGAGAAAACAAGCTATACAAATCTAACTGCTCATTGGCACGACATAAATACTGAAAGAAGAGAGACTGTTCCTAAAACATCTTATAGTCTTCTGTACATAGATGTGGCGCGCAACACACCCATGTATAAGACTCTACTAGATGCGACTTTCAGACTTCCTAGGACTCTATTGAACATTAGGCTATGATACTAAGTTTGTAACGCCCCGATTTTTTGAACCGGAATGCTACACGGTGCTCATGACCACAAAGGACCACAAGCTAACCCATGACTGATATTTGTACCTATAATTACATAATATACATATAAAATGCGAAAACATGAACAAAGAGGGCGTAAAGTTCAATCTTGAATAATAAGATATCTGAAATAAGGTGGTATCACAGTACCAAAACAACACTGAAAAATACTAAAGTCTAAATCTGGAAACTCTATAATCGTCTGAAAGCCTCTAAACTGTCTGAATAAGGAGTTGAAGGAACATGTCTCCAACTAACTCCCTAAACTGAAAATAAACTGAAATACTGGAATAATAAATGTAACGATCATGTCCTCGAAAGATGAGGACTCATTGCTTACTGAACTGCTACTGTTGATCTGGAATCTACACCTCAGAACCTATGGTGTAACATAAAAAGAAAGCACCATAGCGCAAATGCGTCAGTATAACTAAAGTACTGAGTATACATGGGGGTAGGCTAAATGCATGGGGTTTATATGTATGAACATGTTGACTAATATGAACGTGAGAATACATACATACATATATACGTAAATGCTACTGAACTCATGGAGATATGACTACTGAGTCTGAATAATGGCAACATGAGCTTACTGATACTGAGATACTGAATGACTGAGTTTACTGATATTGATATGTAATTCACTAATAAGTGAGGAACTGATGTTGTATTACTGAATACTGGGAGACTGATACTATATTACTGATAAAGGAATGATTGTTTCTGATAGTTCTGATTATGAAGAATTGATTTGAATGACCGTATATAACAATCCTGAAACTGAGCTCGTGATAACATGACTAATGAGTATGAATACTGATGACATGTATTTACTGATAACATATAATGAATAATAACTAAATTTTGATAACTGATATATCTGATAACATGAGTTCTGATAACTGATAGCATGAATGACTGTATCTAAAATTCCTAATTCTGGGGAAAACTATCTGAGTTCCAAACTTTATCTGAACATCTAAGTCTGAGATCAGTCCTAGCTAACGAGTGATCTCTGAAACTGATAATGAGAATACTCGACTGAATCTGAGATTGAGATCAAGCCTGTCTGCCGGGTGACCTCTAGATCTAATAATAAGCATATGAATATGGGACCAAGCCTATCTAATGGGATGATCCAGGAATCAATGGAACTATCTGAGTTCCTTACTGAGATCGATGATTGTATCTGACAGTCCTGATTCCTGATTTCTACTCTGAAAACTGATACTAAAACTGTAACTGTAACTGTGACTGTGGGAGGTAGTAACATAACCGAAATGCCCCGATACTGTACTGGTTGGGTCAAATCTTTGCCCTGATTAGAAGGGTGTCAATACCCTACCACGGGTAGAGACCTCTGCTATGGTCAAGCCTCTCTGAAGGGTGACCCTGAATAGAAAATCAAGCCTAAGGCAATATAATAGTTAAGTATAGCCTTAATCTGATGAGTGACTCCTGTCCTGTGTTGGATACGCAGTTTTGGAGTACAGGGATTGTTGCTAACGGCTCTGCCTTTATAACAGGAAAATCGTCATCCCTGCACTCGCTCGGTGCTAGTCCCTACTCCCAACTGAAAGACTCTAAGAAGATTAACTGCGCTGAACTGACTAACTGAACTGAACTGATTTATAAACTGATTAACTGAGAGGATAATATTTTCTTAGCTGAACTAAGCTGAATTCACTAAGTTCCGTTGACTGACAGAAAAGCTACTTGAGATCTGAGGTCTGACTGAGAGTACTGAAACTACTGGGACTACTGAACTACTGAGATTTCTGAGTTTTTCTGAGTCACGTGACTAACTGAAATCTATGGAGCATAGTTTGACTGAGGATGTCTTGAAACATGACACTAGCTCTAGGCACACAACTATAGTTTTTGGGTACAAGTAGCCCCAGGACTCGATGGAACAAAACTGACACACATGACTGACTTGATCATAAGAGTAGAGTCCACAATTCGCATTATCATAAGTAAGGATTTCATAATAAGAATGATTCTCAATAAACTATCACATGATCAGGAATGCACACAACATGTATATACTTGCATGGCTTCAATAACATGGTCATTCCATATCACAACAATATCATGAGCATCTCATACAACATCTTCAATTCAAGACAATAGCATGGGAATCACGTTGAACATAAACTTAGAACATGGAATAGTCATTTAGGACTTATTATGTCATAAAAGCATGATTTCTATTCCCTTAGGTATTTTCACAAACACCTTACATGCACATCTTAGGCATAGGTGGATTCATCAAGATTATAAATATTCAACCACCAATTTCACATATTTACACATTAAATACCACCATATCCTCACACAAAACATACAAAGATCCCATCTTAGGCATCATCAAACTCCAACCACATGAACATCAACCACCAACAATATAAACATCATAATACATAATTTAGAATATGGATGAAAAAAGTCCATGAATCAACTCACGCATACCTTAGAAGGAAGATTCGTGATGATTGACGGAGGAATTTCCTTGAAATCGGATCTTTAAGCTTAATTATGCAACCCTAGTTGTTTTTCTCTTTTAGTGCTCTTGGATGAAGAGCTTTGAGATGTTAATAGGGTTGTAATATGTTTAGAAGCTATATATTTCGTAGGGTTAAGTTTAGGGATGTGTAAGGAGTGTTAAAAGACTTAATTACCCTCAAAATAACTTAAAACGGAGTGTTTTTGGCACTTGGAACTGACTTAAGTGGCACCCAAGTAATTTCACAAGTCAGTTTGGGCGGCGCCTAACCAATCGCCTATCCTTACTGTCTCTCACAAAAATGGGCATAACTTTTCGCTCGGTATTGGATTAAGGTGAAATTCGTATTGTTGGAAAGATAATTCGATTCTCTACAATTTGGTGGGTAGAAATATGCATAAATACCACATTAACATCGAGTTATACTTGTTCAAATATGACCCTTACGAAATCGAACACTAAAACTTGATGGATTCAAAAACTCTTAGCTTGTATTACCTTAAGTGACTCATATGAACATGCTTAACGCATCATAAGCTATCTTATTGCTAGGATACTCATTGCAAGCCATGTACTCAAGTATGAATCACAGGATAGGAGATTTTATTTGTAGGAAAAATGGTTCGTCTCTTAGCTTAGAAACATGCGGGGTATTACATATTATTTTCTTTGGATACATCTCCTACGCCTGCAGCTGTAACTGTAATTTCGTTAGTAATTTGAGTTTTTAGGTATTTCTTATCGTCACTTTCTAGGTCTAGTTTTTTAATGTGCTCTTCCTGCACAGTATCTTTGCTAATAGCTTTTTTTTTATAGTGCTCAACCTATACTTTTACACATGTAACTTCAGTAGTTAATGTGATAACTCGTTCTTTTAATAACTTCATTTGTTCAAACACTTGTAATATTAAGTCTGTTTGGGTATCTTTGACATCAGCTTCTTCCATTGGTAAATCAGTTTGAGTAGCATTGTCTTGATATGTAATCTGCAATAACATTCTTGTCAGTCTTGATTACTTCAATCGTAAATGTAAAATTTAATATATTCAATACTAATCTACGAATTTCCTTCATCGTAATTGAGTTTTGTATTTTTCTTGTTAACCACCATCGAACCTGGGTATTATCTGTTCTCACAATAAATTTGTTATATACAATATATGGTTCAAATGCTAATAAACATTTACATAATGAACATAATTCTTTTCTATTTATTTCCCACTTTATTCTGTTTCATTAAATGTACCTGAGTTGTATCTACAATGGTGTTCTAATTTTTCTTCTTCATATCTATATTTAAGTACTCCTCCATAACTATATTCATTTGCGTCTGCTTCTACTATATATGTAAATTTTTTATTTTCATCTGGGAATTGTAACTTTGGTAATTCTTTACAAAGTATTTTTATTTTCTGAACTTGTTTTTTATCTTCTTCGTTGTAATTATATTCTACATCCTTTTTAAATTTTTTTGTAAAGGCTTTAGGTTTTCTGCTAATTTTGGTATATATTCTTTTACTTGGTTTACTAATCCTAAAAATGATTGTAATTTATTTTTTGTATCTAATTCTTCTTTTGAATTTATTATTTTTTGTACTATATCTTTTTGCATTTTTACTCCACTTTTATCTATTTGTATTCCTAAAAACTCTATCTGGTTTTTCATTATTTCGGCTTTCTTTTCACTTAAACTTATTCCCGATTTTTCTATTATATCTGTAAATTGTTCTAATAATTTTAAATGTCCTCTTTAGTTTTTATGTATAGTAGTATATCATCTATGTATACTATACAATTAGGTAATTGTTTAAAATAACTATCCATAAAGTTGTGATATCTACCTGGTGCATTTTTATATCCAAATGGTAATACGTTCCATTCATAAAATCCTTGTGGTACCGTAAATGTGGTTAATTCCTTAGAATCTTCATCTAACTTTAAGTGGTAAAATCCTGATTTACAGTCAAATTTACTAAAGTAGTTATATCCTTGTAGTTGTCTTATTTTTAATATCTTATTTGCTATTGGATAATTGTATGTCATAGTTTTTGCATTTAAATTTCTATAGTCAATAACCATTCTACTTTTTCCTCTTTTTTGTTCACTATGTTTATTTACTATAAATGCTGGACTATTGTGGTTGCTATTACTTTTTTGTATATATTGTTTTTCTAATAATTCATCTATATGCATTTTAAATTCTTTTAAATCGTCAAAATTATATGTTAATGGTTTTTGAGTTATTATGCTATTTTTATCTATTAATTCAATTTTTATAGTAGTTTTATGTTTTTTCCATCCTTTTAATGGATCTTCACTATATAATTGTCTTAATCTTTTCTTTATTATTTCTACCTTATCTATTGAAAATATAGTTATTTCTTTTTTTATTTATCGAAAATACAACTAGTTCTACTGTGTCTTCTGTATTTTTTATATTTTCTAACTTTTGTGTAATTTTTTCACTTCCTTTTATCCAATCAGTTTTCTTTCTTATTTTATTAATAACTCTTTTTTCTCTTTTTGTTTACATTGTGTTGTAAACCACCAATCTGTTTTAGTTGTTATATGTGGGTATAATTTATCTAGAAGTGGCATTCCTAAAAGCATATCTTTTGATGTTAGTTTATAATTATAGATTTCTTCTATCATTATTATTTATTCCATATCTGTATTTTTACATTCTTAGCTTTATCTGGAGCACGCAGAGGAGTGTCGTGATTTTAGTTATTGTAGACGTTTTAAGGGAGAAGATGTCAGAGAGGCTATTCGCAGGATGCGTAGGGGTAGGAGGATGGGGCCTGATGAGATCCCTATGGATTTTTGGAAGTTCTCTGGGGAGGCTGGCTTAAGGTGGTTGACTGAATTATTTAACGGCATTTTCAAGTCGGCGAAAATGCCTGAGGCTTGGAGATGGAGTACTATGATCCCTCTTTATAAGAATAAGGGTGACATTCAGAGTTGCAATAACTATAGAGGTATTAAGTTATTGAGCCACACTATGAAGATTTGGGAGAGAGTGGTCGAGTTGAGGTTGAGGAGGATAGTAGCTATCTCGGAAAATCAGTTTGGATTTATGCCCGGGCGCTCGACGACGGAGGTAATTCACCTAGTGCAGAGACTGGTAGAACAGTATAGGGAAAGGAAAAGAGATCTGTACATGGTGTTTATCGACTTGGAGAAGGCGTACGACAAAGTCCCTAGGGAGGTGCTTTGGAGATGCTTGGAGGTGAGTGGGGTGCCGGTGGCGTATATTAGAGCAATCAAGGACATGTATAATGGAGCTAAGAATCAGGCGAGGAAGGCAGGAGGAGACTCAGAGCATTTCCCTGTCTTGACGGGGTTGCATCAGGGTTCCACTCTTAGCCCGTTTTTGTTTGCTTTGGTGATGGATGTGTTAACGCGGCGTATTCAAGGAGAGGTGCCTTGGTGTATGATTTTTGTAGATGATGTAGTTTTGATTGATGAGACGTGGGGGAGGGGGGTGAATGATAAATTAGAGGTGTGGAGACGGACCCTTGAGTCTAAAGGGTTAGGTTGAGCAGGAGCAAGACAGAATATTTGGAATGCAAGTTTAATGACGTGAGGTAGGAAGACGAGGTGGTAGTAAGGTTGGATTCTCAGACAGTGTGTAAGAGGTATAGTTTCAAGTATCTGGGGTCCATGATTTAGGGGAATGGTGAGATTGACGAGGATATCTCCCATCGTATTAGAGAGGGATGGATGAAGTGGAAGCTCGCCTCGGGGGTGTTGTGTGATAGGAAGGTGCCACCCAAGCTTAAAGGAAAATTCTACAGGGTGGCAGTCCGACCGGCCATGTTGTATGGAGCGAAATGTTGGACAGTCAAGAACTCTCACATTCAAAAATTGAAGGTGATGGAAATGCGGATATTGCGTTGGATGTGTGGGATTTGGGAAAAAGTTGGAGTGGGTTTGGTGGAGGACAAGATGCGGGAAGTCTGATTGAGATAGTTCGGGTAGGTGATGAGGAGGGGCACGGATGCCCCAGTTCGTAGGTGTTACAAGCTTGGTTTGGATGGTTTCAGGCGGGGTAGGGGTAGGCCAAAGAAATACTGAAGAGAGGTGATCAGGCGGGACATGGAGCAGTTACAGCTCACTGAGGACATGACCCTAGATAGAAAGATCTGGAGGGCGCGGATTAGGATAGAAGGCTAGTGCCAGTTTGAGTCGTAGGGGTAGGACATTACTTGGTAGATGTATTATTCTTGCTAGGACACTTTGTTGTATGCTTTATTACGAATGTGTTTACTATTCTTTGTTTATTATCCCTTGTGGGTGGCATATTTTTGTCTTGACATCTTGTTCCATACTTTATTAAGTATTTGTCTATTATTCCTTGTCTTGAGCCGGGGGTCTATCGGAAAAAACCTTTCTACTTCTCTTGAAGTAGTGGTATGGACTGCTTACATCTTACCCCCCAGACCCCACTATGTGGGAATACACTAGGTTTGTTGTTGCTGTTGTTGTTGCTGTTGTAGCTTTATATGTAACTAAACTTACTTCATTATTAAATCCTTTGACTACTATTGGTACTTTTAGCTTATCCCATTTTCCTTCTGGTAAACAGTTGTATCTACATAAGTTTTCTTCTTCTCCTGTATCTATCATAGGTGTATAATACTTATTATAATATCCTTCTACTATTATTTTTACAAGTACATATATTTTCATATCATGTTAAAGCTCTTTTTATGAATAACCTTTCTTTATTATATGTTATAGATAATTGTGTATGTTCTATATTGTATGGTTTTACTTGTTCTAACCATTTTATTCCTAATATTATGTCTGCTTTTTGCATTTCTTCCTTTATTTCAAATTCTATTTTTATTTTTCTAACTCCTATTATTATTTCTTTTTCTGCCGTATCCTTAATGTTTATTAGACTTCTTGGTAGATCTGGGCATATATTACTATTAGATTTTATTTCTTCACTTTTTACTAGATATTTTGCTATATAATTTTCTTCTTGTCCTGTGTTTAAGAGTATTAAATATTCTTTTTCATTTATTGTTCCTGTTATGTAATATTGGTTTAAATTAACTGTTGAAGTTGTTTCATAACTTGTTCTTTTTGATGAGCTTGATGGTTTTGTTTTTTCATGAGCTATTCTTTTTGATGTACTTATTCTATCATTTATTATTTCTAAATCTTCTTCTATGTCTATATTTTTGTAACTATAATCATTATTATCAATTGTTTTTATGAATTGTTCAAAAGGACTTTCTATTTGTATTTTATTAATTTTATTTTTTCCTGTTATTTTATGTTTTGTTGTTAATACATATAGATTTTTACATCTTGCTGTAAATATTTTATTTCCTGAGGTTAGTTCTATTTCTGATATTTTCCAATATAATACTAATGATTTATCTATATTTTTATCTGTTGTTGCTACTGAATAATTCGCACTTATTATAAATTTAAATTTTTGGTATATTAAATTTCCTTTTATAGCGGTTATTATACTTTTTTCTATAGGTTTTATAATTCTATCATCTGCTAAATATAATTCTATTAGTGTATCTATTCCTTCTCTAAAACATGCTTTTATTAATATCTCTGTTCCTCCAAGGTGTACATATTTTATTGGGTCTTTACTTTTTATATCTTTTATTTCTTTATTAATTATTCTTTTTGTTACTAGTGGTATGCTAGCTCTTCCTTTTGCATATCTATAATCTATTATATGTTACTTTTGACTTACTACGTAGTATTCTTCCTTTTTTCTACTAAATATATTTTTATTGTTGGTATTTTAAATATTTTTTCTACACTTAAGTCTAACTCTTTTCCTTTTATTTCGTCAAATATATTACTATCAAATATTATTTTTTTGATCTGTTCCTTCTTCATTTAAATATTCTTCCTTTGTTATTATTTTTATATCTTCTTCAGTTATTTGGTTCATTTTTATATCTTCTTCAGTCATTTGATTCATCTAATTCACTATCTATTTCATTATATGTTTCATCCTCTGAAATTTTATATATACTATCTTCACTTTCTAATTCATAATCTATATAATCTATCTGCATATATTCTGTATTTTCTATTTTTATTTATGATATTTTTTTATTTTTGGGTTTTTTGGTAATTTACAATCTCTAGCTAAATGTCCTAGTTTTCCACAATTATAACAAGTACATTCTTTTATAGATTTCTTTTTTCTATATGGTCTTTTATGTTTATAATTTTTTACATAATATCTTTTTCTTGGTTTCTTATATTTATATTTTGATTTTTTGTATTTCTTATATTTCTTATGTCTTTTTCTTTTCTTATAATATCTTTCTTCACATCCAAATTGAGGTGCTATTTTATCTTTACAACATGCTAAATTTCTTATTAATGTTTTTTCCATTTTTATTTCTTCTCTATATTTTTCACATAGATTTCTATACCATTGTTGTAAAAATTTTATTCTTGCTCCTAGGGTATCTACTATTTTTGCTTCATCCCAATTTTTTTATTATTTTTGAACTAAATGGTTCAGGTAATTTACTAAAATATAATTTTCTTATTTCTTTACTTTCTTCTATATTATATGTTCCTTTATAATAATATTCTTTAAATGCACACGTATATTCATCTATATAGCACATATTACATATTGCTAATTTTAACATTAAATTCCTATTCGTATCTTTTTCTTTATTTTGTTCTGCTTCTTCTGTTGTCATACTGCTAAATTCATCACTTATAGCTATTTCATATTTTTTTAATATTTCTGTTGGCAATATTTTTGTAGGTGTTGATGTTCCTTCTGTTTTTGTATCAGATCTTAATACTTTTTTACTTGCTTCGGCTAGGTTTAAAAACCATAATTTTAATGTTCTTATTAATGTTTTTTCTATATATTCTGGTGTGTTTGTTGTATCTATTTTATTATCTAATAATTATTTTGACATGTATCCTACCCATAGTTTTATTGTTTTATTTGTGTCTATTACACAGTCTAAATCTAAAAAGTTATAATTAGTTATTTGTCTTGGTGTCCATTTATTATATTCATCATTTGGATTATATCTTTTAAACTTACTTTTGTAATTATAGGTTGATTTTCTTATATCTGATGTACTAGGTATTATATTTTTATCTAGAGTATTTACTTCTGTATTTATTAGTTCTAGATTTTCTTTATTAATTACTTCTTGTTTTTCATCAATTTCTAGTTTTTCTATATTTTCTAAAATTTATGTATATGTTTCACTACCTTCCGAATCATAATCATCTCTTTCTTCAACATCTATTGTATTTATTTCTAATTCACTTGTTTCTAATTCTTTATTTTCTCCTTCTAATTTTTTTTTTTAAATTGATTTATCTCAATTAATAATTTTTGTTCTTTATCTTTTTCTTCTTTTTCTTTTTGTCTTTTTTCATACAAATCTTTTAGCATTTGTAGTTCTTTTTCTAATTCAGCAATTCTACTATTTTAGTTTCTTCTATTTTTCGTATTTCTTCTGTAGTTTGTCGTTTTATTTTATCTGTTTTCTTTTTTCTATATATCTCTTCGTTTTCTCTTTCTATTCTTACCATGGCTGCAAACTTATCTTCTAATTTTAATTCTTCTTTTTCTAACATTAAATATAAATGTTCACCTATTTTCTTATACCTTCTTCCTAGATTAGAAAATACTATTTTTATTTTTAATCCTTCATGGTTTTTATATATTTTTTCGTCTATTATAAAATCTTCTTTGTTCATTTTTATTTAATTGTTAATAGATCATGTTGGTATGTATATTCTACACTATCTATTGTTGATTCTAAATTTGGTATTTCTTCTTTTTGTGCATTTATTGAATTTTTACTAACTCCAGCAATTATGTTATACTATAGTCTTTCTATCCTTATTTTTAATTCTTTATGTTTTTCAGATATTATTTGATTTAATTCTTTATATTTTTATAATTTTTGTACGTTATTCATCTAAATAATTAATATTTTGGTGAATATCTAAATCTAAAAAATTAATCAAATAACTCCAAATATATACTACCTCCAAATATATACTACCTCCGTAATTAATATTTTGGTGAATATCTAAATCTAATAAATTAATCAAATAACTCCAAATATATACTACCTCCGTAACTTTAAACAACATAGGGCTCTGAGACCAATTGTAGGGGGTGCGGATAACTTTAATAGATCTATTGTAATGGATCTATTTTTATTTGTGCGTGGATATTTCTTAACTTCTCTAAATATTTTTATTTTTAGTTTATTGTTCATATCTTGAGGGGTGATTAACTGGTATTTGATTAAATGCTTTACTGTAGTATTCTTTAGTTTTTTTTCTTAGTCTTTGTAATTCTTTTATATTATTGTTGGGGTATTCTAAATATTCTATATTTTTTGTTCTAAAATATTCGATTAAATTCTCTTTCGTAAGCATTTCTTCTAATCTTATTTCTTCCATATCTTGTCTCCAATAATTTAAATACTCACAGTTTATCATTTTATTCTAAAGTAGTTGCTTGTTTACTAGTTTCTGTGTAATATTCTATTCTAATTGTACTATAATTTATATCTGAATTAAGGTTACTAATACTATTAATTATCTCTTTTTCTTCTTCTCTTAATGAGTTTTTTATGTTATATAAACTTTTATCTGTACTTTTTTCTAAATTTTCTAAGGTTTCTTTTATCCATATTAATTTTTCTTTTAGATTTTCCATTATTTCTTTGAGTCAGTTTCTATAATTAATTTCTTCATATAGGTCACTTTGGTTTTCTCTAATTTTTCTAATATATTCTAACATTTTAGTCTGAATAATATCCATCTGGGTAATTATCTAGGTATAGTTGTTCTATTCAATTTATAATTTCAATTTCATAGTCTAATATTTTTTCTAATATTATTCTCTTAATATTTATAATTTCTATATTTCTAAGTATATATAAGATTAATATTTTAAGATTATCTGTCATTTAAAATTGGTTAAATACTTTATTATAATATTTTTTAGTTTTTTGTTTTAATTTCATTAATTCTTCTATATTTTCACTGAGAAATTGTATATATTTTATATCTTTAGTCCTCATATATTCATCTAAATTTGTTATCATTTGTTTTTCTGTTGATTGCATATTTTTCATATTCATTTTCCAAAATTCTAAATATACATAATTTACCATGGTTGATATGCAGGTTTGGTATATAAGCATTTGTAAGAGTAGTTAGGTAAGTGTGGTATATAATTTACTCTATATAAAATATTTATCAAATATTTTTTCTAATATGATTTTTCTTATATCTGTAATTTCTATATCCTTAAGTACATATAAAACAAGTATTTTAAATTTATCTACCATTTCGTCAGATAAATAAGTATTCAATTTTCATAAGATGCTTTTTCAAAATATTCCCTTCAATCATACACATAACAAAATATGATCACTTTAGATTACTATATACTAGATTATTCTTAAATAACATATTCTTTGGTCACTATTAGCATGATAATCTGGATATTTTTCCCTTAAACAACGCCTCTACTCTGGCTACTCCCCTATCACGACTTTCTTGCCTCACCGGTTTCACCTTTAGGATGGCATAGTTCGTAGTGATTTTTCTCCTTTTTCACTTTGCTAATAAATTTCTTAACATGCTATTTTTTGAATAATTCTACTATAAAGAAACTAACATGAACTTATTTTATCATATCATGATTGTTAGGAATTTATCAATTTAGTTATTCATAATAGTAAATGAATATACCTGTTCTGGTAGGTCTGATAATTCTTAGCTTTGTTCCTCCATAGATTTTTCCATTGAAATATACCTGTTTTTTAATAAATATTTAAAAGTTTGTTGTGAAAGAAGAGTGTTTGCTTCAACGCATGAAGGCTTGCCTTCTTTCTGCCTTCGATGCCTTTCATTTATAATGAGAATACTTTACAAAAGTTTTACACGTATCCTAACTTTTTTACAAAGTCTTTATATAACCTAATTATTGTCCTAACTATTCTCTACAAAAAGTCTTTACGTAAAGACTTAGCTAACTATAAAACAAAACTCATAAAGGCTTTTGGCTAAAAAGTCAAAAAACCTATTAATCTAGCTATCTTAAAGTCTTTACAAACTTTGTATCATAAACCTATACAATAGATTTTACGTAAAGAAAATTGTGAAAGTTTGTTACATGTTGCTTTCACAATTTAATAACTTGTCTTTTATCTCCATTATTTTGCTTCGTATATATCTTTTTCCTTATCTCTTTCTTGTCGTATCTGCTGTTTTCTATCTTCTTGTCAGTGTAGCATCACATCTGGAATAAAGTTATGTCTGCCATTACATCTACTGCATATGTGATCATTGTATTTTTGGCCAACTTTTTCACAAAATTGTTCCATAACTTCTTCTGAGATAATTCCTTTTTTGATAGATCTCGTCAATGGTTGTTCTTCTGGTCTGAGGAGTGTTAATTCCCATTTCCTAAGTTCTTCCATGTCTTGGTCTCTAACTTCTTTACAAGATGAATAAACCAATGTTTGATTCCTCGAGCTATATATCCAAATGGGTTTCTGATTTGAATAATTATTAAGTAATTCTGATAATATATTACTAAGTCCAATAACTCTTTTGTTGCGGTAAAATCCTGGTATCTGTGTCTTTGGTATCTCGTCTTGTTCACATATATCTTCTGGAATAATACAATCTCTGGTCATACCTATCTTGATTACTGTAATAGTCTGTTTAACTTCATCAAATAATATTTCGGCTGGGCGGAATAAAATCGAACATAAAACAATTGTCCGTTAGTAATTCTCTTGTAGATCATAAATCCATTGTGAATGTCTGGAATTCCTTCTAACTCTTCTCCAGTAGTTGTGTAAACTGTAGATAATAATCCATAATAGTAACATGATTTGATTAAATTCGAACTTGTACCTGGAAAAGCAATAAGTTTATTGTAATTCTGGCATTTCTGGGTAATATATCCTTTTTGTTGTGCGGCTAGTTCTTCACTTTGAATAAATTTGGTATTTAACATAGTTTATAAGGTGTATATATTTTCAATGTATTTTCGGGCAACATAGTTGTATGTCTGTTTTTCTTGGTTAAGTGATTCAGAATATGTATGTATTTGGGGAGGTGCAAATGATTCTGATCTTTGTATATTTGGTGTATATGGTTTTGAAAATAGCTGGTTGAGGTTGTAATTCTTTTTCTTTGGTATTTCAGGTTTATTTTGAGTGACTACATTTTTCCCTTTAGATATATCTCCTGCGCTTGTAGTTGTAACTGTAATTTCATTAGTAATTTGAGTTTTTAGGTGATATACTCCAAAAGGCAATGTAGAATAGTAGAATCAGTACAAACACACGTACTGATAGGCATCATCGACCGATCAATGTTAGTCCACATAATCATAAAATATAATTAAAAAAAAAGAAATTATGACATCTTAAACGAAATATAATTCAAGTAAGGTTGTAATATCATCATAACACTTTTCCTATATAATTTACAATTTTCCAACTTTATTAAAGAGATTATATTAACCACTACCATAGTCTAGCCTCACTAATTCACACTATCCACCACAATGCAACACTAAACCATCACTATCACACCTTTATTTGCATGATTTTTTCCATTATCCACATCTGTAAGATCAATCCAATAATCATAGACAACTCACACTAAACTCCCGGGCTAACAACCAAACACTCTTGTCACGACTCAAGCCGAGGCCCTGGCCGCGACGTACATCCCAAACCATAAAGTCCCAAGCCCCCTTAGCATGTAATCATAAGCATAACTAATATGTTATCAAAGTGCGTAAGATAAACTGAAACATGGTAGTCCTGAAATCAAACTTAAAACTTTATAACATTATATAAAAAAGGGAAACCTAAATCCAATCCAAACCATCTACGAAACCTCTACTGATCAGAACATACTAGTTTGTCTAAAAATTGGGACAAGGCCCCCGGCCTGATCATAAAATAACTAAAAACTAAAACATGCATAAGATGCCTTCCGAAGTAAAAGAGGCTCACCAACTCTGAACTCTTGGAACAATCTACGGGTTTGAAGGTTCATGGGACTGGGCCTCAAAACCTAAAATATATGGGGTCAATACTCAAAAGTACTGGTATGTAGAACAATCCAAAAATAAAATATATTTTGTACAACATAAGAAAGAGCATTTCATAAATCAATTTAGCATAAGGTAATTGAAAACACATGGGCATAATTTGATGAGCTTCAAAACATTTATTTGTAATCATGGCTCAACTCTTTGTTTTACTTCTGAGCTAGATGGAATACCCTACAAAACATGAACACCTAGAGGCTATATGGGTCCGCCCGTGGCTCGGCGGCCAAGCCCCCAATCTGTGTTTGCCGCAAGGATTGGAGTATCATGAAAAGGTATGCCCAACTTGCCGACATACCATGCTATCCCACTTTCTAAATAGCACATAAAACCCATATCGGTAAAACACGGTTTCGGACTATGAGTTATCTGAACCCAACCCTTCTTCGGGTAACTAACTTGGTCTCTTTAAGCCCAATTTTAGTTCTTTAAAACTATGCTTCATTCTTTTAAAACATTTCTCTCTTTCATGTTAAGGGCATCTCGTGATAGGTACGTCATACCTAGACTTGCAAGCCATATCATGTTATGTCATAATCATAGCCCCTTTCATTCAAAAATCATGTAGATGGCCACCCACAAGATTCAAATATCACACAAGAGAGTTCTTATTTCAAAACAGATGAAGACATATGCAAAATAATTTTTTTTCAATAATTTATCATATGGGGGCTAATCCTTTCATAAAACACATGCAACTTCTTCATTAATACACAAGGGCATTCGGAATAAGAATCGCCTCTTTGAAAATATGTAAAATAACAAAGCATAACTGATTAAGAGGCATTTATAACTCGAGAAATATAATTATTTATAAAGAAGCCCTAATATTTAGTTATACATAAATCTCATGAAAAAAAGGGCTTTTAATTCATGCTCTCAAACAATTCACAATTCATGCTATGTAAAGACCATAAATTTCAACATGGGGAAGGAAATTTCATAAGTCACATTCGTAAATCACTTTCCGAAATCAAATCACGTATCCACAACACTATAAATCAAGTTTATGAAAAACAAACCCATGATAATTACGTATTTTCATCAAATTGGATTCATGATACATGCTCTTAAAATTTTTTCTCAAAACTCATTACATATACATACATACATACATAATTTTAAATCTAGTTGAAGTGATCAAACCTAAGCCCATGAGATTTAGGATAGCCCCACGTACCTTAGCAATGACGAAAACGTGGAGAAATTGACCTTTGAAGCTTAAGAGTTCAAACCCTAGGTTGTTTTCCCTTCTTTTTCTTAAAGATGATGAATTAGGGATTTGGTGAGTGATAAAACATGTATAAGGCCTTTAATCCCATATCTAAGTGTTTAGGGACAGTTATGGGATGTGAAAGGACCTTATTGCCCTCAAAATAACACAAAAACAGAGCATTTACGCCACTTTGCCTTAGCCATGTGGTGCACAGACCATGGCCCAGGCCAAGGTGTGCGACGCATAGCCTATGGCATAGGACTTAAGTGGGCGACGCATTCCCCATCGCACAGACTGGACAATGCCTCATCAAATACTCATAACTTCTTACTTCAAACTCAGATTGATGAACGGTTGGTTGCGTTGGAAGAAGACTCGCTTCAATTTGATGTCTAGTAGGCTACATGAAACTTTATATCCTATGAGAAATATTCGCTGGAAGTTTTCCCAAGAAAAATCGTCAACTAAAAATCAATCGATAGGAAAGTGCTCAACTTAACTTTTGAGCTAGGAGATTCTTATGGTGAATATTCATCTCCAAGGATATTTCCACACTAAGGAAGTGTAATTAACACTTATGTCTAAGTATAAATCATTTGGATCGATTCTATAAACATAGGAAAGATGGTTCAACTTTAGTCCGAAAGTGCGGGGTGTTACATTATCTCCCCCTTGGGATCAATCATCCCCGAATGGTGGATAGAAACTTATTGAAGCTCTAAAAATATGGAATAAAGAATGTAACCTCACATTGAACAATTTCCACAACAAAATATGCAAAGGTATCAAAAAATCTTCATGATAGCCCCTAGTGAGTCGTGTAAGCACGAAGTATGAGATAATAAGAATTGACATAGAGATGACCTTGCACACGAATTCTAGGGATCATGATTATCACAATATATGGTATGAGTTTATTTGGTGATCATAGGCCTAATTTACATCGGTACTAATCATGAAATGAGATTCTAAGGGATATAGTAATAGAAGCATTCTCCACCCTGCAAGATACAACGAATAGACCTTAAACTTAGAAACACTACTCATCTATGCCCCAAACAATAAATAACGTACTTCATTATTTCCAACTTACAATACTCCCATAACACACTTAACCACAAGAATTTGAGTCCCACTGCCTAGTACTTCTATGTTGAAGCCTAACTCAGAGTGAAAAGGTGCTAACTTAAGCTACGGTACTCAGTACTTTACTTCCCATTAAGAATATCACCTCATCACTATAATCCAACAACCTCAAGTCTTGATTCAAAGAGTACTAACCACATAGCACATTGGTTTGCATTTTCATCAATCACAATATTCAAGACTATCATTACTACACCCACTTCATGGATCTTCCCACTAAGACCAACCAATTTAATCACTCTCACAAAGATTTTTTCCACATATCTCTTTTCTACTATTTCATATAATGAAAGTTCATATCCTTCTTTCCCTCTTCACCTATAACCTTAGCTAAAGAAATAACCTCAAAATTTTCTCATTTAAGAACATCTACTCCCCCCTTCCTAAGACATTACTACACTTCTACAACCACTATCATACTAACATACGGAGGGTCATTGAGGGACCCGCTCATAAGCATCATGAATGAGAGTAACACTATTTGATTATAACTTATACTTATTGCACTACTCCAGGTGGGACATGAGTTGTAGATATGATACAATAGGCATGAAGTGCTTTACACATCAAATGATTAGGTCATGAGTAAAGAGTGGTTCTGGCATAAATACAATACAACATGAGTGATGTGTGAGCTAATGCTAACATATTTGAGGCTTTTAACTAAGAATAATTATGAAGTCTTAAGAAACTTTGGTCGTTTTTGATTATTTTATGTTTGATTTTGTAGAAGAAGCTAATATGTTTGAGAACCAACAAGAATGAAAGCAAATGAGCTAAAATCTGAAGTAAATAGAGAAAAAGTATGGTTGGCGACATTTATGATAAGTCGTTAGCCTTGTGATAAGCTATCAACTTCATCGTCAGCCATAGACCGAGAATTGGCCTAAGTTAAAAGCTGTGACGATATTTTATGATAGGTCGTCAAGGAGCTGATAAGCCGTCAAGAATGCCATCAGCCTAAGGCAGCACATGAGAACTGAAGTAGAGACTTGACGACATTTGTGATAAGTCATCAACAAGCTAATAGGGCATCACCATTTGTCGTCAGCGTTAGGCAGCGAGTACCAAAAGCATAAAGGAAGCTGATGACATTTGTGATAAGTCGTCAGCCTCCTGATAGGCTATCACAGATGGCGTCACCTAATTCGAGTAATTTTTGAATTTTTTTTTTCCATAATTAGGGTGAACTATTTAAAGCCTTGTTTAGGGTTTTCTTAAAGGGGGAACCTTAAGTTTTGAGACACGATACTTTGATATTTTTCTCCCTCTTCTTTTGGCTTGAGAAAACAATTACTTTAAAGAGACTATCATCATTATTTTGGGATTTTCTTTGGTGATTTAATCTGAGAATCTCTAGTTTCTATTCATCTTTTGGTAAGTTCATCTTTCAAAGCATGAATTCATCTAGTTTCTTCGATTATTACGTCATGAGCAGCTAAATTCCTTTAACCTGAATTATGGGATCTAAAGTTAGGTCTTGATAAGGTGCTGAGTGTTCAGGATTCGAAAGGTAGTAGGACTTCTTGATAATTCTGATTTTTTAATTATTGTCTGTTGGTTGCAAACGATAGATAACACCTGCTTTGATTTTCTTGAGAAAGAAATCAAATATAGTGGGAAGTGAATTATCAACAGGGACTTGGAAACACTAAACTTCCGTTTAATAATCAGCGTTGTAACAAGGTTGGTTAACCTGAGGTAAAATCTGGGCAGTGAATATAACTTCCCTAAGTTTGAGAGGATTAGGTAATTAAATGCTTAAGTAGGTCGAGAGACATTTAAGCATAACTTCGATAAATATAGCTTGTTGTCCTACCTACCATGAGAATCTTGAACCACTAGTAGCATCTGTCAAGTACCAAAATCTCTAGTGAACATAATTCTGGTTTTTCCATAAACTCTTGATTACAAACACTGAAGCTAAAGTGACCAACATTTATTGGCTAATCTCCAAAACCCCCCATTTTATCTTTTCATATTATCTGTTTGAATTCAACTTGTAGATATAGTTTCAAATTAGTTTAATCGCCACTCACATTGTTTCCTGTAGATTCGACTCCAACTCCAAAAGTTGGGTAAATATATTGACGACGTCTGCCTTGCACTAAATTAACGTGTAAGTTGAGCGTTATCAAAAATGGCGCCGTTGCCGGGGAATAATTTGGCGTATTGAGTTGGTTTGGAATTCTAGCCTACTTGCTAGAATTCAAACTTGTAAATATTTGTTTTTAGTTTACTTTTATTTCTTGTGTTAGGTAGATTTTTATTTTAGTTTACTTACTACTATGGCATCATGGAATGAACATGATCTTGGCGGTTGGAAATCTTATCTTGATGATCCATGTCCATATTGTGATAGACCTCACTTTTGGCAAGACTGTAGACATGCTCCCCGGAGAGAGATATGTGCACCATCTCCATCCTATCGGGAGTATGATTGTTCGGTATGTGGTGGTCAAGATGGACATTGGAGTGATTGCCCAAATTCCCCCTCCCTCCATTGTGCTAACCCAAATTCTAGTTCTTCTTATTATTTGATAGGTCTTTTGGTCAAGAAAAGGAAGAACGAAACACCGAAAAGAGTGGTGTTGAAGCTATGCTTCAACTAATGTTGGATCGTATGGACACAACGAATGATATCATATGTGATATACGTCAAGACATTAGGGCATTTAACAAGGAAAGTGAAATGATAGGGGAGATGGATAGCGAGATCAATCATCTAAGACACTCTTCTATATTTGTTTAGATGATATCTTGTCTGTGGAATCATTTAGACTAATCGAAGAGTGTGAATATGAGGAGAAATAATCCTATACTAATGATGATCTTTATGTTGATCAACCCTTGGAGATTTCCCAACCAACCGAACCAACCATGAGGGATGATGCCAAGATTGGGGAAATGGTGCTAGAGGCAAAAGAAGAAATCAAGCATAATTCTTGTGAAGACTCTAGTCCATTTCGGGGTAAAGATACTAATAGGGATGCTAATCCAAAAGTGAGAGTTAGTCCTCATTAGAACCACTTTTCAACATTATGCCTGGTGGATATGATGAAAGTTGAATCACCCAAGCAAATAATGAATTTTGAAAATGAGGAGGAAAATTCTTACATTTTGGAGTTTATCTTTCCAAAAGGGTATACCACAACCCCAATCATAAAAGACAAGAAGATTAAAGGTCGATGTCTATTTAGTGTATTTTTAAGAATCTCACCATTGCCAAATGAGCCCACACGAAAGTTCCATGCAAAATTGGGAAAACGGTTAAAGTCTTCAAAGTGGCGTGATAGAACTTTCGTTATCATGCTCTCAAATTTGTCCAACGCACCTAAAAGATGTAAAGATCGAAAGATGGGCCGACGATTCAAATCATCTAAGTGGAGGGATAAAGGATGAATCAATTTCAAGGTATCTTGATGAATTCTGAGTAGTCAAGATAACCTGGTTGTGCTGCGACATTAAATTAGGCGCTTCTTGGGAGGCAACCTAAGGTATTTTGTTATTTGTATTCGTATTATATGATTGTCATCATATCTTTCCACCCATGGTGCCACAAGTATGTTTCTGACTCTCTTGTTTTGGTTTGACGCATTAGGGAAAATGTATGATTATAAGTTGAGGGTGGGACTACTTGTGGGTGTTGATTTCCTCTTGGGGTTTTTGTTGCCGTGCCTCTTTTCCCCGGAGTCTTGTTCATAGTAGAGCCAACATGTTTAGGCGTATTGTTATTTGTTGTAAAATGTTATAGTTGACTAAGAGAAATACAAGTACCTTAGGCATTTAACATGTTTTTGTTGATTTTTGAACACCTCTTCAAGTGGTCTACTTCTTTAACTGTGTGATTTGTATTTAAGTGTGACCACTGTATATCTTTGTATGGAATTAGTTATAGTGACACAATGATCATTGTTAAACAACTGCATGAACTGAATGAGTAGTAGATTTCGATATACCTATGTGCCAAGTGTTTGTGAGCAACTACTTAGTTCCCTCTGTATGCTGAAGCCAGAACTTTCCCGGTTAGTCTTACCTAGGTTGAAGGATAGGGGTTAGGAAAGGATCATAGGCCATTTTGATATTAGCTCACTTTAGCCTAAATGACCTTCCCTATGTGCATGATATCCCTTGATCCCTGTTTTGAGCCTGACTAGTCTATTTCTTTTTATGACACCTGTCACCTTACCATTTAGATCACAATGAACCTTTTTTGGCCCTGGTCCTCCTTGGACACTGTGCACCTTGACTTAGGAAAATGGCCTAAGTTAAGGGTGGCTATCATAGGGGTACGTGATACAGAATGGGTATGAAGAAAGGTAGCATAAAAGAAAAGAATAAAAATCTGGGTGCGGAAGAAGAGAGAAAGAAAAAGAAAAATTGTGAAAAAGAATAAATGATTGTGGAAAAGATCGCACCCATCATAAATAAGTGTGATCAAGAAAAGAGTAGAGTAGAAAAGGCTAAGGAGTGAAACCCCAAAAAGCTAGTGTAGTGTCAAGGAGGCTTAGTCACTTTAAATACCGTCGAGTATCATACCAGCCCTTAACCTACATTACAAGCCTAAAAGAAGACCTATAGTGATCCTAGCTGACCTATCTGAAGACCTGGGTAATGAAAATAAGGGCAAGCCTATGGTACTTAGCATACATTGGTTGGGACTTCGTTCTGAGAGTGAGTGGTTTGATTGTCCCCATGGTTACATATATGGTTACTGATATGAGATGAGGGGGATTTCTTTGCTGTAAGGGCACACTAGATATATTGCTAGTTGCTAACTTGTTTGGAGAGTGTAATACTGGTCTATGCATGGTTGTTATAGCTGAATTAATGTTGTATCTTGATTCCTGTGTGTTGCATTGGTGTTCTTCAATAATATACACAGTTTTTCTTGAATTGACAAACCTTTGAGATGGTGAAAGTATTTTGAGAAGATATGGATGATTGACTGCCAAATGTGCTTTGTATTCTCTTAGTTGTGCTGAGTTGCTTGGGGACCAGCAATTGTTTTAAGTTGAGGGTGCTGATGTGTGAGCTAATGCTAACACATTTGAGGCTTTTAAATAAGAATAATTGCGAAGTCTCAAGCAACTTTTGTCGTTTTTGATTGTTTTATGTTTGATTTTGCAGAAGAAGCTAATATGTTAGAGAACCAACAAGAATAGAAGTAAATGAGTTGAAATCTGAAGTAAATATAGGCAAAGTGTGGATGACGACATTTGTGATAAGTCGTCAGCCCTGTGATAAGCTATCAGCTTCATCGTCATCCATAGATAGAGAATTGGTCTAAGTTGAAAGCTTTGATGATATTTTTTGATAGGTAGTCAAGGAGCTGATAAGCCGTCAAGAATGCCGTCATCCTAAGGTAGCACATGAGAACTGAAGCAGAGACTTGACGACATTTGTGATAAGTTGTCAAGGAGATGATAGGGCGTCACTGTTTGTCGTCAGAGTTAGACAGCGAGTACCAAAAGCATAAAGGAAGATGACGACATTTGTGATAAGTCGTCAGCCTCCTGATAGGCTATCACAAATGGCGTCACCTAATCCAAGGAATTTCTGAATTTTATTATTTTGTTTCTTTAATTAGGGTGAACTATTTAAATCCTTGTTTAGGATTTTCTTAAAAGGGGAACCTTGAGTGTTGAGACACGATACTTTGATATTTTTCTCCCTCTTCCTTTGGCTTGAGAAAGCAATTACTTTAAAGAGACTATCATCATTTTTTTGGGATTTTCTTTGGTGATTTAATCTGAGAATCTCTAGTTTCTATTCATCTTTTGGTAAGTTCATCTTTCAAAGCATGAATTCATCTAGTTTCTTCGATTATTACGTCATGAGTAGCTAAATTCCTTTAACCTGAATTATGGGATCTAGGGTTAGGTCTTGATAAGGTGCTGAGTGTTCAGGATTCGAAAGGTGGTAGGACTTCTTGATAATTCTGATGTTTTAATTATTGTCTGTTGGTTGCAAACGATAGATAACACCTGCTTTGATTTTCTTGAGAAATAAATCAAATATACTGGGAAGTGAATTATCAACAGGGACTTGGAAACACTAAACTTCCATTTAATAATCAGCACTGTAACAAGGTTGGTTTACCTGAGGTAAAATTTGGGCAGTAAATATAACTTCCCTAAGTTCGAGAGGATTACGTAATTAAATGCTTAAGTAGGTTGAGAGACATTTAAGCATAACTTCGATAAAGATAACTTGTTGTCCTACCTACCTGAGAATCTTGAACCACTAGTAGCATCTGTCAAGTACCAAAATCCCTAGTGAACATAATTCTGTTTTTTCCATAAACTCTTGATTACAAACACTGAAGCTAAAGTGACCAACATTTATTGGCTAATCTCCAAAACCCCCATTTTATCTTTTCGTATCATCTGTTTGAATTCAACTTGTAGCTATAATTTCAAATTAGTTCAAATTCAACCTGTGGATTCAACCCCGACTCCAAAAGTTGGGTAAATATATTGACGACGACCTCCTTGCACTAAATTGACGTGTAAGTTGAGCGTTATCAATGAGTTCTTAGGATAGACCACATTGAGAAACATGCGTGTTTACATCATGAGTCGTATATCATAAGGTCAGAATTCATGAAGTCAACGATTGAGACAAGGATTGACACTTGAAGCTATTGCTTCTCATTTTCAGAGTTGAGATAGTCATGAGTTTGTATGAACCTTATCACTTTGGCTAATCCTGACGTAAAATAAATCAGTAACATATAGAAAGCATAGTTTCTTAGAACTAAGCATGATATAAGACATGGATTTTATTGTGGACCAAAAGCATCATAACATAGATCTTGAATACATGGAATACTGAATTTACTAAGACATCATTGCTTCTAGTTTGGAGGTCAGAACATGACATGACTTACATAGAGAACTCAAACCTTAGACATAGGCATGACTTGAATACATAAGACATTGGCAAATGTCCCTTTAAATTGAAGTAGGAGGATCTTACTTGAATAGGAATAGATTTACCATGAGAAAATTCGAGAACTACCTTAACTCATCATCTCCCCCTTAGATCAAAGTCACAATCCTAGATTTGAGACATATATTCTCTTTAAATCTACAAACACAACATTCAACACAATGAGGTATCACCATACACATAAACGCTGAACTCCCCTGATAAACTATACTCTAAAGTCATTGCTTTCTAGGAATGCTACTCTTAACTTTCTCTATCCTCTATAGACATCAACCTACAACTCACATTCTTATGAGCACACATATCCACACTCCTTATCACATAATGACCCATTCCCCACTACTTAACATACTAACATTACACCTCTAATCACATACCTTACAACTTAACAAAATTTGTAAAATTATACCAAAGGCGCATATTGTCTACCTACATTTCCTCAATTTAACTCTAGAGAACATCATACCGTAGCTCCACAGACTTCTCCAGACTACCAAATTCAAGAACATGGACTAGGTAAAAATGGTACCTATACATATAAAACTTTATCTAACAACATGCTACCTAGGGTTCAACTTATTTTTATAAAATCTAACGCTTTTATCCACCTAATGACTCAGCCACAGTTCATCATTTTAACACTAATCCTCATACACACATATACCTCACAATTACCACTTAAACTTTTAATAAGTTATCAACTTAGGCTCTTTCACATATTATATCAAGCTTACTAGTTCATCCCCACAAAACATGCATCATTTGTCTTATGCTACTATTCTTATCACCACTATCTATATCTAAAGTTCAAAACTATAGTCTAACATCAATCATATATCACGGATGAAGCATACCGCAGACTATACTAGTCCATCAAATTGTGGAAATCAACCCTAATATCTTATTACAACTATGACCCATAAGTTAATTCTCTCCACTACTACTATATCTTAGAATCTACCACGCACCTTCTCACGTGCAGTGCTAGTTTACAACTATTAGAGAAAAGACAATCAAGGAGGTAAAGTCACATAATAGGGATGGTCGATCTTAATCTTATAATATAACCCATTATGATTTTATCAACAATATTCTACCTTCTCACCTTAAATTTACTTACCTATGCATACATCACAACTACCTTCAAAATTCCATATACATAAATGAGTCTATACTCATAACTTATTGGCTAATCTACCCATTTCCGTTCACAACCTATAAATGATTTCTACAACCACCATAACCGTCGATTCTGAGCTCCTCCCCTATTTTGAATAAATAACAATCATAGACAATCACTTCCTCCACAGATTACCATACAATTTACAAATCCTTCCATAATATTAGTCAATCACTATAAAAGGGAAACTCAGCCCTCAGTCAATGGGTTATACAACTAAAACTAACTTCTTTATGCAAAAGTCACCCTCACTTTGACTTCTAACCTTGTGACTTCATATCACCAACTTCTAGACCATCTCACTACCAATAGATCATGACACTTCAACATATACTACTACTCGGGTGGAAATACTATTCCAACATTCCGCTACATCTCATTACCCTTAAGAATGACATCTTCAACAAGGATTTTAGAGGGATATAATATACTTCATACCTTAGTATCAAATGCATGATGGATATAAATAAAGGTATACACTTGAATCAACGCACTTTGAAGCACTAACAGACTCCTCTAAAGTTTTTGTGCTATTTCATAACTTTATGGATAATTCAATTAGAAAGGACCACATCGTTTAGACTCTAAGCTTTTTCATTTGAATCGCCTAAAAAATAAGGAAAGGCTAATAAAATCAGATTAAAGACAGAATTTGGATAACGTCAATATGGACATCATAATGGAACGATCTAGAGTATAAAAGAATAGGAAATATCTTATAAATGCCTCATAGTTTCCTCCTTATTAGTGTGGCGCGCTACACATCCATTAAAAACACTCTACTTGGCACGACTTCGTAGATACCCTGGGACTATGAACCGTGATCTAAAACTAAGTTTGTCATGACCTAAGCCGAGGCCCTGGCCGCTAAGGGTATCCTGAACCATAAAGGATCGAGAGACCCCTTAGCATGTCATCATAATCATAACTCATATGTTATAAAAGTGCAGAAGATAAACTGAAAATATGATAGTCCCGAAATCAAACTTAAAACATTTATAACATCATGTAAAAAAGGGAAACCCAAATCTAATCCAAACTATCTACGAAGCCTTTACTGATTTGAACATACTAGTTTGTCTAAAAACTGGGACAAGGCCCCCGACCTGGCCATAAAATAACTAAAAACTAAAACGTGCATAAGATTTCTTCCAAGGTAAGGAAGGCTCACAAACTCTAAACTCTTGGAAAAATCTATAGGTTTGCAGATTTCACGAGACTGGGCATCAAAACCTAAAATATAGGGGGTCAATACTAGAAAGTACTGGTACGTAGAACAATCAAAAAATAAAATATATTTTATACAACATAAGTGAGAGCATTTCATAAATTAATTTAGCATAAGGTAATTGAAAAAACAAAGGCATAATTTAATGAGCTTCAAAACATTTCCTTTTAATCATGTCTCAACACTTTATTTTACTTCTGAACTAGATGGTACACCCTACAAAATATAAACACCCATGGGCTATATGGGTCCGTCCATGACTCGACGGCCACCCCCCTAATTCGATTTCACTGCAAGGATTGGAGTATCATGAAAAGGTATGCCCAACTTCCCGACATACCATGCTATCCTACTTGCCGAATAGCATATAAAACCTGTATCGGCAAAACATGATTTCGGGCTATGAGTTATCTGAACTCAAACCTTCTTCGGGTAATCAACTAGCTCTCTTTAGCCCAATTTAGTCCTTTAAAACCATGACTTCATTTTTTAAAAATATTTATCTCTTTCATGTTAAGGGCATCTCATGATAGGTATCGACATACCTTGACTTGCAAGCCATATCATAATCATAGCCCCTTTCATTGAAAAATTATGTAGATGGCCACCCAAAAGATTTAAACATCACACAAGAGAGTTCTTATTTAAAAACACATAAAGACATATGTAAAATACTCCCTTTTCAATAATTTATCATATGACGGCCAATCCTTTCATAAAGCACATGCAACTTCTTCATTAATACGCAAGGGCTTTGGAAATAAGAATCACCTCTTTGAAAACATGTAAAATAATAAAGCATAACTGATTAAGAGGCATTTATAACTCGAGAAATATAATCATTCATAAAGAAAACCCAATAGTTAGTTATACATAAATCTCATGATATAAAAAAGGGCTTTTAATTCTTGCTCTCAAATAATTCACAATTTATGCCATGCAAAGACCATAAATTTCATCATGGGGAAGGGAATTTCACAAGTCATATTCGTAAATCACTTTCCAAACTCAAATCATATATGCACAAGACTATAAATCAAGTTTATAAAAAAAATCATGATAATTACGTACTTTCATAAAATTGGATTCATAATGCATGGTCTTAAAACAATTTCTCAAACCTCATTACATATACATACATAACTTTAAATTTTGTTGAAATCATAAAACCTATGACCATGAGAGTTAGGATCCCCCCACGTACCTTAGCAATGACAAAAATGTGGAGAAATTGACCTTTGAAGCTTAAGAGGTCAAATCCTAGGTTGTTTTCCCTTATTTTACTAAAACATGATGAATTATGGATTTGGTGAGTGATAAAATGTATACATGGACTTTAATTCCACCTATAAGTGTTTAGGGATGGGTATGGGATGTGAAAGGACCTTATTTCCCTCAAAATAACACAAAAAATGGAGCATTTATGCCACTTTGACTTAGCCATGTGGTGCATAGACCATGTAATAGTCCAAGGTGTGCGATGCAAAGCCTATGTCATAGGCCTTAAGTGGGCGGCGCATGCCCCATCGCACAGCTTGGATAGTGCCTCATTCAAACACTCATAACTTTTTACTTCGGACTTGAATTGACGAACGGTCAGCGACATTGGAAAGAAGACTCGAAGGGATTCAATTTGTTATATAGTAGGACACATTAATCTTTATATCCTAGGAGAACTAGTCTTTGGAAGTTAACCCAAGAAAAATTGTCAACTAAAAATCAATCAATAGGAAAGTGCTCAACTTAACTTTTGAGCTAGGAGATTCTTATGGTGTATATTCATATCCAAGGATATTTTCACACTAAGGGAGTGTCATTGGATATTATTCTAAGTATAAACCATTGGGATTGGGTCCATAAACTTAGGAAAGATGGTTAAACTTTAGCCCGAAAGTGCGGGGTATTCCAACTCTCTTATAACATTAAAGAATAATAACTAGCTAATAGGGTAAGCTACGATTATAATAAGTATAAATGAAACAAGTCGACCAACATATATAAAGTAAGTACAGAGTTTCACTCTTTCAAGTACATGTCACACACTCAATTTCAAGGATATAATCAAGTAGGGAACACAAGTCAACTCATATCTAAGTAAAACACACTAGAGTACTTAAGTCTCATTAGAAAATCTTATACATACTCTTAAAAAGGATTAGTTCAATTATTGAAACTTTGGAATCATTTCTTTGAGATTATTCATTAAATTCATCACTTTGGATCACTTTATTATTGTAACGCCTCGAAATCTGGTCTCGAGATGTCACACGGTGCTCAAGACAATGCATGCTAAATATGAATGACTCACACGGGCTGGAATATCTGAAGTACTAAAATTTGTAAGATAAAATATGTAGCTAATATCTTTCTATAAAGCATAATCTGAATAAATTTGTGAGCCTTTACACTTAGTTTTCTAAAAGCTTTTCTGTTATTCTTTTCTAAAGGTCTTAACTGTTAGGGAAAATACTTTATCTGAATCTTATCTATAAGGGAGGTTCTTCTAACCTACATAAATCATGTGAGCTAACATGGAGTCCAACGTCTCGTTCCCCTATAGGGAAAACCTCATGATGGGGATAGGTGTCATACTCTTGCCAAAGAGTATAACCTGAGCTAAGTGATCACATCTGTAACTGTCACCCATATTGGAATAGGAGTAATCTGATAATATATACCTATGTTGGCTACGTAGTTCTGTGAAATATAAGGCACACTAATCCCACTTCCCGCATAGTGCTTAATACTACTCCCTTTTAAATTTGTATGCTCATTCTGTTGGAAATACATTTTAAAACTAGCATAAGGGTTTATTCTGAAACCAATTATGAATTCATCTGATTAAATCTATAAGTAAAACTATTCTGAAATCTGTAATCTGTAATAAATCTGTAAAGTGGATTCCAAAACTTATCTTAGGATCAAAAGATCAAAACTTTATTGAGAAATTTGTAAATAATCTGATCATAAGATGCTTAAAGCATCATCTTTCTTGAAATATCAACATATAAACTTGGGATTGATAACCCATGCATTAAATACATGTTAAAACATCATAATAATCATGCTTGATAATGAAAACAATGATAGTTCATCTCAAAATCTGAAAAATTCTGCAATAGGCATGAAAATATGAAAATAGACATGCAATTCATCTTCTAAAACACTTGAAATCTCATAATCTTGCAAATAGCAATAATGGGTATGAACCCTAATTCAAATCTCATGAATATTCATTCAAAATCATATGAAATTGTAATTGAAACTTGGTTTTGGGCACAAGAATAAAAGAAGATCCTTGTTCATAAACCCCACATAACTT
Source organism: Capsicum pubescens (assembly GCA_030864215.1). Lineage (NCBI taxonomy): Eukaryota > Viridiplantae > Streptophyta > Magnoliopsida > Solanales > Solanaceae > Capsicum > Capsicum pubescens. Next base: position 103,802,950 of record CM061544.1, on the reverse strand, counting down.
GGTATATTATTGGATGAAGAATCTTGAATTTTGGATTTCTATTTGAGTTCTTGAAGATGAGTTCTTGATTATCTTGTCTTAGGAATCCTCAATCTAGAGTTTTCTTGAAGAAACAATGGTGGAATTTAATTTCTTGGAGAAGAATCTTTGAACTCTAGGGTTTTTCTTTGAGAGAGAATGGATGAAATTGGGGCATAAAGTGCTTTGGAATATGTTTAATTCCTTGTTTTGGACGAATTGGGGCCTTGAGAAATGACCAAAATACCCCTTTTAAACTTTTAATCGAAATTGGAAAAAACAATTTTTTTCCAAATTGGCAGGCCACCGTGACGCGCCACTATCGCAGTGGCTCATTGGAAAATGACGAGTGGGAACTGGAAGATCTCTACGATGCGCCACCATCGCGTGCTCTATAGAAATGCCAATTAGGTCACTAACACGATGTGGTACAATCACGTTGGCCAACTGGAAATTGCCAAATGGGAAATTAGACCTCTCCGCAATGCGGGGCTATCGCGGAGGTCCACTAGAATTTGACAATTGGGATTTTAACCATCTCCGCGATGCGGTGGTTGCTCAGATGGTACACTACTTTACTAAAATCGCCATAACTTCTCAACCGAGTATCGAATTTAGGCGAATTTGGTATCGATGGAAATCTTATTCAATTATCTACATAATGGAGGGTCCAAACCTGGAAAATTCCATATGTAATAAAAGTTATTCATTTTTGAAGCTCACCCTTAATATTCTATGAACGAATTTAAGCTAGGATAAGGTACGGGGTATTACAATTATCAATTCCTTTATTATTATTATTATTGTTATTATTATTATTATTATTATTATTATAACCATGTTGTCTCCTGGTATTCGATCTAATCACATCTCATAGCAATATCGAAATTTAACGCCAGCCACATTGCTTGAGAAATATATTAAGTAACAATATCGAAATTTAACATTGGCCACATTACTACTAACAATATTTCCATAAGTAATAATTATGTCTTTCTAAACCTCACAATTAGAACACCATTAGCTCGTTATTAGATTATTAAACCACATAATCATTCAAAAGCAATACTAATTTGTGCACACATGCTAAGAAACTTATTTTTTCCCAACTAGTCATGACCTGCAGAGGATAATCTAAGTTCATGTACCATACCGGCATGGTACCCAATCTTTCATAAATAAGTAATATCAATAGCCATATTTGTATCATCGTGGTACCCTGACACGATCCGAACCAGGGCCTAGGCATTTCGGGTATCTCAAGTCCAACCAGGACTGAAGACCACCCCCAATACCCCACTGTTAACCACCCTACACCCTATGTCGAATGAATTTCGAACATATAGCAAGATAAAGCAATAATAATGTAAAGATATTAAAGTAAGTCTATAACCATAATCAAACAATCATAACCTAATATCCAACCTATACCAGTACCACTGCCAATACCAATACCAATGCTAACACTAATACCGACACCGTTCATGCCCATAGTTTTCCGATAAAGCCTCTAACCAGAATTAAGAAATGTTCGATCGGGACATGACCCCAACCATAGCCAAAACCGTATCCAAAGAATAACAATAATTTCAAAAAGTCCATAACATAAATGGGGTCTTTCAGAGTATGGAAGCTCACCACTTCAATTCGACTCAAAAGTTGTCCCTGAATCCAAGTCACTGAGCAAAAGAAATGGTAGTATGGTTGATTCCTACATCGCGTGGGGATACAGTGCCCGAAGATGGTTAGCGGAGTGAACTCTAGCATATAACTCAGGGATAAAGATAAGATAATGCCATTATTTCAAAACTAAATTAATAACCATATGCAATCATACAAATATGTACATATTTCGTTTCGAGATTGAGAACAAGGTTTAGCATGCATTTAAAACCTTAACCTAGGCTATGTAGCTTGACTATCCTAAAACCATCCACGAGCTATATCTGTTCAACTCTCTTGCGGAAAGGGACCTAGTGCATGTTAGCCGTACGACTAGAGAAAAGAACCTGAGATGACTAATAGATCCAAAAAATATAAAGTGTGACATCATGCACACGGTCACCGAGATCACCCTCATATCAACAAATGTGAGTTTCCAATGTCGGTCCCCTCGGGACCTCCACCTTCCACATTTTTGCTACTCAACCCCCTTTAAGCCCATATAAATTCATTTACACATTCCAAACCATTTACCAAGGAGTCTTTTAGTTAGGAATAAGCATTTGTATCATCATACCAAAATTAGAGCTTGCAAGTCTATTACCTTATGTCATATAAACCATTAAACCAAATTAGACTCCACTATTTCAAATTAAACCAAAACCATTAATAATCAATCCATGACCACCAAGGCCTTTCCAAAATCATATGAAACTATCCAAAATCAATTCATGTTTCTTAAACCATTTATGCAATGCAAAGATTCCAAGAATAGTCAAACTATGTGACAAAATCATTCTCATTGACAATTTCACAAACAGGTTGAGGGCATGCCATTATCAAAGTAAAAATCATCAAATTTAGGGCTCAACCATGACTCCTCAATTAAATCACCATTGCCATGCAGCAACATATGGAAAACCATAATTAAAACATGAAAAATCATAATTAAATCATGAGAAAAATTAATCAACCATGAATATCCAAAACCCCCAGCTTTTATTTCAAAACCATAATAATACCATGAATACCATACATTAAAAAATATGCCTTCAGTAAAATAACAATGAGGGAAGAGTCACATGCCTGAATTATAAAGATTCACAGAGAGAATTTGATACTTAGGCCCATAGAAGTCCATTTTGGAGAAACCCTAGCCAATTTTGCTTGAGAGGATTTTGAGATAGTAAAGAGGATGTTTAATCTTGTAAAGTGTGGAATGAATGATCAAAAAGTGTTATAGGGATGTGGGTTCTTAAGGATTTTAAGTGAGAAATGTCTAAACTGCCCCAGCTAAAAACTGCAAAAAAAACCGCAGGTGGTTACGAGTCGACCCTCTTGACTCGTGACCACAACATATGACTCATACCCTTGAGTCGTCGCCAAAATAGTAACTTGGACACTCATACACTGTCCAGTCTACGACTCCATAACCCCACTCATTACCAGACTATACGACTCATATGGTGTAGTCGTATCCAAGACATAACCAAAAGGAATTGGACACTAGACAACATATGACTCAACCCTGCCACTCATAACCTATTTTTACGGCTCTTAGTGAGCCACTCGTAATCATGGCCAAGTCAAGTCACTAAGTTACTGATTTAATTAAGGATCATCCTAACGACTCGTTACCACCTCTAACGACTCATACCACCAAGACCAAAAACCCAACCACCACCCACTGGATACCTAATGAATAGGGTCACCTAACCCGTATCCACTCCATACGACACATATAGTTAAGTCGTCAATAGGACAGTGAGCTCAAAGATCAGGAAATTTCCAAGGGCCATAATCCAGGGTGTTTCAATTCTCCCCTACTTGGATCATTCGTCCTCGAATGATGGAACAAGGCATTGACTAGCACGATTAAACCCCCAAACACCCCTACTCTTACCTTCAAAATAGAAAATAGAATACTGAGGGATTCACAATCTACCTTTAACAAAGACAGAAAAACAAAGATGTTAAGAACATCACATACCTTAAGCACGATTTTCTGGAACGGGAAATAGGAATGGATACTTGGACTTCATGTCATCTTCAGCCTCCCAAGTAGCCTCTTTGACCTTGTGGTTCTTCCATAAACTCTTTACCGAAGCTACATCCTTGGTTCAAAACCGACGAACCTGCCGATCTAAGATCTCAATCGGGACCTCCTCTAAAGACAGGGAATCTGAAATACCAATATACTTGATAGGCATAGTTTGCGGCGAATAACCCACATACTTCCTCAACATAGAAACATGGAACATCGGGTGAATGAAGCTCAAACTAGAAGACAACTCCAACTCATACGCAATATTGGAGACTCTTCTTAAAACTAAGTACAGACCGACATATCGGGAACTGAGCTTCCCCCTTTTCCTAAATCGTATTAGTCCCTTCATGGGAGACACCTTCAAGAATATCCTATCCCTAACCTCAAACTCCAACTTCCTACGCCTCACATCTACATAAGACTTTTAGCCACTTTGGGAAGCTTTAAGCCTATCCTGAATCACCTTCACCTTCTCCATGGCTTGGTGAACCAAATTCAGGACAAACATCTCCACCTCATCAACCTCAAACTACCTAATAGGAGATCTACACCTCCTACTATACAAGGGAACAATTGGAGCCACCCCAATGCTAGAGTCATAGCTATTATTATATGCAAACTCTATTAGAGGAAAATGCTCAACTCAACTACCACCATAATCAATCACGCAAGCTCAAAGCATATCTTCCATTGTTTGAATAGTCCTTTTCGCTTTCCCATCCGACTGCAGGAGGAAAGCCATACTAAGACTCACCTTAGTCCCTAAACCTTTATGAAAAGACCACCAAAAGTGTAATAAAAATTGCGTACCACTATCCAAGATGATATAAACAGGCACCCCATGCAAATTCACAATCTCTTAGAGGTACAACCTCACATATTCTTCTGTCGAGAAATTTGTCATCACGGTAAGAAATGTGCAAATTTTATAATCCTATCCACGATGACCCAAACTGAATCAAGCTAATTCTGAGGTCGAGAAATATCGTTAACAAAATCTATGTTAATCGCTTCCCACTTCCACACATAAAACTCTTTCTCTTGATTCAATCCTTCAAGCCTCATGTGCTCAACTTTCACTTGTTAGCACACTATGCACTTAGCCACAAAACTAGCCACATCCCGCTTCATATTGTTCTATAAAATACATCTCTTTAAGGTCATGATACATTTTTGGCAAACCATTGTGAATAGCATAGCGCGATTCATGCACCTCAGTCAAGATCCTCTCCGCAATCTATCTATATTTGGAAGGAACAATCTCCCTTGGTAACGCAAGGTACTATCACCACTAACCTTGAAAACCATCACTTTTTACCCACCTACATCAACTTTGATCCTCATCAAGATAGGATCTAACATTTGTTTCTCTTCCATCTCAACACCTAGAGATGACTTTGCCACCTCCTGAATGAACACACCACCGTCCTCAAAGGCCAAGAGATGAACTCCAAGGTTAGCTAAATGGTAAACATCCTACACCAATTCCCATTTACCTTTATCCTTATGAGATAGACTCTCCATGGACAACTGCTAAGAGCATCAACAACCATATTAGCTTTACCTGGATGGTAGTGAAGACTCATGTCATAATTCTTGAGCAGCTCAAGCCATCTCCTTTGCCCGAGGTTCAGCTCTTTATGAGTAAACATATACTGCAGACTCTTATGATCAGAAAAGATATCCACATGTAAGCCATACAGATAGTGACGCTAAATTTTCAATGCGAGCACCACAACCAATAGCTCCAAGTCATGAGTCAGATAATTCTTCTCATGTACCTTCAACTGTTTAGAGGCATAAGCTATCACCTTGCCATGCTACATCAAAATGCAACCAAGACCCATACGGGATGTATCACAATAGACCACAAATCCATTAGTGCCTTCGAACAAAGTCAAGACCAGTGCTGAAGTCATCTTATCCTCCATCTTCTCAAAACTACCCTCACAAATATCAGACCATAATAACTTCACCTTCTTCTGAGTTAACTTAGTCAACGGGGCATCTATAGTAAAAAGACACTCCACAAACCTCTTGTAGTAACCAGCTAAACCCAAGAAACTCTGAATATCGGTTGGGGTCGTGGGTCTAGGACACTTCTTAACCACTATAACCTTTTGAAGATCCACCATGACCCCTTCACTAGAAATGACATGACCCAAAAAAGTGACAACGTTCAGCCAGAATTCACATTTAAAAATTTTGGCATACAACCATTTCTCCTTCAGGGTCTGCAATACAATGTGGAGGTGATCGGCATGATCCACCTTACTCTTCGAGTACACCAGAATATCATCTATGAACACAATGACGAACAAATCTAGAAACTGACAAAATACTCTATTCATCAAGTCTATGAATGTTGATGGGGCATTGATCAATCCAAAATACATAACTAGAAACTTAAAATGCCCATACCGGGTACAGAAGGCAGTCTTAGGAATATCTACCTCTCTAATATTTAACTGATGATACCCGGACCATAGATCAATCTCGGAGAAAAACTTATCACCCTAAAGATGATCAACCAAATCATTTATCCTTTGAAGAGTGTACTTATTCATTACCGTCACCTTATTCAACTTTCAGTAATCAATACATAGTTGAAGGTACCCATCCTTCTTGCGCACAAACAACACCGGTGCACCCCATAGAGATATACTAGGATGGATGAAACCCTTGTCTAAAAGATCTTTTAATTTCTCATTAAACTCATTTAACTCAGTCGAAACCATTCTATATGGGGGAATAGAGATAGGATAAGTGTCCGAAACAAGATCAATTCCAAAATCAACCCCCCTATCGAGATTAACACCAGGAAGGTCATCAGAGAAGACCTCAGGAAATTCATTCACCATCGGGACAGAATGTAAAGTAGGACCCTCCGTGTTAGAATCTTTAACTGGACCAAATAATACTGACACCCCTTGGAGTATAGTCTCCGAGCTCTAAGATATGATATGAACCTCCCTTTAGATGCTAAAAAACAACCCTCCCATTCAATAATCGGCTCATTAGGGAATTTAAAGATGACCTTACGGGTTCGATAATCTAAAGAAGAATAACATAAGTGAAACTAACAAATAGATCACCAAAGTCTCCCAACCACCCACAGACACCACACAATCCCTATAGACTCTTCTATCTACCACAGAGTCACCTTCCTGGGTAGAAATAGAAAAAGAGTCTGGAATACACTCGGGACTTAAACCAAAATGCACAGTCATAAATGGGGTCACATAAGAGAGAGTGAAACCCGGATCAAGTAAATAATACATAACATGGGAAAGGAGTTTCAACATACCAGTAACGATATCAGGCGATGCCTCGGACTCCTGATGAATAGTGAGATCATAGAATCGATTCTAACCAGTGTCAGAGCCAGATGGTGCACCCTTTGGTGTTGAGTTGAAGATGAGTCAATGAGAACCTAGTTTGATCCAGAAGAAACCTTACCAATAGGATAACTTTTAAGCATATGCCCTGGCTGACCACAATTGAAGCACTTGTCCTTTCCTTCATCACAGTAACCCCAATACAATCAACCAAAAAATCTTCAGAGAGGATAAGATGGAGCTAATTGGGCCCTACTAGCCTGATATTGGGCACCCTTTGCCCTATAATTGTCGCCACTATAAAAATTCCTATCACCGAATGACTTTGGGTAGGGAGCACTAGCTATAGAGTAAGATCTAGAATTGCCCCACTTCTTTTTGGACCATTTCCACCATCCCTGCCACTCTACTATTGACCTCCACCCTGATAAAAAAATCTAAACTTCTTGATATGCCTCTCCCCCATCTCCACCTTCTTCTTCTTCTCTTTCTCAACCTGCTGTATGTACACAACCAACCTGGAGATGTCTATGTCTTTGTTCAACAAGGCAACCTTAGTCTCTAAAATCAAGTTCGGGATAATCTGGAAGCAAACTTTCTCATCTATCCCTCATGCTAGAAACCAACTCTGGAGCATACCACGACAAATGGTAAAACTTTAAGGCATACTCCTTGAACGACATCTTACCTTGCTCAAGTTAACAAATTTTTCCGCCTTCGCCTCCCTAAACTCCTGAGAAAAAAAGTGGTCTAGAAAAGTACTAGAGAAATCATCCCATAGGGCTGACTCAACATCGTTACCCCTAGACTGTTTCTATTTCCCATAGAATTGGTATGCTACATCTTTTAGTGGGTAGACAGAAAATTCCACACTTTCCACATTTGTAGCATGCATAGCGCGGAAGATCTTTTTCATCTTATTAATAAAACCTTTAGGATCCTCCTAAACCTTAACACCAATAAAGGTCAAAGAGTTAAACCTTATAAACAGGACAACACATGTGGCCTCAGAAGATGGAGTAGTGAAGCACCATGCTCAGCCTGGGAAGCTACAAACTGAACCAACATATGGATGGACTGACAAAACTCAAAATTTTTCACATCAGCCGAAGGAGCTTGACAAGGGCTGGAGAGGACCGGTGTAACTCTAGGAGGGCAATCAGAAGCTGGACCTCTAGACCGAGTCTGGACCCTATAAGCAAAGTGCATCCCATTAGCATTGTCCCCAAGTAGGACAGAGGAGTTTCCATGAGCTTCAGATAATCAGGGAGGCATGATCTGAAAAGCGAACAAATGGGTATTAGGGAAGATTTCAGGACCATAAACTTTACAGCCCTAAAATAGAACACAAGAAAGAGAAACATTCCTAAATGCCCTGTAGCCTCTCCCTTATGAGTGTGGCGTTCTACACACTCTTAAAAGAGACTCTACTCGACACGGCCTTGTGGACTCCCAATCGACCATGAACTTAGGCTCTAATACCAATCTGACAAGACCCGAACCAGTGCCTGTTGACACCTAATTTTTTCCCTCCGCGACTAAGTATTCCAAGTTTCTTCAATTTTAAATAAAATTACAACATTTATTTTATCCAAATAAAAAGCTTTACAAAGTATTTATCTGGGTAATTTTGCTTTTTTAAGTAAAGATTATATATTATCGTATTCAATTATACGAGATTATATAATTTGGTTACTTAAACATTTATTTGATTGGAATATCAGATTTTAATCAAAGTTTATCTTGAAAATTAATTCGAATGGATAAAGTCTTTATTTAAATATAATTTACTCTCAAAAATAATTTATTCAGATAAATATGTATTTGATTTTATTAAATCAAGAAGCTCGGGATTAAATAAAGTATTAATTCGTATCGAATTTCAATTTAATTTAGCCAATCTATTAGATTTGGACATAATTGAAATCAAATTGGCCATAATTCCAATGCAATCTGCCAATTGATTTTTGATTTGGTCAAAATTAAATAAAATTGACTAAATTTTAAATCCCAATTGGGGTTATATTTTAAATAACCCCCAAATTCCCAAAAACTCTCATAACTTCTACCCAATTTCCACAAAAAATAATTTCAAATCTCAAAATTCAAATTTGAAATTCAAAATTTGTACAAGATTGTACAATTTCCCCTCAACTTTGTCCTTTTTCCAATTTTAAAATTTAAAAATTGTACTAGATTGTACAATTTCCCCCCACCTTATCTTCCACCTCGCCTTGTCTTCAATTTTTAAATTTTAAAAACACCCTTAATTTCTTTCTCCCCCATTGGTGGATGAAAAGAATGGAATTCTCATCTCTTCCTATAAATACTACCACTATTTTGGTAAAAATACCAAGGCTTGAGAGGTGAAAAAACTCTTTTGAGTAAAATAGTTATATTTTTTTATTCAAATTTTTGTTTCATAAAAATTAGTCGGCTTCTAAAAAATTTTTGAGTTGACGGCGACGTTTTCCGCTGGTGGTTGATTCCAACGAAGCTCGTAGTCTCGTTTTGCTGCCTTGAAAGAGGTGAACACACCTCTCTCTTTTATTTTTATTTTTATTTTTTATTATTAATTTCTTCTTCATCTCTTTCTTCGTAGTAATAATTATTTAAATCACAATTGTGAATGAGGTTGGAATTGTTTGTTGTAGAGGCTTTGATGGCCATAGGACTTGTTTGTGATGATTATGATCTTTATGTAATTATTTTAAGTTGAAGTTGCTTTATATTGTTGTTGTTGATTATTATTCACTATTTTAGCTTCATGTTGTTACGTTTAGGGCTATTGTTACCATATAACTCAAAGGATATTTTGCTATGCTTGTAGGTTGTAATTTCACTTGGTTTTGTCAATCTAGTGCAAAAGTTTTATTTTTTTTAGTTCTAGTATGTTGTAGCCTAATCGTTGTGGTTTTGATTTTGTTCGGATTCATTTTTAGTTCTTGAAAAAATGGCTTTAGTTGTTCAAGTTTGCATCTTTATTGCATTGTCGAACAACTTCTAAATATTTTCTTGATCTTTAATGTAAATGAAAATAATAAAGTCGGTTTATAAACTAAAATTTCTACCCAAAGATCCTTTTGTTTGTGGGTTAATCGTTGTGGTTTTGATTTTATTTGGGTTCATTTTTAGTTTCTTTGAAAAATTGCTTTAATTCAAGTTTTCCCCTTTGATGCATAGTCGAACCACTTCTAAATGTACTTGACCTTTAATGTCAATGGAAAAAAATAAAGTCAGTTTACAAATCAAAATTTCTACCCGAAGATCCTTTTATTTGTGGATTAATCGTTGTAGTTTTGATTTTATTCGGGTTTATTTTTAGTTTCTTTGAAAAATTACATTAATTCAAGTTTTTCCCTTTTGATACGTAGTCAAACCGCTTCTAAATGTTCCTTGACCCTTAACGTCAATGAAAAAAAATAAAGTTGGTCTATAAGACAAAATTTCTACCCGAAGATCCTTTTGGACAATTTCCCCTCAACTTTGTCCTTTTTTTCAATTTTGAAATTCAAAAATTGTACTACATTGTACAATTTCCCCTCAACCTTGTTCTTTTTTCAAATTCAAATTTTGAAAATTCAAAAAATTGTACTACATTGTACAATTCCCCCCTCAACCTGGCCCTTTTTCTAATTTTGAAATTCAAAAATTATACTACCTTGTACAATTTCCCCCCACATTATGTTCCACCTCACCTTATCTTCAATTTTAAAATTTCAAAAACACCCCTAAATACTCTCTCCCACATTGGTGGATTGATAGAATTGGATCCCCATCCTAGCCTATAAATACTACCACTCTTTTGGTAGAAAGACCAAGTTTCAAAGGAAAAAAAAGTCTCAAGGTTGGAAAAAAAAGCCTTGAGCAAAGAAGAGTTTTTATTTTAGTAAAAAAATTTTCTTTTCCATGAAATTCGTGGGTTAGTCGAAGTTCTCGAGTTGAACTTTTTTCAGTGGTAATCAAGACTCCGAAGAAAGCTTGTAGTCCCATTTTGCTTCCCCAAAAAAGATAAACACACATTTCCCTTTTTTTTAGTTTTATTATTTTCTTCTTCATCATTTTCTTCTTCGTAGTTCGTAGTTATAATTCTGTTTGCTGGGATTATTTTCTGTAAATGGACTTGAAGGACATAGAACGTTGTGGTATCAATATTATGGTTATTTTCATGTTCATGGTATAAAAATGAGCTAGTAATAGTTGGACGTGCCTTTTTAACTTTATTGATTATTATAGATAAAGTTTCAATCTTTGCTTAAAAGATGCATTTATGCTTTGTTTAAATTCATTGTTGGCGGATATGTTTATTTTTAGCATGTAAAATTATTTTCTTTATGTTGAAAAGAATAGTTAATATTGATTGTTTCTCCTTTTTGACTTCAGTCTTCGATTATTATAGATAAAGTTTCAATCTTTGCTTAAAAGATGTACTTATAATTCATTGTTAGTGGATATGTTTGTTTTTAGCATGTAAAGTTGTTTCCTTTATGTTGAAAAGAATAGATAATATTGATTGTTTCTCCCTTTTGACTTTATTCTTTGATTATTATTAATAAAGTTTCAATCTTTGCTTAAAAAATGTTCTTATGCTTTGTTTAAATTCATTGTTGGCGGATATATTTATTTTTAGCATGTAAAGTTCTTTTCTTTATGTAAAAAAGAATAGTTACTATTGTTTGTTTTGTCTTAGTAAAATAGTAATTGGTTAAGTCAAGAACATGTCATTTGCTTGCTAATTATTTGAATGAATTTCAAAATCCTCATTTGAGAGATGAAGTGCTAGCTATTTATCATCCAAGATATTTATTCTTTTTTTTTTTCGCATGTTGACTTGTCAAAATGATGAGAAATTTTGGGCTTTTGTGGGTAAATAGAGTTATTTAGATATTTTTGAGTCATGCATAGTATGATTGTTGAACGATATTTCACTTTTAGAAATGCTAAACTTTATTCTAATTTTCTTACTCCCTTTGGATTGTAATATGTGATCTTTGTGTGTGTAAAGACTTGATTTGTGTCTCTCTTTGATTCATAATATCAAAAGAGAATCAATGATGTCTTAGAAAGATAAAACACAGGCCGTTACACGTTTTTCCCTAAAATGTTGGTTGTAATTTAGATGTGTGAATCTTCGTTCATGTCGCTTAATTGAAATCTAAAGATTCCCTTTCTTGAAAAGTTACCCTTTATTTTATTTTGTTATATGAATTAGTATCTATGTTTGTTCAATTTTTGAAGTCATGGTTATTTTTTTTATTGCCTCATCCCTTTACTTTCGCAAGCTTACGTTGTTTGTTTTCGCATTAATTCATTGAATATGGAGTTCTTCCTTCTACCTTTATTCATTCTTAATATGAACATAAATCATGGGGCATGTAAGTGGGTGTCTTTGCTTTGCATTCTATCTATTGACTCTCATTCTTGTTATATGTGTTCAAGTGTGCTTATCATTGTCATTCAAAAATTAGTTCTTGATATTTTTTTTTGCTTTTGAAATATGTCATATTTATGCCTTGAACGTATTTTAATTTCTTCATATTTTCTTTGCATGCAAAAAATGTCTCGAGTCCAAATGGACTCCTCTCCTCTTGTATTTCGTAATGGACCAATGAGGCCCACCTTTTTGAGTGAAGTTTAAAGTTTAAACCCAAGATTAACTATATGGTGTGCGGGTGCTAGAAGATAGACGAAGGAGGAAAATGGGTCAAAACCCATCGATGAGGTCACTAAGAGACTTGAAAAGTTTCAATTTTTATTATTGTTTTTCTTTTATTTATTCATTTAATCATTTATTTATTCATTCATTTGGGGCCTCAAAGCCAAAGTTGTATTTTAATACAGGTGAAGACGATTCTAGGACAATGGATCCGGAAAAATAGTTTAGGACATGTTATGGGCCAAAACTCGATATTTAAATAAAGACAGGTGCAGGTGAGCCAAAAGCCCAATTAGATTAGGACAGGGTTAATGGATTTGGGCTTACGAGCCTAAATCTTCTAATTCTCCCCATTCTCATTTATATGCTTATTTGCTATTTATTTTCGTAGACTTGGTTAAATTCCCTATTAAGTCATCAAAAATTGATTTTATACATGTTTCATCCAAAATCACTTTCTTTTCAAAAACCAACTTTTTTTTCTAAGTTAGTCAAAGGTAGTTTTCAAATAGTCCGGATAACCGCAAGTTAGTGGACATTTTAGGTGCCTTAAAAACCTCCCTAAGATTTTAATAAGAACCTCTTACCCAAAATTTTCTTAAAAGACTAAGTCTTTTTTCTATTTTAAGACTTAGGATTTTCCTTAAAAGTTTTCTTAATTTCTTTTCAAATAAATTAAGTGGCGACTCTGTGATTTCTTAGATTGTTTCAAAATTTTCTTTAATATTTCAAAGTAGTTTAAAAGGTCAAAATCAGTGTTTTCAAACCCTTCGAGTTAAAAAGGGACAAAACAGAAATGACGACTCTGTTGGAGAATTTGACTAGGTTCTAACCAAATTTGAATTTATCTTTTGACTAATTGTTTAAACTGTTTACGTGATTATATATTTCAATTCTGCAAAATTTAACTGTTCAATTTCATGGCATAATCCCTTATGATGATTATTAAACTGTTTTGAGATTTCATGGATGTCTCGGCCCTTGTTGTTCAACTCCAAATAAAGTGTTGGAAATATGATGGTTTATTAGCACGTGAGGTGTTTGATGGTTGTTCTTATTTCCAAACCCAAGTCGTCCACTTGGGAACCTGATTTAAACCTACTCTATACACCCAGGATAGAGCTAAACCAAAATCTTATTTTAGGCATGAGCCTAGGACGAACTAATACCTGAGGGGGTATTGGGCCCATTAGAAAACCTGCCCTGCATCTATTGTCCACGAGTCAATTAAAGACGAATCATATTTTTGTGTTGAAGAAATATATGTTATTTAATCCAACCCAATATCCTTTGGGGGTAGGGAGAAGGCTTACTTTACTTTCTTTCATTTAAGATGCCTCAATCATCCACAAATTGAGGAAAAAATTAAAGCGAATCAGATAAAAGGTTGCTGATTGATCGACTTGGACGATTGCATGATCTCCCAGACTAATGACTTATGAGATAGAGCAAAGTTATACGAGAATCACTTCATCATCAACAGATGTCACATATGACAAGAAATGGACAAAGCTAGAAGGACAAAAGGCTATGAAGGAACATCTAGGAGCTACTATCCCCTGCGTGGGACATTGTTCTTTTTCTCATGTTATTTTTTCTTTCCCTAAAGAATGTATCCCTTTTATGCAACTTTTGTAAGATTATGCCCTTCATGTATACCTATGGAGGTTTTAGGGGGATAATGGATTGGTTTTAAAAAACATATACTCCCTTCAAATACATTAGGCCAATCCTTGGTTCAAAAGGGCTACCCAATTAGGATGCACATTTATTATAGTATGCTTGAGTGATATAACTGCTATGTGTGCTTATATCTGTTATGTTGATTCAAATAAAAAATTCAAATGGATAAAGTCTTGATTTAAATATAATTTACTCTCAAAATAACTTATTCGGATAAATATGTGTTTGATTTTATTAAATCAAGAAGCTCGAGATTAAAGAAAGTATTAATTCGTATCAAATTTTAATTTAATTTATCCAATCTATTAGGTTTGGCCATAATTGAAATCAAATTAGTCATAATTGCAATGCGATCTGCCAATTGATTTTTAATTTGGTCAAAATTAAATAAATTTGGCTAAATTTTAAATCCCAATTGGGGTTATATTCTAAATAACCCCAAAATTTTCAAAAACTCTCATAACTTCTACCCACTTCCCACAAAAATAAATTTAAATCCTAAAATTCAAATTTGAAATTCAAAATTTGTACAAGATTGTACAATTCCCTCTCAACTTTGTCCTTTTTTCAATTTTGAAATTCAAAAATTGTACTACATTGCTTCATTTTCCCCTACCTTATCTTCCACCCCACCTTGTCTTCAATTTTAAAATTTCAAACACACCCCTAAATTCTTTCTCCCACATTGGTGGATGAAAAGAATGGAATTCCCATCTTTTTCTATAAATACTACCACTATTTTGATAGAAAGACCAAGGCTTGAGCGGTGAAAAAACTCTTTTGAGCAAAATAGTTATATCTTTTTAGTAAAAATTATGTTTCATATAAATTAGTTGGCTTCTCAAATTTTTTTGAGTTTTTTAGTTGACGGGGACGTTTTTCGGTGGTGGTTGATTCCAATGAAGCTCATAGTCTTGTTATGTATTCCAATACTATGTCGGTTTTGTAAGTTGGACACCTCTACTTACATGTTTGTCATCTGGACCCCTGAACCCACTAAAAAGCAGCATTTTAAACCCTTTTTTGGTGAGTGTAACACACTCTCCCCCACGCCAGCTGTCATGTCAGCTGCCACGCCTACCACGTCATCTTCCACGTCATTTAATTTTTTTTTAAAAAAATATTACATTAAATTCCAAGTCATTTTTAAAATGCTACATAACAAATTAAATATTAAAATTAATTTAATTAAATAAGAACAATTGATAAATTGTAGAAAAATTTGAATAATCATGTTTTTATTTTTGCTCACAAATTAAACATCAAATCCATTCCAAATAATTAAATTTCTTTTCCAACTAATTTAAATTTTTAACTATAAATTCAAATATACAAACATAATAAATTTTTTATTTTTAAATTTGAATATTTTTAACAAAGTCACAAAAAGTTTAATTTTCTTCAAGCGGAATTCACTAATTTTTTTCAATATTCACTATCACTCACTTTCAATTTAAATTTAAATTTGAATCCCCAAAAAAATAAAAAGATTTCAAATTTAAATTTTAATTAAAAAAATGAAAAGAATTGAATTGAGAGGAAAAATTAAAATAAAAAATAAAAAGTGAATGTGTGGGGGGGGGAGGGGCTGAAAGAGTGTTGGGGTGGGGTGGGGTGGGGTGTGGGGGCTGGGGTGGGAAAGGGGCTGGGAGGGGTATGGGGGCTGGGGGTGGGGTGGGAAGGGGCTGGATGGGGCTGGTGAGGTGTGAGGTGGGGTGTGATAGGGCTGGGTGGGGTGTGAGGGGTGGGGACAGGCTGAGGAGGGGGTGGGGAAGGGTTGGACGGGTATTGGGGTGGGGTGGGAGGCTGAGGGTAGGGTAGGACGGGGCTGGGTGGGGTGTGGGGGTGGGGACGGGCTGGGGTGGGGAGGGAAAAAATATTTTTATTTTTAAAATTTTTTAAAAATATTTTTAAATTTTTAAAAATATTTTTAAATTATTTTTAAAATTTTAAAAATATTTTTAAATTTAAAAAGATGGAGAAAAAAAAGGACCTTTTTTATCTTTTTAAAAAATTTTAAAAATATTTTTAAATTTTTTTAAAAAAATTTATATTTAAAAAGATGGAGGGAAAAAATAACCCCTTTTTAATTATTTTTTTTAAATTTTAATTTTTTTTTATCTTTTTAAATTATTTTAATGTAAAATTGGCCAAAATTGACCCCCACTCGCACCCCTAGGTGAGTGGCTATACTCTCTTTGTCCTAGTCACCACGACGTTGCCACATAGGCAAGGTCAATGGTCAAAGGGTGCAAAATATTTTTTTTTTATGGGTTCAAGGGTCCAGATGACAAAAATGTAAGTAGAAGTGTCCAACTTACAAAACCGACATAGTAGAGGGGTCCAGAAGGTCATTCTGCCTATTTTTTATTACCAATTTCTTCTTCATCTCTTTCTCCGTAGTAATAATTAGTTAAATCACAATTATGAATGAGGCTGGGATTGTTCGTTGTAGAGGCTTTGATGGCCATAGGACTTATTTGTGATGATTATGATCTTTATGTCGTTATTTTAAGTTGAAGTTGTTTTATATTGTTGTTGTTGATTCTTATTCACTATTTTAGCTTTATGTTGTTACGTGTCACACGGTTCTTAGGGTCAGAAGTGACCCCAAGCTAACCCTTTTACTGGCATAACTCATAAGAACCTGAATAAAAATACAAATCCATACAAATAAACAAAAATTTACTCTTCTCTGAATCTGATCGATACAAAAATGGAATTTTACAGGATTATAATTCTGCCTTTACAACCAAACATAAAACAAAATACATCAACTTCTACTAACTGTCTATGAAGCCTCTACTAGTACTGACTGTAGGTAGCCGGGTCATGACTCCCGACTACCCCAACTCAATACGACTGAATAAAGAAAATACAACACTATAAACTCTGCATAACTAACCCAAGCCCTTGAATCAAAATGACTCATCCCCTGCTGACTGGATACCACGAACCGACTGGATCCGAAGGAGCAACTATACCTTGTACCTACATTCCGAGAAAATGTAGCCAACATACGAATATGTGGGTCAGTACCATGGAAAAATACCGAGCATATGGGGGTGCAATGCATATATAAAATAATATCTTAATATCATCACAGTGTATAAAATTATGTATGCTAATATAGATGACTCACTTAGCTCGAATTAAATCATCAAAATCATGGATGAATAATACATGTAAAGTAAAACAAGTGAGTCATTACAATACGTTCTCAATTCACTTTCATCTCAATTTCAAATCATCAAAACAATCAACTCTCATGTCAATTCTCATTAGAATATATTCCTTAAATCTTTTAAGAATGATGACTTTCTCAAATTCAGCCTTTTAAGTAAATATGTTTTCATCTCAGATAGAAGAGTACACACACACACATTGGGAGATCCTACAACCGACATAAACCATGTGAGCCACATGGAGTTCAACGTACAACCCACGTTGGGGAGAGTCATCCTATCCTTGCCATCGGAGTAGGACTTCCAGTATCAATTCAAAAACACTAGTGATCACTATATAAATCAGCCTCAGGCTCACATCCTACGGGGGCACGTAGTTCTAGGAAAGTAAGGTCACTTTATACCTCCCACTCGGTGCTAAAGATTACTCCCGGACTTAGCTCAGAAATTTAAATCAGCCTCAGGCTCACATTAAAGAAAATCCACAATAAACACTTCAACAATTTTCATTGGGAGCCAATTTTCTACCCCTTTATCATAATCAATAAAAACGTGGATTTCTTTCATATTCTAGTTCAAAATAACTCATTCACGACCAAAAGGTCAAATCATTCAAAACATCTCAAATTATTTAAACTCAAGGTGTTTATAACATATGATTTTCTCAAAATAATAATCTCAAATAGGGTTCCAAAAACCCATACATCAATATCACCATAAAACCTTCCAAAGTTTCATGCTTTATGACATAAGCACAAAAATAATCACTTAAAACTTAAAATTTCAGCTTTATAATTATACATCTTGGTAAAGAAAATTAGCTTTGGGATTCAAATCTCATTGTGCTTATAGCACATAATTTCTCAAAGTACAATTCCAATTAGGACTCAAGGTCTCATACATCAAAATCATATTAAATTTTCTCAAGATTCATGCTTTTCATCATAAATATATATAACTTACTTTAAAATCTGGAAAATTCAGCTTTATGTACAAAAATGTCATCATTCTCATTCAATTCAACTTTCAAAACATAGAGAGTATCATAATATCATGTAAAATCATATAGGGTATAAATTCATGCTTCAAATTCATATCAAAACATGTAAAATCATGTATATTCACAAAAGAAAAATCAATTTGGGCACAAGAACGAAAGAGAGTTCTTGTTGAAAAACCCCACATACCTTGAATGATGAACTTTAGATCGATAATCATTTTTGAGATGTTAATCGTGCCTTTGAATGATGGTTCTTGGAGTTCTTGAACGAGGAACTTGGAATCTTGAATAAATTTGCAGAATTAATGGTGAACTTTGGAGGTTCTTGAAGTTGGATGTAGGAGATTACGATTTTCTTTTTGAGGGAATTTGATGAAATATAACATATAATGCTTCTAATAGGCTTTAATATAGGGTTTGGACGGATTTTGGGTGAGGGAGAATGACCAAAACGCCCCTAAAAAATCAAATAATTCTCGAATTTGTCCTTTGGTGGACTGTTTTGATAGTCTGAAGTAGATCAACCATAACGTTTTACTCCGATATCCAAATTGGATGAAACCAATTTCATTAAAAAGAGGACTCTCATATCTTTCCGTTTATATATAGTATATTACCCAGATCATTGTGTACGAAGAGTTATGATCATTTGAAGTTTACCCAAAAATTCACTTTTGATAGGCTGAAGTAGATCGACCATAACTTTTTGCTCCGATAGAAAAATTGGATGAAACTAATTTCATCGGAAAGAGTACTCGTAGAGATTTCCGTTTATATATAGTAGATCACCCAGATCATTATGTACAAGAAGTTATGATCATTTAAAATTGGAGCAAAAATACGCCAGGCTGAGGTATTTTTTTTCCTGCACGTTTTACTGTTCACTACTATTCACAGTTCGATCGGAATGTTCATAACTCGTCGCTCGGGCGTTCGTTTTGGATGATCCACATATCGTTGGAAAGATTATTCGATACTCTACACAATGGTGGGTTATGATCTAAGACATTCCACATGGAAAATTTATAATTCATTCTAGAAGATAGAATCCAACACGTTTACGCACAAAATTTCAACGAAAAATTTCCCGGGGTATTACATCATCTCCCCCTTGGAAACATTCGTCCTCGAATGTCGATGAATAAGTACAGAATACCATGGAAATGAGGAAAAAAGGCTGGGATAACGAAGTCAATCCACTTACTTCACTCCAAACTTTCGAATACTTCATAGAACATGCGATTCATAATGAGAATGGTCACATAGTTGGATCTTAAACAATGGAGACTAATTTTAAGGAATCGATATCTTTGGTTTATTCAGAGACTGAGAATCAAAGGTCTCGAAGGGGATCTCATCAAAAGAAGGACCACTTGCGCCCAAATGAAACGTCTCTCAACACTCCCTCCAAAAGATTCAAATGACATTGTTCGGGGAGAAAATGAACCATAATTTGATACAATCCTATCGTATGGGAACAAGGACCCATATGGCATAAATTAAGATAGGAATTTCTAGGTCTTGGGAAACATAACTCCTTGCTTCCAAACTTAGCAACACTTCCCAACTACTCCCTCGACTATGTTCAAGCCTAACTTCAAGTACTCATGAGATACGCCACATAACACTATAATATTAATCTATATCATGATCCTCAATACACACTGAGCCTCACAACTCCTCACTTCAAACATAACTCTTATTGCTACTCCAACAACCACATACAATCTTATACTAGGGATCCGCTAACTTGCGGTGCATTCTTTTAGATATACAACCATAACATTCAAGCCTATACTCATAACCACATACGCACTTTGCACATGCACCTCTAAACAAACACTCATAAAGCATCTTCCTCGTTTTCTCTAAGATTCCATCAACTACATCATTCACACATACTAGTCAATTCTTTAAACTACATCATTCACACATACTGGTCAATTCTTTAAACGGCACACATAACATTTTCCCAACCAATTGAACTATACACAAAAACTCTGTATTACTATTCCTACAACCTCATAGAAGTGCATAAAACCAACGCACAACAATCTTTCCAAATAAACATTTAAAACTTCAACTAACCACGGCATGTATCAAAGACTTAGCCTCAATCTAACTTCACTTCACCACCATGAGCACACCAAATTCTATCATAGATAAGGAAGTATCTTTTCTCCCTTCTAGACAACTGCTCAACACCATTAGCTTGACTTAATGAAAGGTCACAAAATTTTAAAACATGAAGACCTGAAACATGAAGGGATAATGTAAATAACTTGACTCTCTCTATTGAGGCCTTAGGAATAAAATATCAAATACAATGGGTTCATTAAGGTATCAAAACTGAAGACACCCATAACGGAAACTGAATCTCACTGATCAATAAGAGTATTGTCTGAGTACTGGAACTGAACATATTGTAAAACTTGAGTATATGAGTCATGGGTGACATGCCCTGAATTTAGAGCTCATAACTTATGGAATGTGATTCCAACTGCTAGAAGAACTGGAATTTCTCATTTTTGGAAACTAGAAGAGTATGTAATTCTCCATCACGTGTATGAACATGAATTAAGATCATGGAACTGAAATGTAAAGCATGAGTATGTTTCGGGACAGCTGAAAATACTGAAATAACATTGGGTCAAGCACCGATCTTTCTCACAGCAAATTTACAACTTACTGGTACTTCTACTAAAATGTAAAAGCTTGACTTGACTACTTGTTCTATCATCTCCCCCTTAGCTTTAAGCCACCACTCAAATTCTCAAATGCTTACTAATTTCGAATCTCCACGAACATCTCTATCGCCGGAATGTACACCATCTAGTGCTTCAACTCTTATTTCTATTAGCTCAACTTGAATACTTTGTAACCTTTTGATAGACCATGCTACTTCTGTCTTCTCCCTCTAATACCATGCCTATGAACTTATGTTTCTAACCCATAAGAATCAAAATCACACTTAAGAGGCTCAACATTTCCAATCATACGCCTCACCTTAGCCATCAAAACATCATCCATCGTCTAACTAGTATTTATCCATCTAACAATCCCATGGCACGACTCACTACACCACATACACTAATCCTTGAAATTAAAGTAGTCCCATAATATCTTGGGTGAACTTTCTCATCATAATATAATATTAAACTTAATTACAAGTCAATTACACTTAAACTCTTGTGTACACTGTTCAAGCCTATTGGGTCACTTCCGGCAACTAATACCATTAATTCGGAAACCGTCACATTCGGCTTCATGATCACCAATCGTTCAAACTTAAGGTCTCACACTTCACATAATTTACAACTCTATCTCACGCATAACTCCCACGTGAAGATTATAAAACAACACATCCATGAACACTAGCCCACTTAAACTTCATAACAATAATAATTCTTCCTAATCATATAGCCTATCTTATTCACAATCCATTAACACATCCTTCTTTCACCCGTCACTACTATCTATCCTTTATACACAACTTAACATAGGTCATATCTCTCTACGTCTTAACTTAACTTCCTCTTGCAATCTGGAGAGCGCCTAGATTAACAAAACTTACCCATCGAGTACTTTTATCACTAACCTATACTCTCTGTCATACAAATACCGTCAACACCCGTTTCATACCTCGAACAAACTATATCACTTCCTATTAACCCAATTGCATGCAAACAGGGATTTCACTATACTTATGCTCAACAAATGACATGTACCATCCTTCTTATTACTACATCTCCACATCCCACATTTTCAGTCAGCACAAGGAACAAGATGAACTACAAGTTGCTAGTGGATCGAAATAGGCCTCACACGGCTTCACTAGACTTTGGTTTTGTGTTTTGATCAAGAAAGTTATATGAATAACAAAGTAACTATGCTAGTGAATCGAAATAGGCCCCACACGGCTTCACTAGACTTTGGTTTGTATTTTGAACAAGAAAATGAGATGAATAACAAAGAAGCTATGCTAGTGAATCGAAAGAGCCCCACACGGCTTCAGTAGACTTTGATTTTTCACAAACACAATGATAACAAGATTACATAATACAAGAGATAAAAACTTGACACACAACATTCAACGATCTAAGAATAGACCTTACTCTGTCTTAATTAAATAACTCATAAGAATGAGGGCATAACTTTCAACTTAAGGAACTTAATACACTAGAGAGCTCCTCTCAAGCCCTTTGTGTAACTTTTGAAATTTCTTCTAGAAAATATAGAATCATTACCTGGGGAAGAACTGGAGCTTGCGAATCATGTTATCTCAAAAATAATACATAAAAGGAGAAGTATAGATTAACATTGTAGATTCTGAGGAGGAATCTGAAAGCACATCTAACCTACGGTTAGTTCACGACTTTTATGAACATGAATAAAGTACTTCAATCTTTGGAACTCAAAAGCACTGACAGGATACTTTCTATCTCTCTTACAATCCCATAACTATCTATGGAGAATTAAGCTTAACTATTTCTGATACCTTGAAAATGAGGCAGAGTTGGCCAGAATAGAGTAAGATGAGAATCTATATAAGCTTCTTGGAGAACCTTTTTATAGCACGATCTTAGACTTGAAAGAAGAGAAATATTTCCTAAATGCCCTGTAGCCTCTCGAAGAAAAGTACAGACGTCTCTGTACCGTTCCGCAAGAATCTACTAGACACGACTTCATAGACACCCTAGGACACTTGAACTCTGTGCTCTGATACCAAGTTTGTAACGCCCCGAAATCGGGTCCCGAGACGTCACATGATGCTTAGGGTCACAAGTGACCCTAAGCTAACCCTTCTACTGGCATAACTCATAAGAACCTGAATAAAAATACAAATCCATACAAATCAGCAGAAATTTACTCTTTTCTGAATCTGATCGATACAAAAATGGAATTTTACAGGATTCTAATTCTGCCTTTACAACCAAAATTGAAAAAAATACATCAACTTCTACTGACTGTCTATGAAGCCTCTACTAGTACTGACTGTAGGTAGCCGGGTCATGAATCCCGACTACCTCAACTCAATACGACTGAATAAAGAAAATACAACACTATAAACTCTTCATAACTAATCCAAGCCCTTGAATCAAAAGGACTCATCACCTGCTGACTGGATACCACGAACTGACTGGATCCGAAGGTGAAACTATACCTTGTACCTACATTCCGAGAAAATGTAGCCCACATACAAATATATGGGTCAGTACCATGGAAAAATACCGAGCATATGGGGGTGCAATGCATATATAAAATAATATCTTAATATCATCACAGTTTATAAAATTATGCATGCTGATATAGATGACTCACTTAGCTCGAATTAAATCATCAAAATCGTGGATGAATAATACATGTAAAGTAAAACAAGTGAGTCATTACAATACGTTCTCAATTCACTTTCATCTCAATTTCAAATCATCAAAACAATCAACTCTCATGTCAATTCTCATTAGAATATATTCCTTAAATCTTTTAAGAATGATGACTTTCTCAAACTCATCCTTTTAAGCAAATATGTTTTCATCTCAGATAGAAGAGTACACACACACACATTGGGAGATCCTATAACCAACATAAACCATGTGAGCCACATGGAGTCCAACGTACAACCCACGTTGGGGAGAGTCGTCCTATCCTTGCCATCGGAGTAGGACTTCCAGTATCAATTCAAAAACACTAGTGATCACTATATAAATCAGCCCCAGGCTCATATCCTACGGGGACACGTAGTTCTAGGGAAGTAAGGTCACTTTATACCTCCCACTCGGTGCTAAAGATTACTCCCGGACTTAGCTCAAAAATTTAAATCAGCCTCAGGCTCACATTAAAGAAAATCCACAATAAACACTTCAACAATTTTCATTGGGAGCCAATTTTCTACCCCTTTATCATAATCAATAAAAACGTGGATTTTTTCACAGTCGAGTTCAAAATAACTCATTCACGACCAAAAGGTCAAATCATTCAAAACATCTCAAATTATTTAAACTCAAGGTGTTTATAACATATGATTTTCTCAAAATAATAATCTCAAATAGGGCTCCAAAAACCCATACATCAATATCACCATAAAACCTTCCAAATTTTCATACTTTATGACATAAGCACAAAAATAATCACTTAAAACTTAAAATTTCAGCTTTATAATCATACATCTTGGTAAAGAAAATTAGTTTTGGGATTCAAATCTCATTGTGCTTATAGCACATAATTTCTCAAAGTACAATTCCAACTAGGACTCAAGGTCTCATACATCAAAATCATATTAAATTTTCTCAAGACTCATGCTTTTCATCATAAATATATATAACTTACTTTAAAATCTGGAAAATTCAGCTTTATGTACAAAAATGTCATCATTCTCATTCAATTCAACTTTCAAAACATAGAGAGTATCATAATCTCATGTAAAATCATATAGGGTATAAATTCATGCTTCAAATTCATATCAAAACATGTAAAATCATGTATATTCATAAAAGAAAAATCAATTTGGGAACAAGAACGAAAGAGAGTTCTTGTTGAAAAATCCCACATACCTTGAATGATGAACTTTAGATCGATACTCATTTTTGAGATGTTAATCGTGCCTTTGAATGATGGTTCTTGGAGTTCTTGAACTAGAAACTTGGAATCTTGAATAAATTTGCAGAATTAATGGTGAACTTTGGAGGTTCTTGAAGTTTGATGTAGGAGCTTAGGGTTTTCTTTTTGAGGGAATTTGATGAAATATAACATATAATGCTTCTAATAGGCTTTAATATAGGGTTTGGACGGATTTTGGGTGAGGGGGAATGACCAAAACGCCCCTAAAAAATTAAATAATTCTCGAATTTGTCCTTTGGTGGACAGTTTTGATAGTCTGAAGTAGATCAACCATAACGTTTTACTCTGTTATCCAAATTGGATGAAACCAATTTCATTAGAAAGAGGACTCTCAAATTTTTCCGTTGATATATAGTATCTCACCCAGTTCATTGTGTACGAGGAGTTATGATCATTTGAATTTGACCCAAAAATTCACTTTTGATAGGCTGAAGTAGATCGACCATAACTTTTTTCTCCGATAGACAAATTTGATGAAACCAATTTCATCGAGGACTCGCAGATATTTTCGTTGATATATAGTAGATCACCCAGATCATTATGTACAAGGAGTTATGACCGTTTAAAGTTGGAGCAAAAATATGCCAGGCCTCAGTATTTTTTTTTCCTGCACGTTTTACTGTTCACTACTATTCACGGTTCGATCGGAATGTTCATAACTCGTCGCTCGGGTGTCCGTTTTGGATGATCGACATATCGTTAGAAATATTATTCGATACGCTACGCAATGGTGGGTCATAATCTAAGACATTCCACATGGAAAATTTATAATTCATTCTAGAAGATAGAACCCAACACGTTTACGCACAAAATTTCAACGAAAAATTTCCCGGGGTATTACAATGAAGAACTTTTACCTTAAGCTTTAGGAAATCACCTTTATAGGTATGGATAATGAAGGTTGGGGATTTCAGACCTAAAACACATATGAAACTGATTTAAATACTACTAGAATTCTCGTAACAACGAAATTCCAGTTTCAATCTGGACAGTGCTCAGTAAAACAGTCATGACTTCTTACTCCGAATTTGGATTGATGAACGGTTTATTCAATTGGAAATAGGACTCAGATATCTTTGATTTAATTAGTATTGGTCCCACTCATTTTTTATATTCTAGGATATATGGTTGTTCGAAGTTCTCTCTAGTAGAAACCCATACCGAAACTCTATCGGAAAGAAAGTTTTAAACTAAATTTTGTTCTAGGGATATTGTACGAACTTAATTCATACCTAAAGAGCTTCCAAATTAGATTATTGATATTTGTACTCATAAATAATTAAATTCATTGAGTCTCTCTAGACACATTGGTCGATTCAAATCTTAGCCAAAAAAATTGAGGTGTCACAATAAATAAAATGATGGCTATTTTGTGCTCAAGTTAATATTGAGGAATGAAAAATATGATTTTTCATGAATTTATCATGGATAATCTAGTAACGACAAAATGGGTCATTACAATTAGATATTAATTTACCATCCACTAGTTCCCAAATGGGAATTCGATGGAGAGAAGCACGAGGATGGAATTAGAGAGATGTTACTAACCAAGTTGCTTATATTACACCTTATTCACTCACTTGATATTTTTATCAACGAACCCACATTCTATACTCAATCATTCTATCAAAGCTTTTCAAAATACAAAGATGCGGAGTCAAACATTTATGCAGGAATCACTTATTCTTCTTTCAATGGCTTAAGTCTCAAACTTGAGTTTTATGAGTCAAAATACGATAAGAGGGTTAAAAGATTCACCTTGAAGAAGACAAACATCCAAAAAAACCTTTTTCATTACTAGAGCTCTAGAGCCCCAAATTCAATTTTAAAAAGTGCTATCAGATGCTATATGAATCTACTACTCGAATTTCAACACTAAATAAGTTACACCTACCACCCAACACAAAAGCTCTCCCTGAGATACCTGACTCAGTTTCTAGCCAATACTATCCTACGGAGAATCTACATCTTGATCATATGTAAGTCACCACACTATTTACAAGTCACATAACTTAGATACCCGCATGAACTCAATCAAGACTGTTAAATTTATTCTATAAAGCTAGCATCAACATTTCACAATTACTATTCTTTATACCTTAATATGAACCATGATTCAAACTTAGTGTTTACTAATATATATTGGTGACAACATGACCTCGTCCACATTACACAAACTTTAGACTATTAGCCATTTTAAAATCCACAAAATTAAGCCTACAAACACTCATTCTTCTTTGACATCACAAATACTCATTTAATCACCAAATACTAACCACCCAATAAGCAATATCCACCCAGTATCACCCAAGCAAAGATCAACTATGTCATTTAATAATTCACTTATATTCTCTCATTCAGGGTCATTCTTAATTATTCTATGATTGCAACTAAGCCATTTGATTTTGCATGACCCCTTCATAGGGATTATTACCCTCTAAAAGTATCATCTATCATCCGACTCTATAGGACCTCTAAATTCATAATTTAGCCACAAGGTCAAGTTAATAATAATTTATCTTCTCAAGGTTTACTCTAATGCACAAATTCACTTCTATTTTTTGTCAAAAAAATCTATAACTAAATACTAATCACACGACAAACACTTCATTATCAAGACAGGTAAATCTTATATTACTAACACCAATTATGGTATAGAGAGCCATCACATTTAGCAACATACAAGGGTAGGTTCATTCGTTGTTCTACATTACTACATTTTTATTATAGGTTTCACTACTCTTAACCACCTTAATTTGATCCCACACAACTTGCACATGAGCTAGATCAAATAAAACCAACCGGTTACATGTCTTTAATTGTCTCATTATCAGTATCATATTTCAGACAAGTTATCAATCGATTTTCTATTGTTTAACTAATTGGTAACTCTTTTAACTAATTGTATAAGGTTATATTTATTTCTATTGAATAGAGTATGATTCTCATATATTTTCTAATTATTTTTTTATCAGTTGAATAGAATTGTTTTTAGTCAATTTTATCTTGCTTTTGAAAATATCAATAAAATATTTCAAGTATTGAAAGTTGAAATTAATGATAAAATTTAAAATGAGGATAGTAGTATCAATTAGGATC
Source organism: Capsicum pubescens (assembly GCA_030864215.1). Classification (NCBI taxonomy): domain Eukaryota; kingdom Viridiplantae; phylum Streptophyta; class Magnoliopsida; order Solanales; family Solanaceae; genus Capsicum; species Capsicum pubescens. The sequence goes on along the minus strand of CM061544.1, from coordinate 103,774,644 downwards.
AAATTATTTTTAAGGGAAAACGTGCGAAAAATACTTGTGCTTAGGCGAAATTTGTAGTTACGTACCCTGAATTTTGTGGGGGTCCTATGACCCCCCCCCCCCCAGAATATTTTTTACTGTATTTAACTGGCATATATTTGCCCTTTATCGAATATTTTTTTCTTACGCGCTCAATGTGCATAAAATACATGCAGTGGTCCAAGTGTCAAATATATGACTGTTAAATACGATAAAAATAGTCTGGGGGGGGGCATATGAACCCTGCAAAGTTTAGGATATGTAACTGCAAATTTCGCAATAGTATAGGTATTTTTCGTATGTTTTTCCCTATTTTTAAAATATCTTCTTAAAATTATTTAGATTCTCATGTTTTTTTAACTAATCAATAAATTATTTAATTAATTGTATAAGGTTAAATTTATTTTTATTGAATCGAGTATGACTCTCATATATTTTTTATTTTTATTTTTCGAATTTGAATAGAACATTTTGGTGGACAATTTTATTTTTCTTTTGAAAATATCACTAAAATATTTAAATATTTAAAGTGAAACTATTGATACGTTAAAAATAAAGATAGTGGTATCAATTAAGATCAAATCATTTTTAAAATATATTTTTAATTAATTGAGAATTAATATTCTTAAGTACAAACTACATATAAAGAACTAATAGATTCTCGAGGTTTGTTTTGATGAATTTAATTCTTATCCCTTAATTTAATGTAAAGCTAAGCTTAAATCACAATATTAACAAGCATAAATTCTTGCCATGTGAAATTATGAATCAAATTAAGACTTAATAAATATTCAAAGAAATATATTATATGTTCATAAACCCATAAAAATATAAATCTTTTCCAATTTCTGATCTTTGTGGGTTATAATTATTTTATATATTTCAAATCATATTATTATAGGAGTAAAGCATCTAGTACACCCTGAACTATCACCAAATTTGCTACGACACACTCCAACATCACAGGGGTCCTATTACCTCCTGAACTCAATTTTAGTGTATTTTTGTCACCCTTTATAACTGATGTGGTACCCTCTTAGCTGACGTTGCACCTTTGACATGAGTCCCATTTTTTATGTAATAAAGGTTCCATCTAAGCACAAAAGGATGACAAAAATACGCTAAAATTGAGTTCAAGAGGGTAATAGGACCCATGTGAAATTGAAGTGTGTCATAGCAACTTTGGCCATAGTTTGAGGGGGTATTGGATGCTTATCTCATTATTATATGAAATATCAATTTACTTGTGTTTGGGCCCGAACTTACCCGGGCCTTATAGAACTAGTAAAATATAGGGTATTTTTCATAAGTAGTAAACTTAAGTCCATAATTAGGAGCTTCATAGCAACTGTTTCATAATTACCTGAAATAGCAACTTGTATTTTGTATTTTAGACACTTTTTGCTACTAAAATATATATACACCGAGATTTACCGTACTTCTTTTACTCAAATTAGTTGAGTTAAATAAGAAATAGTTACCTCATGTATTTAAAGAAATAAATTTCTTTTCCATAAATTATTCTTATTTAAAGCAATAGATTCCTTTTCATAAATCACTCTTATTTAAATCAGTAGATTCCTTTTTCAAATCAAACTCAAGTCAACTGAAGATTATTATTTTCATGATCTTAAAAATTTCAAAATAAAGCATCATTGTTGTTACATGTATTGAATCATAAAATTGATTTCGTATATGAATTTCAAAAAATTAAGACATAATCATGAAGATCATGTTTTTCAAAATCCCAAATCATGTTGTGTGAAATCAGTTTTATATTTGAATATTTTTTCAGCAAATCATTTTTCGTCTCATATTATATTTTGAATATTTGATCGAATAACATTATTTGATCGAACTCAATGTTTATCAAACTGAGAGAGTTATTCATTGATCAAACTCGACTTTTGCTACGTACTCAATAAACAGTGTCAATTTTATTTTTTTTAAATTGCAACTATATAGGCGGTGAGTGTATTTGTATATTATGAAGAGTGAAATTGTATTTTGTTCTGTTTTCTTTGCATATTTTGGTTTGTGTTTGTATATTTTGGTTGTATTTGTATATTTAGATTTTTTTTTGTATATATAAATTATAATTGTATATTATTAGTTTATTTGTATATTTTATGTGCAATTATGACATTGAGAGTGTAATTGTACATTATGCCTGCATTTGTATAATTAGAGTTATGTTGTATATTTTGACTGTAGTTTTATCATTATGATTCTATTTGTATGTTCTCAGTACAGTTATATATTATTTGACTAATTTAATATGTTGTCTTTGTTAATTTGTATTTTTAGTAACATTTTTTATGTGCTGGAGATTGGCAATGGGAAGCATTCATGTTCTTGTGAAGCACTCTGGGAGATGAATATATGAACAAAATCATGAAGAATACATAACTGATGCTATATTATTGAGCACAAATACATCATACAATCAACTATACGCTCTTCTGGCATGTCATATTATTTGTATTTGTATTAACATATATGTATGTGAAACTTTGTTTTGAAAAAAAATACATATAAAGTTACCTATAGTATATGCTGCTATGTTGAAAAATCCATATACAGTTCTCTATGTTTGAAAAATACATAAACATATATAGTTCTCTAAGTGAAAATACATATACAGTTTTTCTATGTTTGAAAAATACATATACAACTCTCTAAGTGAAATTACATATACATAGTTACAAAAAAAAGATATGTGCAAATGTATTTCACATTTTTTTTAATTGTTTTTCATAAAAACTTTTCAAGTTGTACCAGCCACAGAGTATGTCTATACAATACATAAAAAAAAACAATTTTATTGTTTGCCTCAAGAAAAAAACATGTTCTTGTCACGCATTTCAATTGAAGGAGATACCATGTGCACATGCTTATTGAGGTAGTACTGCCCCCAAAATACAAGCGACCTCCTAGCAGACCTCCAAAGAAAGATCGTGAAAAATCAGGAAAGGATATGTTTGAAAAAAAATCATCAATTCATGTAATGCTTGTGGTTTTAAGGGGTCACAATAGACGTTCGTCTAGGAAATATCGTAAATGATATATTTTAAATATTTGTTGTGATGTCACGATCCGAGACTACCCCCTAGTCGTAATACGGTGCTTAGAACCACAAGTGATCCTAAGCTAACCCATAAACAGACATGATACTTGAGCATCTGAATTAGATTATTATATAAGCTAAATTTACTAAGATGAAACATGATCATGAGAAAGTCGGAATAACTAAAATACTAATAAACTTTACAACATAATAGAACTGAAGAAATAACTTGAATTACATGAATGACTCTGATTGACCATCTATGAAGCCTCTACTCTACTGACTATAGATAGTTGGGACATGCCTCCAATTACCAATAATTAATACATATAAAAAATCAAAATACAACACATGGACTGAAATGGACTGGAGTCTCCGAAACAAGAAGACTTATCACCTGCTGGCTGAAAGCTGAGAAATGCCTGATTATGATGTGTGGGCTATAACTGGTACCTATATTATGAAACAATGTAGCCACAAAGATGTATATGTGTTCAGTACTTCTGGAATGTACTAAGTGGGGGTAAATGCAATAAGTAAAACTGATTACATACATAATCTTAAAACATGCATACTAACTGCAAGTAGACTCCCCAAGAGACTGAAATAAACTAAAAGATGAAGTATCTTAAAATATGAGTAACAAACATAATTGATAAGCTGGTGAATCACTACACATAGTTTTTAAAAATCTTTACTTTTGTAGAATAAGTAGAACTGAAGTTGGGAAGCGGTAAAAACATGAATACTGAATGTAAATCTCATGTAACACTGAACATGCTACAAAATTGAGTCGAGGTTCACGTATGGATGTTGAGCATAAAAACATGGAGATGTAAAATGAGAATACAAGACCAAGTACAACATGTATTGACTTGATATGAATAACTTGAATGATTTGTAAAACTGACTGAATAAAATACTAAAATTTGTCTACTTGGTCAAGAAAACCTGAAGTGAGATATATTGAGTACTAACTGAGACTATGGGAGCTATTATGTAATCGACATGCTCCAATCTGAGCTAATCGGGGTCCAACCTGTGACCCCAGTTGGAAAGGTGTCAGTACCTTGCCATGGGTACTAACATATGGTTGTGTGGATCTACTAATCTGATGTCCTGAAGGACTAGAAAGACAGTCCTAAACTGGCGGGTGACCCCTAACAGAGTGTCAGTCCTAAACTGGCTGGTGACATCTCATAATCCTATGCTGACTACATAGTTCTTTAACTTAGGGACTGCTACTAAGGACGCAGTCCTAACTGGCGGGTGAGCCCCCATCCCTAGGTTCACTCAGTGCTAAATCCTACTCCCAACTGAGAGACATTGGTATTATTATGGGTCTAACATGACATGGTACTGTACTGATAAGTGCTCAACATGAACATGGTAATCTGGAAATAGTAATTGAAACATGGTATAACTGATTTGTAACTTGAAAATGGAAACATATAAAAACACATAAGTATCGGGTGTTCATAACTCTCCAACACTAAATAGTTTCTTTAGATACGATAACAACGTTGAAACAGTGATATGAAGTCATAATGCAGAGACCCAAAACATTAGATAATTTAATACATGAGTATAATACGTGAATTTAAGCATGGGAATGTATTAAACTTAGGAGCATAATAATCCGTCATCAAAATAATGAAATTAAAAATAAAATATCAAACTTTTAGTTTAAAATAGGAATAAGTATAACTCTTATTCTCTTTAGTCCCTTAAATCACATGATAATGCTATGTTTTCAACACATGAGGATGTGAGAATGAACCCTAACTTAAAAAATATAAATTAAACTTAAAAATCATTCATTTGGTCACAAGGATGAAAGATTAACCTTGTTCAAAACCCCACATACCTCAATTAGATTAATTCTTGAAGGAACCTTGAAATTGGAACTTAGATCCTTGAATTCTTGAGAAAGAAATCTTGAAATTCATGTTCTTGGGAAGAGAGGCTTGAATTTTTTGTTCTTAGGGAGGGGGAGGGTTTCTACGTGAGAAATTTTGGGGTTAATAGGCAAAAAAATGGCCCCAAGAGTGTTACAAATCGGGTTTTGGGCAATTAAGGTTGAGGGAAAGGACCAAATTACCCCTTGGCCCATAGAAAGCTTAAATAGTGAGGGAATAGCCCTCGTTACAAGAACCTTATTCCAGTTGAATAGCCCTCATGACGCTACCCCTAGTCCGGTGGAACAGCCCTCGCACTGCGGGACTATCGCAGACCCTTACTATCTCTCACGAAAATGCTCATAACTTTTTGCTCAGCTATTGGATTAAGGAAAAATTGGTATTTTTGGAAAGTTAACTCAATTATATATCATTTTGTGAGTCTTGAGATGAAAAATTACACATATGTAAAAAGTTTTATATGTTTAAAGTCGACCCTTGTAGAGTCGAATACCAAAATTTGCCCGAATCAAAGTCTCTTAGCTCAACTTTTATCTGAGTGATTCCTATGAACATTTTTCACCTCATAATCACTTTACACTAGAATAATGATCATGACACATGTATTCAATTACAAATCATGAGATTAGAGTTTACACACATAGGAACGATGGTTTAATTTTTAGCTCGAAAAGTGGGATGTTACACTATCTCCCCTTGGAATCATTCATCCTAGAATGATGGGTAGGAACTCATTAAAGTCTTATAAGTTTGGAATGATGTACACATGTCATGTCGGGTAAATATGGATATAGCTAAGCTAAAACATTCTAACTTTATCATGAAACTGATTTCTGAGCTGACTTGACTCTATTGACTGTAAAGAGCTGATTCGTGCTGAGAGTTTTGAACTCGCTTGAAATATTCATGATACAACCATACATATAGAACTGCGAACTGATAACTGATGCCATAAAATTCCAAGAGTTACTAAGGATAGAATAGAGTACGTAACTTCTCATTAGGAATTATACCTCAACAAAACACGTATATGAATCAAAAGAAAAAGGCTTCATGGCATCGCCAAGTACATTATGTTAGCATGAATCATGATATATCGAGACTAAGGTCATACAAGGGGTATTACAATGTATGAGCTGGAGTACTTGGAAAACTGAGATCATTCACTAAACCATGACTAAATAGTTGAATCTGACACATAATGCTTGGACTGAACTAAATTCGCAAATTACATGTACGTGAATGAATTACCTAATATAATAGCCATATTTATTAAACTTTAGATAGTAAGACTAGATGGAAAGATGGAAAATCATAGGAGCTTATCTGTCTGATTGCTAATCCAAATTGCTGTTGATACGGACTAACTGATACTGAAAGTTCATACTCAACTAGAGTATTTCTTCAACACTCTTTGAAAGATGTTCTAATAATATTAGAGAGAAAATAATATTGGGCATGATTTGAATAAGATATCTGAGTAAGGAATCTTAATATGGCTATAACTCTATTAACGTGGAACATAGGCCTATGAAACATAAGGTAGGATAGAACTACTAAGCCCTATGTAATGCAATTGGTAATTTTCAAGATTAGCCACACTTCTCAAATACTCCCTCAACTATATTTTCCCCTTAAATACCATGCTCATTTGATTCAACTTATAATTCTCACATGGGTACATATAACCACGCTAGCCAAAGTCTGAATTGATCTACATACTCTCGTCATGTTCAAGCCTAACTCAAGATTACAAAATGCAACATATAACAATGTAATACTATTCTAAAGCATGAATTTGATACCCTATGCATTTTCACAACTTCTCATCTCAAGAATAATTTCCTCACTACTTCAACATGGGTACATATAACCATGCTAGCCAAAGTCTGAATTGAACTACATACTCTCGTCATGTTCAATCCTAACTCAAGATTACAAAATGCAACATATAACAATGTAATACTATTCTAAACCATGAATTTGATACCCTATGTATTTTCACAACTTCTCATCTCAAGAATAATTTCCTCACTACTTCAACAACTAAATTCAACCTCTTACTAGGAATTTACTAGTGCACAATGCACCCATCCATTCATATACCAACATAACATTCAAGCCTAGCATTATAACCACATATGAATTTCTAGGCAAATACCCATAAAAGTATCTTTCTCATATTCTCTAAACCTCTATGAATAACAACTTTCTTGCACTATTCTTAAGAAGACACACATGGATTTCTCAACTAACCATGACATATACCAAAAGTTTTGCCTCAATTTTCCCTCATACTTACAGCCTTAGATAAAATAAGCATACAACAATATTTCCCTAACATGAAACATTTACTCTCTCCCATCTAACAATTTTTTATCACCACTATATTTACATAAGGAGAGGCCACTGAAAGGTTAGAGCATGAGATCCTGAAGCATGGAAGGATACTATACATAACTTTGACACTTAACTAAGGGATAGGGAATAAAATATCAACCGAATTGATTTATTAAAGAGATCTAATCTGAGGACATACATGATATGATTTCAATTTCGTTGATCATTAAGAGTGCACTATAAGTTATAGGAACTGAGCATACTGTAAAACATGTGTACATGAGTCATGAGCTGTGTGACCTAAGTTTGGAGTTCATAAATTCATGGAATATGATTCGTACTGCTGAGCAAACTAGAACATCTCATACTAGGAACTGGAAGTGTACATGATTCTATGAAAAGTGCATGAATATGAGGTATGATCATGGAGCTGACATGTAAGGCATGAGTAGATGTCGTGATGCCTGAAGTAAAAAACTTTGCACTGAGATAAGAATGGGTAGAGCACCTTCCTCCCTTACTATTGTTCCACAATACATGGGCATCACTACTAGAATCTGAGAGCCTGACTTGGTTACTTGTTCTATCATCTTCCCCTTAGCTTTACGCCATCATTCTATGTTTGTGAACCACTTAATAAGTTCTAAACTGAACCCCAACCACTTTAATCTAGAGTCTGAGATATAAGCATACACACAAATAATAAATTCACCCTGAAAGACTATCCCAAAAAGTGTAAAACCCACTAGTAATACTTTCTTCTGTGATAGAACTCTTATTGTTTTATAGCCTCAATAATAATATAAAAACTTAAGGACTTACTAACTTAGAATCTTTAGGAGTATCACCATACCATGAGCTCACACCATCTAGAATTTTAACTCACTTTTCTATTAGCTCAATCATCCAAGATTCAGACTTGGATTCTATTACTTAACATGGATATTCACAAGCTTTTAATGAACCATACTAACTTCCTTGATAGCCTACTAATATCGCATCTCTAAACTTATGTTTTTTCCTAAACCACGAGAATTACCATTACACTAAAATACCTGACATCAACAACCAATAACACATAACTTAGTAAGAATATCATATACTACACAACTAACCTCGCTCACACTTAGCAACTCAAGGGTACTATCAAGATCACACACTGTAAAAACTTAGAAAGAATACAATCCCATATCATCTTGGGCACACCTCTAAATCACACCCATACCATCATACTAAATTTTTAATCAACAAACTTAAATTCTTGCATACACTATTTCAATCCTACTGGTTCACCTTTCATACAACTATCCCCATGGATACATAATCTCCTAAATCCAGATAAACACTATCTCCACTTTATTGTTGTTAAACTTCTAGGTCCATGCTTCTAACTCTAGGTCACATGCTATCATAGGATCTGAGAAGGAATCTGAAAGCATATCTGACTACGTCTCAATGCATGATTTTTCATGATCATAAATGAAATCTTTCAAACTTTAGAACATAAAGGAACTGATTGGATCCTTTTTGAACCTATATACAATCCCATAACTGCTTATGGGGACTGTTTAAGAAAACTCTATCTATAAGGATTTAATCTTGGCTATTTATGTTGCCTCAATAATAAGGTAGAGTTAGCATGAATGGAGCAACGTAAGAATCTTCATAGGTTTTTGTCACAATTCGAGACTACCCCCTAGTCGTAACACGTTGCTTGGGGCCACAAGTGATCCCAAGCTAACCTATGAACTGGCATACTTCTTGAACAACTGATTTAATATGTAAAATAAAACTTGATTTTCTGAGTGGAAGCATAATCATGAAAAGTCTGATAAAAGGTAATACTGATACAGTTTATATCATAATAAAACTGAAAAAAAAACTCAAATTTACATGACTGAGTCTGACTGACATCTATAAAGCTTCTACTATACTGATTATAGATAGCTGAGACATGCCTCCAACTACCACTAATCAATATACATAAGTAAAAATTGAAATACAACACCGTACAAGAACTAAAGCTGATTGGAGTCCCCAAAATGAGAGAACTCATCACCTGCTGGTTGAAAACTGCAACCTGTTTGATTATATCGTGTAGGCTACAACTGGTACCTACATTATGAAGGATGTAGTCACAAACAGATATATGTGTCAGTATGTTGGAATGTACTGAGTATATGGAGACATGCACTAATTCATGGAAATATTTCAAACATGCTGTAAAACTGAGGATATAAGTTATTTGATCAAATATACATTTGAAACATGACTATACGTGAAAACTATAAATCATAGAGAATCTACAAACCATAAGATAAAAATAATTTTGTAAGCTAGGAAGAGGTAGAAACATAAATGATGTAAGCCATTCTCTTGTGGGGATGAATATGTTGTAGAAGTTGTACTGAGGATGACGTATGAATACTGGGTATGAAACTATGTGGTGGGAACTGACTTAACTCATGGATCTGAATATGCAAACATACTGAGCCTGAATGAATAAACTTACAAAACAAACATAACATGTGTTAAGTAGATCTGATTAATTGAATGACTGATATCTGCGTGACCGAACAACTTAAATCTGAGAAAAGGGATAACTAACATCGGTATGATGAGTAGAAGATATATGAATACTGATCATGTAAAAACTGAACTGTACTTAGTCTGAATAACTAGACTAAAATTGTGGGGTACTGTGCATATGAGATAAGGACTAACTGAACAACATGAGATAACTGAGCATGAATGTATAAAAACTATATTATCTTAAAATACAAGACCAAACATATAATATTTCTGAAATAATCTGTAGACTGAATTACTGAAATTTGATAATTGAATTACTGGAAGTCTGCATGCTATGGTCAAGCAAACCTGAACTGAATTCAGTACAGAATACTAAACTGAGACTATGAGAGGTATTATCTAACTGACATGTCCCAATCTAAGTACAAAATACCCCAGTTGGAAGGGTGTTGGTACCATTCCTAGGTACTAATTCTAGCTGTATGGATCCAATAATCAGGTGTACTAAAGGACCAGGGTATCAAGCCTAATTGATGGGTGACCCCTGAAAAGAAAGTCAAGCCTAAACTACCGGGTGACTCCTGGGAGGAAGTCAAGCCTAAACTGATGGGTGACTTCTCATATACCATGTTGTCTATATAGTTCTAGAATACAGGGACTGCTACTAATTACTCCACCTAACTGATGGGGAAGCCACCATCCCTGTATTCGCTCGGTGCTAAATCCTACTCCCAACAGAACCGACACTAATTACTTGACTGAACTAAGTTTAACTGAGCAATTAACTGATCATGATAACTAACTGAAAGACAATGCACATACTTTATCTGAAACCATTCTGCAAATACTAAAACTATGTAAATAGCTAAGTTTTGGGTATTCATAACCCCCGCCATTGAATGGGAATAATAATGACACATGAAATCTTTTAAACTATAGTAAGGAATCATTTTTCAAAAATCAACACTTAGTCATTTCACCGAACACACGAGGTCCATGATCTTAAATATGAAAAGAGGTAAAGCATGCAAAAATACCATAGTTACAACACAAAACCATGAATTAGAGATTTAACATAAAGTTTTCATCATTCAAACGTATAAGGGCTACTTTCAATAAGAAACACTTGTAAACATCATGTATAATCAAAATTCATAAAATCTTTATCGAGATAACTCATTATAAACATGTAAATTCATGATTTAAAATATAAAAGTGGATTCTTGGACTCCATGGGTGACAAGGGCCCATGGATGAACATCACACATACCTTAAGCTTTTAACTTGAAGGGGAAAACAAAAATCTTGAAGCTTTCTTGAAGGTTCTTGAATTTGAATCTTGAATCTTGGGAGATGATATGGAGAAGAAACCCTAATATTGTTCTTGAGGGTGGAATAAGAAGTTTATGTTGTTTAATCAATCGAAATAGAGTCAAAGTAATGTCCCTTGGGAGTTAAATATAGTGTCTTGGGAGTTATAAGAGGGTAAAAGACTAAAAAGCCCTCAAACTAAACTTAAAGACAATTCTCGACAGTCCTTACGGGTTTACAATGTGACTTGTATGGTCTGGGTACTATTTAGACTTGGCAACCTGTATACTGGACAGTGTGTGACATAGCTTGACGGTGCTTCAGTATTTCGGTCATAACTTTTCACCCCGATGTCTTATTAAGGAGAAATTAGTATAGTTGGAAATCTAATTCAACTACCTATCAGTTAGTAGGTCATGAGCTAAAAAATTCTTAGTAAACAAAAGTTATGATTGTTTGAATATGACTATAGTTATGTACATCCCTAGAATTTAATCGCTAAGGGAGGTTTTGACTTGTTCATGAGCTAGGAGATATTTAAGGACTTAATATATGTTCAAGTAACTTATAAAGCTATCAAAACATGAGGATTGATTCTTGGATTGTCTACTGGTCAGGGTACGATTCAAATCCTATGACTCGTAAGATATCTATATGACTTGTAGCCACTAATCGTAAGATGGACAGGACGTAGGGAACCTATACTGCTGACAATACGACTTATCTTCATACAACTCATACCTTACTTAACAACTTCTAGGGTCAACTCATAACTTGAACAAAACTCAAATTATCCCACACCGGCATGGGTACGACTTGCTACATACTACTCATAAGAGTTTTTACGATTTAAGGGATGAGTCGTAAGCTATACAGAGACCAGGAAAAATATAGGGTATTACAATTTCTTAGAGAAAACTCCTACTGTACGACCTGAGACATGAAATAAGGGAAACATTTCTTAAATGCCCTATATGCTCTCTAGAAGAAAAGTACAAACATCTCCATACCGTTACACATAACTCTACTAGACACGACTTTATAGACACCCTAGGATACCTGAACTCTGTGCGCTGATACCAGGTTTGTCACGATCCGAGACTACTCCCTAGTCGTAACACAGTACTTAGAACCATAAGTGATCCCAATCTAACCATGAATTGGCATGATACTTGAGCATCTGAATTAAATTAATTATGTAAGCTTAAATTTATAGAGCGGAAACGTGATCATGAGAAAGTCTGAATAAATAAAATACTGATAAACTTTACAACATAATAGAATTGAAGAAAGAACTTGAATTACATGAATGACTCTGACTAACCAGCTATGAAGCCTCTACTATACTGACTATATATAGCTAGGACATGCCTCCAACTACCATTAATCAATACATATGGAAAATCAAAATACAACACATAAGGTGAAATAGACTAGAGTCCCCAAAATAAGAGGACTTATCACTTGCTGGCTGAAAGCTGAGAACTGTCTGATTATGATTTGTGGGCTACAGCTGGTACCTACATTATGAAATAATGTAGCCACACAGACGTATATGTGGTCAGTACTTCTGGAATGTACTAAGTAAGTGGGAGTGAATGCAATAAGTGAAACTGATTACATACATAATCTTAAAACATGCATGCTAACTGCAAGTAGACTCACCAAGGGACTGAAATAAATTAAAAGCTGAAGTATCTTAAAACATGAGTAACAAACATAATCTAATAAGATAGTGAATCACTACACGTAGTTTATAAAAATCTTTACTTTTATAGAATAAGTAGAACTAAAGCTGGGAAGCGGTAAAAACATGAATATTGAATGTAAATCTCATGTAACGCTAAACATTCTACAAAACTGAGTTGAGGATCATGTATGGATGCAGAGCATGAAAATGTGAATATGTAAAACTGAGAATGCAAGACCAAGTATAACATGTACTGACATGATCTGAATAACATGAATGATCCGTAAAACTGACTGAATAAAATACTAAAATCTGTCTACTTAGTCAAGCAAACCTGAATTGAGATAAACTGAGTACTGACTGAAACTGTGGGAGCTATCATGCAACCGGCATACCCTAATTTGAGCTAATTGGGGTCCAAACTGTAACCCCAGCTAGAAGGGTTTCAGTACCTTGCCACGAGTATAAAAACATGACTATGTGGATCCACTAATCTGATTTCCCGAAGGACAAGAGAGTCAGTCCTAAACTGGCGGGTGACCCCTAAAAGAGTGTCAGTCCTAAACTGGCAGGTGACATCTCATAATCCTATGTTGGCTACGTAGTTATGAAATTTAGGGACTTCTACTAAGGACCCAGTCCTAACTAACTGGTGAGCCCCCATCCCTAGGTTCACTCGATGCTAAATCCTACTCCTAACTGAATGACACTGTATTATTATGGGTCTAACATGACATGGTATTGTACTGATAAGTGCTTAACATAAACATGGTAGTCTGATAATAGTAATCAAAACATGGTATGATTAATTTGTAACTTCAAAATAGAAACATATAAAAATAAATAGGTATCGGGTGTTCATAACCCTCCAACACTGAATAGTTTCTTTAGAAACGATAACATCATTAAAACAGTGATATGAAGTCATAATGCAGAAACCCAAAATATTGGATAATTAAATACATGAGTATAATATGTGAATCTAAGTATGGGGATGTAGTAAACATAGGAGAATAAAAAGCCCTCATCAAAATAATAAAATTCAAAACAAAATATCAAACTTGTAGTTTAAAACAGGAATAAGTATAACTACTATGCTCTTTAGTCCCTTAAATCACATGATAATGCTATGTTTTAAACATATGAGGATTTGAGAATGAACCCTAACTTAAAACATGTAAATTCAACTTAAATATCATTCATTAGGGCACAAGGATGAAGATTAACCTTGTTCAAAACCCCGCATACCTCAATTAGATGAATTCTTGAAGGAAGCTTGAAATTGGAACTTGGATCCTTGAATTCTTGAGAAAGAAATCTTAAATTTCTTATTCTTGGGAAGAGAGGCTTGAATTGCTTGTTGTTGGGGAGTGGAGGGTTTCTACATGAGAAATTTTTAGGTTAATGGGAAAAAAATGCCCCTAAGAGTGTTACAAATCATGTTTTGGACGATTAGGGTTGAGGGGAAAGGACCAAATTACCCCTTGGCCCACAGAAAGCTGAAATAGTGAGGGAATAGCCCTCATGGAGTGACCCCTATTCCATTTGAATAGCCTTTGTGATGTGACCCCTAGTCCGGTGGAATAGCCCTCGTGGTGCGGGGCTATTACGAACCCTTAATGTCTCTCAGAAAAATGGTCATAACTTTTCGTTCGGGTATCAGATTAAGCTGAAATTGGTATCGTTGGAAAGATAACTCAATTATCTATCATTTGGTAGGTATTGAGCTATGAAATTCCACATATGTTAAAAGTTATACACGTTCAAAGTCGACCCTAGTAGAATCAAATACCAAAATTTGGCCGAACCAAAGTCTCTTAGCTCAACTTTGCACTAGGTGATTCCTATGAATATTTTTTACCTCATAAGCACTTCACACTAAGATAATGACTATGAAACATGTATTTAATTATAAATCATGGGATTAGAGTTTACACACATAGTAATGACGGTTCAATTTCTAGCTCAAAAATATGGGGTGTTATATGTGATGTGATTAATTTTTCAATGACAGTTATGTTTTATTTATTAAAATACGTTATAATTATCTTTTTAGTATTTGCAACTTTGATTAAAATAATATAAATAAAGTTATCTATATTTATTTAAGAGTACATTTATATATTTGGGTACATGTACAATCACAAATACATATAAGTACAAATATAAAATACTGTGCAACTATAAAAAAAAAGTTGTATTTATATATACAACTGTATAAACATGTTTGTAACTATCAATACATATTTAATTAAATTACATGTACAGTTACCTAAATGTATTTGCTATTGATTTTTGAAATACATATTAATACAAATAGATAGTTGTTCAGCTAGGTAATATATATGTTAGATTTGAATATAAAACAGTATAATCACCTATTAATACACATGTAATTACATAAACAACTATTGGAAATAGGATAAATATTCAACATAATACTAAAATGAAAACCTTCCATTCAATTTGATTGAGTACAACTCTTCAAAATACTATAACATAACTGTCAAATTCAATTAAATTTTCACATAAAACATGAAAGTAAGATATGAAACTTAACAACTACTCAACTACATCATTGTCAACCTATGGTTAAAGGTTCTCATATAAAAAATAGAAAAAAAAACATCAAACATCAAGGACTTCTGTGTCATCTGTTATCCTGATTTCTCTAACAGGCCTCATTAGTGGTTCTTGCCATGAATATATGATCACGTGAAATCTATACAACAAAAATTGGTAAATATTTATATCACATATACATATTCAAAATTATACAAATTTCATAGACATACAGATCTGCATATGTATTTACAGTACAAAAAATACATATATATAAATATACATATATATATATATATCTGCATATGTTTTTACAGAAATACATATCTGACCCATATGTATATATACACACATAGAACATAAATCTCTATAACAAAAAGGACAACTACATACATATACATATAGGTAATCAAAAAATACATAATACATATATTAAACAGTAAAAAATACAAATAAATACATATGTTACCCTCTAGAATGACATAGAACAGTTCAAAGACAAATCCAACACTGTACAAAAATACATATGGATATGCATTTGTATATACAAAACACAAATACATGCACATGTCCCAAAAATATTTATATACAACTAGATTTGTATACATATATATAAATGAGTACCCATTATTTAATAAATACATATACAAATACCTCTTCGTCTTTATCTTCTTCCAAATCATATTCAGAAGAGTTTCAACATCAGGACTTGAAATTTTGCTTGATAGTAATATATATTTAAATGCATTTATGTATTTAGGGTTTTCAGATAGATGGTTAGAGTTATGCATGTATTAATAATGTGGAGACTAATTATTAAAAAAAATATGTATTATCCTGTTCAAGTATTAGTTATGCAGATTTTAGTAATTTATGTGTTACTTATTTCCACATTCTATCTTGCATAAAAGAATGCATAAATTCCCTAATAACGTATATGTACTAGAGAAATATGACCGGCGGCCAGCCACCTCCGGTGGTGACCCACCCTTTTACTCTTTTAGATTTCTCACCTCTCCCCTCAAATTCGAATTTAGATCCCATCAATTTTCCTAATAATTTATCCTATGCAAATACCATCAATTAGTCTACTGCCAAGCCATCACATGATTTTCTTAGAAAAGAGATCACTATTGTAGAAGGAGTTCATCAAATAAAATGGATGGAGGAAGAGGTGAATCTAATTAATCAAATTGAAGATCTCCAATATGCAGTTATTGGTAAATTTACATTTGATTGGTCAGATCTGGAGGAATTGAGAAAAATAATTTCACAGCAGTGTGGAATAAAAAGAGGTTGTCAAATTGTCTTATTTCGTAGACAACATATACTTATTCGATTATCCCAACAGGAAGATTTTGTTAACCTAATTTCAAAGGGGGCCTTTTATATCATATGCAAGGACAGATATACTAGCAGTGGAAAACGGACGGATTGAATAGGATTTGGATGGGTTAAATATGGATCGAGCACAAATAATTTGGATTGCAATCCGCCCATATAAATATAGGTAAATATGAATTGGGTAAAAATGGTTCAAACCCACATTTTTCACTTAGACTAAAAGGAGGAAACTTTAATCTCTTTGACAATAAGTACACCACTCATTAAATTACTACAAAGACAAAACAACAAGGGATGACAAAGGAAAAGTAAGATGGAAATAACAAGAAAATATCCCTCAATTCGTACCAGCAAGAATTGCTAGTTGTTCTAAGCAAAATAAAAGAACTAAAAAAACAACTACAAAGAAAAAAAAATATAAATTGCATGCAAATTTTCCGAAAAAAATACAACAACTATGCCACTACTCACTGCAGTAACCAAACTGTGCAGTGCAGTATATAGAAATTGTTAACTGAAAACTCTTTATAATGTGTTTACTTTGATAAAGGCTTGCTTGCCAAAGGGAATCAAAAGAAACAGAAGAAAGATAGAAGACAATTGCTTACAATCTGGTGCCACAAATAACTCATAGTAAAAGCATATACACCATAAAAAGCAAAAATAGAGGATCAACAACAACATTCCTGAAGTACTACTTCACACAACAAAGCTTCATTTCTTCACCACCCATAGAAGTTTGTATTACAATGTAAGACATTTCCTGAAGTACTACTTTACACAACAAAGTTTCATTTCTTCACCACCCACAGAAGTTTGTAATACAATGTAAGACATTTCCTGAAGTACTACTTCACACAACAAAGCTTCATTTCTTCACCACCCATAGAAGTTTGTAATACAATGTAAGACATTTCCTGAAGTACTACCACACACAACAAAGCTTCATTTCTTCATCACCCACAGAAGTTTGTAATACAATATTAGAGGATAACTAGAAACACTGATGCTTCTTTCAATGGAGCCTTCTGTTTTCCGTCCTGCTAAGACATCCATCAAAGTGGTCTTTCCAGCAACATTTACACCAACTAAGGTCGTTAGGACTCCAGTCCTAAAAGCACCATTAACACCTCGTAACAATTGGAGATGAATTTTCTTGACTCCTTGGACTTTCATTTCCTGATAAAATACCACAATCGTATAAGCCACAGAAGTACATATTGCATTCCAGCCTTGACTTTATAATATCCCAACTAAACAAACCAAAAACAAAAAATCAACAGTGAATACATTCATTAGAATCATAGGCACAACCACAGAGGGAGAAATAACACACATAGGTCGTAGACCATAAGCAGTTGTCAGTAAAAAAATTTAGATAATTTTCTACAGAATATATGCATCAAAAACTTTTCAATTCAAGTCATCACCACAGAATATACGCATTATTGCAGAAGCCTCTTGTTTTACGTCTACATCAATGCTACTATTTTTTGTTAATGTCATACAACAAACAAGCATCAGCTGTGGTTTTCATCTGAACCAGAAGATAAATGTCATCTGTATAACATTAACAAATTATTTGATTGCCTATCCAAATATAAGAATAGCTAGTAAGACGAGATAAATCCAACTTATCATTGTAGTATTTACAAGAACCAAATATGTAATGCATAAACTATCGATTAACTTCTTAAACACAATCAACAAAAATAGAAAGATATTGAAAATCATAATAGAGAAGATCTTACATCAATAAGACTTACTATCTGCACGATAGAAGCGAGATTATCACAGTTTGACAGAAAAGTGAATGATACAAAAGAGATATATACTTTCTGGGAATCAAAACAGTGAGTAACTATCTAGTCTAGCAATCACTAGATAGATGACTTACCTTCTTTTCCTATTAATGTAAGTCAAGTCTAGTAAGATACGGTTGGAGGTCTACCATAATTTCATCCTCATCTTTGTCAGATCCATCACAGTCTGAGACTAAGATATTAAAATATAAAATAATCTATTATAAATTAAAACGTAACAAAATGAAATCACAATATACAAATGATCACTTACCTTCTTGTCCGCAAAGCCAATCTTTAGCACACAACCTTTCTTCGATATTTGTAGGTAAAATTGAACTTTGAAATTTTCCTATAATGCGACCTTCAATGCTAAAGGTAGATTCTGAGGCTACAATCATAATAGGTATGCTCAATACATCTCATGCCATCAATGAGAACTCGGGATACCTTGCACTATTTTCTTTCCAATATGCAAGTACAACCAAATTCGAATTTGCTTTACAGTCAAGTTTTGGCTCCTCCAAGTACAAATCCAATTGTGTTTTCTTTCTACCAAACTCTGACTGATTCTCAAATACATCGAACTCTTCAAGGATATCCCCAATTTCATTGCTAGTTGTGGGCTCCATCGACAAAGAAATAGAGGTTGAGGTATCAAGTATTCTTTGAATAACAATTTTAAATAATCTAAAACTTTTTCAACCTTGGCATCGGCGATCACAGGATCTATTTTGGAGAAGCAAAATTTAACAAACTTCATTTTGTATTGGGGGTCGAGGACAGTGGCAATTGATAAGATCATATTGTATGACCTCCAATATTTTTTAAACTTTCTTAGCATTAATGTAGCCATCTCATTCATAATTGAGTCACTAGCATTTTTTGCTCACTTTAACAAAATTTGAATTTTTCATATATTAGGCAAATACAAATTTGCGGTTGGATATTTGCTACTGAACAATAATGTAGTAATCTCATAAAATGGCTTAAAAAATTTATCAATAACCTCAACCCTTTTCTATTCTTCCTTGGAAAGACTATATTTAAAATCAACATCAAGAAACTTATATTGAACATAAGCTTGTTGGTAGAGGAGAGCACTATTAAGCATTTGGTAAGTGGAATTCCAATGAGTAGGTACATCTTGGAGAAGCTTCTTTGAACACGACAACCCATAATTCTTAATGCATTCCACAAACTTTAATATTCGTCCTTCAGAATGTTTAATGTGCTTAACACCTTCTCTCACTTTTTCAATAGCTTCATCAGCTTTCTCCAAACCCGTCTTCACTATTAAATTCAAGATATGATTCCCACAACAAATATGAAAGAACTTTCTATCACAAACTAGTGAATACATTAAAGATAAATGACTCTTTAAATGATCTACCACACCTTTATTGCAACTAGCATTATCCAAAGTAAGAGTAAAAATTTTCTTTTCAATGCCTCACTCCTTAATGAACTCGATTCGTAAAGGACCCAAAATTGCACCATAATATGGAGGCGAAACATGACGAAAAGTTAACACTCTTTTTGAAGATTCCAATTCAAATCAACATAATGAGCGGCTAAACACATGTAGCTATTTGATGCCACAGAGGTCCTCATGTCTGAAGTCAGACAGACTCTACTAGGAATCATTGCAAGCTCACACTTTAAAAGTTCTTTTTCCTTATCATACAATTTCAAAATATCAGCCTTTGGAGTATTTCTCAAAATGGTTTTGACAGTTGGATTTAAGTACAAATGAATCTTTCTATTTTCTTGATGTTCAACAAAGCTAAAATGATAATTATACTTTAGAATAGCAACAGACACTTTCTCACGATAAACTACTTGATCAATAGATGCACAAACCTGATTTTGGCTATTATCCAAGTTCTCAGCCATATGACGTTTCATATTTGTAGTGCTAGAATCTGCTACAAATATTTCCTTACAAACTTGACATTGTATTTTTAACCTTTCATTGCCGCTAACATGAGGCAATCTCAGAAAAGTATCCCAAACAATTGAAGTGTTTCTTTTAGCTCATTTTCTTGGGACAAACGAACTAACTTCACAAGATTCCTCATTATCCTTCATCGAAATCTCTGTTAAAGAAACATAATTTTAAAAAGGGTACAAATTAGGAGTTTTACGAGGATATTTTTTTATATCCATGATCCATCTGCAGCGTTTTCTTCTTTTAATTTTTTTTAAAATTAGCAATAAGAGCAAACTAAAATTTTAAAAATACTATGAAAAAAAATAATACCTTCAGTTGGATGAATAATTGTAGAAAGTGTTGAGCTTGTAGATGCCCTTCTTACAGAGATTCACTAAATCACACCACTATTCACTAAATCTGCAAACCACATCACTAAAGTAGCTCGAGAAATCATTGTTTTTTCATCCCTATGAGGCTGCAAAGAGGAGAAATCATTGTTTTGTAAGAAACTGAGAGTCAATTTGGAGTCCAAAATTTTGACTGAGAAATTGAGAAATAGTCCACAAGTTGTCGGCAACTAGGCCTCTATATGGGTACCCATATTTTACCCATTTTGTCCATTAATTTTATGGGCCTTTAAAAAAATTTAGGTCCATATTTACCCACCTGAAATATGAGTGATCCAACTTATTATATATGGGCTAAATGGTCTGAGTTTTTTAATATGGTCAAAATTTTCCAACACTAAGATACACATATCTGATGAGAAGTTTGACCTACGACTCATAGTTTAAAGTGAATTAATAAACCTTAATGTCTATGGCATGGATTTCATTTCCAAACCTACTGTCCACTTCTTTGTTAAAGAATGTTTATTTCCACTTGTGGTTGCAGTGGGTAAAGCAACTATTAATAAGATGCGATCTAGTTGTGCGACTGTCAAGGTACTGGTCGATTTAAAAGTGTAATGCCCCGCAAAATCCTTTTCCAGTCTGAGTCTTAGAGCGTATTTGGTAAAGAGAAAATTCGAGTCAAAATGTTTCAGAAATATCCTCCTAAGTATGAAATACTTTGAATCGTGTGAGAATCTATTTGAGCATGAATTGAGATCATAGAGGTCCCCTAACTTATGGACGAGTTGAAAGTTTTCCTATCGTTCAAGTTTTAGTGACCGTCAAGATTTGGATCAACTTCAATCGATCATAACTCCTTCCATATATCGAATTAGAGGACCTACTATATATCAAATGAAATATCTTTCCAACGATACCAATTTCATCAAAAACAAATATTGGAGCAAAGATTTATGCCCATTTTACTCAAGCATGTATGGCTGGGAAACTGGTGACGACATTCGTGATAAGCTATCACGCCCGTGATGTCCTATCACCAATGTCGTCAGCCTTGGGAAGATTTCTGACCCTAGTGACAACATTTTATGATAAGCCGTCATGCCCGTAATGACCTATCACCAATGTCATCAGCCCTAGGCAGATTTCTGACCCTATTGACGACATTTTGTGATAAGCCGTCATGCCCGTAATGGCCTATCACCAATGTCGTCAGCCTTAACCAGAAACTCAATATTTCACCGTTTTTTACGACATTCGTGATGGCCTATCACGGATGTCGTCAAGAATATTTTTCCAGCAATTTAAGGGCATTTTTGCAAGGGTATTTTGGTCATTTCCCACTTTTTTGGAGCCTCTATAAATATGAGGAACCCTCATTCAAATCCTAATTTCTCCATTTTTCTTCCAATTCTCTAAAGAGAGAATATCTAGGGTTTCAATTCAAGAACCCTAATCTTTCAAAAATCATCCATAAATCTTCAAGATTTCTTCAAGAACTAAGTTCCTCATAGTGTGGGCTTTGAGAATCATTTATTACAAGTGCGGATAGAGTCTCAAGCATTAGAATTCATCTGACTTCAAAGGTTAAGATATGTAGATATTGATTCTTGGGTCCCTTTCATCCAAGAAACTCAAGAACCCTTTTTAAAAACTAAAAGATTTTTATGATTGTGAGTTGTTAATAAATTGTATGAGTTGAAATGGATGTTCAAGGTATTGTGGAGTTTTGATTTATGTTTGTCTACAAAATTTATGAGCTTTGACCCTAGTATGTGGAACTAATGTGATAGAACCTCTTGAAGTTCTTTTCTATGTGATCTATTCATGAATTTTGGGTGTAGAAATGGTTGAATAAGCGAAGCATGTCCCCCATAAGTTTGATAAAAACGTCCAAATAAATGAATTATTCCATGGTAGTAGGAAATTCCCAAATAAGTGTGAACCCGTGCATGCCTAGTGTTTGATAAAATGCCTTATTAAGTGAAATATGCCAAGATAGCATGAAATCCCCAATTAAGTTGTGACATGATAGTAAGAAGTTTCCCTAAGCTATGTGATATCCAAACACATGTCAAGACTGATATAGGTATGAAATAACTAAGTAAAACCTTTTTGAATTGAGTATGATCTAGTAGCATGTTTCACCTACATTATTATATGATTATGATTATGATTCCGAGATACTTAAAGTGACCCCTTGGCGACTATGATGATGAATAGACGTTTGTGATTCCTAATTACTTGAAGAGTTGTGTTAATGATTGGGAAGATGCTTTAATGATTATGATGATGCATGAATGATTATGATGATACATGAATGATTATGATGATGAATGAATAATTATGCTTTACTTTTACGCTATAGAGTCCTGGGGGTATTTATACCTAACAATAGAGTTGTTGTCTAGAGCCCGTGTTAGTTTCTTGATAAATCCAGTCGATCCATGATTCTCTAAACTCAGTGAACTATAGAACTCTGTATCCTCAGATAAGTCAAAACTTAATAAAGCTCAGTAATCTCAGTTATCTCTGTAATCTCTGTACCGCTAGTAATCTAGCCTCAGTCTTGTAATCATCTCAGATCTAATAGTATTCAAGTCTAATCTTAGAAGCAATTCGAGTAATCTATTCAAGCTTTGTATCGTCAGTCAGATACATGATTCGATACCTTTTTCGTCAGATACGAAACTAAGTAATCTCAACGTAACTCAGTCAGATCTTTTGAGAAACATGATCAGTAACAGACTCAGTTCAGTTGTGTTTAGTTGATAATTTAGTTCAGATTCTTTCAGTTAGGAGTAGAAGCTAGCATCGAGCGAGGGAATAGATGGCAGCTCTCCCATCAGTAAGGCCAAGTCGTTAGGAGCAATTCCTGAACTCCAGAATTGCGTAGTTAGTGCAGGATGCAGGAGTCTTCTCTCAGTAGAGGTTGTCACCATCAGAGAGGTTTGACTATCATATTGCCTTAGGCCGACTTCCTGCGAGGATCATCCCCTCAGAGAGGCTTGACCAGAGAGGTCTTTACCCATGGCACGGTATTGACACCCTTCCAGCTGAGGTCATAGGTTGGACACCACCTATGGTAGGTTGGGGCATGTCGGTTAAGTAACTACTTCCCACAGTTGTAGTTTTAGTATAACTCTTCAGAAATCAGGACTGTGTGGTACAGTCGTCTATCCCAGTATAGAACTTAGATAGTTCCATTGGTTCATGGACAATCCCATCAGATAGGCATGGTCTCATATGTAGATGCTTATTATTATTACTAGAGATCTCCCATCAGAGAGGCTTAATCTCAGTCTCAGATTCAGTTGAGTATTCTCGTGATTATATCTAGAGATCTCCCATCAAAGAGATTTGATCTCAGTCTTTGACCATGTTGAGTATTCTTATTATTATATCTAGAGATCTCCCGTCAGATAGGCTTGATCTCCATCTCAGATTCTTTATTCTATTGAGTATTATTGTTGTCAGATTCGAACATGATCATACTTCTTATCATTTATAATCACTTCCAGAATAATCTATTAGAAAAGTTGATCTCTAATTCTATCAGTTGAAAGCAGTAAACTCAAAATTTAGTCCTTGATGTAAGTACATCCAGATCCTCAGTTATCAGTATCAGATGAGTCAGTAATTCAGTAGCTCAGTGTTAGTAGTGAGTTTAGTCTGCAGTAAAGTGGTATCTGAGTTTCAGTATCTAGAGTTGTGATAATTGTGTTCATAGTCTGTACATTCATGTATGTGTTCTCATGCGGCATCTTCATGATTATTCATTTTAGATATTGTGCATGCATGAGCCCTTGCATTAGCCTACCCCGTCTACATACTTAGTACATTTCTATACTGACGCATTTGCGCTATGGTGTTTTGTTTAACACCATAGGTTCAGAGGCACAGGATCCAGAGTATCCTCAGCAGTTTAGTCCCAGTCAGCAGCAGTAGTAATGAGTCCTCTTCTTTCAAGGACAAATCTCAGTTTACTATTATTTCTTTAGACTTTATTTATGTTCAGTTGATGGAGTTAGTTGGGGACTTGTCCCATCAACTCCATAGTTCAGACAGTTTAGAGGCTTTTCAGACGGATGTTGTTGATGTGTATTATGAGTATTCATAGATGTGTTGAACCTTATGGCTAGTTTTTGCATTTATTTTAGATATTATGCAGTATACAGGTACAGATATTAGTAAAGGATTATCTTGTGGTCCTTTGGGGTCCTAAGCACCGTGTGACATCTCGGGATGGGATTTAGGGGCATTACAAACTTGGAATCAGAGACTAAGGTTCAAGAGTGTCCTAGGGAGTCTAAAATCCGCATCTAGTAGAGTCTTGTGCATGGGTGTGTAGCGCGCCACATTTATGTACAAGAGGCTACAGGATGTTCTTAGGAGCAGTTCCTCTTCTTTCAATGATCATTTTGTGCGAGTGAGCATGAACTCAAGTTAATCCTTAGTCTAATCTACTTCTTTCTTCCAATTACAGAGTTTGCCTCTTTGCAGAAATTTTGTTCGTAGGGTCGATGACCATCCCCTCAGCCAGTAGATCCTGAGAATGAGAGTGTGTCACATACAGAGTTTCGGGCCGCTTTCTAGGTGCTAGCCCAAGCTGTGACTAATGTTCATGGCAATTGTCAGGCTACAGTCCTACCTCAGCAAGATGGGAATTCTTTCGCAGCCAGGATTAGAAGTTTCATGAAAATAAACCCGCCCGAATTTGTTGGGTCAGTAGTAGGTGAGGACCCGCAGTTATTTCTAGAGGAGGTGAAGAAGATCACCCAGATTATGCATATTTTTTAGGAGGACAGTGTTGAGTTAACATCTTATAGGTTGAAAGATATTGCTCATGATTGGGTAGTGATATGGGAGAAAAGTAGAGGGGAGAATGCAGTTCCCGTGACTTGGCTAGAGTTTCAGAGTGCCTTTCTAGATAGGTTTTTTCCGCTAGAGATGAGAGAGGCTAAGGTAGAAGAGTTCATGAACCTAAGTCAAGGTTCCATGACCGTGAAAGAGTATTGTCTTAAGTTTAACCAATTAGCTAAGTATGCTCCCGACTTGGTACCTGACCCTAAAGCGAGTATGAGTAAGTTTTTGTCTGGGGTGTCGAGTAATGTATTGAAAGAGTGTAGAGCTGCCATGCTCAATAGAGATATGGATCTTTCTAGGCTAATGTTGTATGCATATCAAATTGAGGCAGATAAAATAAATAAGAGAGAGTGTAAATAAGAGAGCCAAGATAGGTAGTCGTGGTTTCCCGCAGGAAGGGTCTCAAGGTGGTAGTAGTTCTCAGTATGGTCGGAGAATTTTAGTTCCAGCTCCATCTTCAGCTAGTGTACTCGCACCTGTCTTTGGGGGTGTCAGATCTGAGGGAGCACCAAGCTCCAAAGCCCAGAGTAGTGCTAGTGGTGTTCAAACCCTTCTGTGTTGTGGAGAGTGTGGAAGGAGACACCAAGGTGTGTGTAAAGACAATAGTGATGTGTGTTTAGGTTTTGGTGATCCAGGCCATAGAATGCGAGAATGTAGAGTGCTGACTCAAAGGGGTAGACTTCATGCATTTTAGGCTCGCCTTGATCGGGAAGGATTCCCTGAAATAGACCCAGGTATGTTATGAGCCCTTCATATTTATGACATGCATTGTTAGATCCTTTGCTCCCATTTTGATATTATATGTTAGCATGAGTCATGCATAAGTTTCAAAACTTGATCGGTCAATTATGACCCAGTCTGTAGGTGCCCCGCGCACTGCTCCAGTATTTCAGCGAAGTGTGTTTAGAGTGACATAGAGTCCCAACGGGGAGATATCCCATAGTATTATGATATTTCATGTCGTTAGATTCATCCCGATGCATGTTCAGATTTTCTTTATGGAGTTAGCATCAGTTGTCATTGCATTGTCGATCGTACTTTTAAAAGTCAGCTTAGTTGGACATTCATGCATATGATATGCGCATTTAGTAGAAAGAGTTCATCTTGTCGGTGTGCGTTCATTCCTGTATTCATGAGATCATCCCATTTATGAGCCCATGCATCAGATATGCATGTGTATTATGAGAATTCAGCTATAAGTATCATCAGTCGAGTATTCCATGCATCAGATATGCATGCCCAGTGTGAGAACTCTATATGTCAGTCATTCCAGTTGTGTAGTCCTAATCTAAGATGTTTCCATTTCTTGAGTAAGTTCTGTTGATCCATATTCTCAGTCAATCAAGTGACATTCGAGGATGAATGTTCTCAAGGGGGAGATAATGTAATGCCCCGTAAAATCCTTTTCCAGTCTGAGCCTTAGAGCGTATTTGGTAAAGAAAAAATCCGAGTCAAAATGTTTTAGAAATATCCTCCCAAGTATGAAATACTTTGAATCGTGTGGAATCTATTTGAGCATGAATTAAGATCATAGAGGTCCCCTAACTTATGGACGAGTTGAAAGCTTTCCTATCGTTCAAGTTTTAGTGACCGTCAAGATTTGGGTCAACTTCAATAGATAATAACTCCTTGAATATATCTAATTATAGGACCTACTATATATCAAATAGAATCTCTTTGAATTATCTTTCCAACGATACCAATTTTGGAAAAAACCGATATCGGAGCAAAGAGTTATGCCCATTTTACTCCAGCATGTCGAGCTGGGAAACTGGTGACACATTCGTGATAAGTTATCACGCCCGTGATGGCCTATCACCAATGTAGTCAGACCTGGGAAGATTTCAGACCCTAGTGACGACATTTTGTGATAATCTATCATGCCCGTGACGGCCTATCACCAATGTCGTCAGCCTTAACCAGAAACTCAATATTTCACCTTGTTTTTTACGACATTCGTGATGGCTTATCACTAACTTGACGGCCTATCACGGATGTCATCAAGAATATTTTTTCAATAATTTAAGGGCATTTTTGCAAGGGTATTTTGGTCATTTCCCACTTTTTTGGAGCCTCTATAAATATGAGGAATCCTCATTCAAACCTTAATTTCTCCATTTCTCTTCCAATTCTCTAAAGAGAGAATATCTAGGGTTTCAATTCAAGAACCCTAATATCCCAAAAATCATCCATAAATCTTCAATATTTCTTCAAGAATTAAGTTCCTCATAGTGTGGGCTTCGAGAATCATTTATTACAAGTGCGGATAGAGTCTCAAGCATTAGAATTCATCCGACTTCAATGGTTAAGGTATGGAGATATTGATTCTTGGGTCCCTTTCATCCAAGAAGCTCAAGAACCCTTTTTAAAAACTAAAACATTTTTATGTTTGTGAGTTGTTAATGATTTTTATGAGTTGAGATGGATGTTCAAGGTGTTGTGGAATTTTGATTTATGTTTGTCCACAAAATTTATGAGCTTTGACCCTAATATGTGGATCTAATGTGATAGAACCTCTTGAAGTTCTTTTCTATGTGATGTGTTCATGACTTTTGCGTGTAGAAATGGTTGAATAAGCGAAGCATGTCCCCTATAGGTTTGATAAAAATGCCAAAATGAATGAATTATTCCATGGTAGAAGAAAATTCCCAAATAAGTGTGAACCCATGCATGCCTAGTGTTTGATAAAATGCCTTAGTAAGTGAAATATGCCAAGATAGCATGAAATCCCCAATTAAGTTGTGACATGATAGTAAGAAGTTTCCCCAAGCTATGTGATATCCAAACACATGTCAAAACTGATATAGGTATGAAATAGATTAGGTAAAACCTTGTTGAATAGAGTACGATCTAGTAGCATGTTTCTCCTATATTATTATATGATTAGGATTCCGAGATGCTTAAAGTGACCCCTTGGCGACTATGATAATGAATAGACGTTTGTGATTCCTAATTACTTGAAGAGTTGTGTTAATGATTGGGAATATTCTTTAATGATTATGATGATGCATGAATGATTATGATGATACATGAATAATTGTGATGATGAATGAATGATTATGCTTTACTTTTACGCTATCGAGTCCTGGGGGTATTTATACCCGACAATAGAGTTGTTGTCTAGAGACCATGTCAGCTTCTCAATAACTCCAGTCGAGCCATGATTCTATAAACTCAGTGAGCTATAGAACTCTGTATCCTCAGATAAGTCAGAACTTAAGAAAGCTCAGTAATCTCAGTTATCTCGGTCATCTCTGTACCGCTAGTAATATAGCCTCAGTCCTGTAATCAGCTCAGATCTAATAGTATTCAAGTCTAATCTCAGAAGCAATTCGAGTAATCTATTCAAGCTCTGTATCATTAGTCAGATACCATGATTCGATACCTTTTCCATCAGATACAGAACTAAGTAATCTCAGCGTAACTCAATCAGATCTTTTGAGAAACATGATTAGTAACAGACTCAGTTCAGTTATGTTCAGTTGAGAATTCAGTTCAGAGTCTTTCAGTTGGGAGTAAAAGCTAGCACCGAGCGAGGGAAGGGATGGCGTCTCTCCCGTCATAGAGGCTGAGTCATTAGGAGAATTCCCTAAACTCCAAAACTACATAGCCAGCTGCGTATCCAGCGCAAGATGCAGGAGTCTCCCATCAGTAGAGGCTGTCACCGTCAGAGAGGTTTGACTATCATATTGTTTTAGGCTGACTCTCTACGAGGGTCATCCCGTCAGAGAGGCTTGACCAGAGAGGTCTTTACCCGTGACACGGTATTGACACCCTTCCAGCTGTGGTCACAGGTTGGACTCCACCTGTGGTAGGTTGGGGCATGTCGGTTAAGTAACTACTTCCCACAGTTGCAGTTTTAGTATAACTCTTTAGAAATTAGGACTGTTTTGTACAGTCATCTATCCCAGTAAGGAACTTAAATAGTTCTATTGGTTCATGGACAATCCAATCAGATAGGCCTGGTCTTATATGTAGATGCTTATTATCATTACTAGAGATCTCCCGTCAGAGAGGCTTAATCTCAGTATCAAATTCAGTTGAGTATTCTCGTGATTATATCTAGAGATTTCCTGTCAGAAAGGCTTGATCTCAGTCTTAGACCATGTTGAGTATTCTTATTATTATATCTAAAGATATCCCATCAAATAGGCTTGATCTCCATCTCAGATTCTTTATTCTATTAAGTATTCTTGTTGTCAGATTTGGACATGATTATACTTCTTATCATTCATAATCACTTCTAGAATAATCTGTTAGAAAAGTTGATCTCTAATTCTGTCAGTTGAAAGCAGTAAGCTCAGAATTTAGTCCTTGATGTAAGTACATCCAGATCCTCAGTTATCAGTATCAGATGAGTCAGTAATTCAGTAGCTCAGTGTTAGTAGTGAGTTCAGTCTGCAGTAAAGTGGTATCTGAGTTTCAGTATCTAGAGTTGTGATAATTGTGTTCATAGTCTGTACATTCATGTATGTGGTCTCATGCGGCATCTTCATGATTATTCAGTTTAGATATTGTGCATGCATGAGCCTTTGTATTAGCCTACCCCGTCTACATACTCAGTACATTTCTGTACTGACGCATTTGTACTATGGTGTTTTGTTTGACACCATAGGTTCAGAGGCACAGGATCCAGAGTATCCTCAGCAGTTTAGTCCTAGTAAGCAGCAGTAGTAGTGAGTCCTTTTCTTTCTAGGATGAATCTCAGTTTACTATTATTTCTTCAGACTTTATTTATTTTCAGTTGATGGAGTTAGTTGGGGACTTGTTCCATCAACTCCACAGTTCAGATAGTTTAGAGGCTTTTCAGACGGATGTTGTTGATGTGTATTATGAGTATTCATAGATGTGTTGAACCTTATGGCTAGTTTTTGCATTTATTTTAGATATTATGCAGTATACAGGTACAGGTATTAGTAAAGGGTTAGCTTGTGGTCCTTCGGGGTCATAAGCACCGTGTGACATCTCGGGATGGTATTTTGGGGCGTTATAAAAAGGGACTTTCCCTAAGGTGGTGCAGATGAATATTGAAAATAATAAGACTGGAGAAGTGAGAACCACTATGGTGAATATTAGATATGAATATGTCCCTAAGTATTGTTGTGAATGCAAAATGCAAGGAAATAATAAGGATACTTGCAAATTTCTAAAACATTCAAGGAGTAAGGAAGAGAAAAGTTCATATCATATTAACAACAATAGTCAAAACAACCAGATCATGAAGAATACTCAATCAAAATAGATCCTAAGACTATAATCTACAAGGTCCAAAGTTCTTTTAAGTAGGAGAGTGGTAGGGG
Organism: Capsicum pubescens; assembly: GCA_030864215.1. Classification (NCBI taxonomy): domain Eukaryota; kingdom Viridiplantae; phylum Streptophyta; class Magnoliopsida; order Solanales; family Solanaceae; genus Capsicum; species Capsicum pubescens. The sequence goes on along the minus strand of CM061544.1, from coordinate 103,743,607 downwards.
ATCTGAGAAATTGGAATATGGTTAGGGACAGGTGAAACACCCTGGTTTCTGGACCTCAGAAAATTTCTTGGAATTCTGTACACTGGACGCAATACGACTCATGGGTACGAGTCATATGCTGGGGTACGAATGGAATGGTCCAGTTGTATGTTGGCTAGTGTTGGCTGGTGTAATGGATTTTAATTACTGGAATGAGTATAACTTGGTGGTATGAGTCATATTATTGGATACAGATCGTTTGGGTTGGGTTTTTCCTTTTTTTAACCTTAGACTTGGTAAATTATGTTGGGCCTGAGTACAAGTGACTCAACATGAGTCGTAAGTTAGGGTACGAATCATACAAGTGACTCATATGGTGGACAGTGTCTAAATTTTTCTTGGATCTATTCTGCCAGGGGTACGGGTTGAGAGTACGAATCGTATGTTGTGGATACGACTTGGTTTGGATGAGTCCTACACTGGACAGTGTTGGGTCCAAGGGTTTAGGCTTATGATGCGAGTGGTGGGTACCACTCATATCGAAGGGTGCGACCAGTGAGGGGGAGTCGTACCCCTGTGATGGGATTTTGGTCCAGTTAAGTGAAGGTAATCTGGACATTTTTCCACTTAACATAATAAGGCCCCATAAATTTTAACTCTCTTAAAAGGTTATTTACCCTACTATTCTATTCATTAACACTTAGAAACTCTTCTTGAACACTCCATAATTCTCTCAAGAGCTTTTGGGGCAAGGAAGTTAGGGTTTCAACTAGAGGAATAATTTGGGGATCTTGTTGGTGATTTCTTTCCATCTAGTTTGTCAATTCAGGAATGTTCTCTTCCCTCATTGTTGTTCCAACTAAATGCATGGTTTTTACGAATAGGTTTCATGGTTTCATCATTGTATGATTTTGGTTTTCAATTGTCATTTGGAGGTCTTGGTCATAAATGATTGGTTATGGTTTTCTCATGATTTAATTATGCTTTTATATGTATTAATGGTGTTTTTGGATACTTGGTTGCATGGGAAAGGTTTAATGGTAATTGGAATTGGTTTTGGTTATGGTATTCCCCTAAGGTGTTTTACAAAATACTTATGAGAATGCTTTCATTGCACTAATGTATTTTAATGGAACTCTTTCTTGTTTTAACTTGGTAAAGGAACTTAAATAGTTTAAAGGTTTTTGAAAGGTTAAAGGCTAAATAGTAATACTTGTGGGATACATAGGAATACCCCAAGTGGTTTAATATGGTAAATGGAAGGGTACATGGGAATCCCTTAATCCATACATTGTTGGCTTTGGACAATACTTGGAAGTTATAGTCGGTATGATGATACCGCTACTAAAGGCCTTTGTTAATAAATGGATAGTGGTTTGGTTGGTTGAAAATGGTTTTAATTGGTCTTAAAGGGGGAGGTGTAGCAAAGCCGTAGAAGGTAGAGGTCCCAGGGGGACCAAACCTTAAAACTCATATTTGCTGAAGTGAGGTTTGGTCTTAATGACCATGTGCATGATGTCACACTCTATATTGGGGGATGTACTAGTCATCCTAGGTTATTTTATCCGATCATGCGGCTTCACGCATTGGGGCCCTTTCAGCAGAGGGAGCTGAACCCATATGGCCTGTGGGTGGTTTAGGATGGCAAAGCTACACATCCCAGGTAAAGGTTTTTAAAGTGCATGCTAAACCCGGTTCCGTTTCTCGACATGTTTATATATGTATATGTATGGATGTATGCATTATTGATGGTTTTACTTGGCTTTTATCAAATTGCATTATCTAATCCTTATCCTGAGTTCATGCTAGAGATAACTCTCTAACCCATCTTCGGGCGGATATATACCCATGCTATGCAGGAACCGGCCATTCTACTCCTCCTGTTTAGCATTCAGACTTTGGTATCAATATTTGGCTTGAAGTGGTAAACTTCTATCTTTTCTTAAAGGCTCCATTTCATGATATGGATATTCCTATACACATTAATTTTATTTTAGATATTGGTTTTGGCTATGGTTGGGGGCATGTCCCAACCGGATATTCTTACTCTTTTGGTTAGAGGCCTTGTGGTACTACTATGAATTGGTATGGGCGGTATCGGTATGGGTGTCAGCTTTAGTAATGGCATTGGTATTTGGGATCACACCCTTGGACGATATTGTTTGTTGTTCTATCATATTTTATTTTGGAATTAATTATATTACATCTCGTCACTCATTCGGTTATGGCCTGGTTTAGGGCCCTTGGTTTTGGTATGGTTGGTATGGGATGGTTGGACACGGTCGGGTCGGTCACGGTCGTGATCCTATCCCAGAGTCTTCATATAATCTATTATGTTATCTTGTTAAATATTCAGAATTCAACCAACTCAAGGTATGCGTAAGTTGGTTAGGTTGGGTAACAAGGGGAGATCTCCGGTCTTTGTTGGACTTGGGATTCCCATTACGACAAGGCCTTGGTTCGAGTTGCGTCAACAGGAGAAGAAATTCAAAGAGTGACAATCAATCTCTTCCAATTACTAATCAATTTCAAGCTTTAGTTAGTGAAGACAAGATGCAAGCCGAATGTAGCACTAAAGGCAACACCTATGCTATAATGAGTAGAGAAGATAATATACAAGAAAAATGTAGCAATCAAGGAAACACCACAACTATAATGACTAGTCAACATACTAACCAGGGAGATAGAGACAAGGGTGAAGAAGAATCAACAAAAGAATGCGTCTCCAAGGATTTTTCTCCTAGATTGCAGAAGAAAATTTCATCATCACTGCAGAGAAGTCCTGACAAAGGAAATAAAGTTGCAGTAATGAGTAATGCACCTGATATGCAATAAAACGGCAAGTTAGAGTAGGTAAAAGTTGAAACAAATGTTAACATAAGTTCTAGAGAGGAAAGAGAGAAGCTACAAAATGCAAAAGAGGAGTAAAAGGTGCTCCTGAGGAGTTTCTAAGTGCTGATCTATAGGGAATAGATGATGATACTTTCATCAATCAAGTAGTTAATGGATATTCAAACCACCGAGATGAAGATACCAACATTGTTCGTGATTGCTCAATTGATGATGGAAATTTTCATATGAATCCTCAGGTAGAATCTCAAGATGATAGGTTAGCATTGATTGAGATACCTATGGATATGTAGATAGATGAATAACAAATGGTAAGGATAGAATCTCCTACCAAAATCTTGCATGAGATTGTATCTCATAACTCTAGAGATAACAATGGTGGAGAAATTGCATATCAAGAATAGATTGCGAAGGGTATTACAGAATCAGAGATGTCAGATGACTTACTGGAGAATATATTGATTGAAGTAGACCTATCACCAAGGATTCTGAAATCTACAAAAAAAGGAAAGAAATTAGGCAATGGGTAGCACAGTCAGCCAATCAGATTTCAACCAAAGAGACTTAAATCAACCCCCAAAAGATATCAATGAAGGTTTTTATATGAAATATAAGATCAGTGAAATCTCAACAAGCTTTTCAAAGGGTGCTAATGCTTTACAAGTTCCATAATTTTTCATCCATTATCTTAATGGAACCATTTTAGAATTCTAGCTACATCAATAAATATAGGAGGAGATTCAAGATGCCAAGTGCTATAACTAATTATAATGGCAAGATTTGGTGTTTTACAAATAATGATGTAGATACAATAATTATTAAAGACACAGACCAATAACTAACTATGTAGTTAAAGCATCACAGTCACACAAACAACTTATATGTTACATTGGTGTATGCTAAACGCACTTCTGATCAAAGATTGATCCTTTGGGAGGATTTATATCAATTGGCAGCAGAATAGATAATACATGGTTGGTTGGGGGTGATTTCAATATGGCACTTAATTCAGAAGAAAAGATTGGTGGTTTACCAGTTAATGATGCTGATTGTCAAGATTTTGGGAGTTGTATATCATCTTGTGAATTAACAGAAGTACAACTTAAGGAAAGTCCATTAAGCTGGTGGAATGGTAGGGATGGTAATGATTCCATTTTTGAAAGATTAGATAGAATTCTAATTAATCAACGTATGCACGATTGGTTTAATCATACTGAGGTTAAAGATCTACCAAGAACAGGATCTAATCATGACCCTATGTTGTTGATGTGTGAAGATAAAGTGGCCATTCATAGGAAACCTTTAAGGTTTCTCAAATTCTAGATGGAGAATAATTGCTTCAAGGAGATTGCTAGACAGAATTGGACTCCAAATGCCTCTTAGAATCCATTTTTAGATTTAAAAGAGAATATCAAGAAAGTTAAATCAGCACTAAGAAAATGGAGTAGAGGTACTTACGGTGACATTTTCAAGTAACTTATCATTAGAGAAGACATTGTGAAGATTAAAGAAAAGTTGTTTGATGATGTTCCCACAGCTAAAAATAGAGATGTACTGCAAAGAGCTCAAGCTGAATATAGAAGATATCTATACTTTGAAGAGATATTCTGGCAACAAAAAATAGGATATGACTGGTTTGAGAATGGTGGAAGAAATACTAAGTTCTTCCACAGTATTATGAAAGGGAGGAGAAAAATACTACATTTGCAAATGATCCAGAAAAATAAGGGAAATTGGTTAGAGAGTGAACAAGTTATAGTAGAAGAAGTGGTTAATGTTTATCAGAATTAGTTCTCCCAAGAAAGAGATACCACATCTTTCTTACTTCTAAGACACATTTCAAAATTTATTTGGGATAAAGTGCAGGGATTTGTAGACAAACTTATTTAAATTAAGCTAACAGGGATATTTTTGAATTGAATGGGGACAGTGCTAGTGGTCCAGATGGTCTAACAGGAAGATTCTATTAAAGTTTCTGGGATATTGTGGGGAATAACATTCTCGGGATGGTACATGATTTTTTAGTGTAATACTCTTCCTAAATCCATTACTCATACTAATTTGGTTCTTCTACCTAAGAAAGACCAGGTACAAGCTTTTATAGATTTGAGACCTATTAGTTTGAGAAACTTCATTAACAAGATAATCTCCAGGATTGTTCATGACAGGATATAAGTCATTCTACCCAGATTGATCTCTTACAATCAGTCAGGCTTTGTGAAGGGTAGAAGCGTCATTGAGAATGTGATATTAACTCAAGAGATACTCACAAATATTAGGAAGAGGGGTAAACCTTCCAATGTTGTCATAAAGATGGATATGTCCAAAGCTTATGACAAAGTATCGTGGTTTTTTGATGAAATTCTAAAGAAAATGCATTTTTTAGAAGTATTTATTGGTATTATTTGGAGGCTAATTTTAAATAACTGATATTCTATCTTGGTTAATAGTCAATCATAGTTTCTTTAATTATACTAGAGGAGTGAAGCAAAGGTATCCTTTGTCCCCTACTTTATTTATTCTATCAGCAGAGGTTTTAAGAAAGGCCTTAGATTCCTTATTTGAAGATACTCAATTTGTAGGGTATGGTTTACCCAAGTGGAGTGCTAATTTGAATCATATTGCTTATGCAAATTACACTATTATATTTTCTTCAACTAATAAGTATTCTTTGGAGAAAATTATATCAATTTTGCAGGAGTATGAGGTTCAATTAGGGAAGTATGTTAACAAGGATAAGAGTTCTTATTATCTACCTCAAAATGCAACATCTGATGTGAGACAATTGGTGGAAGAGTGAATAGTTTTTACAGGAGGTCACTTTCATTTGATATACCTAGGGTTTCCGATAACCTATGATGGCAAAAGAAAAGAACATTATGTTGATCTTATCAAAAGGGTTAAGACAAAGTTACAAACCTGGAAAGGGAATCTATTATCATATGCAGGCAAAGAGGTGTTGATCATAAGTGTTTTACAATGTGTTCCTATATATGTACTTTTGGCCATGATTTCTCCTAAGTATGTTATCAAGGAATTGCATAGAATGTTTGCTGAATTCCTTTGGGGTAACAAAGTCACTGGCAGGAGAAAACATTGGGCTTCTTGAGATAAAGTTTGATTGCCCAAATAGGAAGGAGGACAGGGGTTTAAAATCTTTGTTTGATATCTCACAAGTTATGTATGCTAAAATATGGTGGAGATTTAGAATATAAAACACTTTATGGACTACCTTTTTATGGAACAAGTATTGTAAGAAATAATAACCTTCATTGGTTTAGTGGAGGGGGGAGGTTCTCAATAGTCGAAACATATCCTACACAATAGAGACTGTATCGAACAACACTTATGGTGGGAACCTAAGGGAGGTTCAATAACTATTTGGTATGATAATTTGACAATGTTTGGTCCACTTTATAATCAGCAACCAGAGGTAATTTCTTGTCATCCTTTGACAGGAAATGGAGTGTTTATGAATGAAGTGGGGTGGGACTATGAGGAAATGCAAAATCAGTTACCTGACCACATTATGGGTCATGTTAGAAATCATATAGAACATGTCAGGAAATCTGAGATGGGGATAAACCTTGGTAGACTAAGACAAATTTTGAAAAAAATTCAGTAAAGAGTGCATGGGAAATCTTGAGAAAAAAGGATAAAGTTTAAGATTTTTTAAGAAGATCTGGGTGAAAGTACTTTCTTTTAAAATTATATTCTTTGGGTGGAGAGTATGGACTAACAGGTCCTTATTGTAGCAAATTTGGCTCACTAGACCCCCATCATTTCTCAACTTTGTTCTTGTTGTACAGTACCAACCAGAGAGACCATGGAACATCTTTTTCTAAAAGGTGAAATAGCTACTAATGTGTGGAATTATGTTTCAAATATAGCCGGTATCATTGGTCCTCAGATTCAAGTAAAATAGACCATGCAAAAGTGGTGGGATGCACATGGAAATGCTAGACATAAGGTGATTTTTCAAGTTATTCCTAATATTGTTTTATGGTTTATATGGAAGAGGTGAAACACATTATTACATGGGGGAGTGTATTCTATAGGTATAGTGTTGCATGATATTAACAGTACTCTTCAAAAATTTATTAAATTAAAATTTCAATATACTGAGATTCCTAGAATTGGCCTATATTACAGCTCTGCTTGATGGTTATAGGCCAAGTTTTCAATGTAAATATGTGAAATGGTTACCACCACCAGCTGGTTGGTGGAAATATAACACATTTGGGGTCTCAAGAGGTAATCTAGGTGCTAGCTCTGTAGGTTTTTGTGTAAGAAATAGTGATGGCTGATTTAATGGGTGCAAAGGGTTTGAAGATTGTTCTTCAACCAACCTGGTGGTAGAGGCTTTGGCTGTTAGAGAAGGTTTACAGTATTGCTTGGAAAATGATTTCCTTAATATCATTATTGAATCTGATTCTTTGGCTTTGGTGCACATATTAATGGAGTTTAGGAAGTCCCTTGGAGTGTGACAGTAGAGGTCATGTCCACTAAAAGACTTATGAAGACTATGTCAGTAGAAGTACAACACTCCTTGAGGGAGGGAAATACTCTTGCTGACTATTTTTCTAACTTGGTTTTTTATTTTGCAGGTACAATTGAATACAAGAATTTCCAAGAAGTTCCAATTAAAGGAAAAAGGATTATCAATCTTGATAAGTTAAGTTTACCAAACATGAGAATTAGACACTCTATTACAAATTTGACATCTTAGACAGTCATAGTTTTTGGTACACTTTTATGATATAAATACTAATGTTGAGTTTAAAAGATTGAACCTATTAATGTACTTTGTGAAGTCTTAATTAATTTCAGTTGTTACTATACCATGCACCTAGTTAGAGCTTTGAGGTATTACATATGGTATGAAACCAAGACTTACAAGTCAATAGTAGGAGATTTTGTAATATTTCGTATAGTATTTATACACTTATGTCATAGATCTTACTAATTCACTCTAGTTTTGAGGATCTTTACTTAAATGGCGGCATTAACCTATGTGGGTTTAATCCATTATAGAAAAGAGTGTAAAGACTTAGGGTGTTAGTACAGATTTGCAGAGTTTCAGTCGTACCTCTATTTTCCACTTGAAGATTTTAGCTTGGTACTTTGACTAGCATGAGTATATGAATTCCAATATCTTGAAGCACCTTGATAAGCCATCATTTGACGACTTTCTAGCACCTTTTAAGCCTAAATTATCATGTTTTTTCTATTAATTTATGTTGATTTGATATTTATCTCATAGTTAATGCTCATTTGTGTAGGAAAAGTTAAAAAGAGAAGATGAGCAAGTCTTTCAAGTCAAAAAGAGGTCAAATGTGAAAGTAAAGGGACACCTGTTCTCCATCTACTTTCCACCTACTCTCCATCTTCTCTCCATCTGCTTAAGCAAATCAAGAGCAAGGTGGCATTTTTGTAATATTTGGTAAATGTGGATTGGGGCTTAATTAGGGGATTTTAGCTCATTTTCACCATCTTATCTAGACACTATCCATCCTTAGTTTAGTTCAGGGTTTGTAATCTGTTGGAGCTTTGATCTTAAATTTGTACTAATTTAAAGCAAGAATTAATTAGAGGAACTCCAAAGTATAGATTTGGCTTCTTCCATTAAAGATTCATTCGAGTTTGAAGTATGGTTTGTCCTATATTTAATTTATTTGATGAATAACTTTGATGGAAGTTTTGGTTTATTTGTATTTATTATGTCTATGATTTTCTAAATCTACCTCTTGCGGTTATGTTTGAGTAGGATGCAAGTGTGTAGGTTGTGATGTATTTGTATAGATTTTAGTTTGTTGATGATGGGTTCTAGTATTACTTGGTTAAATTGATTGGGATTTTTGGGTGAAAGCCCCAAACACTCAAATGGGTTTGATGGGTGAAAATTCCAAACTCTTGAAAGCTCAAACCATCCTTGAAAGAGGGGTTTGGGTGAACTTTTTGAACCCATATCATCCTTGAAAGAGGGATGTGGGAACTAAAGCAATAGTAGACAATTCATGGGTGTAGTTTGCTAATTTTCACTATCTTAAACATAAAGGTGATTTTGAGGTTGACTATACCTTGGGCATCATCCTAGAAATAGGGATACCCAATTGAGGTTTTGGGTGAAATTATTGGCAACACCCATAAGGTATTCGAAAGAATTCATGGGTGATATTTTTGATGTTTTGTTGAAAAGCTAACATCGAAACCCTCTAACCTAGCCTATCCGCTCATGCATTAACTTGAATTGGATACTACTTTCATGTATCCACACATACTAATTTTCCCCTAGGAAAGCATAACCCCAAGATCCATTCATTATTGATTACCCTCTATTTTATTCTTAGTATCGAATTAATCCCTTAGAAGCCCAAGAATTGCGCTCACATTCAAAAAGATTGAAAATCCCCCAAACTATTTTGTACCATAGGTTTGAACTTATCTAGTAGCAATCATTTCGAAGTTACTCAATTTCCACTCACATTGTTCCTCGTGGATTCGACCTTGACTCCTATTTAGATAAATATATTGACCACGATCGCCTCGTACTAAATTGACGTGTAAGTTGAGCGTTATCACACCTCCATCCAACCTCAATATTGTTAAAAATTAGATAATTTTTTGAGGATTTAAATGTCAATGGTGGTATCAATCTTCTTTAGGAATTCAACCGGTTGAAATTTAAATCTGAGAAAAGGAATATAATTTATCGTAACCATAATACCTAAAAGCTGTGTTCAAAAGTTAATTTTGGTGACGAGGTTGAACAGGTTCGGTGAACAACTCTGATTCATTTGATTATTGGAATTCTTAGTTGAAGATGAAACACTTTGTAGTTGCTGGAAATCCTTTTCGCAGTTTTGATTCATCGTCTCCTGCGCGAATTCGAGTTTTAAGCTTGGATGTGTTTCTCCGGCAATGGAGTTTTGAGCTTGGATGTGTCCTTCTGTTAGAGTTATCTGCAGATATTTTTTACTTTCCTAATTATTTAATTAGGTTCACTTAGTTCTTCTTTCTATTGCATTGTTTCTGTTTTATCTTGGACTTTTGGCACTTTGGGCTACTTGTGTGTACAATTGTTTTGATCAATAAAGTGGCCCATTAGGATAACTTACATATGTATCACATATATTCAAATTCTAAATTGCAAATCAAATATCGTAATAACTTTATACATGAATAACTTATCTTTCAAACAACTATCAAACACGATACTCCCTCCGTTTCAAAAAAAATGACCTACTTTTCTTTTTAGTCCGTTTCAAAAAGAATGACTTCTTTTCTTTTTGAGAAATACCCAATTACCCCCCTAAACTATACCCAAAAAGGATATGATACAACTCAACTTAAAGGGGGTCCTATTACCACCACCACCACCCCTCCGAACTAATTAAAAGTGTAATTTTGACACCCTTAGTGCCTACGTGGAACATACGTGGCACACACGTGTGCCTACGTTGACACTTCAGTGTGTTGTGCCACGTATGTACTAAGGGTGTCAAAATTATACTTCTTATTAGTTCAGGGGGGTAATAAAAACCCCTTTAAGTTGAGGTGTGTCATAGCCTTTTTGGGTATAGTTCATGGGAGTAATTGGGTATTATCTCTTCCTTTTTTGGCAATACTTTTATTTCAACTTTCCACATGGCATGTTTAGGACCACAAGATTAAAGGAAATTTTGGTACATTTGACACAACTTTAATTTAAGGCCACAAGATTCAAAAGTTTTTTTTATTTTCTTAAACTTTCTGTAAAGTCAAAGTAGATCATTCTTTTTGAAACGGAGAGAGTATTACTTATGCAAATTAATATTTACATAACTCACCTCTATACTAGCTACCAAATAATGCCATGGATAATTTTTTGTAAAATTTACGTAAATCTCGATAAGTTTACCCATATTTACATTTTATCTCAACTTTTTCCAAAATCTCATAAAATCTCATTTTTTTGGTTTTCAGCCACATATAAGTTAAGTGAGATACAAGTTAATGATGCATCTTATTATTTAACTGATTAGCTTAAATTAAGGGATGCAATAATTAATGCAGCATTTAATTAGCAATTAACACATCCAATCATCTATTTAACTAAAAAACACCTCTAAAAGATGGTATATTGTTACCAATTAAATTTTTTTTACATATTCATCTCCATAATCAATTTGTAAGTTCATTCTTCTTCTCTTTTTTTTCGTGCTATTGATTCATTCTTCTTCTCTTTTTTTAATCCAATTTTTACTATATTTATCTATTTTTTCAATCAAATTTAATTGTTACAATGTCACGACCCGAAACGGGACCCCGACCGTGACGAGTTTCCCGAACCATAGAGATCTGGATGCTCTTATACATCTGGTAATCATGCACAATACTTGAATAATAAAGAAAAGATGCGGAAATAAAATAAACGTAAATCTATTTAACAATACGGAAATAAATTTATCAACTTCTAGAGAACATCTTTCTAGTCTGCGAAATCTCTACTACATACGACATCAACAAACTGTCTAAGTCTGAGACAAGGTCCTCAGTGGACCTAAACCAAAATAAATAACAAGTGACTGAAAGGAAATAGGCCTTCCACAATAAAAAAAGCTCACCAAATGCACACTTCACTTCTGTCTGAATACTCTACGGCTTAGCAAGACCTCTAGACTGAGCCTCATACCCTGAAATATAGGGGGCCAATACAATTGTACTGGTACGCAGAACAATTCCAAAATAATAATTTTTTATTCAACATAGGTGAGAGAAATTTAGAAATAGTTTATAAATAAACATATGGAAAGAAAACGCATGGGCATATCTTAAAGACTCTGAGTGATTATCTGGACTCTATGACACACTCTTTGTTTTACTTCTGTGCTAGGTGGTCTACCCTACAACTCTGAAATTCCACGGGCTATATGGAATCTACCCGTAACTCGACAGCCAAGCCCCCAACCTAAGTTTGCCACAAGGGTTGGACTATCTGTCTCTGATACGCAACAGGGCACTAGGCCAGCGTATAATCCCTCTAAGGGACAAAATAACCCGTATAGTCAAAACACAATTTCGATAAATGAGTTATCTGAACTCGTGCCTTCTTTGAGTAACCACCTAACATTTCTTTTTGCCTATTTTTAACCTTTTTTGATCATGTATCTTTCTAAATTTAAAATCTATAAATCTGAGTGAAATATAATTTTTATTTTATTCTGAGTCTAATATGGCATTACATGTTTTAGTGTCGTCACATCAAGACTTTCAAGTCGAATCTGAGCCATTCAATATCATATTACAGTTTTCTCTTTCAAAACATAAAGCTTGGACCACCATACTTTAAACAATTCAAAAAGATTTATACTTCAAAGTATTTGTTAAATTATGCAAAAAAATCATTGGTTTCAGATTTTCAACAAACATGTGGTGGCCATAAAATTTATGACAAATCATGCAAGTTTCTTAATAAACATCTTTAACCATTAACACCAAATACAATACCCCCTCTTCGTTACAAAACCATAATCACGTCTTAACAACCATAAAAGCATTTGTATCATGCTTCACAAAATACATTCAAATAAATCATGACTCACGAAAATAAAAAAAAAATTAAACAAGAGAGGGATTTCCAATAATTGATGCTCTCAATTCAACATTTAGACTCATCAAGTGCATGCATTTATATATATATATATAATTAAAATTTCAATTTTCATGGGGAGGCCTCAACACCAAAGCTATGATACTATTGAAGAGTTCACAATGCACAATTATAGACATAAATCTCAAAACTTTTTTGTAAAATCATGATTTCTAAATTTTAAACCATAATCAAAGTGTTTCAACTAGCCCATGTAGTTTAGGAAAAACCCTACGTACCTTAGATTACTTAATTAAAGAATAGAACTTGAATTCTTGATTTTCTCCTTGAAAATCTTGGACTTAAAGATTGATTTCTTACTTTCTTGTTCTTGAAAGAAATCCTAGTTTGATCTTGATTTTGAGAGTGAAGAAGGAAGTTTTTGATGTTGTAACTGATGGAAATTGATTAATAACGTGTTAGGGTGTAATTAAATCCATTGGGGAGGTTTTCTGAAGAGGAAAAATACCAAACAACCCTTTAAAAAAATCACATTTTTGAGCTTCGGGATAGCCGACGGATGGCCCGACGGACCATCACGGGCCCAACGAACCGTCCCCAGAACTTTCACTGTATTTCGAGTGACTGAGTCACTATTTTTGGGATGACGTGCCCCGCGATGGACCGTCGGCCCGGCCGTCGCTCCTTAGGCAGCCTGATATCTTACTGTAAAACGGGCATAACCTTTTATCCCACTATCGGATTAAGGAGAAACCGGTGCCGTTGGAAATAGGATTCAAAGACCTTTCATTTGATAGATAGTAGGCCCTCTAATTCGTTATATACAAAAAGTTATGGTCAATGGAAGTTGACCCAAGTTTAGACGCTCACCAAAACTCAATCAATAGGAAAGCTTTCAACTTGTCCTTGAGTTAGGGGACCTATAAGATCTCAATTCATGCCCAACTAGATTTTCACACTACATAATTGATTAACACACTAAATTCACATCGGATTTATGGCTTTTGGAACCTTTATGCATAGGAATGACGGTTTACGTTCTAACCCAAAATGCGGGGTATTACATACAGTGACACAATATTTTTATTTTTCAATGTTAGAAAGCATATTGCCGATCGTGTATGGTGTTATTGACACAAAAAAATGACATAACATTCACATAATACTATTATTATCTCTTATAAGAGATACATAACATTTTAAAATATACATGTATCTACAGTAATATCTACATTAACATATCTTGTAAGAGATACATACTAAACTTGTAATAACCTTAAATGTATCTCTTCCTGTAATAATATATATCTCTCACATATGTAATTAACCCAAAAAATATATATACCGAGAGATATATACTATACATATAACTATTATAAATATATCTCTTTCTTTATTAGTATGTATCTCTCTTATGCATTTTTCACACAAACAAAATAATACAAGAGATACATACGTATACAGTGTTAGATACTCAGAGATACAATATGAAAAAAATATCAGACATAATCAAATATGTATCTTAAGTTGTGCTTTAAGTGCTTTATTTAATTTCTCCATCATAATCAAATTGTTGTTGTTTTGTTGATCGATCTTCACGAAAATCTTTAGTCAATACTTCAAATTACTCAAATTCTTTAGTCAATTATTCATCATAATGGAATCGTTGCTATTTTTTGATAATTTTTGCTCAATAATTCAACTTATTCAACTTTCAACAACAGTGAATACAAACCAAATTAAGAAAAAAGATGTTGAAAGTTTAGTGTAGATGATCTTTTTTGAGAACTGAGAGAAATTGTTAAATTTGTTAAGATGAAAATTAAAGATGAAGATGGGAAAAACTTGCACAATTCAAAAACTATTAAATATTTATTATTAAATATTGAAGAAGTTGAGATAATAAGGACAAGAAATCACAAAGTAAAAAGTGCCGTTGATGGAGGAGGAAACTGTTATTTCAGTCCGACAAAAATGGGGCTCTCTTAAAACGTATCTTTTCCTTTAGGTTAAAATAGAGAAATAGGAATTTTTGTAATATTTTTAAATTGAAGAGATATTTAGTATTCTTGGTATGTTAAGTTGTGCTTTTATGAAAATTTTCCTAATTTTTTTGTTTACCTATTTTCTGCATCTTGTTTGATTGGTGAAAGGAAAAGAAAATGAGGCAGTCAAATTTTAGTTTTTTTTTAGGAAGCAACATACTTAAATAAATTAGTGCAACGAGGAGAATGTATCAAATATACTAAGGGAAAGAATAATTTTCTTTTATTCCTTTCTCGATCTTTTCAACTTTTATTTGTCCTTTTTAGGATTTTTTATTTTTTTTTGGTTAACTTCCTGTTTATTCTTTGTTTAAAAAAATAGCGTAAAGTTATTTTATTTGTTTTTATTTTTACTTTAAAAAAAATAATCTCTTCATTTTAATTTATATACTTAATAGTATTTAATTGGACAAATTTAATATAAAGAAAATATTTAAAGCTTGTGATTCAAAACATTTTATACACGTTGTAAAATTACATGAAAGTTCAAAGTTAAATTATTTAATATAAAAAAATCATTTTCTTAGTTAATTAAAATAAAAATGTGTAACTAGAGTACAAACTAAAACGTTCTGCAATATTTGTATATGGCTATAATAATATTAGGAAATTGTCAAAACATTTTTTATATATATATACACGTGATTTTACTATATCACCCCTAATTAATTATTATAAGTCATTTATGTATTAAAAAATTAATAATATTTAATTAAAAAAAGTAAAATACACATTTATGACATGTCTGCTTCATTTACTTCAACCGTAATTTTATTAAATATCACCCCTAATTAATTATTATAAGTCATCTAAGTATTGCAATACAACAACAACCTACCCAGTATATTCTCACCAAGTGGGGTCTGGGGTGGGTAAGTGTACGCAGTCCATACCACTACCTCAAATGTGAGATAGAGAGGTTGTTTTCGATAGAACCCCGGTTCAAAATATCATCTAAGCATTAAAAAAAAAATATATTTATTAAAAAAGGTAAAATATATATAAAATGATAAATTAACTCTTAATATTTTAAATTAACATGACATTTTATATGAGGCCCGCTTAAATTTTTTTTCACAAATATTTTTTATAGTAATTCTACTATAGCACTTTAATTTAGTTGTTTTAAGTCATTCAAGACATGTCTGCTTCGCTGCTTCAATTGTGATTTACTATATCACCCCCAATTAATTATCATGGTCATCTAAGCATTATGCCACTTCAATTGGAATAGAAGAAGAAAAAAGTTATAAATCACAATAATTAAAAACATAAATTACTTAAAAAATATAATTAACTACCAATGCCACAAAAGTTTGGACAAGGAGCGTAATATATATTATTTGAAAATTACATAAAATGTATTATAAATTATAATAGTTAACAACTTAAAATATCTAAAAGAAACTTAATTTATTATATATTTAAAAAAAATACGTAAAAGATACTATAAATCAAAATAATTAACAACATAACAAATTTAAAGGTCAACATGCCTGCTGTGTCACAACTTCATTGGTCCTTTCATTGCCTCTATTTGTTTCCCTGTTTTAATTTATTTGTCTTATTTTTTAATCTTATATATATTTAAAAAAAAACACATAAAATTTCTATAGATCACAATAATTAAAAACTTAAAAAATTTTAAAAATATAAAATATTTGGCTGACTCTCGAAATTATATCAGCTCCACTTAAATCGAAATAGAAGAAAAATATTATAAACCACAATAATTAAAAACTTAAATTATTTTAAAAAATAATTGGCTATCGATGTCACAAGAGTTTGTACAATGAGAGTAATATTATTTGAAAATTACATAAAAAGTATTCTAAATTACAATAGTTAACAACTTAAAATATTTTAAAAAAATTAATCTATTATATATTTCAAAAAAATACATAAAATTACTATAAATCACAACTAACAACTTAAAAAATTTAAAAGCTATAAACTATTTGGTTGACTCTCGAATTATATTAGTGCCACCTAAATTAGAATACAAAAAAGTATTATAAATCACAATAATTAAAAAAATAAATTATTTTAAATATATAATTGACTATCAATGCTACAAAAATTTGGACAAGGAGAATAATGTATATTATTTGAAAATTATATTAAAAATATTATAAATTATAATAGTTAACGGCTTAAAATGTCTCTTAACTTATCAAAGATACTTATAATTTAGCATCTGATTGGTATCAAATTTTGAATATTTACTTGTTAACTTTAAAATACTCGAAACATAATCGATGTTTGATAGAAATTGAAACTACGAAACTATAAACGACTAAGAAAACAAGTAAAGAGATAATCAATAAGGATAGAAATTAGACATAAAAAGAAAAAGTAATTAAGAATAAAAGAGTATATCAAACTTAATTACAATCTAATTCAAACACCAAACTCTTACGTGACCAAGAGGGAGATGATCGCTCTCTAATTCAATGTTTCTAAACCAAAGTTTCAACAAATGTTATCCAACTTTCTCACTTAATGGAGAAACATTCATCAATTCATCAATAATCAAGCAAAACTAAGAAAATAAGCTAGCCAGCCTCCAAAGTATTTATAGTTTAGGCTAATTATTATACTTTTAGGGCCCAAAAGTGACCCAATTGCAATAAAAGGCCCACTAGGGGTTGTTTTGATCCGCTCTTGAAATGCTAGAGCAGATCAAAAGCGGATCCAAACCTCCTTAGGCGCAAGTCCCTTCCACGAGGCTTTCTAGCCTCGTTTTGCCTTTTCTTTCCTCCTCCAATGATACTTGGACCAATGTGAGTGCGATCATCAAGGAAGTGAACCCTCTAGATTGTAAGGAAGATTTTCAAGTACCTCCCACTTCATGAATAATTCTTGGATCCTTTGAAGCTCCCAGGATTGTCTTCTAGTAAATGGCTTGGAGCTAATCCGAATTATATCATCCTCTCCATCTTGAGAAGAATTTAACCTCAAACTCAAGGGGTGATTATCATATATTATGTCAAAGAGTGAAATATCACACACATTGAAGGTATAATTCACTTGATATTCCGAAGAAAGGTCAATCTTAAAGGCATTGTCGTTTATCCTTTCAAGCATTTGAAATAGACCATCACCTCATGGCATCAATTTGGCTTTTATTTGTGTTAGAAACCTATCATTGTGTAGGTGCACCCACACCCAATTACCCAATTCAAGCACAAGCCGCTTACTTCCCTGGTTTACTCTTTTGGCCACCTCTTGATTCTTCTTCTCAAAGCGAATCCTTACCTTCTCATGCAACTTCTTCATGGTTTTCGCCCTCTTATTTCTATCTAAGCTTATACAACATCACTAAGTAAGGGAGTGGGGTCTAAAGGGGGTTAAAACCATAAACACATTCAAAGGGAGTCATACCAATAGTCGAATGAATAACACGTTTATAAGCAAATTCAACTAGAGGTAGGTGGTACTTCTCTAAGGCCATTTTTCCTTTAACTAAGGTGCAACATACATCCCAAGGTTCTATTTACCACCTCTATTTGCACATCCATTTTTGGGTGTCAATACATTGAGAAAAGCAATTTGATGCCAAGCTTACCCCCACAACGACCTCCAAAAATGACTAAGGAACTTAGAGTCCCTATCACTAACAATGGTCCGAGAAATTCCATGTATTTTGACAACATGCTCAATAAACAAAGAATCCACATTAGAATCATCATCAATTTTATGACATGGAATGAAATAGGCCATTTTTTAGAATCTATCAACCACAACAAAAATGCAATTTCTACCCCTCCTTGTCCTAGTCAATCCCAAAACAAAATCCATAGAGATGTCAAGCCATGGGTATCAGGGAGTGGGTAGTTGGTGTATAATCTTTAAAGGAGAAGGCAGGATTTTGCATTTCTGCAATCCATGTATTTGCAATAAATTCTAGTAACATCTTGATGCATCTTAGGCCAATAGAACTATTCCTATAGGATTCTGAGGGTCTTGTCAATTCTAAAATGGACCATCATACCCACATCATATGCCTATAGAATAAACAATTCTATATATGTGCTATAGGGCATACACAACCTTCTTTCTTTGAACAAGAAACCATCAAACATGGAGTAGCACATAGATGCACTATCTCTCTCCCACCATTCCCTAACTCATATCTCACAATCTTGGTAGGTTTGAGAAAATTTGGGGTCGACGGGGTACGTTGTCTTTAGACTCTCAAATCTAATCAATTTAGAAGACAATTTAGAGATAAGCACATGTTTCTTGGACAATGCATAGGCTACTATATTTTTCTTTCCCTTTCTGTATTGAATTACATACGGAAAAGTCTCTAGGAAAGAAATCCTCTTGGCATGTCTTTTATTGAGTATATCTTGGACCCAAAGATGTTTTAAGGATTCATGATCGGTTCGAATCACAAACTCCTTGGTCCACAAATAACGTTGCCAATTACCCAAGACTCTAATCAACGCGTATAACTCTAGATCATACGTGGAAAATTAGAGTTGTGCCCTTGAGCTTTTCACTAAAATAGGCAATAGTCTTATGATCTTGCATTAAGACGACACCTATTCCTACCTTACTTGCATCAAATTCAATCTCAAACATCTTATCAAAATTAGGTAATTGCAATAAGGGGGTGGAGCTAAGCATAGCCTTCAAAGTTTCAAATGCATTGGCTTGCTCATCACCTTATTTAAAAGGTTTATCCTTATGGATCACCTCAGTCAAGGGAAAGCCAATAGTACTAAATTCTTTGAAAAATCGCCTATAAAAACTAGACAACCCATGGAAGCTTCTTACTTCACCAATAGATTTTAGAGTTGGCAATTCTTGATGGTTCTATCTTAAATTCATCCACCTCGACTCCGCGTGAGCTAACAACAAATCCCAAGAACACAACTTCATTCACACCAAAAGAACATTTTTTAAGATTAGCATACAACTTCTCCTTTCTAAGCACTTCAAACAAATTTTGTGAATATAAGACATAATCTTCAAGGGATTTTCTATAAACAAGGACATCATCAAAATATACCACAACAAATTTCCCAATAAATGGTTTCATCACATGGTTCATCAATCGCATAAAGATACTAGGAGTGTTGGTAAGGCCAAAATGCATGCCCAACTATTCATATAGACCAAACTTGTTCTTGAATGCGGCCTTCCACTCATCACCTAGTTGCATCCAAATTTGGTAGTACCCGCTCCTAAGATCTATCTTAGAAAACACACAAGAACCATTGAACTCATCAAGCATATTATCCAAATGAGGAAATAGGTAGAAATACTTTACTATTATTTTATTGATGACTCAACAATCAACACACATGTGCCATGTCCCGTCTTTCTTTGGCACTAGCAACACTGAAACAACACATGGAATCATGCTCTCTTTGATGTATCCCTTATTGAGGAATTCTTCAACTTGCCTTTGAAGCACTTTTTTATCTATTGGATTACTTTGGTAGGCTAGTTTGTTTGGTAATTGATAACCCAACACAACATCAATTTGATGCTCAATTCCCCAAAGTTGGGTAATTCTTGGGGAAGCTTCTTTGGGAATACATCTCCATAATCCTACTAAATGAGGGAAATAGAATGGTAGATAGGAGAAGCAGAGTGGTTAGCATAAAAAGCATGGGCTATAAGGAGCATGAGTGCTTTGTTATTATGCTCTTTGAAAAAATCTCTGTTCCTAACTAACATCACTATGGGGCTCTTCCCCTATAACCTCCTCTTCTTTTATTTTCATCTCTTTCCTCGGTTTGGTTATCCTTCTCATCTTGTTTCTTACCCTTCTCTTTCAATTCTCTCAACTTTTGGTGATGCTCATTCTCTTAAAATGGCAAAAGTAGATAGAAAGTGGATTTCTGACCATTCAACTCAAAAGAATACCGATTGGTCCTCCCATCATTCTTGGTTGAACGGTCATATTTCCATGGCCTCCCAAGAAAGAGATCATAATCTTGCATGGGCATCACATCACAATGCACCTCATCATGATAATTCTCATCTTTGAACCGAATCACCACTTTCCTAGTCACCTTTAACTCACCACAATTATTTAACCATTAAAGCTTATATATTATGGCATATTTGGTTCTGAGAAACATCAAGAAATCAATCAAAGTAGAACTAGCCATATTAGCACAACGTCCTCTATCAATGATCAAAGAGTACACATTTTTCCATATAAAACATTAAGTATGGAATAGATTTTCCCTTTGACTAAGATCATCTATTTTCATACTAATCATTGCACGCCTTATAACAAAATTTGAAACCTCATATTCTTCATCTTGAGGCCAAGAATCTTTATTATCCTCCTCTACTCGCTCATCTTCTTTGAACCTCTCTCCATCTTGGGCTTTTTCATCATTCTTATCTTCCAATCCCACTTCTTCTCTAAGGTAATATAATTTCTCTTAACTAAGGATCACATTTATATGGTTGGGAAATTTACTTGCTTTATGTCCCCATCCTTGACATTTAAAATATTGAAAACCTTTAGGATTAGGAGTAGGATATTTGTTACCTACATTCCTCATTGGGTACTTTGGAGTGGTCTTTTCTACGTGCTTCTTTTCATTAGAATTGTAGTCTTTGTTCTTGTTCCATCTCGATAATGATTGAGCTAACTCTTTACTCGTACTTCAAGTGTTTGTAGATGAGTACCCTTTTAGTTTGTAAGTTTCCCTTTCTTTGATATCCCTCTCAATTTCCAAGGCCGCTTGGAAGATTTATTCTTCAGTATAAAACTTGTGTATAGTCATGCATGAGGATATATCTTTGTTCAATCCAACCTTGAAGCGTATTATGTAATGGTTCATGTTCTCTCAATGGTCAAGCTTCAAGATCAATTGTTGTAATTCATCATAATAGGCCACAACACTCTTGCTATCTTGCCTCAAGTTGTACAGCTTGAAAAGTAGCTCATATCTATACCTCTCCAGAACATATGTTTGTCTCATGAATACCTTCAACGCATCCCATAGAGGGGTTGTCCTTAATTCAACATATTTATAAACCTCTTGACATAATCCCACCATGTATTAGCATACTCTTTAAAATAGGCTGTGGCATAGTAACTTTTCTTCTCTTTAGTGATATCATTAACTTGGAAGATCCTTTTACAAGAGGACTTCCATGAGATATAAGATTTGGGATCACTTTCGCCCTTGAAAGTTGGAAAACTAACCTTGATTGAATTCACACCCACATCTTGATCCCTATTACCATGTTGGTTTCCTTGATCATAACCTTAGGGTCAGTTTTCTATGTTTCCTTTTCCATTATCACTATGTTTCTTCTATTGATCATGACCTTGGGGTTGGTTTCCCAAGTTTTCTCTAACATTAGGCGCCGAATCAAATCTTTCTCTTTGACCTCGATAACCTTGTTAATTTATTGGTCTATCTCTTATTTCCTTTATCAATATGTCAGCTTCCATAGACATTGTACCTATGAAGAAAGACACTCACAAAAACAAAAAACACATTAGTGTTAGAGAAATTAATCTCACAAACTCTTTACACCTTTGTTTACCGCACACTTGGATCACAAATCTTGAAAGATGGTTTATACTTTGTGTGGTAATCGAGGTGTCAAGTGCTTGTCCTGATTGGATTGGGTTTTTGTTTGAAAGACTCTAATAAAGATGTAAGGACTTGGTTCAAGAATTAACAATGATATTAAAAAGAGAAAAGCTTGAAGAAAATAAGATGATGAATGAATTCAGATTCAAGAACTATTCATCCAACTTAGTAGAAAAATTACTAGTTGTTGATAGTTTTAAGAATCAAGAGATGAATTTAAGAATCAAGGAATGAAACTGGGGAATCAAACCTGAGTAAATTAGAGTTTAGGGGTGTTAGAATGCATTTGGAATATGAAATTGACGTTGGGGAGGCTTGAGATTCATTTGGGAGGTGCCACACACCTTGGGAACACCTCTAGAGTACTTCCAACGCAGGTAGGGAAAGCTGCTTACTGTTTTGAGCTGTGGTAGTAGTTCTAGTGCACCTCTAGCATATGCTGGCTGCAGGAGAGGCCTTAGACATTTCCTTAAGGTACAGAAGCAGGTTGGGAATAGTTTTTGTGCACCTTGGGCGCAGGTCAAGGGCAAGTTGGCCGCCTCTTGTTTGTTCTAAGGTAAAAATTATCCCTCAAATGGTTCTTTGTGTCCTCTTTTATTGGAATATCCTTGGAATCTTTGTAGATATTCTAGTACAAATACTTTTCACTCTTTTTTATTCCTTCTTTGTGGATCAAACACCCTTTTTGGGATGAACTTTCAATATGAATATAACAATCTCCTCAACAACACACCAAGAACACCTTAGCTCGGAATGAGTTAAAATTTTGAACTTATGCACTTTTCAACATTCTAAACTAATTCCACACAT
Source organism: Capsicum pubescens (assembly GCA_030864215.1). Lineage (NCBI taxonomy): Eukaryota > Viridiplantae > Streptophyta > Magnoliopsida > Solanales > Solanaceae > Capsicum > Capsicum pubescens. Next base: position 103,720,748 of record CM061544.1, on the reverse strand, counting down.
TATTTTGCTCTAATTCCTCACCCAACACTTCAAATCTTGCAACAAACTTTGAAATCTTCAATTCACTTTAAACTTCTTCATACTCAAGCTTCCAATGATAGTATAAGACTCAATTTCACTCTGAGTTTGCTCGAACTTTATATATGGACTCTAATAGTAATAAGAAATGCAAATATAACACTAGAAACACAAGAAAACTCAAAAATCAAAAACTCAAAATGTGCCCTAAGACCTAAAACATGAATAGTAATATTTTTTGTGATTTTTTAATTTTTTTAAGATGACTAGACAAAAGATTGACTTCGTAGGAATGAAATCAAGCTCGGCTCTGATACCAAATAATAGAAATCAAAACTACGAAACTGTAAACAACTAAGGAAACAAGTACAGAGATAATCAATAAGGATAGAAATTAGACACAAGAAAAAGAAGTAATTAAGAACAAAAGAGTATATCAAACTCAATTATCCTCAATTACAATCTAATTCAAACACCTAACTCTTACGTGACCAAGAGGAAGATGATTTCCCTCTAGATGAATGTTTATAAACCAAAGTTTCAACAAAAGTTTTCCAACACTCTCACTCAATGGAGAAGCATTCATCAATTCATCAATAATCAAGCAAAACTAAAAAATAAGCTAGCCTCTAAAGTATTCATAGTTTAGGCTAATTATTACCCTTTTAGGATCCAAAAGTGACCCAATTTCAAGAAAAGGCCCACTAGGGCCTATTTTAATCCACTCTTGAAAATTTAGAGCGGATCAAAAATGGATCCAAAGTTCCTTGGGTGCAATCCCTTCCAAGGGGATTTCTAGCCCCGTTTTGCCTTTCTTTGCCTCCTCCAATGATCCTTGGATCAATGTGAGTGCGATCAACAAAAAGTGACACCATCTTGATGGTAAGAAGGCTTCTTCAAGTACCTCCCTCTTTATGAACGATCATTGGATCCTTTGAAGCTCCCGGGCTTGACTTTTAGTAAATGGTTTGGAGCTAATCTAGATTGTATCAATGTTGGGACTGTGCTAACATGGGCCCCACCCCCTAGTATTATAGAAGCAGTAGTCTCAACATGTTTGCTTGTGTTGCCTGCTTTATTTGCTTCAATTGTGATTTTACTATAACACCCTTAATTAATTATTATAAGTCATTATGTTTAAAATCAATTATATTTAATAAAAAAAAAGTAAAATAGACATTTATGACATGTTTGCCTCAGCCGTAATTTTGCTAAATATCACCCCTGATTAATTATTGCAAGTCATCTAAGTATTAAAAAATTAATAATATTTGATAAAAATGATAAAATAGATATAAAATGATAATCTAACTCTTGATGTTTTAAATTAACTTGTCTTATCTGAGGCAGACTTAAATTTTTTTCATAAGTATTTTTTATACAAATTTTGTTATATCACTTCTATAGTTGTTGTAAGTCATTTAAGACATAGCTGCTTCACTGCTTCATTCGTGATTTAATATATCGCCCCTAATTAATTATTATGGTCATCTAAGCATTGTGCCACTTAAATTAGAATAGAAGAGAAAGTATTATAATCACAATAATTAAAAATTTTAATTATTTAAAATATATAATTTACTATTAATGCCACGAAAGTTTGAACAAGGAGAGTAACATATATTATTTAAAAAATACATAAAAAGTATTATAAATCACAATAGTTAAAAGCTTAAAATTTCTAACAAATATTAATTTATTTTATTTCAAAAAAATATACGACAACTTCATTGGTCCTTTCCCTTGCCTCTATTTTTTTCTCCGTTTTAATTTATTTGTCTTATTTTTTAAAATCTGTTATATATTTTAAGAAAATATAATTATTTAAAATAACAATAATTAATAATTGGTAGACTCTCAAAATTATATCAGTGTCACTTAAATTTGAATAGAAGAAAAAGTATTATACAAAAATAACAACATACCAGTGTATCCCCTACATAGTGGGGTCTGGGGCGGGTAATATGTATGCAGATCATACCAGTACCTCAGATAAAGTAGAGAGATTGCTTCCGATAGAGCCCCGACTTAGGACATATAACAATATAACAAACACAAAACATAAAAATACATAATAAAATGGGATAACACATTACAAGATAATATAGTAAATAAGACAACCACAACATAATATTATAAACTATCTATTCGAAATCATAGACATCACCAAAATACCACAAACAAAAAACTCCAGACACGGACAAAGCACTTCCCTACTGTTATAAATGAACTCCTACCCACTAACCATGTACCCTAATCCGCGTCCTCCACACCTTCCTAATGTCCTCATTAAGCTGTAACTATCTTATATCATGCCTAATCACCTCCCTACAATATTTCCTCAGCCTACTCTACCCCGTCTAAAATCATTTATAGCCAGCCTCCTACTGGAGAATCCGAGTACCTACTTATAATATTCCTAAACCAAGTTAACCTTACTTCTCGCATATTTTCCTCCACCGAAGCCACTCCTTGTCTCTTCAGGTAAGGCCATACATCCATCGCGAAATCCTTGTCTCTGCCACCCTCAACTTTTGGAAGTGGGAGTTCTTATTGGCCAAAACTCCACACCATACAACATAGCTAAACTTACTATCACTATATATAACTTACTTTTAAGCTTTGCCAATACCTTCTTATCACATAAGATTCCCGAAGCAAACCTCTATTTTGACCACCCTGCACCAATATAGTGTGTGACATCTTCGTTAATCTCACTATTCCCTTGAATCATAGATCTAAGATACTTGAAACTCTCCCTCTTTTGAATAACCTGAGAATCCATCTTCACTGCCACATTAGCCTCCTGCAAAAAATCATTAAACTTACATTTCAAGTACTCCATATTAGTCCTACTCAATCAAAATCCTTTAGACTCAAGGGTTTATCCCTAAATCTCCAACTTATCATCAACTCTTATTTAAGTCTTGTCAATCAGTACAACATCATTAACAAATAACATATACCAAGGCACCTCTATTTGAATACATCGCATCAAAGCATCTATCACCGAGTAATACTTTATATTTTTTAGCTCTAGACCCATCACTATATAGGCTATTAAATTAGCTTTCCAACATCACCAGTATTACCTTAATCCGACATCGTGGCAAAATGTTATGGCATTTTCTCTAAGGCACTGTCAAACTATCAGTGGTAATAGCTCAGGCAATAACCCATTACCAGACGTAATGAGTCGTGGCCTAGACTCGTTGCCATGGCAGTACAAGATCAAGAAATTCAGCCTGTTGATAACAACTCTATCCTATGACTCGTTATCAATGACGACGAGTCGTGAGGTAGACCCATAGTCACAATAAAATAAAACCAGAAAATCAAATCCCTGACCACGAATCCTCTTAATGACTTGTTAGCTGACTCAATAAGTTGTTATGAGAGAAGTCGTCATAATAATAAATGCCAAAGACTCAGGTCCTCAGATCATGACTCAGGCCATGACTCGTGCCCTGACATAATGAGTCGTGATGTGAGCCGTGATGACTATTTATCAAAAATTCATTCACGATTAAAAAAGGCTTTTTGGTTAATTCCCATTCTTTTAATCCCAAACGACGTCGTTTGGGAACTCCAACATCAGTTATTAGGGGTTAAATTTACTATATCAAGCATATATCTATAGGTGTTCAGTGTCCTGACATATGTTTCTATTTTTAAGAATATTATTATATTGAGCATATATCTATAGGTGTTCAGTGTCGTTCAATTGAGAGTTGTACTTAGCACTAAGTGAACGCAAAGATAAAGGCTCACTGATTAATTAGGACTGAGTCCCTTAGTAGAAGTCCCTAAGTTCCAGAACTACAACTCCACCATAGGTTATAAGGGGTCACCCACCAGATAGAACGAACACCCTCATCTTTTGGGACATCAGTTTAGTGGATCCATGCCAGCCAGTGTTGGTACCCTTGGAAAGGTATCAACACCCTTATAACTAGGGTTATAATAATTTATGTTCAGTTCAGGTTTTTTTTACCAAGTAATTAGATCTTTAGTTATTCAGTATTCAGTTTTATTCAAAACATGTTATACATGGTCTTGCATTTAGTTTACATGTTCATGCATTCATGTTCAACTTATACTAGTTAGTTTTCCATCTCACATACCTAGTAAATTCAACGTACTAATCACGTACTTTTCTACGCTATATTGTCTCATAATATAGGTTTGAATGCTTAGTTCCCAAACCGCACTTAGCACGTTCCCATGCCATATTCAACGGCAACTTTACGTGATTCCTCATTATCTGAGGACTATATAATAGTTTCTTATTTTCTTATCAGTTTACTTCAGTTTTAGTCAGTTGGAGTTAGTTGGGGGCTTGTCCCAACAACTCATCTTGGGTTGACGGTTTTAGATAAATGTTTAGATTTTCAGCTTATTAAGTTGTTAGATAGTTTTATTTCCATCTTTGATTGATATTCAGCTTTACATTGTTATGATAAAACACCAATTATTTTCATTTAGCTTCCATCTAGTATTTTGATAATTACTTTTGTATCTAAGTTCATGCCAAGCCATGGGTTAGCTTTGGCTTACTGGTGACCCTAGGCACTATGTTATGACTAAGGGGTAGTCTCGGGTCATGAAAAACTTGGTATTAGATCAGTTGGTTTAAGGTGTCCTAGGGTATCTAAAAGTCGTGTTAACTAGAGTCTTGTTCATCGGTATGAAATGTGCCACACTTATAGGCGAAAGGCTACGAAATATTTTAGGAAAGTATCACTCCCTTTATGATTCATGTCGTGCAATAGAGTGTGAACTCTATTAAGATTATTCTTATAACACATTTTCTATCCCTTTATATAAAATACCTCCGAAAAGAACTAATACAAGAAGGAATGGGAACCAACAAACACCACCGCCAGTTACTAAAGACTCTAAATGAGGTCTTTCATGTTGATTTCAGGGTTTCTTTCACAGCGCTAGCCCAATCTATGACTGCTTAAAATAACCAGCAGGTTATTCCCCCAGCCAACCCAGTAGTGAATACGGCAACAACTAGGATCCAGGATTTCACTCAGATAAATCTGTCAACATTCTTTGGGTCTAATTTGGAGGAGGATCCACAAGAGTTCTTAGACAGTGTCCAAAAAGTGACTGACATTATGGGTATCACTTCGAGTGAAAGTGTTGATTTGGTTACTTACCAACTGCAAGGAGTAGCTTATACTTAGTATAAGCAGTGAAAGGAAATAGAGGTGTAGCTGCAGGACCAGTAGAGTGGGATTAGTTTGTTGCAATATTTCTGGATAGGATCTTTCCACTTGAGTTGAGAAAATCCAAAGTACAGGAGTTCATCAACTTAAAATGGGGAAATATGAGTGTTAAGGAGTATTCTCTCAAGTTTAGTTAGTTGGCAAAGTATGTTCTGACTATAGTGGCTGATTCTAGGGCCCGAATGAGTAAGTTTATGTCTGGTGTCTCTGAGGATATGGTTAAGGAGTGTAGAACGATCATGTTGGTTAAGGAGGTGGATATTTCAGTTAATAATTCACGCCCAACAGATTGAAGAGGAGAAGATCAAGGAAAGAGAGAGGGAAAATAAAAAGGCTAAAACTAGTAGCTTTAATTTCTCTTAGCCGAGGTAAGATGGTGGGAATCATTCTCAGTTCTACCAAAAATATTCATTCCCAACCCCATCTTCTTCTAGTAACATAGTGTCTAAGTTCAGATAAGATACTTATAATAAGGCATCAAGCTCTATGTCCCAGGGTAGAGTGAATTATGGTTGTACTAACCTAGTTTGTAGGAGGTGAGGTAAGAATAACAAGGGGGAGGGCATGGCCTGTAGTAATGCTTGTTTTGGGTGCAGTAAGTCAGGCCACAAGATAAGGGAGTGACCAGTGGTTGTGCATAATAGTAAGAATATTTGTCAGCAGGGTCAGACTAACTCCTCATCAGTTCCAGCAGGTCGTCCGACTCAGCAGGGTGACACTTCTAGTGCAACTAGTGGATAGCACCAGAATAGGCTTTATGTCCTGCAGACTTGAAAGGATCAGTAAGGTTCTCCTGATATGGTTACCGATATGTTACAAGTATTTCACCTTTATGTGTATGCATTATTAGATCTTGAAACCACATTTTCCTTCGTAATAGTCGTAGATTTTAGTGTTAGCCCTAAAATCCTTATAGAGCCCTTCTCGATTTCTACTCTAGTAAGTAGTTTCATCATAGCCAGGCAGGTATACAAAAATTGCCCCATTAGAGTATCTTAGAAAGTCACTTCAGTCGATCTGGTTGAATTAAAGATGACCAATTTTTATGTTATCCTAGGAATGGATTGGCTCCACTCTTGCTATGCCTCAGTTGACTGTAGAAACAAAATAGTTCATTTTTAATTTTCCAATGAGCCAGTCCAAGAATAGAGGGGTAGCACCTCAGTGCCTGTAGGTCAGTTCTTCTCTTTCCCTAAGGCAAGAAAAATAATTTCTGAGGGGTGATAACGCTCAATCTACAGCTCTCGTTTGAGTGTAAAGCGGTCGTTAGCAAATATAGAACCCAACCTAGGTTGGGTGTTGATCCCACAGGGAATAGCTTGGCCAACAAGTAAGTAAAATTACTAAACTTTTGGTGCAAGTCTCGTAAGAAGGGGGGATTCTTGTTTTGCAAGTAATGTAAACAAAAGCTGAAAATAATAAAGTAAAAAGAGAGAGATTGTTACGTTGGTTGTAAACAATGAGAATTGAAGCGTTGGGGTTATGTCCACCTTCTGAGGTATAAGTCTCTATTGGCTATGAGTGTGTAGAATTCTGACATGCAATTGCTTATAGAGGATTGTAGTCGATGGTAACTCCAAGCGTCTCTCGACCTAAACAAGGACTATTTCACTTTAACTCTCTCGAGCTTAAAGCGTGTCTAACGGTACGAATTCTCCAAGAGGTTAGCCCAGTTACGGCACTAGCTTTTTAATAGGAAAGGGTGTCCTACTACCTTGACATTATCTCTTTTCCAGACAAATAACTTTTCTCTCGAACAAGTTAAATGTTAGACTGGCGTATTCTTGCGTTTGCAACCGCAAAGAATGTAGATTTAAGATGAAGAGAATAATGATATAAGCAATATACGTGCCTCGAACTCACAAACTCACAACAATAGATAGTAACTCATTCGGCTTCCATAACCCCAACAGAGAAGTTTAGTTACCCATGAATGCGAAGGAGATCACGATTAACATTGTTATTATATCACGATATTGAGTAATGGCATGTAGATCAAGTGATAGGCGTGAGGCGTGATTCCTTAGCAAGTAACGATTCTCTTGTTGTGGAGTTTAAGAATAGAAGAGTAGATTAGAAGTGTTTGTAGTGGAAGATGAGAGGGATGGAAGAAAATTAATTGTTGAATGATGAATGTCAGATTTTTTGTTAAGAAGATATAAGAAGATGTTCTAAAATCTCTAGCATGATAGGGTATTTATAATACCCATATCCTAATCCTACTAAGCTAATGAAATAAATAACCAAATCCTACTAGACTAATGAAATCCTTAACCCAAATGTACTAGGTTAAGGTAACATTATCATAATCCACATAAAATAATGAAATACATAACCTAATTGTACTAGGTTAATGTATCATTGTCAAAATCCAGCTTTGTGTCTGTAAGTCCCCAAAGTCTTCAGAATTGTTGTTTTAGCCCGGGACAGATTTTTCATGCAGCAGTTTTGGTCCTTAGGCGTGTAAACTCCCTTCCCTTCCTTCGTGAGCTTTCTTTTGCGTCAAGTAAGCCATAAAATGCTGAATTCTGCATCATTTATACCTGAAACTTTACTAATCATGTTCGTTAGCTCATTTACAGGAAAAAGGACTAAAAGTGCATGAAATATATAATTTGTTCTCAAAACTAGGCTAAAATATGGGCAAAATATATTGATATAGGCGTGTAAATTCGCCTATCATCAACACCCCACACTTGAAGCTTTGTTCGTCCTCGAACGAAATACCATGTCCTTCTAAACATCAACTTAGGGTTTCACAGCAACAACACAAAACATTTGTCCAGACAGGCACAACAATTATCAACAAAGAGTAGCTTTTCGATTATAGGTAGAAACAATTTAACCTCTAGCATAGACTCGTGATGGTGATCAACTCGCATGCAAACGTTAAGGTACAAGGAATCATATATAACTACCCAAAACTCATCAACCATGTGTGTCTCACACTATAGTACCCATAATCACTCATAAGTATAGCATATTTTTTAAACATGGGTATCAAAATATCCTTGCTCTCGCTCTCACAAAGAATTCATATGAAGCAACTGATGACCATAGGCTTGCCCTTAATGTAATACTCTACTAAATGTCAGAATGCTAAGCTTAGGATCAAGTAGGTCTTTTGATGGTTGTAATGTAGGCTAAGGGACGGGTAGGACTATTTTGGCCAGGAATAGTGACTAAGTTCCTAAGCGCTTTAATACATCACTTTGTATCATTAACACTTTTCTTTCAAACAACCTTTCTACTTTCTTTTATTCTACCACTCTTTTTCTCCTCTTTTGTTTTTTCAATTTCAAATATAACTAACTTTTCAGTTTTCCTTTCCTTTTTCTTTTGATAACATACCTCTTATGATAGCACTTTCTTTTTCATAACTCATTCAAGCACCAATGCATTCTAAAGCATCATACTCACCCAATTTCCTCTTATTTTGTCACATGACTTTTTCACTTTAAAGCACTTAGGAATTTGGATCAAATTATGGTCTTGAAAAAAATAGATTAGGCTTACATACGAGGTTTGTCAAAGAAAATAGGCTAAAGGCTCAAAAGGGTTTAACTAGGACGATGTCCATGGGTAGGTAAAACTGAAGGTAAACAAATATAGGTTGCCAAAGAAATGCCTAAATCATATCCTCAACTTACACTCCTTATTTTCGCTTTGCATACATACCAGGCAAGTTCTAGCATCAGCCACACACATAGAATATACGATTATCTCACACACACAAGGCACATGGTCGACTTGCTTGGAAGTAATATAGACTCTCGGCCCAACAAGTGAAGGAATTGAACCACACAATATCACATAATGAGTCACAACTAGAGCCTAAACGTCTCAATAGTCATAATTGTAGCACATACTCTTGTTATAATCTCATGCTGCCTATCAAAATAATTTCATGCGAAGCTAGAAAAAATTTACTACTAAAAAAAATGAAAAAAAAATGAAACAAAAATAAAGCAAGCAAACATAGATGCGAGTAGAGAAGTATAGCATGAAATACCACCACCCCACACTTAGTCGGGACACTGTCCTCAGTGGAAAATAAATACGAAGAACCTGGTCAGTCGGACTCGTCCTCAATGTCGGGGGTCATACCCTTTGCATCGGAATCATCATCAGAGTCGTCATTCTCAGAAGTTCCTCATAAGTATCCCACTTAATTCCAAGAGTGAGTCGAGGTATTTGCAGCGAGGAGGGTTCTCCTTGCTCTTTTCGGCCTCTTTTCTTGCCCTTTTGGGAAGTGGTAGCCTTCTCCTTGCCTTGCCTCGCTTTAGGTGCCATTGTACCTGAGACTAGAAATAGTGTTAATGGCAGCACAATCTCAGTTGATACAATCTATAAAAAAGCAGTAGGGGTACCACTACTACATAGGGGTTACCACATTGAATCGTTATTCTTACAACAATCACAACCTCCTAAGTCGGTAGGCACTATAAGTCTTATACCGATGGCCGGGATAGTCTAACATGTAAGTATCCAAACAACAATCTTAAGCAATATTCATAGCCATAGAAATTCCGCAAATATCATAACAATGCTATTGAAACCAAATTCAAGTCGGAAACAAGTCAAGATTTTCCTACGTATATGTTCACTCACATGATTTTGCAACAACAATCCAAACACATGAACATAACCAACAATCTTATATAATTTAGCAATTCATAATAGCCATAGCAACGTAGTACTTACGAGAAATAAATGAAGAATAAGAGAGTACTTACTTGCTTGAAACTTGTGGAGCTGGTTTTGTGAATTGGAAGAGCAAAAGAAGAAAATTTTGAGAAGATTTGGAAGAGTATGCGGCGCCTTTAGGGTATTTTCTATTATGGTTGTGTTATAAAACTAAGTCCCCTTTATATAGGAAGAGTATGGGTCGGGTTATGACCCATTTACAATCGGTTTTGGAGACAAAAATCCTACATATGCGGCGCATAATACTTGGCATATCAATGACATATGCGGCGCATTGTCTATGGCATAATGGGACATATGCGCCGCATAGTCTATGGCATTTGTAGACATATGCGCCGCATAGTCTATGGCATATAAGATACTGAGACCAAATGCCATAGAATAGGCGGCGCATAGTCAAAAGCATACCTAGGAATAGGCGGTGCATAGTGTATAGCACACTAGATTCCGAGACCTTAGGCTATAGGATAGGTTGTGCATCGTTCGTGGCCTAGTTTTACCAAGGCCTAGCCTTCCTCGAAGCCTATTTTGGCGTGAGAAAGGCTCAATCCATAGCCTTATGCATCACCCTTCCTAACTTACCAACTTTACCATACAATGCGTCCAAATCGTCAATTGAAATCAATCTCCTCGTTGACTACTTCTTGAACCTATATTCGCTCAAACAAATGAAAACGATTAGTACGATGGGTTGCCTCCCACCAAGCGCCTTAGTTTTGGTCGTGGCACGACTCTTATTTTTGGATTTTCATTATCAAAAGCAAAACAAGTAAAAAAGAACGATAAAATGATAAAATGATGGGTTGCCTCCCATCTAGCGCCTTTTTTATTGTCTTGGCTTGACATAGTTACCTCGATTACTTAGACTTCGTCGAGATAGATGGTGGATCATTTTCTGAATGGATTCAGACGACAATGAGGCTTACTTGTAAGAGGGATACCAATTATATCATCAATAGTCCAACCCATAGCTCTCATGTATCTCTTCAGAGCAGAGATGAGAGCGTCTACGTGCTGTTTACTTAAATCATCCGCACTCACCGGAAGTATCTTTATACTTTCCAAGAACACATACCTTAGATAATCGGGGAGCTCTTTCGATTCTAGCATTGGTGGCTCTTCAAGGAAAGTCTTCGCTGGTGGTGTGGGTCGATTTTGGAGATCAAGGTCCAGATTCTTGGGAGCATAGCGATATTTCCCTAATCCTAATAGAGCACCAATAGCTTCTTTGCAATTTTCAGCATCCTTACTCTCTCCATTCATGAGCACAACCGCCAAAGGGTCAGCAATAATTTGCTCTTCTTTAAGTAATTCTTTCGGATCATCAAAGAAAACATCAGCCACCGAAAATACACTTGGATCTTTGGGTTGCTTCATTGATTTGCAAACATCAAAGTGAACCACTTCATCATTTATTCGGAATGAAAGCTCGTTAGCTCTCAAATCAATGAGCACACTTCCTGTAGCAAGGAAAGGGTGTCCCAAGATTATGGGAACCTCTGAGTCCGCTTCACAATCCAAAATAACAAAGTCTTCTGGAAAGATGAATGAAGAAACCTTTACCAAGACATCACATAGGATACCAACAGGTCATTTTACCGACCTATCCGCCATGACGAGCCTCATGTTGGTTGGAGTAGGATCACCCAACCCCAAATTTTTATAGATAGATAATGGCATCAAATTGATGATGGCTCCTAAATCACATAATGCTTTGGCAAAATCCAAAGGTCCAACGGTGCACGGAATAGTGAAAGCTCCGGGGTCGGCCTTCTTCTGAACTATCGATCGGGTAGCAATTGCACTACAATGATGCACATCATCCTTCAGCTCATAACTTGCTGCCCTCTTCTTAGTCAAAAGATCTTTCATAAACTTCGCATACCCAGGCATTTGTTCAAGTGCCTCTACCAATGGAACATTAATGGTCAGCTGCTTCAACATAGTCATAAATTTGCTGAACTTAGTATCATCCGCCACCTTCTTCAATCTTTGGGGAAAAGGTGGTAGTGGGTATGGAAGTGTTCTCTCCATGGATTTCTTCTCCTCTTGCTTCCATTTTTCCATTTTTTCAGGCTGCACGTCACTGGGCGTGACATCCTTGACGTCAGGACTGGTTGTTGCGGCATCTTCTCCTTTTACGTTATCATCCATGTCCGCAACTTCGTCAACCACTTGCTTGCCTTTTTCTGAAGGTTCCAGCACCTTACCACTTCTGGTAGTGATGGTCATGCATGACCCATCATTCCTTGGGTTTTGCACAGTATCGCTAGGTAAAGTGCCAGTCTTTCTTTGATTGAGTGCTGCTGAAAGTTGGCTTAATTGCTGCTCTATTTGCTTGATTGAAGTGGAATGAGAATCAACTAGTTGTTTCATGGAGGACAAATCATTAATTACCTCAGTAACTCCCGCGCTCGTTGCTTCCACTCCTTTCAATAATTTAGCCATCATGTCTTCCATACTTCCAGAATTAGATGTGGTGGTATCACGTCTACCAGGAGGAACGTACAAACCACTCTTTTCATTGTTTTTCTTCCAACTACCTTGGTCTTTGCTTCCATATTTATCATAATAGTTCCGACCTTGGTTTCCTTGGGTATTCCCACGGAAACCCCCCTGATTGTTCAAGTAGTTGGCCTCCTCTTCCGAATCAGATTCGTCTCTTCCTTTTAGCGCCACATCTTTCACTTTTTCGGTCTTCCCTGATAATAAATACTTTGTAAGAAGATCCATTTGTGTTTTCATGTGCGCCATATCTTGATCACGTTCTTCTTCTCCTCTCCTTTGGTCTGCAGTCATGCCAATAGATAAAGTGGGGCTTGCTACCTCAGAATCCCTGGTATGCCAAGCTCTACTTTGTTTCGTCATACGATCTAACATATTGCTTGCTTGACCAAAGGTGAGGTCCATAAAAGATCCTCCAGCTGCGTTATCCACCACTGGCTTAGTTATTGAATTCAAGGCTCTATACAATATCTCCATGAGGTGAACATTAGTCATGTGATGGTTTGGGCATCTCGCTAGCTTTGTTTTGAACCTCTCCCAAGTTTTATAAAGAGCTTCAGTGGGAAGCTGACGAAAGTTGCTGATTTCATCTCTCAATTGTGCCCTTTTAGAAGGCGGAAAGAATCTTTCTAGGAAAGCGTCTCTCAATTGCCTCCAATTTGTAATTGAATCAGGAGTCAGCCCATTCAACCATAGTGTTGCCTCCCCAGACAGAGACAATGGAAATAGACGTAATCGAATTGCATTCTGACCAACACCAGGATTGTCAAAAGACTTGCATGTAGAAATAAAGTTGATGAGATGCATATTCGGATCATTGCCTGCTAGTCCACCAAACAATCCCTTGAGTTGCAATAACTGAATCATGGTGCTTGTGATGTTGAACTTGGCTCCGGGCGCTAATGGTGGTGGAATTATAGCTCCAGTGGCTCCGGCACCATCAAGATCATCATCATCATCGTCGAAAGTTGGCTGCATAGGTTGGCGATCATGTCTATACCGAGCTTGTCGACCTCTTCTGTTGGCAGGTTTTGTGATTTCAGCATCATGCCTTGGGTTTAGTAATTCGTCATCACCTAAATCCTCATCGTCAGGATTTGTTGCTCGTGCAGGGTTATCAATGTTCTGCTGTTGAACCTGGGCTGCGGCAAGGGCAGCCAATCTTTCTTGTTCCTGTTGAGCAGCCATCCTTGCGATTTCAGCTTGTGCTTCCATTCTACCAATGTGTTGTGGTTCAGGATTGATTGGTAATAACGGTTGACCAGAACTTCGAGTATGGGGCATGCACTAAAATAAAAACCTGCAGTAGACAAAAACAAAAACTAAACGTAAAAGTACGAGAATCTTTGACCAAAGGGTCTAGTAATTATCACGAACTTGATTGACACTTGTATTCCCAGGCAGCGGCGCCAATTTTTTAATAATGCTCAATCTACAGCTCTCGTTTGAGTGTAAAGCGGTCGTTAGCAAATATAGAACCCAACCTGGGTTGGGTGTCGATCCCACAGGGAATAGCTTGGCCAACAAGTAAGTAAAATTACTAAACTTTTGGTGCAAGTCTCGTAAGAAGGGGGGATTCTTGTTTTGCAAGTAATGTAAACAAAAGCTGAAAATAATAAAGTAAAAAGAGAGAGATTGTTACGTTGGTTGTAAACAATGAGAATTGAAGCGTTGGGGTTATGTCCACCTTCTGAGGTATAAGTCTCTATTGGCTATGAGTGTGTAGAATTCTGACATGCAATTGCTTATAGAGGATTGTAGTCGATGGTAACTCCAAGCGTCTCTCGACCTAAACAAGGACTATTTCACTTTAACTCTCTCGAGCTTAAAGCGTGTCTAACGGTACGAATTCTCCAAGAGGTTAGCCCAGTTACGGCACTAGCTTTTTAATAGGAAAGGGTGTCCTACTACCTTGACATTATCTCTTTTCCAGACAAATAACTTTTCTCTCGAACAAGTTAAATGTTAGACTGGCGTATTCTTGCATTTGCAACCGCAAAGAATGTAGATTTAAGATGAAGAGAATAATGATATAAGCAATATACGTGCCTCGAACTCACAAACTCACAGCAATAGATAGTAACTCATTCGGCTTCCATAACCCCAACAGAGAAGTTTAGTTACCCATGAATGCGAAGGAGATCACGATTGACATTGTTATTATATCACGATATTGAGTAATGGTGTGTAGATCAAGTGATAGGCGTGAGGCGTGATTCCTTAGCAAGTAACGATTCTCTTGTTGTGGAGTTTAAGAATAGAAGAGTAGATTAGAAGTGTTTGTAGTGGAAGATGAGAGGGATGGAAGAAAATTAATTGTTGAATGATGAATGTCAGATTTGTTGTTAAGAAGATGTAAGAAGATGTTCTAAAATCTCTAGCATGATAGGGTATTTATAATACCCATATCCTATTCCTACTAAGCTAATGAAATAAATAACCAAATCCTACTAGACTAATGAAATCCTTAACCCAAATGTACTAGGTTAAGGTAACATTATCATAATCCACATAAAATAATGAAATACATAACCTAATTGTACTAGGTTAATGTATCATTGTCAAAATCCAGCTTTGTGTCTGTAAGTCCCCAAAGTCTTCAGAATTGTTGTTTTAGCCCGGGACAGATTTTCCATGCAGCAGTTTTGGTCCTTAGGCGTGTAAACTCCCTTTCCTTCCTTTGTGAGCTTTCTTTTGCGTCAAGTAAGCCATAAAATGCTGAATTCTGTATCATTTATACCTGAAACTTTACTAATCATGTTCGTTAGCTCATTTACAGGAAAAAGGACTAAAAGTGCATGAAATATATAATTTGTTCTCAAAACTAGGCTAAAATATGGGCAAAATATATTGATATAGGCGTGTAAATTCGCCTATCATCAAGGGGTGTATCTATCATCTTATCCGAGTCAAAGACTCAAGATCCAAAATTCCGAGTTTTGAGTCAGTTCTAATACTGAAGGAATTTCCAGAAGCATTTCATGAATATCTACCAAGAGATTCCTCCGAGTGGCAAATTGACTTTGGAATAGATCTCCTTTAAGATACCCAACCTATTTTAATTCCACCATACAGAATGGCTCCAACCAAGCTTAAGAAATTGAAATATCTCTTAGACAAGGGATTTATCAGGCTGAGTATCTCTTCGTGTGGTTCTCTAGTTTTGTTCATGCACAAGAAAGAGGTTCTCTCAAAATGTGCATCGACTACCGTCAGTTGAACAAAGTCATAATCAAGAATAAATATCCCATCCCCAAGGTTGATGACTTATTCGACCAACTTTAGGACGTATATTATTTCTTGAAGATAGACCTCAAATTCAGCTATCATCACCTTAGAGTCAAAGAATGTGACATCCCGAAGATAGCCTTCAAAACTCGATATGGTCACTTCAAATTTGTAGTTATGTCTTTTGGACTAATGAATGCTCCTGCAGCTTTCATGGACTTGATGAATAGGGTGTTCAAGTAGTACTTGGACATATTTGTTATGGTCTTCATAGATGGTATTCTCGAAGTGAGGGTGAACATGCAGATAAGTTGAGGATTTCCTTTTAGAATCTTAAATATCACCAGTTATTCGCTAAGTTCATCAAGTATGAATTCTGGTTAAAATCAGTAGCGTTCCTTGGTCATATCATTTTTGGTAAAGGTATTTGAGTTGATCCTCAAAAGATCGAAGCAGTAAGGAACTGGCCAAGACACATCTCTCAATCAGACATCAGGAGTTTCCTGGGTTTAGTCAGTTACAACAGATGGTTTGTTGAAGGATTTTCTTCTATTGCTTCTCCCATGTCCAAAATGACTCATAAGTAATTCAAATTCTAGTGGTCCAATTTGTGCAAGAAGAGTTTTTAGGAGCTAAAGATTCGACTCATCTCCACCCTAGTTTTGACTCTACTAGAGGGTTCATATGGTTTCGTGGTATATTGTGATACTTCTAGAGTTAGTCTTGGTTGTGTGTTAATCTTGAGGTGGCAGCAGTCCTGTTTTCCTTAAATATTTGAGGGCATTATATCTATAGGGTTCATATTGATGTGTTCACTGATCATAAGAGTCTTCAGTATGTTTTCAGTTAGAAAGATTTGAATCTTCGTCAGAGAAGGTGGCTAAAGTTGTTGAAGAATTATGATATGAGTGTCTTGTATCATCCGAGCAAGGACAATACGGTGGCTGACACTCTTAGCATATTGTCTATGGGTAGTGATGCTTACGTAAAGGATGATAAGAAAGAGTTAGTTCGTGAGGTTCTTCAGCTTTCTAGGTTAGAAGTCTGATTGGTTGATTCGGCCGAAGATAGTGCTTGGGTTCAAAATGGTTAAAAATCTTTGTTGGTTGCTGAGATAAAGGTAAAGAAACATAGAGTTCCTATTTTTCTTAAGTTAAAGGAAACTATTTGAAATCAGAAGGTTGAGGTTTTCTCCCAAAAGGGAGATAGTGTTCCTTACTGTTAGGGTAGATTATGTGTTCCGAATATAGATTATTTGAGAAAGTGAATGTTAGAAAAAGATCATGGTTCCCAGTATTCTATTCACCTAGGAGCCACTAAGATGTATCGAGTTTTACAAGAAGTCTATTGGTGGAATGGCATGAAGAATGATATTGCAAAATTTATGGCTAAGTGTCCAAATTGCCAGAAAATTAAGGTTGAGCACTAGAAGCCTAGCAGTATGCTTCAGGAATTCATCATCCCCACTTGGAAGTAGGAAGTAGTGAATATGGACTTCATCATAGGGTTGTTGCATACTCATTGTCAGCATGATTTCATTTGAGTTATTATGGACCGAATGACTAAGTTAGCTTATTTCTTGCCAGTTAATACTTCAGATTCAGCTGAAGATTATGCTAAATTAACTCTATATTAGGGAGTTGGTAAAATTGTGGGGGGGGGACTTTAACCATTAATTTAGATAGAGGTACCCATTTTACCTCTCGATTTAAGAAGACTTTTTAGAAGGATCTTGGTACCCAAGTTTATCTCAGTACAGTTTTTCACCCGCAGACAGATAGTCAGACAAAGAGGACCATTCAGACCTTAGAGGATATATTGAGGGCGTGCGTGATTAATTTTAAGGGCATTTGGGATGATCACTTGTCGTTGATTGAGTTTGCTTATAATAATAGTTATTACTCCAGTATTCAGATGGCCCCATTTGAGGCTCTTTATGGTAGGAGGTATAGGTCTCCTATTGGTTGGTTTGAGGTTAGTGAATCTTCTTTGATAGGGCCAGAGTCAGTGCATACGACGATGGAAAAAAATCAACTTATTATCTAAAGGATGAAGACTTCTCAGAGTCTTCAGAAATCCTATGCAAATGTGAGAAATGAGATTGAGTTTGATGTAGGTGATTCTGCCTATACAGATTTCGCCTATGAAAGGGATGAAGAGATTTGGTAAGAAGGAAAAGCTCAGTCCCCGTTTTGTTGGACCTTACAAAATTTTGCATTGTTATGGTAAGGTAGCCGATGAGTTGAATTTCCCTGCAGATTTAGCATTAGTGCATCTAGTTTTCTATGTCTCATTGCTGAAGAAATGCATTGATGATCCAACATCAGTTGTTCCTTTAGAAAGGGTTGGCGTGGAAAATAGCCTCTCTTATGAAGAGTTTCCTGTTGATTGTCTTGATTGGCAGGTTCGTAGGTTGAGGAATAAACAAGTTGCTCTTGTAAAAATTTTATGGAGAAATTAGTCAGCCGAGGGAGCTACTTGGGAAGCGGAGGCAGATATTCTAGCCAAGTATCCCCACTTTTTTTCTTTGAACCCAGTTCCAACTTAAGGTAATAATTTCCTTAATTAATTAATTATTTTATTTCTATCTCAAGCGATCCGTCTATTTCCAAGTCATAGCATGAATTTATGAGTTTAGTTCATTCTATGCATTAGTCACATATTCAAATATTATCTAATGGTTTAACTTGTAAGTGTCCAGTGCAAAATCTCAGTTCCCCCCCCCCCCCAATACTTTAGCTTAGTCAATTTTATTTAGGGACAAATGATCCCAAAGAAGAGATATTGTAATGCCCCACATTTTTCAACTCTAGACCCATCACCAGATAGGCTATTAAATTAGCTTTCTAACACCACCAACCTTGCCTTAATCCGACATCGTGGCAAAAAGTTATGGCATTTCGTCTAAGGCGCTATTAAATTGCTATTGGTATCAGGCAATGACCCATTATCAAACGTAATGAGTCATGGCCTAGACTCATTTCCATGGAATTACATAATCAAGAATTCAACCTATTGATAATACTCTACCCTATGAATCGTTATCAGTGAAAATAAGTCGTGAGATGGACCCGTTGTCATAACAGAAGTAAACCAGGAAATCAAGTCCCTGACTACGACTCCTCCTAATGACTCGTTACCTGACTCAACAAACCGTTATGAGGGAAGTCGTTCTTATAATAGTGAAGGACCAAGGCCTTGGTCCTCAGATCATGATTCAGGACATGACTCGTAACCTGACATAACGAGTCGTAATGTGAGTCGTGACAAGTGTTTCTCAAAAATTCCTACACGATTTAAAAAGGGCTTTCTGGTCAGTTCCAATTCTTTTAATCCCAAACCCACGCTATTTGGTCACTCCAACATAAGTTATTGGGGGTTAAATTTTCCCTAACACCTCATAAACTCAAAATCACTCAACACCTAGCAAAACTGAGCGATTTATTATTCTTTAAAGACAAGTTAGGGTTCTTCAAGAACGAGCTCAATTCCAAGGATTTCTCCAAGGTTTCCACCTTCAGGTATGTGGGATTTCATCAATGGGTCCCTTCCATCCATTGAGTCCCAGAAATCTTCTAACCCTCAAGTTGGGTTCAGGTCAAATATGAAGTTCTCTTTAATTTACTAAGTTTGCTTTATGATCATACCATGAATACATATCTTCCCATAAGAGTGATATCTTCCTTATTCGAAAATCATGAATTTCCTTATTATGATCAATCATTGAGTGTTTTGCTTAAAGTATGGAATTATCTATTATGATTTGTTTTTTAACATTATCATGTTCAGTGCATTAGCCAGAGCTGGTGGGTTATGAACACCCGATACCTAGAATTTTATGCATGTATTAGTTATCATATTTTTAGCACTTCAGATTATGCATATGTTGCTATTTTTAAGAATATTATTATATTGAGCATATATATAGGTGTTCAGTGTCGTTCAGTTGGGAGTCGTACTTATCACCGAGTGAACGCAGGGATAAAAACTCACCAGTCAGTTAGGACTGAGTCCTTTAGTAGAAGTTCCTAAGTTCCAGAACTACGGTTCCACCATATGTTATAAAGGGTCACCCGCCAAGTACGAATGACACTCTCATCCTTTGGGACATTAGTTTAGTGGATCCACACTAGATAGTGTTGGTACCCTTAGAAGGTATCAACACCCTTCCAACTGGGGTTACAGGTTGTGCCTCCATTCTGATCAGATTGGGGTATATTGATTATTGTTAGCTCCCACAGTCCTCAGTTGATTTTCAGTTTATATTCAGTTCAGGTTTGTTTGACCAAGTAATCAGATCTTCAGTTTTGCAGTATTCAGTTTTAATTAACACATGTTATTCTTGGTCTTACATTAAGTTTACATGTTCATGCATTCATGTTCAGCTTATACTAGTTAGTTTCCCATCTTACGTACTCAATACATTTAAAGTAATGATCGCATGCATTCCTGTGCTATATTATCTTATAATATAGGTTCGGATGCTCAATACCTGAACCATACTTAGCACGTTCCCGTGCCACATTCAGTAGGAGCTTTTGATGAGTCCCCATCATTCGAGGACCAGTTATCAATTTTTTATTTTCTTATCAGTTTATTTCAGTTTCAACCAGTTGGAGTTAGTAGGGAGTTTTTCCTAATAACTCATGATGAGTAGAGGCTTTCAGACAGATGTTTAAAGTTTCAGCTTATTGAGTTGTCAAATAGTTATATTTCCAGATTTGATTGATATTCCATTTTACATTGTTATGATAATCACCAGTTATTTTCAATTAGCTTTCATCTAGTATTTTGATAATTACTTCAGTATCTAAGCACATTCCAGTCCATGGGTTAGCTTAGGGTCACTCATGACCTTTGGTACCATGTTACGATTAGAGGGTACTCTCAGGTCATTACTCAAGAAAAATAAAAATGGGCTAAGAGTCTATCCTTGGTGCAACACTATCAAAAATGGAAAGTACTCTGAATATCCTCCTAACATTCTCACATGAGTCTTCGCACTGTCGTACATGATCTGAATCAACCTAGTGTACGCCACGGGCACCCTTCTATCCTCCAAACACCTCCACAAAATCTTCCTAGGGACTTTGTTATATAATTTCTCAAGATAAATGAACACCATGTGCAAGTCCTTCTTCCTCTCTTAAAATTGATCTATTAATCTCCTCACGAGGTGAATAGCCTCAATAGTCGATGACCTGACATAAACCGAACTAATTCTCATAGATAGTCATGAACCTTCTCAACCTCAACTCTATCATCCTTACTCAAACCTTCATAGTATGAATAAACAACTTATTACCTCTATAGTTATTGCAACTCTAAAAGTCCCCCTTGTTTTTATATAATGTAATCATCGCACTCCACCTCTAAGCTTCAGGCATCTTTACCGCACTAAAAATAATGTTAAACAACCTTGTTAGCTACTCCAAACCTGTCCCGCCAGCGCTCTTCCAAAAGTCTACCGAAATCTCGTCTGGCCTAGTCGACCTACCCATACGTATCCAACGAATAGACCTCTTGACCTCCTCAACCTTGATACACCTACAATAACCATAATCGCAGCACCTTTCTGAGTTCTCTAAGTCCCCTAGCACGAAACCATTGTTCCCCTCTTCATTCAAAAGTTTATAGAAATAGGACTGCAACCTCTTCCTAATGAGGGCACCCTCAACCAACGTTGTACCATTATCCCTTTGATAACTTCACTTGGCCAAGGTCATGAGCCCTCCACTCCCTGGCCTTGTCAAGCCTATACAACTTTTTATCCCTGCTTTTCTCCCCTAAAGCCGTATACAAGATCTCAAAAGTTGTTCTCTTAGACGACGTAACCATTAACTTAGCCTCTCTTTTAGCTACCTTACGCTCCTCCCTATTTGTCTTCCTCTCATCCTCATTCTTGATCTCAACCAACTTAGCATAAGACACCTTCTTAGTCTTCACCTTTCTCTTAACTTTTTTATTCTACCACTCGTCCCCCTGGTGATTGACAGATCGACCTCTTAAAATACCCAACACCTCTCTAACTGTCTCTTTAATGCAACTAGCAGTCGTCTCCCACATACTATCGATATCCCCTCTACTCTCCCAATTCCCAAGTTATTAACTTCTTCCTTATTTCTAAAATATTAGACAAAGTCAAGTTACCCCACTTAATCCTGAGCCGATCTTCCACACTCATCTTCTTTCTTCTATTTTTGATTACCAATTCCACCAACAACAACTTGTGTTGAGTCGAAAGATTCTCACTAGGTATGACTTTACAGTCTTTACAAATCATTATATCACCTCTCCTAGGAGAAAAATGTCTATCTGGGTCTTGGCCATCAAACTATGAAGGTAATAAGGTGCTCCTCCCTCTTTGAGAAGCTTGAAATCTCCACCCACAACCCAAAATCCCTAGCAAAATCCAAAAAAAAAAAAGTTTCTCCGTCATTCTGTTCCCCCAAACGGAAATCGCCATGCACATCAACATAACCTCTCTGTAAAAACCTAATATACCTAATGAAATCCCCTTCAACTAAAATCATCTCAGTGCTCGAAACGTCTCTCGCCACTTCATCCAAAACCTCCCAAAATTTCCTCTTCTCCTCTTAGTCCAATCCTGCTTGCAGAGCATAGGCACTGATAACGTTCAAAGTACACTCTCTAATGGCCAACTTAATCGATATCAACCTATCGTTAACCCGCTTAAACTCCACCACCTATCCCCTAAGCTCTTCATCTACTTAGATACCTACTACATTTCTACCCCTCACGCTTCCCGAGTACCACAACTTACACTCGTCCATATCTCTCACCTTTGATCCCACCCATTTGGTTTGCTGGATACAAGCTATACTAATTCTCCTCTTCCTAAAAATCTTCACGAGCTCTATGGACTTACCTTGAAGAGTCCATATGTTCCAAGGCCCAACTGTTAACCTGGAAGCTCACTTACCCCACCTAACCCTACTACCCCTTGCCCCCATCCCAAGCTCGATCCAAGACCCGACCCTAACCCATTGCCAAACCCAGACCCTGCATTCACCCTAGACCCTAGTCTAGACCCCAACCCCAACCCCAACCTAGAACATGATCCTAGTCTACCATCAACCACCACAACTACTATTCAATAGGAGAAGAGAAAAAAAGGTGAGCAAATAGGTAGGGCTAAAAAACAAATATGAAAGGCTAAAAAAATACAAAGGTAGTAATGAGATAGATCTACAGGAGAAATCAAGAATCAACTGTGTATACCCAGAGCCATAAAATCAATAGACTATAATGCAAGTTTTGACAAACAACAATCAATAATAAGAACTATACCAGTCACAAGAACTCAGGCCATCTTTAGAAAGTAAAACCAACATAAACAGCAAATACCAGCACATACCACAGTAAATAGATATACTAGTCTCAACTAACTGCTACGAAGTAAAAGAGACACAGGAACTAGTAATCCCACAAGAATAGTCAAGATAATAAGACAAGAAACTAAGAGAGAAAGGACTGAAAAATAGACATCAAAAGAGACAGGACATATCCACCACCAAATAGTCAAGAACTTAGACCAAATAAACTAGAAGGGATGAAATGAGTGCACCTGATCCTGTGAGAAGATGAAGTGAAGACTTTCCAATGCCACTAAAGTTTGAACAAGGAGAGTAACGTATATTATTTTAAAATTACATAAAAAATATTATAAATAACAATAGTTAACAGCTTAAAATATTTAAAAAAAATTAACTTCTTATATATTTCAAAAAAAAAAAACTATAAATCACAATAATTAACAACTTAAAAAAATTAAAAGATATTAAATATTTAATTGAATCTCAAAATTATATTAGTGCCACTTAAATTGGAATAGAAGAAAAGTATTATAAACCACAACAATTAAAAAGTTAAATTATTTTTAAAATATAATTGACTATCAATGCCACAAAAGTTTGGACAAGGAGAGTAACGTATACTATTTGAAAATTACATAAAAAATATTATAAATTACAATAGTTAACAGCTTAAAGTATCTAAAAACATATTAAAAGTATGATTGATTATCTACATTCTAATTGTGTCATATAAATTCGGGTACGTGCTAACACGAGCCCCCTCGATATCTAGTATATATATAGCAGTTACACCCTGTCCAATAAATTAATCTAGTGCCACTATTTTTATTGAAAGAAATATCATGCAGTATGAAAATTTTATCTTACTAATTAGCAAATAATTTATTATTATAGATTTAAAAGTCAATGACATGCGATACTAGAAAATTTATTCCAGTCATTAAAAAAGAAAAAGATGAACTTGCTCAGTTTCAATATGCTTGGTCTATTTTGATTTGTCATGGTATTTAAAAAAATAAAAAAAATTAAATTTATAATATTAAATTAAATATATATCAAATGTATCAAATTATTCTTTTAATTTTGTGTTCTAAACAAATGCAGAAAAGTTGAAATCAAAGAGTTACTAAAAATGAAAGAATTACTTTTTTTGAAATAGACTAAAATGAAAAATAGGTCAAATAAATTGAAATAAATTGAAAGAAGAAGTCGAAAAATTGGAAGGTGTTAGACTTTTGAGAAACAAAAGACAGATTGCTCTAGGTCATTATTAAATAAGTTAACGTCAGTTATATAAATTGTCATTATTTATATTACTTTATTTGGAAAATACTATTGTCCACGAGGGGTTCAAGAAAAAAGTATCTAATGTATAAAGATTAAATATTGCCTTTCATGTTTTAATTTATTTAGTATTGTTTGATAAGGTTAAATATTACCTTTCATGTTTTAATTTATTTAGTATTGTTTGATTGAATACAGAACTTGAAAAAGAAGTGAAAATTTTTAAAATTCGTAGTTTTAAACAAATTACATATATACAGCTACAGAAAAATAAGAACTTTAGGACCTGTTTGTCCATATAAACCAAAAATATATTTACTTTATTTGCTATTTTTGAAGTTGAAAATAGAGTTGGTGTTGTGTTTGGCCATAATATTTTGAAAATAGGGTATTTTTGAAGTTAAAAAATATAAATAGTAAAAGTAAATTTAAAAAAATTTAGAGTTTTATGAAAATTGAGTTATTTTATGAGTATTAAAAATTCAAATTTTTTTGATAAAAAAAAAATTAAAAGTGATCTAAAAATAGTGAGTATTTTTCAAAAATTCAAATATTATGAAAACGTGTTTCTGAAATATTTATGATCAAACAAGTATTTTGAAATATAATAAAAACATATTTCAAAGTATTATAAATAATATTCATGGTCAAATACCTACTTAATTTAAGATTCAACTCTAAATATAAAAAATATAAAATGTATCATGTAAATTAAGACGATATAAATTTGCTTACATATATATTATTTACTTTATTTCATAATGAGTGTGTGGTTATTCAATTTTCAAATCCAATTTGATGTTGGATTTCAAATTTGGGAAAGTGTTCAAGTTCGTTTCCAACCCCATCTTCAATTTTTCAAATAAAGTATTCCTTTTTCATTTTTATAAAATGTATAACCAAATATATCTCTATCGTCAAACCTTTTAACTATTAAATAAATCTAAAAATAAATAAAATCTTTGGAACATATTTACTTATAATTTGTTTGATCAAATTTTTAAAATTAATTTACTTTAAAAAGTTTTTTATTTAAAAAAAAATACTTTTTATGAGAAATAACTTGTATCTGTCTAATAATTTGTAAAATGTATTTTGAATAGTAATTAGTTGTTATTCTTAAACAGTATTTCTATGTAATATTTTTCTCAAAAATTCTTTTAGAAAAAGATTTATCTAAAAAGTAATTTTCTACTCCCCAAAATCACTTATTTTCTCTTAAAACTTTGACATAACATTCACTTTTTAAAAATAAATATTTTTGACCCCTCAAAAGCTAATCCAAATTAACAGATTTTTGACTTCGATACTATTCAATATAATATTGTTTAGAGGTGGAGAAGAAGACGAGAAACAAGAAAATATTGCCATAGAGCCAAAAACATTAGATCCTACAACATGGAGGCAGATTTAGTTAGAGTAACAGTCTTGTGGATTTGAACTCCTGATAATGGATGTTCCATTTGTCCAACATGTTCTTGTTTTCCAAAATTTGTGTACTCTTGATGAGCTACCACATGAACACTTTTATTCAAAGTTATCAACATAAAGACACGTAGAAAGAACCAAAGTAACAATTGGTTCCTCATTGTTTTTGCTCCTTTTCTCCCCCTTTCTTTGTTTTGGGGGTGAGGTAAGATTTGGTGTGTACAACGCTAAGATTTTATAGACATATACAAGAGAGAGAGAATGGTTAAAGAACTTTTATACTATATTTATATATTTTAGAGAAATTACATAATTTCACTTTTGAACTTGTCTGTATAATTTGTTTTAGACCCCAAAACTACACGGGTAATTATATACCCCTTAACAACGTTGACCTGAATTAAATTCAACTCCTTGACGCCCAACTGAAATCGTTTGTTGATACTCATTGTTGAGCGCGTTAAATAGGTAATTTTTCCTTTTATTTTTTTTTTAAAACTAAAATTCCCTTTTAAATTAATGTAACAGTGATAATAATCCCTAAATCACCCTACCCAAAACTCTCATCGAGAACCCTAATTTACTACTTCTCTTCTTCCTCAATCTACCTAAAATCTGCTCCATATATGAAATTTAAGCAAAAACTGAGATCGATTTCTCTTTCTTTTTAAATTTAAGCTCTCTTAAAGAATCCTAATTCACTCCTTCGTCTTCTTTCGCTACTATTTGTTCAAAAAAGGTATAATCTATCTCCTTCATCTATCATTTTTGTTAGAAATTTCTCTCCTTTTTCTTCTACTTAATTTATTTATTTTTGCAATTCATGTAATTTGTTGGAATCAATTTCTTGTAGCACACAACGAGGTCAGCTAATTTGATTAAATTTTGTATGAAAGAAAATGATTATGTTTTGAAGAAAGAAATTTGTTGTAATCACTAAATTTTATTTTATATGAAGACATCTTGGACTTCGAGAAATTCAGACAGAAGATTTTGGGCATGTCTTTATTATGGGGTGAATATCAAATTTGTCACTTTCACTATTTCTACAGATTTGATTAAAGACTAATTCTGGAGGGTCCAATATCTTATGATTTTTGGTGTTGGGGGAATAAAAAAATATTGATTCGAGATCCAAATATGTGATTCCTAAACTAATAGAGAAATTAAGTGAGATTGAGAATTTAGTTGAATCTTCTCAATATATTGATAATCATACATCAATTAATGAAGTTGAAAAATTGATTGAGTTGAACAAATTTGTTGAGGAGGCTTTTGATGAAGTAGACAAGCCTAAAGAGTCTAAACAAGATGATAATTATGTTGATATGAAATTGAAGAAGTTGAAATAAGAGATTGGAAAGATCAAAGAAAGAGAGAATAAGTGGAGAAGAATTGCTAAAGAGAGGACTGGAGAGAATGTACACTTCTTTGTTTTCTTTTGTTCTTCTGTACTACTAATAGCTATAAGCTATAAGCTTGGGATGATATACATGAAGAAAGATTTAACGAAGTTACCTTATCACTAGGTTGTTGGTAGATGATATCTAGCATACTTTTTGTACTGAATGGTGCAACTTTTTTTGTAATGTACTTTGATTAGTGGTTGTCTTTTGATATACATGAACAAAGATTGTTGAATTGATTGCTTTTAAGCTATTTTGTTGTTTTGTAATAGTGCAGCTTCCTTTGTAATGAAGTTTCCTTAGAACCAGTAAAACAAGTGTAGTATCAGCTAGTTAATAAAGCTAGACAGCACTTTGTAATGCAATTAAAGATGCATAAAAATCTCACACTAACTACCATTAATGATGCAGCCATAACTACATATATACCTCCAACAAATATATCAAAATATTTTCGCCACAACTGCTTAAATTTATAGTCAAATCGTGCAAACAAAATGGCAAAAATGCTTCAGAAAGAAATTTCAAATTGGTGCAGTCACAACTACTCATATTTCTACAAAAACATATAGCTAAAATGTAGTCACATTTGCATCATTGTTATCAATTACACATCAAATTTATGCAGTAACAGTTGCATAGTTGAAGTCACTACTTTTTATCCAAAATAGAGACTAAGTAAACGTCACTACTATTTTAGTATATAACATCAATACACAAAAATAGAAATCAGGCTTCTTCTACTATGATGAACTTTTTTGGCTTAGATGATTCATTTCAGCAACATTTGACCTTGCCCTGATCTTGCATTAAGACGACACCTATTCCTACCTTACTTGCATCAAATTCAATCTCAAACATCTTATCAAAATTAGGTAATTGCAATAAGGGGGTGGAGCTAAGCATAGCCTTCAAAGCTTCAAATGCATTGGCTTGCTCATCACCTTATTTAAAAGGTTTGTCCTTATGGATCACCTCAGTCAAGGGAAAGGCAATAGTACTAAATTCTTTGAAAAATTGCCTATAAAAACTAGACAACTCATGGAAGCTTCTTACTTCACCAATGGATTTTAGAGTTGGCAATTCTTGATGGTTCTATCTTAAATTCATCCACCTCGACTCCGCGTGAGCTAACAACAAATCCCAAGAACACAACTTCATTCACACCAAAAGAACTTTTTTCAAGATTAGCATACAACTTATCCTTTCTAAGAACTTCAAACAAATTTTGCGAATGTAAGACATAATCTTCAAGGGATTTGCTATAAACAAGGACATCATCAAAATATACCACAACAAATTTTCCAATAAATGGTTTCATCACATGGTTCATCAATCGTATAAAGATACTAGGAGTGTTGGTAAGGCCAAAAGGCATGACCAACTATTCATGTAGACCAAACTTGTTCTTGAATGCGGCCTTCCACTCATCACCCAGTTGCATCCAAATTTGGTGGTACCCGCTCCTAAGATCTATCTTAGAAAACACATAAGAACCATTGAACTCATCAAGCATATTATCCAAATGGGGAATTAGGTAGAAATACTTTACCATTATTTTATTGATGAATCAACAATCAACACGCATGTGTCATATCCCGTATTTCTTTAGCACTAGCAACACTGAAACAACACATGGACTCATGCTCTCTTTGATGTATCCCTTATTGAGGAATTCTTCAACTTGCCTTTGAAGCTCTTTTGTGTCTATTGGATTACTTTGGTAGGCTAGTTTGTTTGGTAATTAATAACCCAACACAAGATCAATTTGATGCTCAATTCCCCAAAGTTGGGTAATCCTTAGGTAAGCTTCTTTGGGAACACATCTCCATAATCCTACTAAATGAGGGAAATAGAATGGTAGATAGGAGAAGCAGAGTGGTTAGCAAAAAAAGCATGGGCTAGAAGGAGCAAGGGTGCTTTGTTATTATGCTCTTTGAAAAATCTTTGTTCCTAACTAACATCACTATGGGGCTCTTCCCCTACAACCTCCTCTTCTTTTTTTTTCATCTCTTTCCTCGGTTTGGTTCTCCTTCTTACCTTGTTTCTTACCCTTCTCTTTCAATTATCTCAACTTTTGGTGATGCTCATTCACTTAAAATGGCAAAAGTAGATAGAAAGTGGATTTCTAACCATTCAACTCAAAAGAATACCGATTGGTCCTCCCATCATTCTTGGTTGAACGATCATATTACCATGGCCTCCAAAGAAAGAGATGACAAGCTTGCATGGGCATCACATCACAATGCACCTCATCATGATAATTCTCATCTTTGAACCGAATCACCACTTTCCTAGTCACCTTTAACTCACCATAATTATTTAACCATTAAATTTTATATATTATGGCATATTTGGTTCTGAGAAACATCAAGAAATCAATCAAAGTAGAACTATCCATATTAGCACAACGTCCGCTATCGATGATCAAAGAGTACACATTTTTCCTTATAAAACATTAAGTATGGAATAGATTCTCCCTTTGACTAAGATCATCTATTTCCATACTAATCATTGCACGCCTTATAACAAAATTTGAAACCTTATATTCTTCATCTTGAGGCCAAGAATCTTTATTATCCTCCTCTACTCACTCATCTTCTTTGAACCTCTCTCCATCTTGGGCTTTTTCATCATTCTTATCTTCCAATCCCACTTCTTCTCTAAGGTAATATAATTTCTCTTAACTAAGGATCACATTTCTATGGTTGGGAAATTTACTTGCTTTATGTCCCCATCCTTGACATTTAAAATATTGGAAACCTTTAGGATTAGGAGTAGGATATTTGTTACCTTCATTCCTCATTGGGTACTTTGGAGTGGTTTTTTCTACGTGCTTCTTGTCATTAGAATTGTAGTCCTTGTTCTTATTCCATCTCGATAATGATTGAGCTAACTCTTTACTTTTACTTCAAGTGTTTGTAGATGAGTACCCTTTTAGTTTGTAAGTTTCCCTTTCTTTGATATCCCTCTCAATTTCCAAGGCCGCTTGGAAGATTTATTCTTCAGTATAAAACTTGCGTATAGTCATGCATAAGGAGATATCTTTGTTCAATCCAACCTTGAAGCGTATTATGTAATGGTTCATGTTCTCTCAATGGTCAAGCTTCAAGATCAATTGTTGCAATTCATCATAATAGGCCACAACACTCTTGCTATCTTGCCTCAAGTTGTACAGCTTGGAAAGTAGCTCATGTCTATACCTCTCCAGAACATATGTTTGTCTCATGAATACCTTCAACGCATCCCATAGAGGGGTTGTCCTTAATTCGACATATTTACAAACCTCTTGACATAATCCCACCATGTATTAGCATACTCTTTAAAATAGGTTGTGGCATAGTAACTTTTCTTCTCTTTAGTGATATCATTAACTTGGAAGATCCTTTTACAAGAGGACTTCCATGAGATATAAGATTTGTGATCACTTTCTCCCTTGAAAGTTGGAAAACTAACCTTGATTGAATTCACACGCACGTCTTGATCCCTATTACCATGTTGGTTTCCTTGATCATAACCTTGGGGTCAGTTTTCTATGTTTCCTTTTCCATTATCACTATGTTTCTTCTATTGATCATGACCTTGGGGTTGGTTTCCCAAGTTTTCTCTAACATTAGGCGTCGAATTAAATCTTTCTCTTTGACCTCGATAACCTCGTTAATTTATTGGTCTATCTCTTATTTCCTTTACCAATATGTCGGCTTCTATAGCCATTGTACCTATGAAGAAAGACACTCACAAAAACAAAAAACACATTAGCGTTAGAGAAATTAATCTCACAAACTCTTTACACCTTTGTTTACCGCACACTTGGATCACAAATCTTGAAAGAAGATTTATACTTTGTGTGGTAATCGAGGTGTCAAGTGCTAGTCCTGATTGGATTGAGTTCTTGTTTGAAAGACTCTAATAAAGATGTAAGGACTTGGTTCAAGAATTAACAATGATATTAAAAAGAGAAAATCTTGAAGAAAATAAGATGATGAATGAATTCAGACTCAAGAACTAATCATCCAACTTAGTAGAAAAATTACTAGTTGTTGATAGTTTTAAGAATCAAGAGATGAATTTAAGAATCAAGGAATGAAACTGGGGAATCAAACCTGAGCAAATTAGAGTTTAGGGGTGTTAGAATGCATTTGGAACATGAAATTGACGTTGGTGAGGCTTGAGATTCATTTGGGAGGTGTCACAGACCTTGGGCACACCTCTAGAGTACATCCAACGTAGGTAGGGAAAGCTGCTTACTGTTTTGAGCTGTGGTAGCAGTTCCAGTGCACCTCTAGCACATGCTGGCTGCAGGAGAGGCCTTAGACATTTCCTTAAGGTGCGGAAGCAGGTTGGGAATAGTTGTTGTGCACCTTGGGCGCAGGTCAAGGGAAAGTTGGCCGCCTCTTGCTTGTTCTAAGGTAAAAAATATCCCTCTAATGGTTCTTTGTGTCCTCTTTTATTGGAATATCCTTAGAATCTTTGTAGATATTCTAGTACAAATACTTTTTACTCTTTTTTATTCCTTCTTTGTGGATCAAATACCCTTTTTTGGATGAACTTTCAATGTGAATATAACAATCTCCTCAACAACACACCAAGAACACCTTAGCTCGGAATGAGTTAAAATTTTGAACTTATGCACTTTTCAACATTCTAAACTAATTCCACACATTATTTTTCTCTAATTCCTCACCCAACACTTCAAATCTTGCAACCAACTTTGAAATCTTCAATTCACTTTAAACTTCTTCATACTCAAGCTTCCAATGATAGTATAAGACTCAATTTCACTCTGATTTAGCTCGAACTTAATATATGGACTCTAATAGTAATAAGAAATGAAAATATAACACTAGAAACACAAGAAAACTCAAAAATCAAAAACTCAAAATGTGCCCTAAGACGTAAAACATGAATAGTAATATATTTTGTGATTTTTTAATTTTTTTAAGATGACTAGACAAAAGATTGACTTCGTAGGAATGAAATCAAGCTCGGCTCTGATACCAAATAATAGAAATCAAAACTACGAAACCGTAAACAACTACGAAAACAAGTACAGAGATAATCAATAAGGATAGAAATTAGACACAAGAAAAAGAAGTAATTAAGAACAAAAGAGTATATCAAACTCAATTATCCTCAATTACAATATAATTCAAACACCTAACTCTTACGTGACCAAGAGGAAGATGATTGCCCTCTAAATGAATGTTTATAAACAAAAGTTTCAACAAAAGTTTTCCAACACTCTCACTCTATGGACAAGCATTCATCAATTCATCAATAATCAAGCAAAACTAAAAAATAAGCTAGCCTCTAAAGTATTCATAGTTTAGGCTAATTGTTACACTTTTAGGATCCAAAAGTGACCCAATTTCAAGAAAAGGCCCACTAGGATCTGTTTTAATCCTCTCTTGAAAAGTTAGAGAGGATCAAAAATGGATCCAAAGTTCCTTGGGTACAAGTCCCTTCCAAGGGGATTTCTAGCCCCGTTTTGCCTTTCTTTGCCTCCTCCAATGATCCTTGGATCAATGTGAGTGCGATCAACAAAAAGTGACACCATCTTGATGGTAAGAAGGCTTCTACAAGTACCTCCCTCTTTATGAACGATCATTGGATCCTTTGAAGCTCCCGAGCTTGACTTTTAGTAAATGGTTTGGAGCTAATCTAGATAGTATCAATGTTGGGACTGTGCTAATATGGGCCCCACCCCCTAGTATTATAGAAGCAGTAGTTTCAACATGTTTGCTTGTGTTGCCTGCTTTATTTGCTTCAATTGTGATTTTACTATATCACTCTTAATTAATTATTATAAGTCATTATGTTTAAAATCAATTACATTTAATAAAAGAAAAGTAAAATAGACATTTATGACATGTTTGCTTCAGCCGTAATTTTGCTAAATATCACCCCTGATTAATTAATACAAGTCATCTAAGTATTAAAAAATTAATAATATTTGATAAAAAAAATAAAATAGATATAAAATGATAATCTAAGTCTTGATGTTTTAAATTAACTTGTCATATCTGAGGCAGACTTAAATTTTTTTCATAAGTATTTTTTATACAAATTTTGCTATATCACTTCTATAGTTGTTGTAAGTCATTTAAGACATAGCTGCTTCACTGCTTCATTCGTGATTTAATATATCGCCCCTAATTAATTATTATGGTCATCTAAGCATTGTGCCACTTAAATTAGAATAGAAGAAAAAATATTATAATCACAATAATTAAATTTTTTAATTATTTAAAACATATAATTTACTATTAATGCCACGAAAGTTTGAACAAGGAGAGTAACATATATTATTTAAAAATTACATAAAAAGTTTTATAAATTACAATAGTTAAAAGCTTAAAATTTCTAACAAATATTAATTTATTTTATTTCAAAAAAATATACGACAACTTCATTGGTCCTTTCCATTGCCTCCATTTTTTTCTCCGTTTTAATTTGTTTGTCTTATTTTTTAAAATCTGGTATATATTTTTAAAAAATATAATTATTTAAAATCACAATAATTAATAATTGGTAGACTCTCAAAATTATATCAGTGTCACTTAAATTTGAATAGAAGAAAAAGTATTATACAAAAATAACAACATACCAGTGTACCCCCCCCACATAGTGGGGTCTGGAGAGGGTAATATGTATGCAGATCATACCAGTATCTCAGATAAAGTAGAGAGGTTGCTTCCGATAGAGCCCCGACTTAGGACAGATAACAATATAACAAACACAAAACATAAAAATACATAATAAAATGGGATAACATATTACAAGATAATATAGTAAATAAGACAACCACAAGATAATATTATAAACTATCTATTCAAAATCATAGACATCACCAAAATACCACGAACAAAAAACTCCAGACGCGGACAAAGCACTTCCCTACTGTTATAAACAAACTCCTACCCACTAACCATGTACCCTAATCCGTGTCCTCCACACCTTCCTATCAAGGGTAATGTCCTCATTAAGCTGTAACTGTCTCATATCATGCCTAATCATCTCCCTACAATATTTCTTCAGCCTACTCTACCCCGTCTAAAATCATTCATAGCCAGCCTCCTACTGGAGAATCCGAGTACCTACTTATAATATTCCTAAACCAACGTAACCTCACTTCTCTCATATTTTCCTCCACCGAAGCCACTCCCTGTCTCTTCAGGTAAAGCCATACATCCATCGCAAAATCCTTGTCTCTGCCACCCTCAACTTTTGGAAGTGGGAGTTCTTATTGGCCAAAACTCCACACCATACAACATAGCTAAACTAACTATCACTATATATAACTTACTTTTAAGATTTGGCAATACCTTCTTATCACACAAGATTCCCGAAGCGAACCTCTATTTTGACCACCCTGCACCAATACAGTGTGTGACATCCTCGTTAATCTCACTATTCCCTTGAATCATAGATCTAAGATACTTGAAACTCTCCCTCTTTTGAATAACCTGAGAATCCATCTTCACTGCCACGTTAGCCTCCTGCAAAAAACCATTAAACTTACATTTCAAGTACTCCATATTAGTCCTGCTCAATCAAAATCCTTTAGACTCAAGGGTCTATCCCTAAATCTCCAACTCATCATCAACTCCTATTTAAGTTTTGTCAATCAGTACAACATCATTAACAAATAACATATACCAAGGCACCTCTATTTGAATACGTCACATCAAAGAATCTATCACCAAGGACTAATACTCTATATTTTTTAGCTCTAGACCCATCACTATATAGGATATTAAATTAGCTTTCCAACATCACCAGTATTACCTTAATCCGACATCGTGGCAAAATGTTATGGCATTTTCTCTAAGGCACTGTCAAACTATCAGTGGTAATAGCTCAGGCAATGACCCATTACCAGACGTAATGAGTCGTGGCCTAGACTCGTTGCCATGGCAGTACAAGATCAAGAAATTCAGCCTGTTTTTAACAACTCTATCCTATGACTCGTTATCAATGACGACGAGTCATGAGGTGGACCCATAGTCACAATAAAATGAAACCAGAAAATCAAATCCCTGACCACGAATCCTCTTGATGACTTGTTACCTGACTCAATAAGTTGTTATGAGAGAAGTCGTTATAATAATAAATGCCAAATACTCAAGTCCTTAGATCATGACTCAGGCCATGACTCGTGCCTTGACATAATGAGTCGTGATGACTATTTATCAAAAATTCATACACAATTAAAAAAGGATTTTTGGTTAATTCCCATTCTTTTAATCCCAAACGACGTTGTTTGGGCACTCCAACATCAGTTATTAGGGGTTAAATTTACTATATTGAGCATATATCTATAGTTATTCAGTGTCCTGACATATGTTGTTATTTTTAAGAATATTATTATGTTGAGCATATATCTATAGGTGTTCAGTGTCGTTCAATTCTGAGTTGTACTTAGCACTGAGTGAATGCATAGATAAAGGCTCACTGATTAATTAGGACTGAGTCCCTTAGTATAAGTCCCTAAGTTCCAGAACTACAACTCCACCATAGGTTATAAGGGGTCAACCACCAGATAGGACGAACACCCTCTTCTTTTGGGACATCAGTTTAGTGGATCCACGCTAGCCAGTGTTGTTACCCTTGGCAAGGTATCAACACCCTTCTAACTAGGGTTATAATAATTTATGTTCAGTTCAGGTTTTTTTTACCAAGTAATTAGATCTTTAGTTATTCAGTATTTAGTTTTATTCAAAACATGTTATGCATGGTCTTGCATTTAGTTTACATGTTCATGCATTCATGTTCAACTTATACTAGTTAGTTTTCCATCTCACATACCTAGTAAATTCAACGTACTAATCACATACTTTCCTACGCTATATTGTCTCATAATATAGGTTTGAATACTTATTTCCCAGACCAGACTTAGCACGTACCCACGCCATATTCAACGGCAACTTTACGTGATTCCTCATCATCTGAGGACTAGATAACAGTTTCTTATTTTCTTATCAGTTTACTTCAGTTTCAGTCAGTTGGAGTTAGTTGGGGGCTTGTCCCAACAACTCATCTTGGGTTGACGGTTTTAGATAGATTTTTAGATTTTCAGCTTATTAAGTTGTTAGATAGTTTTATTCCATCTTTGATTGATATTCAGTTTTACATTGTTATGATGAAACACCAATTATTTTTATTCAGCTTCCATCTAGTATTTTGATAATTACTTTTGTATCTAAGTTCATGCCAAGCCATGGGTTAGCTTTGGGTTACTGGTGACCCTAGGCACTATGTTATGACTAATGGGTAGTCTCGGGTCATGACAAACTTGGTATTTGATCAGTTGGTTTAAGGTGTCCTAGGGTATCTAAAAGCTGTGTTAACTAGAGTCTTGTTCATCGGTGTGAAATGTGCCACACTTATAGGTGAAAGGCTACGAAATATTTTAGGAAAGTATCACTTCCTTTATGATTCATGTCGTGCAATAGAGTGTGAACTCTATTAAGATTATTCTTATAACACATTTTCTATCCCTTTATATAAAATACCTCCGAAAAGAACTAATAGAAGAAGGAATGGGAACCAACAAACACCACCGCCAGTTCCCAACGACTCTAAATGAGGTCTTTCATGTTGATTTCAGGGTTGCTTTCACAGCGCTAGCCCAATCTATGACTGCTTAAAATAACCAGCAGGTTATTTCCCCAGCCAACCCAGTAGTGAATACGGAAACAGCTAGGATCCAGGATTTCACTCGGATAAATCTGTCAACATTCTTTGGGTCTAATTTAGAGGAGGATCCACAAGAGTTCTTAGACAGTGTCCAAAAAGTGACTGACATTATGGGTTTCACTTCGAGTGAAAGTGTTGATTTGGTTACTTACCAACTACAAGGAGTAGCTTATACTTGGTATAAGTAGTGGAAGGAAATAGAGGTGTAGATGCAGGACCAGTAGAGTGGGATTAGTTTGTTTTAATATTTTTGGATAGGATCTTTCCACTTGAGTTGAGGAAATCCAAAGAACAGGAGTTCATCAACTTAAAATGGGGAAGTATGAGTGATAAGGAGTATTCTCTCAAGTTTACTTAGTTGGTAAAGTACGTTCTGACTATAGTGGCTGATTCTAGGGCCCGAATGAGTAAGTTTATGTCTGGTGTCTCTGAGGATATGGTTAAGGAGTGTAGAACGATCATGTTGGTTAAGGAGGTGGATATTTCAGTTAATAATTCACGCCCAACAGATTGAAAAGGAGAAGATCAAGGAAAGAGAAAGGGAAAATAAAAAGGCTAAAACTAGTAGCTTTAATTTCTCTTAGCCGAGGTAAGATGGTGGGAATCATTCTCAGTTCTACCAAAAATATTCAGTCCCAACCCCATCTTCTTCTAGTACCATAGTGTCTAAGTTCAGATAGGATACTTATAATAAGGCATCAAGCTCTATGTCCCAAGGTAGAGTGAGTTATGGTTGTACTAACCCAGTTTGTAGGAGGTGAGGTAAGAATAACAAGGGGGAGGGCATGGCCTGTAGTAATGCTTGTTTTGGGTGAAGTAAGTCAGGCCACAAGATAAGGGAGTGACCAGTGGTTGTGCATAATAGTAAGAACATTTATCAGCAGGGTCAGACCAACTCCTCATCAGTTCCAGCAGGTCGTTCGACTCAGCAGGGTGACACTTCTAGTGCAACTAGTGGATAGCACCAGAATAGGCTTTATGTCCTGCAGACTCGAAAGGATCAGGAAGGTTCTCCTGATGTTGTTACCGATATGTTACAAGTATTTCACCTTCATGTGTATGCATTATTAGATCTTGAAACCACATTTTCCTTCGTAATAGTCGTAGATTTTAGTGTCAGCCCTAAAATCCTTATAGAGCCCTTCTCAATTTCTACTCTTGTAAGTAGTTTCATCATAGCCAGGCAGGTATACAAAAATTTCCCCACTAGAGTATCTTAGAAAGTCACTTCAGTCGATCTGGTAGAATTAAAGATGACCAATTTTGATGTTATCCTAGGAATGGATTGGCTCCACTCTTACTATGCCTCAGTTGACTATAGAAAGAAAAAATAGTTCATTTTTAATTTTCTAATGAGCCAGTCCAAGAATAGAGGGGTAGCACCTCAGTGTCTGTAGGTCAGTTCTTCTCTTTCCCTAAGGCAAGAAAAATAATTTCCGAGGGGTGTATCTATCATCTTATTCGAGTCAAAGACTCAAGATCCAAAATTCTGAGTTTTGAGTCAGTTCTAGTACTGAAGGAATTTCCAAAAGTGTTTCATGAAGATCTACCAAGATATTCCTCCGAGTGGAAAATTGACTTTGGAATAGATCTCCTTTAAGATACCCAACCTATTTTAATTCCACCATACAGAATGGCTCCAACCAAGCTTAAGAAATTGAAATATCTCTTAGACAAGGGATTTATTAGGCTGAGTGTCTCTTCGTGTGGTGCTCTAGTTTTGTTCATGCACAAGAAAGAGGTTCACTCAGAATGTGCATCGACTACCGTCAGTTGAACAAAGTCATAATCAAGAATAAATATCCCATCCCCAAGGTTGATGACTTATTCGACCAAATTTAGGATGTACATTATTTCTTGAAGATAGACCTCAAATTCCGCTATCATCACCTTAGAGTCAAAGAATGTGACATCCCGAAGATAGCCTTCAAAACTCGATATGGTCACTTCAAATTTGTAGTTATGTCTTTTGGACTAATGAATGCTCCTGCGGCTTTCATGGACTTGATGAATAGGGTATTCAAGTAGTACTTGGACATATTCGTTATGGTCTTCATAGATGGTATCCTCGTGTATTCTCGAAGTGAGGGTGAACATGCAGATCATTTGAGAATTTCCTTTTAGAATCTTAAATATCACCAGTTATTCGCTAAGTTCATCAAGTATGAATTCTGGTTAAAAATCAGTAGCGTTCCTTGGTCATATCATTTTTGGTAAAGGTATTTGAGTTGATCCTCAAAAGATCGAAGCAGTAAGGAACTGGCCAAGACACATCTCTCAATCAGACATCAGGAGTTTCCTGGGTTTAGTCAGTTACAACAGATGGTTTGTTGAAGGATTTTCTTCTATTGCTTCTCCTATGTCCAAAATGACTCATAAGTAATTCAAATTCTAGTGGTCCAATTTGTGCAAGAAGAGTTTTTAGGAGCTAAAGACTCGACTCATCTCCGCCCTAGTTTTGACTCTACTAGAGGGTTCATATGGTTTCGTGGTATATTGTGATACTTCTAGAGTTAGTCTTGGTTGCGTGTTGATCTTGAGTTGGCAACAGTCTTGTTTTCCTTAAATATTTGAGGGCATTATATCTATAGGGTTCATATTGATGTGTTCACTGATCATAAGAGTTTTTAGTATGTTTTCAGTTAGAAAGATTTGAATCTTTGTAAGAGAAGGTGGCTAAAGTTGTTGAAGAATTATGATATGAATGTCTTGTATCATCCGGGAAAGGCCAATACGGTGGCTGACACTCTTAGCATATTGTCTATGGGTAGTGATGCTCACGTAAAGGATGATAAGAAAGAGTTAGTTCATGAGGTTCATCAGCTTTCTAGGTTAGAAGTTTGATTGGTTGATTCGGCCGAAGGTAGTGCTTGGGTTCAAAATGGTTAAAAATCTTTGTTGGTTGCTGAGGTAAAGGTAAAGAAAGATAGAGTTCCTATTTTTCTTAAGTTAAAGGAAACTATTTGAAATCAGAAGTTTGAGGTTTTCTCCCAAAAGGGAGATGGTGTTCCTTACTGTTAGGGTAGATTATGTGTTCCGAATATAGATTATTTGAGAAAGTGGATGTTAGCAAAAGATCATAGTTCCCAGTATTCTATTCACCTAGGAGCCACTAAGATGTATCGAGTTTTACAAGAAGTCTATTGGTGGAATGGCATAAAGAATGATATTGCAAAATTTATGGCTAAGTGTCCAAATTGCCAGAAAATTAAGGTTGAGCACTAGAAGCCTAGCAGTATGCTTCAAGAATTCATCATCCCCACTTGGAAGTGGGAAGTAGTGAATATGGACTTCATCATAGGGTTGCTGCATACTCATTGTCAGCATGATTTCATTTGAGTTATTATGGACCGAATGACTAAGTTAGCTTATTTCTTCCTAGTTAATACTTCAGATTCAGCTGAAGATTATGCTAAACTAACTCTATATTAGGGAGTTGGTAAAATTGTGTGGGGGACTTTAACCATTATTTTAGATAGAGGTACCCATTTTACCTCTCGATTTAAGAAGACTTTTTAGAAGGGTCTTGGTACCCAAGTTTATCTCAGTACAGTTTTTCACCCGCGGACAGATAGTCAGACAAAGAGGACCATTCAGACCTTAGAAGATATATTGAGGACGTGTGTGATTAATTTTTAGGGCATTTAGGATGATCACTTGTTGTTGATTGAGTTTGGTTATAATAATAGTTATTACTCCAGTATCCAGATGGCCCCATTAGAGGCTCTTTATGGTAGGAGGTATAGGTCTCCTATTGGTTGGTTTGAGGTTAGTGAATCTGCTTTGATAGGGCCACAGTCAGTGCATACGACGATGGAAAAAAAATCAACTTATTAGCTAAAGGATGAAGACTTCTCAGAGTCTTAAGAGATCCTATGCAAATGTGAGAAAGGAGATTGAGTTTGATGTAGGTGATTCTGTCTATACAAATTTCTCCCATGAAAGGGATGAAGAGATTTGGTAAGAAGGGAAAGCTCAGTCCCCGTTTTGTTGGACCTTACAAGATTTTGCATTGTTATGGTAAGGTAGCCGATGAGTTGAATTTGCCTGCAGATTTAGCATTAGTGCATCTAGTTTTCTATGTCTCCTTGCTGAAGAAATGCATTGATGATCCAACATCAGTTGTTCCTTTAGAAAGGGTTGGCGTGGAAAATAGCCTCTCTTATGAAGAGGTTTCTGTTGATATTCTTGATTGGCAGGTTCGTAGGTTGAGGAATAAAGAAGTTTCTCTTGTAAAAGTCTTGTGGAGAAATCAGTCAGCCGAGGGAGCTACTTGGGAAGCGGAGGCAGATATTCTAGCCAAGTATCCCCACTTTTTTTCTTTGAACCCAGTTCCAACTTAAGGTAATAATTTCCTTAATTAATTAATTATTTTATTTCTATCTCAAGTGATCCGTCTATTTCCATGTCATAGCATGAATTCATGAGTTTAGTTCATTCTATGCATTAGTCACATATTCAAATATTATCTAATGGTTTAACTTGTAAGTGTCCAGTGCAAAATCTCAGTTTTTCACCCCAATACTTTAGCTTAGTCAATTTTATTTTGGGACAAATGATCCCAAAGAAGAGATATTGTAATGCCCCACATTTTTCAGCTCTATACCCATCACCAGATAGGCTATTAAATTAGCTTTCTAACACCACTAACCTTGCCTTAATCCGACATCGTGGCAAAAAGTTTTGGCATTTCGTCTAAGGCACTATTAAATTGCCAGTGGTATCGGCAATGACCCGTTATCAAACGTAATGAGTCATGGCCTAGACTCATTTCCATGGAATTACATAATCAAGAATTCAACCTATTTATAATACTCTACCCTATGAATCGTTATCAGTGAAAATAAGTCGTGAGATGGGCCCGTTGTCATAATAGAAGTAAACCAGGAAATCAAGTTCCTGACTACGGCTCCTCCTGATGACTCGCTACCTGACTCAACAAACCGTTATGAGGGAATTCGTTCTTAAAATAGTGAAGGACCAAGGCCTAGGTCCTCAGATCTCGATTCAGGCCATGACTCATAACCTGACATAACGAGTCGTGATGTGTGTCGTGACAAGTATTTCTCAAAAATTCCTACACGATTTAAAAAGTTCTTTCTCGTCAGTTCCAATTCTTTTATTCCCAAACCCACGCTATTTGGTCACTCCAACATAAGTTATTGGGGGTTAAATTTTCCCTAACACCTCATAAACTCAAAATCACTCCACCTAGCAAAACTGAGCGATTTATTATTCTCTAAAGCCAAGTTAGGGTTCTTCAAGAACGAGCACAATTCCAAGGATTTCTCCAAGGTTTCCGCCTTCAGGTATGTGGGATTTCATCAATGAGTCCCTTCCATCCATTGAGTCCTAAAAAGCTTCTAACCCTCAAGTTGGGTTCAGGTCAAATATGAAGTTCTCTTTAATTTACTCAGTTTGCTTTATGATCATACCATGAATACATGTCTTCCCATAAGAGTGACATCTTCTTTATTCGAAAATCATGAATTTCCTTATTATGATCAATCATTGAGTGTTTTGCTTAAAGTATGGAATTATCTATTATGATCAGTTTTTAACATTATCATGTTCAGTGCATTAGCCAGAGCTGGTGGGTTATGAACACCCGATACCTAGAATTTTATGCATGTATCAGTTATCATATTTTTAGCACTTCAGATTATGCATATGTTGCTATTTTTAAGAATATTATTATATTGAGTATATATATAGGTGCTCAGTGTCATTCAGTTGGGAGTCGTACTTATCACCGACTGAACGCAGGGATAAAAACTCACCAGTCAGTTAGGACTGAGTCCTTTAGTAGAAGTTACTAAGTTCCAGACTACGGCTCCACCATATGTAATAAAGGGTCACCCGCCAAGTACGACTGACACTCTCATCCTTTGGGACATTAGTTTAGTATATCCACACTAGATAGTGTTGGTAACCTTAGAAGGTATCAACACTCTTCCAACTGGGGTTACAGATGGGCCTCCATTCTGATCAGATTGGGGTATGTTGATTATTGTTAGCTCCCACAGTCCTCAGTTGATTTTCAGTTTATATTCAGTTCAGGTTTGTTTGACCAAGTAATCAGATCTTCAGTTTTGCAGTATTCAGTTTTAATTAGCACATGTTATTCTTGGTTTTACATTAAGTTTACATGTTCATGCATTCCTGTTCAGCTTATACTAGTTAGTTTCCCATCTCACGTACTCAATACATTTAAAGTAATGATCTCATGCATTCCTGTGCTATATTATCTTATAATATAGGTTCGGATGCTCAATACCTGAACCATACTTAGCACGTTCCTGTGCCACATTTAGTAGCAGCTTTTGATGAGTCCCCATCATTCGAGGACCAGTTATAAATTTTTTATTTTCTTGTCAGTTTATTTCAGTTTCAACCAGTTGGAGTTAGTAGGGAGTTTTTCCTAATAACTCATGATGAGTAGAGGCTTTCAGACAGATGTTTAAAGTTTCAGCTTATTGAGTTGTCAAATAGTTTTATTTCCAGATTTGATTGATATTCCATTTTACATTGTTATGATAATCACCAGTTATTTTCAATTAGCTTTCATCTAGTATTTTGATAATTACTTCAGTATCTAAGCACATTCCAGTCCATGGGTTAGCTTAGGGTCACTCATGACCTTTGGTACCATGTTACGATTAGAGGGTACTCTCAGGTCATTACTCAAGAAAAATAAAAATGGGCTAAGAGTCTATCCTTGGTGCAACACTATCAAAAATGGAAAGTACTCTGAATATCCTCCTAACATTCTCACATGAGTCTTCGCACTGTCGTACATGATCTGAATCAACCTAGTGTACGCCACGGGCACCCTTCTATCCTCCAAACACCTCCACAAAATCTTCCTAGGGACTTTGTTATATAATTTCTCAAGATAAATGAACACCATGTGCAAGTCCTTCTTCCTCTCTTAAAATTGATCTATTAATCTCCTCACGAGGTGAATAGCCTCAATAGTCGATGACCTGACATAAACCGAACTAATTCTCATAGATAGTCATGAACCTTCTCAACCTCAACTCTATCATCCTTACTCAAACCTTCATAGTATGAATAAACAACTTATTACCTCTATAGTTATTGCAACTCTAAAAGTCCCCCTTGTTTTTATATAATGTAATCATCGCACTCCACCTCTAAGCTTCAGGCATCTTTACCGCACTAAAAATAATGTTAAACAACCTTGTTAGCTACTCCAAACCTGTCCCGCCAGCGCTCTTCCAAAAGTCTACCGAAATCTCGTCTGGCCTAGTCGACCTACCCATACGTATCCAACGAATAGACCTCTTGACCTCCTCAACCTTGATACACCTACAATAACCATAATCGCAGCACCTTTCTGAGTTCTCTAAGTCCCCTAGCA
This sequence comes from Capsicum pubescens, assembly GCA_030864215.1. Lineage (NCBI taxonomy): Eukaryota > Viridiplantae > Streptophyta > Magnoliopsida > Solanales > Solanaceae > Capsicum > Capsicum pubescens. The sequence continues at coordinate 103,676,515 of CM061544.1, read as the reverse complement.
CGAAACCATTGTTCCCCTCTTCATTCAAAAGTTTATAGAAATAGGACTGCAACCTCTTCCTAATGAGGGCACCCTCAACCAACGTTGTACCATTATCCCTTTGATAACTTCACTTGGCCAAGGTCATGAGCCCTCCACTCCCTGGCCTTGTCAAGCCTATACAACTTTTTATCCCTGCTTTTCTCCCCTAAAGCCGTATACAAGATCTCAAAAGTTGTTCTCTTAGACGACGTAACCATTAACTTAGCCTCTCTTTTAGCTACCTTACGCTCCTCCCTATTTGTCTTCCTCTCATCCTCATTCTTGATCTCAACCAACTTAGCATAAGACACCTTCTTAGTCTTCACCTTTCTCTTAACTTTTTTATTCTACCACTCGTCCCCCTGGTGATTGACAGATCGACCTCTTAAAATACCCAACACCTCTCTAACTGTCTCTTTAATGCAACTAGCAGTCGTCTCCCACATACTATCGATATCCCCTCTACTCTCCCAATTCCCAAGTTATTAACTTCTTCCCTATTTCTAAAATATTAGACAAAGTCAAGTTACCCCACTTAATCCTGAGCCGATCTTCCACACTCATCTTCTTTCTTCTATTTTTGATTACCAATTCCACCACCAACAACTTGTGTTGAGTCGAAAGATTCTCACTAGGTATGACTTTACAGTCTTTACAAATCATTATATCACCTCTCCTAGGAGAAAAATGTCTATCTGGGTCTTGGCCATCAAACTATGAAGGTAATAAGGTGCTCCTCCCTCTTTGAGAAGCTTGAAATCTCCACCCACAACCCAAAATCCCTAGCAAAATCCAAAAAAAAAAAAGTTTCTCCGTCATTCTGTTCCCCCAAACGGAAATCGCCATGCACATCAACATAACCTCTCTGTAAAAACCTAATATACCTAATGAAATCCCCTTCAACTAAAATCATCTCAGTGCTCGAAACGTCTCTCGCCACTTCATCCAAAACCTCCCAAAATTTCCTCTTCTCCTCTTAGTCCAATCCTGCTTGCAGAGCATAGGCACTGATAACGTTCAAAGTACACTCTCTAATGGCCAACTTAATCGATATCAACCTATCGTTAACCCGCTTAAACTCCACCACCTATCCCCTAAGCTCTTCATCTACTTAGATACCTACTACATTTCTACCCCTCACGCTTCCCGAGTACCACAACTTACACTCGTCCATATCTCTCACCTTTGATCCCACCCATTTGGTTTGCTGGATACAAGCTATACTAATTCTCCTCTTCCTAAAAATCTTCATGAGCTCTATGGACTTACCTTGAAGAGTCCATATGTTCCAAGGCCCAACTGTTAACCTGGAAGCTCACTTACCCCACCTAACCCTACTACCCCTTGCCCCCATCCCAAGCTCGATCCAAGACCCGACCCTAACCCATTGCCAAACCCAGACCCTGCATTCACCCTAGACCCTAGTCTAGACCCCAACCCCAACCCCAACCTAGAACATGATCCTAGTCTACCATCAACCACCACAACTACTATTCAATAGGAGAAGAGAAAAAAAGGTGAGCAAATAGGTAGGGCTAAAAAACAAATATGAAAGGCTAAAAAAATACAAAGGTAGTAATGAGATAGATCTACAGGAGAAATCAAGAATCAACTGTGTATACCCAGAGCCATAAAATCAATAGACTATAATGCAAGTTTTGACAAACAACAATCAATAATAAGAACTATACCAGTCACAAGAACTCAGGCCATCTTTAGAAAGTAAAACCAACATAAACAGCAAATACCAGCACATACCACAGTAAATAGATATACTAGTCTCAACTAACTGCTACGAAGTAAAAGAGACACAGGAACTAGTAATCCCACAAGAATAGTCAAGATAATAAGACAAGAAACTAAGAGAGAAAGGACTGAAAAATAGACATCAAAAGAGACAGGACATATCCACCACCAAATAGTCAAGAACTTAGACCAAATAAACTAGAAGGGATGAAATGAGTGCACCTGATCCTGTGAGAAGATGAAGTGAAGACTTTCCAATGCCACTAAAGTTTGAACAAGGAGAGTAACGTATATTATTTTAAAATTACATAAAAAATATTATAAATAACAATAGTTAACAGCTTAAAATATTTAAAAAAAATTAACTTCTTATATATTTCAAAAAAAAAAAACTATAAATCACAATAATTAACAACTTAAAAAAATTAAAAGATATTAAATATTTAATTGAATCTCAAAATTATATTAGTGCCACTTAAATTGGAATAGAAGAAAAGTATTATAAACCACAACAATTAAAAAGTTAAATTATTTTTAAAATATAATTGACTATCAATGCCACAAAAGTTTGGACAAGGAGAGTAACGTATACTATTTGAAAATTACATAAAAAATATTATAAATTACAATAGTTAACAGCTTAAAGTATCTAAAAACATATTAAAAGTATGATTGATTATCTACATTCTAATTGTGTCATATAAATTCGGGTACGTGCTAACACGAGCCCCCTCGATATCTAGTATATATATAGCAGTTACACCCTGTCCAATAAATTAATCTAGTGCCACTATTTTTATTGAAAGAAATATCATGCAGTATGAAAATTTTATCTTACTAATTAGCAAATAATTTATTATTATAGATTTAAAAGTCAATGACATGCGATACTAGAAAATTTATTCCAGTCATTAAAAAAGAAAAAGATGAACTTGCTCAGTTTCAATATGCTTGGTCTATTTTGATTTGTCATGGTATTTAAAAAAATAAAAAAAATTAAATTTATAATATTAAATTAAATATATATCAAATGTATCAAATTATTCTTTTAATTTTGTGTTCTAAACAAATGCAGAAAAGTTGAAATCAAAGAGTTACTAAAAATGAAAGAATTACTTTTTTTGAAATAGACTAAAATGAAAAATAGGTCAAATAAATTGAAATAAATTGAAAGAAGAAGTCGAAAAATTGGAAGGTGTTAGACTTTTGAGAAACAAAAGACAGATTGCTCTAGGTCATTATTAAATAAGTTAACGTCAGTTATATAAATTGTCATTATTTATATTACTTTATTTGGAAAATACTATTGTCCACGAGGGGTTCAAGAAAAAAGTATCTAATGTATAAAGATTAAATATTGCCTTTCATGTTTTAATTTATTTAGTATTGTTTGATAAGGTTAAATATTACCTTTCATGTTTTAATTTATTTAGTATTGTTTGATTGAATACAGAACTTGAAAAAGAAGTGAAAATTTTTAAAATTCGTAGTTTTAAACAAATTACATATATACAGCTACAGAAAAATAAGAACTTTAGGACCTGTTTGTCCATATAAACCAAAAATATATTTACTTTATTTGCTATTTTTGAAGTTGAAAATAGAGTTGGTGTTGTGTTTGGCCATAATATTTTGAAAATAGGGTATTTTTGAAGTTAAAAAATATAAATAGTAAAAGTAAATTTAAAAAAATTTAGAGTTTTATGAAAATTGAGTTATTTTATGAGTATTAAAAATTCAAATTTTTTTGATAAAAAAAAAATTAAATGTATCATGTAAATTAAGACGATATAAATTTGCTTACATATATATTATTTACTTTATTTCATAATGAGTGTGTGGTTATTCAATTTTCAAATCCAATTTGATGTTGGATTTCAAATTTGGGAAAGTGTTCAAGTTCGTTTCCAACCCCATCTTCAATTTTTCAAATAAAGTATTCCTTTTTCATTTTTATAAAATGTATAACCAAATATATCTCTATCGTCAAACCTTTTAACTATTAAATAAATCTAAAAATATTTAAAATCTTTGTAACATATTTACTTATAATTTGTTTGATCAAATTTTTAAAATTAATTTACTTTAAAAAGTTTTTTATTTAAAAAAAAATACTTTTTATGAGAAACAACTTGTATCTGTCTAATAAATTGTAAAATGTATTTTGAATAGTAATTAGTTGTTATTCTTAAACAGTATTTCTATGTAATATTTTTCTCAAAAATTCTTTTAGAAAAAGATTTATCTAAAAAGTAATTTTCTACTCCCCAAAATCACTTATTTTCTCTTAAAACTTTGACATAACATTCACTTTTTAAAAATAAATATTTTTGACCCCTCAAAAGCTAATCCAAATTAACAGATTTTTGACTTCGATACTATTGAATATAATATTGTTTAGAGGTGGAGAAGAAGACGAGAAACAAGAAAATATTGCCATAGAGCCAAAAACATTAGATCCTACAACATGGAGGCAGATTTAGTTAGAGTAACAGTCTTGTGGATTTGAACTCCTGATAATGGATGTTCCATTTGTCCAACATGTTCTTGTTTTCCAAAATTTGTGTACTCTTGATGAGCTACCACATGAACACTTTTATTCAAAGTTAGCAACATAAAAATACGTCGAAAGACCAAAGTAACAATTGGTTCCTCATTGTTTTTGCTCCTTTTCTCCCCCTTTCTTTGTTTTGGGGGTGAGGTAAGATTTGGTGTGTACAACGCTAAGATTTTATAGACATATACAAGAGAGAGAGAATGGTTAAAGAATTTTTATACTATATTTATATATTTTAGAGAAATTACATAATTTCACTTTTGAACTTGTCCGTATAATTTGTTTTAGACCCCAAAACTACACGGGTAATTATATACCCCTTAACAACGTTGACCTGAATTAAATTCAACTCCTTGACGCCCAACTGAAATCGTTTGTTGATACTCATTGTTGAGCGCGTTAAATAGGTAATTTTTCCTTTTATTTTTTTTTAAAACTAAAATTCCCTTTTAAATTAATGTAACAGTGATAATAATCCCTAAATCACCCTACCCAAAACTCTCATCGAGAACCCTAATTTACTACTTCTCTTCTTCCTCAATCTACCTAAAATCTGCTCCATATATGAAATTTAAGCAAAAACTGAGATCGATTTCTCTTTCTTTTTAAATTTAAGCTCTCTTAAAGAATCCTAATTCACTCCTTCGTCTTCTTTCGCTACTATTTGTTCAAAACAGGTATAATCTATCTCCTTCATCTATCATTTTTGTTAGAAATTTCTCTCCTTTTTCTTCTACTTAATTTATTTATTTTTGCAATTCATGTAATTTGTTGGAATCAATTTCTTGTAGCACACAACGAGGTCAGCTAATTTGATTAAATTTTGTATGAAAGAAAATGATTATGCTTTGAAGCAAGAAATTTGTTGTAATCACTAAATTTTATTTTATATGAAGACATCTTGGACTTCGAGAAATTCAGACAGAAGATATTGGGCATGTCTTTATTATGGGGTGAATATCAAATTTGTCACTTTCACTATTTCTACAGATTTGATTAAAGACTAATTCTGGAGGGTCCAATATCTTATGATTTTTGGTGTTGGGGGAATAAAAAAAATATTGATTCGAGATCCAGATATGTGATTCCTAAACTAATAGAGAAATTAAGTGAGATTGAGAATTTAGTTGAATCTTCTCAATATATTGATAATCATACATCAACTAATGAAGTTGAAAAATTGATTGAGTTGAACAAATTTGTTGAGGAGGCTTTTGATGAAGTAGACAAGCCTAAAGAGTCAAAACAAGATGATAATTATGTTGATATGAAATTGAAGAAGTTGAAAGAAGAGATTGGAAAGATCAAAGAAAGAGAGAACAAGTGGAGAAGAATTGCTAAAGAGAGGACTGGAGAGAATGTACACTTCTTTGTTGTGTTTTGTTCTTCTGTACTACTAATAGCTATAAGCTATAAGCTTGGGATGATATACATGAAGAAAGATTTAACGAAGTTACCTTATCACTAGGTTGTTGGTAGATGATATCTAGCATACTTTTTGTACTGAATGGTGCAACTTTTTTTGTAATGTACTTTGATTAGTGGTTGTCTTTTGATATACATGAACAAAGATTGTTGAATTGATTGCTTTTAAGCTATTTTGTTGTTTTGTAATAGTTCAGCTTCCTTTGTAATGAAGTTACCTTAGAACCAGTAAAACAAGTGTAGTATCAGCTAGTTAATAAAGCTAGACTGCACTTTGTAATGCAATTAAAGATGCATAAAAATCTCACACTAACTACCATTAATGATGCAGCCATAACTACATATATACCTCCAACAAATATATCAAAATATTTTCGCCACAACTGCTTAAATTTATAGTCAAATCGTGCAAACAAAATGGCAAAAATGCTTCAGAAAGAAATTTCAAATTGGTGCAGTCACAACTACTCATATTTATACAAAAACATATAGCTAAAATGTAGTCACATTTGCATCATTGTTATCAATTACACATCAAATTTATGCAGTAACAGTTGCATAGTTGAAGTCACTACTTTTTATCCAAAATAGAGACTATCTAAGTAAAAGTCACTACTATTTTAGTATATAACATCAATACTCAAAAACAGAAATCAGGCTTCTTCTACTATGATGAACTTTTTTGGCTTAGATGATTCATTTCAGCAACATCTGACCTTGACCTGATCCTTTTTTGTGCTCTTGTGGCTTCAAGTTCTTATCGGATCGTAATTTTATTTCCTTTTCATTTCATACCTGACCGTGGTCCAAGATGTCCAGTCACTATAGTGGAGTTCATAGACATTTCAGGCTAACAAAAACAAAAGAGAACAAATTAACTTAAAATTTTTAAAAGATTGACTTTAAAATAGACAAATATAATCAATTTTAACGTACATTGAGAATTTTATAACCACTCTATGTCTAAAGCACCCTTATTTCAATCATCCTTGGTCTTTTAAAAGGTGTTCCTCTATCTTTTCTAGCATCAATGACACCATCATTAGAAGCAGAAGCTACACTGGTTCCTTTTTCTTTATTAGCACCAGCTCATCTTCTTTACCTCTATCAACACTAATAATAAAAGATGCAGCTCCTATACCTCTACCATTACTACCAACAATAAAATGTACAAAACCTCTACCTCTATCAGCACCACTACTAGTAGAAGTTACAATCCCTCTTCCTCTACCAACACCAGCCACAATAGCAGCAGCAGCAGATCCTCTTATTCTACTAGAACCACTAATAGTATCAATAACATCATCTCTTTTTCTTCTACCAACAATAGCAGAAAAATCCTACAACATAAAACAAAAATGTAAGAAATAAAAAAGAATTGAACTACTACTAAATTACAAGTCAGGTGTTTCCTGTGTAGAATCTTTTGGTCCTCCTCTTCCTCTACTTGTGCTTGGTGCTGCAAAAGAATTCACACTTGATCTTATTGAACTTGTATCCAAAGGACAATCCCTCTTGTTATGGCTCTTGGCATGATATGTGTTTGTAACGCCCCAGAAGTATACCTTAGACATCACACGGTGCTCAAGACTACAAGTAGTCTTAATCTAACCCTTTAAGCGTTCTAACAACTTTGGAACTCATAATAATGATAAACTTGACATGTGAAATCTTGAAATAACTGAATTAATATCTTAACTGAAAGTATTAAACTTAGAGATCTTGAAAACAAACACTTTTAAGTCTATAACTGAAACAGTCGGATAAGCCTCTACTTCTAACTAGAGAGCCTGGGACAAGCCCCAACTGACTCGAACTAAATAGAATCAAATAACTAAAACACTTCATGAATAGCAAGTCTGATAAAATGGGTACTCAAACTATGTGGACTCACCAAGCATTGGGATGTATGTGGAGATGCTCGCAATCAATCACATTATTGAAACTGAGTACCAGAACCTACATTATAAGATAATGTAGCACATAGACGTATATGTGGATCAGTACTTCTGGAATGTACTGAGCATGTGGGGTGAATTCATAAGTAAAATAACAACTCAATGTTCATATAAACTTGTAAAGAATGCACGCTAGGTGTAAATGGCTCAACTTGGCTTGAATAAAACAGGGGTTGAGAAATAATAAACATTAGTAACAAAGCATAAGGACAATCTTTGTGAGCTATAACACTTAGTTTCTAAAAGCTTTACTTTTATTCTTTGTTAGAGAGTTTATTCTAACTGACATAAACCATGTGAGCTATCATAGAGTCCAATATCTTACCTATGTTGCAGAGAGTTGTCCTACCCTTGCATCAAAATAGGACATTAACTTAAATGATCACTATACTTAACCCATATTGGGACTTTAAACCTATGGTGGCTCATAGTTCTGGGGCATGCGACCTTCGACTCATACCCAACTCAGTGCTAAATACTACTCCCTCATTACTTATATGCTCATAATTTACTAAATCCACCTTAAAATAGCATAAGGGTTTATGTATTGAAAACCAGTTATGCTTTTCTTTCTTTAAATCATAATTTAGATGAACAAATGTGGATTCAAATTTTAGCTTAGGATCAAAAGATCAATTCTTGATTTAAATCTTGATATAAACTCATCAAGGAAAACTTAAGAAGATAATCTTCTTGAAATCTCAACACTTAGACTTTGGGCTTAAAATTCATGCTTTAAACTCATGACAATTTACAACAAAACTTCATGCTAAATATAAATCTTGAAATACTTCAATAATATTAAGTCAAGATAGTAAAATCTCATCCATAATGTAAATCTTATAAGTTAAAACATAAACATTAGCGCTTCTTGATATACTTAAAGCTTTAAATCTCATGATAATCACATACTTCAAGAATATAGAAACTTGGGTATGAACCCTACTTCAAAACAAGTAAGTTAAATCTTAAAATCATGCAATTTGGACACAAGGGTGAAATGATACCCTTGTTCATAACCTCACATACCTTATTAGGCTTGATTTGATGTAGAAGCTTGACTTTGAACTCCTGGAGATGTTCTTGAAGGATTTTTCTTGAAGTTCTTGGATTAGAGAACTTAAATTCTTATTTATCTTGAAGAGAATGTAACTTGAAGTTGAAGTTCTTGAGAGGAGGTTAGGGTTTGTTCTTTGAGAGGAAGGCTTTCTTGGAGAGAAATTATGAATAAAGGGGCAAATAATGCTCCTTGGGGGATTTAATTATGTGTTATGGACAAATTTGGGTGGGGGGAAATGACCCATTTGCCCTTAAAAACCCAGAACCAAAAGCTGTAAAATAGGGCGGGTGATGGAGTGTGCGACACGGGCTAATCGCGTGCCGTCACTGTTTCTCTCACAAAAATGGATATAACTTTTTTCTCGGGTATCGGATTAAGGCGAAGTTGGTTCTGTTGGAAAGATAACTCAACTATCTACAATTTGGTGGGTCTTGAGCTATAAAATTCTATGTATATCGAAAGTTATATACATTCAAATTAGGCCCTTGTATAATCTAATACCAAACTTTGGATGAATCAAAGTCTCTTAGATCAACTTTGTTCTAAGTGATTCTTATGAACATTTTTCACCTCGAAATCACTTCACATACTAGGATAAATATCATGACACGTATATTCAAAAGAAATTCATGGGATTAGAGTTTACACTCATAAGAACGATGCTTCAAAGTCTAGACCAAAAATACGGGGTGTTACATTATCTCCACCTTGGGATCATTCGTCCTCGAATGAGATTGACTAAGTTGAGAATACTGGTGAAACTTAGGTCTTATACTGAACATGTATGAATGACACTTGACTACATGATTGAACAGATTAGTAAATGCATGAGATGTCATGAAGATAATTAAATATAGCTGGGATTGAAAGTGGAAAAAGAGATAATCTAAGGAAAACAGTTACCTTAAACTGAGTCTGAGCTTGCAGATAAAAGATGAGGGTACTTGGTTCGTATATCTACTTCTGTTTCCCAAGTGGCACCCTCAACGGACTGATTCCGCCAAAGAACTTTAACCAAGGAAACTTTTTTGTCCCTTAGTGTACGAATCTGGTGATCAAGGATCTCAACTGGGATTTCTTCATAAGAAAGGCTATCCTGAATTTCAGTGCTTTCCAAAGGAACTACAACACTGGATCACTAATACACTTATTTAACATGAAGACATAAAACACTGGTGAACGGATAACAAATCTACAGGCAACTCAAGATCATATGCTACCTTCCCAACACGACTCAATATTCTGTAAGGGCCAACATATCGAGGACTAACCTTTCCCTTTTTGTCAAATCTCTTCACCCCCTTCATAGGAGAAATCTTCAAATAAACTAAGTCACCAACCTCAAAGTCAAGATCTTTTCTCCTCACACCTGCATAAGATTTTTGATGACTTAGAGTTGTCTTAAGACTCTCTCGAATCAATTAAACTTTCCATAGATTTAAATACCATATCTGGTCCTATCAAAGCAGCCTCACCCACTTCAAACCAACTAATAGGTGATCTACACCTTCTCAAATAGAGAGCCTTAAAAGGAGCCATCTGAATACTGAAATAATAATTGTTGTTATAGGAAAACTCAATCAAAGGCATGTGATCATCCCAACTTCCTTTAAAATCAAGAACACACGCCCTCAATATATCCTCTAGGGTATGAATGTTCCTTTCTACCAGACCATCAGTCTGAGGGTGAAAAGCTGAATTGAGATAAACTTGGGTACTAAGACCCTTCTGAAAGGCTTTCCAAAAGTGAGAGGGAAACTGAGTAACCTTTTCTAAAATAATGGACAAGGGAATTCCATGCAACCTAACCAACTCTTTAATATATAGCTTAGCATAATCCTCGACTGAATAGGAAGTATGGACTGCCAGGAAATGGGCTGACTTGGTCACTCTGCCAATAATAACCCAAATCGAATCATGCTGATAAAGCGAATGGGGCAATCCTGTTAAAAAGTTCATGTTCACCTCTTCCCACTTAACCTTTACTTGCTAGAAATTAGCACACTTATCTACAAACTCTACAATATCCCTCTTTATGCCACTCCACCAATAGATTTCCCATAAATCATGGTACATCTTAGTGGCTCCTAGATGAATAGAGTAACGGCGCACCATGAGCTTCTGTAAGGATGTGCTGCCTCAAACAATCTACACACGACATACACATTCTACCCTGGAATTGCAACACACCATCTCCCTCTTAAGAGAAAACTTCTTGTAACACCCCGAGTCTGTACTCTAGACGCTACACGATGCTCATAATCCTGAAGGACTACTTGCTAACCCATGACTGGCACCTGCTACAATAATGTGTAATAAATACTATAATTATGTGGAAATAGGTGGAAACATATGCCATAAGGTTCAAATCCATAAATAAATATAAAATGTGGTATCAAAATACCACAACTGAATATAAGTATTGAAAAAACTGAATAATTGTCTGAAAATACTCTAGTCTAAAAAAGCCTCTAACTGTCTGATCTATGGAGTTGATGGGACAAACCCTCAACTAACTTCATCTACTAAAATAAAACTGAAGTACTATAAATAATAAATATGTCCTCGAACTATGAGGACTTACCACTACTCTAAAAGCTGAGAATCTGGACTGTTAAGGCTGCTCTGGAGCTCATGCATCTGAACCTATGATATAAGACATCATAGCGCAAAGAAAAGCATGCGTCAGTACTTTGAATGTACTAGTATGCTCAGTGAGGTAGACTGATATGCATGGGTTCATATTCATGAATAATAATAACTGATTAACATAAGTATGACTGAGTAAGAGTACATGCATAAGCACATAGACTGTAACTGAGATCGTGCTACTACTAAATACTGAATCAAAATACTGATAACTGTTATTTGGGTTTACGAATACTATATTACTGATTAACTAAATGACTGTATCTGACAGTTCTAAGTACAGTGGAACCATACTGAGCTGAGGGACCATATTTGGTAGTCCTAAAACTATAGAACTGAACTGAGTTTTATTTTGAGACTGAGACTGGAACTGAGACAGTGGGAGTTAATCATCAAACCGACATTCCCCTTCTCTAACTGATTTGGGGTCCAACTTGTAACCCTAGTTGGATAGGTGTCAATATCATGCTACGAGTAAGGACAAGCTGTGAATTAACCCTCTCTGTTAGAAAGCTCTTACGTCAACCCTCGCTGGCAGGATAACTCAGATGAGAAGTATCAACCCTCATAATACCTGGCAGGAAGATACCTCAACCTACACTGGCTACATAGTTCTGTAATACAGGGACTGCTGCTAAGGGTCAAACCCTCTACTGACAAAAATGCCCTCATCCCTGAGTTAACTCGGTGTTGAATCCTACTCTCAACTGAATAGACACTGAACTAATTTCTAGTCTGTACTAGGCTAGACTGAACGGTTACTGAGATTACTGTTTAGCTAAACTGAACTGAGTTCACTGAGTTTCATTGACAGACAGAATACTACTGAATTTTATTAGCTGACTGAGTTTACCGAGGTCTGAACTGGATACAGAATAGGAATGGACTAGTATGGATTCTACTGAGTTTTCCTGAGTTCTGTAACTGACTGCGAGTACTACTGATCATGTTGTGACTGATACTGTTCTATGACTGACCATGGCTCAAGGTAATAAGCTAAATTATTGCGTACAAGTACCCCTAGGACTCGATAGCATAAAATAAGAGACATGGCATAACATGAAATATGTAAACTATGAACTCGATCATTATTCATACATTGGGGCCTTTTGATAAATACTTGCATAATATAACTTGCACATAGGCTAACTTGACATGATTTTATTCTTTTAATAGTTCACATGGATAATTTATCAAGCACTTGGAGAGCATAGTATATTCCCATAGTATTGAACAACAAGTGAGAATCATAATTTATCTCTAATTTCACAAGTCAATGGTTTATCATGGATTCACATGAATCTACACACATGAGGATCAATTTCACACGATATACATATATATAATCATAAATTAGGAACTTAATCTAAATAACAATCATGGATACACTTTAATTCCAACCATGTAAATCATAAAATTAATTACTTGAAGTTCAAAAGAGATTCTTAGACTCCAAGGGTGGAAGGAACCCTTGGATGAACACTTCCCATACCTGTGTTGAAGAATTTCCGAAAGTTTATGGTTGAATCTTGAGTTCTTGAATTGAAGTTTAAGTACCTAGGGTTTTGTTCTTGAGGTAATTGGAGAATGAATGAGTGTATTTGCTCTATAGGGAGTTTAATTTTGTGTTTTGGGGGCTGGGGGTCGAGGGAAAAAGACCTAAATACCCCAAGAATGCGGTCTTTTAATGATTGAAAATTGGGTTACCGATGCGTAGGTCGACGCGATAGCCAACGCATCTCTCCAATGTTCGTATTGATTTACTGGAATTGGACGCTGGTAGCTGGTGAAAATATTAATCAACACAATAGTCAACGCGGTGTGCCAAGATTGCGTTGATCCACTATTTTGGGATTCCAATGGAGCTTCAAATGAAGTTCAAAAAATTTAAAACTTATCCGAAAACACCTACGGACATTCCTGATCATAAATCAACCTAAACATCAACATTTAATAGACGTTGACAAGACTTAAGGACTGAATTAAGCTTAGGATTTTGTGGGGTCTTACAATATCTCCCCCTTGGGAACATTCGTCCTCGAATGAGCTGCTGAGATTGAGAATACTAAGAGACTAACTTACTTACTGGGCATGAACATCTGGAACATGACCATATGACTGATATAACTGGTATTCTAAATTATCATACTGAACATGCATATCTAATGCATGGATATAACTGAATATGATTAATGAATGTATGACTGGGATTACTGATAACTGAATCTACATACTGAACATGCATATCTGATACATGGATACATGATTGAACTGGCTTATGAACGTATAACTGAACATGCAATGGGAACTGATACCACGTTTGTAACTGAAATCTAAACATGAAACTGATTAAGCTTAAGGAAAATATTACCTTGAGATGAGTCTGGATTAGCGGAGAATAGATGAGGATACTTGGTTCGCATGCCTTCTTTTGCTTCCCAAGTATCTCCCTCAACGGACTGATTTCGCCAAAGAACTTTGAATAGAGGAACTTCTTTGTTCCTTAGTCTGCAAATCTGAAAGTCAATGATTTCGACTGGGATCTCTTCATAAGAGAGTCTATTATAAATATCTATGCCCTCAATAGGGACTACGACTACTGGGTCACCTATGCATTTCTTTAGCAAGGAGACATGGAACACTGGATGAACTAAAGATAAATCTGAAGGTAACTCAAGCTCGTAAGCTACCTTTCCAAAACGGCTGAGGATTTGGTAAGGACCGATATATCATGGACTGAGTTTCCTTTTCTTTCCAAAATTATTCACTCCTTTTATAGGAGAGATCTTTAAGTATACATAGTCACCAATCTTGAACTCGAGATCCTATCTGCGTATATCTGCATATGATTTTTGTCGGCTCTGAGTTGTCTTAAGCCTTTCCCTGATCAACTGGACCTTCTCTAAGGTATCAAACCAACCAATGAGAGATCTATACCTCCTCCTATAAAGCACCTCAAATGGAGCCATCTGAATACTGAAGTGATAGTTGTTGTTATATGCGAACTCAATCAAAGGCAAGTGGTCATCCCAACTACCTTTAAAGTCTATCACACATGCTCGCAGCATATCTTCTAAGGTCTGAATGGTCCTTTCTGCTTGAATATTTTTCTGAGGATGGAAGGTTGTACTAAGATGAACTCAGGTACCAAGACCCTTTTAGAATGCTTTCCAGAAATGAGAGGTGAACTGGGCACCTCTATCTGAGATAATGGATAACGGAACACCGTGCAATCTGACCAAATCCCTGCTATAGAGTTTGGCATAATCCTCGGCTGAATAGGAGGTATGAACTGGAAGGAAATAAGCTGATTTGGTCATCCTATTTACAATGACCTAAACTGAATCATGCTGACGACGAGCACGAGGTAAGTCCGTCACGAAGTCCATGTTCACTTTTTTCCATTTCCAGGTGGGAATACTAAACTCCTACATAGACCCACTAGGCTTATGATGCTCAATCTTAACCTGCTGATATGTTGAGAACTTAGCCACAAACTCTGTAATGTCTCTTTTCATCCCACTCCACAAATAGATCTCCCATAAATCACGGTATATCTTTGTGGCCCCAAGATGAATAGAGTAACGTGTACCATGCGCTTCTACAAGAATTCGCTGCCTCAAGTCATCTACACCTGGCACACATAGATGACCCTGACAATGCAAAACACCATCTCCCCCTTGGGATAAAACCTCTACCTTCTGATTTCTGACTGATTCTTTCAACTGGACTAGACTGGGATCCCTATCCTACTTTTCCTTCACTTTGGAATCTAGGGATTATTCTGAGCTACTCTGTACCCACACACTACCTTCTGCTGAATCGACTAAGCGAACACCTAGTTGGGCTAGCTGATGAACTTCCTAGGCTAACTTCTTCTTATTGTTCTCAACATAGGAAACACTACCCATAGATGTTCTACTGAGAGCGTCAACCACTACATTGGCTTTCCCCGAATGATATAGTACACTCATTTCATAGTCTTTCAATAATTCCAACCACCTTATATGACGGAGGTTGAGGTCTTTTTGATAGAACACATACTGCAGGCTCTAATTATCAGCGAACACATCAACGTGCACACCATACAAGTAATGCCTCTAAATCTTTAAGTCAAAAACTACTGCTGCTAACTTAAGATCATGAGTAGGATAGTTCTTATCATAGGGCTTAAGCTGTCTATAGGCATAGGATATGACCTTACCTCTCGGCATCAATACACAACTCAATCCGACTCTAGAAGCATCACAGTACATAATAAAACTATCTGAACCATCTGGTAGGGTCAAAACTGAAGTTGTAGTGAGTCGAGTATCCAACTCCTGAAAACTCTTCTCACAAGGATCTGACCACTAGAACTTTACTTTCTTCTGAGTCAATCTGTACATAGGAGATGCAATATACAAACCATCAGTAATAGCCAGCCAAACCCAAGAAACTCCTAATATCTGATGGAGAGATGGTCCTGGGCTAGATTCTCACTGCTTTGGTTTTTTGGGGATCAACTCTAATGCCATCACCAAAAATTATATGGCTAAGGAATGCTACTGACTTTAGCCAAAATTCTCACTTACTGAATTTGGCGAATAACTGATGGTTTCTGAGAGTCTACAATATTATTCTGAGATGGTCTGCATGATCGTGTTCACTACAGGAGTAAACAAGAATGTCATCTATGAAGACTATGACGAATATGTCCAAGTACTGCTTGAACACACGGTTCATCAAGTACATGAAGGCTACTAGGGCATTGATAATACCAAAGGACATGACTAAAAATTTGAAGTGACTGTACCGAGTTTGAAAAGCTATTTTTGGGATGTCACTTTCTCAGTCTCTGAGCTAATAATAGCCTAATCTAAGGTCTATCTTAGAGAAATAGCTGGCACCCTAAAGTTGGTCAAACAAGTCATCGATTCAGGGGAGTGGATACTTGGTCTTGACCATAACTTTGTTTAACTAATGATAATCTATGCACATTCTGAGAGAACCATCTTTCTTATGCACGAATAACACTGGTGCGCCCCACGAAGACATACTAGGTCTGATGAATCCCTTATCTAAGAGATCCTTTAACTGTTCCTTTAATCTCTGAGTTCTGATGGAGCCATTCTGTATGGTGGGATATAGATAGGCTAAGTATCTGGGAGAAGATCAATTTTGAAATCAATTTCCCTTTCGAGAGGAATTCCAGGAAGATCTTTGGGAAATACATCTAGGAATTCACATACTACTGATACTGATTCAAGAGTAGGGGTTTCTGAATTAGATCCTGGAATCGAATGAGTTAGTAGACACACCCCTTAGATATCATATTTCTAGCCCAAAGGTAAGAAATAAGTTCACCCCTAAGTGCTGAAGTACTACCCTTTCACTCTAGGATGGGTTCATTTGGAAACTAAAACTGGAAAACTCTATTTTTACAGTCAACTGAGGCATAGCAGAAATGAAGCCAATCCATGATGAGAATGACATTTATCTCTAATTCGACTAAATCTACTGAAGTAACTTTATGATATATCATAATCGGATAGTTCCTGTATACCCATCGGGATATGATAGATTTACCCACTGGGGTAAAAACTGAGAAAGGCTCTGCTAGAATTTCAGGTCTGACTCCGAAATCAACTGCTATATATAGAGTAACAAAAAACAAAGAAACTCCTGGATCTAGCAAAGTGTAAACATGCAAATGGAAAACTTGTAATGTACCAGTGACCACATCAGGGGAATTTTCTTGATCCAGTCGAGACTGGAGAGCATAGAGTCTGTTTGGACCCTGCCCACTGGTGGCACTAGAAGAGGCACCCTACTGATTTGGGCGATCGGACTAAGATGAGGGACGGCTATGCTAACTCTGCGAACCAACCTGAGGACACTGTCTGACCCTATGGCCTGGCTTGCCACATCCAAAACACACATCCCTACCAGCTCTGCAGATACCCTGGTGGTTTCTACCATACTTTTGGCAAAGGGGATTGGTTCGAACACTACTAATACTGCCCTGGGGTTTAGGTTCGGATGCCCTATCTCGGTTGCCATCTCTAAATTTTGGTACTGGGTCACTTGCTGAGGAAGGAGATGGAACAGAGGATTTCAGGCAGAACTAAGAACAATTCCCACCCTCTGACTTAGGCTGAACAAAATTGAAACTACCTGTTCTCGCTCTCTTATTCTCTCTCTCTCCTTCTCTTTATTCTTGGCCTCCTCTATTTGCTAATCATGGACCATAAGCCTTTTTATGTCCATCTCCTTAATAAGCATTGCGGTCCTAAACTCCTTGACCACGCTGCTAGACACTCCTGACACCAACTTACTCATCTTTGCTCTGATATCTTCTACAACATGCGGGGCATATCTAGCTAACTGAGTAAACTTAAGAGAATACTCCTGCAATGTCATATTTCCCTGCTTTAAGTTTATAAACTCTAAAACCTTCACTTCCCTCAACTCTAGTGAGAAGAACCTACTAGAAAAGCAATTACAAACTCTTCCCATTCTATGGACCCTACATCTGTGGCCCTCTCTGCCTTTCACTGTTATAACCATGAGTGAGCCACATCCTATAACTGATATGTGATCAACTCAGCACTCTTAACAGCAGTCACCCCCATGATATTGGTAACCTTCTGCACCTAATCAAGAAATTTTTGAGGGTCTTCATCTGACTTAGACCCGGTAAATGATGGAGGGTTTATTTTGGTAAAGTCTAAATCCTAGCAGTAGCAGTATTGGCCACTGGATTGGCTGAAACCGCAGCTGGACGTTCATTCTAGGCTGCCATAGAATGAGCTAGGGTGGTGAAGGCTTCTCTGAACTCAATGTGGGAGACATGCTCACCCAAAGGATCTGGATTGATGGGTTGAGGGGCTGACTGATCTCCTATTCCTCTTCCCTGAGTCCTCTTTGGAGGCATATTCAGTAAACAAAAGAGAAACTAGGATTATAAAGAGAGTGTAACTGGAGCTCATGCTCACTCGTACGACATGAATACTGAAAGAAGGGAAACTTTTCCTAAAATATCTCATAGCCTCTTGTCTATAAGGGTGGCACACAATACACCCTTGCACAAGACTCTACTAGATGCGGCTTTTAGACTACCGAGGACTCTATTGAACCTTAGGCTCTGATACCAAGTTTGTAATGCCCCGAGTATGTACTCTAGACACTACACGATGCTCATAATCCCGAAGAACCACAAGCTAACCCATGACTAGCACCTGCTGCAATAACTGTGTAAAAAATACTATATTTATGCGAAAATAGCCAAAAATATATACCACAAGGTTCAAATCTGTAAATAAATCTGAAATGCGGTATCAAAATACCATAACTAAATATAAGTACTAAAAATTGAATAACTGTCTGAAAATACTCTAGTCTGAAAAAGCCTCTAACTGTCTGAACTGTAGAGTTGATGGGACAAGCCCACAACTAACTCCATCTAATAAAATAAAACTGAAGTACTGTAAATAATAAGCATGTTCTCGAACTATGAGGACTCACCACTACTTTGAAAGCTGAGAATCTAGACTGCTAAGGGTGCTCTGGAGCCCGTGTGTTTGAACCTATGATATAAGACATCATAGCGCAAAGGAAAGCATTCGTCAGTACTTTGAATGTACTGGTAAACTCAGTGAGGTAGACTGAGATGCATGGGTTCATATGCATGAACAATAATAACTGATTAACATGAGTATGACTGGGTAAGAGTACATGCATGAACATATAGAATATAACTAAGATCATGCTAATACGGAATACTAAATTAGAATACTGAAAACCATTATCTGGGTTTACGAATACTGTATTACTGATTATCTAAATGATTGTATCTGATAGTTCTAAGTACTGTAGAACCATATTGAGTTCCATACTGAGCTGAGTAACCATGTCTGATTAGTCCTAAATATGTAGAATTGAACTGAGTTCTATTCTGAGATTGAGACTGGAACTGAGATTGTGGGAGGTAATCATCTAACCGATATGCCCCTTCTCTAACTGATTTAGGGTCTAACCTGTAACCCTAGTTGGAAGGGTGTCAATACCATGCAATGGGTAAGGACAAGATGTGAGTTAACCCTCTCTGACAGGAAGCTCTTACGTCAACCCTCGCTGGAAGGATAACTCAGATGAGAAGTATCAACCCTCAAAATATCTGGCAAGTTTTGTAACGCAGGGACTGTTGCTAAGGGTCAAACCCTCTACTGACAGGAATGCCCCCATCCCTGATTTAACTCAATGCTGAATCCTACTCCCAACTGAATAGACACTGAACTAATTTTTAGTCTGTACTAGGCTAGACTGAACGGTTACTGAGATTACTATTTAGCTAAACTGAACTTAGTTCACTGAGTTTTGTTAACTGATGGAATACTATTGAATTCTGTTAGTTGACAGAGTTTACCGAGGTATGAACTGGATGTTGAAATGAACTGGACTAGTATGGATTCTACTAAGTTTTCCTGAGTTCTGTAACTGACTGTGAGTACTCCTGATCGTGTCGTGACTGATACTATTCTATGACTGACCATGCCTCTAGGTAATCAGCTAAATTGTCGGGTACAAGTACCCCCAGGACTCGATAGCATAAATTAAGGGACATGGCATAACATGAAACATGTAAACTATGAACTTGATCATCATTCATACATTAGGGAATTTTGGCAAACACTTGCATGATATAACTTGCACATAGGCTAACTTGACATGATTTCATTCTCTTAATAGTTTACATGGATAATTTATCAAGTACTTGGTAAGAATAGTATATTCCCATAGTATTGAACAACAAGTAAGCATCATAATGCATCTCTAATTTCACAAGTCAATGGTTTATCATGGATTCACATGAATCTACACACATAATGATCAATTTCACACGAGATACATATATATAATCATGAATTAGGAACTTAATCTAAATAACAAACATGGATACACTTTAATTCCAACCAACAAAATCATAAAATCAATTACTTGAAGTTAAGAGATTCTTAGACTCCAAGGGTGGAAGGAACCCCTGGATAAACACCTCACATACCTGTGTTGAAGAATTCCTAAAAGTTTATAGTTGAATCTTGAGTTCTTGATTTGAAGTTTAAGCACCTAGGGTTTTGTTCTTGAGTTAATTGGAGAATAAATGAGTGTATTTGCTCTATAGAGTGTTTAATTTCATGTTTTGGGGGATGAGGGTTGAGGGGAAAAGACCTAAATACCTCCAAGAATGCGGTCTTTTAATGACTGAAAATTGGGTTACCGACGCGTAGGTCGATGCGATAGCCAATGCGTCGCGCCATGTTTGCATCGATTCACTGAAATTAGACGTTGGTAGCTAGGGAAAATATTAATCAATGCGATAGTCAATGCGGCGCGCCAAGATCGCGTTGATCCACTATTTTGGGATTTTAACGGAGCTTCAAACGAAGTTTAAAAAATCTGAAACTTGTCCGAAAACACTTACAGACATTCCTAATCATGAATCAACCTAAAAATCAACATTTATTGGACGTAAAGGTCGCAAAATGAGATTACCAACCTTCGTAGGCTAAAATGACACTAAGTCTGAGTACTTAGCTAAAATATTCTAAGTCTGGGATCCCTTTATAAGCCTATAGGACTGAATTAAGCTTAGGATTTTGTGGGGTCTTACACTTCTTCCTTCTTATCTCTAACTGATTATTTCAACTTAACCAAACTAGAATCCCTATCTTGCTTTTCTTTCACTTCAGCAACCAAAGAAGATTCTGAACTATTCCAAACCCATACATTACCCTCAGCTGAGTCAACCAACCGAACACCTAGCCTAGCAAGCTGATAAACCTCCTGAAGTAACCTTTTTTATCATCTTCAACATGAGCAACGCTACCCATAGACAGTCTACTAAGGATGTCTTCCACTACATTGTTGTTGCCCGGGTGATACAAAACACTCATATCATAATACTTCAACAACTCCAATCACCTTCTCTGACGAAGAGTTAAATCTTTCTACAAAAATACATACTGCAAGCTTTTTTGATCCATGAAAACATCAATATGCACCCCATAAAGATTATGCCTCTAATTTTTCAAGGCAAAATCAACAGTTGCTAACTCAAGATAATATGTAGGATAGTTCTTTTCATGAGGTGTAAGTTGTCTAGAGGCATAGGCTATGACCTTACCTCTCTGTATCAACACACAACCAAGACCAACTCTAGAAGTGTCACAATAAACAATGAATCCATCTGCACTATCTGGTAGCATCAAAACTAGGGCTGAAGTGAGTCAAGGCTTCAACTCCTGAAAACTCTTCTCAGAAAAATTTGACCATTGAAACTTAACTTTCTTTTGAGTCAATCTAGACATAGGGAACACAATAGACAAAACCCTTCAACAAACCGTCAGTAATAGCTAGCTAAACCCAAGATACTCTTGATCTCTGATTGAGAGATGGGTCTAGGCCAGTTTCTAACTACTTCAGTCTTTTGAGGATCAACTCTAATGCCATCACCAGAAATAATATGGTCAAGGAAATCTACTGAACTTAGCCAAAATTCGCACTTACTGAATTTGACGAACAACTGATGATCTCTAAGAGTTTGCAACACAATTCTAAGATGGTCTGCATGGTCATTCTTACTACGGGAATATACAAGGATTTCATCAATAAAGACTATGACGAATATGTCAAGTACTGCTTGAACACTTTGTTCATTAAGTCCATGAAGGATGCTGGAGCATTCGTTAGCCCGAAGGACATGACTAGAAATTCAAAGTGACCATAACGGGTTCTGAAAGCTGTCTTTGGAATATCATACTCCTTTACTCTAAGATGATGATAGTCGGATCTGAGGTCTATCTTAGAGAAATAACTTGCACCCTAAAGCTGGTCGAATAAGTCATAAACCCTAGGAAGAGGATATTTATTCTTGATTGTGACTTCATTCAACTAGCGGTAATCAATGCACATTCGGAGAGAGCCATCTTTCTTACACATGAATAGGACTGGAGCGCCCTATAGAGAAATACTAGGCCTTATGAAACCTTTATTTAAGAGGTCTTTAAGCTGCTCTTTTAACTCTTTAAGCTCGGCCGGAGCAATACGATAAGAAGGGATGGAGATGGGCTAAGTATCAGGAAGAAGATCCATGTCGAATTCTATTTCTCTAGCTGGAGGTACCCCTGGCAAATCTTCAGGAAAGACCTTGGGAAACTCATTGTCTACACAAACTGACTAAACTGTTGGAGCTTCAGACTTAGTATCTTTGACTCGAACTAAATGATAAATGCACCCTTTTGATATCAACTTTCTGGCCTTGAGATAAGATATGAAACGACCTTTGGGAGACACAAAACTACCTTCCCACTCGAAAACTGGCTTATCACAAAACTGAAACTTCACCACTCAGGTGCGACAATCTATAGATATATAACAGGAATGAAGCCAATCCATACCCAGAATAATGTTAAAATCGACAATTTCTAACTCTACTAGGTTTGCTAGTGTAATCTTATGGAGGACAGTAATAGGACACTTCTTATAGACCCATCTGGAAACAACTGACTCACCCACTTAGCCACTAGGATGGAAACTAAGAAGGGCTTAGAGAGCTTTTCAGGACCTATCCCAAAATTTATTACAACCAACAGAGTAACATAAGTGAGATTTGATCCTGGATCTAACAACGCATATACATCAAGATGAAATACACAAAGCATATCATTAACAACATCTGGTGAACTCTCCTTCTCCTGACGGGGTGGTAAAGCATAGAATTGATTTTGGCGCTGACCACCACCAATACTGGATGATGCGCCCTAAGGAGAAATTGGGTAACCTTGAGGAACTGGTGCACTAGTAGCCTGAGTTTGGGGACGAATATCCCTACTTCTCTGCTTAGCATACAGACACTTTTTGATTCTGTGACCTAACTTGCTACATCCATAACAACCTTTTTTTTCCATCAAACACTCACCAGAATGGTTTCTGCCATACTTTGTACATGACTGATAACTGGGTCTTCCACCCACACTACCCTGAGACCTGGAAACAGAAGTCTTATCCTACTGCTCTTGCTTGATTTTGGGTGCAAGGGCACTGGCTGAAGAAGGCGCTGGTAGATACGAGTGACCCTAAAACTACGAATGATTTCCCTCTAGAGACCTTGGCTGACCATACTCAAAATAACCATTTCTAACTTTCTTATTTCTCTTCTCCCCTTTCTTTAACTTTTCTACCTCAATCTGATGTGCATGAGTCATCAACCTAGCAATATTCATATCCCTAATAAGCATGGTAGTTCTACACTCCTTGACTACCAAATCGGACACTCCGGTAACAAACTTACTCATACAAGATCTAGGGTCAGCTACCAACTTGGGAGCATACTTAGACAATTGAGTGAACTTAAGGCAGTATGCATTCACTAGCATAGGGCCCTACCTTAGGTTCATAAACTCTTCAACCTTAGCTTTCCTCATCTAACACAAAAAGAACTTATCTAGAAATATATCCAAAAATACCTGCCAACTCATGTGAGCTGCATTCGCACCTCTACCCTTTCTCTATAAAATAACCCAATCATAAGAAATATCCTTCAGCCTATAGAATTCCAAATCTACACTCTTCTCCTCAGTAACGTGCATAATTTGAGTGATATTTCTCACCTCATCAAAGAAGAGTTGTGGATCCTCATTAACCTTTGACCCAACGAACTCAGGTAGATTCATTCTCATGAAGTCACGAATTCTAACTGTAGCTAAATCCCCATTCTGCTGAAGTGGGACTATCGCCTAATAGTTTCCCTGAACATTGGCAGTCACAGCTTGGACCAACACCTAGAAGGCAGCCCAAACTTTTGCATGAGGCACGTTCTCATTCAGAGGGTCGTCTTTTATTAGTGGTTGGTCACCATTTCTGCATGAATTGGCTCCGTGAGGAGGCATACTCTATCATGTTAAAGCATTAGTTAAAGCAAATAAAGACAATTGTAAGTACGATAGATCATAAAAAGGACAATTCCTAACTCGTTCCGCAGCCTCTTGATCATAAATGAGGCGCACTTCACATCCATGATCAAAACTCTATGTAACGCGACTTATCTGACTCCCTAGGAATTCTTAAAACCTTAGGCTCTGACATAAATTTTGTAAAGCCCCGAAAGTACACCCTAGACATCACACGGTGCTCAAAACTACAAGTAGTCCATATCTAACCCTTTAAGCCTTCTAACAACTTTAAAACTCATAATAAAGATAAACTTGACATGTGAAATCTTGAAATAACTGAATTAATGTCTTAACTGAAAGTATTAAACTTACAGAAAAACAAACACTTTTAAATCTATAACCAAAACAGTCGGACAAGCCTCTACTTTTAACTAAAGAGCCACTGGGACAAGCCCCAGCTGACTCAAACTAAATAGAATCAAATATCTAAAATACTTCATCAATAGTAAGTCTGATAAAATGGGTCCTTGAATTATGAGGACTCGTCAAGCGTCGGGATATAGGTGGAGATTCTCTCAATTAATCACGTTATTGGAACTGAGCACCAGAACCTACATTATAAGACAATGTAGCACATAGACGTATATGTGAATTAGTACTTCTGGAATGTACTGATCATGTGGGGGTGAATGCATAAATAAAACAACAACTCAAGGTTCATATAAACTTGCAAAGAATGCATGCTAAGAGTAAATGACTCACCTTGGCTTGAATAAAACAAGGGTGGCGAAATAATAAACATTAGTAACAAAGCATAAAGACAATCTTTGTGAGCCATAACACTTAGTTTCTAAAAGTTTTACTTTTATTCTTTCTTAGGAAGTTTCTTCTAACCGACATAAACCATGTGAGCTATCATAGAGTCCAATATCTTACCCATGTTGCAGAGTTGTCCTACCCTTGCATCGAAATAGGACCTTAACTTAAGTGATCACTATACTTAACCCATATTGGGACTTTAAACCTATGGTGACTCATAGTTCTGGGGCATGCGACCTTCGACTCATACCCAACTCAGTGCTAAATACTACTCCCTCATTACTTATATGCTCACAATTTACGAAATCCACCTTAAAATAGCATAAGGGTTTATGTATTGAAAACCAGTTATGCTTTTCTTTCTTTAAATCATAATTTAGATGAACAAATGTGGATTCAAATTTTAACTTAGGATCAAAAGATCAATTCTTTCTTTAAATCTTGATATAAACTCATCAAGAAAAAATTAAGAAGATAATCTTCTTGAAATCTCAACACTTAGACTTTGGGCTTAAAATTCATGCTTTAAACTCATGAAAATTCACAATAAAACTTCATGCTCAATATAAATCTTGAAATACTTCAACAATATCAAGTCAAGATAGTGCAATCTCATCCATAATGTAAATCTTATAAGTTAAAACATAAACATAAGCGCTTCTTGATATACTTAAAGCTTCAAATATCATGATAATTACATACTTCAAGAATATAGAAACTTGGGTATGAAACCTACTTCAAAATAAGTTAAATCTTAAAATCATACAATTTGGGCATAAGGGTGAAAGGATACCCTTGTTCATAACCCCACATACCTTTTTAGGCTTGATTTGATGTAGAAACTTGACTTTGAACTTTTGTAGATGTTCTTGAAGGCTTTTTCTTGAAGTTCTTGGATTAGAACTTAAATTCTTGTTTATCTTTAATAGAATGTAACTTGAAGTTAAAGTTCTTGGGAGGAGGTTAGGGTTTGTTCTTGGGGAAGAAGGCTTTCTTGGAAAGAAATTATGAATAAAGGGGCAAATAAATCTCCTTGGAGGCTTTAATTATGTGTTATGGAAGAATTTGGGTGGGGGAAAATGACCCATTTTCCCTTAAAAACACAGAACCAAAAGCTGTAAAATAGAGGCGGGCGTCGCGGGCTAATCGCACTCCCTCACTGCCTCTCGCATGAAAATGGCTATAACATTTTGCTCAGGTATCGAATTAAGGCGAAATTGGTATCGTTGGAAAGCTGACTTAATTATCTACAAATTGGTGGGTCTTGATCTGAAAAATACTATGTCTATCAAAAGTTATATATGTTTAAAATAGACCATTGTAGAATCGATTACCAAACTTTGGACGAATAAAAGGCTCTTAGCTCAACTTTGTTCTAAGTGATTCTTATGAATATTTTTCACCTCGAAATTACTTTACACACTTGGATAAAGATCATGAAATTTATATTCAAAAGATATTCATGGGATTAGAGTTTACACTCGTAATGGTGACGCTTCAAAGTCTAGCCCGAAAATGCGGGGTGTTACAGTGTTGCAGGTCTATCTCAACACTATGTTTAGACAACTTCTCTATCTTATTTTTATTTTGCTTCTTTCTTATACATTTAATAGGTCTGCCTGTTATATTTTTTTATTGTTTGTGGTAAAACAAAAGGGTTGGTTGACTTTGACCACATTTGCATATTAGTTACAGACTAAATGTAGCAACTATAGGTCTTGAGGTAGATTTTCTTGGTATACCAATGTGAGACATAATCAATTGGCTATAATATTCAATAATATAGTGCATATATGGAATGACAACAAGGTATGTCTTTTAACATTTAATACCTACAAGTACAAGTTCTATCTCTCAAATTCAATATGAAAGTATTGCCCCAGCTATCCTTACCCTCAAAATCAAACTCACCATTTCATGCAAGGGTACACTTCATTGATTTTGATGTGTTATCTTGCAATATGTTTAGTGTCACTGGAGAAATATCAGTTATCCAAGTATCAACAAACTCTCTCAACTGTCTTATTTTTCTTATCACTTTAATCCTTATTTTTCCAAGCATTCTGATGATAGTCTTGTGCCTTAGCTCTAATATCCATGAATTATAACTTTCAGCCATGTTGTTGTCAACACTGTTACAACAACGATGATACATGAATTACACTTTAAACCACCTTTCAATATTGTAATATAGTAGGTCATTACAAATTTTATCCCCCCAACAACTTCATGTGATCCAAATTTTTTCTCAGTTGCTGCTCATATGTAAATTAGACATATCACCAAAAATAGTTTTTTCTTTTAATATTCTTTCATTTTTGAATCAATTGATTAGAACATGTCTTGCACACATTTTTGTTCTGCATCTGACAGTAACTCTATAATTGCATTATCAAGACCCTTCAACAAATAATAAATATTACAGTTAAAATCAGAAAATATAGTTAAAAGATAAAAATAAAGAAAATAAGTAAGAAAAACAAAAAATACATTACCTTCTGTATATCAGTGATAGTAGTCAATTCTAATCCATCTTTTAGCTCAAGATCATGTTTCACAAGTCTAACAAACAATCTCCAAATAAAATTATTTTCAATTTCAATCACTGGCTGGGCTAGTTGTAGCATCTGATTATTTCCATGTTTACAGAAAACCAGAAATAGTTGACCTTTATAAACACCTTTCAAAAAGCAACCGTCAAATTCAATACATCTCCTAGCACCAGCTTTGAATGCTCTCTTAAAAGTATCAAAACATATATAAAATGATTGAAACTGTTTTTTCACCTTTAAAGGTTTCTTCACTAAGCCTCACCACACATGTGCTATCTGAATTTATCCTTAAAAGCTCATCATTATAATTCAAAATTCTTTTAAGCTCCTATACATGGTCACCCATGATCTGTTGCAGCACAATATTTCTAGCTTTTCTTGCCTTTGTCATCCCAATATACACCTTCAACCCTTTTTCACTAAGTTTTGAAATTGAAAAACTCTAATGCCAGGCTCAGATATAATTCTATCCTTGTATTTCTCTGCCACGTACTTTGAATTCACAAGTTTGATTTTGATTATGATATTACATATGTGCATTGGATAATATTTCTTCGTATGAAAATCTCTAGTTCTAGATCATGGCTTCTAAACAACAATCATGGACAACCATCAATATACTTTACTTTCATCTTTTTTATTATTCATTGACATACTTGTCTAACTCTACATGTGCTTGCATAGTAATAGATTTTCTAAATTACTGACTATTTTCAAAACAAAGACCAAGCTTTTCAAATATTCTTTTAAAAGTAGGATAAAAAATAATTCTCTTATGATTTATTTTTTTGCTCTTCTTGCTTTTTGTTCTCTTCCTGCAGGTTGTTATACTTCATCACCCCTATCATTACCCTCATCACTATTTATTTCAAAGATAACATCTACATTAGAATCAAAATATGGATCATCTCCAACTACTTTATCCTCTAAAGTCTTTTTTTAATTGGATAAGAACTCATTATATCCTAAGTCAACTCTTTTTTTACCTAAACTAACCCCTTCAGTTCGAGACTCTTTTTTCTTTTTTCTTTTTCTTTTTTTTGGTTTCTTCAACTCTTTTCTTTTTGAAAGCTCTCTTTTCTTCTTTCAAAATTCTTACCTCCACATGAACATCACTATCATATTCATCTTTACCTTTATTAAAGAAGTCTTTATAATCAGAATTTGCATTCTCATCAGTTTCAGCTTTCCATCAAATAAATTATTGAGGCATCTGATGCAGTAAAAGACCTTGTCCCACCCAAGTTTTGCTCACTGTGAGGAGCAGTACCACCATTCCTATTCAAGTTCTGCTCGTTGATAGCAGCAACCACACCACTATCACTATTCAAGTTCTGCTCATCCGTAACAACAACTCCAACAACTCCAACACCACCAACAGTGTTTTCCATAATACTAGCAGATGCTGCACTACCCAAGTTCTGCTCAATAGTTGCAACAACACTACTAACCACATTTTCCACAACACTACCTAACTCCTCACCATTAGAACCAACAACATCATCACCACTCAACTCCTCAATACTAGTAGCAGCAACATTACTATCCATATTTTCACTCACAAAAAGCTCTTGAGGTGCTGCAGCCTCTACAAATTTCTCTTCTAATCCTAAATTTTCACTAATTTACAATTCTGATTAGACTATTTATCAAAATAAGCACGAAATTTTCTACCCACACGGGGGACATATTCAATGGCAATGACCACTTACGTTCTTCTACTAAATGTGATACATAAAGCTTAATTGCATCTTTATTTTTAAGTTGAGATACGATACCCAAAATATCTCTATCACAAGTCACTTTTACTAGTAATAATTACGTTTAGGGGGTTTGATATAGACAATACACGAGAAAATATTATAATCAATTTCTTTAACATATCCAACAAACTCAAAGTAGAAAAATTTGTCAATAACCACATTTAAACAGTCAGCAACAATACCTCCATGATACTTTATACGAGGCTTTTGGTGTAATTTTTCTTCATGATGATACCTCAATGTAATTTACACAAATTCATAGTTAATTTGAGTAAAATTTAAAAAAAAAACTATCTTTAGAACAAAAATTCTTCAAATCAATTTTTGCGGAGCAAAATAAATTCTAAAATTCAAATACAACAACTCAAATAATTTATAAGAGACAAAAAAATCCAAAACTAACCCATTTGAGATGAAAAAAGTTTGTCAACAATGGAGTTATAGACAATTTAATTTTAGGTGAAATCGAGTTGGGTGGAAATCTAAAATTGCGATTTTGGCTGAAGAAATAAGAGAAATGGGGTTTACTAACAGAATTAGGGGTATTTATTTGGATTAGGTTGGGTTTTAATTAGGGTTGGATCCAAATTAATTAGGAGCGGGTCAGGTTTATGATACGATTCAAACTAGGGCCTAGTCGTGTCGGGCATCTCAAGTCCAACCAGGACCGGAGACCACCCCCAATACCCAATCATAACCGCCTTGCATACTATGTCGGATGAATTTCAAAAATATGACAAGTTAAAACAATAATACTTCAAACACATTAATCAAAGTCATTAATCATAATCTAACAACTTCAATCAAATACCCAATCGGTGCCAACCCCAATGCCAATACCACTACCAAGGATGACACCAATACCGACACCATTCATGTCCATAATTTTCTGACAAAGCCTCTATAAATCAATAATATTCGATCGGGACATGCCCCCGACCATAGCCAAAATCAAACCAAAGAAATAACAAAAGAAAAGAAATCCATAGTATGAAATGGAGCCTTTCGGAGTATGAAATCTCACCACTTCAGTCTGACTCAAAGTTGTCCCCGAATTCAAGTCACTAAGCAGGAGAAATGGTAGTATAGTCAGTTCCTGCATTGCGTGGGGATACAACGCCCGAAGACGGTTAGCGGAGTAAATGCTAGCATATACTTAGGGATAAGATAAAATAATGTCAGTAATTCAAAACCAAAGTAAATAACCATATGCAATCACATAGATATATATATATATATAACTTGCCGAGATTAAAAATCGGATTTAACATGCATTTAAAATCTTAACCTGAACTGAGTAGCTTAACCGTCCTAAAACCATCCACGGGCTATATGGGGTCAACTCCCCCTGTTGAAAGGGCCCCAATGCATGTTAGACGCATGATCGGAGAAAAGAACCTGAGATGAATTGAACGTCTTCCAAAATATAAAGTGTGGCATCATGCACGCGGTCACCAAGACCATCCTCACATCGACAAACCTAATTTTTCAGTGTCGGTACCCCAAGGACCCCTACCTTCCACGGCTTTTCTACTCCGCCCTCTTTAAGCCCATATGAAAATTATTTACCAAGGAGTCTTTTGTTTAGGCATTAACCGCAGGCATCGTCATACCAAAATTAGAGCTTAAAATTCTATCCTTTTATGTCATACCAAAACTATTAAATCAAGTTGACTCCCAAGTTTTCAATTATTCCAAAATCATGCCTATCACGTCTTTTCCACGCTATTTAAAACCAACCAAATCAATTTAAGCTTCATTACCTTTTATGCAATGCAAAGATTTCAATACTAGTCAAACTATGTGGCAAAACCATTCTCATCGGCATTTTAACAAATAAGTTGAGGGCACATATGTTTCAAAACCATAACCAAGTAATTTGGGGGAATCTAAAGTTCCCCTAAATCCATTTACCATAACCATGCATTCCACAATCTCAAAATCATATTAAAAGCAAGAAAGAAACATCACTAAACCATGTGAAACATTATTCAACCATAAACATCCAAAAACCCCAACCATTATTTCAAACCACAACAATATCATAAAATTCATTCATTGAAACACGTTTTCTTTGTAAAATAACAATGAGGGAGGAGTAATGTGCCTTAGACATCAAGGAAGACGGAGAGAATCACTCTTGAAAGCCCCTAATTGATTGTCTTGATGAAACCCTAGCCTTTTGCTTGAGAAAGAGTTTGAGAGAGATTTTAAGAGTGTTTGATTGAGAATAATAGGTTAGTAAAGCACCAAAATGTGCTTTATGTCGTGGTATCAAAGGGATTTACAAAGGAAAAATGTCCAGAATGCCCCCAACTTAAAATCGTGGAAAACTCGCAGGTGAAGTTGACCCTCCAACTCGTCACCACATCATACGACTGATATCATCAAGTCGTCACCAAAACATAAAGTTGGACACCACATTCTATCCATCATACGACTCCCTTGCCCAACTCGTCACTGGACCATACGACTAGTACCATCAAGTCGTATCCAAGACAGAACATCAAGGGCTAGACATTGGACAACATACAATTGGACCCTAAACCTCTCGTCACAAGACCATATGACTGGTAAGACATACGACTAGGGTCTCTAGACCCATACCTACACCACAACTCGTATGGTGAGTCGTTACAAGGACAGTGAGCTCAAGGCTCAGGAAATTTTTTAAGGGCCAAAATCTAGGGTGTTTTAGTTAAATTATTTTACAAAAATATAATACATAAAATAATATATAATATCATTAAATGATGTGGATGAATCAAAACGTGTGTGGTCCAACAACACCCAATCTTGACTTCAGTTAAGCTCTGCAAGGTTGAATTTGATTCAGTTTAAAGTTGTTAAGGTGGGTATATAATTGTTTGTGTAGTTTAGGATCTAAATTAAATTATGCGGACAAGTTTAGGGGCTGAAATGATGTATTTTCTCAATATTTTAAGGACCTGTTTGGCCATACATATTCAAGTAGTTTTTGAAAAAAAAAATTGGCATATGTGAAAAGGAAAATTTTGGCTTGATTGGTAAAGTAATTATTATGTGATCAGAAGGTTATGGGTTCAAGTCATTAAAATAATTGTTCCTAAAAATACAAGTTAAGATTATATATAATATATTCTTATA
Organism: Capsicum pubescens; assembly: GCA_030864215.1. NCBI lineage: Eukaryota > Viridiplantae > Streptophyta > Magnoliopsida > Solanales > Solanaceae > Capsicum > Capsicum pubescens. The sequence goes on along the minus strand of CM061544.1, from coordinate 103,643,907 downwards.
GTCTGATCCTTTTTCAAATTCTGTGCATAGTAAAAATTCTAGTACACCGAACTATCATTTTTTATGTTATAGGATCAATATGGGATTACACTGGTCTGTTGTTGTTGTTGCTGCCCAGTGATAACATGAAAACTGATGGATTCAAGCTAAATCGTATCCATATTTTAGCTTTGTCCCCGTAAGATAAAATTTTGTTAACAAAAAGTAAGTCCTTGTTTTATTCTATCATTTATGAACCAATGTTTACATGTTGTTTCTAAAATTGATTTAAGGCTGCTCAATATTTTTTTCGTTTCGTTTTACTTGATCCTTTTATTAAAAATAATTATTTTAATATATTTATTAAACGAAAAGGAACAAATATAAATCCGAACTATGATAAAAGATGCGTATATATCCTCCATCATATTATGGGTACACATATGCTCCTACCATTAATGAAATAGTATGTATATGTCCCTCAGACTAACAGTAGGGGCATATGTTTACCTCCAAAGTATAACGGGGTATATACGTATCACTTATCATAGTTTGGGGGTATATTTGTCTCTTGACTGTTTTAATTTTTTTATCTCAAATAATTAACTCAAACCCACTACCTAACCAAATAAAACCATCAAACCTGATTGCAAATCAACTCGATCAGGCCTCTATATTTTGTTTCAAACCCGATACTCCTTTTTCTCCTCTTAAACATGATCCCCAATCAAATTTCATTGATTGATTGTTGCAATTAGTTGGTGTTTACTAGTTGAAGGAAGTGGAGATTAGGTCGAAGGTGGCCGGAGCTAGGGGTGCAATGATGGTTCGTCGGTAGGGTATTTTTGGTTCGGTGAAATGAAGATGATGGCAATGTGGTATTGACTGATGGTGGGTAGGTGTTTTCTCGACGGAATTTCGTTGAAAATTGAAACGTGAGTGACTCAATTTGTTTAGTGTTTTCTTTTTGGGTGTTATGATTTATTTTTTAAAAAAAAATAGATAGTAGTAAGTGTTTATGTATTGTGTGTATATCGTTATAAGGGTGAGAATATCACGTCTATTACATAGGAGCCTTTTGAATTTTAATTGGAATCTAGTCGGGTAGTGGTTTATTGTGTTGGGTAGTGGATTTGGGTTAGTAATTTGGAATAAAAAAATAAAATAAGAAGAAACAAATATACCCCCGAACTATTATAAATCGTACCTATATACCCTCTGTCATACTTTGGGTACACATATGCCCCTACTATTAGTGTGAGGGGCATATATATACCATTTCATTAACGGTACGGGCATAGGTGTACCCAAAGTATGATAGAGGGTATATACACACCATTTATCATAGTTCGAGGGTATATTTGTCTCTTTTCCGTTTATTAAATTTATAAAATCAAGATTAGTTTATCATGTTCTTTCAATACTAACTCTATCATTAAATGAGTATATAGTGTACCCCTCCATTCCTATTTACTTGTCATCGTTTAAGTTGCACACCCCTTAAAAAAGTATTAACTAGTAAGTAATTTGAATAAATTATCCTTTTTTATTACTGCTAATTTTTATTTAATGTTTCTCTCTTTTTTTTGTACTATATTAATTTTTATATTTATGACTAAGGATAAAGATGAAAACAAACAATTAATTATGTCTTAATTTTTTAAACTGATAGGTATTATGAAATATCTATTTTTAGCAAGCACGATAGGTATTAGGAATAGAGAGAGTATAATACTCAAACTTACATTTTCGAAACATAATTAATAATGTTAATTTAGTAAAATAAATTTCTAATATATATTTTTTTAAAGAAAGTGTCATGTCAACGAGAGTCACGTCAACCAGAACAGAAGGGGCAAGTAAAACGGAACTAAGGGAGTATATTATTGGTTGGTCAATGGAAAATGTATTTCCAAAGACATATTAAGAACGGATAAATAACGTCTCCAAATTGGTAGTGTTCGGATAAAATTTAAATTCCAAATTGAACAATAATATCCAAGTTGCTTAAATAAGCATATGGAGTAACAATAAACAAACAAAATACACACTATAATCCTACAAGTAAGATACAAGTAAGATATGAGGAGGATGGTATACACACAATTTTGCTCCTATTTTGTAAAAGTACAGAGGTTGTTTCTAATAGACCCTCGCTCGAGTAAAACAATAAGAGATGGTGTAAATTGAAAAATCTTTTCACTTTTGGACAAGATAAATTCATAATTAGTTACCCCAATATGCCTCTCTTCGTTATTCCAAAATTAAGAAAAACTGATAGTTTACATCCACTTTAAAGGAGGCAACATAAAAGCCAAAATAACCATAATAAGAGGGGGAAAAAGACAAGATCTAAATACTACTAGCTCTAGAAAACTAGCTAGAACCAACTTGATGGTGCTCTTAAGCCCTTTACTGGATTTACTCTGCGCATATCCAGATCAGTCATGCCAGAATGCTTCAGGTACTGGTTGGTTAAACCCCAAAAAGAAACAAGAACTTGAAGGTACATACACTTCAAGACACATTTGAGTTTAACTAGCCAAAGTAGTTGGTTCACAACCATCATGGACACAAGCTAAGACATCCTTATAGTCTCTTGAGATTGTAAAAGAATCATACACTTTGCCATCTCTGCTCTTCTTGTACTCAAAGAGAAGGGAAGATTGGTTAAATGCTGTAAGTTTGACGAATCCATAGTCATAATCTTTGAACACACTCCATGTGGTGTTAATGGTGGTGAATGTGTTCAAATGGCTTCCTCCTCCACCAACGACGACATGAATTGTCCCGTTCACTATGCCAGAGTAGTGTGATGTCTCCTTGTTCACACATTGATTCTGTCCATACAACAAATTGACAAACAATAACATGAATGGCTTTCAAGTATATATCTAAGTGAACTAACAGTATCCTTTCCACTATTGTTGCAAATTTTAGAAATATGATGTGTACCTGATAAATAGGGCAAACTCTTTCATAGTTATGGACGTGCCCAAAGAATGCCATATCAACCTTATACTTTTGCCAGAGCTTTTGCAAGTGCTCCCTTCCCATTGGCTCTTCAAACGAACCTTCCTTAGCGTACCAATCATTGGACGAGTAACCTAGAACACGATGAGCAGCGAAAATCAACCAAGGTTGTTTGTGTCTATTGGCTGACGCAAAGCATTGCTCGATGAACTTGTATTGCTCAGATCCCTCTCTCCAGTCATGCTCAGTGTCTCCTATACAGAAGTGGAACATGCCATAATCAGCTGCATACCTGTCAACAATATGCACACTTAATGTTAAAATCGATGAGGAAAAACAACGAAAAACAATGAAAAGTAACATTTAAGGATTTTAACATCACTTGCAATCTGAATATATATGTATGTTTGACATGAATCACATACCAGAACTTAGCTCTATTTTCTGCAGGGACATAGTATAATGTTTCGGCTGGTACACCACATTCTCCACCTGAGTCCAGACCTGTGTATAAGGATCCACTATTTTCCCAAGTTCTTTCATGATTACCGCTGCAAAACAAAATTTTCCACGCAGACAGTTAGAACAAGAACTCTGTGAAATGCAATATCAGTGACAAAGGAATTGGTGATGATGAGCAAACCTGGCAATCATGAAAGGTACTCTCGATGTTATTGGCTCCACCTGAGCTGTAAATTGGTCCCATTGTGAGATATATCCGTTTGCATAGGGGAGATCTCCAATAAGGAAAACCGCGTCAATGTTATCAAGATCCTTAATAAGGGTGTCAGTTGTCATAAGTGAACCAGGCTGATAATTAGCATATTCATTTGAACCATCACGTTCTTGCTGAAAGAACAAAACGAATTAAAAGAACTGTTATGGGAAAACCACATTCTTCAACATTTAGAAATAAAGATATGATAATCTTGATATTGTGTTAGAACAACGGATAGTGTTAGTGGTTTACCTTCCCCAAGTCTCCAAATATCACAATACGTTGCAATGACTCTTGCCCCGGAAAAGGAGGAGATTTAAATGAATATTTCTTGCTCCAAACAATTGAACCATTGTTTAGCATGTGACCCAACTTGTATGTGTACCTGAAAATTCACAAAATAAGAGCTCAAAACGGGGTGTGACATGTCAGGATGAAATAACTCACTCCTACGTAATCAAGCCACTAGAAAAACTTACACCATGTTTGGCCACAAATCTTTGAGGAAACTTGTATGTATGAATCCAGGATCGCGCCAGCCCACAGTTCTTGCAGGCGTTCCTACAAACAGGCTCATAACGTAATTCAGTATGAAAATGCAAAAATGAATGCATAATACTAAATTAATTCAACAATTGTATTCTCTCCTACTCTTTTTTTTTTACCCTCTGCTATTCAATCTTCAACTTTAATTACAATACACGTACCAGAAAAGCAGAGGAAAAAATAAGTCTGACGAAATCTTAACCTAAAGGGAGCAAAATAGCTGAAACAGAGAGAAAGGGGAGAGACAATTGAAAACCCATATGGGGATTTTTCATTGAACTGAATGAATATCAAACTGAATGAATATGAAAATATCTCTAGCCTATCAGTTATATAGAAACGGAAATAAGGTGCATAGCTGCACAGCTGTCACCAGCTAATCTACCACTAAGCATCCTAAACCATCAACTAACTAACTAACTAACTGCTGACATGGCACATAAATATCTTAGCAGCTAATCATCTAATAATCTCAACACCCCCCCTCAAGGTGGACGTGAGGAACTCACAGCCAGCTTGCCTAGGAGTGTGGAGTGTTTGATGCCACTCAATGTCTTGGTGAAAATGTCAGCGAGCTGAGCATGAGTCGGAATATGATGTAAAGAAATTAATCCATCTTGAAGTTTGGTGCGGACAAAATGACAGTCGATCTCGATGTGTTTGGTACGCTCGTGGAAAACTGGATTCCGTGCAATGTGTAAAGCAGCTTGACTATCACAATGTACAGGTATGGGCAGAGGGGCTGGTGTATCAAGTTCTTCAAGTAATCTAGTAAGCCACACCAGTTCACCCACGACTTTCCTCAAGGATCTATATTCTGCCTCTGCGGATGACAACGAAATAGTGGACTGTTTCTTCGATTTCCAGCTTATAGGGCTATCCCCAAGTAAGACAATATAACCACTGACTGACTTCCTTGACTCGAGACATGATGCCCTATCAGAATCGCAATAAGCACTCACTGTATAGACTGGTTGTTTAGACATGAAGATACCCAAATCGGGATTGCCCTTAAGGTACCTCAGAACATGAAAAGCTGCTTTTAAATGAGTGTCCCTGGGTTGTTGCATGTATTGGCTCAAGTGTTGGATGCTATAAGCAATGTCCAACCTTGTGCCAGTTAAGAAATTTAACTTCCCTACAAGCTTCCTGTACAACCCAAGGTCGGAGAGAAGAATACCCATGTCAGCTCTCAACTTTATTGAAGGATCAAGAGGAGAAGTCACAGAGGGGCAATGGGAGCAGTTGAACTCTATAATCAAGTCTGCAGTGAACTTACTCTGAGTGATCATCACACCATCAGATTCATATAAAACTTCCAATCCCAAAAAATAGTAAAGCTTGCCTAGGTCCTTGATCCGAAAAGTATGATGAAGAAAATCTTTCAAGGACTGAATTTCATCCAAATTAGTCCCTGTGATGATAACATCATCAACGTAAACAGCAACAAAGGTCACTAAAGAGCCATCTTTTTGTAAAAAAGTGAGTAGTCATACATGGAATGGTGATATCCTCTTGAGAATAGTGCATCATTCAACTTTGCGTACCATTGTCGACTAGCTTGCTTGAGCCCGTATAGGGATTTTTTCAGCTTACATGCTAAACCAGATCTATCTACTACTAAACCTGGTGGAATTTGCATATACACCTCCTCATGTAGGTCTCCATGTAGGAACGCATTATTCACATCAAGTTGAAAGATGTCCCACCCTCTTTTTACTGCAACACCAATTAAAGTCCTCACAGTTGTCATCTTTTCACAACAGGTGAAAAAGTTTCCGTATAGTCTATTCCGGCCTGTTGAGTGTACCCTTTTACAACCAACCTTGCCTTGAGTCTTTCCACACTACCATCAGCTTTGTGCTTTATTTTATACACCCACTTGCAACCTATAGCCTTTTTTCCATGTGGAAGAGGGACTAAATCCCAAGTGTTGTTAGCATGAAGTGCTTCAAATTCCTGACTCATTGTTGTTTGCCAAGCAGGAAATCTTGCAGCCTCTTCATATGAGATAGGCTCACAATCAAGTGAAACAGCTTTGATCAAATGTTGACTAGCAGGATCCAAGGCATTAAGGGATATGTGATGAGTAGCAGGAAGATGGGAGTAGAAGTAAGAGCTGGGACTATGTGAGGTAGAATGGGAACTAGCAGTGTTACTAGTTGAGGTGATAGGAACAGAGTAAAGACTAGGAAGAGTACAAACATAATCTTTCAGATAAGAGGGTAACTTGTGTAATCTAGATGGTCTATCTGGAGCAACTTCAAGAGTGGATAAGTGTGGAGTAGAGGGATCGTTGTTGATAGGTGTGGATGAAATGTGTGTACTGGAGTTAGTATGATGAGATGTGTGACTCGGGGAAGTATCATCAGGCAAGGAAAACCCCAGATAACTATCAAGTACTGGTTAAGGTGACTCCTCATGATGACCGGAATGTAGTGACTCAATAGGGTTATCAGGATCGGTGTGAGTGGGTGGTGAGGAAGGAGATGTGTTAGAGGAGACATAGTCAAAAGGTTTGGGACAAGACCAACCAGTAGACACGACAGTAGGGCAACTAGACACAGGAAAAGAAGAAGAGTTACCAAAATCATAGTGCATGTCTCTAGGATCAGAAGATAGAACAAAAGGAAAAATATTTTCATAAAACAACACATCCCTTGAAACATGTATCTTTCTAGTGGCTAGATTAAGAACCCTGTAACTTTTTGTTCCATAAGGGTATCCTACAAACACATGAGGAAGTGATCTAGGCTCAAATTTATCTTTGTGATTCTTGAGTGTGGTGGGATAGCAAAGGCAGCCAAAACTCCTAAGGTGGCAGTAAAGGGGTTTTTTCTTATATAATCGTTCATAAGGAGTGAGATTATGTATGGACGAAGAGGGCAGTCTATTGATTATGTAGGTGGATGTAAGAATGCATTCACCCCAATATATGAGAGGCAATTTGGATTGGTAGAAGAGTGTTGTTGCTGTCTCAAGGAGGTATTTGTTCTTTCTCTCCACCGCACCATTTCGTTGTGGTGTGTAGGGACAAGTCTTTTGGTGTACAATTCCTTCGAGTTGGAAAAAATTTGTGGATTCATGATTGCAGAATTCCAAACCATTATCAGTTCTGATGATTTTAATGGTAGTATTAAACTGGTTTTCCACCATAGAAACAAATATTTTGATAGTGTGTAAGGCATTGCTCTTGCAACTAAGTAGGTGTGTCCAAGTGCATTTACTATAGTCATCCACAAAGGTAATGAAATATCTGCATTTCTCATGGGTTTCAACGTTGTAAGGGCCCCAGAGGTCTACATGCAGTAACTGAAAAACTTGAGTAGAATTGGTAGTCTTTTGGGGAAATGGCAATCTGCTTTGTCTGGCCATGGGACATATATGACAAAAAAAAGGTTGTTTAGGTGGAAAAGAGGCTGGTATAGAGGGGATACTCCTCATTTTAACAAAGGGCACATGTCCCAATCTGTGATGCCACAAGATATTTACATCCATTTCAGCAGGTAAAGATGCATTATTAACAGAAAAATCCCTTTCATTAAATGAAATAGAATCCTTTGTTACAAACTTACTACAAGTGGAGATGAGTTTACTACAAGGAAACACAGTAGAAGAAACACTAGGTGCAGACTTATTACAAGAAACCACAAGGGAATTTGACACATCAGTAGAACAACTAGACTTAGTAATGACAGAATTAGACACTTTATGTATATCCCCAGAACATGAATTAACAGTGGAATTTGACAAAGCAGCAGAAGAAGGATTAGATTTGGCTTGACTTGATTCTGAGTAGTGAAGATAAAGACTGCCTTTAGTAATACCAATCTCCAGAGGCCTCTTCTGTGAAGGGCCCTGTAGAAAAAGGCATGAAAATCTGGTAAAGACTACAACACAATTGAGTTGAATTGTTAAAGCATGGATGGAAATCAAATTAAACTTGAAACAAGGAACAAATAAGACTTGCTTTAGAGTGATGGTCGGACTAAGAACAACATCACCAATTAGAGTCACCTTAACTTTGTAACCATTTGGTAAAGACACTAGGAAGGGATATATTAGTGATTTTGCATTAATGAGGATTTTTTTGTTGTGAGTCATGTGGTTTGTTGCTCCAGAATCAAGGATCCAAGTATCAACATTCGATCTAGGCAATTCACTACATTGATTCCCATGTTCAATAGAAGTAGAGCAAGCAATAATACCTGCGAAGTTTACAGCTCCTCCATGTACATCACCATTCAAAGTTGAAGTTTCATTTGTATTGGTACCAATCTGCAAACTACCCAATATCTTGACCAGTTGTCCATATTGTTCCTTGGTTAGATGTTGCATTGCTCTTCCATGTTCACTTGGTCCACATTCATTCTCTCCAGTGTCAAAACTTTCACCATATGCATTTGCTGCAAGTCGTTTTCCTTTATTATTATTGTAATTGTTGTACCTAGGAGCCTGTGAAGGAGGAAAAGAAGGGCCCTGTGGGTATCCATGGATCTTGAAACATTTGTCTTTAGTGTGCCCGGGTCTCCTACAATGCTCACAAAATGGTCTAGGTCTGTTAGAATTGTATCCATCATTTCTATAGTCAATACTTGAGTTACCACTGTAGTTTGTTCTGAAATTTCCAGTATTGATGTTGTTCTGATTGTGACTGTAATGTCCCTTCGAGTTACTGCCACTAGCTCTATTTGCGTACATAGATGCAGATTCCAAAAACGATTGGCTGCTTAGCCTAACTTCCCGTTGCTTCTCCTCTTGGATGAGTATGGAAAAAGCTTGTGCAACAGTGGGCAGTGGATTCATCATAAGTATACTCCCTCTCATTACGGTGTACACCTCATTTAGTCCCATTAGAAACAAAATCAACCTCCTATCTTGCTCAGCCTTTTGCATGCTCGTCTAAGCCCCACATGTGCATTGACAAGTACATTCTGCATGTGTAGTCAAGGCACTGAACTCTTCCCACAACTTTTTCATCTTCGTGTAGTAACCAGTGATATCTAGGGCTCCCTGACTCAGGTCATTGATCTCTCTCTGCACCTGGTATAATTTCGCACCGTTTGTTTGATCATATCGATCTTCTAATTCCTGCAGAGTTCTCTGGCATCATTTACGAATTGTAAACTATCTCCCAAATCCTTCGTGAGCGAATTAAGGATCCATGAAGTTACCATATCATCACAGTGCATCCATTGTTCGTAACCAGCGTCTTCTACAACAGGTTTCTTACATTTTCCAGTAACAAAACCAACTTTGTTCTTCACGGAAAGTGCCTTGAGCACGCTTCGTCTCCAGGACCTAAATCCACTTCCATCAAACACCACCGGGACCAACGCAGATCCACCACTTTCAGAGGGATGCATGTATAAAGGATTGTTTGAATCTGTAGTTTCCTTCCTTGAATTTACCAAACTTTCGGTGTTTTCATCCATAGATGGATAACTTTGAGCAAATCAAATCGAAATTTTCACTATAGAGGAGAGAAAATGGACGATGAACGGAGTAAATTGCACGAAAATAGAAATCAGCAAGCTAAATCAAACTACTACGAGCTGCAATTTGATCGATAATTGCAACCTATCTCTGATACCATAACGAAATCTTAACCTAAAGGGAGCAAAATAGCTGAAACAGAAAGAAAGGGGAGAGACAATTGAAAACCCATATGGGGATTTTTCATTGAACTGAATGAATATTAAACTGAATGAATATGAAAATATCTCTAGCCTATCAGTTATATAGAAACGGAAATAAGGTGCATAGCTGCAAAGCTGTCACCAGCTAATCTACCACTAAGCATCCTAAACCATCCAACTAACTAACTAACTGCTGACATGGCACATAAATATCTTAGCAGCTAATCATCTAATAATCTCAACAAAGTCATTGTTTAATAGAAGTTTTCATACCACACATGCTGTTCCGATGAAATGTCAGTGTCCCGGCTGGGGAACGCTTTTGCTCTTGGCCCTTCCAACCCCATTCGACAAATGGAACAGCCTCGTCTATGTTGTAACCACTTGTCCAAGTGACCGTCATCTAGGAGAAATAAAAAAGACACAAGTTAATCTCATGACATGATACGACCACTAGATTACTAGATGCTTAACAAGTAAACACGAATCTCCAACTTGTACGCAGTGACACAGCAGGAATTCTAACAAGGGGATTCGAATTAACGAATCAACTCCAATTTAAGGACTTGATGAATTGATCACCTCAACACACTACTACAATCAATATTGATATCGAACCCCACGTAACATATACAGGTTCATAAATCACAAATGTATCTTAAGGAAGAAGAGTTAATAAGTGCATAGCAAGAAAAAAGAACTTACAATATCCCATGACTTGCCAAGAGCAAGACGCGGATAAAGAGGCGCTTTCGGATTGGCAAAGCCGACGAAATTTGAGATGCCTATCAACTTAGGCTGTAAAACACATGAATCAATTAGTCCATATCCAAGTCTCATCAAAGTTACAGTTTCAAAATATAGGACAAACATAAATCATAATGATCATTAGCATGAAGTATAACATATATCCTACAAAGCTCAAGTACTCTTGTATCGGGTTGATTTCTCGTATGGTCACTCAACTAACAATTATTATCTCATGAAATACCTCTCTTGTTTACATTTTTTCCTCAACACTGAAAGTTTCTGAGATAATAACTATTAGCTAGTTAAGTGACAATGTGAGAAATCAACTCCTTTTGTATGTTGCTTGCACTCTTTGAATATGTTGACGGGTGCATATCGGATCCTCCAAAAGTAGTACATTTGACAAAAGGGTTCGAACGAGTTTATCAATAACCAAAAAGGAAAAAATAGAAATGTGTAGGGAAGCATCATAGTATAATTACATTCTCCAAACCACCAGAGAAGAAGGCAAAGGAGAAATCCCCACGCTGGTTGATTAGATGGAATTTAAGTGAAGTCCTCCCAGTCTTGGTGTAATTGGCATTCTGGTAATTTGCATATTTGAACTGTAACAAAAACAACACAAAAAAATCAAATGTAACTACATTAAAATTGAAAATTTTAAGTTAAATTGTTGCAAAATTTAGAAAGTTGTACAAATTAAAAAAAATAATGGAATTGAACAAACAAAATAGAGTGAAGTGTATATACCATCAATATAAATATTTATGTTTAAGTATTTTTCAACAAGCCACCTAAAGTAAAGATGACTTGATGGGGTAAGAATTTTTTATAGTGTCGATTTTTATTACTTAAATTCAACAAATATTGTTTTGTTACATAAAATGAAACAAATGGAACAAACACATATCAAATGAATTTAGAGATACCTTTAAGGGGGCAGTACACAAAAAAGGAGCTCCATGTTTTTGTTCATCGATGGTAACTGGGGGACAATAGGATTCACTGCAATTGAAACATTTACTCGTTAGATTAACAAATTAGGGTTTATTTGGATCACAAATTGTTTTTTTTTTTCAAAAAATAAAAATACTAAATTGTCTTTACTGTATGATATTAACGTATAATAACTTGGTTGTGTAATTATTAAAATAATAACTACATAACCTAGAGATTATTTAATTACAATCAATTACACCTTAATTTTATTATGAAATGGTATCTCAAACATATTACATACCCTTAATTAATTTGCTCCATTTCTCAAATAAGTACATAGTACTTTTTCCTTTTCAAAAATACGCGACGGTTTTACTAAATAATTAAGTCACGTGAAAAGTAAATATTTACTCTTGATTCTCCTGATCCTGATGGGTTGGTGAAAAGTGCCAAGTCCGTGAGAGATACTCCCAAATTGTTTAGCAAAATTAACCGAAAAAATTAATGATTAACATAAAAAAGTGAAAAATGAATTCTCTTATATAATAAGACGGAGTTTGAGCAGCTTTCGGTTGTCCTCCATTCAGCTGTTTGCTTCGTAATTTTATTATATCATTCTTAATTAATTATTATATATTATTTATGTATTAAAAAATTAATATTTCTCCGTTTAAAAAAGAATGACTTACTTTCCTTTTTAGTCCGTTTCAAAAAGAATGACCTCTTTCCTTTTTTGGCAACTTTTTAATTTTAACTTTCCACGTGACATATTTAAGACCACAAGATTGAAGGACATTTCGGTACATTTGACATATCTTTAATTTAAGACCACAAGATTCAAGTTTTCTTTATTTTCTTAAACTCCGTGCCAAGTAAAATTAGGTCATTTTTTTTAAAACAGAGGGAGTAATATCTAATTAAAAAAATAAAATAAATATTTATGATATGTCTGCTTCAACAGCTTCAATCGTAATTTTACCATAGCGCTGCTAATTAAGTATTATAAGTTATCTAAGTATTAAAAATTAATATTAAAACATTATTATAAAGTCATCTAAGTATTAAAAAACTAATAATACTTAATGTTAAATTAACTTGACGTCTTATACGAGTCCCGCTTATTTTTTTTTCCACAAATTTTTTATAGTACTTTTACTATATCACTTCTAATTAACTATTATAAGTAATTTAAAACATCTCTGCTTCGCTGCTTTAATCGCAATTTTCTCAATATCATCCCTAATTAATTATTATAGCCATCTAAGCATTGCGTCACTTAAACTGAAATAGAAGAAAAAATATTACAAATCATAATAATTAAAAAAAAAAAATTAAAAAGTATAATTGACTATCAATGCCACAAAATTTTAGACAAGGAGAGAAATATATTATTTGAAAATTATATAAAAAGTATTATAAATTACAATAGTTAACAACTTAAATATCTAAAAAATATTATCCGTTACATATATCAAAAAAATACGTAAAAAAAACTATAAATCATAATAATTAACAACTTAAAAAATTTAAAGGTCAATCTATCTTCTTTGGCACAACTTCACTGGTCCTTTCTCTTGTCTTCATTTTGTCATCCATTTTAATTTGTTTGTTTTATTTTTTTTTAATTTGATATATATTTCAAAAAATATAAAATAAATTCTGTAAATTACAATAATTAATAACTTAAAAAAATTAAAAGATATAAAATATTTGGATGACTCTCGAAATTATATTAGTGTCATTTAAATTGAAATAGAAAAAAATAATTATAAATCACAATAATTAAAAACTTAAATTCGTTTAAAAATATAATTGACTATTGCCACAAAAGTTTGGACAAAAAGAGTAACATATATTATTTGAAAATTAATAAAAAGAATTATAAATTATAATATCTAACAACTTAAAATATCTAAAAAAATTAATTTGTTATATATTTAAAAAAAGTGCAAAAAATACTATAGATCATAAAAATTAACTTAAAAAATTTAAAAATATAAAATATTTGGTTGACTTTCAAAATTATATCAGTGTCACTTAATTGGAATAGTTAAAAATATAATTACCTATCAATGACAAAAAAGTTTGGACAAAAAGCGTAACATGTATTATTTGAAAATCGAGAAAATGGTCAATTACCCCTCCAACCTTTAGTTAAAATCTCAACTACACACTCAACCTTTAGAGTCCTATTACCCCCCCCCCCCCTAAACATTTTTTTACTGTATTTTATACCCCTCCCATTGCTGACCTGTCATGGGAGGTGAGAACACCCCCAATAGGCGCGTGAGTTGAAGAATTAACCTTTTAAAATTATTATTTTAAGTGCCAAGTGTATAATACACGTCATTATTTTTAATTGTTAATTAATGTTGTCTTCTACAATTAATAAAAGGCCCAACGAAATTCTTTATCTCCAAATGTCAAATCTCATCTCCAAACATGTTTGCGCGTATTGTGGCAATGCTGATCACTACAAAATGAATTCATCTTTCACCGTTTAAATTGAAGAAGTTGTTATAATGGCAGCTAGAAAGATTTCTAATTCACCATAATTGCAAAATCTGACTTGTTAAATACTAGATTTCTTCTCTTCAATCTACTCAACTGCAATATCATAATTTTGTCAACATAATAAATGAACACGAAGAATTTTCATCTAATTTTCAAATCGCAGAAAAACTTGTCTACACCTATTTTCGTTCTTTAATAACCCACAAAATCAAGAACAACCCGTAACGAATTTCACACGCGAACAAATCTGTTCCATTCGTTTTTCGATGGATTTTGATGGAACTGGTGGATTTATAATGAGATGGGCTTGTTTCAGGCATTTTCGTCGCTAATTTGGTGTTTTCGATTGTTTTCTGACGGGATTTGGTCCCAAAAAAATGAAAAAAATAAGTTAGTGGTGATTTGGATTTCAAAGGTGGTTTCGCCAGAGTTATTCCAACGAAATTTCGCCGGCGAAAGATGAGAAAAAGAAGTTGTTTTCCCCCGATGAACCTCCCCTCTCTTTTTTTCCCTCTTTCACCCTCTTTCTCCATCTTTTCTTTCGTTGTTTCTCTCATCTCTTGCATTTGGCTGTATGTAGTAGTCTATGTATTATGTGCGTCTTTTTGTGTGTTGTATTTTAGATAGTGAGTGTGTGTATAGAGAGTTTTGTGTTGTGTTGTAGATGGTGATTGTGTGTATAGAGAGCTGAGAGATGTGTCATTTGTGTGTTATCCATGGAAATGGTCTATTTCGTTTTAGGAAGAAAGTTAAAAAGTAAGAGTGGGACCAGGCGCGTGTATACACGCATGAGTTATTGTTTGGTTTATATTGACAGGTCAGCAATGAGAGAGGTATAAAATACAGTAAAAAAATGTTTAGGGGGGTAATGGGACTTTAGTAAAGGTTGAGTGTGTAGTTGGGATTTCGACTAAAGGTTAGAGGAGTAATTGACTATTTTCTCTTTGAAAATCACATAAAAAGTATTATAAATTACGACAGTCAACAACTTAAAATATCTTAAGCATATTAAAAATGTGATTGATTATCGAAACTCTATTTGTGTCACATAAATTGGGACTACAAAATAACATATATTGGACCCGTCCTCGACATCCAATACTAAAGAAACAATAGAGGCCTAGTTGGCTCCTAGTTCAATTATTCTCTCGATCTCAAAATACTTACTGTATTCTATTTATAGGCCTCTTAAATACAAGACACTTTTCATCTCGTATTAGTTATCCAAATTATTAAGAATAATTGTACTAAATTATTTGTCAATTTACAAAATCAAAGAAAAATTAATTATATTTTTCTTATTTAACCTTATAATTATTTTTATTCAAAATGTAAACAAGTTTGTAAAAAATTTAAAAAGTTTCTTAAGAATATATTAGTAAAATTATACTTATAATTTATGCAATTTTAAGGAGCCGCGTGAATACGAAAATGGACAAGTAATACGAGACAAAATGAATATTTGAAACTGAGGAACTATTATTTTATTTTTGGGTGGTTCCTCTTTTGGTTGGCTACATATAATATTTTTCTTGCCCGCAGTTTTATTGTATTTTTTAGTAACTTGTACTTTCAATTTTTAGTAGTCGTTTGGCCATGAAAATTACTTTTTTTTTCTGGAGTTGGAGTTGGAGTTGAAGATGAAGTTGGAGTTGGAGTTGTGTTTGGCCATGTCTTTTTGAAAAAAAAATTTAGACTTTTGAAAAATATTTTTTAAATATGATTTTATGCCCTCAACTTTTAAAAAGTATCAAAATCATGTTGGGAAAATCGGACAATTTTCCCACTAAATCGACAAAATTCAGTAGCTTTATCTACTGCTGAAGCTGAATATGTTGTTGCAGGTTCTTGTTGTGGTCAATTATTATGGATTAAGCAACAACTTATGGATTTTGGTATAGATGTTGGTTATGTTCCTATTTTTTGTGATAATACAAGTGTCATTAACATAGCCAAAAATCCTGTTCAACATAAACGAACTAAGCATATTTATATTAGACATCACTTTCTTAGAGATAATGTTGAAAAAAGTCATATATCAATTATGTTTTGTTCTACTGAGGAATAAATTGCTGACATATTCACTAAGGCTTTGAGTAGGGAACACTTTGAAAAAAATAGGTTAGCCTTAAGGATGATTAAAATTGTATAAATCACCCTCAATGATTGACTAGAATAAGTTGTTTTTAAGTGATTGTTGATTAATTCAGTCTTACACATTTTTATTGTGTGTCCTAATTTTAAGATTTCAGGGTAAATTGACTCAGCTATGTGTTGATTTTGCAGAAATACTAGAGCATCAAGGTAATTTTGTCCATTGTTTATTCAGAACTCAGGTGTGATTATTTCTTTCCCATTATAGCATAAAGAGAAACAGGTTGTCTACATATTTCTTTCCGTTACAATTAAACCGCCAAAACCCAAAAGTCTTTCTCCTTCAAAAAGGATGCCAGACCTTTCCCATCAGGACTGAACCCCTTAATCATTACATTTCTTCCACCACATACACTTCACATCACGTTTCATCTTCTCTCTTTCCTTCTTAAATATGTTTTTTCCCTCTCCTTACTCTTCACTACTTATTCAACCTCTGTACAATCACAATAACCTCTTCAATAGCGTCTTTCTAATCTTCTTCCTCCACGGAATCTACTACCAGTCCCTCCACCACTATTATACTTCATCCAAACATTACCTTACCCCCACTCATTCCACCCCCAATTTCCATTAAACTATCCGACTTTGCAATGTTCAAGAACCTCCAAAACCTCTTTACCAAATTTTTTCAAAATCCATTACCATCATCTTAACCCTCGCTACTACCTCCAATTCCTCTCTAGATTCTTGATCGATATGACATTTCTATTGCTGACCTAATCCCTAGAAGGTCCAAATCCAAGCCTAAACGAAAATCCTCTTCCATCACCATCAATGTTGATGATGATGCTACAGTAAAATCTTCCCCTGTTGTTCCTATTACTCATACTCCTCATACTCGGGGTAAAAAGCAACGGGAAGATGCTTTCTTGGAAGAGGAACTTAAATCCAGTAAAAGGAAACGTGTAACTACTTCTGCTTCTCCATCTCCTTATGATTCCTCTCCTGATATTCTTCTTCGTTCAAAAAGAAAGAAGAAGATAATCATTGCTAAAGTCACAAAACCCTCCTTGCCTCGAAAATCATCCTCCCAACCCATTTCAAAGGCTTTCTCTTCTTCAAAATTCACCTCTACTGTCAAAGCCTCCTCATCCTCCAAAGTTTCTTCAAAGTCCACTTCACGTCCGAAGAAACAGGTAAACAAACCTGTTCCTTCTGACTCATCTGACTCAGACTCTGAATTTCTCCCTGATACTCCCCCTGCACCTTCTACTGAGATTGATCCTGATCTTGACATCGTTATTGATGTTGATACTCCTGCTGACAAAGCTTCTCAATCAGCCCATGTTCTCCACTTTAAAAAATGTAAGTTGACTAGGGGTAGAGTTGTTACTGGTTTTGGGGGCCCTGAAATGGATATCTTAGTTTCTAAGTTGCGAGCTCAGGGGTGGTCACACTTGTTTCTTCAAGGTGACCATCAATGTAAGTTTGGAAGGGATGAAGTATATGAGTTTTACACAAATGGGGTTGCCATTGGTGAGATGTTCTCAACTACTGTTCATGGGGTTACCATTAATCTCTATGCTGCTGACCTTGCTCAAATCTTGAGCATTTCTTCTGGGGGATGGGGTTATTATGTCAAGGTAACCTGGACTCCTCTCGATAATCTTCCTTCTGCACTTGAGATATCACGAAAGTTCTCTGGAAACCCTCATCTTGTCACTCATCATAGGGTCCTAAAACGTAAGATGACACCTCTTCATCAGTTTTATTTTGATGTGGTTCACAAAATGATCCTCCATAGACAAGAGAGAAGAACAGTTGTCAATTTCCTTGATCTTACTTTGATGGAACAGTTAGATACTCAAGTTCCAATGGATCTTCCTCGACTCATGACCAAGCACATGCAAAGGGTCTTGGTCCAAGATGTAAATGGTCATGCCTTGCCATATGAATTCTGGCTTGCATCTGTTTTTGAGGGTTTTCATAGACCAGTCAACGTGTGGTCTCTGTAGACCATAAAGGATGTTATAGGATCTGTGAACCATACCATGTTACCCGCTGCTATGAGGAGTGCTGATAATCTAGTGCAAAGATTGAGGAATGCACTGGCTGCAAAACAAGATAAGGTGGAGGTTGCTTAGGCTGTATTGGAGGCTGCTTAGGCTGCTCATGAGGATGGCAAACGGGTCCTTGAAGTTAAATTGCTTCCCTCACAGACACTTTGGAAAAGGAAAGAGCTGAGAATACTGATTTTATTAGGAGGCTGACCTCTCTCTCCTCCTCATCCACTTAAGCCCCTTCTTAGTGCCTTAGGCATTTTTACCTTGCTGTCTCTTAGTCTATATTGTTTTTCTTTTTTGCTATTACTGGGTTATGATAATTGTATCTTGTTCTATGAATGAAATGGACCTTTTTTCTTAATGTGTTCTGCTTCTATTTTTTCATAATGCATTGTTGTTCTCTTGCTCTGAGTTTTGATTATTTTAGTGATAGCCCCAGTGGCCATGAATTATTAAACAATTATCACTTGTTGGAGTCAGCTTTTCGATGATGCCAAAAGGGGGAAGAATAGATTATACAATACTTAAAACTCAATGATTAACCTGTTTCATTTTGTGATTCTCTATTTTAATCTTTTATCAAGTGTGTCAGGATTTAAAAAATAGATGTTGTGCTGCTAAGTTTGTCATCATAAGAAATGAGGAATTTGTTAGGGAATGTGAAGTTTTGATGATGGGCATATGAATGAAACATGTTATGCAAGCTATTCCACACAAGTGAACAAGTCACAGGCAAGACTACTGGTAAGATGACATTGTATAAAAATAAGAGTGGATAAGTAGCATGCTTTCAACACTTATCACATTAGCTAACGTAGATGCAAAAGAGAGGATAAGTGCAACATCTAGAAGTTGAGTTGATCAAAAAGTACTGCAAAGACTATGAGATAAAAGAGAAGAGTCATATTCAAGCAAGGAGAGAGAGAGAGACGACAACAAAGAGTGAGTGAAACTACCTGGGAGTCCTATTTAATATAGAAGAGTACATCAACTAAAGGACTCCATCAGGAGTTGGCTTAAATACAACAAACGACAATCAAGTGATTCACTCATGCACTGAAAAGATAGTCATCAATCAGCAAATCAGTCCTACAACTTGAAGGAGCTAGTGAAACAACCTAGTCCTTTACTTAGAGTCATAGACTTTGTGTAATCGGTTGGTTATTGAGTCATATTGAGTTGTAATCTCTAGTCTCAGTGAAGTATAAACTGAGTTAGGATTAACGTCTTCAAGCTAGGGAACTCGAAAACTTGGGAACACTTATCTTGGGACGATTAGTGTTTTGTAGAAATAAGAGTTAGAAGTTTTAATTCCTAGTTTACAAGAAGTCTTGTAATTTGTTGATTGTTGAGGCTCAAGAGTTACAGTGAAGTTAGGGTTAAATCCTGTAGAGGTACAGGTCGTGATTTTTTACACCTTTCTTGAGCCGGGTGTTTTCCACGTAAAAATATTGTATTCAAGTTTTACTTCTGTGAACCACGTTAGCTTACTTGTTCCACTGATAGGCAACCAGTAGAGTAAAGTATTAAAATTGGTAGGGCACGCATTCTTAACACTTACTCCAATGTTTATCGGAAGTAGCATTATGCATTATTTGGAAGTTTTAAAAATTATGTATATAGTTATTTATTAATTTTCTTAAAAAAATAATAATGGGGCTTACAAAAAGGATAGAAACTTACTTGAACTTTGCGGGTGAAAAAACTCCAACCCAATCATCATTTGTAGGATTTGCATTCCGAAGGTTTATTGTAACCCATTCAACATCTTCACCCTATATATCATCATCAAAAAATCATATATTATAATTCCACTACACAAGAATAAATGATAAGAGGAAGAAAAATGAACAAAGCTATTATAGTTAAGTGAACTGAAGAAGTAAGAATACACATTGATTAATCGTACTTATACGATATATAATTATACATTCAGACGCATGTTATATATTTTTGAGGATTGTTTGATAGCTGGTTAGAGTTATGAAAGTATTAGTAATGTAGAGATTAGTTACGAGAAAATTTATGTACTATTATCTTATGCGAATATTAATTATGCAAGTTTTAGTTATTTATATATTATTTATTTACACATTATATTTTTATTAAGAATACATAAATTTCCTCATAGCTTACTCATGTATCAGTTATCCACAGGGTTCTACATTGCAAATCAAACATCCTAATAATTTTATACATGAATTACATGCCTTCCAACCAATTATATGTGATATTACTTGTCCAAAGATTTAATATTGCATCTTGTTTTTTGGGGAGAGGAAGAGAAAATAAAGTGGACAAATTTTAGTTATTTATTCTTGGAGGCGACATATTTAAATAATTTAGTGCAACGAGAAGAGTGAATCAAATAAACTAACGGAGGGAAAGAATGATTTTCTTTTATCCTTTCTCGATATTTTCACCTTTATTTGTCCTTTTTAAACCTTGTTGAAGAAAATATCACAGAGTTTTTTAATTTGTTTTTATAATTTCTTTAAAAAATACTTTCTTTATTTCAATTTATCTAATAGTTAGTATTTGATTGGACAAAAAATTTAACGAAAAAAATATTTAAAACTTGTGATCAAAAACAGTTTATACACATTATAAAATAGTTGCCTAAGCCTTCCTTAAATGACTTAAGGCCGTCAGTTTATATAAAAAGTAAGGCGGAACAGTATGCTGATTTCTGTTAATAAAATGTGAAAGAGAGGAGAAAGGACCCATTGGGAGAAGAGTGACACATGTTTGTGAAAGTTTGCATGAAAAAATGGCTTTAGCAGAGAGATGAGTTTGGAAGTATAGAGTCTGTTATAGTTTTTTTGGCTTTTTTCTTTGTTCTGTTTTTGTTATTTTCTCCAGGGATTTTTGATACTTGCTGCTCTTTTTTTTTTCTATAAATTGATAATTGAATTATAAGTTTATAGAATTGAGATTTTAACTATTTTAAGCTATTAAATTCTAAATAAATAATAATTTATATATATTTGATGAATTTCTTAAAATAAATACTCCCTAAATTTGTATACATAAATATTATAGTATTCACTTTATTTCATAAATTTGACTTATTTTAAGTGTGTTCAAAATTAAAATTTTAAATAGTTTTATAGTTTATAATTAGTTTAAAAAGTACTTCTAACCACTTATTTTTAAATTAAAATAACAAAAACAAATCAATAGCCATAATTTAGAAATCTTAGCTCTGGACTTATAAGCCATAATCTACAAGTCCATTCAACTAGGCTCTAAATCTTGAACATAATTAACGAATTTTTTGACTCCAACACTACTTTATAATCTACTCCCTCCATCTCATTTTATGTATCACCATTTGATCGGACACGAAGTTTAACACGTAAGAAAGATTTGGTAATGTTTACCAAATTAATCTTTATTAAAAAATGTGCTCCTATCTTTTTTTTAATTAAGTGGGATCAATAAGGATAAAAGTGTAATTGTGTTTTTAAATAGTTACTAAATAAGGAAAGATGAAGTGCTTTTTGGGACGGACAAAAAAAAAAATGATATACATAAAATGGGTTGGGGAGTAATATTATTGAGAGGTGGAGAAGAAGAGAGAAACAAGAAAACGTTACCTTGGAGCCAAGAAGATGAGATCCTGCAACATGAATGGATGCAGATTTAGTCAGAGCAAGAACGGTCTTGTGGATTTGAATTCCTGATAATGGTTGTTCCATTTGCTGATTATGATCAAGACCATGCCCATGTTGTTTCCCAAAACGAATGTATTCTTCGTGAGCTGAAACATCATGAACACTATTCAAAGTGGTCAACACAAAAGTACCTAAAATGAACCAAAGTAACAATTGGTTCCTCATTGTTTTCGCTCCCTTTTTCTCTCTTTCTTTGTTTTGAGGGTGAGGTAGAGGATTTGGTGTGTAAATGTTCAGATTTTATAGACATGTACGAAAAAGACAGAGAGAATGATTAAAAAACTTTTGTACTATTTATGTATTTTAATATGTTGAAAGAGAGTTTGGCATAATTGATAGAGTGGTTATTATGTGATCAAGATGATTAAGGAATGCTGTCAAAGTGAATGGTAATGTCATACACACACAAAAAAGGGATTCATAGAATAAAATAATCTATTGGAGAAATACAGTAGGGTTAAAACTACATCTGATATAAGTTTTTGTGGTTTTTTTTTTTTTCGAATCTTGTGGATAACGAAGAAATTTAGTGCACCAAGTTGTTCTTATTTTTTATGTTGTATGCTCAACGTAGAATTACATTAGAAATGCCGTTGTTGTTATTATATTGTTGGTCAATGATAGTGTCAGAATTTGAAGATTATAGATTTGAGATTTAATTATTATAAATTATTGGATTCTAAATGAGTCATAATTGCTGAGTTTCTTAAAACGGATACTTCCTAAATTTAGACGAGAACTGATGGGTTCACGCCAAATCCGTACTCCCTATTTTAGCTCTATATATCCCTTGTACGCCTGATTTTCTAAGATTTCAAAGTCTATTTGGTTTTATGGCAAGCTGATCTTGCTTTCTTTTTCCTTTTTTTAATTTTTTTTAAAGAGCTGATTGTTTTAGAAAGTTGAAATTTTTGGTTAAATTTTAGCAAAAAGAAGTGTTTTTTTAAGCAGTGGCGGAAACTATTTTCCAAATACTAAAAATATAACTTTTTTAGAAAGATTTTCAAAATCTTAATCAAGTACAAATTATTGCTTTAATATTGATGAAAAGTATTAATTAATTATTCAAATACAAATGTTGCTCTTAAGAAAATACTTTTAATTAAAAAAATACTATTTTTAATAAATGAATTTTAAAAGCGGGATCGAATAGTCTATAATTCTTACTGTAAACTTTACAACTATTGAATTTGAATATAGATAATGCCGGCCGCCGCTATAAGCCTATAAGCAGCCCAACTTGTCCACAGCACATTCCCAAAAGTTTACTGTTATATACGTTTATTTAATATATTGAGTATTGCATAATTGTACTCCATTATATTATTCAAGTTGATATAATATACTTCCTCCGTTTCATAATAAATAAATTATTGGATTTTGGCACACAAATTAAGAAAAAGATATTAAAAATATAAATTTAGCACAACTTTCTATTTTTACCCCAAAAAAAGAAAAAATTGACCTTGTAATATCTTTTCAAAAGTTAATTGGTTGTCAAATCATAAGGGTAAATTTGAAAAAAAATTCAATGATTTAATTATTTTTGAAACACCAATAAATACCCCATCAATTCACTTATTCTGAAACGGAGGAAGTATTATCTTATAAACTTGTCTGTAGAAAAATTAAAGGGAAAAAAAATGAAGGGTACAGAGAATGGACTAGTTTTGTGACAATTCACATGCTTCTGGTAAGCGGCTGTCATGAAAGTATTCCAATAGAGTATTTCTTAACAAAACTAGATATTAGGGTTTTTGAATTGATTTTCTTACTAAGTTTACATTTTATTTATTTTTAGAAGAAAAATAAAAGTAATATCATAATTACTTTTAAATTTTCTGAAAGGAAAATATAATTCTTTTTCATATTTGGTTAACCTTTTTCTTGGAAGAAAAATTTTGAAACTTTATAAATAGAAGACCCCATTCTCATATCATAACATGGTAGCATCCATAATGTAGTCCTTAAAGAGTCCTGTTTATGGGGATATTTTCTCTCATAGTTTTTTTTTTATATTTTTATTTAGTTTTTAATATGTAGGTCGATTGACCAAATCATATCAATAATATTATTTTTTTTAGTTTAATTTTGTGTCATCTGAATTATTATCATATTAGTTTGCAAACTTTAAGCTTCCGCATGACGCCCTCTCGATTTCGAACCCAAAAGTGGTATCAGAGCCTACAGTTCAAAGATCCAGTGGTTAGGTAAAACGAGGTTGAAGACAAGTCCAAGGCGGTTCTAATCAATTTGCAATCAATTGGATGATAATGAAATTTTTGTCCAACTACATGTGGAGAAGAAGTTTAGAGCATATTTTCAACACTCCTGATGCTGCATTTTTAAAAATAAAAATAAGATATTGTTTAAATCATTTTTAACCCATAATATTGTAAACTTTATTTTAAACCATGACAAGCAACAATTATGAAGATTATATCAAGAACGGAGTTGATGCATGTGATGTGAAAAAGATGGATCAAGTGAAGAAAATCAAGCCAAAAAAGGGAGATTTGTTAGGGGTTTTTCCCTGATTTTCTTACCAAGTTTACGTTTTACTTTTTCTTAGAAGGAAAATAAAAGTAATACTATAATTTCTTTTAATTTTTCTGAAAAGAAAATATAATTCTTTTTCATATTTGGTTAACCTCTTTTTGGAGGAAAGGTTTTGGAACTTTATAAATAGAAGACCCCCTTATCATATCATAACATAGCTAGTAGCATCCACAATGTAGTCCTTAAAGAGTCCTATTTATGGGAAGATTTTCTCTCATAATTTTTTTATATTTTTATTTAATTTTTAATATGTAGGCCGATTGGCCAAACCATATCAATAATATTAATTTTTTTTAGTTTAATTTTGTGTCATCTGAATTATCATCATATTAGTTTGCAAACTTTAAGCTTCCGCATGATGCCCTCTTGATTTCGAACCCAACAAGATAGTGTATCCTGTGCTTTGCATGAGCCAATATTTTCTTCTTTTTTGGTTTGTTTTTAATGGCTATGGAGGATTTCAATAGGGTAAATGTATGCTGAAAAAGTATTGAGGAGAAGTAATAAGTCAGGATATGATGTAGCTTCAGCTTACTGATGACATGACTTAGACAAAAAATTATTCAGATCACACGAAGTGGGGTAGGGGGTTAGTTAGATAGTTGGTCGTTGTCTTTATTATTCTTTTGTATTATTAGTCATAATAGAAATTGTATTTCTTCTACTGTGATCTTGTCCTTTGAGTTTGGTTATAAGTTGTAGTTTTTACACTTCAATTTTTAGAATGTTTTTTAGTCTTTAGGATGATTTGTGAGGTTATCTATAGTTTTTAGTCATGACTATTTCCATTTTAGTTTTTTCTTTCTCTATACTACTTTGGAATGTTGTTTACTTGAGTCAAAGGTGTATCAAAACTGTCTCTCTACTTCTAAGGTAGTCACACAATCTGCGTGCACTCTCCCGTTTTCGTATCATATTCTATGGGATCACACTGAATATGTTGTTTTGCTCATTTTTAAGTATGTTTACCCTTCCCTAGAAGCTCGCACCCCTTTTTGTCCCTTGACTACTCGAACTCACAACCTTAAGGTTAAAAACGAGGCGTATTAACTACCCGTTCTTTTTCTTTTCATGTATTACAATTCACTCATTTTGTTTACAAGGTACATCAAAAGGTTTGTAAGTTTGAGTGAGTTTGTTGCTAGAAAACAAACGTAAGTTAATAGGAAATTTGTTATAATTAAATGACCAATTAAGCAATTCACTCATAGAATAGACTAGTTTGTGACAGCTTAAAAACTGGTAGAAGCACTAAAAATTCACAGACTTCAAATATTTCTTTTTATTATCTCCTATTGTTTGATAATTATGAGTCATAATGAGTATGAAGGTGTTTGTAAATGTTATTTCTGTAGAATTAGGTGATCTTAATGGTAATCACCATGAACAACTAAGCAAGAAAGTAGAAAGTAAGAAAGAAGAGTAAGAAAAGAGAGGAGAAGAGAGAACAGAGATAATCATACAACATTAGCCAAAAAACTGTAATTCTTTGTATTTAAGTTGTTATTCAATAGTGCATGATACATATGTATATATAGACAGTTAGTAAGTGAGTTAAGGCTACTAGTAGGTTAGTTGGTTGGTTAGTGGTGTGCTAGAGGTTAGTTATAACCAACTTCACTGAGTCATTGCAGTAGTAATTTGATACAGTTGAAACACCTTTAACTACCTGCTTCAACACTCCCCCTCAAACTTGGCCCTAAAGAGATTTATGAAGCCAAGTTTGGATATTAGATATTCATGTTGGACCTTAGTTAAGCCTTTGGTAAAAGCATCTGCAGCTTGATCATGAGTAGATAGATATTCAGTTTTGATCAGTCCTTGTTGAATCTTCTCCCTTACAAAGTGACGATCTATTTCTACATGTTTGGTCCTCTCATAGTAAACTGGGTTTGCAACCATCTGTAATAATGCTTTGTTGTTACTAAAGATGGTAATTAGTATTTGTAGTGGTACTGGGAGATCCTTTATTAAACTAATTAGCCAAGTAAGCTCTGCAACTGTTGAGGCAAAACTTATGTATTCTGATTCAGCTGAACTTCTTGAGATAGTTGATTCTTCTTTGACTTCTAGGAAACTAATGAATCACCTAGTTTAATAATGAAACCAGTAATAGATCTTCTAGAAAAGACCCAGGCTGCCCAATCTGTATCACAGTGAGCTGTAAGAACATCTTTTCTTGCACTAGACATCAGAAGTCCTTGTCCTAGCTTTCCTTTTATATATCTAACAACTTCGAGTGCTGCATTCATGTGAGATGTTTTAGATTCTACAAAAATTGTCTCAGAGTCTGAACACTATAATCTATGTTTGGTCTTGGTACTGTAAGATATAAAAGATTCCCTATTATTCTTTGATACATTCCTCGGTTAGCTAGAGTTTCATCATTATGCCTTCCAGCTGATGGAACATGTTGATCATAGTCACTAGTTGTTAGTTTTTCTGTAGTTTCACAAGGTATGAGAGCAGGTTTAGCAGCACTAAGACTAGTTTCTGAAACCAACTCACAGACATACTTCCTTTGGTACATCACAATCCCTTGTTTATACCTTGCAATTTTAATACTTAGAAAGTACTTCAATTCTCCTGAGTCTTTCATCTTGAAGGCTTTGTGAAGAGCTTTCTTTGTCTCCATTACCTGATATAGCTTATCCCCAGTTACTATTATATCATCAACACATACTAGTACAATAATTATTCCATCACTGATTTCCTTAATCTATAATGAATGATCATATTGGATTTGCCTGAATTTGCAGTAGATCAATACCCGAGAGAACTTTGTATTCCACTGTCTTAGTGTTTGTTTCAATCCATACAAGTATTTAGTAAGTCTGTATACTTATTTATTCTCCCCTGACTTCTAAATCCTTGTGGGAGCTCCATGTAGATCTCATCCTCTAAATCTCCTTGTAGGAAAGCATTGAAAACATATATTTAATGAATATGCCAGTTTTTAGCAGCATCTATTTCCATAATTGTTCTCAATGTGACCATTTTCACCACTGGACTAAATGTTTTGTGGTAGTCTATGCTTTTTTTCTGACTAAAACCTTATGCAACCAATCTTGCCTTAAATTTTTCTACTTCTCCTGAGGCTTTATTCTTGATCTTGTAGATCCATTTTCACCCTATAGGTTTCTTTCTTGCTGGAAGATCAACTACTTTATAGGTATTATTATTTTGAAGTACATCCACTTCAGTTTGCACAATATCTACCCATCTGGGATTCTTTACTGCTTCTGCATAAGAGGTAGGCTTCACAAGGTTAGAAAATTAGATAGGTAGCATTGATACTTAGTAGATATGTTATCATAAGAAACATAATCAGATAAAGGGTATAAAACATTGTCATTAATAGTCAATGATACAAAATCTTTCATCCATGCAGGTGGATTTGAACCCGTAGTAGATTTTCTTTGATCTTGTTAAGCAACTAGTTGTAATCTGATGGTGATCCATGTTGTGATAGGTTGTTTTACAACCTACTGTCT
Organism: Capsicum pubescens; assembly: GCA_030864215.1. Lineage (NCBI taxonomy): Eukaryota > Viridiplantae > Streptophyta > Magnoliopsida > Solanales > Solanaceae > Capsicum > Capsicum pubescens. The sequence continues at coordinate 103,615,959 of CM061544.1, read as the reverse complement.
GGCAATAGATCTTGTTATTCATCTTGTTGGAATAGGTTGTACATGATGGTCCTGTGCAGTGAGTTGTACTAGTTGACTGTGTGTAGTACTTGGTTGATCTGCAGTAAAGTCACTTGTGGCTTGCTGTTGAAGATCAACATTAGGTTGAGGTCTAGTCACATCAGTGATATTAGGTGATTTGACTTCTGGATCATATGGAGGAAACACATGTTGTGGAGATTGACCTAGATCAGTTATGAATGAAAATGTGTCCTCTCTGAACACCACATCCCTATTTATAAAGAAAATTTTGTTAGTGAGATCATAGAGAATGTAACCTTTCTTTGTTTCTGAATATCCCATATGAACTGCTTTTCTAGATCTAGGCATTAGTTTATCTGACTCATTGACAAATTTAAAATAACATAGGCATCCTAATACCTTTAGATGATCTAGGGAAGGTTTTCTATTATACATCCTCTCATAAGGTGTCATATATCCTAACACAGTAGATAGAAGCCTATTAATCAAGTATGTTGCTGCTTGAATACAATATCCCCAAATTTTAAAGGTATATTAGCTTGAAACCTTAGAGATCTGGTCACTTTCAATAAATGCTTGTGATTTCTTTCATCCACACCATTTTGTTGGGATGTATAAGAGTAGGAGGTTTGATATTTTATCCTTAAGTTTGCAAATAAATCAATACATGAGTTGTTAACAAACTCAGTTCCATTGTCTGTCCTGATAACTTTTACATATGTATCAAACTGAGTATGAACATAAGATAAAAAATGCTTAAGAATAACTACAACATCAGATTTTAGTTTAAGCACGAATATCCATGTCATTCCAGTGAAGTCATCAACTACAGTAAGGAATAATTTGTGTCCATCACAAGTAGGAACTTTGTATGGTCCCTATAGATCCGTATGAAGAAGGTCAAAAGGTTAAAGGATAGTGGTAGTACTAACAGGAAAAGCCAATCTGACTTGCTTAGCTAGAGGACACACACTACATTTATTGATGAAATCATTTGGAGAACCACTTTTATTAGGAAATTTTTTATACAGTATTCTATATGGAACATGTCCAAGCCTCTTATGCCATAGTTGAAGGTTTGTTTTATCTGTTATCTCAGCATTGAGCACACAGTCAACTACTCTGCTATGTCCTAGTAGCTTTTTTTCCAGTAGAAAGTATAATTCATTCTTTTCTCTACTAATCTTCTTCACCTTCTCACTTCAAAGATCCTGAAATACACAGAAGTTTTGTATAGTGTTCCTATCAGAGATACTACTAGAGCCAGTGCGTGTAACAATTGACATATCACCATTAGGTAATGTTACTTTTTGTGGACGCACTGACTCAGATATTAAACCTTTATTTAGAAGTTTAATGTCTGTTGTCATGTGATTTGTAGCACCTGTATCAATAATCAACTCATGTAATTTATTGTTGACCGACAGGGCACTACCAATACCTATCATGTTTGCTGCAGTAGTAGACTGCATAGATGCTGAAACTTGATTTTGTTGTTCCAGCAATTTGCAAATTTGATCATACCGTCCAGGTGTGAACCTTGGTGTAATTATCCCATCCTTTGGTAAATTTTGTGAAGTCTGATAAGCACCATGTGATTGAGTCTATTGAGGCTGCAACTGTTAGTCTTCACCCACAACAGAATGAGCACTAGAAGCAATCTCTCTCTGCTTAATTTTGTTATCAAAGCCACTTCTGAGGTCATTGTTGACTCTTTGATCTCCATGTTTTGGATGACTTGGTGGATATCCAACTTACTTGTAGCAATCCATCTTATAGTAACCTTTAATCTTGCAAAGATCACAAATAATATTTGGGTTATTAGTTGAAACATAGTTCCCTTTTCCTTTCTGATAACCACCTTGATATCCAGTTCTAGAGTACATTGCAACAACATTAATTGTAGTAGGTGCAGAACCAAGAAGACTTATTCTCTGTACTGATAGAGCCACAGACTTTTGATTCTCATCACTTATGATCATGGAGTAAGCCATGTTAACAGTAGGTAGTAGGGCCATTAACGAAATTTGGCTTCTTGCTTGTGAGTATGAATCATTCAATCCTATTAGAAACTGATACAACTTTTGCCTTTGAATATAAGCTAAAAAATCTCTTGATTTTTCACAGTTACAAGCATGTGATGGGACTAAAGACTTAAAATCATCCCATAAGTCTTTCAACTTAGTGAAATAGACAGAAACAAATTGAACACCTTAGGACACAATTCCAATTTCTTGATGCAAATTGTAAGTTCTTGATCATCTATTTTATCAAATCTTTCTTTAAGATCCATCCACACATCACAAACCTTCGAGGCATGTACTACCCCTTCAAGAAGGTTACTAGACACTAAATTCATCAGCCACATCAGTATGATGGATACCTTTATTAATATATTTTTATATATTAAATATTAATTATTTTAAATAAATATAAATAAATATATCATATTACTGTATATTTTCTGATTAATTCTACAAGAAGAAGAATATAATAGAAGAAATAAACTATAAAATAAATAAGAGAATTCTGCAGGTGCAACCATAATTTCATAGCCACAATCATGAAACTTTTTGAAAGAAGTTAAAGAGTTCATGGGTGAAGATCATCACCTCAAAACTCACACCCGTCAAGTGAAAGAGTTGAGAAGAAGATACAAGTTGACGGTTACAACCGCCACTTCAAAGAATACATTCGTTGGTGCAACATTATAATTTTCTATAAATAGAGGCATTTCATTGATTATTAATCATCCAAGAACATAAGCAAGATATAAGAATTAGTCTTGTTTAATTTTTTTTCTTTTTTGTAGAATAATTTTTTTTTCTTTATTAATTTCTCCATAATGGAGTAATTTTCTTTTTGTTGGTATAGTTGATGAAACTTGATATATGTATAATATTAACTCAGTTTAATAAATACTTCGCCTGCACAATTAATTTACATCTTCATATTGTGTTGGGATAATAACCTTTATCTAATTATTATTATTATTATTACTATTATTATTATTATTATTATTATTATTATTATTATTATTATCACATCTATATATTTTATCTCTATGTTATTCTTATATTCATTTTGTTATCCTCACGGAACAAAATTAATATATAATAACTAATGAGTGAAATAGTAGAGTGAGAATAATTTTTAGTTATTTATTATTCCAAATCTTTAATCTTGCTTCTATCGGTTCTTATCCTTATGGAGGGATTGACTAAAGCAAGTTTGTAGATTTAAATAATCTCTATCTTATTTATTTCAATTCGTATCCTCACGAAGGGATTGACTTAAATAAGATTATTGATTTGAGGGGTCTTTATCTTATTTTTTTCAATCTGTATCCTCGAGGAGAGATTGTTTCAAATAAGTTTATTGATTTAAAGATTACTCCCAAGGGGTGTTTACACCTTTCAGCACAATTCAGGCAAGAAAATATTTTGATTTAACTATCACTAGTCTTAAATTATTCAATTGAAATATCCTCATGGAATGTTAGTTAAATATCTATTTCTTAGTGAGTAAATATAATTGTTTTAATAATAAATAATTATTCTTTAAAGAAATACATGTGGAGACTGAGATTATATTATAATAATATTATCAAGTGAATTCATCAATTTCCAACTCTTTTAAAATATATATATAAATCTTTTTAAGTGATTTATTTTATTTTAAGTAATTTATAATTTAAAACTCACCTTTCATCGATTTAATTCTTTCAAATAGTAATCAAGATAATACAAATTTATAGTCTAGATGATTCCAATCTCTGTGGGATGATATCTTAAACTATACTAGAATTTGACAGAGTACGAACAACAAAAATCATATACACTTAGGACTCGTCATATTTTTGACACTGTTTCCGGGGATTGGTAAACATCTACTTCAAATTAATTGTCTTATTACTACTTTGAGATTTTATTTTTCTATTTTTTTTCAATTAATTTATATTCTAATACTTGAAAAGTTTCAAAAATAAGACTTGAAGATATTGTTGTTATTGTTATTATTATTATAATATTAATTTATATTATATTATAATATATTTAATTATTAATTCTATTTTTTGTCTTCATGTATTTTGTTTTGTAGCACCTAATTAGTGCCAGGAAGCAAGATTTAAAAAAAAAATAATTTTTTTCTCATTGTGAACCCACTTTATGCAGCACTTTAAGTATGAATTTCAATCAATCAAGTAAAAATTTTACTTAGTTGGTAGAAAAGTATTGTCAAAAGGCTACTATCTGTGACTATTATGGCAGCAACCACCGAAGCTTTGAATACCAAACAAGTAACACATTATTCTTTTCTAATTCTGGGAGAATGAACAATCTTGAAGAATTAATTAACAAAATTTGTGAAAGATTCATTACTTGTGAATATTATGGAGGTAGTCACCTAGTTCATGAATGTCAACCAGGTAATTCATATTTCTTTGATTCTTCGTATGAACAAACTTACGTTGTTTCTAGTTCTTTCAGGCACATTGATTCTAGTGAATATAATTGCAATCTGGAGTGCAATCACTACTCACAAGAGGATCAGCATATTGAGAGTAAACCACTTCAAGAGAAGAATATGAATTTGAAAAAAATTATGCATACTCTCTTTAAGAATATCAATGAAAGAGTTGCATATAATTTTAAAGCCACTATGGATTTAACAATGAAGGTAAATGAATTAATAAGCATAGTAAACTCCTATAGTGATGGTGAACTTTCAAATGAAACTGCATATTTTAAGGATGAAATAATTAATGAAATAAAAGAGCCTTATGAAAAAGAATATACTGCTCACGATGAAAATACTAATTTAGTGAAGCATGATGACTATAAATTTTTGATGAAATTCAACTCAACAAGTAACGAATGCATATTCCATTTTTCTAATCCACCTAATATTTATTAATTTTGAGAAAAATGAGAATGAAAAGGTCACAAGCACAAAAATAATATTATCTGTTCATTATTCTGCAATTTTTTTTATCATCATAACTTTTTGAATTTTGTTGTAGGAGATTTTTAGGAAAAAACATGGAATGGTCCTTGTGAAAAATATAAAATACAATTAAAAATTATCATGCATGATTATTTTTCTTCTCGAGATAAGGTCAAGAAAAATTGGATGATCCAAAATAAAAAAATACTTTATAATGTTGTTGGTCAACTATGTTTGTGTAGAATTTTCAAGAATCAAAAAAGAAAATTTGAATCGAAATTTGGGGGTGGAATTCACAAGCTCTCGATAAAAAAAAAAACTTTTTTCTCCTATTGCTTTTAAATTATTTGGAAGACACATGATGATATTTAAGTGGGTGGAGAAGAAATATATATATTTACACAATATATTTTAGTCGTAATATTTTGAATTGAACATTTTTTTTAAAAAATAATTATAATAATGAAAATTTGAAAAATAAATTGAGTGACTATCATTCATGGGTTATATGAATATCTTTTCAAATTCATATTTGTTTATTGATAATTAAAATTATAATATTTGCTGATCCCAAGTGTATACTGTTATCAGGTGATATCGCCCAGTACTCTTGCTTATTTGAAAATCTAGAACTTGCCTTGAATGTGATTTGAGATGAAATACTAGGTAGCTTTTTGAGTTGAGAAATGAAAGTAGGCCTTCTTGTTGAGTCATGACCAAAATTGACCTACCTAAATTATGTTTATCCCTCATCATCCCCTTGAGCCTAAATAAATCATCTCTTGTTTTATTGATACGCCAAATTCTAATTCAAATTTAATCTTTGTTATCACATCTATTCATTCACTTTATTCCCTTAGAGTCGATAAGAAATTGAATACAAAAATAGTGTGGAGAGTAGTTATAAGAAAAAGAAGTAAACGTTGATTCTTGTTTAGCTTATTGGTATTTTAAGAATATTATGAAAAAAAAGAATGTTATAAACAAAAAAAAGTTACAAAAAATTTTTGGTAACTAATTCTTGAAAAATAATAAATTGAGGAAAAAAGGGATTAAAAAAATGAAGAAAAAAATGGAGGTTGATTTATTTTAGAAGTAGAAAAGCAACTATGTTTAAATGCTAAAGTGTTGTGGTGCTTATAAGGGATTTGAGTCACTTTTATTCATATACATTCTATCCATCCCTAAACCTACATTCCAACCTTATAAAAGTCCAAAGTCGTACATGATCTCAACTCAAAGACTCCTATATTAGTGGAGAACTACATAATAGGCAAGCTTATGGAACTTCGAGTAGCATGAGATACTTCTTTGTTGAGAGAGAGAGAACTTTTTTATCTATGCTCTTTCTTCAATTTTCTCGATATATTGTATGATTTATGGGATCTCTTTTCATTTGGTGAGACAAGGAGGTTTCCACATAAACATAGTGTGCATTTTACTTTTTGCATTGTCTTTCCTTTACAACTGTATTACCGTGTTTGTCTGATAAAGGACCTAGTCCTTTGATATTTGATGGACCCCTACGTTTCAACAGTTGTCTTAGTTTGTGTCCATGATGACTGTGAAGAAACTACTTTGGCTAATAGGCAAGCTTATGGAACTTCGAGTAGCATGAGATACTTCTTTGTTGAGAGAGAGAGAGAACTTTTTTATCTATGCCCTTTTTTCAATTTTCTCGATATATTGTGTGATTTATGGGCATCTCTTTTCATTTGGTGAGACACACTGGGGAAAAATATTTTATTTTGATTCTCAATAGGTGAATATGAGTGCGACTAAATTTATTTGAACTCATGATGTAGTCTTAATTGAATTTTATTCTATTTAATAATTTTATTACTTAAAATTTTAATTGTTGTTTTGTTTTGTCCTTTGCTCGAGGACTAACAAACATTAAAGTGTGGGGGTATTTGATGGACACATTTATTTATATATTTTTATATATTAATTATTTTAAATAAATATATCATATTATTGTATATTTTCTGACAAATTCTACAGGAAGAAGAATACAAGAGAAGAAGTAAATTATCAAAGAAATAAGAGAATTCCACGGGTGCAACCACAATTTCACAGCCACAAGTGTGGAGATTTTTGAAAGAAGTTGAAAAGCTCATAGGTGATTATCATCACCTCAAAACTCACGTTTTTCAAGTGAAAGAATTGAGAAGAAGATTCAAGTTGACGGTTACAACTAGCACTTCAAAAAACGCATTCGTGGGTCCAACATTATAATTTTCTATAAATATAGGCATTTCTTTGATTATTAACCATCCAAGAACATAAGCAAGATATAAGAATTGGTCTTGTTTACCTTTTTTTTTTGTAGAATAATATTTTTTTCTTTTCTTTATTAATTTCTCTATAATGGAGTAATTTCTTTTTTTGTTGGGATAGTTGATGAAACTTGATATATTTATAATATTAACTCAGTTTAATATATGCTTCGCCTGCACAATTAATTTACATCTTCATATTGTGTTGGGATAATAACCTTTATCTAATTATTATTATTATCACATCTATCTATTTTGTCTCTATGTTATTCTTATATTCATTTTGTTATCCTCATAGAATAAAATTAATATATAATACCTAATGAGTGATATAGTAGAGTGGGAATAATTTTTAGTTATTTATTATTCCAAATCTTTAATCTTTCTTCTATCGATTCTTATCCTCACGGATGGATTGCCTAAAGCAAGTTTGTAGATTTAAATAATCTCTATCTAATTTGTTTCAATTTGTATCCTCATGAAGGGATTGACTCAAATAAGATTGTTGATTTGAGGGGTCTTTATCTTATTTCTTTCAATCTATATCCTCCCAGAAAGATTGTCTCAAATAAGTTTATTGATTTAAAGATTATTCGTAAGGGGTCTTTACACCTTTTAGCACAATTCACGCAAGGAAATATTTTGATTTAACTATCACTACTCTTAAATTATTTAATTGACACATCCTCATGGAATGCTAGTTAAATATCTATTTCTTAGTGAGTAAATATAATTGTTTTAATAATAAACAATTATTCTTTAGAGAAATACATATGGAGACTAACATTATATTATAATAATATTATCAAGTGAATTCATCGATTTCCAACTCTTTTAAAATATATATATAAATCTTTTTAAGTGGTTTATTTTATTTTAAGTAATTTATAATTCAAAACTCACCTTTCACCGATTTCTTTCTTTCAAATAGTAAGCAAGATAATACAAATTTGTAGTCTAGATGGTTCCAATCTCTGTGGGACGATATCTTAAACTATACTAGAATTTGATAGAGTATGAGCAACAAAAATCTTATACACTTTGGACTCGTCGGTTAGCTAAATCTGTAGTGAAGATTTCTTTCTTCCAAGAACCATCAACCATTCCAAACTTATTTCGACCTAATAATTCAATCCTAACTGCTTTACTCCATACTACATAATTTTCACTTCTTTGTAACTGAAACGAAATAAATGAAGTACCTGAAATGTCTACAGTTGAGATATACAGAGGGTGATTGATATCCAGAGTAGTAGTTCCAAACTGAAATGTAGTACTGGAATTTTCATTATTCACTGGAGGTACAGTTGAAGTACCAATTCCATCAACACCGGTTGCCATTGCAGTTGAGTACAGAGGATTAACAAGACAAATGAACTCTCAGATTCTGTAGTTCTTAAGTTCAAGAACAAGTGCAATTTTCAATTGAGAACTAGGATCGAGTCTCACATACTGATTCAATTCAGTATGAGCTATGTTACCATGAAGAATTAGGTGATCTTAATGGTAATCACCATGAACAACTAAGCAATAAAGTAGGAAAGTAAGATAGAAGAGTAAGAGAGAAGAGATGGAAAAAGAGAACATAGATGATCATAGAGCATTAGCCAAAAAACTGTAATTCTTTGTGTTTAAGTTGTTATTCAATAGTACATGATACATATGTATATATAGGTAGTTAGTAAGTGAGCTACTACTAGTAGGTTAGTTGGTTGAATAGTGGTGTGCTAGAGGTTAGGTATAACTAACTTCACTAAGTCATTGCAGTAGTAATTTGATATAGTTGGAACATCTTTAACTACCTGCTTCAACAATTTCATTTTTTTGGAATCAGCAATTCCTCCCAGTTACATCCACTTAATAAGACAACCAAGGAAGCATAATGAGAGATCTCATACGAATCCAGATAAATTGGGCCAGTAAGAACCAAACACTAGATGATTAAAATCTAGACAGTCAAAAGAAGGAAGCTGAAAGTACTTCTTTCCTTACTACAAACACTTACAGACACTCGATTTTAACTAGCCAAAGTAGTTGCTTCACAGTCATCATGGACACAAGCTAAGACATCTGTTGAAACGTAGGGGTCCATCAAATATCAAGGGACTAGGTCCTTTATCAGACAAACGCGGTAATACAGTTGTAAAGGAAAGACAATGCGAAAAGTAAAATGCACACTATGTTTATGTGGAAACCTCCTTGCTCAAAGGAGGAAAAACTATGACCTGTCTCTCAGGATTACCCAAAATTCTTCATTAAACTTGAAGTAACATTGTGATTACAAATTCTGATAATTACAAGGATTAAATTCTTAATCCTAACCTCCTGTAATAACTCTACTACAAGAATGATGCAGGAACTCTGCCACACCCCTAGTCGACTAAAACTCTAACGAATAGTCCTAAGTAACTCTACCCAAGAAAGACATCAACAAATGTGAAAATAAACTTGACCAAATACAAAGTGACTCGACCAATTAACTCTAATTAATGCGACTCAAACAAACCATTGACATTCTATCCTTTATAGTTCAGGTGTAGATTTATAATGTAAGATCAAAGACACAAAAACTCAAAGACATAACAAGACTTAGTTAGCACTCTATCAGGTCCTTTGAAGTATTGATGTGCCATGGTTTCATGAAACTTTTGATGCTTAAAACAAGAAAATTAAGCAAGAACTTAGGTATTTTTGTTTGGTATGATGTGTTTTTGTGATAATTGTGTAGGAAAATAGGCTTTGAAGGAAAATCTGGGAAAAAAGAGGAAAAATCTGCTAAGTGAAGAAAAGTTGGTGACTCACGAGTGTGGTCCACTACCTGGAAATTGGACCTACGACTTATGAGTGGGGTTCGTGAATAGTATCTAAAGCTGAAGATAAAATTTTTATTTCCACGACTCAAGCTACCACCCATGAACCCAACACATAACTCGTGAGTAGGATTCATGAACCATGTTCTGAAAATTGATCCAAAATCTGATTTCCATGAAGAGATACCTACGACTTACGAGTCTTATCCATGAATTTAGTCCATGAGTCGTAGAAGTTGCCGACTTGATTTTCCTACACAGTTTAGGATAGGATTTTTTTAGTAGCTATAAATACTCCAATTGTGTTTTATGATTAGTTTATACACTTTTACATTATTGAGAGGTTCTTAGATACATTATTGATCTTTTTGGGTTTAATTAACTTAAGATTTAGGTTTTCATCTTATTCATGTAAGTGCACAATTATGCTTTCATCTATGTTCTTCTTGCACGCTTATGATCATGAGTAGCGAAACCCCATAACTAGGATTGTGGGAACCATGACGAATTATTAAAAATAGGTTAAGTGCAAAGACAGTCTAGACCAATGTTTGAATGTATTGGGATTTTCTTTGATTTGATTACTTTCTTAATGGTTGCAAATGTTAGGAACTTTCCTGTATTCTAGAATTTCTCGAAAGAGAAGTAGAGATTGGAAAAAGGTGATAACATAAAAAATTTGGAGCTATTAACCTTCATCTAATTAACTTGAGCCTTAATTGGGATAGTTAATCCGAGATCACAAAATAAGGATTAGTAATGCAACGCTCTAAGTCTGAGAGGAGATGACTGAAATTCATTTCACCAAGGTCAAGAGTTGCTTAGGTGGTACATATCTTGTTAGATTTTGCATGCAAAGCATCAGGATAGTTTACTAGCACGAACATCCTATGGATTTATGAAGTCATGGAAAACACAATCCTAGTTCTCATCTCATTTTGATCACAATCAAATCAACCTACAAATGTTATTACAACAATTTATTTTACAACCCCCCTCTTAATTGCTAGTTACGTAGACAAACTCTTGATATAATTTTGACCTATTCCTCGAGGGATCGGCCCTAACCTGATTGGATTCTATTTTTGATTCAGCAATAGCTTGATAATTTTGAGAAGTGTAGTTTGGGCAACATTAAAATTTTGACACTATTTTTAATAAATACGATTATAAATTGATAGATTGAGTTTGTTGAAGTTGTTGGTTTCATTTATTAATTTTTTGCTTTTCTACTATTTCCAGGGCAAACATCGATGTATGCCCAGTACTCGAAGTCAAGGAAATTTCTTGATTCTATTTGATCCTGAACTTGAGAGAACTCCAATCCAAAATTGAAAGATAAAGAGATAAGGAGTTCATGATCAAGGAAGCCTACTCAAAGGGGTTCATGGTGATCCAACAAAATTGAATTGACCACTTTATCATGATATTCTAGAAACTGTAGAAAAAGTTACTGCTCACTTAATGAATGAGGAAAATGCTAGGCAAACGGCTCCTCGACAAGCGGTTAAGAAAGAGAGATCTAGGCATGAAGAGGAAGATACTCTAGCCAAAATTTATCCAAGGGATAAAATGAGAAAGAACAGAGAACAATAACCCATCTCGCAATATCTGTCAGTGTATGATGATAAAGAAGAATATTCGGGATATGTTGAGCCAACTAAAATGGGTATAATTATTCCTATAGAATTACCCTTGGGTACCAAGTTTGATGTTATGAGTGCAACAATCCAGTTGCTGAATTTGAAGGAGGTGTTCACTATGCTTCCTACTAATGGTGAAAACATGCAGATTATGAATTTTGTAGGGATCTGCACTGCATTTAATCTGCTTGGGATGAGTCACGAAGTTGTACAACTGAGGTTATTCCATTCTCTTTGATAGGGGAGGTGATTTTGTGGTTAGGTGAGATTCATTTTGGATATATCATCACTTGGAACGAGTTGAGGACTCAATTCTTGGACCAGTTTTTTTCGCCCTCTAGATTGTTGTAATTGCAAGATAAGATCTATAATTCTAGATAGTTACATTCAAAGACACTATATAAGACATGCTTGAGGTTCAAAAAGAAGATACAGAGTATTCCAAATCACTGATCCTTGGATACAAGTACTATTTTTGTAGCAGATACTATCACAGGTAGAACCTTCATGAGTCTACGCTAGGAGAATGCTTCTAAAATATTAGTTTGCATCACTAAAACCAACCGAGGATTTAATGCCCGGGAGGTGGATAGATCAGCTCGTACTTACTCTATTGGTGCCTCTAATGAGCAGAGACTATTAGATGAGACAGTGGATCAAGAGGTGACACAACTGAAGAATGAGATTGGCTTGCTTACCAAGAAATTCATGAAAGTTAGAGTAGAAAATATAAATGTAGTGGGTACCCAAGGTAAGTCTTTGATACATGAAGCATCAGATTTTGAGGAAGAAGCTAAGTATCTTGATCGAGAGATGACAGGTTTTTAAGCCAAGGGCCAAGGGTCTAATCAAGATAATTGGGACTTGAGACATGGGATTCAAGGTTGTAACTATTATAAAGATAGGTATAGGGATGATTTTGGGCGTATTTTCACGCCTAAGAACCATAATTTACCCATATTTTAGCTAAGTTTTGAGGACAAAATATATAATTCCTGCACTTTTAGTCCATTTTTCTGTAAGTGAGCTAACCTATGTGATTAGCATATTTTCAGGTATTAATGATGAAGATTTCAGCACTTTGTGGACCTTTGGGCAGCAAAGGAAAACTTCATGTAAGAAGGAAGGTAGCTTTTGGAAGCTTGTGGACTGAATGTGATGCATGGAGAATCTGTCCCGGGCAAAATCAATATTTCTTAATACTTAGGGGTGCAACAGTAACCTAGTAGGACTAGGACAAGGATGTTATAAAAACCTTATTTGCTGAATTTTTCAGCATTGCTTTTCCATAATTCAGTCGACACTTTTAGTATTATTCACGTTACAATTTCTGTAACTTTAGACAGAAAAAATGCTACAAGAACGGCTAGAGAGGAAATCACGTCATTCTCATAGTGACGCCAATACATACCCATCGGGAGATTGTTATCATTTTGGTATGATGATGATGATGTCTTCGTTGTTTTCCTTTACAATCATGAGTAGCTAAACTTCTCTGTTAGGGTTATGGAAGCCTTTTGATATACTATCTAGTACTATGAGTTTGTGAATTCTTGATGCGTATGCTACTTATATCATTACTCTCTTTGTTTTAATTAAATTCTTGTGGTTGCAAACATATAGAATACACCATTATAACATTAACTTGTTCGAGAGAAAAGTTACATGTTTGGAAAAGAGAGTGTGACAAGGAAATAGGGCTACCAACCCCTGTTTACACGTTAATGCCTTAACCGGATTAACCTCTTGGAGAGTTCGTACCATTAGTTATACTCTTTAAGCTCGAGAGAGTTAAAGTGAAATAATCCTTGATGGTTGAGAAACACTAGGATTTACCATTAGAATACGAATCTCTATAAGTGCATGCATGTCTGAATTCCGCATTACTCATAGTTAATAGATACGTAGAACTCATAAGGTGGACATAACCCTAACTTATTTTTCTCTGTGATTAAATCTTACTAAACAAAGCATTCTGTTGTTACTTTGATAGCATTAATTCACGCCACAATCCAATCCCCCTTTTTCCGTAGAATTTTCGATCAACAGTCTACTAATAATTGCAACACTTAGTGACCAAGTATTCCCTGTGGGATTTGACACCCAACCCAGTTGGGTTCTATATTTGACAGTGACCGCTTACACTCTTACGAGAGCTGTATTTTGGGCGTTATCAAATTTTGGCGTCGTTGCCGGGGAATACAGTTGTCAACTAAGTTTGTGATAGTTAATAGACCCTTTGGTCTAAAATTCTTGAATTTTACTTTTTGTTTGTTGTTTTTGTTTTGTTCAGGTTTGGTAGAGTGCATGCCAAATACACGAAGATCTGGTCAGCCCTTATTACCCATAAATCCTGAACCACAACTTATTGGCAGAATGGATGCACAACGTGACATTGAAAGAAGGGCTGCTCAACAGGAGCAGGCTAGATTAGCTGCGTTGGCAGCTGCTCAAGTGCATCAACAGAATATTGATAACCCAGGTCGGGCAACAAATCCTAATGATGAGGACCTGGGTGATGATGAGTTACTTAATCCACGGTGTGCAGATGAGGTGGCAACGCCTGTGAATAGGAGAGATCGTCAAGCTAGAATGAGACCTGAACTCCGAGCTGTGCAGGCTCCTTTTGATGATAATGATGATGATCTTGATGGGGCTGGTGCCACAGGGGCTATTATTGCTCCGCCCTTAGCTCCCAGATCCAAGTTCAATATCACTAGCACCATGATTCAGCTATTGTAGCTCAAGGGATTATTTGGTGGACTTGCAGGCGATGATCCGAATATGCATCTGATTAATTTTATCTCAACATGCAAGGCGTTTGACAATCCAGGAGTTGGACAGAATGCAATTCGGCTGCGCTTATTTCCATTGTCTTTATCTGGAGAGGCAACTCTATGGTTGAACGGGCTAACTCCTGACTCTATTACTAATTGGAGGCAACTGAAAAATGCTTTCCTAGAAAGATTATTTTCGCCATCCAAGAGGGCACAATTAAGAGATGAGATCAGTAATTTTCGACAACTTCCAACTGAAGCTCTCCATGAAACATGGGAGAGGTTCAAGAAGAAGCTCATGCGGTGCCCAAACCATCAGATAACCAATATCCACTTGATGGAAATATTATACAGGGCTTTGAACTAGGTGACAAAGCCAGTGGTTGTTAATGCTGCAGGTGGGTCATTCATGGACCTTACTTTTATTGAGGCAAGTAATATGCTAGATCGTATGACAAAGTAGAGTAGAGCTTGGCAAACCAGGGATTCTGAGGTAGCAAGCTCTACTATATTTATTGGCATGACTGCAGAATAGAGACGAAGACAAGAGGAACGTGACCAGGATATGACTCACATGAAAATACAGATGGATCTTCTTACCAAGCACTTATTATCAGGGAAGATCGAAAAGGTTAAGGCCGTTGTATCACAGGGAGGAGATGAATCTGACTCTGAGGAAGAAGCGAACTACTTGAATAATCAGGGGGGTTTTCGAGGCAATGCCCAAGGAAACCAAGGTCGGAACTATTATGTTAAATCTGGATACAAGGACCGCGATCAAGGTAGTTGGAAGAACAAGACTGACATGAGCGGTTTGTATGTTCCTCCTGGAAATCGTGAGGCTGTGGCGTCTGGCTCTTGGAAGATGTCTGATGATAGGCGTATTTACACGCCTAAAGTACTATAATTTACCCATATTTTAGCTAAGTTTTGAGGACAAAATATATAATTCATGCACTTTTAGTCCTTTTTCCTGTAAGTGATCTAACAAACGTGATTAGCAAGTTTTCAGGTATAAATGATGAAGATTTCAGCATTTTATGGATAACTTGACGCCCAAGGAAGCTTCACGAAAGAAGGAAAGGAGAGCTTGGACGCCTAGGGACTAAAAGTGACGCATGGAAAACCTTTCCCGGGCAAAAACAACAATTCTAATGACTTTGGGGATCAACAGTAACTTATTAGGATTAGGATAAGTATGCAGTATCCTAGTAGGATTAGGATAAGTACACAGTAGCCTAGTAGGAATAGGATATGGGTGTTATAAATACCCTATTGTGCTGAACTTTTTATTCATTCACTCATTAATTCATTCAACCCTTACAATTCAACTCATTCATCCTATTTTCTATTCAATTCTATTTTCTTCGACATTTAGTACTATTCACGTTACTTTCTGACAGAGAAAGCACGGCCCTTGTGACCAACGTGAGATCATGATGATGTTTATTGTGATCTCCGTTGCAATCATGAGTAGCTAAACTTCTCTGTTGGGGTTATGGAAGCCTTATGAGATACTATCTATTGCTATGAGTTTGTGAATAAAAGACACGTATGCTGCTTATATCATTACTCTCTTCATCTTAATCTAAATTCTAGTGGTTGCAAACATATAGAATAAACCAGTATAGCATTAACTTGTTCGAAAGAAAAGTTATATGTCTGGAAAAGAGATAATGTCAAGGTAATAGGGCACCAACCCCTGTTAAAAAGTTAGTGCCGTAACTGGATTAACCTCTTGGAGAATTTGTACCGTTAGATACGCTTTAAGCTTAAAAGAGTTAAAGTGAAATAATCCTTGATGGTCGAAAGACGCCTGGATTTACCATAGAATACAATTCTCTATAAGCACATGCATGTCTGAATTCCGCATAACTCATAGCCAATAGAGATGTATAACTCATAAGGTGGACATAACCCCAACTCTCAATTCTCATTGGTTAAACATCTTACTAAACATTCTTTCTTTTTACTTTGCTATTTTCTGTTTTTACTCTATTATTTTGTTTACATTATTGCACGCTACAAATTCCCCCCTTTTACGAGACTTGCACCAAAAGTCTAATAATCTTTGCTTACTTAGTGACCAAGTATTCTCTGTGGGATCGATACCCAACCCAGTTGGGTTCTATATTTGACAACGACCGCTTACACTCTTACGAGAGCTGTAGTTTGAGCGTTATCAAAAATTGGCGCCGTTGCCGGGGAATACAGTTGTCAACTAAGTTTGTGATAGTTACTAGACCCTTTGGTCAAAGATTCTCGTACTTTACTTTTAGTTGTTGTTTTTGTTTTCTGCAGGTTTTGTTTAGTGCATGCCCCACACTCAAAGTTCAGGACAACCATTATTACCTATCAATCCTGAACCACATCGTATTGGCAAAATGGATGCACAACGTGACATTGAAAGAAGGGCTTCTCAACAGGAGCAAGCTAGATTAGCTGCGTTGGCAGCCGCTCAAGTGCATCAACAGAATATTGATAATCCAGGCCGTGCAACAAATCCTGATGATGAGGACCTGGGTGATGAGGAGCTACTGAATCCTAGGCGTACTGCTGAGGTGGCGACACCTACTAACAGAAGAGATCGTCAAGCTAGATTTAGACCTGAACGCCGAGCTATGCTGATTCCTTTTGATGTTGATGATGACGATCTGGACGGAGCTGGTGCCACAGGAGCTATTATTCTTCCGCCATTGGCACCCGGAGCAAAGTTCAATATCACTAGCGCCATGATTCAGCTTTTGCAACTCAAGGGATTATTTAGTGGACTAGCAGGCGATGATCCGAAAATGCATCTGATCAACTTTATTTCTATATGCAAGTCATTCGACAATCCTAGCGTTGGACAGAATGCAATTCGACTACGCTTATTTCCATTGTCTCTATCTGGGGAGGCAACTCTATGGTTGAATAGGCTAACTCCTGATTCTATTAATAATTGGAGGCAATTGAAAGACGCTTTCCTAGAAAGATTCTTTCTGCCATCCAAGAGAGAACAGTTGAGAAATGAGATCAGCAACTTCCGACAGCTTCCAACTGAAGCTCTCCACGAAACATGGGAGAGATTCAAGAAGAAGCTTATGCGGTGCCCAAACCATCATATGACCAATGTCCACTTGATGGAGATATTATACAGGGCTTTGAACTCAGTGACTAAGCCAGTGGTGGATAATGCAGCTGGAGGATCATTCATGGACCTTAATTTTATTGAGGCAAGTGATATGCTAGATCGTATGACAAAGAAAAGCAGAGCTTGGCATACCAGGGATTCTGAGGTAGCAAGCTCTACTATATCTATTGGCATGACTGCAGAGCAGAGACGAAGACAAGAGGAACGTGACCAAGATATGGCCCACATGAAAACGCAGATGGATCTTCTTACAAAGCATCTATTATCAGGGAAGACTGAAAAAATCAAAGCTGTTGCGTCAAAAGGAAGAGAGGAATCCGATTCGGAGGAAGAAGCCAACTACTTGAACAATCAGGGGGGTTTCCGAGGCAATGCCCAAGGAAACCAAGGTCGGATCTATTATGATAAATCTGGATACAAGGACCGCGATCAAGGTAGTTGGAAAAACAATACCGACAGGAGTGGTTTGTATGTTCCTCCTGAAAGACGTGACACCGCTGCAGCTGGTTCTGGAAATATGTCCATGGAAGATATGATGGCTAAGATGCTGAAAAGAGTAGAGGCAACCAACACAGGAGTAACTGAGGTAATAAATGATCTGTCCTCAATAAAGCAATTGGTTGACTCGCATTCCACTTCAATAAAACAGCTGGAGCAATAATTGAGTCAATTATCTGCGGCATTCAACCAAAGAAAGTCTGGAACACTACCCAATGATACGGTGCAAAACCCAAGGAACGACGGATCATGCATGGCTATTACTACCCGGAGTAGTAAAGTGTTGGAAAATCCATCCAAGGACAAGCAGGTGGTTGATGATATAGCGGATAATGTTATTGATGCAGAATGTGAAGAGGCTGAAGAAGATGAAGAGTGTGTTCATGACGTCACCCCTAGACGCTTGCAGCCTGAAAAGATTAATGGTTGGAAGCAAGGTAAAAAGAAAGTAGTGGAGAAAACTATTCCCCTTCCACCACCACTTTTTCCTCAAAGACTGAAGAAGAAGGCAGACGACACTCCTGAAAAGGTTGATAATCGGAAGCAAGATAAAAAGGAAGTGGTGGAGAAAATAATTCCCCTTCCACCACCACCTTTTCCGCAGAGACTGAAGAAGAAAGCTGATGATACCAGGTTCAGTAAATTCATGACTATGTTGAAGCAGCTGACTATTAATGTTTCTTTGGTCGAGGCGCTGGAACAAATGCCTGGGTATGCTAAGTTCATGAAGGACCTTTTGACAAAGAAGCGGGCAGTAAGCTATGAGCCGACAGATAATATTCATTATTGCAGTGCAATTGCCACAAGGTCCTTAGTATAGAAGAAGGCAGACCCTGGTGCTTTCACTATTCCTTGCACGGTTGGATCTATGAATTTTACCGAAGCATTGTGCGATTTGGGAGCTAGCATCAATTTGATGCCACTATCCATCTACAGAAAGTTGGGGTTGGGCGACCCTACACTAACCAATATGCGGCTCGTGATGGCAGATAGGTCGGTAAAACGACCTGTGGGTTTCTTGAATGATGTGTTGGTGAAGGTGTCTACCTTCATTTTTCCTGCAGACTTTGTGATTTTGGATTGCGAGGTGGATTCTGAAGTTCCCATAATCTTGGGACGTCCTTTCCTTGCAACAGGATGTGTGCTTATTAACATAAGAGCTAATGAGTTTTTATTTCGGTTGAATGACGAAGTGGTCCGCTTTGATATATGCAAAGCAATGAAGCAGCCCAGCGATATGAATGTGTTCTCCGTAGCTGATGTTCATTATGAGGATAAGAAAGCATTATCTGTAGAGAAACAGCTTACTGTTGAGCCATTGTCTGCTGCGCTGCTGAATGTTGAGCATGAGGACGATGAAGATTATAAAGAAACTATGTGTGCTCTAACAGAAATAGGGTCCTATTCTCATACTCCTAAGCAGCCGGACCTTGATCTTAAGAATCAACCGTCACCAACAGCGAAGACTTCCATTGAAGAGCCCCCAGTGCTAGAATCGAAAGAGCTCCCCAATTATCTAAGGTATGCGTTCTTGGGAAGTGGAAATACACTTCCGGTGAGTGTGGCAGATAATTTAAGTGAATAGGACGTAGAGGCTCTCATCTCTGCTCTGAAGAGATACAAGAGAGCTATGGGTTGGACTATTGATGATATAATTGGTATCCCTCCTGGGATATGTATGCACAAGAGTCATATCAAAGAAGATTGCATGCCTACAAGTAAGCATCAGCGTCATCTGAATCCATTCAGAAAACGATGCCCCATCTATCTCAATGAAGTCTAAGTAATCGAGATAGCTATGTCGTGCCGCGACAATAAATCAAGCGCTTGGTGGGAGGCAACCCATCATTTTTAATTGTTTTGTTTTCTTAAGATTTTGTCGAGCCACGACCAAAACTAAGGCGCTTGTTGGGAGGCAACCCATCGTTCTAATCGTTTTTGTTGTTTTTGAGTAAGTGTAGGTGTAAGAGGTATAAAAGAGGAGATTGGTTTCAAATCTTGATTTGGAAGAATTGCATGTTCAAGGTGGTAAGTTAGGATTGAAGAAGCAAAAGGCTATGGGTTGGGCATTGCCTATGAAAATATAGGCAAAGAACAAGGCAAGGCCTATGTAAATCTAGGCCATGAACAAGGCAAGGCCTATACTATGGCCTAAGCTCTCGGAATCTAGTGTGCCATAGCATAGGCGCCGCCCATGCCTAAGTGTGCCATAGCATAGGCGCCGCCTATGCAAAAGCATTTTGTCTCTGAATCTCATGTGCCATGGCATAGGCGCCGCCTATGCCTAACAATGCCATGGCATAGGCACCTCCTATGCTCAACAATGCTTTGCAAAAGGCGCCGCCTATGCCAAGCATAGGCAAAGCAAAAGGCGCCGCCTATGGTCACTTTTGGTCTCCAAATCCAATTTTAAATGGGTCAAAACCCGACCCAAGCTTGCCCTATAAATAAGAAACTTAGTCTTAGACCAAAAATACATTTGAAACCTAAGAAAAGCGCCGCCTACCTCTCCAAATTCTCTCAAAAATTTTCCTTTTGCTCTTTTACTTCACAAGAACATCTTCCAAAGGCATCAACCAAGTAAGTACTTCTTTGTTCTTCTTTTATATTCCGTAAGTACTACAATACTACGCCTACAATAAATTGTTAGATCTTGAAGTAGTATTGGTGATTTGAATGTGGTTGATTTGTTGTGATACTGCTAAGTGAGTGAAAGAATACGTAAGGATGATTTTAACTTGTTTCCAACTTGTCTTTGATTTTCATACATTGTCATACTTTTGCGGAATTGACATGGGCACGAAAATTGCATAATCTTGTAAATAGAAAGCTTACATATTGGAATGACTTGTTCATCGAGATGAGAATCATGGTTAAACTACCAATTTATGAGGTTGTGATTATTTCTAGATGTTATAACTTGATTCAATCTCTATGTAGTAGTCTTGATCAAAATATGTATCAACCATGAAAGTATGGCCAAGATTCTTTTGGAAGTATGACTGCACTGATTATATTGTTGGAATATAGCGCCTAAAACGTATATCGATGAAGTCTGAGTAATCGACATCGTTCACTTCACTAGTCCGTACCAACAAACTAAGTGTGGGGTGGTGCCACTACTGCTTTTTCATTGATTGTATCCATCGAGATGAAGCTAACATGAATATTATTTTAATCTCAGGTACAATGGCACCAAAAGCAAGGCAAGGAAAGGATAAAGCAACCACCTCACAGAAAGGCCAGAAAAGGGGAAGAAAAGAGCAAGATGAATCCTCCTCACTATAAATACCTCAACGCACTTTTAGATCAAGTGGGTACAATTTGAGGAAACTCTGAGGATGACGACTCTGATGATGATTCCGACGCAGGGGGAATGACCCCAGACATAGAAGAGGAGTCCGACTAATCAGATTTTTCATATTTATTTTCCACTGAGGGCAGTGTGTCCCGTCTAAGTGTGGGGTGCTGGTATTCGTATGCTGTACTTCTTTACCTACATTTATGGTCATATTTTTTTTTTTGTCGTAGATTTTGATGCATGAAATTGTTCTGATAAGCGGCATGGTGTTATGATAAGAGTTTGTGCTAGAATCATTACTATTGAGACATTTAGGCTCTAAATGTGACTCATTATGTGATAAGTGTGTGGTTTAATTCCTTCATCTGTTGGGTCAAGAGTCTGTACTGCTCCCAATAAAGTCGACCATGTGCCTTGTGTGTGTGAGATGATAGTATATTCTATGTTTGTGACTGATGCTAGAACTTGCCTGGTGTGTGTGTAAAGCGAAATAAAGAGTGTGAGTTCAGGAGATGATTTAGGCATTTCTTTGGCAGCCTGTGATTGTTTACCTTCTGTTTACCTACCCGTGGACATTATCCTAGTCAACCCTTTTGAGCCTTTAAGCCATTTTCTTTGTCAGCCTCATATGTAAGCCTAATCCATTTTTTTCAAGACCATAATTTGATCCAAATTCCTAAGTGCTTTAAATTGTGAAGTCATGTGACAAAATAAGAGGAAATTGGGTGAGAGTGATGCCTTAGAGTGTATTGGTACTTGAATTTGTTATGAAAAAGAGTGGCTATCATGGAGGTGTGTTATAAAAAAAAGAAAAAAAAGAAATAGAAAAACAAAAAGATAAATTGTGTTTATGATTAAATAAAAAGATAGTTATGCTTGAATGGCAAAATAGGTGAAAAGGGGTGATAGATGAAAGAAAGGTAGCAGGGTTGATTAAAAGAGAGTGGTAATGGCATAATGTGATGTATTAAAGCGCTTAGGAACATAGTCACTATTTCTGGCCAAAATAGTCCTACCCGTCCCTTAGCCTACATTACAACCTGTAAAGACCTATTTGATCCTAAGCTTAACATTCTGATATTAGTAGAGCATTACACTAAGGGCAGGCCTATGGTCATCAGTTGCAACATATGAATTCTTTGTGAGAGTGAGAGCAAGGATAATCTTATACCCATGTTCTGAAAAATGCAATACTTGTGAGTGATTATGGGTAATATCTTATGTGAGACACACATGGTTGATGAGTTTTGGGTAGTCTTGTATGAATCTTTGTGCCTTAACTTTTGAATACGAATTAACCATCATCACGAGTCTATGTTGGAGGTTGAATTGTTTCTAGTCGTGATCAGAAAACTACTCTTTGTTAATAATTGTCGTGCCTGTCTTGATGAATATTTTGTGTTGTTACTATGAAACCCTAAGTAGATGTTTAGATGGACATGATATTTTGTTTGAGGACGAACAAAGCTTTAAGTGTGGGGTGTTGATGATAGGCGTATTTACACGCCTAAAGTACTATAATTTACCCATATTTTAGCTAAGTTTTGAGGACAAAATATATAATTCATGCACTTTTAGTCCCTTTTCCTGTAAGTGAGCTAACAAACGTGATTAGCAAGTTTTCAGGTATAAATGATGAAGATTTCAGCATTTTATGGATAACTTGACGCCCAAGGAAGCTTCACGAAAGAAGGAAAGGAGATCTTGGACGCCTAGGGACTAAAAGTGATGCATGGAAAACCTGTCCCGGGCAAAAACAGCAATTCTAAAGACTTTGGGGATCAGCAGTAACTTATTAGGATTAGGATAAGTACGCAGTATCCTAGTAGGATTAGGATAAGTACACAGTAGCCTAGTAGGAATAGGATATGGGTGTTATAAATACCCTATTATGCTGAACTTTTTATTCATTCACTCATTAATTCATTCAACCCTTACAATTCAACTCATTCATCCTATTTTCTATTCAATTCTATTTTCTTCGACATTTAGTATTATTCACATTACAATCTGACAGAGAAAGCACGACCCTTGTGACCAACGTGAGATCATGATGATGTTTATTGTGATCTCCGTTGCAATCATGAGTAGCTAAACTTCTCTGTTGGGGTTATGGAAGCCTTATGAGATACTATCTATTGCTATGAGTTTGTGAATTCATGACACGTATGCTGCTTATATCATTACTCTCTTCATCTTAATCTAAATTCTAGTGGTTGCAAACATATAGAATACGCCAGTATAGCATTAACTTGTTTGAAAGAAAAGTTATATGTCTGGAAAAGAGATAATGTCAAGGTAATAGGGCACCAACCCCTGTTAAAAAGTTAGTGCCGTAACTGGATTAACCTCTTGGAGAATTTATACCGTTTGATACGCTTTAAGCTCGAAAGAGTTAAAGTGAAATAATCCTTGATGGTCGAAAGAGGCCTGGATTTACCATAGAATACAATTCTCTATAAGCACATGCATGTCTGAATTCCGCATAACTCATAGACAATAGAGATGTATAACTCATAAGGTGGACATAACCCCAACTCTCAATTCTCATTGGTTAAACATCTTACTAAACATTCTTTCTTTTTACTTTGCTATTTTCTATTTTTACTCTATTATTTTGTTTACATTATTGCACGCTACAAAATCCCCCCTTTTACGAGACTTGCACCAAAAGTCTAATAATCTTTGCTTACTTAGTGACCAAGTATTCTCTGTGGGATCGATACCCAACCCAGTTGGGTTCTTTATTTGACAACGACCACTTACACTCTTACGAGAGATGTAGTTTGAGCGTTATCAATGTCCATGGAAGATATGATAGCTAAGCTGTTGAAAGGAGTGGAGGCAACCAACACGGGAGTAACTGAGGTGAAGAATGATTTGTCATCAATAAATCAATTGGTTGACTGGCATTCTACTGCAATAAAACAGCTGGAGCAACAATTGAGTTAACTCTCAGCGGCATTCAATCAAAGAAAGGCTGGCACTTTACCTAGCGACACTGTGCAAAACCCAAGGAATGATGGATTATGTATGGCTATTACTACCAGGAGTGGTAAAGTGTTAGAAAATCCATCCAAAGGCAAGAAGGTGGTTGATGATATAGAGGAGAATGTTATTGATGCAGATTATGATGATTCTGTAGAAGCTGAAAATCAGAATGAGAGCGTTCATGAGAAAACTATTCCCCTTCCACCACCACATTTTCCTCAGAGACTGAAGAAGAAGGCTGATGACACTCCTGAAAAGGTTGATAATCGGAAGCAAGATAAAAAGAAAGTGGTGGAGAAAATGATTCCTCTTCCACCACCACCTTTTCCTCAGAGACTGAAGAAGAAAGCTGATGACACTAGGTTCAGTAAATTCATGACTATGTTGAAGCAGCTGACTATTAATGTTCCTTTGGTGGAGGCGCTGGAACAGATGCTTGGGTACGCTAAATTCATGAAGGACCTTTTGATAAAGAAGCGGGCAGTAAGCTATGAGCTGGCAGATAATGTTCATCATTGCAGTGCAATTGCCACGAGGTCTTTAGTACAGAAGAAGGCAGATCCTGGTGCTTTCACTATTCCTTGCACGGTTGGATCTATGAATTTTGCTAAGGCATTATGCGATCTGGGGGCTAGCATCAATTTGATGCCGTTATCCATTTACAGAAAGTTGGGGTTGGTCGATCCTACACCAACCAATATGCGACTTGTGATGGCAGATAGGTCGGTAAAATGACCTGTTGGTATATTATATGATGTATTGGTGAAGGTTTCTACATTCATTTTTCCTGCAGACTTTGTTATTTTGGATTGCAAGGTGGATTCTGAAGTTCCCATAATCTTGGGACGCCCTTTCCTCGCAACTAGAAGTGTGCTTATCGATTTAAGAGCTAATGAATTTTTATTTCGGCTGAATGACGAAGTAGTCCGTTTTGATGTATGCAAATCGATGAAGCAGCCTAGAGATATGGATGTGTTCTCTGTAGCTGATGTTTATTATGAGGATGAGAAAGAATTATCTGTAGAGAAATAGCTTACTGTTGAGCCATTTTCTGGGGTGCTGTTGAATTTTGAGCGTGAGGAGGGGGAAGAATATGAAGAAACTATTTGTTCTCTAACAGGAATAAGGTCCTATTCTCATGCTCCTAAGAAGCTGGACTTTGATCTTAAGAATCGACCGTCACCAACAGCGAAGACTTCCATTGCAGAGCCACCAGTGGTAGAATTGAAAGAGCTCCCCAGTCATCTAAAGTATGCGTTCTTGGAAGGTGAAACTACACTTCCGGTGATTGTTGTGGCTGATTTAGGTGAACAACAAGTAGAGGCTCTCATCTCTGTTCTGAAGAGGTATAAGAGAGCCATTGGTTGGACTATTGATGATATAATTGGTATCCCTCCTGGGATATGTATGCACAAGATTCATCTCGAAGAAGATTGCGTACCTACAATTAAGAATCAGCGTCGTCTGAATCCATTCAGAAAATGATGCACCATATATCTCGATGAAGTCTAAGTAATAGAGATAGCTATGTCGTACCGCGACAATAAATCAAGTGCTACATGGGAGGCAACCCATCATTTTTAATTGTTTTGTTTTACTAGGAATTTGTTTTTGTTAAATAAAAAGCCAAAAAGAAGAGTCGAGCCACGACCAAAACTAAGGCGCTTGGTGGGAGGCAACCCATCTTTCTAATCATTTTTGTTGTTTTTGATTAAGTGTAGGTGTAAGACGTACAAAGGAGGGGATTAATCCCAAAAATTTTGATTTAAAAGTGAGCCATGTTAAAGGTGGTAAGTTAGGAATGAAGGAGCAAAGGCTATCGGTTAGGCATTGCCTATGCTAATCTAGGCAATGGACAAGGCAAAGCCTATGCTAATCTAGGCAATGGACAAGGCAAGGCCTATGCTAAACTAGGCAATGGACAAGGCAAGGCCTATACCATTGCCTATGCTCACTGCCTCAACTAGGCAACGGACAAGGCATTGCCTATGCAAATCTAGGCAATACCATAGGCGCCGCCTATGCAAATCTAGGCAAAGTAAAAGGCGCCGCCTATGCCATTGCCTATGCTCACTGTTTCAACTAAGCAATAGCATAGGCGCCGCCTATGCTCAACTAGGCTATAGCATAGGCGCCGCCTATGCCTAAGTAGGCACAGCAAAAGGCGCCGCCTATGCTAAGCATAGGCAAAGCATTAGGCGCCGCCTACTTTTCATTTTTTGTCTCCTAACCCGATTTTACATGGATCAAACCCGACCCATGGCTTAGTCTATAAATAGATCTTCACCCTTAGAACAAAATGCAATTGTTTGCTCCATATAGGCGCCGCCCAAGCTTCCCCATTCTTTCAAAATCTTTCTTTTTGCTCATCTAATCTTGGTAGCTTATCTTCCGAATCCATCACCAAGTAAGTTATTCTTTTATATTCCGTAGTTGTTGGAATGTTACGTTTATAATGATTTATTATATTTTAAAGTGGTGTTGGTGATTAGAATGTGGTTGGTTTGTTATGATACATCTAGTTGAGTGAAAGAATACGTGTGGGTGTTCTTGACTTGGTTTCGAATTGTATTTGATTGTTATACACTGTCATCCTTTTTGCGGAATTGAAATGGTAAAGTTAATTGCATAATCTTCAAAGTTGAAAGCTTGAATGTTTGAATGACTCGTTCATCGAGATAAAGATTATGATTGAATACAAGCATTAGATGTTGTGATTATTTCTATACCATACCTTGATACGATCTCTATGTAGTAGTCTTGTTCAAAAGGTGCATTAATCCAAACACGAAAGTATAGTTAAGATTACATGAAATAGAGTTGGAAAGGATAATTAAGATGACATGAAAGTATGACTGTGCTGAACATATTGTTGGAACATATCACCTAAATGTATGTCGATGAAGTCTGAGTAATCGATATCATTCACTTAATTAGTTTGTGCCAACAAATTAAGTGTGGGGTGGGGCCACTACTATTTGTTTTTCGATTGAATTTTCTGAGATGAAGCTAACATGACTCTATTTTTAATCTCAGGTAGAATGGCCCCAAAAGGACGACAAGGAAAAGAAAAAGTGTCCACCTCACAGAAAGGGCAAGAAAGGTCAGAAAAGGGGAAGAAACCTGATGATGACGACTCTAATGATAATTTCGACGCAGGGGGCATGAACCCAGACATAGAAGAGGAGTTCGACTAATCAGGTTTTCCTTATTTATTTCCACTGAGGGCAGTGTGTCCCGTCTAAGTGTGGGGTACGGGTATATATCTGATGTATTGTATTTCTTTGCCTTCATTTATTCTTGTTTTTGCTAATTAGTCGTAATATTTTTGAATTTTTTTAGATTTTGCATGAAATTGTTCTGATAGGCGGCATGGTATTATGACAAGAGTTTGTGCTAAAATCATTACTATTGAGACGTTTAGGCTCTAAGTGTGACTCACTGTGTGATATTTGTGTGGTTTAATTCATTAATCTGTTGGGTCAAGAGTCTATACTGCTCCCAATAAAGTTGACCATGTGCCTTGTGTGCGTGAGGTTATAGTATATTCTGTGTTGTGACTGATGCTAGAACTTACCTGGTGTGTGTGTAAAGCGAAATAAAGAGTGTGAGTTTAGGAGATGATTTAGGCATTTCTTTGGCAACCTGTAATTATTTACCTTCTTTTTACCTACCTTTGTACATTATCCTAGTTAACTCCCTTTGAGCCTTTAGCTATTTTCTTTGACAGCCTCATATGTAGCCTAATCCATTTTTTTCAAGACCATAATTTGATCCAAATTTCTAAGCGCTTTAAAGTGTAGAGTCACGTAAAAAAATAAGAGGAAATTGGGTGAGAGTGATGCCTCAGAGTGTATTGGTACTTGAAATTGTTGTGAAAAAGAGTGGCTAGCATAGAGATCGTAGAATTTTTTTTTTTATAAAAAAAAAAAGAGAAAAGAAGAAATAAATAAATAAATCAAATAAAAAAAAGAAAAGAAATGGAAAAATAAAAAGATAGTTGTGTTTATAATTGAATAACAAAATAGGTGAAAAGGGGTGGTAGATGAAAGGAAAGTAGAGGGGTTGTTTAAAAGAGAGTGTTAATGACATAACGTAGTGTATTAAAGCGCTTAGGGAACATAGTCACTATTTCTGGCCAAAATAGTCCTACATGTCCCTTAGCCTACATTACAACCTATAAAGACCTATTTGATCCTAAGCTTAGCATTCTGATATTAGTTGAGCATTACACTAAAGTCAAGCCTATGGTCATCAGTTGCAACATATGAATTCTTTGTGAGAGTGAGAGCAAGGAGAATCTTATACCCATGTTTCGAAAAATGCAAAACTTGTGAGTGATTATGGGTGATATCTTGTGTGAGACACACATGGTTGACGAGTTTTGGGTAGTTTTGTATGATTCTTTGTGTCTTAACTTGTGGATACAAATTAGCCATCATTAAGAGTCTATGTTGGAGGTTGAATTGTTTCTAGTAGTGATCCAGAAAACTACTCTTTGTTAATAATTGTCGTGCCTGTCTTGATGAATATTTTGTGTTACTGCTATGAAATCCTAGTTAGATACTTGCATGGACATAATATTTTGTTCGAGGACGAACAAAGCTTTAAGTGTGGGGTGTTGATGTTGGGCGTATTTTAGCTAAGTTTTGAGGACAAAATATATAATTCCTGCAGTTTTAGTCCATTTTCCTGTAAGTGAGCTAACCTATGTGATTAACATGTTTTCAGGTATTAATGATGAAGATTTCAGCACTTTGTGGACCTTTGGGCAGCAAAGGAAAACTTCATGTAAGAAGGAAGGCAGCTTTTGGAAGCTTGTGGACTGAATGTGATGCATGGAGAATCTGTCCCGGGCAAAATTAGTATTTCTTAATACTTAGGGGTGCAGCAGTGACCTAGTAGGACTAGGACAAGGATGTTATAAAAACCTTATTTGCTGAATTTTTCAGCATTGCTTTTCCATAATTCAGTCGACACTTTTAGTATTATTCACGTTACAATTTCTGTAACTTTAGACAGAAAAAATGCTACAAGAACGGCTAGAGAGGAAATCACGTCATTCTCATAGTGACACCAATACATACCCATCGGGAGATTGTTATCGTTTTGGTATGATGATGATGATGTCTTTGTTGTTTTCCTTTACAATCATGAGTAGCTAAACTTCTCTGTTAGGGTTATGGAGGCCTTTTAATATACTATCTATTACTATGAGTTTGTGAATTCTTGATGCGTATGCTACTTATATCATTACTCTCTTTATTTTAATTAAATTCTTGTGGTTGCAAACATATAGAATACACCATTATAGCATTAACTTGTTCGAGAGAAAAGTTACATGTTTGGAAAAGAGAGTGTGACAAGGAAATAGGGCTACCAACCCCTGTTTACGCGTTAATGCCTTAACCGGATTAACCTCTTGGAGAGTTCGTACCATTAGTTATACGCTTTAAGCTCGAGAGAGTTAAAGTGAAATAATCCTTGATGGTTGAGAAACACTAGGATTTACCATTAGAATACGAATCTCTATAAGTGCATGCATGTCTGAATTCCTCATTACTCATAGTTAATAGATACGTAGAACTCATATGGTGGACATAACCCTAACTTATTTTTCTCTGTGATTAAATCTTACTAAAAAAAGCATTCTGTTGTTATTTTGATAACATTAATTCACGCCACAATCCAATCCCCTCTTTTCCATGGAATTTTCGATCAACAGTCTACTAATAATTGCAACACTTAGTGACCAAGTATTCCCTGTGGGATTCGACACCCAACCCAGTTGGGTTCTATATTTGACAGTGACCGCTTACACTCTTACGAGAGCTGTAGTTTGGGCATTATCAAGGGACAAGAGTAGAGAGCGTGATGGTGACTGGAGGAGGAAAGATAATTATAAAGAAAAGAGTGGTCTTTATGTTCCTCTTGGAAACCAGGATGTTAAATCTAGAAGTTTAAGAATGAAAGCATTGGTAGAAAAATTTGTAAGGTGTTTGGAAAGTTAAGAGAGTTGCCTTAGGAAAATTAAGGCAAATATTTTGGGGTTGATCCAAAAGGTAGATTCGCATGCAATCGTTATTAAGAAGATTGATTAATAGTTTTGGCAGATGTTTTCCATATTGAATCAGCTCCAACCAAACATTTTTTCAAGCAATACTATTTAAAATCCTAAGAAAAATAGTCCTTGTCTAGCTATCATTACTTAGAGCGATAAGGCTACTATTGATCAACTAATGCCAGTGGTTGATGACACGAGGAATGAACCTGTGAACATTGATGATATGGATGAGAATGAAATAAAAAAATTAGTGATGAATGATGAAGCCTCTCAAAAGCCTATAGTTGCAAAAAAAGGAGCGAAATTGATAAAGAAAAGGGTAAGAAGATCATACCAATATTGAATCCCATTTTCTAACCTCCTTCACCTTTTCCTAACGATTGAAAAAGAAAGCTGAAGAAGAAAAATATCAGAAGTTTATTTCTATGCTGAAAGAGTTGTCTGTGAATATCTCTCTTATGTAAGCTCTAGAGCAGATGTCTGGTTATGTGAATTTTATGAAAGATTTAGTGACCACGAAGAGGACAGTGAGTTTTGAGCTCGTAAATAATTTACAGTAATATAGTGCCATTGCTTCCCAATCTTTAGTTAAAAAGAAAGAAGATACTAGAGCATTCACCATTTCTTATACTATTGGGGTTTCTAGTTTTTCACTAGCCTTATGTGATCTGGGAACACATAAACTTGATGCCGCTAGTCTTCTATAAGTAATTGGGGCTGGGGTCGCCTAAACTGACCTCTCTAAGACTTTTGGTAGCAGATCACACTGTGTAGAAGCCTATCGGTATCTTGTGTGATGTGTTGGTAAAGGTAGCCTCTTTTATATTTCTAGATAATTTTGTGATTCTTGATTGTGAGGTTGACTTTGAGGTATTTATCATATTAGGAAGACCTTTTCTATCCATGGGTAGGGCATTGTTTGACAGGGAGATGAGACAGATGAAGTTTCAACTCAATGAGGAGAAATTTACCTTTAACATATGTCTATCAGTGAAGCAACCAATGGATATGAGTGTGGTTTCCATGATATTGTAACAAAGATGCATTGGTAGCACCTATTAAAGAGCGACTTGGCATTGAAGCATTTGCATCTGTGATAATGAATTTTGATAGTGATGGTATTGATTGGTATGATAAGATGGTGAATGCAATTGTGGGTAGAGGTTCATACTCTTATGTGGAAAAGAAGTTGGACTTTGATATAAAAAATAGAGAAATCCCACCTACTAAACCATCTATCAAGGAGCCTCCAGTTTTGGAATTGAAAGTAGTTCCCTCTCATTTGTGTTATGCATTCTTGGGGGACAATACTACCTTGCAGATTATTATTACACCAGATATATTAGAGTGGCAGGTTGAGGCCTTAATATTGGTTTTGCAACGGTTTAAGAGGGTTATTGGTTGGACCATTGATAACAAATTAGGAATCCCATCGGAATTTATACTCATAAAATTTAGCTTGAGCCAGAATGTATACCTAACATTGAGCATCAACGTAGATTTAATCCACCCATTTAAGAGGTTGTGAAGAAACAAATCATCAAGTGGTTAGATATAGGTTTGGTTTATTCGATTGTCGATATCAGATAATGAGCCTGATTCAGCGTATGTCAAAGAAAGGTGGAATCACTGTGGTTCCTAATGACAAGAACGAGTTAGTTCCTACGAGACCAATCACTAGATGGAGAGTATACATGGACTATAGGAAGTTAAATACATGGACCTAGAAGGACCATTTTCCTATGTCGTTTATGGATTAGATGTTAGACCATCTTATGGGTAGAGAATGGTATTATTTTCTTAATGGTTATTTAGGGTATAATCAGATTTCTATTGTCCTTGAGGACTAAGAAAAAACCACTTCACTTGACCATATAGGACATTTG
Source organism: Capsicum pubescens (assembly GCA_030864215.1). Lineage (NCBI taxonomy): Eukaryota > Viridiplantae > Streptophyta > Magnoliopsida > Solanales > Solanaceae > Capsicum > Capsicum pubescens. Next base: position 103,583,609 of record CM061544.1, on the reverse strand, counting down.
CATTTAAAAGGATGTTATTTGGTCTTTGTAATGCTCCTGCAACCTTTCAGCATTGCATGATATCCAGTTTTCTAACATAGTGGAGGATACTATTAATGTTTTCATGGATGATTTTCAGTTGTGGATAATTTGTTTGATGATTGCTTGGCTCATTTTTCCAACATCTTGCAAAGATATAAAGAGTGAAATTTGGTCCTTAATTAGGAGAAGTATCACTTTTTGGTCAAAGAAGGGATAGTACTCTAGCAAAAAAATTCTAAAAAGGGGATAGAAGTTGGCATGGATAAAATTGAAATGATTGAAAAATTGCCTCCAGTAATTTTTGTGAAGGCCATTCAGAGTTTCTTGGGTCATGCAGGGTTCTATAGGCTGTTCATCAAGGATTTATCTAAAATTACAAATCCATTATGAATGTTGTTAGAGAAGGTGGTGAAATTTGTATTTGATGATACTTCCTGTGAGGTTTTTAAGTGCCAAAAAGAGATGTTGACTTCAGCTGCCGTTATTTTGTACTCTCATTGGACTTTTTCATTTGAAGTGATGTGTGATACTAGTGGTGTGAAACTAGGAGAAGTCCTAGGACAAACGCGATAAAAGATACTTCATCCCATCTACTGCACCAGCAAAGCACTAAATCCTGCACAAAAAAATTATACGGTGACTGAAGAAGAGTTTCTTGTAGTGGTGTTCGCCTTTGAAAATTCTGGGCCTTCCTAATTGGGACCAAATATTTATGCACACTGACCATGAAACTCTAATATACCTCATGACAAAGAAAGACGCAAAGTCGAGGTTGATTCGATGGGTACTTTTGTTGTGGGAATTTGATTTTGAGGTTAAGGACCAGAAGGGCACCAAATACCATGTTGCTGGCTATTTGTCATGCCTAGAGGAGGAAGCAATTATAAAACTAGGGGATGCGCTTGAAATTGTTGATACTTTTCTAGATGAGCAAGTCTTGGCAGCATCATAAGACTTAATACCTTGGTTTGCAGATTTCACCAATTATTTGGCGAGTGACCTTATCCTAGAAGATATGTCATTTCAGCAACACAAATGATATATGCATGAGGTGAGGAAGTTATTTTAGGATTAGCTATAATTGTTTTTGGTGTGCCCTATTGGTATAACTAGGAGGTGTATTCCCGAGGTTGAAATGATGAGTATTTTAGAGGCATGTAATTATCCCCCATTGAGGGTCATCATGAAGGTACTCGTATTGCGCACAAAATTTTGCAATGAGGTTACTATTGGCCTACTATCTATAAGTATGCACATAATTATGCTATTTCTTGTGAACAATGCCAAAGGCAAGGTAATATTTTACAAAAACATAAGCTTTTTATGACACCCATCTTTGAGCTTAAGTTATTTGATGTTTAGGGTATCAGTTTGATTGACCCATTTATGAGTTCACATGGGATTGAAATGTATCTTGGTGCTGTGGACTATGTTTCAAAGTGGGTGGAAGCAATTGTGCTTCTAAACAACGAAGGTAAGAGCGTCATTACATTCTTGAAGAACAATATTTCCTCTAGATTTGATACACCTCGAGAAATGAGTGATGGAGGCTCACACTTTTGTACAATCATATTTTCAAAGCCTTACTTCATAAATATGGTGTGAAGTATAAGGTGGATACACTATACCATCCTTAAACAAGTGGGCAAGTTGAGGTCTCCAACCTAGAAGACTGTGAACTCCAATAAGACTGATTGGTCTAGAAAGCTAGACAATGCATTATGGGCCTATTGGATAGTATTCAAGACTCCTATTGGTCCATATCCATATTAGCTTGTGTATGGTAAATCATGCCTATAACCAGTCGAACTTGAGCATAAGGCACTATGGGCACTTAAAAAGCTGAATTTTGAGTGGAGTGATGCAACATACATAAGACTCGATAAGATGAATGAGATGGATGAGTTTTGCCTCCGTGCCTATGAGAGTTCAACCTTGTACAAGGAAAATATGAAATTATACCATGATAGAAAAAATTGAACAGAGGGAATTCCAACCCGATGATTTAGTTTTGTTGCATAATTCGAGACTTTACTTGTTTCCATGCAAGTTGAAGTCTAGATAGTCTATACCCTTCACCATGGTGAGGGTATTTTCACATGGTGCAATTGAGATATAACGAAGTGGTGCTGTCCCATTCAAGGTGAACGGACTATATATTAAGCATTATATGGGAAACATAAAAGAGATTTAGTTATGTGTGGATTTGAGCCTTGATGAAGTCTGAGTAGTCAAGGGATCTAGGTCATACCGCAACATTAATTAGGCTCTTCAGGGAGAAAGTCCATGGGTTTGTTGTTGAAGTCTGAGTATCCAACATAACCGCATCATGTCGTGATGTTAAATTAAGCACTATTTGGGAGGCAACCCAAGGTTTTACTGTTAAGTTTGTTTTGTTTTTCTCAAGTAAGAAAGCATGCAGAAATCACTGACATAAGAAAAAAATGGAAAATTAGAAAATTCTAGGTATGTCTACTCCTGGGTAGAGTCTACGGGTCATGAGTCTTGTCTACAAATCGTAGATTAGACTCATGAGAATCAAAGTGGATTTCCTATTCTCAAAGCATGACCCATGATCCTAACATATGGGTCATGAATCATACCTACAACTCGTGGGTCGATCTCATGAAAATCAGAGAATGGCTTGGGTCTTAGAATATGACTCACGAGACAAACCCATGGGTTATGAGTCAAATATATGACTCGTGGGTTGATTTCGAGGGCCATGTAAGAAGTTAACTGTTAATCTTTATTTAAATTAAGCGACCCACACGACCCGACCTGGAAACTCAAAATGAAACCCTACACCTGATTATATTCTAACTTAAAACCCATAAAAATAAGTCTAACTTGAAACATTCCATCCTTTCCTATTCAAAACAAAACCCTATTACACCTTTACTGTGATTAACCCTAATCAATCCTATTACCACATATGTGAGGCTCCTTAGTGCAAAATCAACTTGTTCTCTATTAAAAATTTCCATTTGTGCATAGGTATGTTCACTCAGTTTATGATTGTTTGATTGTCTTAGGGTAAATCTTTATTACCCCAAGTAAGGCTAAAATTATTATTCCTTGCCCCTAAATTAAACCATTATGAATTAAATGGCTGGAGTTGTGACGTTTGGTCGAATATGAACTAATTGGGTAAAAATTTATAGGAACTGAATTTGAAAATTTGGAGCTTTATGTGTTGACTCTCAAGTTTGAACTCATAAATCCAACCCACGACCAGTGAACTAGATCTATGAGTCGTGGATTGAACTTGTGGGAATCTGACTTGAGATCAGAAGCTCAGAAGTTTTGTCTGACTTTCACAAGCCGGGTTCATGACCCGTGAACCTATTATATGAGTCGGGGACTAGACTCGTGAATTAAAAACTAAAGTTCACAAGAACAGTCTGCGAGTTGTAAACCTAGTCTATGAGTCGTGGACTACACTCGTGAATAGGACATAATTGTTTCAAATACTTTTAAGTGTTTGCCATTTTATGTGTTTTGAGTACTACACTACTCTAAATAGGTACCATGCCGACAATGGAAATACCAAAAAAGGGTTGCCCTAGCTAAAGGGCCCGAGCCTAGTACCCACAATATAGACTTTGAGATGAGTCTTCTGAATGAAAAGGGTCCATCGAAGAGTATTTGATGGGTGATTCCCTATTGATACCTCACTATACACAGTGTTAGTCTCAAACGGAAGCAACAACTAAGGCTGAGGGAAGCAGGAACTAAGTCTGCAATACAACCTGTACCTCAGCTTGCCCTACAGGTTAGGACCCAACCTAGGCCACAGGCTCTACTAGCTTCCATTTTAGAGGCAAAGCCTCGGATGAAGAATGCTCAGATATTGCCACCTCATTCAGCTGCCTCTTACCAGTCTAATAAGGGAGAGGGTATCAAATTCTGGTCATGGTGAGGAAGACACATCTGTTCCTTAGTTGAAGAGGGGCTGGAATCAGCTGAGTCAAGTAATAATGAGAGAGATATGGATGCTCCCCAGTCTGATAAAAGAGAAGAGTCTTCATAATTTAGTGAGGATGGTACTGCATTAGCTTCTGATACAGAGGTACAAAGTACCGCACATACCTCCACTAAGAAAATAGAATGTGGTGTGTACAAGACATGAAAGATATCTATGGTTGAGATATTGATCCAATTGATCTAGGTGGGTTTAGATGGAACATAGATGAGGAACCCTAATGAGGAAAATTGAATTGGTAGGGACACTTGACATAAAGGCTACATTTAACAGATACAAACTTGGATGGATTGGAGAGCCTTTCAAATCTTATAGTATGGAGTTAGTTCGTGAGTTTTATGCTTCATATACCACATCAGTAAACCTGATTATACCTATAAGGAAGATATCCCGGGACAAACCTCCATTGTCCCATAATTTTGTGAGGGTACTCGGGTTAGTATATTTGGGTGGATAACTCAAACATTTCTATTTGGGCATGGACATGAGATGTCTATGACTACTACAGATATAGGTTATAAGATGGAGTCTGTAAGGAGCCAGATAAATATGAAGGATCTAAAGTATAAGTAAGATTTATTGAGTTGGGTTGCTTGTTATATTTTTGAGCATGGAGTTGATTCCCCTTGGGTCTAGGGGATGACTGATATTTACAAGTCTACCATGCACTTCTCAGGGAAGTTTTAGTGGTCTATACTTTAGAACAGGTTGTGTTCGACTAGAGCTAGTAATTCTCTTACACTAGACTGAGTTGTTCTTGTGACCAACATCATTGCTGGATATTAATTTTTCCTAGTACATTCAAGATGAGATTCATGAGTGGGACTTTTAAGATATTACCAGTATACCATTACCATGTTTGATTTAAAGATTGCGTGATACTGCGAGAGTTGTAGCATTATCGAGTATTGATCATCCGATTGAGGTGATGGGGATTGTGGATATGGGGTTGACTAGAGATGATACCAACCCAGTTGTTCATAAAAAGGCACAAAATTCTACCTTATCTGGATCATCATTATTTAAGGGTCCCTTGGAGTAGACCAAGCAGGTAGATATACCGACACTAGGTGGTAAGCATGAGATAGGTAGTCAGTAGACAGAGGGTTCAACTCCTGCTGGTAGAGAGAGGGTTGAATGCAATTTAGTTCCACATTTAATATCTACAATACCCCATTATTCGCCTACCTCAGGTATGGTTACGACATCCCATGAATTTTTGTAGAGTTTGGAGGATAGATAGACAGAGCTAGTTGAGCACCAAACTAACACAAACATCTAGTTGGCAAAGTTGCTGAGTCAGATTAGGCTATGGGTATGCACCACTTTTGAGACTTCTGAGGAGTGGGTTGAGGGCTAAATGATGACTGCAATGGAGTGGTTTATAAGATAGATACATGGAAGGATCAACAACTTTAAGATCTGGATGGGGGAGAGACTATGCTAGTCCCAAGTTCCCAATTTATCTAGACTGATGGAGGAGATGGCCACATTGAGGTATAAGGTTTGTGTATTAGCTGACAACCACACTTTTATCATCCCCCCAGTTACACCACCCATCCTATATATACTGCCTACACCACTACCCTTGGTGTTCAATTTGGTTCGATGATGATAATGAGCCCCCTATTATAGGGGTAAGAGAGCACAATAGCCTATAGAGCCGAAGGTAGTTTTGATGAATTTGAGCAGGATTTAAAGAGGGCTTCTTTGGATTCACTAACTTAGTATCAAGTTAAATAGAGTGAGTGCAAACAATGATAGTTGGGAGCCTAATCTAGATAGCCACGACCACCTCCTGGCACTAAGCCTGCTATGTCTCCTGACGCCCCAACTGAGGGCGAGTCTACATTCGGTGCCTAGATCATCACAGGTATGCCTCTACTCTCGTTGTTCACTTATTTTCCTAGTTATGCACTGAGGACAATGCATCAGCTTATAGAAGGGGGTGGGGGCACACCACAACTTAGGGTTTTTGTTATCATGTCTCTCTTTCCTAGAGTCATACCACCACTTAGGGTTTTCGTTGTTATGTCTCTTTTCCTCAGAGTGTGCTATCATAGTAGAGCAAACATGGATAGGATATATGCTTTTGTTATGTAGTGTTAGTTTTTATGTGTTTGATTAGGAGAAAAATAAGGAATCTTGGTGCAGTCAAATTTTTTGTTTTATGATTTTTGATATTTATGGGATACTCCTCCTGAAAGTTTTGTTTAACTATGTGGTGTGACTATGTGAAATTGTGACTGTTGTTGGATCTTGTTATCACATTAGTATTAGGGATAGAATAATTGTAGCTTAGCATTATATGAACCAAATAAGAAGTAGTTGATGATGTATGTCACCACCTGAACCAGGGCCAAGTCGTGACGGGTATCTCAAGCCCACTGTCGGCTGGAAACCACCCCCTTAGCCTTACATCCATAACACAGTAAAAGAATACAACGGAAGCCAACTAAACATGATGAAAAGAAGATTAGATAAACTAAATGAAAACTAAGATTCAAAACAAACAACTAATCCACACTTTTCCACAAAAGACGCTAAAACCAGAAATACCAACTAAGTCGGGTCATGCCCTTGACTATGACAAAAAGGAATCCAAAAAAAAAATACTATGAAATAAAGGAAACAAGTAAAATGACCGCGCCTTTCGAAAGATGGAGGCTCACCACTTCACAACAGATCCATAGGAATACCGAATCACCTAGCACAGCATATGAGAAGCAGAAAACCCTTCAGACCCTACCTTATGAAATGATGTAGCGTCTAGGGATGGTTTGTGGGGTGAGCACTGGCATGTAACTCAGGAAAATGGAATTAAATAATGTCATTTACTTAAACCAGCCAAAAACCACATGCATAAATATTTATATGTTCATTTATAGGATGCTGAGATAGGGACAAAGGTCATGAACATGAGAGTTTAAACCATTAACTTGAACTGTGTAGCTCACTCCATCCTAAAAGAACCCACAGGCTATATGGGTTCAGATCTCTCTACTGAAAGGGCCCAGTGCGTGTTAGCCACACAAACCGAGGCAATCGAGAAAATGCTAATGACACCAAGGCAATAGGAATCCAAAATATAATGTGTGCACCAAGCACACAGTCATATAGACCCCCACGCAAGCAAAAGTGGTTTCCAGTGTTCGCCCCCCCAGGACCTGTACCTTCACGGTGAGCTACACAATTCCCTTTAAGCCCAAATTAAAACAGTTTGCACATAAACCCAACCATTAAACCAGGAGACATTCATTAAGGCATTTACCAACTTGGTATTGTCATACCAATATGCTTGAAAACTTATATAATTATGGCAAACCAATCCATGTAACCATTTGACTCTGAAATTCCATTTAAATTCCAAAACCATGGCCACCAAGTGCATTCCAAAATTATTTTTATCATCCATTATCCTTTAATGCAATGCAATGCTCCAAAAGTAAATTAAAATCACGCAATTTCCATATTCAAAACCAAAGTTATAAAGGTGGGTTGAGGTTAGTGCCATTATCAAGCCAAATTTTCATCCATTTGGGAAACCCTTGTTGCCTATTCCAATCATTATAACAATGCACCTATTTATCCCCAAAAACCATTAATTAAGCACAAATAATCAATTTAAAATATAGAAAAAGTAATTCAAGTAATATCAAACAAAACCCCTCAATGCAATTTCAATCCCATCAATTAAAATCACATGAATAATGGTTAAATAAGTGTCACAATGTAAAATTCATGTTAAGGATGAGAGACAAGCCTGAAATACATAACAAATTGAGGAAAATTTAAAGTTTGGAGCTTGAATGGTGAATTCTCTATAAAACCTTAAGTTTTCTTAATTGGAGAGTTAGAGAAGAGGATAATGGAGTTTGATCTTTGAAAATCGATGGAAACGGGTTTATTTCATTTTTAAAAGCCGTGCAAGGTATGAAAGTATCAAAATCCCCTCACCTAAGTGAAAAAAAAACTTGGTGAAATTAATATTAGTAGCATAGTGCGCTGCTATTGCGAAGGTTAGCCTCCGTGCCACACCCTTATCATGGAGGTTAGCCTCCATGTCACACCCTTATCGTGGAGGCTTACTGCCTCGGAGTTACAAAAATAATTCCAAACCCGTTTCAAAAATTTTGAAATTTTTCCAAAATACCTTTTTAACATTCCTAAGCATAATTTAAGTCAAAAATCAATGTTACGCACGCGGGAGGGTCAAAGATAAAATGGTTGAATTTTTGTAAGGGCTTACATTACGCTCCCCCCTTAGGATAATTCATCCCTGAATGAAGAGTTAGGACATTCTTAGCATGATAACGAAAACAACATAGTAGATCCAAGGATACACTCAAAATATGACCAGAGGAATAATGAAAGCATACCTTAAGCATTTTCACTCAAGCGCGGGGAACAAGAATGTATACTTGGCCTTCATATCTTCCTTAGCTTCCCATATTGCTTCTTCCACCTTTTGATTCCTCCAAAGAACCTTCACTAAAGTTGCATCCTTTGTCCTCAATCTACAAACTTACCTATCCAATATCTCAACCGGGACTTTCTCATAATACAAGTAATGTGAAACACCAACATCCTCTATAGACACTTCAAAGAAGGCCACCTACACACTTTTTCAGCATAGACACATGAAAAAAAGTTTAGAATAGAGGTCAAACTTGTCGGCAAATCTAACTTATACATAACATTCCTAGTTTTTCATAAAATCTAATACTAACCAATGTAACGGGGACTGAGCTTCCCCTTCTTCCAAAATCTCATGAATCCTTTCATAGGAGAAACCTTTAAGAACACCCAATCACTTACTTCAAACTCCAACTCCCTTTGCCTCATATCTGCATAAGACTTTTGGCGACTTTAAGCAGTTTTAAGCCTTTCTCTAATCACTTTCACCTTATCTATGGCTTGGTGAACCAAGTCATAGACAAACAACCCAGTTTCACCTACCTCAACCAACTAATAAGAGGCTTACACCTTCTACCATAGAGAGCCTCAAAAGGAGCCATTTGAATACTGAAATGATAACTATTATTGTAAGAAAACTCCAAAAGAGGTGAATGGTCAACCAACTACTCTTAAAATCAATCACATAGGCCCTTTACATATACTCTAAAGTTAGAATAGTATGCTCCACTTTTCAATCCGTTTGAGGGAGGAAAATGACGCTAAAGTTCACCTGAGTACCCAAACCTTTTTAAAATAAATGCTAAAAATGAGAAGAAAACTTCGTACCTCATTTGACATGATGGACACTGACACTTCATGCAACTTAACTATCTCTTGGATGAACATCTTAGCATTATCCCCTCCAAAATAATTAGTCCTTATAGGCAAGAAGTGAGCAGACTTAGTTATTCCATCCACAATAACCCAAATAGAATCATCCTGATTGCGAGACCATGGTAGACTAGTAATGAAATCCATATCAATCATCTCCCACTTCCATGTAGAAAATTCTATCTCTTGAGACATTCCTCCAGACCTCAAGTTCTCAACCTTTACTTGCTAACAAACTATACACTTAGACACAAAGTTAGCCACATCTATCTTCATATTATTTCACCAGTAGATTTCCTTCAAGTCATGGTACATTTTAGTCAAACCCAAATAAGCTGTATATCTGGACTCATGAGCCTCAGTCAAAATCCTTTCCCGCACCCTATCAACATCAGGAACACACAACCTTCCTTGATACCTCAGAATGTCAACTCCCCAATCTTAAAAGTCATAATGTTTTACCGACCCACATCATCCTTAATCTGCATAAGCATAGGATCCAAAATATGTTTCTCCTTCTATGCACCAAAAAATTATTTAGCCACTTCTTGAATAATTACTCCCCCATCCTCAAAGTCCAAGCGATGAACTCCCAAGTTAGACAACCTGTGAATATCCTTCACCAACACTCTTTTCTCCTTATTAATGCAGGATACGATTCCCATAGACAACTTGGTAAGAGCATCAACAACAACATTAGGTTTAGCTGGATTGTATTGAAGGCTTATGTCATAATCCTTAAGCAATTCGAGCCACCACCTTTTCCTAAGATTCAATTTCTCCTACATAAACACATGTTGCAAGATCTTATGATCTATACAAATGTCCACTGCACTCCATACAAATAACGGTGCCAAATCTTTAAGGGGAAGACCACAACCACCAACTCTAGATTGTAAATTAGGTAATTCCTGTCATGAACCTTTAGATGTATGGAAGCATGGGTCACAACCTTATGTGTTGCATCAACACAAAACCTATCCCTAATAGGGATGCATCACAATACACTACAAACCCACCAGTTCCCTTGAGCAGGGTCAAAATTGGTGCAAAAGTCAACTTATCCTTCAACTTCTTAAAACTACCCTTACAAGCATCGGACCACAGAAACTTAAAAATTTTACGAGTTAACTTTTAAAATGGGACAACAATAGACAAAAAACTATCCATAAACCTCCTATAGTAGCCTACTAAACCCAAGAAGCTCCTAATGTGGGTTTGAGTCATGTGTTAAAGCCACTTCTTAACTGTATTAACTCTTTGTGGATCCACTTTGATCCCCTCACTAGAAACCACATGGCCAAGAAAAGTCAAAGCACTTAGCCAAAATTCACACTTAGAAAACTTTGCAAATAATTTTTGGTCCTTAAGAGTTTACAACACAATTTCAAGGTGATTGGAATGATCCTCCTCACTTTTGGAGTATACCAGACTATCATCGATGAAGAATATACCAAAAAAATCTAGAAACTATCAAAACACCTAATTCATAAGATCCATAAAAGCAGTCGGAGCATTAGTCAATCCAAATGACATAACCAGAAACTCACAATGGCCGTACTAGGTTCAGAAGCGGTCTTGGGAATATTAGCCTCAATTTTCTGCTGATGGTAGCTCGAATAAAGATCAATCTTAGAGAAGAACTAGCACCCTGAAGATAATCGAAAAGATCATCAATCCTTGGGAGAGGGTGCTTATTTTTCACTGTAACTTTGTTCATCTGATGATAAACTATACACATCCAAAGATATACATATTTTTTTGCACGAAAAGCATAGGAGCACACCACAAAGAAACACTAGGACGGATGAAACCCTTATCAAGAAAATCCTTTAACTGCTCCTTTAGTTTCTTTAGCTCTGCCGAAGCCATTCTATAACGAGGTATGAGAACGGGATGGGTATCCGATAAAAGATCAATCCCAAAATCTCTTTCCCTATTGGGAAGAATTCTAGGAAGATTATTGAGAAAAAATTTAGGAAGCTAATTAACAATAGGGACAAATTGCAAAGAAGGAGTTATAGAGTTAGAGTTCTTAACCCAAACTAGCTGACACACACCCTTTCGAAATCCACTTCTGAGCTCTAAGATAAGAAATAAACTTCCCTTTAGGTACTATGGAACTCCCCTTTCATTCAATCACCAGTTCATTGGAAAAAAAGAAACTTACCATTTGGGTCCTACAATTTAGAGAAGCATAGCATGAATGAAGCCAATCCATCCCAAGATCACATCAAAATCTAATATGTCAAGTTCTATCAACTACAATAATGTCTCTTTATAAAAGATGGATACCACACAACCCCTATAGATTTTTCTAGAAATAATAGGATCACCCATCAGAGTAGATACTATAAAGGGGTCGAAAATATTTTCAAGACCAAAACCAAAGTATAAATCCATATAAGGGGTCGTATAAAATAGAGTAGAACCCGTATCAAGTAAACAATAAGTATCACGAGAGGAGAGCTGTAACATACCAATGATAAAATCTGGTGAGGCCTCAGACTCCTGACGGGTAGTAAGTGCATAAGGACGATTTCAGCCAATGTCGGTACCAAAGTGGCGCTATTAGGTGCAGGAACCGAAGAAATGGAGGCCGAAACCTTATTAGATCAGTGGTAGCTTTAGCTATGGGACAATTTTGCTACAGATGACCAGGCTGACCACAATTGAAACACAAATTGCTCTCCTCCTCACAATATCCATGGTGAAACTACCAACAAAATCGACAAAGAGGATAGGGTGGGGCTGACAGAGCTCCACTAGCCTAAGACTAGGAAACCTGTGCCTTAGGATCACTGCTAGCCTGAAAATAATGATCATCAAAAGGCTTAGGATAAGGAGCACTAGATGTCAAATGAGAAATTCCCTAATTCTTCTTCTTGGTCCACTGTCTACCATCTCTCCCACTATTTTGTTGATTTTCACCCCGCTCTGAGTATCTAAACTTCTTGTTCTGTCTCTCTCCCATCTCTACCTATTTTTTTTTCTCATGCTCCACCTGCTGCATATAAACCACCAGCCTGGAGATGTCCATATTATTATTCAACATAACAAATTTATACTCTAACACCAAGTCTTGGGACAGCCCAAAAACAAACTTTCTCATCCTGGACTTCATATTAGACACCAAATCCGGAGAATAACGGGAAAACAACTAGAACTTTAAAGCATTCTCCTTAACACCTATATTACTCTGCTTTCTGTTCATAAATTCTTTGGCCCTAGCTTCCCTCAACTCTTGAGGAAACAAGTGAGCAAGAAAAGCACCTGAAAACTCATCCTACCATTATTTTAGCATTATCACTCCTCATTGCTTCCCGCTTCTCATACCACTGGTAAGCCATATCCTTTAATTGATAAGCAGCAAACTCCATACCCTCTGTATTAGTAGCATGTATAACCCTAAAAATCTTATCTATCTCATTAATAAACCCCTAAGGATCTTCCTCAACCTTAGAACCTGTAAAGGTTGGGGGATTAAACCTTATAAACTGGCCAACTTGAGTGACCTCAGATGAATAGCAACAGAACCAACATGATCATACCGAAGAGACTGTGATGCCACCAATTGGGCTATTATATGAATAGACTAACAGAACTCTACATTAGAGATATCTCCCTGAGGCATCTGGGCATAAGTATCACCAATCCAAAAATCCCAAGAAGGACTAACAAGAATTGTGGAACCCCATGTGGAGCGGTACAGTCAAGAGCAGGGACATTAGACGGGTCTGCACTCCATAAATAGGACAAGTTCCCTCCATATTTTCCTCAGGTCAGACAGAGTTTCCAGAAGAGTTTCTAAGATTATCAGATATTAAGGGAGGCATGATCTAAAACATGAGTAAGCTAGGAGTTAGGGAAGTTTCATAAAAACTAGATCCTACAGCTTGAAGTAGAACACAAGAAAGGGAAACATTCCTAAATGACTTATAGCCTCCCCCTATAAGTGTGGTATGCTACACACTCATAAAAGGAACTCTACTCGACACGATATTATGGACACCCAAAGACCCTGAATCGTGCTCTGATACAAAGCTTGTCAGGACCTGAACCAAGGCCTAGTCATGACGGGTATCTCAAGCCCATTATGGGCCGAAGACTACCCCCTTAGCCTTACATCTAGAACACAATAAAAGAATATATAAAGACAACTAAACATGATAAAAAGAAGAGTAAATAAACAAAATAAAAACTACGAGTCAAAACAACCAACCAACCCACGCTTGTCCATAAAAACCTCTAAAACTAAAAATACTAGCTACGTTAGGACATGCCCCTGACTATGATAAAAAGGACCCCAAAAGAAATACTATGAAATAAGGGAAATAAGTGAAATGAATGGGCCTTCTGATAGATAGAGGCTCACCACGTCACCGCAAATCTATAGGAATACCGAATCACCTAGCGTGGCACAAGAGCAACTGAAAACCCTTTTAACCCAATAACATGAAATGATGTAGCGTCCTAGGATGGTCAGTGGGGGGAGCACTAAAATATAACTCAGGAAAAGGGAATAAAATAATTCTATTTTCCAAAAACAGTCAAAAACCACATGCATAATATTATATATACATATGCAGGATTCTGGGATAGGGACAGGGGTCATAAACATGAGACTTTAAACAATTTACCTGAATTGTGTAGCTCACTCTATCCTAGAGGCACCAACGGGCTATATGAGTTCAGCTCTTCCTGTTGAAAGGGCCTCAGTGTATGTTACCCGCATGAATTGAGAAAATTAAGAAAAGGCTAAAGACACCAAGATGATTGTCATAACCCAAAATGCAAGGGTCATGATGACACTTGTCGTGGCGAACCTTGACAAGTAAGCCCAAGGTAAATAATATAGAAATAACCCCAAGGTAAGGCATTTAGAATGAAGCCAAACCATATAAATGTAATAAACACAGAACAAATGTAATTAACAATGCATCCATAAGTCCCGAAACCTAATGTCAATAGTGTAAGAACATATCTATTACAACTCTAATCTAAATAAAATGCATAAAATGTCCAAAATACAAGAGAAACTCTATCTTTGAAATAAAAGTAATGACATAGTCTATAAGGAAAGGTAGTAGAAGATATCCAAATGCCAGAAAATCACCCACTACCTTGAAATCTCTAAATACCACCTAAATAAGCAACCAAGGCGCACCCAGACCTAAATCTGCACCAAAGGGGTACAGTAGGAGTTAGTAAAATCCACTTGTATTCAGTAGGTAGCATAGGCCGATCGAGCAAAGTAGAAAATAAAACATACAAAATACACATTAAGGGAGCGTCACCTGCAATTAGAAAATTTCCCATAATGGTAGCCGCCATCACTGGCACTGACAGTTCCATAATATCATATGCATTGCACAAACTAGAAAGGATCACAGTATACAATATAACACATATAAGTAGAATAAAGAAGGATAATATATACACACAAGATCATCAAGTACAAGTATAAGAAGAAAGAACAATTAGATAGGTAAAAATTCTAAATGAATATACAATCACATTGTAAGAATAATAAAGTAAATACCATAAGAATGATGATGATGATGATGATGATGCACAAGGTTTCTTCAGCACTTCTGAGACCGTCATAAAGTCCTCGTATACAGCTACAGAGTTAAAACTTCCGAACGTAGGACCCATGGAGGGTTCGTCAATTCGTATATAATCCACATATCCATATCTCCTCCCTGGCACATCCCATAGGGTGCATTTTATAATATGACACAATATCTCCTCCCCGACATTGTAACACCCCAATTTTCTGAACTAGAATGCTACACGGTGCTTATGACCCCAAAGGACCACAAGCTAACCCATGACTGATATATGTACCTGTGCACTGCAATATATAATGTAATAATGCAGAAAACATGAACATGTTAGCCATAAGGTTCAACTGAATAAAGAATCTATAAAATAGTAACATTCGTGTGGGTGAAAGATACCTAAAACAACTGAAAAATGAATTTGAAAGTTAAATCTGAGTGTAAATCTAAAAGCCTCTAAGTACTGTCTAAAATAAGAAGTTGAAGGAATATGTCTCCAACTAATTCCGTAAAACTGAACTGAAGAAATAAATGAATAAATCAAATAATGTTATCCTCGAATGAAGAGGACTCACTGCAACTCTGTATGCTGAATGCGACGGCTACAGCTGGTCTGGGACTCATGCCTCTGAACTTATGGTGTAATATGAAAAGAAAGCACCATAGCGTAATTGCGTCAGTACAACTGGAGTACTGAGTATACGAGTTAGGTAGGCTAATGCAAGGGTTTACGTGCATGAATAATACTACTGACTGATTGATATGCACGTAAGAGTACAAACATACATACATAGTAACTAAGATCGTGAGTACGTGATGGCTAAATTTGTATGCTAATACATGGATGGAACCGTAGTTCTGATAACATGGATGACTGTATCTGATAGCCCTAAATCTGGTTGAACTCTCTAAGTTCCATGCTATAACTAAATTTGACCGTATCTAAAAGTCCTGGTATATTGATATCTGAAGAACTGTCTGAGTCCTTTTACTGAGACTGATACTGAAACTGTGGGAGGTAGTTGTTTAAACGACATGCCCCATATGTGCCATTATGGCTAAGATAGGGTCCAGTCTCTGCCCTGACTGGAAGGGTGTCAATACCACTCCACTAGTAAGGACAACATGTGAGTAACCCTCATATAACAGGTAACTCTAGTGAGAACGATAGGAACCCTCATATAACAGGTTAAGCCACCTCATCTACCCTCATATTACAGGCTGTGATGTCTCAACCTATGCTGGCTACATAGTTCTGGAATGCAAGGATGACTGCTAAGAATCACACCCTCATATACAGGTAAGTTCCCATCCTTGGGTTCACTCGGTGCTAACTCCTACTCTTATCTGAAGAGACTAAACATGATTCAACTGAATGTACATGGACAGATTAATTGACTTCCTTTGACTGACAGAGTAGTACTATTATCTGAGAGTTAACTGGGATCATGAGATTTCTGAGGTTTCCTGAGTCACATGACTGACTGAGTTCTATAGATTATATTTTCACTGATATTATCGTGAAAACATGATATGGCTCTAGGCACACAACTATGTTTTTCAGGTACGAATACCCTTAGGGCTCGATAGAAGAAAACTGACACACATGACATGACTTGAACACAAGATTGGAGTCCACAATTCGCTATATCATAAGTATGGGATAATATACTTCATGCATTTAATCAACACCTTATACATGGTAGGGAAAGCATGGATATAATTCACACATAAAATTCATATTTACATCATCATACATACTTCATGCCATCACCATAAGAATACATAAATAGCATGAGCATTCATATTGAAGTGTATCGCTAACATGGACTTGTCATTTAGATATCATGAAATCATGTAAATATGAACTTCTAACATCCTAGGAATTTTATCAAACACCTTACATGCATTCTTTAAGTCATAGGTGGATTTCATACTTGCATTAGTTCAACCCACCCAAAGTTCATGATTTTCGACCAACAATCACATATATTTCATGAAAAACATCCTTAGATATCATCTTGAAACTTGAACAACAATCATCAACATGTACATGCTTATATCACCACAAAAGTTTACAAAATAACATTTAAAAGCATGGTTCTTGAATTCTATGAATGAATTAAATCCATAGATGAACACTACGCATACCTTAAAACTTGATCTTGAAAGAGATCTAAGGTTTTTGAAGGTTCCTGAAGAAATCCTTAGGCTTGCCCTTGTATTTTCTTGACTAGGGTTTAACCCCTTTAGGAAAGAATATTCTTGTTCCTGAGGAGATAATCTTGAGAGGAAACCCTAATCTTGTGGTTGAAAGTTTATAAGAGAGCTTTTTGAGATGTTTTAACTAAAGAGAATGGAAGATAATACGTTCCTTGAGGGTTATAAGTCATGGGAAGTGAAGGGAAAATACCAAAATACCCTTATGAAATAAATTCCAAGTTGCTGAAAATCATAGCTGACGACATTTGTGACAAGGCATCAAAAGTGTGGTAAACCGTCAAAAATATCATCACATAGGAGCTGGAACTGATGGTTTCTGCCTAAGTCTAACGACCTTCGTGGTAGGGAGTTACAAATGTTGTAAGATACCACGAATGTCGTCACTTAGGATCTGGTTTCTGCCTAAGGCTGACGACCTTTGTGGTAGGGCATCACAAATATGGTAAGCTTCCACGAATGTCGTCACACAAGAGTTGGATTCTGTCTAAGGATGATGACCTTCATGGTAGGGAATCACAAATGTGGTAAGATACCACGAATATCGTCACACAGGAGTTGGATTCTTCCTAAGTCTAACAACCTTCGTGGTAGGGCATCACAAATGTGGTAAGCTACCACAAATGTCGTCACACAGTTTCCAGCCTTATATGCTGGGGTAAAATAGGAATAACTCTTTGCTACGATATCGGATTTAGGTAAAATTTGTATAGTTGGAAAGTTAATTCAATTATATATATGTTGATAGGTCATGAGCTCAAAAATTCCAAGTATCATGAGAGATATGCTCGTTCAAAGTTGACTATACCAATATCTTTCTCAAGAATTCAATCGGTAAGGAATGTTTTGATTTGTCTGATAGATGGAAGTTATTTGAAGCCTTAATGTAATATAACTTACTCATAAAACTATAAAAGAACCATGATGTACTATGCATGAGCTTGGTACATAGCTCTATTATTGGTTTGGATTCTTTGGGGTATTACAATATCTCCTCTTTGGAAACATTCGTCCTCGAATGATGACTGCTTGACAGGGGAGAAAAGATAAAAAGGCGCATACACTGATCATGCTCAATTGGAACATGATTTTAGGACTGAATTGAATTCTAAATTGAATATAGCCCAAATGAACATGCATATCTGATGAATGACTGATAAGCCGAACTCATGAATGCATGATAAGCTATCCACTGATACTTGATACTAATTTTATACTGGAATTTTGAACAAGTAACTGAATAAGCTTAAGGAAAATGGTTACCTCGAGCTAAGCCTGAATTAGCAGAGAAAATATGAGGGTACTTGGTTCGCATGTCTGCTTCTGCTTCCCAAGTAGCTCCCTCCACGGAATGATTCCGCCAAAGAACCTTGACTAGAGGGACTTCTTTGTTCCTCAGCCTACGAGTCTGATAGTCGAGGATTTTGACTAGAATCTCTTCATAAGAGAGGCTATTCTGAATGTCAACTCTCTGAATAGGGACTACAACTGTTGGGTCACCTATGCACTTCTTGAGCAAAGAGACATGGAAGACTGGATGAACAGAGGCTAGATATGAAGGCAATTCAAGCTCATAGGCTACCTTGCCGAAGCGACTGAGAATCCTTAAGGGACCGACATATTGGGGACTGAGCTTTCCCTTCTTGCCGAATCTCTTCACTCCCTTCATGGGAGAGATCTTGAGATATACATAGTCATAGACCTCGAATTTGAGATCCTTTCTACTAACATCCGCATAAGACTTCTGTTGGCTCTGAGCAGCCCGGAGTCTTTCTCTGATAAACTAAACTTTCTCTAAGGCATCAAATACTAAGTCAGTCCCTATGACTGCGGTCTCACTAACTTTGAACCAACCGATCGGAGACCTACATCTCCTACCATAGAGAGCTTTAAATGGAGCCATCTGAATACTGGAGTGATAGCTGTTGTTGTATGCAAACCCAATCAAAGGCAAGTGGTCGTCCCAGCTTCCCTTGAAATCAATTACACACGCCCTTACTATATATTCTAGAGTCTGAATGGTCCTTTCTGCTTGACCATCTGTCTAAGGATGAAACACTGTATTGAGATGAACTTGGGTACCAAGACCCTTTTAGAATGCTTTCCAGAAGTGAGAGGTGAACTGGGTACCTCTATTTGAGATGATAGATTTTGGAACACCGTGTAATCTGACCAACTCCCTGATATAGAGTTTGGCATAATCCTCGGTTGAGTAAGAGGTATGAACTGGAATGAAATAAGCTGACTTGGTCATTCTGTCTACAATGACCCAAACTAAATCATGCTGATGACGTGTTCTAGGCAAAACCATCACGAAGTCCATGTTCACTTTTTCCCACTTCCAAGTAGGAATAGTGAACTCTTGCATGGAACCAATAGGTTTCTGATGCTCTATCTTAACCTGCTGACATGTAGAGCACTTAGCCACAAACTCTGGAACATCCCTCTTCATCCCACTCCACTAATAGATCTCCCGTAAGTCATGGTACATCTTAGTGGCCCATGGATGAATAGAGTATCGCGCACCATGCGCTTCTGCAAGAATTCACTGCCTCAAGTCATCTACATCGGAATACACAGATGAATACACCATCTCCCCCTTGGGAGAAAACCTCTACTTCCTAACTCTAAACTAACTCTTTTAGCTTGACAAGGCTAAGATCCCTGCCTTGCTTCTATTTCACCTCAGAAACTAGAGATGACTCTGAACTACTCTAAACACATACACCACCCTCTGAAGAGTCAACTAAGTGAACACCCAGTCTGGAAGGCTGATGAATCTCCTGGGCTAATTTATTCTTACTATCCTCCACATGGGAAACACTACCCATGGACAGTCTACTGAGTGCGTCGGCCACTACATTGGCCTTGCCAGGATGATAAAGAACACACATGTCATAATCCTTCAAGATCTCTAACCACCTTTTCTGATGAAGATTGAGATCTTTCTAGAAAGGACATACTGAAGGATCTTATGATCTGTCAAGATGTCTACATGAACACCGTATAGATAATGCCTCCAAATCTTTAAGGCAAAGACAACTGATGCTAACTCAAGGTCATGAGTAGGATAATTCTTCTCATGGGGCTGTAACTGTCTGGAGACGTAGTCTATGACTCTACCATGCTGCATGATTACACAACCTAAACCTACTCTGGATGTATCACAATATACTACAAATTCATTGGAACCGTCGGGAAGTGCTAAAACTAGAGCTGAGGTGAGTCGAGTCTTCAAATCCTGAAAACTCTTCTCGCAAGGTTCTGACCACTGAAAGTTGACCTTCTTATGAGGAAATCTGGACATAGGATATGCAATATAAGAAAATCCCTCGACAAACCGTCGGTAATAGCCATCCAAACCCAAGAAACTCCTGTTATCTGATGGAGAGACAGGGCGAGGCCAGTTTCTTACTGCTTCGGTTTTCTGAGGATCTACTCTAATGCCATCATCGGAAATAATGTGTCCAAGGAATGCTACTTATCTTAGCCAAAATTTGCACTTACTAAACTTGGCGAACAACTGGTGATCCCTGAGAGTCTGAAGAACAATTATGAGATGGTCTGAATGATCACGCTCTATGCGAGAATAGACCAGAATATCATCTATGAAGACTATGACGAATATGTCGAAGTACTGCTTGAACACCCGGTTCATCAAGTCCATGAAATCTGTAGGGGCATTGGTAAGACCAAAGAACATGACTAGAAATTCAAAGTGACCATACCGAGTAGGAAAAGCTGTCTTCGAAATGTCACATTCTCTAACTCTGAGCTGATGATAGCTTGATCTGAGGTCTCTCTTGGAGAAATAACTAGCACCCTAAAGTTGGTCAAACAAGTCATCTATCCTAGGAAGCGGATACCTGTTCTTGACCATGAATTTGTTGAGCTAACGGTAATTAATACACATTCTAAGAGAACCGTCTCTCTTGCACACGAATAAGACTGGCGCACCCCATGGGGATACACTGGGCCTGATGAATCCTTTATATAAGAGATACTTCAATTGATCTTTCAGTTCCTTGAGTTCTGTTGGTTCCATTCTGTATGGCGGAATAGAAATAGGTTGAGTATCTGGAAGAAGGTCTATGCCGAAGTCTGTTTCCTTTTCGGGAGAAATGCCTGGAAGATCTTCGGGAAAGACGTCTGAATATTCATTAACCACTGGGATTGATTCGAGACTGGAAGATTCAGAACTGGAATCCTTAACATGCACGAGATGATACACACACCCTTAGAAATTATTTTCCTTGCCCGAAGGTAGGAAACAAGCTGACCCCTGAAAGACAAAGTGCTACCCTTCCACTCTAGGACGGGCTCATTAGGGAACTGAAACTGAACTATCCTATTTCTGCAGTCGACTATGGTATAGAAGGAATGAAGCTAATCCATGTTGAGAATGACATCAAAATCAGTCATCTCTAACTCGACTAAATCTGGTGATGTGGATTTCTGAAATATCATAACCGGGCAATTCCTGTATACCCACCGAGCTATGATGGTTTTACCCACTGGGGTAGAAACTGAAAAGGGCTCTGCTAAAATTTCAGGACTGATTCCAAAATCGCCTGCTATGTATGGAGTGACAAAAGACAAGGATGCACCTGGGTCTAGCAAAGCATAAACATAAACATGGAAAATCTGTAACGTACCAGCAACGACATCAGGAGAATTTTCCTGATCCTGTTGGGTATAAAGAGCATAGAGTCTATTTAGGAGTTTCCCACTAGTAGCACTGAAAGTGGCACCCTGCAGGTTCAGGCGACCGGACTGAGCTGTGGAACGATTCTGCTGACCTGAGGACCTGGCTTAGGACAGTCCCTAACTCTATGGCCTGGCTTGCCATAACCAAAACAAATACCTTGACCCTCTCTACATATACCTTGATAGTGCTTATCGCAGGTCTGACACTGAGGATAAGTACGGGCACTGCTAACACTGCTCTGAGATTTAGAGCCTGGTGCTCTGTCTCTGTTGCCGTCCTTGAACTTGGCACAGGGGTACTAGCGGAGGAAGGGACTGGAACTGCTGACTTAGGATGAAACTACGAACGATTTCCTCCATCTGATTTAGGCTGAGCAAAACTGAAACTGCCTGCTCTTGCTCTCTTGTTCTACCTCTCCCTAGTCTTAACCTTCTGCTCCTCTATCTATTGAGTGTGGGTCATGAGCCTAGCTAAAGTTATATCACTGTTCATCATCGCAGAACTATACTCATTTACCACACTATCATTCACCCTTGACACGAACTTGCTCATATTAGCCCTGTTGTCTGCAACCACATGAGGGGCATATCTAGTTAGCTGAGTAAATCTAGCAGAATACTCTCTAACTATCATATTTCCCTGCCTGAGATTGATGAACTCAATAACTTTGGCCTCTCTCAGCTCTTGGGGAAAGAATCTGTCTAAGAAAGCTGTGACAAATTCTTCCCACTCAACAGGACCTGCATCCTCTAACCTTTCTACTAAACACTGCTTGTACCAAGTGTGAGCGACATTTTGCAATTGATATGTGGCTAACTCGGCACTCTAAGAAGAAGTGACTCCCATGATATCAATGACCTTCTGGACTTGGTCAATGAATTCCTGAGGATCCCCGTCTGGATTAGACCCAAAGAAGAATGGAGGGTTTATTCGGGTGAAGTCCTGAATCCTAGCTTCTACTGAATTTGCCACTGGATTAGCCGGAATAGCTGGTGGCCTTTCATTTTGGGCAGCCACAGACTGAGAAAGTGTGGTGAATGCAGCTCTAAACTCCACATGGGAAACATGTTCGCCCAAAGGATCTTCGGGTTGAGGAGCTGGCTGGTTTCATCTCTTTGGGGACATATTCTGGAACAAGAGAAGAACGGATTAGACTGGGAGTTTAACTTGAGATTATGCTCACTAGCACGACATGAATACTGAAAGAAGGGAAACTGTTCCTAAAACATCTTATAGCCTCCTGTACATAAATATGGCGCGCAACACACCCATGTACAAGACTCTACTATATGCGGTTATCAGACTTCCTAGGACTCTATTGAACCTTAGGATCTGATACTAAGTTTGTAACACCCCAATTTTCTGAACCAAAATGCTACACGGTGCTTATGACCCCGAAGGACCACAAGCTAATCCATGACTGATATCTGTACCTGTGAACTACAATATATAATGTAATAATGCAGAAAACATGAACATGTAGGCCATAAGGTTCAATTGAATAAAGAATCTGTAAAATAGTAACATCCGTGTGGGTAAAAGATACCCAAAACAACTGAAAACTGAATTTGAAAGCTAAATCTGAGTGTAAATCCAAAATCCTCCAAGTACTGTATAAAATAAGGAGTTGAAGGAACATGTCTTCAACTAACTCCGTAAAACTAAACTGAAGAAATAAATGAATAAATCAAATAATGTCATCCTCAAATGAAGAGGACTCACTGCAACTCTGTATGTTGAATGCGACTGCTACTGCTGGTCTAGGACTCGTGCCTCTGAACCTATGGTGTAACATGAAAATAAAGCACCATAGCACAATTGCGTCAGTACAATAGGAGTACTGAGTATACGAGTGAGGTAGGCTAATGTAAGGGTTTACGTGCATGAATAATACTAATGACTGACTAATATGAATGTAAGAGTACAAACACACATACATAGTAACTAAGATCATGAGTACGTGATGGCTAAATCTGTATGCTAATACATGGCTGGAACCATAGTTCTGATAACATGGATGACTGTATCTGATAGCCCTAAATCTGGTTGAACTCTCTGAGTTTCGTGCTATAACTGAATTTAACCGTATCTAACAGTCCTAGTATACTGATATCTGAAGAACTATCTGAGTTCTTTTACTGAGACTGATACTTAAACTGTGGGAGGTATTTGTTTAACCGACATAACCCATATATGCCATATGGCTAAGATGGGGTCCAGTCTCTGCCCTGACTGGAAGGGTGTCAATACCGTACCACTGGTAAGGACAACATGTGAGCAACCCTCATATAACAGGTAACTCTAGTGAGAACGGTGGGAACCCTTATAAAATAGGTTAAGACACCTCATCTACCCTCATATAACAGGCTGCGATGTCTTAACCTATGCTGGCTACATAGTTCTAGAACTCAAGGTGTCTCAATCACGGAAAAGGGTCGCGATCGTAGCATCACCTCTGCTGGCCCAGTCACAATCATGACACTTAGTTCGTGATTGTGGGTGCACCAGCTGGGAATTTGGTTTAATCCAAGTCCTTGAGAGCCCCTCAAGATTCATCTAAACTACCGTGAATCCAAATGAACTATGCTATCCTATCAAATAGGATACTCCGAACTCAATAGAGATATCATATTTTTGAAAAGACGTTATTTTAATAGAGTTGACCATCGAAATTCAAAATCACAACTCTCAAAACTGTGGGTCAAAATGTGATTTAAAAGCCATAAAACCACACCAAACATGTCACCACCTTAAAATCGATGTTTTGAATCTGCTGGCGCACTTCATTCATCCATCCATCGTACAGATCAAACATAACCACAGAAGTCCATAAATTGCATCTAAATGCATCGGGAACCATACCGATATCCCCCATAATCCAGAAATACCACAATGCAACTACGGGGAGGGGTTAAATAATCAAAATACACAAAAATACATTTTTCACATATTTCATCAAAATTAAGGTCATTACAACGATAGCCATCCAAAATATAATATGTGCATCAAGCACATGATTATATAAACCCCACACCTACAAACATGATTTCTAGTATTCATCCCCCCAGAACCTACACCTTCACGATGAGCTACAAAATTCCCTTTAAGTGCAAATGTAAAAAGTTTGCACATAAACCCAGCCATTAACCTAGGAGTTATTCATTAAGGAATTTACTGACTTGGTATCGTTATACCAATATGATTGCAAGATTATATATAATTATATCAAACAATTCCATGTAACCATTTGAATCCAAAGTTTCATTCAAATTCCAAAACAATGGCCACCAAGGGCATTCCAAAATTATTTTTATTATCCATTATCCTTTAATGCAATAAAATATTCAAAAAGTAAATTAAATCATGCAATTTCGATATTTAAAACCAAAGTGATAAAGGTGGGTTGAGGTTAATGCCATTATCAAGCTAATTTTTCATCCATTTAGGGAAACCCATGTTCGCCATTCAAACTCTCATAACAATGCACCCATTCAGCCCTAAAAATCATCAATTAAAGCATGAATCATCAATTTAAAACATGAAAAAAAGTAATTCAAGTAATACCGTACAAAATCCCTTAACCTAATTTCAAACCCATTAATTAAAATCACATAAATAATGGTTAAATAAATTCCACATTGTAAAATTCAAGTTAAGGATGAGAAACATGCTTGAAATACATAAGAAATTGATGAAAATTTGAAATTTGGAGCTTGAATGGTGAATTCTTTGAAAAACTCGTAAGCTTTTTTGGTTGGAGAGTTAGAGAAAAGGATAGTCATTTTTGGTCTTTGAAAAATGAAGGAAATGGATTTATTTTATGTTTTAAAATCTTGGAAGGTGTGAAAGGACCAAAAACCCCTTACCCCAAGTGAAAAAAATAAAAACTGGATGAAATTAACATAGCGGCATGGCATGCTTCTATCATGGAGGTTAGACTCTATGCCACACCCATATCACGGAGGTTAGCCTCTGCGCCACACCCTTATTTTGGAGGCTTACTGCCTTGGAGTTTTAAAATGGTCTTGAACCCTCTTCAAAAAATCTAAAACTTTCCCAAAACATCCTTTTAACGTTCCTAAAAATAATTCTAGTAAAAAATTAATGTTATGCATGCGAGAGGGTAAAAAATAAAATGGTTGAAATTTTGTGGGGTCTTACAACGTAACCCTATACTATGTGAGTTTAAGGTGTTTTCTAGTTCACTTTGTATGTGTGATTCAGAACTTGTCTGGTTATAGGAAGTTAGGAGACAAGATCATAAGTCATTCTTGAATAAAGTCCACTTTTAGCCTAAAATACTGACCTAATGAAATAAGTATCCCTTGATCCCGAATTTGAGCCGTAAGTGTAAGACCCCGCAAAATTCTAAGCTTAACTCAGTTTGTTAAAGCTTGAAAAGAGGTCCCAGGCTTAGAAATTTCAGCCAAGTATTTATCCTTAAAATTTATTTTTGCCTTCATAAGTTGGCGATCCAATTTTATAACCCTTATGACTTTAAAATGTCGATTCTTGAATTAAATCATGATCAGGTGTGTCAATAGGTCTCTCCGGGTGAGTTTTGGATTTTTTGAACCTCGTTTAAATCATATTTAGGTGACCAAAATAGTGGGTCGATGCGATATCGACGCGTCGCATCGCCCATCGCGTAGACAGATAATTTTTCCCCAGCTTTTAGTGCAATTCCAGTGAACCAATGTGAACTCGACGCGGCGCATTGGTCATCACATTGATGCCATTGAGAGGGGTAATTAGGTTATTTTCCACCCATATTCAGCCCCCAAAATACGAGATTAAATCATTCTTAGGGTAAAAACACTCACTTTCTCTCAAATCTCTCTCAAGAACAAACCCTAGGGCTTTGATTTCAAATTCAAACTTCAAGAACACACCATTAATCTTCACGATTTAAAGCATCAAGGTATGTTAGGTGTTCATTTAAGGGTTTCCTTCCACCCTTGTAGTTCAAGAACCCCTTTTTAATTACAAGTTGGCTTCTTTTATGAAATTCATGTTGAATGTGATTTTATTCATGATTATGATGTTAGTTAGGTTTAGAATCCATAATCAATTACAAGTTTCATGAGAAATGAATAGCATGCGTGTATTGTTATATGGTTTCATGTTAAAACCCTTGAATTTTTGAATTGGAACTTTGATCATGATGCTTGCATGTCGTAGTATAGCCATATGTATAAGTTATGCTCCCTAAGTGTTTGATGAATTGTTCATGTGAGTTGAGTAATGAAATCATATCATGTTAGCATGTATACAAGTTCATGTCATGCAAGTGTTTGATAAAATTCCTCAATAAATGAATGGTGACAAAGTGACTAGTTATCTTATTTTCAAGATTGTGCTATGTCTTATAATTTATGCTATCGAGTCCTGTGGGTATCTAATACTCAACAATCTAGATGTTTACCTAGATTTACAGTAATTTCAGAATAGTCTCAGTGATGTCACGTACAGTAGTATTCAGTCAGTTACAAAACTCAATGTATTCAGCCAGTTAACAGAATTCAGTGTACTCAATCAGTTAATAGCTATAATACGCCAAGATTTTCCTAGCTTAAATTCATCCTTAGAATGTTAAGGGATATCTTTCAAAATGAATACTATTTATTTCTCCTAGAATTCTTTAGATTCAGACCACCCATTGTGTGGGAAATTGAATAAGCTTTCCAATGATATAAAATTCCCCTAAATCCGATAACCGAGTAAGAAGTTATGACTATTTTAAGTTCCAGTCGTAAAACACCGTGATTTGGGCCCTTAGCACGTCGCGGAGAAGCGTAAAATTATAATTGTCAATTTCCAGTGGGACTTCGTGATTTTGGTTTGTTGTGGAGTGGCCCAATTTCCTGTTTGTTCAATTTCAGTGAGGGTTCGCGATATTAGCCCATCACGCCAAGTTTCCAGGTCCCATCCAAGGTGGAAACGCGATACCACCACGTCGCACCACCATGCACATTTCCAGTTGGCAATTTCCAGTGGCTTGGCGCGATAGAAGCGCGTCGCGATAAGGCCAAAAATCAAGATTTTGGTCATTTTTTCCAGTTTCGTTTATGAGTTTAAGAGGGGCATTTTGGTAAATCTCCCAGACCCTAATCCATCTTAAACAATGAATTAAACCCCTCCAAAGCACTTTACATCCACTTTTCATCAAATTTCTCTTAAGCAAAACCCTAGTTCATCAAACTTTCTCCCCAAGAAATTCAAATTCCTCCATTAGTTCTCCAAAGAAATTCAAGATTTAAGATTCCCAATACAATAACTCTAAGAATTCATCTCCAAAGCATCAATAGGAAATCCAAGATCCAAGTTTTTCATCAAAGATCATCAATTGAGGTATGTGGGGTATGAACAAGGATAATCCTTTCATCCTTATGCCCAAAACTTATTTTAAATTTAAATTTACTGAAATTTATATGATTTTCCATGAAATTCAAGTTAGGGTTTATACCCATTGTCGTTATTTACAAGGTTATGAGATTCCCAATGATTTAGAAGTTAAATTCCATGGTTATGTTCATATTTTCATGCATATTGCTGAAATTTCCAGATTTTGAGTTGATTTAGCAATATTTACATTATCAAGCATGAGCATTTTGGTGTTTTAACATGATTTTGATGCATGGGTCTTTAAGCCCTAGTTAAAGATTGTTGTTTCAAGATTGTTTATGCTATCCTAAGATAAGACTATTCTCAGGTTTTTGATAAAGATTTGACCTTTTGGTCCTAAGCTAAGATAAAGAATCCACTTTTTTCATGTGACTTGAGATTTAAAGAAAGAAAAGCATAATTGGTTTTCTTGTAAACCATTATGCTAATTTGAAGTGGATTTTCATAAGATTTAGAGCATAAGAATTGGAGTAGCTTTTTGCATCGAGATGGGTATGTTACTACTTCATACCCCAGAACTACGTGCCACCATAGGATTAAGATTATCCCCACTTCTACATGGATGACAAAGATTGTGATCACATAAGATAAGAACTTCTATTTCTATTGCAAGGGTAGAACAACCCTACCCTATGGCGGCTAGACGTGGGACTCCATGGATGCTCACATGGTGTATGTCGGTTAGAAAAACCTCCCAATAAGATGTTCCCTACTCTTAAAATAGTCTATTAGCATAAAGCCTTAAGATAAAAGCATATGTTTTGAAAGCTATGGTTTTAAGATTCTTAAAGTCTTGACATGAAGTATTCCCCTTACCAATTGATAAGATAATGTAGTAGCTTTCAGAAAGAACAGATTTTAGAACTGAATGTAATGGCTCACAAGATTTATATTATATGTTTTCTTGTTCATAATTTATGATCTTTAGATTTCAGATTTACTCAAACCCATGTGAGTCATTTACATTTAGTATGCATGATTTTCTTTAATAAATTGTGATGATATTGTTTACTTATTGCATTCACCCCCATATACTCAGTACATCATCAAAGTACTGATCGACATATATGTCTATGTGTTACATTGTCTCATAATGTAGGTTCAGGTGCTCAGTCTTAGCAGCGTGAGTGATATTCAAGCATCTTATCTACCTCTCTGCAGCTGGTGAGTCCTCATAGTTTGGGGACTTAGCTAATTATATTTTCAATTTATCAATAGATGTTTCCATATTTATTTTAGACAACTTGAGTCGGCTGGGGGCTTGTCCCAGTGACTCTCTAGATTTAGTTAGTAGAGTCTTGTCGGACTACGAGATTCAGTTTAGACATATTTACTTAGTATTCAGATTTTCAGTATTGTTTTACTAAAAGTTGTGAGATTAGTAGGTTTCAGATAAGATTTCCGCATTTAATGTGTTTTTATATTCATATTCCCCTATTTTGAGATTCAGACTTAGTAGAAAGTAGCCAGGGTTAGCTCAGGACTACTTGTAGTTCGAAGCACCGTATGGCATCCCAGGAGCTCAGATTTTGGGATGTTACAATATTGGTATTAGAGCCTAAGGTTTAGAGAGTCCTAGGGAGTCAGACAAGCCACGTTACGTAGAGTCCTGATCATCGGTGTGAAGTGCACCACATTTATGAGCAAGAGGCTATGGAGCATTTTAGGAAATCATCTCTTCTTTCATAATCTATCATACATTTAGTATCTCTATCTGCTTCTAACTCATGCTTTCATGTGACAAAAAATGCCTCCTCATCTATATAATGCACACAGAAATGATAACCAACCACCTCATCCCGCAGATCCATTGAATAAGAATATGCTACATGCAGAGTTTCAGGCACTAGCCCAAGCTGTAATAGCTAACATTCAGGGTAATCGTCAAGCTGCAGCCCTACCTCAGCAAGATGGGGACTTAGATGCAGCTAGAATTTGAGATTTTATGAGGATGAATCCGCCAGAGTTCTTTGGATCGAAGGCAGGTGAGGACCCACAACTCTATCTAGATGAGGTGAAGAAGATCACCTAAATTATTTATGTTTCTGAAGAGAAGAGTGTAGAATTGGCATCCTATAGGCTAAAGGATGTTTCTTATGATTGGGTAGTGATGTGGAAGAAGAGTAGAGGGGAGAATGCAGCTCCCATGACTTGGAAGATTTTTTAGGATGCGTTCCTAGACAAGTTCTTCCCACGTGAGATGAGGAAAGCTAAGATTGAAGAGTTCATGAACCTGAGTCAAGGCTCAATGACAGTGAAAGAGTATTGCCTCAAGTTCAACCAGTTGCCTAAGTATGCCCCTGAATAGATGGCTGACCCTAGGTCAAGCATGAGTGAGTTTGTGATCGGTGTGTCTGGATTGGTAGTTAAGGAGTGTAGGACTGTTATGCTCATTGGGGATATGGATCTTCCTCGATTATTGATGCATGCTCAGTAAATTGAGGCAGAGAAGATGAAGAAAAGAGAGAGAGAGAGAGAGAGTAAATAAAAGGGATAGAACAGGGAAGTTTGACCATGGTCAGAATAGGTCTGGAGGAGAAAATCATTTGCAATTTCAAAATCGTTCATCTATGCTAGCAGCTTCTTCATCCAGTGCTCCTGCACCCAAAAATAGGCAAGAACAGTGGGGTAAGTCTTCTATATCCAAATATTAGAATATTATGAGTGGAAGATCCAATTATCCACCATGTGCTAAGTATGGTAAAACCCATCCGGGCGAGTGTTTATGGGGTCGGAAAGGTTGTTATAGATGTGGCCAGCCGAGTCACGAAATTAAAGAGTGGCCACATGCTAGATAGGGAAATAGGCATGTTCATCCCCAGACTCAAGCTAATAGTGCACTAGCTCCTCTAGGTCACCCGACTTCTCCTCAGGGCACATCATTCAGTACTAATGGCGGTTAGTGCCAGAATTAATTTTATGCTTTACCATCCTGTCAGAAGCAGTAGAATTCACCCGATGTTGTGAATGGTATGCTTCGGTCTTTCATTTTGATGTTTATGTGTTGTTAGACCATGGATCGAGTTTCTCTTATGTGACCCTATTAGTTGCAGTAAATTTTGAGATAAATTCTAAAAAGATCCCTGAGCCTTTCTTGGTTTCTACTCCAATAGGTGAGTTAGTTATTGCTAAGCATATCTATAAGAAGTGTCCTATCTCTATCCTTCATAAAGTCATGTTAGCAGACTTGATAGAGTTAGATATGGTTGATTTTGATATTATCCTGGGTATGGATTGGCTCAATTTCTGTTATGCCTCTATAGATTGTCGCACCAGTGTGGTGAAGTTTCTGTTTCCAGATGAACCAGTCTTTGAGTGGTTAGGTAATTCAGTATCTCCTAAGAGTCATTTCATTTCATATCTTATCTTAAAGCCAGAAAGTTGATATCCAAAGGTTGTATTTATCATCTAGTTTAGGTTAAAGACACAATGCCTGAGACTCCAACCCTTTAGTCTGTTTGAGTGGTCAATGAATTTCCTGAAGTTTTTTTGGAAGATCTCCTAGGGGTACCTCCCGATAGGGAAATAAAATTAGGTATTGACCTTCTTCCTAATACTCAGCCTATTTTTATCCCTCCATATCGTATGACTCCCGTAGAGCTTATGGAATTGAAAGAGCAACTCAAAGATCTTCTAGATAAAAGTTTCATAAGGCCTAGTGTTTCTCCATGAGGTGCTTTCATCCTATTCGTACGAAATAAAGATGGTTCTTTGTGAATGTGCATTGACTATCGTCAGCTAAATAAGGTCACAGTCAAGAAAAAATACCTTATGTGTTTCTAGAATTGATGACTTATTTGATCAACTCTAAGGTGCAAGTTATTTCTCTAAGATAGACCTTAGATCCGGCTATCATCAGCTTAAATTAAGGAAATGTGATATTCCAAAGACAGCCTTCAGAAACCGTTATGGCAATTTTGAGTTTCTAGTTATGTCTTTCGGGCTAACCAATACCCCAGCCGCGTTGATGGATTTGATGAACAGAGTATTCAAACAGTATCGAGACATGTTTGTCATAGTCTTTATAGATATATCCTTGTCTACTCTCGTAGTGAGGATGATCATGCAGGCCATCTTAGGATTGTGTTGCAAACTTTTAGAGATCACCAGTTGTTCGCTAAGTTCAACAAGTACAAATTTTGGCTAAGGTCAGTAGTTTTCCTTGGTCATTATTTCCAGTGAGGGTATTAGATATCCCCAAAAAATAGAAGCAGTAAGAAATTGGCCTAGACCTATCTCTTTATAAGATATTAAAGTTTCTTGGGTCTAGCTGGTTATTACAAATGTTTTGTTGAGGGTTTTTCTTCTATTGCATCCCCTATGTCTAAATTAACCTAAAAGAAAGTTAAGTTTCTGTGGTCAGATTCCTGAAAGAAGAGTTTTCAGGAGTTGAAGACTCCACTCACTTCAGCCCTAGTCTTAGCATTACCTGATGGTACGGATGGTTTTATGGTGTATTATGATGCCTCTAGAGTTGGTTTGGGTTATGCGATGATGCAGAGAGGTAAGGTAATAGCCTATTCCTCTAGACATCTTAAGCCTCATGAAAAGAATTACCCAACCCATGATCTTGAATTAGCTACTGTGGTGTTTGTGTTGAAAATCTAGAGACATTATCTGTATGGTGTACATGCTGATGTGTTCACAGACCACAAAGCTAGCAGTATATGTTTACTCAGTGGGAGTTGAATCTCCGGCAGGAAAGGTGGTTAGAATTACTGAAGGATTATGATATAAGTATGTTGTATCATCCGGGAAAGGCCAATGTAGTGGCAGACACCCTTAGTAGATTATCTATGGGCAGTGTTTCTCATGTGGAGAATGATAAAAAAATTGGTTTGAGAAGTTCATCGTTTTGCTAGATTGGGTGTTAGGTTGGTTGACTCAGCTGAAGGGAATTTTAGGTTTAGAGTTGTTTTGAATCTTCCCTAGTTTCGGAAGTGAAGGAGAAACAAGACCTGGATTCTAGTTTGGTCAGACTGAAGAAGTCGGTCAAAGACCAAAAGGTAGAGATTTTCTTCCAAGGGGGAGATGGTGTGTTAAGACACCAAAGTAGATTGAGTGTGCCATATGTTCATGAGTTGAGATAGTAGATTATGGCTGAAGTGCATGGCACGCATTAGTCTATTCATTTAGGTGCTACCAAAATGTACCGCAACTTACG
This sequence comes from Capsicum pubescens, assembly GCA_030864215.1. Classification (NCBI taxonomy): domain Eukaryota; kingdom Viridiplantae; phylum Streptophyta; class Magnoliopsida; order Solanales; family Solanaceae; genus Capsicum; species Capsicum pubescens. Next base: position 103,550,253 of record CM061544.1, on the reverse strand, counting down.
GGAAATCTATTGGTGGAGTGGTATGAAGAGATATATAGCGGAGGTCGTAGATAAGTATGGGACTTGTCAACAGGTTAAGGTAGATCACCAAAGGCCTGGTGGTACATTGCAAGAGTTTGGAATCCTTACTTGGAAGTGAAAAAAGGTGAATATGGACTTTGTGACTAGTTTACCCCATTCGCGTCATCATCATGATTCATTTGGGTTATCATAGATAGATTGACTAAGTCAACATATTTTTTGCCAGTTCATACATCCCATACAACTGAGAATTATGCTAAGTTGTATATCTGAGAGTTATTTAGATTGCATGGAGTTCCCTTGTCTATCATCTCAGATAGGGGTACTCAGTTTACTTCCCAGTTTTGGAGAGCCTTTCAGAAGGGTCTTGGTACCCAGGTCCATCTTGGTTCAGCTTTCCACTCTCAGGCAGATGGTCAAGCAGAGAGGACCGTCCAAACTCTTGAGGATATGTTGAGGGCATGTGCTCTTGATTTCAAAGGTAGTTGGGATGAGCATTTTCCATTGATCGAGTTTGCATATAATAATAGTTATCATTCTAGAATTCAGATGGCCCCATTTGAAGCTCTTTATGGGAGGAAATGTAGATCACCCATAGGTTGATTTGAGGTGGGTGAGGCCGCTTTTCTTGGGCCCGATGTAGTGTTTGAAGCTATGGAGAAAGTTAAGTTTATTAGAGAAAGACTGAAAACAACCTAGAATCATTAGAAATCCTATGCATATATGAGAAGAAGGGGCCTCGAGTTTGAGGTTAGTGATTCAGTGTATCTGAAGATTTCACCCATGAAAGGGGTGGAGAGATTTGGCAAGAAGGGGAAACTTAGTCCCCGGTATGTTGGACCTTATATAATTCTGAGTCGTATTGGGAAAGTAGCTTATGAGCTTGAGTTTCCCGCAGACTTATCATCCGTTCATCCTATATTCCATGTCTCTATGCTTAAGAAGAGTATCGGTGACTCCACTATTGTAGTTCCTTTAGAAAGCTCAGATATTCAAAATAGCCTTTCATACGAAGAGATCCTAGTTGAGATTATAGATTATTAAACCCGTAGATTAAGGAACAAAGAAGTTCCCTTTGTCAAAGTTCTTTGGAGAAATCAGTCGGTTGAGGGCTCCACTTGGGAAGCAGAAGCAGCTATGCGAGCCAAGTACCCTCACCTCTTCTCCACAAACTCAGATTTAGCCAAAGGTAATACTCTTCCTTAATTCAGTTCTTTTCTAATCATATATTCAGCTGCATAGTTGTCCTCATGTAATTTCATGCACTCACAGAATTACTCAGAACCTTGGAATAATTTAGATTCGGTTGCTCACTTTATTTCAGTTTTGCATGATAGATAATAGCTCCAGATTTCCTCAGTATTCTTAGTCTAACTAGCAACATTCGAGGATGAATGTTTCCAAGGGGGAGATATTGTAATACCCCCAAGGTTTTCCTTGCCTTAATTCGTCCTTAGAATGTTAAGGGATAGCTTCCAAAATGAATAATATTTATTTCGCATGGAATTCTTTAGATTTAGACCTCCTATTGTATGGGAAATTGAAAAAGCTTCCCAATGATATAAAATTCGCCTAAATTCGATAATCGAGTAAGAAGTTATGACTATTTTAAGTTCCAGTCATAAAACACCGTGATTTGGGCCCTTAGCGTATTGCAGAGAAGCGTAAAATCACAATTATCAATTTCTAGTGAGACTTCACGACTTTGGTGCATCACGGAGAGGCCCAATTTCCTGTTTGTCCAATTCCAGTGAGGGTCCGCGATATTGGCGCGTCGTGCTAAGTTTCCAGGTCCCATACAAGGTGGCAACACGATACCACCACGTCGTGCCACAATGCACATTCCCAGTTGGCAATTTCCAGTGGCTTGGCGCGATAGAGGCACGTCACGCTAAGGTCAAAAATCGGGATTTTGGTTGTTTTTTCAGTTCCGTTTATGAGTTTAAGAGGGGAATTTTGGTAAATCTCTCAGCCCCTAATCCGTCTTAAGCAATGAATTAAACCCCTCCAAAGCACTTTACATCCACTTTTCATCAAATGTCTCTCAAGCAAAACCTTAGTTCATCAAAATTTCTCACCAAGAAATTCAAATTCCTCCATTAGTTCTCCAAATAAATTTAAAATTTAAGATTCTCAATACAAGAACTCTAAGAATTCATCTCCAAAGCATCGATAGAAAATCCAATATCTAAGTTTTTCATCAAAGATCATCAATTGAGGTATGTGGGGTATGAACAAGGATAATCCTTTCATCCTTGTGCCCAAAACTTATTTTAAATTCAAATTTTACTGAAATTTATATGATTTTCCATGAAATTCGAGTTAGGGTTTATACCCATTATTGTTATTTACAAGCTTATGAGATTCCCAATGATTTAGAAGTTAAATTCCATGGTTATGTTCATATTTTTATGCATATTGCTGAAAGTTTCAGATTTTGAGTTGATTTATCAATATTTACATTATCAAGCATGGGCATTTTGGTGTTTTAACATGAGTTTGATGCATGGGTCTTTAATCCCTAGTTAAAGATTATTGTTTCAAGATTGTTTATGCTATGAGTATCCTAAGATAAGACTATTCTCAGGGTTTTGATAAAAATTTTATCTTTTGGTCCTAAGCTAAGATAAAGAATCCCCTTTGTTCATGTGACTTGAGATTTAAAGAAAGAAAAGCATAATTAGTTTTCTTGTAAACCCTTGTGCTAATTTGAAGTGGATTTTCTTAAGATTTTGAGCATAAGAATGGGAGTAGTATTTAGCACCGAGATGGGTATGTTACTACGATTTCATACCCCAGAACTACGTGTCACCGTAGGATTAAGATTATCCCCATCTCTATGTGGATGACTAAGATTGTGATCACATAAGATAAATAGTTCTATTCCTATGGCAAGGTTAGAACAACCCTACCCAACGAGGGAAAGACATAGGACTCCATGGATGCTCACATGGTGTATGTTGGTTAGAAGAACCTCCCAATAAGATGTTCCCTACTCTTAAAATAGTCTATTGGCGTAAAGCCTTAAGATAAAAGCATATGTTTTGAAGGCTATGGTTTTAAGATTCTTAAAGTCTTGAGATGAAGTATTCCCCTTACAAATTGATAAGATAATGTTGTAGCTTTCAGAATGAACAAATTTTAGAACTGAATGTAATGGATCACAAGATTTATATTCTATGCTTTGTTGTTCATGATTTATGATCTTTGGATTTCAAATTTACTCAAGCTCATGTGAGTCATTTACATTTAGTATGCATGATTTTCTTTAATAAATTATGATGATATTGTTTAATTATTGCATTCACCCGCATATACTCAGTACATCATCAAAGTACTGATCCACATATACGTCTATGTGCTACATTATCTCATAATGCGGGTTCAAGTACTCAGTCTCAGCAGCGTGAGTAATCTTCGAGCATCTCATCTACCTCCCTACAGTTGGTGAGTCCTCATAGTTCAGGGACTTAGCTATTCATATTTTTATTTTATCAATAGATGTTTTCGATTTCATATCAGATAGCTTGAGTCAGTTGGGGGCCTATCCCAGTGACTCTCTAAATTTAGTTAGTAGAGGCTTGTCGGACTACGAGATTCAGTTTTAGACATTTTGGTTTAGTATTTAGATTTTTAGTATTGTTTTACCAAGACTTGTGAGATTAGTAGGTTTCAGATAAGATTTTCGCATTTAATGTGTCTTTATATTCATATTCCCCTATTTTGAGATTCAAACTTAGTAAAAAACAGCCAGGGTTAGCTCAGGACTACTTGTAGTTCGGAGCACCGTGTTGCATATCGGGAGCTCAGATTTTGGTATGTTATAATAGCACTCAGTGAACTCAGTCCAGTTCAGTTAGACAACACGATCAGTAATAGTTCAGTCAAGTCTAGTACAGTATAAAAATTAATTCAGTGTCTATTCAGTTGGGAGTAGGAATCAACACCGTGTGAACCCAGGGATGGGGGCATTTCTATCAGTAAAGGGTTTGACCCTTAGCACAATCCCTGCGTTACAGAACTACATAGCCAGTATAGTTTGAGATGTCTTCCTGTCAGTCTACGGTTGATACATCTCGTATGAGTTTTCCTGTCAGTGAGGGTTAACGAAAGAGCTTTCTGCCAGTGACGGTTATCTAATAGCCATTATTAGTGTTCCTTGGCAAGGTGCTAACACCCTTCTAACTTGGGTCACAAGTTGGACCCCAACTCAGTCATACTTGGGGTATGTTGGTTAGATGAACATGCCCACAGTTTCAGTTTCAGACTCAGTATAAAACCTCAGTTCATTTTCAGAATTAGGACTATCAGATACAGTCACCCAGCTCAGTACAGAACTCAGTTCAATTTTACAGAATCAGGATTATTAGAAACAGTTTCTCAGTTACTAGTAATACAGTATCAATGAACTCAGATATCAGTAATTCAATTTACAAAACTTATTATCCAGTGTTAACAAAATCTCGGTTATAGTATACATAGTTATATGCATAGTATTGCATAATCAATATTTACAACACTTTCAGATATACATGTACTCTCATTAAGTTATATTCATGCCATTCAATAAGTTATTTGTTCATGCATATGAACGCATGCATTCAGCCTTACCTCACCTAGCATACCAGTATATTTAAAGTACTGACGCATACCTTTCTTTTGCACTATAATGTCTTATATCATAGGTTCAGACACACAGGCTCCTGACCGTACTTAGCAGCCCAGGTTATCAGCAGCAGAGTTAGTGGTGAGTCCTCATAGTTCGAGAAAGAGTTGTTATTTCAGTATTTCAGTAGTCGGAGTTAGTTGGGGGCTTGTCCCATCAACTCCATGTTCAGACAGTTAGAGGATTTCAAGCTAAAGTATTTAAAATAGACGTTCAATTTTCAGTATTGATTTTTAGTATTCAGTATTTTGAGTTTAGTTTTGAACCTTATGGCAATATTTGCCTAATTTCTGCATTATATAGTGTTATTATTTAGTGATTGCAGCATGTACAAGTCTTGGGTTAGCTTGTGGTCCTTCGGGATTATGATTATCGTGTGACATCCGGGGTGCAGACTTAGGGCATTACATTAAGTTACTTATTTTCTTGTATCGACCCATTCAACTTATTTTTTTAATTATAATGAGCCTATTTTGGCCTTGGTTAAGGTGGTTAAGGTGGCTATCATAGGGGTTCGTAGTTGGATACGACTATAAAGAAGAAGTTGAGAAAAAAGATGAAGATAGGGTTGGGTGTGGTAGGAAAAAAAGGGATAGAAAAAGAAAAGAAAAAATTAAACAAAAAGTATGAAGCAAAACCACACCCAATCTGAAAACAAATAACGAAGAATATGGGAGAAATAAATGAGCATGATTGAATAGTGAAGCCCGAAACATAAGTATAATGAAAAGGAGGATAGAGGGACTATTACCTATATGTACCGAACCTGTCCCCAAGCCTACATTATAAGTTGAGAAAAGTCCTATAGTGATCCCACTCAAATTGTCCAAAAAACTAAGGAATAGAGAATAAGGTAAAACTTATGGTATTTCATGTACATTGTTTGAACTTCTTTGTGAGAGTGAGTTCTTTGATGTATCCCTAATATTTACATTCATTATTATTCCATAAGATTATGAGACTTCTTTGTTGTGAGAGTACATGGGTTGGATTGTTAGCTACTAATTGTTTGGGTAAAGTCATTTGCGTACACTCTTGGTTGTTTGTTGGTAATTTGATTCCATCACTTGATTTCTTTAGTGTCATAATATTATGCTACATATACACACACAGTGGTTTTAAAAGTTAGGCACATAGAAGGGGTTAGAATTTTGTTATGAATTGACTGCCATAGATACCTTAGGTTTCTCTTAGTTAAGAATTATATGTGTTTAGTGTGTTTTATTTGCCTGGGGACATGCAAACTTTTTAAGTTGGGGGTGTTGATGTATCATGGTTTCATGATAGTTTTGATGCTTAAAATAAGGAAATTATGCAAGAACTTAGGTACTTTGTTGGGTATGATGTGTTTTTGTGATAATTGTTCATAAAATAGGTTTCGAAGGAAAAGTTGGGGAAAAGGAGGAAAAATCTTCTAAGTTAAGAGAAGTTGGTGACTCATGAGTATGGTCCATAACCCATCAACTACACCACGACTCGTGAGTGGGGTTTGTGAGTAGGATCTGAAGTTGAAGGCAAAAGTGTGATTTCCATAATTGAAGCTATGATCCATGACTCGTGAGTAGGAGTCCTGAATCATGTTCTAAAGATTGATATATAATCTAATTTCCATGAAGAGAGACCTACGACTTGTGGGTTTGATCCACGACTTCATTACATGAGTCATAAAAGCCACCGACTTAATTTTCCTGCACAGTTTTGGATAGAATTCATTTTGTATCTATAAATACTTCAATTATGTTTTATGATTAGTTTACACACTTTTACATTGTTCGAAGGTTCTTAGATATATTATTGATCTTGGAATCATTGACCCTGGTTTTTAGGGTTTTTAATCAATTTGAGATTTCAATTTTTTATTTTATTCTTGTAAGTGCACAATTATGTTTTCTTCTATGAATTCTTTCTATGTGCTTACAATCATGAGTAGCTAAACCTCATAACTAGGGTTGTGGGAATCATAATTAGGATGACTGACTCCTAGGAAATACTTATGTTGTATCCCTCATGCTTACGCACTACCTTCATAGACCCTATTTTTTTAAAACACACTGTGTATGCTATTTTAGGCATGGAACCAACAAAGATGAATTCAAATCTTAGGTGAGCTTTAGATGATTGGGAGATTGACAGGGAAGTAAAGCTTACAAAATCATTACTCCTTTAAAGGAACTAATGAGGAGTCACATATGCTCAAATGGTGAGGGGATAACAAATTAAAATTCACAATAAAAGGGATTTATAGATGGCTGAACAACAGAGAAAGCCAATACGAGGAGTTGTTGGGGATAAACCCACCATAAAAAATAATATTTACGATAATAAAAGCAATTAATGTGGAACACAACAATAATACAGTTAATCAACAAGAATAAAAAGAGAGGTAAGAAAACCAAGATTTTATGTGAAAATCCTTTAACGGAAAAACTATGGGTCGATAGGAATAACAGATATCACTATAGCAAGAAATTTTACACTTGTAGACCGAGTAAAATACTCCAAAGACCACTACACAATCAAAAGAAGTAACCATTTTGATTTTTTCGCTCCATTATAATATCACTCAAACTCTCTGCTTTTCTCATAGACTAAAACCACTGTGATGAATCACTCTTCTTTATCTTCTCTATTTACTTTTGGTATGTTTGAGAAAGAAGAATTGCCCTCCTTATATAGTTAATGAATGACTTGGCCACCAAGTATACTACAGTATCTACTTTGATTTCCTCCATAATTTTCAAAACTTTGGATCCAAGGAAATTAATTTCAACCAAGTACTTTGACTCCAAGTAAATTAGCATATGCCAATTACTAGGAAATAGGGTAGAACCAACAAATTTCCCCCTCTAGTCCCATTCACCTGAAGGAGGTAGCCCTAGTATTCTAGTTTAAGTGCATGCCAAAAAGTTCCTTACATAGCTCAAAGTTGTCTCTTTATACCACCTTGGTCAGCATATCCGAAGGATTCTTACTTGTAGGGATCTTCTTAACTAACATAGACCCATCCTCTATTTTGTCTCAAATATAGTGATATCTCACAATGATATGCTCTGTCCTTATATGATACATGACATTTTTGCTTAAATCTATTGCACTTTGACTGTCATAATAGACTATATATTTCTTCTGATACAATCTTAGTTGTTAATGAAACCATTTCAACCATACCATTTTTTTGCCAACTTCAGTAGCTGCATTATTCTACTTTAACTGTAAAGAGTATGACACACTTCTAAAACTTCAACTTCCATGGTATAGATCCCTCTGAGAATGTAAAAAAATATCTAGTAGTGGATTTTCTGTTATCAATGTCACGGGTCATATCAACATCCCTACAACTTTTTAAGATTGGATTAGATCCTTCAAAACACAAATAGTCTTCTGTGTTACCTCTCAAGTCCCTGAGTATTCACTGATTGCTTCCCAGCATTCTTTTCTAGGATTTTCAAAGAACTTACTAATAACACTAACTTTATGAGAAATATCTAGTCTGGTACACATAATTGCATACATCAAACTCTTGACTGCTGAAGAATATGGAACGTTGACCATATTCTTTTTCTTCTCCTTAGCTGTAGGACACATCTTCTTGCTCAGCTTCTGATGACCAACAAGAGGTGTGCTAACAACTTTATCGCTCTACATAGTGAAACATTCAAGTACACTTTTAATGTACTTCTCTTAAGATAGCCACAAATTTTTGACTGATCATTCTCGAACAATCTTCATCCCTAGAATTTATTTTATTAGGCCCAAGTTCTTTATGTTAGCTTAGACATATCTTCCTTCAACTTGACAATCAACTCCTTATCCTATCCTACAATTAACATATCATCCACATATAATAACATAATAATAATATTTTTGTCAGAAAATCTTTTGAAGTATATACCAAAATTAGAATAAGTCGTTATGTAAATTTGACTTTGTATGTATGAGTAAAACTTCTTATACCACTACCTTGGTGCCTACTTCAACTCATAAGACTCTTATTCACTTTACACATCGTGTGTTTCTTTCCAGCTACTTCAAATCCTTCCGGCTGCTCCATTTAGATATCCTCTTCCAAATCTCCATGTAAAAATATAGTTTTCATGTCTAACTGCTTTACTTTAAGATCTAGGCTAGTTGCTTTTCTCAAAATGGTTTGAATGGAAGTAATTTTGACAATAGGCGATAATATTTTATTAAAATCAACACCTTTCTTTTGTTCAATGTTTTTTTACCAACAATCGAGCTTTGTATCCCTCCAGTTTGCCATTTCCATCTTTCTTGAGTTTAAAGGCCCACTAGCACTTAAGCAGTCTTTTCCTTTTGGAAGTTCAACTAGATTTTATGTGCCATTTTTTTGTATAGCTTCCATATATTTCATCCATTGGCTCTTTTTTGGATGGGACAACACCTCCTTAAGAGTTTCTGGCACCCCTTCATCATTGACGATGACGTACTCTTAGGAAGGGTACTAGGATAACTATACCTTTTGCCTTTTCAATCTCCTCAAAGGTTGAGATTGTTCTATTTCCTGGGTAGGGCACTCTACTTGCTCAAAATAATAACCAAGACGCTCTCGCTGCTCAACAATCCTATCAAGTTGCTTCTAGTATAGTCAGAAGTAGCAAAAATAATAATAAGGTTAGGGCTACACCAGTCTGTTTCTTGACCATTTCTGATAGAACATCAACAATTCCAACTTCACTCTCTCAAAAGATTATATCTCTACTTTTAATAACCTTTTTCTTTACAGGATCCCATAGTCTGTACCCAAACACTTTATCTTCATACCCAATGAATATGAGAAACTGATTTATTATCTAACTTTATTCTTTGCTCCTTTGGTACATGTGCAAAAGTTATACAATTTAACACCTTTAGATGCGAGTAAGACACCTCTTTGTTGGTCTAAACTCTCTCTGGGTTGTCAAACTCCAATAGGACTGATGGACTATGATTTATAACGTACCAAGTTGAACTATCTTCTCTTGTCTAATCCCATGAAATAAACAATACTCTTCATATTCTCTTGAAGTTTACTCACCTCCATTATTAGTGTAGAGATGATTTAGCTTTTGACTTGTCTCTCTTTCCACTGGAGTATAAAACTTTAGGAATACTTAAAACATACGATATTTGGTTTTCAAGATATAAACCCATAATTTTTGTGAAGCATCATTAATAAAAGTAACAAAGTATTTTTTACCACCCATCAATTTTACCTCCATTGGTCTACAAATATCCGAATATACCAAATCAAGTATATTCAACTTTCTTTTGGATGGTGTTTGAAGTGAGACTCTATGCTGATTCCAAAATAAGTGAGTCATAAGGTTTTGCCATCGTACCTTTGACAAAAGAGATGGGTGATCTCTAGAAAGAATACACAATCCTTTCTCGCTTATATGGTCCATTCATTTATGAATTTTTTTTGTAGAAATCTCTTCTTGAGCTGCGTTTAGTTCACCTTGGTATATTTTTGCAATTGTCCTATAGAATGTGCCACGACAACTCCTTTTTTAATCACTAATGCTCTCTTGCTGAGTCTCTATTTTAATTTTAAAAATAGTTATCATATCCATCTCTGCCCAAAGAAATTTTCAATCTCAATCTCAATAGCAAATTAGGTACATGAAGCATATCTATTAGAACCAATATGTATCCAACATTTGTATTGATACTAATGTTCTCGATTCCCATAATCTTTGAATAACTTGAGGTATCCATTTTCATAGTGCCAAAATTACCCTCTATATACTTGCATAAATATCCCTTACTAGTGTAGCATGGTAAGATGTTGTGTGTTAACCAACCATTTTGACTCTATCCCTGCGAAGTGCATGCACTTCTCTTTCTCATTTATGAAGAAAACAACATTATCATTATTTTGCACTGTGGATGTTGTGTTGTCGTCATTCTTTTGGACATTGCTATCACCTTTTCCCTATTTTAAATTTGGAAAATCTCTTTTCAAGTGACCTAGGTGATTGTAATTATAACAAGTTTTGACTTTTGATTTAGAACGGACTTTGGACTTTCTACGACCTCAGAATCTAGAATAAATGCTTGAACTTTATTGGAGACTCCACCTATAATTTCTATGATGAGATATTTCCTATGATTTTCAAGCTTCTTTCTTATCTTTTCATTGTGTTAAAGAGTTGATGTGACATATTTCAGCTCAATAGAGTCCTTACTATTTAAGATGGTTGTTACAGAGTATCATAAGAAACTGCCAATGAGTTCAAGAGTATGATAGATTTATTTTAATCTTCACTCTTTACTAAAAGGTTAGATAGTTTTGTGATTAGTCCATTAAGAACATTTAAATGTGACAAAAAAATCATACCTTCACCTATATGTAAGGTGTACAACTGCTTCGTTAGGTATAATTTATTTGTCAGCATTTTGGACATACATAGATTTTCTAACTTTGTCTAATTACCACATGCGCTATATTAATTGATGATGTTATTAACCACATCATCAATTAAGTGTAACCTGATTGCACTAGTGGGTGTTTCTTCCATTTCTTTTTAATCTTATATTTTTTATGGATTCGGGCGTTTTGGATTTTCCGCTTAATGCCTTGTGCAATCCTTGTTGGATGACAAGATCCCTCATTCTTCTCTATCATGTTGAGAAATTTCTATCACATTAAATTTTACTACCTCGTACTTTACTCTATGCATTTTTTTTATCGAGTATAGTACGACCAACCGCAAAATTCTACTAATGATTAAAACCTGTGCTCTCAAAACAATTGTTGGGGATAAACCCCTCCACAGAAATAATATTTGCGGTAATAAAAGTAATAAATGCATAACACAATAATAATACGGTCAATCAACAAGAATAAAAAGAGTGACAATGACACCAAAATTTTTACGTGGAAACCCTTTAAGGGGAAAACTACGGGCCAAGAGAAGAAACTGATATCACTATAGCAAGAAATTTTACACTTATAGTCCGAGTAAAATACTCCAAAGACCACTACGCACTCAAAATAAATATTCCTCTTTTAATTTTCCCATCTCACTACAATATCACTCACACTCTCTATTATTTCTCACAGACTAAACCCTCTGTGATGCCTCACTCTTCTTTCTCTTTTCTCTTTGTTTTTGGCCTGTTTAAGAATGAAGAATTGCCCCTCCTTATATATGCAATGAATGACTTGTCCACCTATTAAGCAACAATAGCTACTTTGATTTCCTCCATAATTTTCAAAACTTTGGTCTAAGGAAATTAATTTCAACCAAGTACTTTAGCTCCAAGTAAATTAATTTAAACCAAGTAAATTGGCACATGCCAATACTAGAAAATGCGATGGAACCAACAGGAGTAGCCTTGGAACCAAATTTGAAAATGAATAACTCCCTCTAAATGACATTGTTTACTAGGCTTGTATAAAAAAACATATCTATCTGCTTGTTTTACGAGGTAAAGAGGTTGTTTTCGATAGACCCTCAGCAAAAAAAAGAACTCAATATTTTTATAATATTTTCACATATTATCATCCATTGAAATTAATGAATAGTATGTTTTCAGATGATTTTATATTGTCATATTTTTCTATAATAAAGTACATGAATCATACTAGAATTTAGCTCTATTTTCTGCCAGAATATAGTATATAATATTTTAGCTGGTAAACCACATTCTTACCCGAGTCTAGACTATTGTATATTGATCCACTATTCTCCCAAGTTATTTCATGATCACTACTGTAGAATAAATTTCCTTTACATCATAGTTAAAAAAATAAGACCGTATTTGCCAAAAAAAGAATGAAAATGGAAAACAAGAAACATCGAGAATTGCATTATCAAATAATTAAAGTAGGAAATCCACATTCATTAACATGATGATGAACATAACTTGCAATCCAGAAGGGTTCTTTAGATGTTATTGGTTCCATCCGTGCCATAAATTGATTCCACTGATATAGCCAATCACATAGGGGAGATCTCTAATAATGAAACATATATCGATGTTATCAGGTCCCTTAATAAGGGTGTCTATTTTCATAAGTGAGCCAGACTGTAGTATCTCAAAAAATAAGAAGAAATAAATGAATTAATATAGCACTTTTGACAAGGAATTTTATTTTGTATAGTATATTGTTATGCCAAAGATGATAAGAAAATTAAATTATGCTTCCTTAATTGCACTAAGTTCTAATATTAGAAAATTGGGGGCCTATTTAATTAATTCCCTATTAATAATAATAATAATAATAATAATAATAATAATAATAATAATAATAATAATAATAGCATATGTATAAAAGGAAGGGATTTTCTGATTTCACTGGAAGTCAATTCCAGGAAACAAAAACCTTAAGGCAGTACTACGCCCTTTGTTGCTCCTCTATTTATTTCCTTCTTTCTTTCATCTTTCCTCCTTTTCTTATCAACAAGGAAAATTTATTTAAGTTGTCAAGAAGAGATTGTAAGCGGTGGAAGAATCCCTATGTCCTTACGAAGCATATAAGTCAAAGAATTTTGAGAAGTTGAATTTTTAGAGGTAAATTCTCTATTCCTCTCTTGAATATTGACTATAAATAAGTAATTGGGGTTTTTAATGTTGAATTATATAATTTGAAAAATTTAAAGGATTCATTCTGAATGCTTATTAAAGAATTCGATAAACTTTAAGTATCTTGGGTCTACGATTCAGGGAAATGGTGAGATTGATAAAAATGTCTCTAAGTGTATTGGAGAAGGGTGGATGAAGTGAAGGCTCTCCTCAGGGGTGTTGTGTGATAAGAAGGTTCCCCTTAATCTTAAAGGCAAATTCTATAGAGTGGCAGTCTATCCGACCATGTTGTATGGAGTGGAGTGTTGGCTAGTCAAGCACTCCCGCAACCAAAAGTTGAAGGTGGCTGAAATAAGAATGTTGTGCTAGATGTGTCGGCTTACTATAGGGGACAGAGTAAGGAATGAGATTATTCGAGAGAAGGTGGGAGTGGCTTCGATGGAAGACAAAATAAGGAAAGAAAGGCTGAGATGGTTTGGGCATATGATGAGGAGGGGCGTGAATACCCTAGTTCATAAGTATGAGAGGCTAGCTTTGGATGGATTTAGGAGTGGTAGAGGTAGGCCGAAGAAATACTGGAGGGAGGTAATTAGACATGACATAGAAAAGCTTCAGTTGACTGAGGACATGACCCTAGATAAGAAGGTGTGAACGGCGCAGATAAGGTTAGAAGGATAGTGTGAGTGTGTGAGTTGTGCATGCAGTTAGGAGAGATCTTGTGTAGCCGGGGAAGTAACCCTAGGACTGTGTACATAGGTGGGTGCCCTTTTTCTTATGTCTTAGTTCCTATTTGTCTTATTTCATGTTACTAGTATTTTCTCGTATTTTATATTTCAACAATTTCTATTTTTATCATTTCTTATTCCTGATTTTCTTTTATGTCATCCATCCCCCCTTTATTTACTATTCTTTATCTTGAGAAGGGGGTCTATCGGAAACAACCTCTCTACTTCTTCGGAGGTAGCGGTATGGACTGCGTATATCTTACCCTCCCCAGACCCCACTTTGTAGGAATACACTTGCTTTGTTATTGTTGTTGTTGTTGTTGAGCATGAGTAAAGAATATTGGGATGAATTGTTAAATGTTCCTGTGGGTTACTAATGGACCTATGTGTTAGCCTTGTAGCTAGTGAATTGCCGATTGGATAATGAAAGTTGGTGGTTGGAAAAGATAAAGGCTATACTCCCGCGTGTTGAACTAATCGGGGCTCAAATTACAACCATAGTTACTAAAGCACTAAGGTATGTAAAACTAAACCCTCCCATGCCATGAAGGCACCACCCTACATTATGTGCTCCCTCCTATTGATGTTAATATAATTCCCGAAATACGAGAGTGGAATATTTATATTTCCTTACATATCCTTCCCTCGTTCTACCATTAAGTTTATAAGTATCTATCTTTCCCTTCTTGTGTTAAGTTGCCATGATACTCTCATACTATTATAAGTTCCCTTACTTGAACCCCTTAGTACATAGTATATGTGTATTTCACATGTTATGAGTAAAAAATAAATAGTAATAGCATAGTTGAACTTGTATATGTTAGCTAAATGATTATTATCGTAACTCACATGTTATAGGCCTCCAAGGAATTATTTGATAAAAAGTAATGATGGAAGGGTATATAGTTTAGGCTTGGCATATCGTTCGATGTGATTCTATGCACAGATCGAGACCAGACCATTATAGCGAGCCTAACCGTTGGGAGTACCCGTCTTGTATGGTATCATTTGTATTTGTAGTCAGTTGGAACATCATGCATTAGTTTTCTCTGGCTCGAGCCAACATATATCATATATGGCATGTGGGTAGACCCTCATAGTGTACTCTAGGTGGGGCATACCTGATTTCAGACTGTAATTACAGTTATATGTACGAGATCATAGAAACTGGGCAACATATGCTTCATACTTGCCTCAGATTATCTTTGAAAGGCCATCTTGAGATCATTTGTAATACATACAGGATAAATATATCACCTAGGCAAATTATAGGCTCTATATTTTAATACACCTTACTTAATGTTATATAAGGTATGGATAAGATTGGTGCACAGGTTACAGTTTCATGTTGCATATGTGATACTCTTTCGCTCATACGTTTTTCACTTTGATATCTGACTCATATGAGCTTCCGCACTTGTCTAACTATTATTATGTCTTCTTTCATACCGGCACATGTTGTTTATGTACTGACATCTTGGAGGCACCAAATTTATTGATACAGTCTCAGATTTTTAAGATAGAAGATGCCCATGTTAGGCTCCATTATTATTTTAGCTGATATTTTAGTAAGCTCATGGAGCCAGTCTACGTCTCATGCGGCTAACACATACTAGAGCCTTTTCAGCAGGGGGACCTTAACCTATGTAGCCCATGGGTGCCTGTTATGATGGTTGAGCTACATAGTCCAGGATAAAGTTTTACTTCATACTAAGCCTTGTTTCCTTTCCTAGCATGACATGCTTATATATATATATATATATATGATTATGTGAATGTGTAGAGAATGCAGATTAGGGTAGAGGTATAGGGGGTGGAAGTGCATCGGTAATAGTAAGAGAGCGTTCTTTTGTGTCTGTAGTTTTTTTGTGGTATTGTGTGTTGTCTATGATATCAGTAAGATAGTTCATAGTATTATCTTGTGGCTAGCGGTGTTAGTTTATTTTGTATACCATACTACTTTATATGCACTTATATTTTGTGTTTGTTATACTGTTATCGGTTTTAAGCCGGGGTTCTATTAGAAATAGCCTCTCTACTTCACCTGAGGTAGTGGTATGGTCTGCGTACACTCTACCCTCCCCAGACCCCACTATGTGGGAATACACTGAGAATGTTGTTTTGTTGTATTCCTTAGTTACATGCTAGTGCTCATCCCAATAACCATCTCCGGATGTTGTATCCCCATGCTATGCATGAACTAAAAATACTTTTACTTTTTCTGCTCATTGACTAGAGGATTTTGGGATAGCTCATGAGTTAGATTGAAGTGGTGAGCTTCCATACTTTGGAAGACCTTATTTCATGATTTGGTTTCCTTATGTCATATTCTTTTCTTTGTTCTAGTTTTGGCTATTATTGAGGGCATGTCCCAACATAAATTAATTTAGTTCTGGATTAGAGGCTTTGTGGATTTGGGATTGGTTATCGAATTCTTAGACTTTTTTTGATTTATACTTATTCATCTTTTGATATGTTTGAAATTCTGCTGCTATACTTGAATTGTGTCTTGTTTGACTAGGTAAGATGGTGGTCTTCGGTCCTTGTTGGACTTAAGATACCCATCACGGACAGGCCCTGGTTCAAATCATGTCAAAGCTAGTATCAAAGCCTAGGTTGGGTGTCATTGGGTATCCACAAAGCCATGTCAAGTAGAGTTTTTTTCATAAGTGTGAAGTGTGCCACACTTTTAAGAGAGGGGCTACGAGGCATTTAGGAATGTTTCCATTTCTTGTGATCTATTTTTGGGCTATAGAATCTAGGGTTTCAAGTATCATCTAATTTCCAGCTGTTCATTTTTCAGATTGTGCCTCTTAGAAGATTTGATGCTTGTGCTGTCTTGCGTAAGGATAATGTGGATGAGACTTATCCTTCTCATGGGGTTCAGACCTGACCTAAGTTTGTTGCTTCTGATTTTCCCTATGGAGTTCTATCTGTCCCCACTGATCCTTCTCTCATTGGTGATACTCCTACCCAAGCACTTCTAGGAGATATTACTAATGCTGAGTTTTGCCATTCTATTCATCTGTTGACCAAGTTGGTATCATATCAGTCATGTCAGTCGGATCCTGTTGGTATTGCTGTGAGTTTTTTTTAGGTTACTCAAGTTGGGAACTTTATAAGGTTAAAACCTCCAATTTTCATTGGTACTAAGGTTGAGCAGGTTCTTTAAGGTTTCATGGATGAGATAGAGAAGATTTTTTGAGTGATGCATGCTACTGATGTAGAGGGAGTTGAGTTTTCTTCTTATTAGTTGTAGGATGTAGCATATCAATAGTATGAAGAGTGGGATCAATCTAGGGATGATGATACAGAGGTGGATTTATGGGATGACTTTTCTAGTGCCTTTCTGGACTTCTTTCATTAGAAGTTGAGAAAGGCGAAAGATTAGGAGTTCGTGAATTTGATGTAAAAAATGACTGTGAAAAAGTATGCCTTGAAATTTCATCAGCTATCTCGTTATGCTCTAGAGTTAGTATCTAGCATAAGGGATAGAATGAGAATGTTTTCTTCTGGGTTATCTCATGATATAATTTTAGAGAGCAAGGAGGCCTTGTTGAACAATGATATAGATATCTCTAGACTTGTGGTATGTATGCAGGAAGTTGAAGAGGAAAAGAATAAGTAAGCAGAGATGGGAGAGTGATAGAGTAAGAAGTTTCGATATTTGGATTAGGGTGGGGGCAGCAACAGGGTGGTAGAGATGGTGGAAGATGGTCTAAGAATAAATGGGCAATTCAGGTTTTTATTCGACGGCTAGTGATACTTATCTTAAGTCATTCGGTGATTGCTTCTTTCAAAGCAGCAATGGATTTAATGCATAAGGTGCCTAATCTCAGGCTAGTAGGTCCTAGACATCCCCATATATCCTCCTTATAGATTTTATAGTCAGTTACACCATGACTTTTGTGATGAGGGGAGGAATAAGTGTTTCTAGTATGTCTATCCTGGCCACATTTAGAGGAACAATCCTTCAGGTGATCTTGCCACCAGGGCTAATAAGGTCCCGGTTACTTCTTCTTCAGCTTCTACACCAAAGAGTTCTACTTCTGGCTCAGACACTTGTCAGAATCATCTGTATGATCTGTCCACCCATCAGGATTTAGAGGCATCTCCTGATGTTGCTATTGGTACGTTAAAACCCTTCTCTCAAGATGTATATTATTTGCTTGATCCTGGGTATAACCTTTCTTATGTGACCCCTTATATGGCTATTCATTTTGTTTTTGGTTCTAAGTGTATTACTGATCCTTTTTCTGTGTCTACCCTAGTGGGCAACTCTATTGTGGGTTGGTAAGTCTATAGAGGTTATGTGGTATCTATCTGTGGTAGGGAGACCTTGGTAGATTTGATAGAGTTGGAGATATTTGATTTTGATGTTATTTTGGGGATGGATTGGCTCTATTCGTTCTATGAGTCTCTTGACTGTAGGATCTGAAGTGTCAGTTTCCAATTTTTGAATAAACTAATGATTAAGTGGGAAGGTAGTTCATTAGTTTCTAAGGGAAGGATCGTCTCTTATATTAGAGCCCAAAAGTTGATTTCCAAGGGGTATCTCTATCACTTGGTCTGGGTTAAAGATTCCTACTTGGAGAGTCCCTCTTTGCAATCTGTCCCCGTGATCTATGAGTTTCCTAAGGTGTTTTCTGATAATCTTCCTGATGTTCCTCTCGATAGGAAGATAGATTTTGGGATTTATCTTTTACCAAACACTTGTTCTATCTATATCCCTCCTTATAGAATGGACCCAGCTGAGTTGAAATAACTCAAGTAGCAGTTGAAAGACCTTCTTGATAAGGGCTTTATTAGCCTTAGTGTTTATCCGTGGGGTGCTCCTATGCTTTTCGTGCGTAAGAAGGATGGGTCCCTTTGGATGTGCATTGATAACCACCAGTTGAATAAGGTGACTAAAGAATAAATACCCTCTTTCAAAGATTGATGATCTATTTGACTAGCTTCAGGGAGCTAAGTATTTTTCTAAGATTAATCTTCGGTCGGGTTACTATTAGTTGAAGATTAGGGAGGAGGATATTCCTAAGATTGCTTTTCATACTCGGTGTAGACATTACGAGTTCTGGGTCATGTTATTTCTAGTGAGGGGATCATGGTGGGTCCACAGAAAGTTATGGTTGTTAAGAAATGGCCTAGACCCACAACTCCAACCGATATTTGGAGCTTCTTGGGTTTAGATGGGTACTATAGGAGGTTTATGGAAAGTTTGTCCTCCACTGCTTCCCCATTGACTAAGTTGACTCAAAAAAAGTGTTTGTATGGTCGGATGCTTGTGAGGTTAGTTTTGAGAAACTGAAGAATAAGTTGACTTCGGCTCTAGTCTTGACCCAACCCAAGGGTACTGATGGATTTGTGGTTTACTATGAAACATCCCATGTGGGACTTGATTGTTTATTGATGTAGGATGGTAAGGTGGAGTCCTATACTTCTAGGCAGTTGAAAGTTCGTGAGAAGAATTATCTGACTCATGACTTAGAGTTGTTGGTTGTGGTGTTCAAATTGAAGATTTGGTAACATTATTTGTATGGAGTTCATTTTGAAATTTATTCTAATCATAAGAGCCTGCAATATGTGTTCACTCAGAAGGAGTTGAATCTCAGGAAAAGGAGATGTCTTAAGTTTCTTAAGACTACGACATGAGTCTCCATTATCGTCTAGGTAAGGCTAACATGGTTTTTGATGCTCTTCGCAGTATATCTATGGGAAATCTATCTTATGTGGAAGAAGAAAAATATGGATTGGTGAAGGACGTTCACCTTTTGGCTAACCTTGGAGTTCGTCTCGTAGACTCTGAAGATAAAGGTGTGTTTGTTCAAGAGGTGGTGAAGTCATCTCTCCGTGTTGAGGTAAAAGAGAAGCAGGTTTTGGATCCTATCTTAATACAGATAAAGATGATATGGGTCACCATAAAGTGATGGCTTTTGAGATTAGTGGTGACGGTATCTTTAGGTACCAAGGTAGACTTTGTGTTTTCGATGTTGATAGGCTGCGAGAGAAGATCTTGGATGAGGCTCATGAGTCGAGGTACACTTTTTATCCTGGTTCGATGAAGATGTACCATGATTTAAAGGAAATTTATTAATAAATAACAAGAAGAGAGATATGGCCAATTTTGTAGCTAAGTGCATTATTTGTCAGCAAGTGGTGGAACACTATAGGCCTGGAGGGATATCTCAAGAGATTGAGCTGCCTGTGTGGAAATGGGAGGAGATCAATATGGACATTGTTATAGGTCTTTCGCGGTCTCGTAACCAGTTTGACTCCATTTGGGTCATCGTGGATAGGATGACTATGTCAGCTCAATTCTTACCAGTAAGGACTATTTTTTTTGCTGAGGATTATGCAAAGTTGTTTATTCAAGAAATCATCAAATTGCATGGTTCTCCAGTTTCTATCATTTCAGATAGGGGTAACCAGTTCTCATCTTACTTTTCGCATTCTTTCCAGAGAGGTTTGGGGACTAAGGTAAACCTTAGCACCACTTTTCACCCTCAGACGGATGGACAAGCAAAGATGATGACTTATACTTTGGAGGATATGTTGAGGTCTTGCATGATTAACTTTAGTGGTGATTGAGTTGATCATTTTCCTCTCATCAAATTTGCTTATAATAACAACCATCACTCTAGTATTGCTATGGCTCCGTTGGAGACTTTGTATAGTAGGAGGTGTGGATCTCTTATTGGGTGGTTCAAAGTTAGTAAGGCTAGATTTTTTGGTCCTGACTTTGTTTATCAAGCTGTGCAGAAGGTAAAGGTGATTTAGGATAGGCTTAAGATGACCCAAAGTCGCCAAAAGTCCTATGCAAATGTCAGGCGAAGAGAGTTTGAATTCGATGTTGGTGATCGCGTGTTTTTTAAGGTGACTCCCATAAAGGAAGTAATGCAATGTTGAAAGAAGGAAAAACTCAGCCCCTGCTATGTGGGTTCGTGTTTGTTTTTTAAGAGAGTGGGTAGTATGGCCTATGAATTGGATTTGCCTTCTAGTATGGGTTTCATTCATCCGGTCTTCCATTATTCGATGTTGAAGAAGTGTGTAGGCAATCCTTCCTTGATTATTCCTTTAGAAAGTGTGGGTATTTTGGGCTCCTTTTCTTATGAGAAAGTCCCAGTTCAGATCTTGGATAGGCAAGTTCAACGTTTGAGGACTAAGGATGTGGCTTCAGTGAAGGTTCTATGGAGAAATCAAAAGTTTAAGGAAGCTACTTGGGAATCCGAAGAGGACATGAAGTCCAATTATCCGTTCTTGTTCCCCGTTATGGATAATAGTGCTTAAGGTATGGGTTTCACTTTCCTCTTGCTACTTCCTGAGTTTTTTCATTTGATTCTAGTATACTCTTTCTATTTCTCGTTCCATAAGTGTTCTAGCTCATCATTCGAGGAAGAATGATCCTAAGGGCGGTAGGGGGATAGTGTAACACCCTCAAAATTTTTTTAGCATTTTATTTTTGTCTCTCTTGTGTTTGAAACGTTGATTTTTGACTAAAATTATGTTTAGGAATATGAATAGGGTGTCCCCGGAGAGTTTCAAAATTTTCAAATGGTGTTCGGAGTGATTTTGGACCCCGAAGGTGGTGAGCCTCTGCGATATCACCATGTCATGAAGTCTACACTCTGCAATAGCCAGCGTGTCACGAAGGTTAGACTTCGTGATAGGTAGCTGGAACGAAAGTTAGCCTCCACGATACGGTCCATGCCACGCTGTTATGTAAAATCCATGGAATTTTTGCTTTGTTTACTGGGGATGAGGGGTATTGGGGTCTTTTCACCTATGTGCGACCCTTAAGCATAATATTGCATATTTCTTTAAGTTTTAAGAGATTAAAATTCCCCAATTACACTTTCAAACTTAAAACTCCAAGAAAGCATAAGAATTTCATCGTACATTCATCCTCTAGGCCTACAGCTCCAAATTACTTTCCAAATTTCATGTATCTAAGGCATGTTAGCATATGTTTAAAGAGTTACCATGTGAATTTAATTATGGTTTATAAATATGGGTTTGAGGGTTTTGGAGTGATTGTTGCTTAAATTGTTTTCCCATGGCTTTAACGAAATTATTCATGCTTTATTATGTGTTTTGACACTCATCGGGGTGCATAGGGATGGTTAATGGGATGAGGGTCGAGGTATTCCCCCAATTTGATGATTTTGGTATTAAAATTAGTTTGAAAATTGTGTTCCATAAACCAATTTGTGAAATTGATTTAGAAATATGGATTGGTTATATGGTTTGACTTGCTCATCTATACTATTGCATTGCATAAATGGTTAAAAGATTAAACATGGATTTTGAAGGCCTTGCTGGCCGTGTTTTGACTAAAATTGAAACCTCAGGGGTCAAGGCCTTCCCCTGAGTTGATTTGATAAACTAAAGGAGGTCGATGCATTCCTCCAACTCGATTTAAAAAACTAAAGGGGGCCGAGGCATTCCCCCAAGTTAAAGGAATTATAATGACATAATTATAAGTTTGTAAATGTATGGTATGGCAGTACCTGTGGTGTGCCTTTATATATAATTCTGTGATTAATGAATGGGTTATATGAAACTTATATTAATTTTATCTTAATAGGGGTTATGTAGCTAAGCCATGAAGGTGTGGTCTTGAATGACTTGTACTAGAAAATCATGTTTGCCGAAATGAGGGTTGGTCTTGATGACTGTATACCTAGTTCACACTATTGATATATTTGCATCTTGGATTGATATGGGGTCGGGGCATTTCCTGTTCTTCCTTGATACCTTCAGTTCGTGTGACTAATACACACTGAAGCTCTTTTAGCAGAGGGACCTTAACCCGTATAGCCCATGGGTGCCTGTTATGATGGTTGAGCTACATAGTCCAGGATAAAGTTTTACTTCATACTAAGCCTTGTTCCCTTTACCAGCATGACATGGTTATATATACATATGATTATGTGCATTGGCTTTGAATGATTTTGAAATATTGATCATGACATTATTTTATCCCTATTCCTTAGTTACATACTAGCACTCATCCCACTAACCATCTTCGGATGTTGTATCCTCATGCGATGCAAGAATAAAAAATACTTCTACTTTTCCAACGCAGTGACTAGGTGATCGTGGGATAGCCCGTGAGTCAGATTAAAGTGGTGAGCTTCCATACTTTGGAAGACCTTATTTCATGATTTGGTTTTCTTATGTCATATACTTTTCTCTGGTCTAGTTTTAGCTATCGTCGGGGGCATGTCCCGACTTAAATTGATTTAGTTCTGGATTAGAGGCTTTGTGGATTCCTGCGGATTTGGGATTGGTTGTGAAATTCTTAGACTTCTTGTGAGTCATACTTATTGATCTTGTGATATGTTTGAAATTTCACTGCTATACTTGAATTATGTCCCATTTGACTAGGAAAAGGGGTGGTCTCCGGTCCTTGTTGGACTTGAGATACTCGTCACGACCAGGCCCTAGTTTGGGTTGTGACAGTAATTATTTGAATATTTGAACAATATGATTTTACCTCATAAGTCTAGAGAAATTCTTGAATGAGAAACATATTTTCCTAAACCCTTAAAATGGTTTTGAAGAACATTCTTATTTGATTCTTAAATTACTTTATGGTTGTTAATGAATTATTGCAAAAAAATAGATTAAATAGAAGATAAGAGATGGCTTAGGTGACTTGCTAGTCTTGGTATGACAATACCAAACCAGAAATATTGTCATTTGGAAATAAAAATGATTTTCGATAAAGAATAATATTTTAAAAAGGTACAATATGGGCTTAAAGAGAGTTAGATGGTTGACTGAGAAGGCATGGGTTTGAAAGGCTCATTCCCGAAATCATATTTTGCCGACACGGGATTAGTTATGTCCTAAAATATGGATAATCATTATATACTTTCTTCATGTTTTGGTATACTAGAATGTATAAACTCCAATCTTTGTGGAAAACTTGGATTGAGGGCTTGACCGGCGAGTTAAAGTAAGACCCATATAGCTCGTGTTGTTATAGAATTGTCTATAGTACTATCTAACTCAGAATTAAAGAAAATATTATAGTCTAAATTTTAAGTGGTTACTTGAAGTCTTCAATTATATCCCTGTGATTTGACTTCTATGCTCATAACTATTTTGTATCAAGCATATTTTATTTTTTTGTTATTGTACATGCTAATACATTCCACGTATTTGCCATCCTCGGCCAGCTACATTATCTCATGATGTAGGTTCAGAAACTCTCTCTCATGGGTCGGTATAACACTAGAATTTCTCAAGACAGTATCAGAGTTGGTGAATCCTCCATCTTTCGGAAGGTAGTTTATTTTAGATCTCAATACTTTTCAATAAATGGTATTGTCGGGGCCTTGTCCCGACTCAGACAGTTATGTTATATGCTTTGTAGAATAGTTTAGTTAGATGTTATTATGTCGTATTTTCAGAGTTTTAGATTACTATTGCATTTAAATTGAACAACTTCTTTTGGGTCTAATTTATTTTTGTATTTGATTATGACTATGATTATAATGTAAAGTTAAAGGGTCTTCTCAGGCCTCCATTCGCAGGCCTCCATTAGCCTGGGATGCCTGTTATGGCCAATGCCTGGGCTCGAGTCATAACAAACTTGGTATTGGTGCATGGTTCAGGATCCCGGGGTATTTATGAAGCCATGTCCAGTAGAGTCCTATTTATTATTATGTTGTGCACCATACTTATAAACAGGAGACTACTGGTTAGTTAGGAAATATTTCTCACTCTTTTATACTCCAAATCATGCAATAGTTTTTTCCATAAGAAAGGTATCCAAAATCCTGCCCGACTCTAATTTTATTGTCTATGTCTTATTATCGAGGTAATACAAGTGCAAAAATGTTGATTCCTAACAATGTGATTTTTTTATTAAGTCATCAAAAGTTGCAAAACTGCATAATAACTTGAGAGAAGTCCATTAGTGCATTATAAGTCTATTTATTTTAAGTGTATACCCCTATATTCATGAGTCGTGCAGTTGAGTCGAGGTGAGACGTGTATTCGAACCCCTTTCAAAAACTTTCTTGCAGAGGCCACACTTAAGAGGTGAAGATAGGTAGCTTAATGTTGGGGTAATGTTGCCACCTGATGAGATTGTTAATTAGAGTGTTATAAGCTATGAGCAGTCAAGTGATCCCAGAGCTGGAAACATAAAGTCTAAAGTTTATAAGTTAGAGTCAAGGTAACTTTTGAGTAACAAAGGTAGTTGTAGTCGTATAACCTTTGAGTTAAGGGTGGTATACCCTTTTATGGTGATTGTATAAGTTTAAAGCAAGATTTATAGATTTTATTGTAGTTAGTAAATAAAGTGAGTCGTTATGATGATTTAGAATTTATTTGAAATAGGGAAAGAGCTTTTTATGACTAGTTATTATAGTAGTAAAACAATCCTAGGTTGTGAATAAAAGTATAGAATGGCAAATAATTTAAAATTTTAGAATTTAATTAGGAAATATTAGAAAGGGGAACTCAGTGGCGTTTATAGAATTTTGAGGGTAGTTTAAGTGTATGCATGGGTAAGAAGATGTGATGTGAGGAAGAAGAATGTGTTGATAGACCATAATGGGTTATCTTATAAGATTAAAATCAATTATCCTTATTATGTGGTTTTACTACACCGAGGGTCCATTGATTTTTATCTATCAGTTGTAAGCTAGTTCAGTAGGTGAGAAAATATGTAGCAAATTTTAAGGTGTAGTAATAATGTTGTGAAGAAGATGTCCTTGTAGGCCATAGTTAAGTGAAGTAAGGAATAAAGTTAATTTCCCTAGAAATTTTTGATGGACTAGTATAGTAGGTGGGATGTTTCATCCATAGTACATGATTGATACTTGACAATAAGTTTGAACTTTAGATATTGATTATGGTTAAAAGAATGTTAGCTCGGGGATAGTGATGTAAGATTTGTGGGCGTGAATTTGTTGTCTTGATATCATGTGTGAAAGATCTTGGGTTAATACCTTATGAAAATTTTAAGTGTGTAATTGTTATATATACATGAGGACTAGTGATCAAAAAGTGAATTATGGCTAATCATTAATTGGATAAGAGCTTTAAGTTGAGAATAAGGTGTACTCGGTCTTGAGTTATAAATGCCATGGATACATAGTTCATGTTCTTGAATATCTTAGTATAGATAAGGCAAGGTAGTTATTGATAAATGTTCTTTAGAATTGGATTTATAGGATTATAGATTTTGATAGACGATGTTGAGGCTCTTGGTATATATTTAAATTCCTTTGATCTAGAACGATATGAGATTGGAGGGATGATGATAGTAGACTAAGAAGAGATAATAGATTGTTAAGTGATAGAGAAAGTGAATACAAATTCTCATGAAAATGTCATCTATAAGAAGATGAATTTGGATGCTAGAGGAAGTTAAGAGTATTTACCAGGAATGCCATAACAAGAAGTTAGTACTTTTCCTATTATAGTTTATCAGGGAGAGTCTAGTGTTCATGTGTATAGCGACACTCCCACTGTGCTGAGTCTTATGATTATAGATTTAATGAGAGGATATTCCCTCAAGTCTAGGATAGTGACCTTTGAGCTATGGGGGAGATGATGAACTAAGTAGCATCTTGAATTTTCTCATGGTGGCGAGTTTCAGGAAAGAGTCATGCTAAATCTATTCTTATTTTGGAAAATTCCTCCTACTCCAGTATTCTACCAATGTATTATGTATTCAAGTCATATCTATGCCTAAGGTTCGATTTCTCTATACAACTTATGTCCATGATCCAACCCCTGAACTAGAAGTGATAACCTCTCTCAACACTCCAAGATTCCAAGTATTCAAACTCTATGTTATGGCGTTCATGATCTATAAACCCATGTCTCACATTATGCTTAGTTCTAAGACACTATACCTTATATATGTTACTGATTGATTTTATTTCTTGTATAAGCCAGAAGCGATACTCTATATGCAAACTCTTGACCATTCTTAGTTTCCATAATGAGAAGCAACAGCTTCAAGCAACAATCCTAGTCATATTCCTTGAATTTTATGAATCTAGCCTTATGTTATACAACTCATGAACTATGCACTAATGCTTCTCAGTATGTCCAGTCCTAAGAACTCATGTTATATTATTTTTATGCCAGAATGACCATCTATTTATGATTTAGGTGTTTGCTATGAAGTATTTTTTGCCTAATGTACCTTATCTTACTCCACAAGTCTCATCTTGAGCAGTTTGACAAATAGAAGTCATAATTGAGCAGTATCACTCCCATTCCTAATGCTTATACTCTAGTCCCTCAATGACCTTCTTTATGTTAGGATGATAGTAGTTATGGCATCATAGTAATGTTTTAGATAATAGAGTAGATGTTCTTTATTGTGAAAATTTTTATGTGACTACTCGAGCTAAGGTTATATATGAAGGGGGAAAAGTGAGATAAATTTTTATTATGTGAAATAGTTAGGAAGGGGATATGTGGTGAAAATCTTTGTGATAGTGATTGAAGTTGCTAGTTATAGTGAGGAGATCTATAAAGTGGGTGTAGTAAAGATAGGCTTGAATATTATGATTGACAGATACGCAAACCATTGTGTTATATGGCTAGTACCCCTTGATTAAGACCTGAGGTTGTTTGATTATAGTGAGAAGATGGAGTAGTATTCTTGGAGAATAAGATCCCATAGCTTAAGATAGCACCTTTCCGTGTTAGGCTTCAACATAGAAGCACTATGCAGTGAGACTCGGGCTCTTGTAGTTATTTGTTTTGTGGGGGCATTGTTAGTTGAAAATGCCGAAGTATGTAATTCATAGTAAAATGAATAGTAGAGAAGTGTCGCTAAATTTAAGGTCTATTGTTCGTATCATTTAAGGTGGAGAATACTTCTATTCTTATGTACAGAAAAAACTTATTTCATGTCTAGTATCAATATAAATCAGGACTTCTGATCACCAAATAAACTCATGTTCACGTTGTCATGATTATGTTTCATCTAACTCATACCCAATATTATGTCCATATCAAGTCTCGTTATCTCGTAATTTATGCCTATACGATTTACTTGGTGTTGTCATGGAGATCATTTTCATGCATATGTATGTTTGGCTGAGGAAGAATTCCTAACATGAAAACATCTTTTATTTTGTACTTCTAAAGCTTCAATAAGTTCATATCTATCATTCAAGGATGAATGATCCCATGGGGAAGATAATGTAACACCCGACATTTTTGAGCTAGAATTTGAATTATTCTTTCTATGTATATAGATCTGAACCTTATGATTTCTATTTAGATATAAGTATGAAGATAAATTATTTAGGGTGGTAACATCTTTGGAGATGAATTGAGGTCATAGAAATATCCTAGCTCAAAGTTGAGTTGAGAACTTTCCTACCCATTGAGTTTTAGTAGACATTCTTACTTTGATCAACTATTAATAACCATTAGTACTAAAATATAACAAGTTAGGCAGTCTACTACCTACCACACTAAAGGTCTTTGAGTCTTCTTTCCAGAGCAATTAACCATTCGTCAATCCGAGTTCAGAGTAAGAAGTTATGAGTATTTCAATGAGACACTATCCAAGGTGCACGATGTTCATGCGAGGCACAATTGTTGCCATATGATTGGACGTATGAGTCATGGCTGGGCCTGTGAGCACCCCCTTCCCAGATGTAAAGATTTTGTTTTTATTTTATTAAATCAGGGGCAAATTAATTATTTTACCCCATGTAACTTCCCTAACCCAATTTATAACCCTAAAATCATCCTAAACTAGTAGAAATCTCTCAAATCCCTTATTCTCTTTCTTCCAAGAACTTTAAGAAGGATTTCCCAATTCCAAATCTCGTAGGTTCCAAACTCAAGGTTCTTCTTCAATTTTCCCCTGTCAAAAAGGTATGTAGAGCGACCTTATTTCTATGGAGTTTAAAAATTATGATTTATCTAAACTCAAAAATTTGTATATATTGTGGGTTTCAATATACTTATAAGACCAATTCCCCAAACCCCCATTTATGTATAAAAATCATGAATTTATTTAGAAATATAGATTATTTTATGATTAAAGAAGGTTATGTTTTCATATGACTCCTTTATTAAATCATTCGTTGCTTATGCAAATGGTATTTCACCTCAGAACTCTAGAGAAATTCTTGATTGTGAAAACACATGTTCCTAAATCCTTATATTGGTTTTGAAGAGCATTCTTATTTGATTCTTAAATTACCTTATGGTTGTCAATGAATTATTGCAAGAAATAGATTAAATGGAAGATAAGAAATGACTTATGTGACTTGGAAGTCTTGGTACGACGATATCAAACTAGAAATATTGTCATTTTGAAATAAAAATAAATTCAACCAAGAATGAGGTTTTAGAAAGGTAAAATATGGGCTTAAAGAGAGTTAGATGGCTAATCAAGAAAGCATGAGTTTGAAAGGCGTATTGCTGTCACGACCTGTGGCTACCCCCTAGTCACAACAATGGTGCTTACGATCACAAGTGACCACAACCAAACCCATGGGCTGGTACCTACTGTGAGCACTGAATAATATACTGATAATGAACATGTGCGAAAACAACTGATTAAATCTATAAGGTTAAATTATTGAAAATATGATTTAAATCATAAGTCTGAACGTCTGATGACATACAGAAAAGAATGATCAAACAACTAGTAAACTAACTAACTGTTTGAATGACTGAAAACATCTGAAAGCCTCTAAAATGATTGAGGAGTTAATGGGATAGGCCCCAACTAACTGAAAAGAAATGTGGAAATACTAAAATAACATAAAAGCTCCTCAATATATGAGGACTCACCACAACAGTTGCTGCTGATAAACTGAACTATCTAAGCGCGGTCAAGAAACTGAGTCTTTGAATCTATGATTTAAGATATCATAGTGTGAAGAAAAGTACACGATCAGTACTTTGAATGTACTAGTATATAAGATGAGGTTAGGCTGAAATGCATAGGTTCATGTACAAGAAATAATGACTGGATGAATAGCATGAGATAACTGATGCATAAATGTGTGAAAGCTGTAAAATCTGAGAATTCATGACCAAGCATATAACATGATACTGAGATAGTTTGTAAATTGAAATACTGAAATCTGGCAACTGAATAACTGACAAGCTGTAGGCTATGGTTAAGCGAACCTGAACTAAATTTTGTACTGAATACTGAACTGAGACTGTGGGAGGTATCATCTAACTAACATGCCCCAATCTGAGCTAATGGGGGTCCAACCTGTAACCCCAGTTTGAAGGGTATTAGTACCGTGCCACGAATTCTAACAATGGTTGTGTGGATACACTAAACTAATGTCCTAAAAGAATAATAAGTCACCATCAACTGGCAGGTGCTCTAATAAGATATGTGTTACCCTCAACTAGTAGGTAAACACTTTATCAACCCTCAACTGGCAGGCTGATATCTCTAACCTACGCTGACTACGTAGTTCTGGAACTATGGGACTACTACTAAAGATCACACCCTCTACTGGCAGGTGAACCCCTATCCCTGGGTTCGCTTGGTGCTAACTCCTACTCCCAACTGAATGACACTGATTATTGGACTAAACTAAGCTTAACTGAGCAAACCACTGATCTTAATAACTGAATGGATGACAACGCTCATGGTTTATCTGAAATCATTCTGAAGATACTAAAATTTTGTAAACATCTAAGTATCGGGTGTTCATAACCCTCCAACACTGAATGAAAATAACAATAAGGACATATGAAGCTTTAAAAACCATAATAAAGGATCATTGCTCAAAACCCAACATTTAGTTATTTCATCAAACACATGGGAGTCATGAATTTAAGCATGGGAGTGGGTAAAGCATGTGACTGAAAACATAGTTACAATACTAAAACCATGAATTAGGGATTTAAGATGAGGATTTCAATATTCAAATCATATAAGGGCTCATTCCATAGAAAAACACTTGTAACATAACTTGTAATCAAAATCAATAACAATTTCATAGAGACAATTCATCATAAAAATGTAAAAACTCATAATTTGATATCAAAAAGGGGATTCTTGGACTTCATGGGTGAAAAGGGACCATGGATAAACATCACACATACCTTAAACCTTAAATTTTGAAAGAGAAACACAAATCTTTAAGATTCTTTGAAGGTTCTTGAATTTGGGAACTTTTACCCCGAGCACACACAATGGAACCGTAGACAGTCAAGTGAAATCCAATCCACAAAATAATTCTTGAATTCTTTGTTTCCTTGGAGAGAAAGGAATGAAATTGATTAACTTAGGGGATAATTAGGGTTTGTTTTTGAGAGGAAATTTTGGAAAAATAGCCATATAATGCCCTACCGACTTTTTAATTTGTGTTTTTTTAATTGGATTAAGGGGAAAAGACTCAATTACCCCTCAGAGAATTAAATTCGCAACTGGAATGTAGATTAAAGGTTCACCATGATGCGATGAAGGGATCATCCTATACCCACCGCGACACGCCACTATCGTAGTGAGAATTTGGAACTAAAATCCATACACGATACAATTCTCATTCGAAAAATTTGAAACTTTCCCGAGACATGCTCCTCACACCCCTGAACATGAATTAACTCAAAAACGTACATCTTAGGGTCGGGAAGACCCATTTAAAAATCCTCGAAGTTAAGAGGCCAAAAATATGACTAAGTCCCCAAAACTTAGTGAAATTTATAGGCTGTAAGCCTCTTACACATGCAACTAAGAGCTGAACTAAGCTAAGAAAAGTATGGGATATTATAATATCTCCCCCTTGGGAACATTCATCCTTGAATGAGACTAATTAAGCTGAGAATACTGAGGAAACTGAAATCACATACTAAACATACATAATTGAAAACATGATTACATGATTGAGTCTGAAATAGGATACATGACTGAACTAATTTGTGAATACATGCAATGACATGAGAATGATTATATAGATGGAACTGAGAATGAAAAAGAGTCAGTCTAAGAAGAACTGTTACCTTATGTTGAGTCTGAGTTTGTGGAGAAAAAATGAGAGTACCTGGTATGCATATTTGCTTCTATTTCCTAAGTGGCTCCTTTAACGAACTGATTCAGCCAAAGAACTTTGACCAAGGGAACTTCTTTGTTCCTTAGTCTACAAATCTGACGATCAAGGATCTCAACTAGGATTTCTTCGTAAGAAAGGCTATCCTAAACATCTGTGTTTTTTAAAGGGACTACAACAACTGGGTCACCAATACACTTCTTTAACAAAGAGACATGGAACACTGGATGCACTGATGCCAACTCTGCAGGCAACTCAAGCTCGTAAGCTACCTTCCCAAAACGACTCAAAACTCTTTAAGGGCCAACATATCGGGGACTGAGTTTCCCCTTCTTGCCAAATCTTTTCACCCTCTTCATGGGCGAGATTTTCAAATAGACTGAATCACCAACCATAAACACAAGGTCTGTTCTCCTCACATCTGCATAAGATTTCTTATGGATTTGGGCTATCTTAAGCCTTTCCCTGATCAACTGAACCTTCTCTATCGCATTATACACCGAATCTGGCCCTACCAAAATAGCCTCACCTGCCTCAAACTAACCAATAGGAGATCTATATCTTCTGCCATATATAGCCTCAAACAGAGTTATTTGAATACTAGAGTGATAACTGTTATTATAGGAAAACTCAATCAATGGCAAGTGATCATCCCAACTTTCTTTAAAGTCAAAAACATATTCCCTCAACATGTCCTCTAGGGTCTTGATTAGTCTTTTATTCCTGACCATCTGTCTGAGGATGAAAAGTTGTACTAAGATGAACTTGGGTACCAAGAACCTTCTAAAAAGCTTTTCAAAAGTGAGAGGTAAACTGAGTACCTCTGTATGAAATGATAGACAATGGGAGTCTATACAACCTAACTAACTCTCTAATATAGAGCTTGATGTATCCCTCGGCTGAATGAGAAGTACGAACTAGCAAGAAATGGATTGATTTGGTCATTCTATCTAAAATATCCCATACCGAATCATGCTGACGATGCAAATGAGGCAAACCCATCACAAAATCTATATTCACCTCTTCTCACTTCCAAGTAGGAATGCTGAACTCCTGTATTGTACCACTAGGCCTATGGTGTTCAACCTTAACCTACTAACAGTTAGAACACTTAGCTACAAACTCTACAATATCCCTTTCATACCACTCCACCAATAGATTTTGTGCAAATCACGGTACATCTTAGTGTCTCCTGGGTGAATAGAATAACGTACACCATGCACTTCTACAAAGATTCGTTGTCTCAAACCATCTACACATGGCACACACAATTTACCCTGACATCACAACACACCATCTCCCCCTTAGAAGAAAACCACTACCTTCTGATCTCTAACTGATTCATTCAACTTAACCAAACTGGAATTCCTATCTTGTTTCTCCTTCACTTCGGCCACCAAAGAAAATTCTGAACTATTCTGAACCAATACACTACCCTCAACTGAATCAACCAACCTAACACCTAATCTAGCATACTGATTAACCTCCTGAGCTAACCTTTTCTTATCATTCTCAACATGAGCAACACTACCCATAGACAATCTACTAATGGTGTCTGCCACTACATTGGCCTTGCCCGGATGATACAACACACTCATATCATAATCTTTCAACAACTCTAACCACCTTCTCTGAAGATGATTTAAATTTTTCTGCGAGACCACATAATGTAAAATTCTGTGATCTATGAACACATCAACATGAACCCCATACAAATAGTGCCTCTAAATTTTCAAGGCAAAAACAACAACTGCTAACTCAAGATCATGAGTAGGGTAATTCTTTTCATGGGCTTTATGATGTCTAGAGGCATGGGCTATGACCTTACTTTTCTGCATCAACACACAACCAAGACCAACTCTGAAAGTATCACAGTAAACAACAAATCTCTCTAAACCGTCCGGCAGAGTCAAAATTGAGACTAAAGTGAGTCCCGTCGTCAACTCCTGAAATCTCTTTTCACAAGAATCTGACCACTGAAACTTGACTTTATTCTGAGTCAATCAAGACATGGGGGACATAGATAAAAACCCTTCAACAAACCATATGTAATAGACAACCAAACCCA
Source organism: Capsicum pubescens (assembly GCA_030864215.1). Taxonomy (NCBI): domain Eukaryota; kingdom Viridiplantae; phylum Streptophyta; class Magnoliopsida; order Solanales; family Solanaceae; genus Capsicum; species Capsicum pubescens. The sequence goes on along the minus strand of CM061544.1, from coordinate 103,516,218 downwards.
AGAAGCTTCTGATATCTGACAGAGAGATGGTTCTGGGCTAGTTTCTCACTACTTTGATCTTTTGAGGGTCAACTCTAGTGCCATCACTGAAAATAATATGGCCAAGGAAAGATATTGATCTTAGCCAAAACTCAAACTTACTGAATTTGGTGATTAATTTATGGGCTCTAAGAGTCTGCAATACAATTCTGAGATGGTTTGCATGATCATTTTCACTACGGGATTAGACGAGAATATCATCAATGAAGACTATGACGAACATGTCTAAGTATTGCTTGAACACTCTGTTCATCAAGTCCATGAAAGCTGCTGGGGCATTCATTAGTCCAAAATACATAACTAGAAATTCAAAGAGACAATACCGCATTCTGAAGGCTATTTTTGGAATGTCACATTCTCTGACTCTGAGCTGATGATAGATGGATCTGAGGTCTATCTTAGTGAAATAACTGGCACCCTGAATTCGGTCGAACAAGTCATCAATACTGGGGAAAAGGTACTTATTTTTTACTGTGACTTTGTTCAACTGACGGTAATCGATGCACATTCTGAGAGAACTATCTTTTCTACGCACAAAAAGGACTGGAGAACCCTATGTGGAAACATTGGGCCTAATAAATCCCTTATCTAAGCAATCTTTCAACTGTTCTTTCAACTCCCTAAGCTCAGTTAGAGCTATTCTATAGGGCAGAATAGAGATAGGCTGAGTATCTGGAAGAAGATCTATTTCGAAGTCGATTTCCCTTTTGGGAGGAACTCCGGGAAGGTCATCAGGGAACACATTTGTAAGTTCCCTCTCTATTGATACTGATTCAAGACTGGGAGTCTCATAATTAGAGTTTTTGACTCGAACAAGATGGTACGTGCACTCTTTGGATATCATCACCATAGGTCTAAGATATGAAATAATCTGACCCCTAAGTGATAAAGTACTACCCCTCCATTTAATGACTGGTTAGTTAGGAAACTAAAACTGAATGACTCTATTTCTGCAATCAACTGGGGTATAACATGAGCGGAGCCAATCCATACCGAGAATGACATCAAAATCAGTCATCTCTAACTCCACAAGGTCAACTGAGGTGACTTTATGGGATATTATGACTGTAAAATTCCTATATACCTACCTGGCTAAAATAGAGACACCTACTAGAGTAGACACTGAGAAGGATTCTGCTAAAAATTTAGGACTGACACCAAAATTAACAGCTATATAGGGGGTTACAAAAGAAATTAATGCCCTGGCATCTAACAAAGCATAAAAATAAAGATAAAAGACCTGTAACGTACCAGTAACCACATCAGTAGAGCTTTTTGGTCATGATATAACTGAAGTGCATACAATCTATTTTGGTGCTGACCACTAGTTGCACTGGACGCAACACCCTGCTAAGTTGGGTGATCTAATGGAATTAGAGGACGACTGGATTGTCCCTGCTGACCACTCTTTGGGTAATATTTGATTTTGTGGCTTGTTTTGCCACACCCACAACGCAGATAACTGCCGACTCCACTCACACCTTGATGATTCCTACCATATTTCTGGCAAAGATGATTAGTACAATCACTGTTCACACTACCCTGGGAATTAGAGCCTGGCGCCCTATCCCGATTGTCATTCCTGAACTTTAGCACTGGCGCACTAGCTGAAGATGGAGCTGGGATGAAAATTTCTGAAGGAACTGAGAACGGTTACCACCCTCTGACCTAGGTTGAGAAAAATTAAAGCTACCTGTTCTGGCCCTCTTATTCTCTCTATCTTTCTCCTTAAGCTTTTGTTCCTTAATCTGTTGAGCATGGACCATAGCCTAGATATGTCCATCTCCTTAATCAATATAGAAGTTCTACACTCTTTTACCAAACTATTAGATATACCAGACACAAACTTACTCATTCTAGACCTGTTATCAGCCACCATCGAAGGAGCATACCTCGCTAATTGAGCAAACATAAGCGAGTATTCCTTCATACTCATACTGCCCTGCTTCAAATTAATGAACTCTTGTACCTTAGCTTTTCTCAACTGTAACAAAAAGAACCTGTCTAAAAAGGTTATGGCAAACTCCTTCCACTCTACAGGCCCTGCATTTATGCCCATATCTTCCTTTCACTACTTATACCATGTATGAACTACATCCTGCAACTGATATGCAAATAACTTTGCACTCTAGCTCAAAGTGACACCCATGGTATTTGTCACTTTCTGAACCATATCAAGAAACTCCTGTGGATCCTCCTCAGACTTGGATCCCAAAAACAAATGAGGGTTCATGCGGGTGAAATCCTGAATCCTAGATGCAGCTGTATTTTCTACTGGATTAGCTGGGGCAATATCCTGCTGATTGTTCTGAGCAGCTATAGAGTAATATATGGTAGTGAATGCAGCTCTAAACTCGTCATGAGAGATGTGCTCATTCAGGGGATCTTTCTGAACAGGCAGAGGTGTGGGCTGGTTCCCGTTCCTTCTTCAATTATTCTTTTTGGGAGGCATTTTTTGTAATGGAATAAAAGATGGATCAGAAAGAGAGTTTAAATAGAGATCATGCTCACTCGTACGACATGAAGACTGAAAGAAAGGAAACTTTTCCTAAAACATCTTGTAGCTTCTTGTCCATAAGTGTGGTGCGATTTACACCTATGCATAAGACTCTACTCAACACTGCTTTCAAGCTCCCTAGGACACTGTAAAACCTTAGGCTCTGATACCCAATTCTATCAAAACCCAAGGCTACCCCCTAGTTGCGACAATGGTGCTTACGATCACAAGTGACCACAAGTTAACCCATGGGTTGGTACCTGTTGTGAGCACTGAATAATATACTGATAAAGAATATATGCAAAAATAACTAAATAAAGCCATAAGGTTCAAATAATGAAAATATGATTTAAATCATAAGTCTAAACGTCTGATGACATACTGAAAAGAATGATCAAACAACTAGTAAACTGACTAACTGTCTGAATGACTAAAAATATCTGAAAGCCTCTAAACTGACTGAAGAGTTGATGGGATATGCCCTAACTAACTGTAAACTGAACTAACTGAAAAGAAATACGGAAATACTAAAATGACATAACAGGTTCTCGACATATAAGGACTCACTACAACTGTTGCTGCTAATAAACTGAATTGTCTAAGCGCAGTCAGGAAACTGAGAGTTCAAACCTATGATATAAGAAATCATAGTGCAAAGAAAAGTATGCGATCAGTACTTTGAATGTACTGGTATATGAGATGAGGTTAGGCTGAAATATATAGATTCATGTGCATGAAATAATGACTGACTGAATAGCATGAGATAACTGATGCATAAATGCGTGAAAGCTGTAAAATCTAAGAATGCATGACCAAGCATATAACATGATGTTGAGATAGTCCCTAAACTAAAATACTAAAATTTGGTTACTGAATAACTGATGAACTGTATGCTATGGTCAAACAAACCTGAACTAAATTATGTACTGGATACTAAACTGAGACTATGAGAGGTATCATCTAACTGACATTCCCCAATCTAAGCTAATCGGGGTCCAACCTGTAACCCCAGTTAGAAGGGTATCAGTATCGTGTCACGGGTACTATCAATGGTTGTGTGGATCCACTAAACCGATGTCCTGAAGGACTAATAAGTCACCCTCAACTGGCAGGTGCTCTAATGAGATATGTGTTACCATCAACTGACAGATAAACACTTTATCAACCCTTAACTGGCAGATTTATATCTCTAACCTACGCTGGCTATATAGTTCTGGAACTAAGGGACTGCTACTAAAGGTCACACCCTCTACTGGCAGGTGATCCCTCATCTCTAGGTTCGCTCGGTGATAAATCTTACTCCCAACTGAATGACACTGGTTACTGGACTGAACTAATTTTAATTGTGCAAACAACTGATCATGATAACTAAATGAATGACAACGCTCATGGTTTATCTAAAATTATTCTGAAGATACTGAAATTATGTAAACAGCTAAGTATCAGGTGTTCATAACCCTCCAACACTGAATAAAAATAATAATGACATATGAAGCTTTAAAAAACATAATAAAGGATCATTGCTCGAAACCCAACATTTAGTCATTTCATCAAACACATGGGAGTTATGAATTTAAGCATGGGAATGGTAAAGCATGTGACTGAAAACATAGTTACAATACTAAAACCATGAATTAGGGATTTAACATGAGGATTTCAATACTCAAATCATATAAGGGCTCATTCCATCGAAAAACACTTGTAACATAACTTGTAATCAAAATCTTAAGAAAATATTCATTAGGAATTTATTTTATTAAATTAAATTTATTAATTTTGTACATTAAAAATTTAATGTTAAGTTTAAATATTAGTATTTCCATATAAGAAAAAATAATTTTAAAATTAAAAATTACTAAAAAATAAGTAAAAAAAATAATTTTGAATATAAAAGTCAATTAAAATAACAAAATTGATTTACTTTAAATATTTAGTTGCAATTAATTAAGATAAAATTATTATATTATTAAATTACTTAAATTTAAGATGCTATATTTTGCGTATACAAAATATGATATTATTAAACATTATTGGATAGTGCATTATATTTATCTCTCACAATAATAAAATTTTATTATATATTTTTCTTTATTTCTTTTTTACTTGATACATATTGACCCAACACAAATCTTAAGAAAATATTCATTAAGAATTATTTTATTAAATTAAATTTATTAATTTTGTACTTTAAAAACTTAAAACTAAGTTTAAATATTAGTATTTCCATATAAGAAAAATATAATTTTAAAATTTAAATTTAATAAAATAAATAAGTAACAAAAATTTAATTTTGAATATAAAAGTCAATTGAAATAATAAAATTGATTAACTTTAAATATGTAGTTGCAATTAATTAAGATAAAATTATTATATTATTAAATTACTTAAATTTAAATAATTTGAATTAAATTGCAAAGTTGGAAAGTACAGTGGGACCCACTCATATTTAAATGTAGCTTGCAGGGCAATCTTGTAAATAAATAGAATAAGGTGGCCTTTTTTTAAGGGCATGATCTGTAATTAAATAAAAGGTTGTGGACATTTTTTAAAGTTATTAATAAGGTACAACTAACATTGCACAAAGGACAAATTCTTTAAGCAGATTTTTCTTCTAAAAAGACTAAAATGCCCTCAATTTTCCATTAAATTCCAAGAACCAGCCATGTTGAAGTTTGCTCTTCTTATATATAATAATACTAATATATAAGTGACAATGAAGCTGCTGAAGCAGACAACTTATGAAAGACATGCCTGGTTCAGCAGCTTCAATCGTGATTTTACTATATCATTCCTAACTAATTATTATACGTCATTTATATATTAAAAAATTAATAATATTTAATTAAAAAAATAAAGTAGATAATTATGATATGTCTGTTTCAACAGTTTCAATCGTGATTTTACTATATCATCCTTAATTAATTATTATAAGTTATTTATGTATTAAAAAATTAATAATATTTAATTTAAATAAGTAAATAGATATTTATGACATGCTTGATTCAGTTGCTTCAACCGTGATTTTACTAGATCATCCCTAATTAATTATTATAAATCATTTATGTATTAAAAAATTAATAATATTTAATTAAAAAAATAAATAAACAGTCATGACATGTCTGCTTCAATTGTAATTTTATTATATCACCCTAATTAATTATTATAGACCATCTAAGCATTAAAAAAAATGATAATATTTCATAAAAAAGGTAAAATAGAAATAAAATTATAAGTTAACTCTTGATATTTTCAATTAACTTGACGACTTATATGTGATGCACTTAAATTTTTTTCACAAGTACCTTTTGTAGTAATTTTACTTTATCGCTTCTAATTAGTTAACTATTGATGTTTTAAATTAACTTAGCGACTTATATGAGGTCCACTTAATTTTTTCACAAATACTTTTTATAATAATTTAATTATATCACTTCTAAATATTTATTATAAGTTATTTAAGTATTAGATTATAAATAATATTTAATAACAAGGATAAAATAGATAAAGAATTATAAATTTAAAATGGTTGGATGACGTACTTTGCAATAGTAATATCTATGTCAAAAAGAAAGTATGAAAGTAATACACCTACTGAGATCAAAATAATTAGATTCAAACAAAAAATTAAATACATAGTTACGAGCTAAGATTTGAATGATCAAAATATCAATTTTTATTAGGTACAACTAAATGAAGAATAAAATACGTAAACTAGGAAATTAAATTTTAATTTTTTAACTACTTTTTTATTTCGGTGGTTGACATGCTTGCCTACCACTGCTTGCTTCCTGATTTTACTATATCGCCCTTAATTAATTATTATATGTCATTTACGCATTAGAAAATTAATAATATTAATAAAAAAAAGGTAAAATAGACATTTATGACATGTCTGTTGCAGTTGCTTCAACCGTAATTTTACTATATCACCTCTAATTAATTATTATAAGTTATCTAAGTATTAAAAAATTAATAACATTTAATAAAAAAAGTAAAGTAGACATAAAATGATAATTAACTCTTGATATTTTAAATTAACTTGACATCTTAGATGAGGCCCACTTAAATTATTTTCATAAGTATTTTTGTATAGCAAGTTTTCTATATCTTTTATAATTAGTTATTATGAGTCATTTAAGACATGTCCGCTTCGCTACTTTAATCGTGAAATTTACTTGACTCTCGAAATTATATTAGTGTCACTTAAATTGGAATAGAAGAAAAAGTACTGTACATCAAAATAATTAAAAATTTAAATTATTTAAAACTATTTAATTTTTTATGTCATTTAATGCATAAATTATAAATATATTTCCTTAACATTTAATAAAGAGATAATGCTCTATTTCACCCTTGAACTATACCCAAAACGGCTGAGACACACCTCAACTTAAAGGGGGTCCTATTACCTCACTGAACTAATTAAAAGTGTAATTTAACACCTTTAGTGCCTACTTGGCACATACGTGGCACAACACACTGAAGGGTCCACGTAGGCACACATGTGTGTCACGTATGTGCCACGTAGGCACTAAAGATGTTAAAATTACACTTTTAAGTAGTTCAGGGGGGTAATAGGACCCCGTTAAGTTGATGTGTATCTTAGCCGTTTTGGGTATAGTTCAAGGGTGAAATAGAGTATTTTCTCTTTAATAAAAGATCTAAACTTTAGGTTGTAAAATTACCGCGAGAATATAAACTGCGATTAAATTTCTAAATACACTCATATTATATATAAATATGCCAATACTTTTTTTTTGATAATTTATTTCACTGCTTTCATAATAATTTAAAAAGTTTAATCTTAACATGTTGGGTCCATGCTCAGCACAGGCCTATCACCACTAGTGATTAAAAAAATGAGAAGGGACAGAAACGACACTTCAAATTAAACTATTTTCATGAAAATGGCCATGAAATTTAAATTCTACTTTCTAGCCATTTCAATTTGCTGGTTTGTTCTATACCATTTCTACACACCTTCTATACAGTTTCTATATATATATATTTGATACATATGAATATTCTGTATGAAAATTATACAATTTTGATACACAATTTATATAATAATTATACATTTTTTTTTACACATTTTATACAACAATTATATAATTTTTTATACACTTCTATATATTTTTTATATATATTTTATACAAATACATATTTGATAGAACTATACAATTTCTATACATATATCTTATATAGATACATATTCTATATAACATTTATATCATTTTTATATGATTATATTTAATTATTATTTCTAAACAATGAATTTGTTTATTATTCCGTGTCTCGAGCCGAGGGTCTATCGAAAACAGCCTTTCTACTTCTTTAGAGGTAGAGGTATGGACTGCGTACATCTTACCCTTCCCAGACCTCACTATGTGGGAATACACTGGGTTTGTTGTTGTTTTATTATTTCTAAACAATAAAAAAAGCAAAATATTTTTCAGTTAAAAAATTTATAGAAAAAAATTAATATTTTTAAAAGGGTCGAATGGTCCAAGTTGAAAACTATATCAGTATTGTATATGGACTGTATCAGTATTGTATATGGACTGTATCTGGGTTACGTAGGCCAAAATGACCCAAATTAGGAAATGACTATAAAGCGAAAATAGTATACCCGACTGATCACTTTTTAAAAAGATATCAAACTTAGGCTATTTATTTTAAAAAGTGTTATAGAGTGTCCTTTTCCTAAAAAATGGCAAAAAATTTCACCATTTTGCAAAAGTGGCTGCCACTTTGCACATGAAAAAAAATTTCACCCAGATATTATCTGAAATCGTCAATTGTTCAATAAATAATACTATATCAAACTGCATGATTTATAGTATATCCGAATATAATGATCATTAAATTCTGTATTGAATTAGTAATGTGCCAAGGACAATTTTTTTTAAAGAAAAATAAATATCTTCTTGATTTTATCAAACATCAATTATTTGAATTAATTTTTTAAAGTTATTTATTTTGGTTCAAAGAGAGTAATAATTCAACATAAATTATATTGGATTGAAAGAACAAATAATTCAGTTAGGAAAAGAGTGAATCCTGTTAGCTAGGGTGTACAAACCGAACCGTTAAGTTAAACCGAACCGATGAATCAAACCAAAACGAGGAAAAAAATCAACTTATGGTTTGGTTTGATTGGTTTGGTGTTGACAAAAAAAAAAACGATCATTCTTGGTTTGGTTTGGTATTAACAAAAATAAAATCAAACCGAACCCAAACCGAACCGAACTAATACATATATAATTTTAATTTTTATACGTAAAAAAATACTACTTATAATCTACTTTCTAATTACTTTCATTATTTTTTTATATTCAGAAAATAGATATATATTCTTGGGCCTTTAATTGTAGTATTTTTCCATTAATAACAAATTAATACAATGCTCAATATTAATATAAAAAACTAAAACTCTTTAATTGCTTCACTTTTTACATTTCACTTTCCAAGTTTTCAGAGAGTTCTCATTATTTCCTCATCTTACTTTTCTCATTAATCAAGTTGTGATTTAGATTTCTCTTTTTTTTTTTAATGAAATTATGTTATAATTAATTACTTTATGCAGTTAAGTTTTTAATAATTTGTCTCTAATTCTTCGTTCTTTTGTATGCTCACATTTTATGTGAAGGGAACTTTCAGACAAGCTACTGTAACTAGTGACTTAGAAATTGAACTACTTGGGTATCCACATAATATTACTTTGAGAAATAGTAATTTAGACGTCTTAGTAATTTGTCAACTTAATTTTTATTGAAACTACTCTATGATCATTGTTTTTTTTTTTTTATCTTTTTAGTAAAAACATTTATTTTTTTTCTTCAATCACATTATAATTGTAAAAAAAAATCGAGAAAGCCGAAAAAAACAAAAAGACCCGACTAAAATCGAAATAAAAAACCCGATTGTATATTGGTTTGATTTGGTTTATAGATTTAGAAAATCGACATTATTGGTTTGGTTATATTTTAATAAAAAATCGAACCAACCCGAACTATGTACACCCCTACTGTTAGCATATAACTTTTTTTCTTACTATTTCAGCAGGAAAAGAAACCGTTTTTACTTGTCTTAAGTCCAGATTCATAAGAAGTATGAAAAGAATTAAGCTCAAATAGAAGGCAGGATCTTGATAAAATCATTTTTTTTCTGTGATGGAATAGAATAGTTGAAAGTGATTTATAGAATTCTTCAGTGCTTTAATAATGATTTAATTGATCCTCCAGATATTATGGCAAATTTTTTATTTGAATAAAAAGGCGTGGTAGATATAGTGAAGACAAATACAAAAGTCCAATGATTGTTTGTATTTAACTGATTGAGGTGGTATAAAATAATCATTGTTGGATGGCATAAGGTGGAATATTCAAAATTTAATGTGGTGTTAAGTTTATATTATGTTTGGTGGTTGGTATAAATTAATTTTTGAATAATATTTATTATATAAAAGTTCTCATTTTTATTTTAATTTTTTTATTCCTCTACTTTACAATCATCTTAAAATTACATCTACAAAAATTCTTATTTATAATTTAGTTTACTTAATTTGTAGTAATTATATTTTAATTTACTTAGTTACTGATTATGTAAATTTTTCATGATAAAGGAGATATCAGTGTTTGATTTTAATACATAGAGGGTATATGATCCGAAGCTGGACAATGAGTGTGTTTGGTACGCTAGAAAATGTTTTTCTGAAAAAACAAGTTGATTTCTTACTTGTTTTTTTATTTTTGATTGGTGAATGGAACATATTTTTTAGTTTGATTGGTGAATGAAAAAATATTTTTCAAAAAATATATTTAGTGTTTAGCTAGAGCGTAAAAATACATTTTAAAACAATAATTTTTTATCCCAAAAAATATTTTTTTAGGGTGTGTTCAATATGAAGGATGAAAAATATTTTCTCAAAACATAAGTTATTTCTTATTTATATTCTTGTGTTCGTTATGCAAATTGGGTAAATATATGTTTTGTATAACAATTTGTATATATTTAACAAAAATAATAAGAATAAATAGGATAAGAAGGGTGGAATAAGAAAAAAGTTTGGAATTTAAAAAAAAAAAAAATTAAAAACATCAATTTTCTTTGGAGTGGAGGTTGGTAGGTGGGGATTGAGATAGTCAAAATAGATAGTAAGGATGGGGTAAGAAGATAATTTTAATTTTTTTACAAAAATAAATAATTTTTTTTGAGGGGAGAGGGGGGAGCTAGTATGGGGTGGGGTAGGGACAGGGGAGTAAGAGTGGGGTAAGAAAAAAATTTAAAATATTTTTTTTGAATGGGGATGGTAGGGGTTGGGGGTTGGGGTAGGGGAGTGAGGGTGGGGTAAGGAAAAAATTAAAAAATTTTAAAAAATAAATTTAATAAATATAATTTTTTTGAGAGGGGAGGGAGGTTGGTAGGGATGGGGGTCGGGTAGGGGAGGTAAAATTTTTTAAAATATTTTAAAAAAAATTAAATATGTTTTTGGAGGGGGAGGAGCGAGGGGGGAAGGGGGGTAGGAGTTTGAGTTTTGGTTAGGGTGATGAGGTAAGAAACAATTTGAAATATTTTTTTTAGATGGGGTGGTAGGGGTGAGTGATTTTGAGGGTTGTATGAATATTTCAACTTAAGTGTGAGGTTGAAAGAGAGTTTTGAAAAATGTTTTCCTTACTTTTTTAAGGAAAATCATTTTCCTTAGATTTGAGGAAAATAAGTTGATTTAGAAAATATTTTTCAAAACTTTTAAGCCAACCAAACATGAAAAAATTGAAAAACATGTTTCAAAAAATATTTTCCTTCATACCAAACACACCCTATATTACAGAGAAGTTTTGTGTCCTTTTTTTTCTTAGAAAGATTAATATTTAATCTCTAGCGTGATTGAACCTCTACCTACTGATTGATAATTAAAGTGCTAAAAACACACTGTACATCTGATCCAGCTTTGGAAAATCAAATTATTTTAAGGAAATGTGATCTGTCTATATAATAATTTAAAGGCGAATTGACGTAAATTTTTAAAAGGAGGCGTGATCTGTCTATCTAATAATTTATAGGTTATTTGACGTTCAATAGTACAATTTGAACTTAAAAATGGAAACACCATCGATCCCACACTGCTACATGAAAAAAAAAATGGTAACCAGGATAATTTAAAAGAGTTTATGCATGATATGTATCGAGCTGGACACATGCATCATTTAATAGATATCGGCCTTGAGTCGATTTCACTTGCACAGTTTAATTCAGATTTTATTAATTAAACACTTTATTTTTGATAAATTTATACCTATTTGACACAAAATGAAAATCTGTTCAAATATTAAAGTGAGAGTAATGCACATGCCAAATAGACCAATAAAGTAATGCCACGTAACAATTGAATTCAATTTTATTTTTTTTAAAATAAACAAACTTTATTTAAATAATAAAAAAGATAAGAGAATATTTTTTTTAATTAATCCCCCCCCCCCCCCACCACCACCACCACCAACCCTCTTCTTCTCCATGGAATCCCATTCCCTTTTCATCGGCGTCGAAAAATATTTCATATCATTCTTACCGAAAACTGAGACTTCGTAGGAAATTTTTTAAAAATTTATATCTATTTTTCTCTATGAACAAATACAAAGAATTTAAACAAGAAGAAAAATAATTTACAAAAGAGAATTGATTAGAAAGGAAGGAAGAGGGGGGGAGAGAGTGGTTATTCGTACCGGAAAATGAGACTTTGTCGAAAAAAAAAAAAAGGTAAGAGAGAAAGAGTGGTCGTAATTTTAAGAAAATAATTTTAGGTGTTTTAAAAAAAAAATTAATCATTTTAAAAAAATAATTTTAGGTGTAAAAGTTAAAAAAAAAAAAAATTCTTAAATTTGGTTCACACGCTTCAAGAATGTGAAACACACTTTTTTGCTATGTCAGTATTTTGTGTCTAATACGAATGACTTTTAAATAGTTAAAGTGTTCAATAGTTACAATAATAAGTTAAGGGGTTCAAGTGAAATCTTAAAACAAAATTAAAGGCTATCGATAACTTAAGTCATAGATATAGTAGCAACACATTATATTAGAATAGGGTCATATTTGTCCCCATGCTCTTAAAAAAATCATATTCCTTCCATCTCAAATTTTCTAATTTAATTTTTCATTTTATTTATCTTTTTTCACTAATAAAGAAGAGATAATTTTTTTTTTCATGTTCTACCCTTTGCATTAATTACTTTTTCTTCAAATTAAAATATAAACATAATTTAATAGGGATATTATAGTAAACTAGACATGCTATTAATTATTTTTCTTAATCAATGTGATATCTCAATTTGGGACGGAGGAAATATTTGTATCATCCAACTTTTGAACATATATTTATCCTTAAATTATTAGGTCTTATGGCCCCACTTTTATTATCCTACGTGGTGTCTAGTGGTGCCTACGTGAATATAATAACATCACAATTAATAACTTGTTTTTATTTAAAATACTAAAGATCCATTTCATGATACAATCTCTAGATGTCTATCTTACTAATTAATCACTCTCCGATTATTTTACTTGTCCTTTTCGGACTTTGTACAATCCTTATGAAATAATAATTTTAATTGATGCATTGTTTTTCATCCTAAAAAATAATTTAAAAAATAAGTAATTAATATTAAAGATAAAATATTAATTAATTTATAAATCACTTATTTTTCAAATGTTCTTTCTCAGCTGGTATATGGGATAAGCCTCTGTGTTGACAACGGAATGGAGTAATGAATTGGCATGGACATGCTGCTAGGTGAAAGGGCGAGGTGACGGGGAGGAAATTTATAAAATGACGTTAGCTGGATGTGTTTATCATGTGTGGCAAGCGAGGAATATGAGAATCTTTCAAGTCAAACAAAGACAGCCTGATTAGATTGTGAGGGTATTAATTTAATGAATCTGCTATAAAGAAGGTTGAATAAGAAGCCAGTGAAACAATTGGACAACATGAATTTTCTATTTTTAATTTGTCCTCTTTCTTTATGTGATATGGCAGCACTGATGAATAATATATTTTACTGGAAGGCAAGATGGAAGATGTTGTTAGAGTTTTTGCTCTGATTTTTTTACTATATTTAAGTTTTATTTTTTTTTAGAAAAAAAATAAAAGTTATCATAATTACTTTTACGTTTTCTGAAAGAAAAAATATATTTATTTTTTTCATATTTGGCAAACCTTTTTCTTGAAGGAAAGGTTTTAGACATCTATAAATAGAAGAGCCCCTTCTCATACCATAACACAATAGCATCCACAATATAGTATTTAAAGAGTCTTTGTTTAGGAGGAGATTTTCTTTCTCATTAATTTTTATGTTTTTTTATATTAGGTTTTATATGTAGGTCAATTGACCAAATAATATAATAATATTAAGCCTTTTAGTATTGTTTTATGTGTCTTCTGAATTGTCACCATAATGGTTTGCAACTAACAGCTTCCGCATGACGCCCTCTCGATTTCAAACCCAACAAGTGGTATCAGAGCTTACGATTCAATGGTCCAATGGTGTGGTGAGACGAGATTAAACAGGTTCAAAGCGGTTTCAAAATCAAGTTGCAACAATTTGGATGATAATGAAGATTTTTGTCAAACTACATGTGGAGAAAAAATTTCAAACAAAATTTCAACAATCCTGCTGCTTATCCATCTTTAAAACAAAAATTAATTTTCAACTCATGTTTATGGACTCCAATTTTCAACTCATACTTGCTTAAACGCTTGGGTTCCTTTCAACTCGTGCATTTATTTTTAACACATGAGCTCTACTTTTAACCTGTGCTCACTTTCAATGCACAAGACTTCACTTTCAATCGTATCAACCCGTGCTTCTATTTTTAATGCATAGGGCTCCAATTTTAACCCATATTAGTTTTTAATCATGGTAAGCAACAGTGATATATGAAGAATATATATGAAGAACGAAGATCATGCACAAGAAGGAGGAGGATCAAGAAAATTTTAAAGAAAATCAAGTAAAAAAAGGGAGATTTGTTAGAGTTTTTGCGCTGATTTTCTTACTATATTTAAGTTTTACTTTTTCTTAGAAGGAAAATAAAAGTTACCATAATTACTTTTACTTTTCCTGAAAGAAAAAATATAATTTTTTTCCATATTTGGCTAACCTCTTTCTTGGAGGAAAGGTTTTGGACTTGTATAAATAGAAGACCCTCTTCTCATACTATAACACAATAGTATCCACAATGTGGTCTTTAAAAAGTCTTTGTTTAGAGGGAAATTTTCTCTCTCATTAATTTTTATGTTTTTTATATTAGGTTTTATATGTAGGTCAATTGACCAAATAATATAATAATATTAAGTTTTTTAGTATTATTTTATGTGTCTTTTGAATTGTCATCATAATAATTTGCAACTAACAACTTTCGCATGACGCCTCTCGATTTCGAATCCAATAGATGTAGCTAAATAGAAGAAACGCTGAGATTTGGGTTTTGTCCAGGCTCAGTGCATTTCACTCCCCTTTTCTGTTTTTTTTTTTTTTCTCACGTGAGCTGTAACTGATTATTTTTGGTTAGATAAAAGTTTTATCAATATATATAAGGTAAATCATGAAAAAATATATATTTTTTGATATACTAAAAGTGAAAATCTACTACAGTATTAAAATAATGGGCAAGTATACAGTCATCCCTATCTCTCTTTTTTTCGTTTATAAATTTGTTTTCTTGATTAAACAAAAGTGATGCGTCATAAAATATTAATATGTACAATTGCAAATCTCAATGAATTTGCCGATGGTATGAAGAGTTTGACTTGCATGGATTTGGATTATCGTCTGGTATATATATATATATATATATATATACTCTATTTGTATTCTATGTGAGCTTTATGTCAATTAAAATTTTTATGTTCATCAAAATTTTATATTCATCAAAGATGTTGTCTTCTTTTCTTTCTTCACATATTTCTATCTGATATTTTTTCGTACGTATCGAAATTGAAAAGTGCTTTTGAATCAAAGCTTATTTCGGAGTTATAATTGTCATCATTATGAATATTATCGTTAAAGGCATCGTTTCCATCTTAAATTATACCCGAAAAGTCTAAGCCACATCTTTACTATACTAGTGACCTATTACACACCTTAACTATAAAAAAGTGATATTATTACCTCCCCGCGACGCCCATTCTAAGGCGCGTGTATTACACTTATTTTAGGCGCGTCCAGCCTATTAAATAACAAAAGTAAACGGCTAAAAACATTAAGGGAAAAGTCATCGTTTCCACCCCAAACTATAGTTGAAAAGTCGAATCCACACCTAAACTATATAAGTGACCTATTGCACACCTTAACTATAAAAAGTGATACTTTTTACTGACGTGTTGCTGACGTGGAAGCGCGTGTAAAACACTACACCACATGCAAGTGGTGGTAGCCTGACAGGGTGTAAATAATTTCACTTTTTTATAGTTAAGGTGTGTAAAAGATCACTAGTATAGTTTAGGTGTGACGTCGACTTTTCGAGTATAGTTTGGGATGGAAACAATGTCTTTTCCCTTTTCTGATTTGTCTATTGCTTCTCTCTTCATGCATATATATACAGTGCTACATCAAGTAGTTCTTAATGGACTATTTATGCATGTTACGTGACAACAAAAAAAAAGGGTTTTAGTGCGCCATTTGGTCTGCTCGATAAAAAAATAACAATTTCTAAATAAAATGAAGCATAAGAGATTATAAATTTAGAATAAAAATACAAATTTATTTCATCTCGTATTTGGTTGTTTAATTCTTTATTCCATGTTTAATAATTACGAGATCAATTATATACCACAATTATGATATTACTTTTATGTCACTACTACATAAGAAGTCACAATAACCAGCTGAAGCAGACTGTTCATGGTCGATATGCTTGCTTCAGCTGCGTCAATCGTGATTTTATTATATTACCCCTAAGTAATTATTATAAGTCATTTAAGTATTAAAAATTTATAAATACTTAATAAAAAAAATTAAAAGAGACATTTATGACATGATTGATTTAGCTGTTTCAACCGTAATTTTACTATACCACTCATAATTAATTATTATAGATCATTTAAGTATTAAAAAACTACTAATATTTAATAAAAAAGATAAAATAGACATAAAATGATAAATTATTTTTTGATGTTTTTGTAAGTCATTTAAGTATTAAAAAATTAATAATATTTAATAAAAAAGATAAAATAGACATAAAATTATAAATTATTTTTTGATATTTTAAATTAAATTGACGTCTTATATGTGACCACTTAAAAAATATAAATTATTTTTTGATATTTTAAATTAACTTGAAGTCTTATATGAGACCACTTTAAAAAATTTCACAAGTATTTGTTATAATAATTTTTCTATGTCACTTTTATTAGTAGAATAGAAGAAAATATATTATAAATCATAGTAATTAAAAAAATAAATTATTTAAAAAATATAATTGACTATCAATGCCACAAAAATTTAAACAACTTAAAATATTGTTATATAAATTTCATCAATATAAATATAATAATGTATGCCTAACTTAGAATTTATCAACAAAACAAATAAAGATTTTAATTAAATGATAGAATTATACATAACGTAGAGAATCCTTGCCAACATTGCTAATTCTATCATTTAATTAATGCATGCATTGCTAATTCTATCATTTAATTAAAATCTTTATTTTAATTCCGTTGCTCTTCTAGAGAAGCCTTGCCAACATAGAGGCTTATCCCATATACCAGTTGAGAAAGAACATTTGAAAAATAAGTGATTTATAGATTAATTAACGTTTTATCTTTAATATTAATTACTTATTCTCTAAATTATTTTGTAAGATGAAAAACAATGCATCAATTAAAATTATTATTTCATAAGGATTGTACAAAGTCCGAAAGGACAAGTAAAATAATCGGAGAGTGATTAATTAGTTAGATAGACATCTAGAGATTGTATCATGAAATGGATCTTTAGTATTTTAAATAGAAACAAGTTATAAGTTAGTATTTTAAATAGAAACGGAATTATACAAAATAAATAAAGATTTTAATTAAATGATAGAATTAGCAATGCATGCATTAATAATATTAGTATTAACAATGCTTGCATTAATAATGCTAGTATTAGTTATACTGAGGATGAGAAAACTGACCCAAGTAAATTATCTTCGTGTCGTGCGCTGCCGCATCTACTTTCTCGTAACATCGGCTCCACTATGGCAGAAATTGACACGCTACAACGACCCTCAACTATATTAACACTACTGCTACTGCGGAACAACGACCGCCATCGCGGTCTCGCTGCATCGAAAATCCTACTGCTGCAGTTCCCATTAAACAATAACTCAATGAAAACTGAATCTTCTCCCATTTTACAACACAAATCAAGACCTTAGAACATCACAAGACTATCCTAAAATGGCAACCTCTATAATCGGAGTTTTGTGGATCTATTTACCATTCCAAAACTTCCAATGGGAAACTATGCCACTTGATCATTCCTTAACAAACACCCTCCCCCCCCCTCCCCCCAAACACTACACCATGAATCAAAAATCACCACCAAAGCATAACATCATATTTTTGTTAGAAACGACCCTACCTGAAGTTTTCATCAACTCTCTTACTTGGAGAAATTTTAGCAGGGTGCTTACTCGCTGAATAATACTATAACAACGGAATGAGTTGTTCCAATCCAGTAACTGTTAAGTCCTTGATTTTGATGATTGACAAATTCATAATTTGGGACCTATTCCCTAAAGCTTTTGTTGTGATGAAAGACGCCTCTGTGGATTAGGGAACAAGTTGGGCTCACCTGTCACTGTCATAGTCAACTTTCCAGCTGACACATAGTATAAGAGTTGGTGAAAAGTTGCTGCCACCTTTTTTCCTCAACCAATGAGAATGCTTTCAGGTTTTCTTGTGTTACCACATATAATTCTCATCTTCCTCAACAAGAAAACCATCACTTCCATATACTTACAATTAAATATCTTTCTGAAGTGAAGCAGTGCTTCAAATCAAAGGTTGGAACTATAATAGGGAACCTGTTGTTCATCGAGTTGATCTTTACTTCCTTGTTGTAGTTGAGTCTTTGTAATTATGTACTTAAAAGTCTGCCTACGTTGTTTATAATTGTAGTAGGTGTCGTGGTATGCTGTCTCTTGTTATCATCTATAGTTAGATGATCGTGTCCAAGCTAGAGTTAGCTTGAGGAGTCCAGTTAGAGGTAGCTGGAGGTGAAAATGGTAGAGTTACTGCTTAGTTTCTTTGTAATAGAGTTATTACTAGGAAATATAAGGATTAAGAGATTAATCCTTGGAGTTTGTATTCAAGGCGTTACTTGAATATAGTGGAGCTTGAAATCCCAGAGGCAGGTCGTGGTTTTTCTTCCTTTAGCAAGGAGTTTTCACGTAAAAATCCCTGTGTCTTTACTTTATGTACTCCTGCACTACTTACTGCATTTTCCTCTTAGTTCTTGTTGTGTGTGTGATTCTGGGAACAGTTCTCCGAGTCTAGGAGCAATCACCTCCAAACCCTTCATTTGGTATCAGAGACGGACTTCCTTATAAAGGCTAATACCTTGGAAGGATCCTATTAAGAAAATGGAAGCTCTTCCAAGTTTAGATGAAGGCCATTCTACCACCAGACACCCAAGATTTAATGGTGAATATTATGGGTGGTGGAAGACAAGGATGTATGACTTCATCATGGCTAAAGACTATGAGGTCTAGGATGTTATAGAGGATGGTCCTTTTTTTCTAACCAGATCAGTGTTAGTTGGTGATGTCAAGTTCTCAAAACCAAGAAGAACCTTGACGATGCTGACAAGAAGAAGTTAGAAAAGAATTACAAGGCAAAGAAGATACTAGTGTGTGACATTGGTCCTGATGAGTATAATAGGATCTCAGCCTGCCAAACTGCAAAGAAAGTCTGGGACTACTTTCAGACAGCTCATGAAGGAACTACTCAAGTCAAGCAGTCTAAGGTAGACATGTTGACTCATCAATACCAGACTTTCACCATGCAAGAAGGAAAATCCATTTATGAAATGCATACTAGGTTCACTACAATCACCAATAAGCTTTATTGTCTTGGTGAAGTTATCCTTGCAAACAAATAAGTGAGAACGTTTTTAAGAATTTTGCCTAAGAAGTGGGAGAGCAAAGTAGATGCCATTACAGAAGCTTAGGATTTAAAAAAGATGACCATGGATGAGCTTATATGTAATCTCAAAATCTATGAAATGCTGGAAAACTTTGGGAAGCTAAATGTTGAGCCTAGGACTAAGAAAAACCTGGCTCTCAAGGCTACAAAAGAAACTGCTGGCACTGAAGATGAGGGAACAACCTATATAGCCAAGAGGGTTCTTAAAACCCCGAAGAATTCAGGAGCTCTATCAACAGGAAGAGACGTTAGCAGGATCTCTAAGAAAGAAAGAGAAACTGACACTTATCACAAATATGGCAAGCTTGACCACTACACCAAGGACTGCATGATGCACCAGATGGATTATAAGGAATATACTATGTAAGCTGCTGATAAAGAGAAAGAGAAGGGTTAGGTTTAAGGAAAGTTTAACAAGAAAAGTAAAGCAGACATGATTGTTAGCCAAGTACTGGCAACCTGCTGGGGTGACTTTTCTAGCGACTCAGATTATCCAGAACAAGTAAATGACACTTCTATGATGGCAATAAAAGACAAAGTCTCAGGGTTTGACTCACTAATTTCTTTAATGGCTGTTAGCGACAGTGAGGGTGATAATCCTGTCACTCTTTCTGACATCAAAGACAACTTAAAGGATTACTCTCTGAGTAAGCTGAGATCTCTTACATTTGTGCTGATTGACTCCTTGAATGATATGGCCAAAGACAAAGAAAATCTAAAGGAGGCTGTTGAAAAATACGAGGAAGAGGCAATCAAAATAAGCACTCAAGTGGCTGAGGCGACAAACGAAAAGGAAAGATTGAAGGAAGAATTGGCTAAGTGTAAAGAAGATATAGCGGAACTGAGAGTACAAGTGACTAAGAAACAAGACACTTGTAAGACCCTTATTGATGAAAATGATCATCTGAATAAGAAAGTAGAAGAGATTTCAAAGTAGAAGTTCAAAGGTAAGGGTGTAAAAAGAAGAATTCAATTTCAGTTGGAAGACGCATGTCAAGGCTTATTTATCTACCTCAATTGATAGAAATTTTATTCTTGAGGAGGAACTCAGAATCAAAGGGGTTCCCAAAGTTGACAAATGAGAAATAATACAAGAAAAGGCAAGAGGGAGCAACAACCAAGCTGGTGATGTTGGTTGCTCAGTTCACATGGAAAAAAGAGTTGAGGAATGCCTCTTTGCTAAATGTTTTTGGTAAAGACATGCCTCCTAAATAATTGGATCATGAAAAAAAGACAGGATTTTAGCATCGCCTTGGGAACAGATCCCTAATCAGGTTAGTACTATTTTCTACTCTTAAATAATGACTGTTTTAAATGTTTAATAACTATGCCGCATCATTCTCCCTCCTTCTCAAAAGGCTTCCACTCGTACTTTAAACTCAAGAGAAGTGTCCATCTAATCGGACATGTCCCATCAGACACTTTGTAGCCCTCAATCTTGATCGTTCCCTTGTACCATATATTAAGTTTAAAATAAGATAAAATTGCTTTTCACCTTAAAACTTTCCCTCTCCAAAATCTCATTAGTTCCCTAACTGACCAACAACCTTGTTTTTTTCTTTCTTTTTTACTCTTTTACTTTAAAAGAAAGGCATTTGGCTTTTATTTTTAGCAATGAGGAAAATTATAGGAGAACTACGACTCCCAACCTTAAGGACTAAGTGACCAAAATGGGAACCTTCCTAGGACAGCGAAGACAGTGAAGTAGAACTAATGTTTGAAGGAACTAGTGACTATGAAAATGAGTCACTTGAGTCGGACTTTGTGAAACGTTCTATTGATACTAAAGTAAATAAGAGAAGAACATAGATGTATTTGAGAAATATGGAAAAGAGCCTTTAATTGTGAAACCAAATCCATTAGCCTCCTCCATTGATAAAAGAAAAAGGTTAAACCAAGCTACCATCAAGGAATCAAGTTCTGGCTCATCCTTGTCTAGAGAGGCAAGACCTGAGTTTTTTTAAGAATTAGGAAGTTTTTGGTGGAAGAACATTTGACCCTGCAATAATCAATAGACCAGAAATGAGAGAGCTACTAGAAATGGTGAAATTTTAAAATTAGGAACACTTGTTTAATTTTGGAATGTCTCATGTGTATGAAGAAGAGGTGAAGGTATTTTACTATAACTTAGAAATCTCTACCGACAGTTCATATCTGACATCTCAAGTAAATGGTGTAGATATAGCACTGGATGAAGTGACACTCTCAGAAATATTTGGTGTTTTAGTTGTGGGAATCAACACCATTAAGTCAGAAAAGGGATCTACTGAGTCTTTGAGTCTTTGTGGTGTTACAGACTTCAACAATAGGACTCTCCGGGGAGAATATCTGCTACTACTTAAACTGGTGAAAGGAGCACTACTCCCCAAGTCAGACAAAGAGACCAATCTTATAAGGGCTGGTTTGTTCTTGATAGAGATGCTGTTTAAATACAAAAGGATCAACTTACCAACAATTGTTATGGAACATATACACTTTGTCATCAATGCTAACACCAGAAGACGTGGGCTTCCTTATAGATTCTGGATGAATAGGGTGTTTACATACTTTAACATTGACTGTGGACTTGTAAAGGTTGAGTCAGTGAAGGAGGTGTTGGCTATTTCAGCTCTTGAAGAGAATAAATGTATGGCTGAACTGTTGGATGAGAATAAATAATTGAAGAAGGAGATAGAAACTCTGACTGCCTTGCTTGCTCTACGAGATACAAAGATAGATATGTTGTGTTCTGTTCTTGTAAGATGAAAATGAAGAAGGAACATTCTCAGGTAAGAAAGTGTATGCTGCAAATACTGCCCTCCAGGAAAGGGTGGAGGAGTCAAAATCTATGATATTTTTGTCTGAAGCTCCTCCCCGAATCACGTCCTACCTGGTTTTATTCTTTTTCCTTATTTTTATCTCCTCTAGTCTTGATTTTTTTAATCCTTATTCCTATTTTGGGATAGAACTGATTCCGCTTTGTTTATGGTGAGTGATTGGCATAGCTGTTTGAACATTTTGTACTTATTATTTTTGTAAGTGGTTTGTGGTACTCTTTGATGCTTGAATGAATGACATTTTTTGTGGGATCACTTCTCCGGTTTATATCTGATCCTCTCTTGCTCATGTCAGTGTAGCCTCAATAGCCATAAATTAATGTGTATGACTTATTTATGCCTGGTTTACTGCCTAACCTTTCTGATGATGTCAAAAGGGGGAAAACAGACTACATTTGTAGATATGTATATGGATATATGTAGAATGTTATTGTGCAAAAATGTATTATGCAAAAATATGTAGTAGCTTTGTAGATATATAGTTTGTAGGGTGTGCTGATACAGATAGGGGTTATCTTA
Source organism: Capsicum pubescens (assembly GCA_030864215.1). Classification (NCBI taxonomy): domain Eukaryota; kingdom Viridiplantae; phylum Streptophyta; class Magnoliopsida; order Solanales; family Solanaceae; genus Capsicum; species Capsicum pubescens. The sequence goes on along the minus strand of CM061544.1, from coordinate 103,493,162 downwards.
TTTAGGGGGAACCTAAATTCTCATTGATATGGGGAACAAGGTGAAGGATGCCCGTATTCTTATAGGAATCAGTGATAGGGGGAATTGGTTAGGAAAACTAGTTTGGCATGTAATTTTTGTATAGATTTATCATCACCAAAAAAGGGGAAATTATTAAGTCCTTGGTTTTTATGATTGATAAATTCATAATTTGGGACTTTTTCCCTGAAGTCTTTATTGTGATGACAAAAGACTCTATGGATTAGGGAACAGGTTGGGCTCACCTGTGTTGTCACATTCAACTTTTCATCTGACATATAGTACAAGTGTTGGTGAAAAGTCCTGCATCACATAGTTGACTGATACTCAGCAGATTGTGTTTGAGTTATTCCATGATATAGACTTTAATAAGCTTGCAGAAGGAGTTGAGCTTTATAGATCTAACTCCGATGACGTCACCTTTGGAATTATCTCCAAATCTGACCGACCCTCCTTCAATTTTCTTTAGAGAACAAAAGCTTTCCTTTTTGCTAGTCATATGTATGGAACATACGCTATCTTTGACCCATATTTCTCTCTTATAGCTTTTACGGATATGTTCCTGCAACATAAAAATATTAATTTTACTTAGGTACCCAAGTGGTTTTGGGTCCTTAAGGGTTAGATGTGCTTCCTTTGGGTTGTCATATCCACACGTCTTTAGACTTTTGTCTGCAGTTGGGTGATTCGTGCCTTTTTTAGTATAGGTGTAGCATATTGTTGCTTGAAAGGAGAAAGAGGTTTTAGCCAACTCAAACAAACTTGATTAGGAGCTTGATTAAATTTTAAAGGAATTTGATCTTATGGAAATGTGACTTGGTGATTTTCTAATTCCATTTAATTGTATCTTCACATCATTATATTCTTCTTGAAGTAAGTCAGTTTCAATTTGACATGCTTCAAGTTTAATTTGCCAGTTCCTTCTTTTCTCTCCAAGCTTTTGTTTTGATCGAGCTTCAAAAGTTTTCTTTTCTTAAGCAAGTTTATTATATTCATCAATAAATTTTTAGATCTCGTCAATAATCATATCAAGAATTGTTTGAAGAATGTTGCAATTATGACAATCATTTGGTCTTACCTTACTTAGTTCACCTCTTTCTATGAAACACATATTGTTCACTTTTGTTTTCTCCTCAGTTTCATCCTTATCACTCCATGCCCCAAAGTTTTTATTTTTCTTGGATGATTTTCTTCTCAATTCTAGGATGTTCTGCTTAATATGTCTTAACTTTCCATAATAATAACAACGATTGTCATTTTTTGTAAATTCATTCTTTCTGTATCCTTGAGGTCTCTGCTGTCTTATTTTAGGATCTTCCTCACTCCGTGATTTATAAGAGCTATTCCCTCACTATTGTGTTCTTCAAGGGATTCTTGTTCTCCAGTTGTGACTACATTGAAGGCCACTGGTTTCTTCTTGCATTCCTTGTTGTACCTGTTGATATAATTTCGTTCATAGGCAATGCGATTACCTCTTAATTCATCGTAGGTCATGTTGTGGAGATCCCCATCTTCTAGAAGTGAAGCTTTGGCTTCCTACGCTTTGGGGAGACATTTTACAAGCTTTTGTACTTTCAGACTGTGTGGGTAGATCATCCCTAAGGACTTCAGTTCACAAACAATCTTACTAAATCTAGAAAACATTGATTCCAAGCATTCATTTTCTTCCATCTTGAAGAACTCGTACTCATTGACCAGAGCACTAATTTTTGCCTTTTTGCCTTTTTGCCTTTGGTGATTCCTTCGTAGGTTACTTTTAATTTGTCCTACATTTTTTTTGCGATTTCATTGGTTGATATCTTGTCATATTATTCACCGCTAACTTCACAAAAGAGTAAACTTATAGATCTTGCATTAGTTTGAATTACCTCTAGTTGTTCTTTGGTGACTTTGAAGTATCCAAGGTCTTCCACATCAACACTACTTGATTCCTTATCCTTCTATCTTTATTCCAACCCTGGGATGGGTTTTGGTTCTTTCTTAATGATAACCCACGTTTGGAAGTTATTTGACTGAACAAAGATTTTGAATCTGTTCTTCCAATAGGAGTAATGCTGTCTATTAAAGTATTGTGGTCTTTTGGAAGAGTGACCATCTTGAAGGAGAGCTCTTGGAATCTGATATTTTTCCATTGGTCATGTGCAGTTAAGCAACACTGTTGGTGAGAATTTGCTTTAACACCAATTAAATTCAAGAGGGGGGGGGGGGTGAATAGAAAATTTTCCTTGAGTCAACTGGTCAGTCTTGACAGTCAACTCACCTGCAAATCAGTATACTTAATAGAACAAATTAGATTCAAATAAATAAGCCAGTAAGCAAATAATTGAAATAAAGACATAAATATTTATCCTGGTTCAGAACACCAATGTGGTGCCTACTTCCAGTCCCCTTGGGTTTCAAAGTTTTCTTAGAGCTTTTTAAAGTAGAGTCATAGTACAAACGTAGTGGACAAGCTCTGAAAATTATTTTGATATACAGATCTTGTGACACAACCTTAACTGGTATGACTAAGTTGACTTGATCTTATTCTTTCATAACTATTTCAAACTAAGAAGTACAAAGATTTATGAGACTAAGATTGAGACACACTAAGAATTTCCTGTGAAGTTGCACGAGTCTTGGAATCTCTAGTCTTCTCTATTTATATTCTTTGGTTGATACTGCTGCATTTCTCCAAAAAGAAAACCCAAGGAATTTCTTCTCAATCAAGGATTTGATTTGGTTCCTTGATTGAGGGTAATACATCCATATCATATTTGTCCGTATATAAGTTGTTTTTTGCCTTGAATTATGACCATTCATGTCCATATCAAATATGTCCATGAAGTGGGTGTGATTTCCTTTCGACTTTCCATGCCGCTCTACAATTTTTTAGATTATTTTTCTTGTAATTTGGAATTTGAGAGGATCTTGAGGGATCTTCTCTTAATGCTTCATCCTAGATCTTTCTTGTGGTGAGGGATGTTCTTCCAAGTATATCCTCCTATTGATCTTTCTCTTGAAGCCGTATCCGAGATTGGTTCTCTATGTCTAAGTAGATGATCTTGATTGCCTTGAATATCCTTCTGGTTTATCCTGCATATTAGCAATAGATTAGTTTGTCATTATTAAAATATATTACTTGGAAATGGGAAGCTAACAAAATCTACATCTCCTCCCACATAATGCCTCAAATGGAGATATATCAGTTTTTGGGTGGTATTTATTATACACAAACTCCATAAATGGTAGCAAGTGATCCCGATAACCTTTAAAATCCATCATATATGCCTAGAACATATCCTTCAATACATGAATCTTTCGTTAAGGTCCAACCTAGTACCTAACTCGTTATGCAATTTTTTTTAAAAATTATATGAGCTAAACGGATTACCTTTATTCGAGACTTGAGAGATCAAACTCCATGCAACCGACTAAGTTCACATCTATAAATCTTTGTCAATTTCTTTGCATTATAAGTGATCTAAATTGGAAAAAAATATGTAGACTTAGTCAACCTATAAATTTTGACCCATATTGAATCAAATCTTTCTAATATCTTTTATAAACCAACCACAAGATCCATCGCTATTCTTTCCCACTTTCATTTAGAAATTGCATCCTCTATAGTGTTCCACCAGGCTTCTGGTTCTCAAATATCACCTGTTAGCAATTTTGTAATTGGGAGACAAAGTCAACTATGTCATATTTTATAAGGAAGATTTCTTATATAGGCATGCCATGAGGTACAATCCAACAAGTCCCGAGCGGTTTAATAGAAATAGGTTTGTTTTGAGTGCTGGCCATGAATGCCTTCTTCAGTATGTTTGCCTTCATCTTGCTCGTTTCCAACCTGTTCAGGTATATACCAATTTATTAATGTTAGGACATATTTTTGATTTTTATTTGTCTGTAAATAGTAAACTTTCTTCGATACATAAGCAATAACGGGTTAAGGATTTTCACTAAATGTTTCTAAAATAAAAATATAGTACTTGATATTTGAACACGATAACCTTGTACTCTTGTTTTGTATTTGGTATTCAAAATCTATATATGTACAAAAGAATAAAAAAATTACATCATATATACTGTATAATTTTTTGTCATCTCCCGCCTCTCTAGATCCGCCCCTATATATAAGGCCTAAAACTAGGACTTGTAGGCCAATCCACTCACATAATTAGTGAAATGCTTTTTTATTGTATAACTTCCCATGTGAGTGCACTCCCGTGTAAAGTGTAGTCCCTCAACTCTAAGAAGACAAGAAATTTAAAAATCAAAAGCACCTAAAAAGAAAAAAAACCAAGTAGGCTGATGTGAAACAAAAAAATAGAAGCAAGATAGAAATTAAAGATAAAAATTAAAGAAATATAAACACAATTAAATTCAAACAATTAAAATATATAATTGTAAAATTAACCAAAACATCATTTAATTGGGACCTAAAAACACATATCTATTAGAATCCTCAAGAAGGTAGTAATCTTACTTGCAAATCCTAGGACAAGTGTTGAAAATCAACAAAGGGTTTCCAAACTCTGAAAGGAGGTGCAAATCTTAAATCTTCAAAAATTAGTGGTTCAACCCTAATAGATAACTACTTATACTAAGGGTTAAAAGAAGTAAAGAAGATTAAATTTCTCTTTATTTAAATTACAAGCTAATTTAAATGGTAGACACTTAATATATTAAATGTCTTCAAGTCATTCATATTGGAACCTTCCAAATATTCCATATTCATCCATAAATCTAGAAACGCTTGAACGTCCTTAACTTGATTTCTTGTGAAAGACCTTCTTGAAGTAGCGTCATTTTGATGTACATCACTCTCCCCTTCTTCAAAAGAATTCATCCTCGAATTTGCCAAACCTACATTAAAAAGAGATAAATCACTAGCATTTAAAATATTATGGACCAAATACTCACTTGGTAAGTCCATTTTATAAGAATTATCTCCAATTTTCTCAAGCACTTGAAAAGGTCCATCTCCTCTTGGAATACACTTGTTCTTCTTTTTGGTTGAAAATCTCTCTTTTCTAAAGTAAACCCATACCCAATCACTGGGTACAAAGGTGACCTTTTTTCATCCCTTGTTGGCTCACTTGGTTGCAGCTTTGTTGACCTTTTCAATTTGAAATCTTACTTTCTCAAGGATGCTATTCATAGATTTTGCCTTATCTTTTGAACCTTTACTCACAATAACATCTTTGAGTAAAAGAGATAAAAAGATGTCAATGGATTAAAACCATAAACACACTTAAAAGGGGTTATACCAATAGATTTATGAACAATTCTATTATATGAAAACTCAATTAATGACAATTGATCCTTGTAAGAAGTTAACTTAGCTCTAACCATAGGTATAAGAATGTTACCTAAAGTTTTATTTGTTGGGTCCTAAGTTAATGTGTGAATGGAAATGGAGGGAACAATTTGCAGGAAAAGTGAAGTTTCACTTAAGAAAGTCAAGTTCTCCCACATTGGTGGGAGAAAGAAATTTTCTTGTATTTGTATTAAGAAACACTCCTTCATATAGATAGTGAGGCAAGAACAATAGATGTATCGCACCATAGTCGTCTTCACTCTCTCAGCTCGGCTTCAGATTCAAATTTCAATTTCGAATATGAGATTAATATTTTGGACCAAATTTATTTGAAATTTGGAAAACAAGTGAAATTTTAATCCAATAATCCAATGAAATATTTTTTTCTCCATTTGCAGATGTATTTCAAATGCAATGCAAATACATACACAACGCACCTCAAAGGGACACAACCCTTTGAGAAAGAGACATACTATTTTGGCAAAAGATGTGACCTGTGCGTGCAGGGCGGGCTCAGACCTAGCGCAGGCTGGCTCTGCCTGGCGCAGATCTAGGGCAGAAGCTACTAGAAAGTTCTAACAGTTACCAACAGCCGCAGGTCCAACATAAATCGGGCACATGTGATATACTATTTCAAAAAGTTATCTCTTTTCGTGAACCATCACTTAATAGATATGAATATCTGAACTTATCCTCAAGTATAGGAATGATTTTAAGTTGAAAAACATTCTTCTTCTTCAAATCTTTAGTTTGATCATCAAAAAATTGAGTGCGTTCGAAGTTTCTAAAAGTTTGAGGTACCTCTACTTTTAGAAAGTGAACCATTTTATCCTAAGAGGAAAGATTTCAAAACCTCGGGTACTTGAGGGGAATAAATTCCTTAAGTACACACCATGAAGTAGGTGTACTTGGTTCTAATATTTCTACTTCATCTTTATTTCTTAAAAATTGATAAACACATTATTTTGAATATTTATTTGAACTTGTGTTTGAAGGTGTTGAAATTTATTGTAGTACTTGAAGTTATCTTGAACTTAGTGTTTAAGTTTGTATTGAAACATATAGATTTTGTACCAACAAAAATAACAAAATGAATTTCGTAATCTGTACTATTTGGTTTCTGGAGATTAAAACTTATTGCTTTCTACTCTATTTGAACTTAATAGTCATTTTAAGATATAAAAACTTCATCACAAGTTAAAGTTCATCCACTTGATGATTAGAAGAACATAAAAATTTCATCGTCAAACTAGAAACCAGTTGGTGTTTAAAGTTCCTAAAACTTCATAATTAGTATTCTGACATACTAAGTTGGTTGTATTTTTGTGACGTTTTATGACAATAAAATGAATGCTGAAAGTCATGAAAATATTAAAATGGAAAGTGTAGTAGAAACAACTATTGCTACGACAAGCCGTACAAGTGTAAAAGAAACCCGAAAAGTTTTTGGGGTGTAGATTTCAAATGTTGGCGGCAAAAGATGTTCTTATATTTGACAACTTTAAGTCTCAAAAGGTCCATCTCTGAAAATACTTCAGAATTGCCCGAATAGGAACCAAACAAGGAGCGATTTATTATAATGGAGGCATGGAGACACTCAAACTTCTTATGCAAGAATTATATACTGAGTGGCCTTCAAGACGATCTGTATAATTTGTACAAGTGTATGAAGACCTCGAAAGAGTTGTGGGATGATTTGGAGTGATAATATAAAACTAAGGATGTAGAAACTACAAAGTTCTTTGTTGCAAAATTTCTTGACATCAAAATGATTGACAGTAAGACTATCATCTTGCAAGTGCAAGAACTGCAAGTAATCATCTCTGATCTCCTGACAAAAAATAAGAATTTAGTAAATACCTTATTTGAACATGTTAAGTATGTTCTTAATAATAACATGCCATTTGATGTAGGTTTAATTATGAATGAGTCTTTCTAAGTAGCAGCCATAATAGAGAAGTTGCCACCTTTGTGGAAGAACTTCAAAAGCTACTTGAAGCATAAAAGAAGGAGATGTCAGTAGAAGACCTCATTATGAGGTTGCGTATTGAAAAGGATAACAAAGTAGCCGAGAAGAGGTCAAAAGGAAATTTTGCAATCAGTGGAACTAACATTATGGAGGATGATCCTAACAGCTCAAAGTAACGAAAGAAAGCTTCTAGACAACAAAGCAATCCTTCAAAGAAGAAATTCAAAATGAATTGCTTTAATTATGTCAAGGCTGTCCATAAGTCGGTAGATTGTCGGGCCCCTAAGAAAGGAAATAAGAAGGATCAATCCAACATGACTGAAACTAAAAATGAAGTGGATGATATATAAGACATGCTTTCAGAATGCAACTTGGTGGGTAATCCTAGAGAGTTGTGGATTGATTTCGGTGACACCCACCATGTCTGTGCCAATAAGGAGTTGTTTGCTTAATGAGGAGAAGATTTATATGGCTAACTCCATAATAACAAAGATTGAAGGAACGAGAAAAATTTGCTTGAAGATGACATCAGAAAAAGTGTTGACATACAACAATGTCCTTCATGTACCGGGGTTAAGAAAGAACTTGGTTTATATATCACTTCTGATAAAAAATAGATTCAAATGTGTATTTGTTTTAGATAAGGTTGTAATTATCAAATGAGAAGTGTATGTAGAAAAAGGTTACCTCACCGAGGGCCTGTTTAAGAGAAACATAATGACTATTAAGATTAATAAAAGTTCTAAATCTTTTTACTTGCTTGAGTCTAATGAATTGTTGCCTGAACGATTAGGAAATATCAATTACAAAACTTGGTGGAAACTGATTAACTTATAAGTTTTGTCAAACTCTGAGTAAATCAAAGTGTCAAATGTGTGTGGAATTAAAGTATTCTAAGCATCTGTATAAGTCTGTTGAAAGGAATTCCAATCCCATAGACTTAATATACACACACATTTGTGATATGAAGTCAACCCCATATCATGGTGAGAAAAAGTATTTTATAACTTTTATTGACGATTGCACTTGGTATTGTTATGTTTATTTATTAAATAGTGAGGATGAAGCAATAGACAAATATGTGTGTAGATTAAGGGTGGAGAATATGAATCCTTTTTTGTGGAGATATGTGTACAAAATGAAATTATCCATCAAAATACTACCACCGTATTCACCTCAGTCAAATGGGATTGTGAAAAGGAAGAACTGAACATCAAAGAAAATGATAAATGCCTTACTCATAAGTTCTGATTTACCACAAAATTTGTAAGGGAAAGCCATCCTTACAGCTAACCGAATACTCAATTGAGTGCCCCATAGTAAGAGACTTTCAATTCCATATAAAAATAACAAGGAAGGAAACCCAACTTAAAATAATTCAAAGTATGGGGGTGTCTAGTGAAAGTCCAAGTTTCAATGCCTAAAAGGGTAAAAATAGAACCTAAGATGTAGACTACATGTTTATTGGTTATGGTAAAAGTACTAAATCATATCGATTTTTTGATTCATAAATTTGAACATCCAGATATCAATGAAAATAGGTAAAAAAGTCAAATATGCCCCTAAACTTTACAAAAAGCTCCAAATATTCCCCTAAACTTTGCAAAAAGGTCCAAATATGCCCTCTGTTATAAGTTTGGTCCAAATATGCCGTCGCTGTTAAAGTTTACGAGCAAATATACCCCTTTAGATGTTAAGTGATTTGCTGGAAATTTGCAAGCCCCTTTTTCTTTTTGTTTTTTTATTTTTAATGGCCACATAAGCAAATAATTGCCATATCACAAAAAATAAATTCAACCTACTCTTTTATACCCTAACCCGACCCAAGATCTGACCCAAGACCCTTTTAATCACCGTAATACCCTAACCCATTTCACCATATCTTCTATATACATAAAGTAGCTTATTGGAATGCTATAGAGGATAAGTTTCCTATAGTCCCTGAGAGTCCAACATGAACTCAAACCCATTGTAATAGACCATGGATTCAATTAAAGCCATAATAGCCATCACTTCTGGTCACTTACCCCTTTAACTACTTAAATCACTAACTGCAGGTCATTGCTAGAGATGGTGGGTGGGAGCAGCTCTACAAACACATGTGTATAGGGAAGGGAACAAGAAATATAACCAATTCTTATGGCAAAACAATCAGGTATTATAACCATAGAGCTTAAACTAGTCATTAACAAAACAACAAAACGAATACAACAACATATCCAGTGAAATCCCACAAGTGGGGCACCTGGGGGAGGATAGAGTATTCATAGACCTTACCCCGACCTCGTAGAGGAAATAAGACAAAGAATGAGTTCTAAAAAAATCTAAACACAAATTATATTCTAAGTGGCTCAGACTCTTCAATCACATCTTCCAAAATATGTGTATTTTTGAAGGATCTGACACTGGTGCAACAACATTTTTGAAGAGTTCGAGCAACTTAGATTACATCAATCACCATCAAAAAGGTCTTTTGCTCTAATAAGCATGTAAAATGTATAACTTATAGTCTGCAATATATTAGTTTACTTATATATATGGATGGATACAAACTGGTCTTATTATTGAGTTGATGAATTCTCCATTTCAGGTTTGAAACTTTACATTTGTAATACTCCGAAAAAATTTTAGGATTCCATTAAATGTTATGACTCTAACTAAATTGTGATGCTCATCGAGGACCCAAATAGAATTCGCACAATGTGCAAGTGCTTGAATTAGCACAACTACCAATGAACTCCCTGGATAACAAGCTATGGCCTCTGACCATCTTACTGAAGATCGTCTTGACACATTTCTGCTCAACCTCAACTCATCATCAGAAGAACAAATTGAAGCTGAAGATGATGAAGACGACGCTGGAAATTCTTCATCCATCTGTTCCATTATTAGGCCAAGTTTTTTCTCTTGTAACCTCATTTTCACAAAACCAATCAAGTCCTTCGGACGACCACCACAGTCGATGTTTGCCATAAGATTATCGAATGAAAAAGTTGTGATTGCTGCTATAACATATTTATCGCATTAGGCAAGAGTAGAAGATGAGATTTCCCCTATTAGTCTTTTATCATCATCGACAACTGCCATCGCTGTTTGTTCATTATGCACTAGAATTATCAAATCCAAAGCAGATATTGCAGGATTATAGTAACAAACAGTCATGATTTTGCGATCTATGATGTTGAGGGACTCAATTGAAAATGTGGGCGTAGGAGATAAGACACCAATGGAATTTTTTTTTTGTGATGTGATAATTATTTGCTTATGTGGCCATTAAAAATAAAAAAAATGGACTTGCAAATTTCCAGCAAATCACTTAATGTCTAAAGGGGTATATTTGCTCCTAAATTTTAACAACGAGGGCATATTTGGACCTTTTCGCAAAGTTTAGGGGCATATTTGACCCTTTTCCCATGAAAATATGATGATTAAATCAGACAATGCTGAGTTCTTTGAACATATTTATCTGATAAAATTGGAGATAAGTAGTCTAGTGAAGGGTCTAAACGACCTCGAGATGAACCAAGCGAGAATGTACTTAATGGTGAGAATTCATGGCAAAGTACACGTCAGAGAACATCAACTTTTTTTGGATTAGATTTTGTAACATTTCTCCTAGAAAATGAGCCTCGAACGTTTATAGAAATGACGTCATGTTCAAACTCATGCTTTTGTAAAGTGGCATTCAATAGTGAGATTAATTTAATCTTGAGCAACCACACTCGGGAGTTGGTTGATCTACTCTAGGAAATAATCCTTTAGGTTCTAAATGGATCTTCAAAAGGAAAATGAAAGTTGCTGGTACTATTGACAAATACAAGGAAAGACTTGTAGTGAAAGTCTTTAAACAAAAAGAAGGGTTTGATTATTTTGATTCATACTCACCTGTAACAAGAATAACATCCATACAGATGTTCGTTGCCTTAGCAAGTGGTATATGATCTTGAAATCCATCAAATGGATGTGAAAACAACATTCTTAAATGAAGAATTAGAGAAAGAAATTTATATTGAACAACTCAAGGGCTTTATGGTTCCTGGTAAAGAAAAGAAAGTGTGCAAACTTGTTAAGTAAATTTATGATCTAAAACAAGCACCCAAACAAGGACATGCAAAGTTTGACCAAATCATATTAGCAAGTGGATTTAAGATAAATGAATGTGATAAATACGTTTACATTAAAGACACTCCAAATCACAAGGTCATTGTTTGTTTTTATATGGATGATATGTTGATCATCAATAGAGACATTTCTTACATAAATACTATGAAATGAATGCTTGAGAGCAAGTTTGATATGAAAGACCTTGGAGTTGCAGATGTGATCTTAGGGATAAAAATCCATAAAACTCTACTAGGCTTGGTGTTGTCACAGTCTAATTATATTGAAAAGGTACTTGACAAATTCAAGTATTTGGATTTTTGTATTTCCAAGACTCCATTAGACGTAAGCTTTGCACTTTAAAAGAATGAAGGTGAAAGTGACTCACAGTTGGACTATGCAAGAGTGTTGGAAAGTTTGATGTATATCATTAATTATACACGACTAGATATAACATGTGTTATTAGTAAATTGAGTCAGTACACGAGTAATCCCAATCAAACTTATTTGATGGGAATGAAAAGAGTTTTTGGGTATCTAAAACATACTCAAGACTATGCTCTGCATTATAATAAATATCTAGTGGTAATTGAAGGATATAGTGATGTAAATTGGGTCACTGGATCAAATAAATTAAAAGCCATGAGTGGATATGTATTTACTTAAGGTGGAGAAGTAGTCTCTTCGAAATCGTCCAAATAGACATGTATTGGCCACTCTAATATGGAATCTGAATTTATCGCATTAGATAAAGCTGGTGAAGAAGCTGAATGGCTCCAAAATTTCTTAGAAGATATTCCTAATTATCCCAAACATTTGGCACCAGTATGTATACACTGTGATAGTCAAACGGCGATAGGTAGGACAGGGAGCATGATATATAACAGTAAATCTCATCATAAAAGATGAAGACATAATACTGTTAGAGAAATACTCTCTTGTAGAATTATCACTATTGACTGTGTGAAGTCAATGAATAATATGTCGGATCCACTTACAAAAGGCCTATATAGAGAGGGAGTTGAGAGAATATCGAAGGGTATGAGTTTACGACCTAGGACAAGTCAGCATGGTTGTAACTCTACCTAATAGTATGGAGATCGCAAAATCTAGGTTTGCAAAGATCAAACAAAGTTATGACTGATGGTTCAACATTGTCAATATACTCAATCCATTCTCATGATGAAGATAATGTTCAGAGAAAAAGGATAAGGCTTATGGTTTGAATCTCTTTAATGGTTTCTAAGTTTGGTAGATTTGACTAAATATTTTCATCTATAGGATTAAACATTTAGGAATCACCTATGTGAGAGTGAAGTGGAAGCCGCTTCAAGGAAAATGTTAGTAAAGGACTATACTCTACGCTCTCATGAAACAAGGACGTGTTCATGGCTAAAACAAATAAAACCGTGAGAACCATAAATGGTAAAAGGTTGATTATTTAACTTGTATTGTCTAGGTGTACATTAAAGTTCGACGGTTCGAAGATATAAAATCTATCGACTGAACAAGTGCATTCGATGCATGTTCATTATGAAAAGTTCAAAGGGAAACCTACTTATCCAGATGCAATCATTCTTTGTTTGTTGATCACACACTTGTCCATAATTTTTTTTGTTAAAATATCCATTCCCCATTCATGTGTGGGATTGTTGGTTTCTAAGCTAATGTGTGAATGGAAAATGGAGGGAACAATTTGGAGGGAATGTGAAGTTTTACTTAAGAAAGTCAAGTTCCCCCACATTGGTTGGAGATAGAAATTTTCTTGTGTTTATATTAAGAAACACTCCTTTATGTAGATAGTGAGGCAAGAACAAGCGATACCTCATGTCGTCATTATCACTCGCTTGGCTATACTTCAAATTTGAATTTGTATTTATCAAATGACCGATCGAGAGATTAAATTTTTGGACAAATTTATTTAAAACATGGAAAACAAGTGATGCGACCTGCACACGTAGGTAGGGCGCAGAACTAGCACAGGATGGCTTTGCCTTACGCAGGTCCAACACATAAGCTACTAGAAAGTGCTAATAGTCACCTGCGGTCACAGGTCTAGCACAGACCAGGGGCAGGTGGCCTACCATTTCAGAAAGTTATATCTTTTTGTGAATCATTGCTTCCTTTTTGAAGGGACACTTAATATCTATAAATGCCTTAACTTATCCTCAAGCATAAGAATGATTTAAGCTAAAAAATAATCTTCTTCTTCTTTAATAACTCTAGTGTCATCATAAAACTATTGAGTGCGTTTGAAGTCTCTGATAGTTTGAGGTACCACTACTTTCAGAAAGTGAACCATTTTATCCTGGGTGAAAAGATTCCATAACCTCGGATACTTGAGGGGAATAAATTTCTTAAGGACACAACATGAATTTGATGAACTTGGTTCTAATATTTCTGCTTCATCTTTATTTCTTAAAAGTTGATAAACACTTCATTTTGATAGTTCATTTGAATATTCATTATAACTTATGTTTGAAGGTGTTGAACTTCATTGTAGTTCTTGAAAGTTATTCTTGAACTTAGTGTTGAAGTTTGTATTGAAACATACAAATATTTGTACCTGCAAAAATAACACTATTAACCACCCCGGTTTGACCATCTGTTTGAGGATGCCAAGAAGTAGAAAATAGCAATTTGGTTCCTAAATTTTCCCAAAAATACCTCCAAAAATGACTAAATTTTTTTGAATCTCTATCATTAATAATTATTTAGAGAACACCATGCAATTTAATCACATTATTAACAAATAAAGTAGCAACATGAGATGCATCATCACTTTTTTGACAAGCAGTATAGTGAGATATTTTAGAAAATCTATCCACAACAATAAAAATGTTATCCTTATGATTCCTAGTCCTAGGGAGGCTAAAAACGAAATTCATAAAAATATATAGCCAAGGACCGATAGGATTAGGCAAAGAGGTATACAAGCCATGGTGTGTGGTAAAAGATTTAGGATTCTTACAATTCAAACACCTAACACTATTTTTTTTCACATCTCTTAAAATCTTAGTCCAAAAGAAATGTTCACTAAAAATAACTAAGATTTTTGACACTCCAAAATGACCCATCAATCTCCCATTGTGTCCCTCTCTCACCAACAACTCTCTCCACAAAGACATAGGCACACAAAGTTTTTCATATCTGAACAAGTAGCCCTCCTTCAATTCAAATCTAGGAGTTCTAACTTCGTTACCCTCCTTAACAACATGCACACACCTATTCAAGCTCACTTGACAATCTCCAAAGACATTTCCAAAATCATTATCATTAGAATATAACTCCTTCAAATAATCAAAACCCATCAACCTAGAATTTATCAATGCATATCTTCTAGATCTAACATCCGCCATAATTTTTTTACCTTTCTTATAATTAATTACATATGAAAAAAACCTTATTAAACTCTATCCACTTGGTATGACTTTTATTAAGACTTTTTTGAACTCTAATATGCTTCAAAGCCTCATGATTCACAAACTCCTTATACCACAAATAGTGTTGCCAATTTGTTAAAGCTCTCACTAGGACATAGAGTTTCTTGTAATAGGTAGTATATTGCAATGGAGCTTCTATTAATTTCTCACTAAAGTAAGCTATGAGTTTTCCTTCTTGCATCAAGACTGCACCAATTCCTACTCCACTAGCATCACATGCAATTTCAAACATCTTCTTACAGTTGGAAAGTTGAAGTAATGGAGTGGAACTAAGTTTATCTTTCAAGATTCTAAAGGTTTTCTCTTATTTTATACCCCAAATTAAAGACTTATCCTTCTTAATGACCTCGGTTTGAGGAGTGAGTAGAGAACTAAAATCCTTCATAAATCTTTAATAAAAACTTGCTAGCCCATGGGAGCTTCTAACATCACTAATGGACTTAGAATTTGACAACCTTCTAATAGCCTCTACTTTTTCATCATCCACCTCAACTCCTCTTGAAGTTACAACAACGTCAAGGAAGACAACACGGTCCACATACAAAGAACACTTTTTGAAATTCACATATAACTTTTTATTTCTCAACACATCAAATATCGTTCTCAAATGTTGTACATGATCATCCAAACACTTGCTATAAATTAAAATATCATCAAAATAAAAAGTAATAAAATTATTAATAAATGACTTAAGCACATGGCTCATTAATCGCACAAAAATGCTTGGTGAATTGGTTAGACTAAAAGGCATCACCATCCACTCATATAATTCAAACTTAGTTTTGAAAGTGATTTTTCATTCATCTCCAAATTTTATTCAGATTTGATACTATCTACTTCTTAAATCAATTTTAAAGAATAAGGTAAAATCACATAATTCATCTATTATATCATCAAGTCTAGAAATAGGAAGTTGATATTTTATCATTATTTTATTAATGGCACGATAGTCTACACACATCTTTTATGTCCTATCCTTCTTGGGTACTAAAACTATGGATACCGCATATGCACTTAAAGTTTCTCTCACCAAATCTTTATTCACAAGTTTATCCAATTGTCTTTGCATTATTTAGTCTCTTGAGAATTGCTCTTATAAGCCATTTTATTGGGTATTTGAGAATTCGATAAATAGTCAATTTCATGCTCTATTACTCTCAAAAGAGGCAACCCACTTGGTATTTCTTTAAAAAATAGATCTTCATAATCTTGCAACTAAGAAGAAACAACACATAGAAAAGATGAAGAGATTAGTTCATTATTAGAAAGCAAAATAACCTTTAAATTTAATAAATATGATTTGAGTAGCATCCTCAATGTTTAGATCTTTTATGCTCTCTTGATTTTGTAAAATCCTGCATATTTTCTCTCTTTTTTATTTTTTTTGTGCCCACTTATCTTTTTTTGTGATAATTCATTTTCACTTGAGTTCTCAACCTCTTTTTTTTCCTCTTAAGTTATCATTTTGCACTCCCTTTGTGAGACCCGGAGAATCCCAACCGATAGTAGAACCATGCTTCAAGGTCATCAGAAATAAATTTTAGTGATTTGGTAGTTTTATGATCGAGTTTTATGTATATTAAGGCCTCAAATACGTCCTAGCTATTAGACGAATCAAAACATCCCTTACCGATTGAATTCTTGAGAAGGATATTGCCATAGTCAACTTCAAATGAGCATATCTTCTATTCTACAAAGAATTTTTCATCTAATGACCCACCAGCAGATAAATAATTGAATTATCTTTCCAACTATACAAATTTCTCCACAATCCGATATTGATGTAAAAAGTTATGGTCGTTTTACAGTGAGCTGTCTGGGCTGCCAAAGTACGACGGGAAGGCCGACGAACCATCGCGCCTGCGATGGAATGTCACCCAAACTATTACAACTGAGGAAGTAAGCCTATTTTATGGACAAAAATCGATGGGTTTAAGGGATGGTCCATCCCTAGGGCGACGGTTCATCGCCCAAACCGTCGCGGACCTCTGTTTAGCGATTTTAAGCCATTTTTAAAAGGATTTTTGGGTCTTTTTCCACCTCTTTTAAAACCCAATTGCATCAAATCAAAGAACACAACTCCTCATTCATCCATTACATCAAAATTAGGGTTTATTTCAAGATCAATCACCAATAACAAGATTCACACCCTTCTTCAAGAAAACTCAAGAATCAAAACATCACCATTCAAGAACCTTCGAGAAAAGTTATTCTCTTTCAAGATTCAAGCTTTTGAGGTATGTTAGATGTTGATTCATGGGTTACTTCCACCCATGAAGCTCAAGAATACTTTTTTAAGTGCAAATATTATGTATTTATGATTTCCATGATTATGATTGAATTGAAGTTTATGTTTATGTTATTGTTGGGTTTTGATTCATATTTTAGATTTCAAATTCCAAGAGTTAATCCTAGTAGCTGATGATTGGTATAATGTTCATGATAAACCCTTCAAATTGCATGTTGATTGATGTAGCCATGTTATTTAGATATATTGTTGGTTGTATAACCAAAGCACGCTCCCTATATGTTTGATTAAATGCCTAGGTGAATGAAGTAGTGCCATTATAGCATGTTAATATGAAATTCCCATTTGTGTACAAGTTAATGTATGTTAAGTTTTTGTTGAAATGATTTGGTGAATGAATTATGAGACATTAGTATGCATGCCTATACATCTACAAGTTTATGACCTCAAATACTTGAAAGGATGCTTCAGCGATTGTATTGCGAATGATAGAAGATTGCCATGTCATTCATGAATTATTATGCTTTACTTTTATTCTATCGAGTCCTGGGGGTATTTAATACCCGACAATTTAGCTATACGCCTAGAGACAATGTCAGTTATAATACTCTCAGTCAAGTCACGATCAGTAGTATTCTCAGTCAGTTATAGTATTCGGTAGAACTCAGTTAGCTTCATGACTTAGGAAAGTTTAGTAATCTCAGTAACATCCCAGTCCAATTCAGTAATCAATTCAGAACTTAGTAGCATTCAGTCAGCTAATAAAACTCAATAGTATTCTGCCAGTCAACAAAACTCAGTGAACTCAGATAATCAGTACGATCAGAAATAGATTTAGCTCAGTTTAGTACAGTCTAAGAATCAGATCAGTGTCTATTTAGTTGTGAGTAGAATTCAGCACCGAGCGAGCGTAGGGATGATGGCTTCCCCATTAGTTAGGCATAGTCATTAGTAAAAGTCCCTGTACTCCAGAACTGCGTAGCCAACGTAGGATGAGGAGTCACCCATTAGATTAAGGCCTTACTACCTCCTAGGAGTCACCCATTAGATTAGGCTTGGCTCCGCCCAGGTGTCACCCATTAGATTAGGCTTGGGACCTGGTCTTAGAAGTTGTCTTTACCTATGGCACGGAACTGACACCCTTCCAGCTGGGGTTAAAGGTTGGACCCCACTAGTTTAGATTTGGGGTATGTCGGTTAGATGACTACCTCCCACAGTCTCAGTTTCAGTCTCAGCATTCAAAATAGAACTCAAATCAGTATTATAGAAATCAAGATTGTTATATACAATCACTCCATCTTGTAAAGAACTTAGAATGTTCCATAGATGTAAAAATCACCCACTAGATAGGGTTGATCTCAGATTTTAGTCAATCATTCTCATTATCAGTAGATTCAGAGATCACCCACTAGCTAGGCCTGATCTCAACGTCAGTCAATCAGTATCAGTATTAGTATTAGTAGATCTAGAGATCACCCGCTAGGTAGGCCGGATCTCAGGTATTAGTATTAGTAGACTCAGTTATCAGAAGTCTAGTTATTAGAATTCAGTATTCAGTGTTACTATGATTTCAGTTATAGTTTATGCACTCATGCGTATATCTTCATTTAGTAGTCTCATGTTATCCAGTCAGCATTGTTCATGCATGTAAACTCTTGCATTTAGCCTTACCTCATCTAGTGTATCAATACATTCTCACGCATTGACATATACTTTTCTCTTGCGCTATGGTGTCTTATACTATAGGTTCAGAAGAACGGGATCCAGAGCACCCTTATTAGGTTAGATTCAGCCAGTAGAAGTAGACTTAGCAATGAGTCCTCATTATTCGAGGATGTTCCTTATTTTATTATTGCATTAGATTTAGCATTTCAGTAGATGGATTTATTTAGGGGATTGTCCCATCAATTCCACAGTTCAGACAGTTTAGAGGTTTTCCAGACTAAATGTTCAAAAAAAATAGAGTATGTTTTTAACAGTTATTTTAATTTTGGTATTGTTAAACATTGTTCAGTTTTATTTCATATATTTGAAACTTATAGAAAATTTCTGCCAGTTTTTCACATTTATTTCAGTATGTTATTCAGTGCTCAGTTATAGATATCAGTCAAGGGTTATCTTGTGATCCTTCGGGATTATGAGCACCATGTAGCATCCGGGGTACCAAACTCAGGGAGTTACACCCTTACTCTCTCTTTCTTTTCTCTCTCAAGTTTTTCTTTAAACTCTCTCATTTTTCTATATTCCTTACTTACTTGAAAAGGAAAAAGAGAGTTAAGAATGTTCTTTTTATCATCCTTAACAAATACATATTCATTTGAACTTCCATCATGTTTAGACCCCGACATCATATTCTCATGCCCTTTCTATCAATAATTGACAAGCTTGCATTAGTACAACATCAAGCACTTCATCATGATAACTTTCACTATTGAATTTTATAAACATTCTCTTGGTTGTCTTGAGTTTACCACATTCATTGAGCTATTGCAATATATAAGGTTTTGGATGCTTTCTTGTTGGAAGTTTCAATTGCTTTATCATACATACACTAGCAATATTGACACAACTTTTACTATCAATGACAAAATAACATAATTGCTCTTAAACCTTACACCAATTATGAAACAAGTTCTTGCTTTAATCAAGATCTTTCCTTGCTAGAGCACTCATACTTCTCCTCACAACAAGAACAAGTTTTTCATTATCATTAGTTTCTTCTTCATCGCCTTCTCCCATAAACTCATCACTACTATTACCCCCACTTTGTCATTTTTAAATTCATCTTTGGTTTGGTAACCACTATCATTCAATGCAATGATCGTTCTTTTATTTGGACACTTATTTGGTTTGTGAAAATTCTTGACATTTAAATCACTTTGTTTAAGACGAAGTTTCAAGTTTAGCTTTGTTACTTTCATTTTTATAGTCCACCCTTGATTTTTCTTTTTTCAAGTTGGACTTCAATTCTTGTTTTGCACCTTTGGATTTGTCCAAAGTGGGATATGATTTTCAATCTTTCTTAGTTTTAGCTCATGAATAAAAGGAAGAAGATTACACCTTTGACTTGTTTTTCTTTTGATGACCCTCCACCTTAAGTACTATTTAATAAGCTTCATATAAAGTAGAAAAATGATGCAATTTTAGTTGTAGACTTACCTCCTTACCACAAGCTTTACCTTATCATCATTCATATTAGCTTGAAGCCAAGTATGCTCTAGCTCCTCAGAATACTTTTCTGCACACTTGCTACCTTATTGACAATTTTAATACTTCTTGAGTGTATTTTTCTCATAATCTTGACCCATAAATCTTTCTATCATAGCCTTTTCATGTCATTCCAACTTGTAAAAAAGTCTCTATTCATCAAATAATCTCTATTATTTTCTCCCACTAAGTAAAAAAAAACTCTCAAGATGACTTATAGCATAATTCATCTTTTCTACACCTCTCATATTGTTGAGATTATATTGCCTTTCAAGTTTTTCAATTCAATCAAGATATTGTAACCCCCCGTATTTTTGGGTTAGTCTATGAACCATTGTTCCTACATGTAAAATCTATAATCCAAATGATTCCTATACGAATATAAGTTTCCTGATCTTTATCCTCGTGTTTGATTTGCTTTCGAGGTGAAAAATGTTCATAAGAATCACTTAGAACAAAGTTGAGCTTAGAACCTTTGATTCCTCCAAAGTTTGATATTCGATTCTATAAGGGTATACTTTAAACATATATAACTTTATATATATGTTGAATTTTTCAGCTTAATACCCACCAAATTGTATATAATTGAATTAACTTTTCAACGATACCAATTTTGCCTTAATCCGATACCCGAACAAAAAGTTATGGCATTTTTCGTGAAAGGCAGTAAGCTGACGCGATTGGGATGCAACACGACGCAATGGTAACCATGTTATGGAACTTTTTTACACTCTATTTCAGTTCTTAAAGGGTCTAAGGGCACTTTGGTTACTTTTCCTCACCCAAATCCGCCCATAACACTTAATTTCAGCCCCCAAAAGCACTTAAAATCTTATTATTCATCCTTTTCTCTCCAAGAAAATCCTCGCCCCCTCAAGAACACCAAGAACTTCATCAAATTTTCTTCAAGAAAAGCAAGAACTCAAGTTTTCTAATTCATGAAAGCTTTCAAGATTGTGTTTCTCCTTCAAGATTAAAGCTTTAAGGTATGTGGGAGTTCATCCATGGGTTTTCTTTTACCCGTGGATCCCAAAAACTCATTTTCATGTTCAAAGTTATGATCTTTACATGTTAATATAAATAATATCCATAAAATTTCTTGAAATTCAATTATGTATCATCGTTTACAAATGGTTTTCGTTGAAATTGCCTTGATATGTTTGAATAACGATTTTCACATGCTAAAGCCTTAACCCATGTAATATTGAAAGTTATGTGATTTTCATGGTTTATCTACTCCCATGTTTAACTCATGATCCCCATGTGTTTGATTTTAAATTAAGAGTATATGTGTTTTCAAGTGGAATGACCCCATACATATTTTGAATGTTATGATCTTTATATCAATTCCCGAAGTTATGAATTGATTCGTATAACCATGATATTTTTTCATGCTTGCTCATTCCCATGTATAATTTTATGGTCCCCATGTTTTTGATGAATTTTCCCATGTAAAAGCCTTAATTGGCTATTTTTAATATTGAATTCATGTTATGGCTATATGTCTAGAACTATCTCCATGCTTAGCTTAAACCATGAATTGCAAGTGTTTGATGAAATGCCCAAGCGATGGGTTTCTATAAGTAATGACTGTTTATTATGTCCCCAAAGCCTTAGTATGATCTTGTTGTATTGTTATCGAGTCCTGAGGGTTATGAATATTTGAAATTTAGCTATTGTCTAGTTTTCTAGAATCTATATAATGATTTCAGTTATACCATAGGAAATATCATTCAGTTAGTAATATGGTCAGTTGTGAGTCTGATTAAGTTAGCTCCGGTTTCAGTCCCAGTATCAGTTTATATGTTAATAATTACCTTAGAATCCATATACACTATTATTTTAAGAATACCATGACCTGAGCTTATCAATTATCAGTTAACAGTGCATGTAACAATTAGTATTCTAGTGTCATTCAGTTGGGAGTAGGACTCAGCATCGAGCGAACCCAGAGATAGGGGCATTCCTGCCAGTTTAGGGTTTGACCCTTAGTAGCAATCCTTGAGTTATAGAACTATTTAGCTAACATAGGTTTGAGATATCTTCCTACCTGGTTAGGGATGACATATATCTCATGAGTTTCCTGCTAGTATAAGGTTACTCCTTAGTCCTTCGGGATACCAATTTAGTGGATCCACATAGCCAGTGTTAGTACTCGTGGCACGGTACTGACACCCTTCCAACTGGGGTTACAGGTTGGAACCTAATTAGCTCAAATTGGGGAATGTTAGTTAGATGATACCTTCCACAGTCTCAGTTACAGTCTCAGTTACAGTCTTAGTTACAGTCTTAGTTCAATATTCAGTTTAGAGTTCAAATTTAGGTTTGCTTGACCATAGCATACAGTTATCAGTAATTCAGTATCTTAACTACAGACTATATCAAAATCATGTTTTATTCTTGGTCTTGCATTTTTAGATATTACAGGTTTCACGCTTTTATTTTTCGTTATCTCATATTGTTGAGTTAGTCCTTACCTCATATGCGTAGTACTCCATAATTTTAGTCTAGTTATTCAGACTAAGTTTAGTTTAATGTTGCATGATCAGTAATCAGTCATCAACTATTCAGTGTTAGGATACCAGTAGTCGGTATTCTTATATCAGCTACTCAGTATATAGGCGCTAGTTATCCCCTTTCTTAGATTTTAAACATTTCATCACCTAGGCATAAGATATTTAAGTAATCAAATCTGTTCAATACATATATGCTTGTCTTTGAAATGTTCACGTATTCATGTTTTATCGTATCCCAGTTACAGTTCGACTTATATTATAAAAGAAAAGTTTTAAGAAACTAAGTGTTGTGATTCACCAGCTCTTCAGATCATGTTTGTTACTCATGTTTTAAGATATTTAAACCTTTAGTTTATTGCATCCTATTGGTGAGTCTACTTTCACTTAGCATGCATGTTTTAAGATTACATACGAAATTAGTTTTACTTATTGCATTTACCCCTACATACTCAATACATTCCAAAAGTATTGATCCACATATATGTCTATGTGCTATATTTTATCATAATATAGGTACCAGTTATAGCCTACACATCATGATTAGGCAGTTGTAGTTTCCAGCCAGCAGGTGATGAATTTTCTTGTTTTGGGAAATCCAGATAGTTTTAGTTCATGTATAGTTCATTTATTTCTCATGTGTATTGATTAGTGGTAGTTGGAGACATGTCCCAACTATCTATAGTCAGTATAGTAGAGGCTTTATAGATGTCAATCAGAGTCAGTCATGTATATTTTAGTTTCTTCCTTTAGTTTTATCATATTGTAAACTTCATAAGTAATGTATTTATTAAGATTATGCCATGATTATGTTTTCCGCATAGCAGAACTTTTTATTTATTTTATTATAATTTAGTTTCTTAATAGTATGCCAGTTTATGGGTTAGATTGGGATCACTTGTGGTTCCAAGCACCGTATGGCATCCAGGGTGTACTCTCTAGGCATTACAAACTTGGTATCTGAGAATAGAGTTCAAGTTTCCTAAAGTGTCTATGAAGCCGTGTCTAGTAGAATCTTACAGAACAGTACAGAGACGTCTGTACTTTTCTTCAAGAGGCTACAGGGCATTTAGGAAATGTTTCCCTTCCTTTATGTCTCAGATCGTGCTATAGAAAGGCTCTCTAAGAAACTTACAGATATTCTTATCTTGCTCTATTCATTCCATCTCTACCTTATTTTTTAGGTAATAGAAATAGTCAAGCGCAAATTCCTACAGACAGAGTTTTCTCAGACAGTCCCTACAGACAATTATGAGATTGCACGCAGGCTCAAAATATCCCATTAGTTCCCTTATGTTCTGAACTTTGAAAATATTCATTCTTATTCATGAAAATTATACATTGAGCCTAAGTCAGATGTGCTCTCAGATCCTTTCATAGCATATGATCTAGAGTTAAAATCATGAAACCAGAGGTTTAGCAGTAGTAGAGTGGGGATAACGTTATCTAGATTGAGCAGATTATGTATCCATAGGGCTAGTTGTATGAAAGGTGAACCAGTAGGCTTGAAATAGTGTATTCAATAATTTATGTTTGTTGATTTAAAATTATATGTTGTTGATGTTGGATGTTCAGGTGTGATGGTAGTTCTTATGGTTTAGATGTGATGTTAGTAGGCTATGAAGGAATTTAGTATGGTTCATTAAAGGTTTAGGGATATCCATGCTAAGTGTTACAATCTAAGTTTGAATCTTTGAAAATTTAGCTAATATTAAAAAAAGAGTTGAAGCTCTAGATGGTGTGAACTCAGAGTAAAGTGCTTGCATTTCAGTTTAGAGTTATTAAAGGGGTCCACAAACTTAAGATGATAGCTTTAGTCTAAGGGGGAGATGATAGAACAAGTAACCAAGTCAGGCTCTTAGATTCCAGTAGTAGTGCCAGTATGTATAGAAAAGAAGTAAGGGAGGATGATTCCCAACCTATTCTTATCTCAGTGCAAAGATTTTCAGTCACCACAACATATACTCATGCCTTACATGTCAGCCCTATGATCACAACTCATATTCATGTGCTTTATAGAAAAATCATGTACGCTTCCAGTTCCTAGTATGAGGAGTTTCAGTTCACTCAGTAGTATGAATCATGTTCCATGAATTTATGAAGTCCAAACTCAGGTCATGCAGCTTATGACTCATGTATCTATGCCTTACAGTATGTTCAGTTCCAGGTGCTCATGCTACACTCCTAATGATCAGTAAAATTCAGTTTATGTCATGTATGCCCTTAGTTTAGCTCTCTTTGATGAATTCATGCTTTTGATACTCTATTCCTCAGGTCTCCATTAAGTGTCAAAGTTATCTTTTCATGTTTCTTGTCCTCATGTTCTAAGTTTTTGTGACCTCTCCTTATGTCATTATTAGTTGAAATTCTATGTGTGTTTTCTTGGGCTAGTGTATGAAAGTTTTTAGGATAGAGGTTTAGAGAATATGAGATAAATGCTTTTGTGGTTGTTTGCCTACAAGTTCATGTGTGGTCAGGAAGATTGTCTTGAATATCATGTTGGTTTACAAGTGGAATTTATATTTGAGTATAAGATTCAGTATAATTCAGTCTGTATAGTCAGCAATCCAATTTAGCAGTCAGACAAACAATTTTCTATGGCTTTATATCTTCCCATCTAGTCATACTATTTGAAATTCTCATGAATATGGCTATTCCAAGATGTAATTCATTCACATCCATGTAATTTGTGAATTCATCTCAGTTCATGCATCATGCATCAACTTTAGATCCTAGATATTCAGTCATGATTCATTCCATAAGTTTTCCGTGCATTATCTCCATCTTTTCTTAGTATTTCAACCAAGTCAGTACCGTTCGGGGGATGAAGTATCTCAAGGGGGAGATGTATTGTAATACCCCGAGTATTCATTTCCTAAACCTTTCATTTATCTTTATGAAATATGATCCATCTTGAAGTAATGGTTACTCATCAGTTGACTCTCTTATTTCTATCTCAGTCTTATAATCATTCTCATGTTATTGCATGTATTCAAGAAATTAGTTCAGTTCATGATATTCAGTTCATGTATCATGTTTCAGAATCATTTATGCAATCATGTTCCAAGTCATTCATATTTATAATATGATCTCAGTTACCATCGTAAAGTACTCTCAGTCTAATCAGTCTCATTCGAGGACGAATATTCCCAAGGGGGAGATAATCTAACACCCTTTATTTTTGGGCAAGTCTATGAACCATCATTCCTATGTGTAAAAGCTATAATACAAATGATTCCCATATGAATACAAGTTTCATGATCTTTATCCTCATGTTTGATGTGCTTTCGAGGTGAAAAATGTTCATAAGAATCACTTAGAACAAAGTTGAGCTTAGAGCCTTTGATTCATCCAAAGTTTGGTATTCAATTCTATAAGGGTCTACTTTAAACGTGTATAACTTTTTATATACGTTGAATTTTTCAGCTCAAGACACACCAAATTGTATATACCAATTTTTCCTTAATCCGATACCCGAGCGAAAAGTTATGGAATTTTTTGTGAGAGGCAGTAAGATGACGCGATTGGGATGCGACACGTAGGTCATCGACGCGACGCGATGGAAACCACGTTATGGAACTATTTTACACGCTATTTCAGTTTCTAAAGGGTCTAGGGGAACTTTGGTCACTTCCCCTTACCCAAATCTGTCCATAACACCTAATTTCAGCCTCCAAAAGCACTTGAAACCTTATTATTCATCCTTTTCTCTCCAAGAAACCCCTAGCCCCCTTAATAACACCAAGAACTTCATCTAATTTTCTTCAAGAAAAGAAAGAACTCAAGTGTCCTAATTTAAGAAATCTTTTAAAATTGTGTTTCTCCTTCAAGATTAAAGCTTTAAGGTATGTGGGAATTCATCCATGGGTTCGCTTCCACCTATGGAACCCAAAAGCTCATTTTCAAGTTTAAAGTTATGATCTTTACATGTTAATATGAACTATATCCATGAAATTTCTTGAAATTCAATTATGTATCATGTTTACAAATGGTTTTTGTTGAAATTGCCTTGATATGTTCGAATGATGATTTTCACATGCTTAAGCCTTAACCCATGTAATATTGAAAGTTATGTGATTTTCATTGTTTAACTACTCCCATGTTTAACTCATGATCCCCATGTGTTTGATTTCAAATTAAGAGTATATGTGTTTTCAAATGGAATGAGCCAATATATATTTTGAATGTTATGATCTTCATATCAAATCCCAAAGTCGTGAATTGATTTGTGTAACCATGATATTTTTGCATGCTTGCTCATTCCCATGCACAAGTTTATGGTCCCCATGTGTTTGATGAATTTTCCTATGTTAAAGCTTTAATTGGCAATTTTTAATAATGAATTCATACTATGGCTACATGTCTAAAACTATCCCCATGCTTAGCTTAAACCATCAATTGGAAGTCTTTGATGAAATACCCAAGAGATGGGTTTCTTTAAGTAATGAGTGTTTATCATGTCCTCAAATCCTTAGTATGGTCTTGTTGTATTGTTATCGAGTCCTGGGGGTTATGAATACCTGAAATTTAGCTGTTGTCTAGTTTTCCAAAATCTATAGAATAATTTCAGTTATACCATAAGAATATCATCCATCCAATAATATGGTCAGTTGTGAGTCCAATTAAGTTAGATTATTCCAGTTTCAGTCCCAGTATTAGTTTATATGTTAATAATTACCTCAGAATCTGTATGCACTATTATTTTCAGAATCCATGACCTGAGCTTATCAGTTATTAGTTAACAGTGCATGTAGAAATTAGTATTTCAGTGTCATTCAGTTGGGAGTAAGATTCAACACCGAGCGAACCCAGGGATGGGGGCATTCCTACCAGTTTAGGGTTTGACTCTTAGTAGAAATCCCTAAGTTACAGAACTACGTAACCAGTGTAGGTTTGAGATATCTTCCTTCCAGGTTAGGGTTGTGACATATCTCATGAGTTTTCTGCCAGTATAGGGTTACTCCTTAGTCCTTTGGGACACTAATTTAGTGGATCCACATAGCCAACGTTAGTACCCATGGCACGGTACTGACACCCTTCCAACTGGAGTTATAGGTTGGACCTCAATTAGCTCAGATTGGGGCATGTCGATTAGATGATACCTCCCACAGTCTCAGTTCAGTAGTCAGTTCAGAGTTCAGTTTCAGGTTTGCTTGTGTAACACCTCGATTCTGTACCCCAAGCGCTATACGGTGCTCATAATCCCGAAGGACCACAAGCAAACCCATGACTGGTACCTGCTACAATAACTTAATAGTAATACTGCAAATATACAAAAATTTGGCAGAAAATATGCCATAAGGTTCAATACTGTAATAAAATTGATTATGATATAACAATACCAAACTAAAACATCCATCTAAAAATACTCTAGTTTGAAAAGCCTCTACTGTCTAAAATATGGAGTTGATGGGACAAGTCCCCAACTAACTCCGACTACTGAAATAAACTAAAATGCTAAAATAATAATCATGTCCTCGAACTATGAGGACTCACCACTAACTTTGACTGCTGAAGTTCTGAATTGCTAAGGGTGCTCGGGAGTCCATCCGTCTGAACCTATGATATAAAACATCATAGCGCAAGAGAAAAGTATGTGTCAGTACTTTGAATGTACTGGTATGTTAAGTGAGGTAGACGAAAATACAGGGGTTCATATGCATGAACAATATTGACTGAATGACATGAATGTAACTGAGTGAGAGTACATACATGGATGCCTAAACTATAACTGAGATCGTGATATCACTAAATACTGAGTCTGAATACTGATTAACTGAAATATGAGTATACTGATACTGAATTACTGATAATGAATGACTGTATCTGATAGTCTTGATTTTATGGAACTATATTGAGTTCCATACTGAGCTGAGTGACTGTATCTGATAGTCCTGAATCTGTAAAACTGAACTGAGTTCTATTCTGAGACTGGAACTGAAACTGAGACTGTGGGAGGTAATCATCTAACCAACATGCCCCTTTCTGAATAGATTGGGGTCCAAACTATAACCCCAGTTGGAAGGGTGTTAGTACTTTGCCACGGGTAAAGACAAGTTGAGTCACCCTCATCTGGAAGGTGCTTTGAATGAGATAGGTGGTACCCTCAACTAGCAGGTAGGTCACCTCATAAACCCTCAACTAGCAGGTTGATGTCTCAACCTACGCTGGCTATGTAGTTCTAGAACACAAGGGCTTCTTCTATGGCTCACACCCTCTACTGGCAGGTGAGTCCCCATCCTTGGGTTTACTCGGTGCTGAATCCTACTCCCAACTGAATAGACACTGTACTAATTTCTAAACTGTTCTAAGCTGGACTGAACTACTACTAATCATACTGTTCAACTGAACTGAATTGAGGTCATTGAGTTTCGTTGACTGACAGAATACTACTGAATTCTATTAACTGACTAAATTTACTGAGGGCTGAACTGAATATTAAACTGGACTGGACTAATACTGAGTCTACTGAGTTCTTCCTGAGTTCTGTAACTGACTGAGAGTACTACTGATCATGACATGACTGACACTATCCTGAGACTGACCATGGTCCTAGGTAATTAGCTAAATTATCGGGTATTAAATACCCACAGGACTCGATAGCATAAATTATAAGACATGGCACAAATCTTGAAACATGATAAATAACTACTTGATCATCATTCATTCATTGGAATATTCTAGCAAACACTTGCATGACATAAACTTGAATACATGCTAACATGATATAATTTTATTATTTACTTCTCATGAATAACTCATCAAACACTTGGAAGGCATTGTATATGCACATAGTACTAATCAACACATGAGCACCACAATTTCAAGGTTTTAACATGATTTCACATGATAATACATACATAATAGTTTTTTTACATAAATCTTGAACTTAATCATGGAATAGAAATTCAATCAACAATATAATCATGTATACATTTGAATCCAAATCACGAAAAGCATAAAATCAAGCTACTTGAAATTTAAAAGAGTTTCTTGGACTCCAAGGGTGGAAGGAACCCTTGGATGAACACTTGACATACCTTGGTTGCTAAATTCCTGAAGATTAATGGTGGAATCTTGAGCCTTGAATTTTGAAATTTAATCTCCTAGGGTTTTTGTTCTTGAGTATTTTGAGAAAGAATGAATATAATTTGCTAATTAAGGGCTAAATATCATGTTGTAGGGGCCGAAGGACATGGGAAAAATACCCAATAACCCTCAAAGACATGTCTTTTTAATGAATGAAAATTGAACCATCAATGCACAGACCGATGTGATGTATCATTGGCATCGACGCGATATCCAATGCGCCATATTGAGTTCGCATCGGTTCACTGAAAATTGCCACTGGGATCCAAGGAAAATATTGATCAACATGATGGCTACCGCGCCTCACCGAGATTGTGTTGATACACTATTTTGAATTCCCAAATGTGTTTCAAACGAGGTCTGAAAAATACGAAACTCGTTCGAAAATACCTACTGACATTCCTAATTATGAATTAACCTAAAGATTGACATTTTAAGGTCATAGAGGTCATGAAATAGAGTTTCCAACTTACGAAGGACAAAATGACACTAAGTTTGAATACTTAGCTAAAATTTTCTAAGTCTGGGACCCCTTAGAAAGCTCGAAAGACTGAGTTAAGCTTAGGATTTTGCGGGGTCTTACATCTTGACCATAGCATACAGTTATCAGTTATTCATTTATTTGTATTTTAGTATCTTAGACTAAAGACTGTATAAAAACCATGTTTTATGCTTGGTCTAGCATTCTTATATATTACAGTTTTCACTCATTCATTATCCGTTATGTCATGTTGTTCAGTTAGTCCTTACCTCATATGCATAGTACTCCACAGTTTTAGTCTAGTTATTTAGACTAAGTTCAGTTTAATGTTACATGATAATCAGTCATCAGCTATTCAATGTTCGAATACCAGTAGTCCATATTCTTATATCAGCTACTCAGTATATAGGCACTAGTTATCTTTTTTCTTAGATTTTAAACATTTTGTCACCTAGGCATCAGATATTTAAGTAATCAGATTAGTTCAGTACATATATGTTTTTTTTCAAAACATTTACGTATTCATGTTTTACCGCATCCCAGTTACAGTTATACTTATATTATAAAGAAAAGTTTTAAGAAACTAAGTGTTATGATTCACCAGCTCATCAGATCATGTTTGTTACTTATGTTTTAAGATATTTCAACCTTCAGTTTATTCCAGCCTATTGTCGAGTCTACTTACACTTAGCATGCATGTTTTAAGATTACATACTAAATCAGCTTTACTTATTGCATTCACCCCTGTATACTCAGTACATTTCAAAAATACAGATCCACATAGATGTCTATGTTCTATATTATATCATAATGTAGGTACCAGTTATAGCCTATGCATCATGATCAGACAGTTGTAGTTTCCAGCCAGCAGGTGATGAGTTCTCTTATTTTGGGTACTCCAAATAGTTTTAGTTAATGTACAGTTCATTTATTTCTCATGTGTATTGATTAGTGGTAGTTGGAGTCATATTCCAACTATCTATAGTCAGTATAGTAGAGGCTTCATAGATGTCAGTCAGAGTCAGTCATGTAAATTTCATTTTCTTCCTTCAGTTTTATCAGATTGTAAACTTTATCAGTAATTTATTTATTCATAATATGCCATGATTCCGTTTTCCACACAACAGAACTTGTTATTTATTTTATTAGAATTTAGTTGCTTAATAGTATGCCAGTTTATGGGTTAGCTTGGGATCACTTGTGGTTCCAAGCACTGTGTGGCATCCAGAGTATACTCTCGGGGCATTACAGATATTCATTTGGGTTACTACTTTCTTTGAAGAATTAAAAGGTAACCTTGATGTTGTTGAATCCTCGATCTTCATCATCATTCCTTCTATTGTATTCTCTACCACCAATCAGAAACTACATTTTATTCTCTCATGTTCTTCCTTCCCACCCAACCTCTCTTGTTGAACTTGATTATTGAATCCATAATCATAATTATCACCCAACCTCTCTTGTTAAACTTGATGATTGAATCATGGTCTTCAAGGTTATGTTGGGATCTCATTTGAGTTCTATTGGTTTGTGGTGAAAGATTTCTTTATTGATTTTCTCCCTCTGAAAGTGTTGCTTGACTGCAAATTTTTGGTAAAGTAGCATTATGAGAGAGGGTTTCTTGAACCCATATGGGATGGAGTTGTATCAGAGGAGACTTACTTAATCTCTCATCATGTTGATCAATGTGATTGAAAACCTCAAGTGATTGCTTTGCTATTTCTTGATTTCTTACCCTTCTGTCCACATCTAATTTTTCCTTCATTTCTTCCATTTTCTAGAGGATTCTCCCTCCAATCGAGTCATTATACCTACAAAAAATAAATAAAAGTTAGTAAAAAAATTCTCACCACTCTCTCACGTCATGTTTCTATTTTTTTTGTCACTCACACTCGTGTATCACTCTAAGTCCAAAGGCTTTTAAGGTCACCTTTAAATAAACTCACCACACTCCTGCTTTTTACCACTCTTGAGTAACCCAAGTTTGAGAGTCAACATCATCAAATAATTCACAAATGGTACTACTTCTTTTGGATGGAGTGAAGTTTATGTAATCAAGAAAAGGCAATTAAAATTAAAGGACAAGAAAACAAATAAACATACAATGAAATAAAAGAAAAAAGCATGAAATAAATTGACACAAATAAATTAAATAGACACAAACTAGTTTAACATTAGGTATGAATTAATACTTAGAGTAAACTAGCTAGAATTAACAAGAAAAGAAGAGAAAACAAGTTTTAAAACTAAGACTAATTTGTAATTTTAAAATTCATCTTCTTCTCTAAGAAAAAAACTCAACTTTTTTTTTAAATCAATCTCTTTCAATACCCAAGCAAATGAGCTCATATTTGAGATATAATTTTCCCACAACTCTATCAACTGCTTCTAACCAACAATTTCTTCAGTTAAACACCAAATCAACAAAATTTATTTTCAAGTTTCTTCTTTAACATGACTTTAAATTTTTTAAGTCATGTATTCTTCAATTCTTTTTCAACTAGAGAACCACAATATGTACCTCAAGGATTAATATCAAACAACATTCAGTCATATTAAAATTATTTTGTTTAAATTTCTTCTTTTTTAAAAAAAATATCAAAACCCTAAGACTTAGATATGTGAAAACAAATATAATTTAATCTCTTATATCAATTTAATGTGAAACAAGAAAATAATAGCGTGATAAAAATTAAAGATAAAAATTAAAGAAAGATAGACACTATTGGTTTCAGACAATTAAAAGATGTAATGATGAAACTAACCAAAACATCACTTAATTGAGAACTAAAAACACTTAATCCATTAAAATCCTCAAGAAAGTAGTAACCTTACTTGTAAATGCTAGGACGAGTGTTGAAAATCGACAAATGGTTTCCAATCTCTTAAAGGAGACACAAGTCTTCAGTTTTCAAAAACTAGTGGTTCAATCCTAATAACTAACTATTTATACTAAGGATTAAAACAAGTAAAGAAAGACTTAATTATCATTCATTTAAGTTAAACTTAATTTAAATGGTAGACACTTACTATATTAAATATTTAAGTCATTCATACTGAAACCTTCAAAGATTTCATCTTCATCCATAAAGTTTAAAATTCTTGAAGGTCCTTAGATTACTTCTTGTGAAGTCCTTCTTAAAGCAGCGTCACTTTGACATACATCATAAGCTAAGTAGAAATCTATGGAAATAGGCTCGCAAGTGAAGGAGCTGTGTTTGGGATTAGAATAGTTCAACATCAGAACAGGGTATCCTATGACATTTCATATCATTTTCAGTTAAATTAGGCCTAATTTAAATGCTTAATATTAAAGTAAAACTGTTTATGCGAGGTTTACCTTCCTTTTTTTTTGTTGTCTTTGATAAAATAGTTTAAAAGACTTAACGAGCCATTGGTTTGGGGTTAGGGGTGGGAGGAGGGGAGATGATCTTACATACATAGATGATTTCGATGGTAATTACCACTTGGATTCGATTGTTTTTCCTTGTGCTTGTAAGAGGGGATTTTTACAAACTTTCAAGTGAAATATTTTGTTATTCAAATTGAACACCATAAACGCCTATGTAAGCTTGGGTGTTGCACACCAGGACATCTAGAAAATAGAGTGACAAAAGCTACCGAAGCCACAACATGTATATCTTAATGCCAGTTTGTTTCATCTTTTTTTTTATAACAAAAATTCCCCACACAACTGATAGAGTTAGAACTATAATTTCACTGTCGGTAACTTCTCTTTTGACTGATATGTTGAATACGTGACTCAAAAAAAAAGAAAATTACTTCAGTTTTCTTTTAGTATTTTACTATTTTTGACTTAGTCTAGAGCAGTTGTTATTTATTCCTTAAGCTCCTTTTGTTAGTTGAAAGCACTACTGAGTTAGTGCCCTTTATTTTTGCATTTTTACTTGAGTTGTAAACCTATTTATAAGACATTATTAGTGACGAATGAGATGGATAAAATAGTCTTGGAATTCCAGAAAAACTCTCAGTAATTCTACTTCCCTGTGCTGTTCCCAAGTGTACATGCAAGTGTACGTGGTCTCACCAAGTAATACAATGTCATTTTACAAAGCCGAATATCAATCCCACATGGAATAGTGTTAAGCAACTATCCAATTCTAGTTGAACTATAAAGATTAATCAGTGCAAACGTAACCAAAAGAGATTGTGAGTTGTAATTTAAAGTAAAGTAAAGCAATGCGGTAAATTAAAGTGCTTGGACTATCAATGGAGAAACTCAGAGTGAAGGCTCTGCGAACAATCATACTATGCTATTGAACGTCATTGGTTAAGTTACTTATCCTTGGTTGTTGATTCACGGGGTTGTGAAATACCCCATGTTATACTTAGCTTAGTTCAGCTCCTAGTTGTATGCATAAGAGGCTCAAAGCCTGAAAATTTCACTAAGTGTTGGGGACTTCGTCTTAGTTTGGCCTCCTAACTTCGAGGGTTTTAAAATGAGTCTTTCCGACCTTGAGACATTTGTTTTTGAGTTAATTCATATTTAGGGATGTAAGAAGCATGTCTCGGGGAAGTTTCAAACAAGGATTGAGTGGTGTTTGGATTTTGATTCCAGCAGCTCACCGCGATAGTGGTGCGTAGCGGTGGAAGCCTCACAACATTGTGGTGGCCCTTTAATCCACGTTCTAGTTGCAAATTTAATTCTCTGAGGGGAAATTGAGTCTTTTTCCCAAAATCTAAATCATAAAAACACAAATTAAAACGTCGGTTAGGGCATTATATGCCCATTTTCCCCAAATTTCCTCCAAAAAACAAACTCTAGTCATCCCCCAAGTTCATAAATTTCATTCCTTTATCTTCAAGAAAACCAAGAAATCAAGTTCCCCAAATCTAAGAACTTTCAAGAAAAGCATCAAGATTGTGTTTCTTTTTTAAGCTTAAGGATTTAAGGTATGTGTGATGTTCATCCATGGGGCCTTTTAACCCATGGAGTCCAAGAATCCCTTTTTGATATCAAATTATGAGTATTTACATGTTTATGATGAATTATCTCCACGAAGTTGTTATTGATTTTGATTACAAGTTATATTGCAAGTGGTTTTCGATAGAATGAGCCCTTATATGAATTAAATATTGAAATACTCATGTTAACTCCCTAATTCATAGTTTTAGTATTGTAACTATGTTTTCAATCACATGTTTTACCCATTCCTACGCATAAATTCATGTTTCCCATGTGTTTGATGAAATATCTAAATGTTGGGTTTTGAGAAATGATCCTTTATTGTGGTTTTTAAAGCTTCATATGTCCTTATTGTTATTTTCATTCAGTGCTGGAGGGTTATGAACACCCGATACTTAGTTGTTTACATAATTTTAGTATCTTCAGAATGATTTCAGATAAAGCATGAGTATTGTCATTCAATTTGTATCATGATTAGTTGTTAGCTTAGTTAGGCTTAGTTCATCCTTGTAATCAGTGTCATTCAGTTGGGAGTAGGATTTAGCACCGAGCAAACCCAGGGATGGGGGATAACCTGTCAGTAGAGGGTGTGGCCTTTAGTAGCAGTCCCTTAGTTTCAGAACTATGTAGCCAGAGTAGGTTAGAGATATCAACATGCTAGTTGAGGGTAATACATATCTCATTAGTGCACCTGCCAGATGAGGGTGACTCATTAGTCCTTCAAGATATTAGTTTAATGGATCCACACAGCTAGCATTAGTACCCGTGGTACTGTACTGACACCCTTTCAACTGAGGTTACAGATTGGACCTAGATTAGCTCAAATTGGGGCATATCGGTTAGATAATACCTCCCACAAACTCTATTCAGTATTCAGTACAGAATTCAGTTCAGGTTTTCTTGACCATAGCATACATACTTCCAGTTATTCAGTTATCAGATTTTAGTAATTCAGTTTAAAGATTATTTTAGAAACATTATATGCTTGGTCTTGCATTCTTAGTATTTAGGTTTTCATGCATACATACTCAGTTATCTCATGCTATTTATCCAGTCCTTATTTTATGAAAAGTTAACCCTTGCATTGCAGCCTAACTTCATCTCATATACTAGTACATTCAAAGTCCTGACCGCATACTTTTCTTCGCGCTATGATATCTTATATCATAGGTTTGGATGCATAGTTTCCTGACTGCACTTAGACAGTTTAGCTTATTAGCAGCAGCAGTCATGGTGAGTTCTCATTTATCGAGGACATGATTATTTTATTTTAGTTTGTCCTATCAATTCCACAGTAAGTCAGATAGAGGATTTTCAGACTTTCAAATAGTTAGTTGGTTTATCATTTGTTTTATCAGATTTTTTAGTATGTCTTCATAGATTTCAGATCTATGAATTAATCTTGTTTCACCATTTAAAACCTTATGGCATTATTAGTTATTTTTTCACATATGCTGTTTATTATCAGTTTACTCAGTGGTCACAGCATGTACCAGTTCATGAGTTAGCTTGTGGTCACTTGTGATCGTAAGCACTATTGTCATGACTAGGGGGTAGCCTCGGGTCATGAAAAAACTTGGTATCAGAGCCTATAATTTTACAGTGTCCTAGGGAGTCTAAAAAGCCGCATTGAGTAGAGTCTTGTGCATGGGTGTGAAGTGTGCCACACTTATGGACAGGGGTCTACAAGACATTTTTGGAAAAGTTTTCTTTCTTTCAGTATCCATGTCGTGCAAAAGAGCATGATCTCTATTTAAACTCTCTTTCTGACTTATTCTTCCTTCCATTTATAGAAAATGCTTCCCAAAAGAAATAAAAAAAGAAGAAATAGAAATCAGCCCGCACTTTCAATTGTTCAGGAAGATCCCCTGAATGAACACATCTCTCATGCCAAATTCAGAGCTGTATTCACTACCTTAGGTTATTCAATAGCTTATCAGGATAATCAGCAGACTGTTGCCCTAGCTAATCCAATGGCAAATACAGCTGCAGATAGAATCTGGGATTTCACCCGAATGAATCCCTTATGTTTTTCGAGATACAAGTCTGAGGAGGATACGAAGGAGTTTCTTGATATGGTTTAGAAAATGACTGATATTGTGGGTGTCACTTTGAGTGAGAGTGTAGAGTTGGTTGCTTACCAGTTACAGGATGTAACTCATACGTGGTATAAGTAGTGGAATGAGGATAGGGGTGCTGAGGCAGGGCCTATAGAGTGGGAGGAGTTTTCCACAACCTTTTTAGATAGATTCTTCCTTTTGGAGTTGAGGGAAGCTAAGGATTTGGACTTTATTAATTTGAAGCAAGGCAATATGAATTTAAAGGAATACTCGCTTAAGTTTACTTTGTTGGAGAGGTATGCTTTTTTTATGGTGGCTGACAATAAGTCTAGAATGAGTAAGTTCATGTTTGGTATATCTAATAGTACGGTCAAGAAGTGTAGAACTGCTATGCTAATTAAGAAGATGGCTATATCTAGGCTTATGGTCCTTGCTGAACAGATTGAGGAACGGAAGCTTAAGGAGAAAAAAAGAGAGATAATAAGAGGGCCAGAATAGGTAGCTCTAATTTTTCTCATCCTAGGTCAGAAGGTGGCAACCGTTCTCAGTTCCTTCAGAAGTTTTCAGTGCCAGATCCATCTTCAGCTATTGCACCAGTGACAAAGTCCCAGAATGAAAATCAGGATAGAGCGCTAGGCTCTAAGTCCCAGGGTAGTGTGAACAAGTATTGTACTAATCCTTTTTGCCAAAAATTTGGTAAGAATCACCAGGGTGTGTGTAGGGATGACAATGATGTGTGTTTTAGTTGTGGCAAGCCAGGCCACAGAGTCAGGGATTGCCCAAAGAGTGGTCAATAGGGTAAGTCTAATTGTCCTTCTATTCTAATTGGTCGCTCGACTCAGCAGAGTGCTGCTTCCATTGTAACTAGTGGACAGTGCCAGAACAGACTGTATGCACACCAGTCCCGTCATGATCAGGAAATCTCTCCCGATGTGGTTATGGGTACATTACAGGTCTTCAATTTTCATGTTTATGCTTTGTTAGACCCCGGAGCTTTGCTCTTCTTTGTAACCCCCTATATAGTAGTTGATTTTGATATCAGTTCCGAATCTTTAGATGAACCTTTCTCAGTGTCTACTCCAGTAGGTAGCTCCATTATGGCCAAGCGGGTATAGAAGAACTGCCCAATTACAGTGTCCCAAAGATTAACCTCAATTGATCTTGTAGAGTTAGATAAGACTGATTTTGATGTCATTCTCGGAATGGATTGGCTCTACTCATGTTATGCCTCAG
This sequence comes from Capsicum pubescens, assembly GCA_030864215.1. NCBI lineage: Eukaryota > Viridiplantae > Streptophyta > Magnoliopsida > Solanales > Solanaceae > Capsicum > Capsicum pubescens. The sequence goes on along the minus strand of CM061544.1, from coordinate 103,454,568 downwards.
TTGATTGCAGAAATAAAGTCATTTAGTTTCAGTTTCCCAATGAACCAGTCATTGAATGAAAGGGTTGTAAGACACCACAAAATTCTAAGATTAACTCAGTCCTTTAGAGCATGAAAAGAGGTCCTAGACTTGGAAATTTCAGCCAAGTGTTTACACTTAGAATTATTTTATCCCTCATAATGTGGCAATCTTATTTTATGACCCTTATGACCTTGAAATATCGATCCTTGTATTAAATCATGATCAGGTGTGTCAGTAGGTTACTTCGGGTGAGTTTTGGATTCTTTGGACCTTATTTGAAACATATTTGGGAGTTCAAAATAGTGGATCAATATTTTTCCCCAGCTTTCAGTGCAAATTCCACTGAGCCGACGCGATCTCGATGTGTCATGTCGACCCCATCATCTTGCTAGATTAGGAGGTTCATCAGCTTGCTAGATTAGGTGTTAGGTTGGTTGATTCAGCTGAAGGTAGTGTTTAGGTTCAGAATAGTTTGAAATATTCTTTGGTTTCCAAAGTGAAGAAGAAGAAAGATAGGGATTCCAGTTTGGTAAGTTGAAGGAATTAGTTAGAGATCAGTAGGTAGAGGTTTTCTCCCAAAGGGGAGATGGTGTATTGTGATGTCAGGGTAGGCTGTGTGTTCCATGTGTAGATGGTTTGAGTTAGTGGATTTTAGCATAGCGCACGGTGTGCGTTACTCTATTTACCCTGGAGCCACAAATCTGTACTGTGATTTGTGGGAAATCTATTGGTAGAGTGGTATGAAGATGGATACAAAGAGTTTATAGCTAAATGTTGTAATTGTTAGCAAGTAAAGGTTGAACACCTGAGGCCTAGTGGTACATTGTGGGAGTTTGGTATTCCCACTTGTAAGTGGGAAAATGTTAACACGGATTTTGTAATAGGATTGCCTCATACGCATCGTTAGCATAATTCAATAAGGGTTATTGTAGACAGAATGACCAAATCAGCCTATTTCTTTCCATTTTATACTTCTTATTTGTTGAGGACTACGCCAAGTTCTATATTAGAGAGTTGGTTAAGTTGCATGGAGTCCCGTTGTCTATTATTTCAGATAGAGGTACTCAGTTTACCTCTCATTTTTGGAGAGCTTTTCAGAAGGGTCTTGGTACCCAAGTTCATCTCAGTACAACTTTCCATCCTCAGACGAACGGTCAGGCAGAGAGGACCATTCATACCCTAGAGGATATGTTGAGGGCGTGTGTTATTGACTTTAATGGTAGTTGGGATGATCACTTAACTTTGATCGAGTTTGCCTAAAATAACAGTTATCACTCCAGTATTGAGATGGCTCCATTTGAGGCTCTTTATGGAAGGAGATGTACCTGCTTTGATAGGACCAGATTCGGCATTTGATACAATGGAGAAGGTTCAGTTTATTAGGCAGAGGCTTAAGACAATCGAAAATCATCAAAAATCCTATACAAATATGAGGAGATAGGATCTTGAGTTTGAAATTAGGAATTTGGTGTATTTGAAAATCTCGCCCATAAAGGGAGTGAAGAGATTTGGCAAGAAGGGGAAACTCAGTCCCTGATATGTTGTCCCTTATAGAATTTTAAGTCATTTTAGGAAGGTAGCTTATGAGCTTGAATTGCCTACAGATTTGCATTAGTGCATCCAGTGTTCCATGTCTCTTTGTTAAAGAAGTGTATTGGTTATCTAGTTGTTGTAGTTCTATTAGAAAACACAGATGTTTAGGGTAGCCCTTCTTACGAAGAAGTCCCAGTTGAGATCCTTGATCGTCAGATTCATAGACTAAGGAACAAAGAAGTTTCTTTGGTCAAAGTTCTTTGGCAGAATCAGTTTGTTGAGGGAGCCACTTAGGAAGCAGAAGCATATATGCGTACTAAGCACCCTCATATTTTCTCCGCAAACTCAGGATGAGCTTAAGGTTATAGTTTTCCTTAGATTGACTCTTTTCCATTCTCATTCCCAGCTATATAATTATTCTCATGTCTTTGCACGCATTCATGAATTTAGATCAGTCATGTATCATGTTTCAGGCTCAGTCATGTAATCATGTTTTCAGTTATGTATGTTCGGTATGTGATTTCAGTTTCCCCAGTATTCTCTGCTTAATCAGTCTCATTAGAGGATGATTGTTCCCAAGGGGGATATATTGTAATACCCCATATTATACTTAGCTTAGTTCAGATCCTAGTTGCATGCATAAGTGGCTTAAATTAAAGCCTAAAAATTTCACTAAGTGTTGGGGACTTAGTCTTATTTTGGCCTCTTAACTTCAAGGGTTTTTAAATGAGTTTTCCCAACCCCAAGATGTTGGTTTTTGAGTTAATTCATATTCAGGGGAGTAAGGAGCATGTCTCGAGGAAGTTTCAAATTTTTTGATTGAGGATTGAGTCATGTTTAGATTTTGATTCCAGTAGCTCACCGCGATAGTGGTGCGTCGCATGGCTATAATGGTGAAAGCCTCACCGCATCGCGGTGTTCCTTTAATCTGCATTCCAGTTGCGAATTTAATTCTTTGAGGGGCAATTGAGTCTTTTTCCCTCAATCCAATTCATAAAACCACGAATTATAATGTTGGTTAGGGTATTATATGCCAATTTTTACCAAATTTCCTCCCAAAACAAACCCTAATCATCCCCCAAGTTCATATATTTCATTCTTTTCTCTTTAAGAAAACAAAGAAATCAAGTTCCCCAAATCCAAGAACCTTTAAGTAAAGCATCAAGATTGTGTTTATCTTTCAAGATTAAGGATTTAAGGTATGTGTGATGTTCATCCATGGGCCCTTTTCACCCATGGAGTCCATAAATCCCCTTTTGATATCAAATTATGAGTTTTTACATTTTTATGATGAATTGTCTCCATGACGTTGTTATTGATTTTGATTACTAGTTATATTACAAGTGTTTTTCGATAGAATGAGACCTTATGTGATTTGAGTATTGAAATCCTCATGTTAACTCCCTAATTTATGGTTTTAGTATTGTAACTATGTTTTCAATCACATGTTTTACCTATTCCCATGCTTAAATTCATGACTCCCATGTGTTTGATGAAATGTCTAAATGTTGGGTTTTGAGCAATGATCCTTTATTATGGTTTTTAAAGCTTCATATGTCCTTATTTTTATTTTCATTCAATGCTGGAGGGTTATGAACACCCAATACATAGCTGTTTACATAATTTCAGTATCTTCAAAATGATTTCAAATAAACCATGAGCGTTGTCATTTAATTAGTATCATGATCAGTTGTTTGCTCAGTTAGGCTTAGTTCAGCCTAGTAATTAGTGTCATTCAGTTGGGAGTAGGATTTAGCACCAAATGAACCCAGGGATGGGGGCTTACCTTTCAGTAGAGGGTGTGACTTTTAGTAGCAGTCCCTTAGTTCCAGAACTACGTAGCCAGCGTAGGTTAGAGATATCAACCTGCCATTTGAGGGTTGATAAAGTGTTTACCTGCCAGTTGAGGGTAACACATATCTCATTAGATCACCTGCCAGATGAGGGTGGCTCATTAGTCCTTCAGGATGTTAGTTTAGTGGATCCACACAGCCAGCGTTAGCACTCGTACTAGGGTTACAAGTTGGACCCCGATTATCTTAGATTGGAGCATGTCGGTTAGATGATATCTCCCACAGTCTCAGTTCAGTATTCAGTATAGAACTAGTTCAGGTTTGCATGACCATAACATACAGACTTCTAGTTATTCAGTTATCAGATTTTAATAATTCAATTTACAGATTATTTTTGATCCATTATATGCTTGTTCTTGCATTCTCAGTATTTTAGTTTTTATGCATGCATACTCAATTATCTCATGCTATTCAGCCAGTCCTTATTTTATGCACAGTTAACCCTTGCATTACAACCTAACCTCATCTCATATACTAGTTTATTCAAAGTACTGACCGCATACTTTTCTTCGCGCTATGATGTGTTATATCATAGTTTCAGACGCACAGTTTCCTGACCGCGCTTAGATAGTTCAGCTTATTAACAACAGTCATGATGAGTCCTTATTTATCGAGGACATGATTGTTTCATTTCAGTTTATCTCAGTAGTTCAGTATTTCCATTTAGTCGGATTAAGTTGGAGATTTGTCCCATCAACTCCACAGTCAGTCAGATAGAGGCTTTTCAGACATTCAGATAGTTAGTCAGTTAATCAGTTATTTTATTAGACTTTTCAGTATGTCTTCATACATTTCAGATCTATGATTTAATTGTGTTTCAGCAGTTAAAACCTTATGGCATTATCATTTGTTTTTTCGCATATGTTGTTTATTATCAGTTTACTCAGTGCTCACAGCAGGTACCAGCTCATGGGTTAGCTTGTGGTCACTTGTAACCATAAGCACCGTTGTCGTGACTTGGGGTAGCCTCGGGTCATGACAGGTTAATATTATGATCATGGTCTCTTGAGCCTCTAATCACCTATCTAACTTAGCCCCACAACTACATCGTTGAGCGGGGATGTGAGAACTAAGGTAAACACGTTTATATTTCATCCCGTAGTGAACGAAATAAATCACATAGGTATATATCTATCCTACATTCAAATTACAACCTTCTTTTGGTAGAAGCTTATAATTCTACTCTATTCACCCTCATATTCTATCCTCTTATTCCACCCTCGAGCTCATAGAGATGACAATGGATGTATTCCAAGGGTCGCGAATTCTTAAAATAGTTATAACAAGGATAAATAAACAACCAAATATGATAAGCAACCAAAACCTAATCAATTCAAAGCAATAGTAATCATGTTCTTGTCCTTAACTCCGGAAAGGAGACGTTTAGCCACTCATGGACATAGTTATAATCACCATAGATAAATACATGATAAAATTCATAAATAAACTAAAGTAAATAAATAAAAACCCTAATTGAAGTATTTTTCATCGTCCCTCAAAGTTTTGAGGTCGTCCAAGGTGTATAGTATTATGTTTAAGTGTCCTATTTATAGGAGGACAAAATTACCGAAATTGACCTAGGGTCCACATCACGGCCTCTATCGCAGTACCTAGGGTGTGTGATTGTAACGACCCGGGACTATACCCTAGTCGTCACACGGTGCTTGCGACCCTAAAGGACCATAATCTAACCCATGAATGATATATGTTGTGAGCACTGAACAATAATACTGAAATAATAATGGAATAATAGGTTGAAATGCCATAAGGTTCAAAACATCTAAAATACTGATAATGAATAATAACATCTGAATTTGAAATACTATTTGAAAATCTAGTCTAAAAAGACTCTAACTGAATCTTTTTGAAAGTGTAGTTTATGGGACAATCCCCTAATTAACTCCATCTACTAAAATAATGCTAAGCTGAAGTACTGAAATAAAAGCATATCCTTGATAGATGAGGACTCACTGCTAAATCTGCTACTGCTGACTGAATCTGGCTAAGCGCGGTCAGGAACATGAGCGTTCGAACCTATGATATGAAATATCATAGCACAAGAAATGGGTATGCGATCAGTATGTGGGAATGTACTGGTATGATAAATAAGGTAAGGTTGAATGAATGGGCTTATATGCATGATCAATAACTAATTGAATGATATGCAAAAGCTGGATTAGTATACATGGAGGATCTGTAACTACTGAACATACTGTGCCTACTGTGACTGAGTATACTAGAACTAAATCTAATAACTGATAACTGAATATATTGATAATTTGGGATCACTGGTAATCTGAATTACTGATAACTGAGTGACTGTATCTGACAGTCCTGATTTTGTAGAACAAAACTGTATTCTATTCTGAAGACTGAGATTAAAACTGAAACTGTGGGAGGTAATCATCTAACCGACATGCCCTAAATAAGATAAGATAACTGATATGGGGTCCAATCTATAAACCAAATTGGAAGGGTGTCAGTATCGTGCCACGGGTAAAGACAAGCTGAAGAGTAACCCTTTACTGGCAGGTTCCCTAAACGAGAACGGTGGTACCCTCTACTGGCAGGTAGAGCACCTCATCAACCCTCAACTGGTAGGTTTGATGTCTCAACCTATGCTGTCTACGTAGTTATGGAATGCAAGGATTTCTTCTAAGGATCACACCCTCTGCTGGCAGGTGAGCCCCCATCCTTGGGTTCTCTCGGTGCTGAATTCTACTCCCAACTGAAAGACACTGAATTGTTATACTGGACTAAACTGGACTGAATTCACTGAGATTACTGAGTTTTCCTAAGTTCTGTAACTAACTGAATTTTACTGAGTTCTGTAATGAACTGAGAGTACTACTGATCGTGACATAACTAATACTATTCTATAACTGACACTGGCTCTAAATAAACAACTAAGTTGTCAGGTATTAAATACCCCCAGGACTCGATAACATGAAAAGTAAAGAAAAGCATAATCTTGAATAACATAACAATGTTCACTTGGTCATAATTCATTCATAGAAACATTCCATCAAACACTCATAATGTATTAACTTGTACATGAATGGGGAATACATGTTAGCATGCTATAATGACATTATTTCATTCTCATAGACAATTTATCAAACACATAAGAAGCATACTTGGTTACTTAAATCATAAACACCTAGGGTTAACATGGCTACAACAATCAACTTGCAAATTGAAGGGTTCATCATGAATACCATGTAATTCAACACATACTAGAATCAATTCATGGAACTCGTAATCTAAATCATGGATTAAAACTCAAACAATATCATGAACATGAATTCAATCTAATTCAAACATACAAATCATAAATCTTGTATTTTGAAAAAGGATTCTTGAGCTCCATAGAAGGTAAGGATCCATGGATGGACATCTAACATACCTGGAAATCTAAATTCTTGAAGTTCTTGAAGACTCTTGGAAGGATTCTTGAGATTGCTTTTGAAACTTGGGGGCTAGGATTTTCTATCTTTGAGAGAGAATGTCTTAAATTGGGTAAAAGTGAGTTAATAATGACCTAAATACATTTTTAGGGATTAAATCCCATATCTGGGCGGAATAAAATCATGGGAAAAGACTGTTTCAATCCTGGGCGCAACTTTAATTTTTCGAGAAATTTTCCCTATATGGACCCCTAGCGTGATGTGGCACTATCGCGCTTTATCACTGGAAAATTGACAACTGGAAAAATAATACATGGTGGCGCGATGCGGTGGAATCACATTGCCACTTTATTTGTGAACTGGAAGTGCACCGCGACGCGGTGGAATTGCGTTGGTACACTGGAAATTGACATTTGTAAACTGGGTCTATGGCGTAATGTGCTAATATCGTAGAGAAACACTATAAATTGATAATTACTATTTTGACACATTCCGCGATACATTACGGGCCTGAATAACGATGTTTAATGACTAAAATATAAAATCGCCATAACTTCTTACCCGGTTGTCGGATTTAGGCGAATTTTATATCGTTGGAAAGCTAATTCAATTTCCCACACAAAAAAAATTCAAAATCTTGAAAATTACATATGTATAAGAGTGCATTCACCTTTAAAGAAAGTATTTGACATTTTAAGGATGAATTTAAGCTAGGTAAAACTACGAGGTGTTACAGTGACACACCCTTATTGTGTAGACACACTGTTTTGGGTCCCTTAGGAAGATCTATATGTGTGGAACATTCCACATAGCAGTGGATAAGCCTCTCGACACGCTAGTGAACCCCAAGAGGTTTGTTTTACGTCAAATCTTGTCCTGTGCTTTTGTCCATCCATTCCAGGACTTGTGGTGTTGTTTTTAATTGATTTCCAGATTTTGTATCATCCATATATAATCATAGTAATCTTACCAAGCATACTATATCATCAAACACCACAAATTAGAGCTCAAAACAACACAAAATCTGCAACGGTGAACTAGAAACTTAAACTAAGAACTAGTTTCGGCCTTTTAATCTTAAGTTAGGTGTTTTGACTCTTGGCTTGATTCAATTGAACCTTTAACACTATAAACAAGTTCTTAAACACATAATTACACAATCATGCTATTAGGAACTCATTAAACACATTAGAATCCATCGATATCAATTAGAATAACACCTAGCTTAAGCTAGTAATACAAGTTTTATCGTTTTAACTCAAAGTTATCAATTTGAATCCAAACATGTTTGAAAAACACCTTACACATTACAATCAAGTACATCAAAACTTAGATGCTGATTTATATCATTACTAACATATTAAGCACATGAAGAGTCCTCAAAACAAGGCTAAATAATTCTGAATAACAACGCTGAGATGTATAAATTCATCTCAGATCATTACCCCACACTTAATGCTTTGTTCGTCCTAGAATAACTCTTTACTCTAACCATCATATTCTAAGGTGACTCTATACTTCTACTACAAGAAAGACACTCAATCTAGTACTACAAAGACTCCACAAAATGCAAGTCCTTACACTAAGCATGTTACATAGTGTCACGGCCCGAGATGAGGCCCTGGCCGTGACGAGCGTCCTGAATCATGAAGGCATGGGCTCCCATCTCTATCTGTCAATCATGAACAATATTCATACAATATAATGAAATGCAGAAAATTATCATACGGAAACATGGTTAATCTTATAAGTAAACTGAATAATTCGAAAGGAAGTTTTTAGCATTCAAAACATATGACACCAGTCTGCGAAATGTCTAACAATACAAGAATCAATATACGTCTAAAAACTGGGACAAGGCCCCCAGTCAGACCATGAAACAAACAAAATAGTATTGTCCAATACGCTGGACCTTTCAAAATAAGGGAGGGTCACCAACTACAAATTTCGGACAAACAATCTACAGCTTAGTGGGACCCTAAGATTGTGCCTCAAATCCTGAAATATAGGGTGTCAATACAGATGTACTGGTACGCAAAACAATCCAAAATAATATACTTTTATATAACATAAGTGAGAGTAATTTATAAAATGTTTTACATACAATATAAGAAATACGCATGGGCATATTTAAAAGACTTTGAAACGTTTCTTAAAAACATGAAACCCTCTTTTCTTTACTTCTAAGTTAGGTGGTACACCCTACACTTCTACGACCCCATGGGCTATATGGAGTCCGCCCTAAACTCAGTGGCCAAACCCTCAATCCAAGTTTGTCGCAAGAGTTAGAGTTTCTGATTCTGATACGCCACAGGGAACTAGGCCAACTTATAATCCCACTTGGGGACATAACAACCCATATCGGCAAAAAATGATTTTGGGCAATGAGTTTTCTGAACTTGTGCCTTCTTCGGGTAACCACCTAACATCTCTTTAGCAAATTTTTAACCTTTTCTGAACATGCATCTTTCTGAAATCAAATTCTGAAAATCTTAATAAAATTTGACTTTAGTTCTATTCTATGTTTGTCATGGCATTATTTGTTTTGGTATCGTCATAACAAGACTTGCAAGTTATATCTTCTAAGCCATAAAATATCCTGTATAGCTCTTTCATTCAAAATAGTGTTCAGACCACCCAAAACATTCAAACAGTAAAAGAGGATTCATTTTCCAAAACTTATGTCAAACATGCAAAGATTCTTTGTTTTCAACATTTCAATAAATAAGGGTCAATTTCTCAAAACAATCATGCAATTCCTTCGATTATCATATTTAGAATTTAAAAACAAGAAAGTATCCCTCACTTCAATTCACAACCAACATAAAGTTCATATAAGATAGTCATACTTTAAGACATGCAGTTTAGTAACCCATAACTTGTAAATCAAGAAGTAACATAATGAGAGAGGTAAATTTCATTATTCATGCTTTCAATTCATGTTTCAAAATTGAAAACACATATATACATATACACGAGAAAAGCAAGATTCAAGGGGAGGCCTCAAGACCAAAACATTATATTATTGAAAGGATTCATAATGCATATTCTTTAAATTATTCTCAAAATCCTTCATGAATATATGATTTATAAACCTTAGAAACTTAATAAAACAATTTCACCATGCCCATGTAGTTTAGGAAAATCCCACGTACCTTAGATTACTTAGTTTGAAGGATGGAGCCCAAATCTTGATTCGTTTCTTGGAAATCTTTACCTAAGAGCTTGACTCTTAATCTTTTAGGGATTAGGGTTTTCTTGAAGAGAAAAAGAGAATAATGATGTAACAAAAGATCTTTGGCGGCTTAAATCTTGTGTTTTGGATGATTTTTGGGTGAGGTAAATAACCCTATTTCCCTCAAATATGCGGAAACAAAAATTGGAAAATAAGGGAGCGTGCTATGAAGTGTGCGTCACATGCTCTAGAGAGCCAAAATAGAGCGTGCGCCGCATGCTCTATCGCGGGCTCACTCAAGGGTGGATTGCAGCATGCGTCGCATGCTAATTGCACAACCTCACTGCCTTCCTTACGATAATGGCTATAAATTATTGCTCAGGTATCAGATTAAGCCAAAATTTATATCGTTGGAAAGCTGACTCAATTATCTACAACTTGGTGGGTCTTGAGCTGCAAAATTCTACTTGTATATAAATTTATACACGTACAAAGTAAACCCTTATAAAATCGATTACAATGATTTGGCGGAATTAATGGTTCTTAGCTCAGCTTCGCTCTAAGTGACTTCTATGAAGATTTTTCACCTCGAAAGCACTTCAAACACGAGGATATAGATCATGACTGTTATTCTCACTGAAAATAATTTTTATTAGAGCTTACACACGTAGGAACAATTTCTAATTAAAAAATACGGTGTGTTACATTATCTCCCCATTCGGATCATTCGTCCCCGAATGATGGGTAGGGGCTTTTTGAAGCTCTAAAAGTACAGAATAAAGAATGTAATATCGAATTGAACATTTGCTTTTCCTCAACGGAATATGTAAAGGCATCAAAAGAGCTTCATGATAACCCCCTAGTGAGTCGTATACGCACGAAGCGTGAGATGATAAGGATTGACATAGAGATGACCTTGCACACAATTCATGATCATCACGACATAAGGCATTAGTTTATTTAGTGAGAACAGTTCTGAATTCATGATCATCACGACATAAGGGATAAGTTTATTTAGTGACAACAGTTCTGATTTATATCGGTACTAGTCATGAAATAAGGTTTTCACGGGACATAAGATTAGAAGCATTCTCTACCTTATAAGTTACAATGAATAGACCTAAAACTTAGAGACACGACTCGTCTATGCCCCAAATAATAAATAACAAGCCTCATTATTTCCAACTTTCAATTCTCCCAATACACATCTAACCACATGAGTTTGAGTCCCTCTGTATAATATTCCTATGTTGAAGCCTAACTCGGAGAAAAGAGGTGCTAGTTTAAGCTATAGGACTCCATACTTTACATTCCTTTAAGAAGATTTACTTCACCCTATCACTACTGTCAAACACACTCAAGTTTTAAATCTAGGAGTACTAACCATACAGTGCATTGATTTGTGTTTTCATCAATCACAACTCTCAAACCTACCATTACTACGCCCACTCCAAGGATCTCCCACTAAGACCAATAGTTTCAATCACTCTCACATAGACTTTTGCCATATATCTCCTTCCTAACTATTTCACAAAACAAGAGTTCATCTTCTTCTTTCCCCCTTCTCTTATAATTTTAGCTAAAGAAATCATATCCAAAAATTCTCACCATCATGAACATCTCCTCCCCTACCTAAATCATCACCACCATTATACTAATATACGGAGGGTTATTGAGGGACCCGAGCATAAACATCATGAATGGAAGTAACACTATCAGACCATAACCTATCCTTATTGCACTACACAACGAGGGACATGAGGTAAAGATATCATAGAACAGACCCGAAGTGCTTCATATATCAAGTGTCTGGATAATGAGTAAAGAGTTCGACATAAACACAATATGATTTCTGAGGACAGACTATAGTGAGAAACATGGGTGCACATATCTCATAATTTGTTTAACATAAGGTCGGAATTCATAAGGTCAGTGACTGAGACAAGGATTGATACTTGAGGCTACTGCTCCTCATTTTATTTGCATAAACCTTATCACTCTAGCTAATCCCGTAATAAAAAATGAATCAGTAATATATAAAAACATAGTTCCTTAGAACCAAGCACGATTTGGGACACAGACTTATGGATCATGAACAACATAACATAGAGCTTGGATACTTGGAATATTGGACCACTGAGGGACATTATTGCTTCTAGTTTGGAGGTTGGGACTTCACATGAGTTACATAGAGAAATCGAACCATAGGCATAGGCATGACTTGAACATATGACGTAAGACATTAGTAGAATACTCTTCTAAATTGAAGTAGGAGGAGTATGCTTAAGTAGGAATAGGTTTATCATGACTCCTCCCCGCAACTTGCCACACTGAGAAAATTCAGGAACTATCTTAATTCACCATTTACCCCTTAGATCAAAATCACAATCTTATACTTGCGGACATAACTTCATATCAAATCTATAGCCACAACCCTCAACACAAAAGGGATATCACCATATCCATAAACTCTAAACTCTCCCTGATAAACTATACTCTGAAGGCCTTGCTTTCCGAAGATGGTAATCTTAACTTTCGCTAGCCTCTACAAAAATCACCTTACAACTCACACTCTCATAGCTTATATATCCTCACCCCTTATCACTTAACAATTTATTCTCCCTCACTTAACAATTTATTCTCCCTCACTTAACATACTCGCATTAAACCTCTAATCACATAACTTACAACTTAACAAAATTTGTAAAACTATACCAAAGGCATATACAGTCTACCTATATTCCCTCAATTCAGCTCTAAATAACATCATACAACAACTCCTTAGTCATCTCTATACTACAAAATTCAAGAACAGGAACTAGGTACAAAAACACTTACACATATAAAACTTTATCGAACAACATGCTACCTGGGGGTTCAACTTATTCTCCTTTACCCACACTCTTAACCACTTAATGATTTAACCACAATTCATCATTTTTACTCTTGTTCTCATGTATACATATACCTCACAATTGCCCACTCATTATTCCACAAGTTGTAAATCTAGGCTATTAGACACATCAAAGTAAGACTACTACTTACTCCCACAAAACATACATGATTAATCTTAAGCTACTATTCTCACCACCACAATCCGTATCTAAACTTCAAGACTATTGTCTAACGCCAATCATGTAACACCGATGAAGCATGCCACATATTATACTGGTTCATCAAATAGAAATATAAACCTAAGTCCCTTACTTTACTTAACTATGACCCATACGTTTATCCTCTCCATGACATTACTACAACGCCTCTAAATCTACTACATACCTTCTCACACATAGTACTAGTTTACAACGACTAGAGAAAAGACAATCAAGGGGGCAAAGTTACATAATAGGGATAGTCGATCTTAATCTTATATTATATTCCATTATGATCTTATCAACATATTTCACTCCCTCACATCATATTTACTTACATATGCATACATCACCACTACCTTCAAAATTCCATATACAACAATGAATTTCTACCCATAATTTATTGACTAATCTACTTTTTTCCATTCACAGCCTATAAATTATTTCTACAACCACCATAACTATCTATTCTGAGATCCTTCCCTATTTTGAATAAATAATAATCTTAGCCAGCCACTTCATTTACAGAATACCATACAGTCTACAATTATTGCTACCACACTAGTCTATCACTATAAAATGGCAATCCACTCCACAACCCATGATTATTCAAATAAAATTATTTATTTAAGCAAAAGTAACCCTCTCTTTGACTTCTAACCTTATGACTTCACATCACCAACTTCTTGGCCATCTCACTACCAATAGGTAATGACACTTTAAGATATACTACTACTCGGGTGGAAATATAGTTCCAACATTCTTCTACACATCATTACACTTAAGCATGACATTTGCAATAAGAATTTTAAAAGAGGACTGAATACACTTTGTACCTTAGGCTAAAAAACACGCTTTTATTAAGATAAAGGTATACACTCGAATCAATATGCCTTAAAGCACTAATAGACTCCTCTAAAGTCCTTGTGCTATCCCATAACTTTATGGATAACTCAATCAGAGAGAACCACATCATTGGGGGATCTAGACTCTTAGACTTGTATCGCCTCGACAATGAGGCCGGACCCATGAAATTAGAACAAGAAAGAAATTTGGATAACTTTCTTATGGATGACACTATAGCATGAACTAGATTATGAAAGAATAAGAAAAAACTCCTAAATGTCCGGTAGCCTCCTGATTATGAGTGTGGTGTACAACACACCCATAAGCAAGACTCCACTAGACATGACTTCGCAGACACCTTGGGACTATGAATCGTGCTCTGATACCATGTTTGTCATAACCCGAGCCAAGGCCCTGGCCATGACGAGCATCCCAAAACCATGAAGGCCCGAGCACCCATCTCTATTTGGCAATCATGCACAATGTTCATACAATATAAAGAAATGTGGAAAATTATCATACAGAAACGTGGTCAATCTCATAAGTAAACTGAACAATTTGAAATGAAGTTTTTAGCATTCAAAATACATAATACCAGTCTGCAAAATCTCTAACAATACAAGAATTAATATACGTCTAAAAACTAGGATAAGGCCCCTATTCGGACCATGAAAAAAACAAAATAGTAATGTCCAATACCCTAGACCTTTCAAAATAAGGAAGGCTTACCAACTGCAAACTTCGGACAAATAATCTACAGCTTAGCGGGACCCCGAGACTGTGCCTCAGATCCTGAAATATAGAGGGTCAATACAGATGTACTAGTATGCAAAGCAATCCAAAATAATATACTTTTATAAAACATAAGTGGGAGAAATTTATGAAATATTTTACATACAATATAAAAAAAATGCATGGGCATATTTAAAAGACTTTGCATTTCCTAAACCCACACTCTTTATTTCACTTTGCATACACACAAGGCAAGTTCTAGACACCGAGTGCAACAAGGAATATACAAAACCTTACACACACATGGAACATGATCAACTTAAGTAGGATCATCATAGTCTCTCAACCACACAATAGCATGAATTCAACATTAAGCCAACAAGCACAAGAGTCATAAAATAGATCCCAGGAGTCTCAAAAGTAGTAATTCACACAATCAATATGCTCTTTACAACCAAAACACTTGACAATCATATATAGCACCAACAAGAATATCTCATCTTTTGAAAATAATTTTTTTTACCCTTCTTCATACCTACTTTACATTATGCACCCCTATGATACCCACCCTCAACCTAAGTGATTCATCTCAGTTGAGGTGCACAATGTCCAAGGAGGACCAGGGCCAAAACAGGTTCATTGTAACACAAATAGGCTAAAAATGGGAATTTCTCGGCCTCACACTAAAAAATCTACTTTATCCCTAAATTATACTTAAAAGTAGAGATAGAAATACTCTCTAAAGCCTCTAGGCCTAGCTAGTAGAATCTTCATACATCAAGAGCGTCCGAGGACCCAATACTTAGTCTTCGACATGCTCCTTAGCTTAGGTTTTCTGGTACTGTAACACCCCGTATTTTTTAGTTAGAAATTGAACCATCGTTCTTACGTGTGTGAACTCAAATTCCATGGTTTTTATTTAAATCCATGTGTCATAATCTTTATCCTGGTATATTAAGTGATTAAGAGGTGAAAAGTGTTCATAGAAATGGCCTAAAGCAAAGTTGAGCTAAGAACCCTTCATTCATCTAAAATTGGATATTCAATTCTATAAAGGTCATCATTGAATAAGCATAACTTTCTATATATATATAATTTGGCATATTAATACCCACAAAATTTTAAATAATCGAATTATCTTTCCAAAGATACCAATTTAGCCTTAATCCATTATCTGAGAGAAAAGTTATGCTATTTTTCGTGTGAAGCAGTAAGGGGTCAAGATAGCCCCGCGATGCGAGGTCTACTTAACCTAAATAGGGGTCGCATCGCAAGGGATACTTAACCCAACTAGGGTTCGCGATGCAGGGCCTATTCCCGCACAGTTTCAGCTTCTTAAAGGTCATGAAGCACTTTGGTCCTTTCCCTTTAACCCTAAATGTCCAAAGGATGATTTATATAACCCAAAACCCATCCATAACCCTTAAAATTCATTCTCCAAAGGAATAATATGCCTAATTATCAATTGTCTCTCAAAAATCCAACCCTAATCCTTTCTCCAAAGATCAAGAACTCATTCCTAAGATCAAGAATTCCAAGAAAAGGATCAAGATCCGGGCTCCATCTATCAAGAACTAGGTTCCATCTTTTAAATCTAATAATCTAAGGTACGTGGGATTTTTCTAAAATAACTTGGGAATAAGGAAACTGTTCAACAACTTTTAACATTGTAAAATCACGAATTCTTGAAGGGGTTTTGGAAGTTGCATTGAAATCTTGCATTAATGAATTCCTTAAGGATATTATTGTTTTGGTTTTGAGGCCTTTTCCCAAATTAATTTGAAATCTTATATATATATATGTATGTGGTTAAAGTTGATAATTTAATTGAGAGCATGACTATTTACACTCCCTCTCAGGTTGCAACATCTCTTGATTTTAGAATGTTATTTAGAAACATAGTATCGGGGTTCTTGACTATTGTTGAATGATTTAAGATTTGATTTAAATTAATGAGAGGGGAGTTTTGCATGTTGATAAATGCTGAATATATATAATGAAAGAATTGCATGGTTTGTCAAAATACATGACCATCCCATGTTTATTAAAATGATTGAAAGAAATGATCTTTGCATAATTTGATAAGTGTATTGAAGAACGAATCTTCTTGAATTATTTGAAGTGTGGTGGTCTAAACTTTATGTTTGAAAGAGAAAACTGTGATATAATTTTTATGGCTCAGAAACATGACTTGCAAGTATTGGTATGATGATACCAAATCAGATAATGCCATAGATGATTTATAATGGATTAAAGATACAGATTTTATTTTAGATTTTTAGATTTTGAACTCAGATAGATGAATGTTTAGAACATACTAAAATTGGGCTTAAGAGATGTTAGGTGGTTTCCCAAATAAATCATGAGCCATAAAACCCATTGCCCGAAACCGTGTTTTGCCGATACAGGTATATTATTATTGTACGCTGGCAATGACTCTGGGTGTGGCAGATTCAGATATTCCAACCCTTACAATAAACTTAGGTTGGGGGCTTGGCCTCCGAGTTAAGGGTGGATCCTATATTGCCCGTGGGGTAGCAGATATATAGGGTATACCACCTAACTCAGAAGTAATACAAAGATCAGAACTGCATTAACAAGAATATTTTATGAATATCAAAGAATTGCCCATGTGTTTCAAACTATATCATGCATGATGTTTTCATGACTTTCTCTCATCTATATTATATATATATATAAAAGCATTATTTTGGATTTCTCTGCGTACCAGTACAATTGTATTGACCCCCTATCTTTTTGGGTCTGAGGCTCAATCTAGAGGTCCTGCTAAGCCGTAGACTTATTCCGATAAAAGAGAAGTGTGTACAGTTGGTGAGTCTTCTTTATTTTGGAAGGCCTATTTAATTCCAGTCAGTTGTTATTTATTTTTGTTTAGGTCCACTAGGAGCCTTGTCCCAGATTTAGACAAGTTATTGATGTCTTAGTAGTAAAGATTTTGCAGACTTAGAAAGATGTTGTTTAGATGTTGAAAACTTATTTTCTGTATTTTCAAATAGATTTTAGATTTATAACCATGATTCCATTTACTATAATTCCACATCTTTTATTTATTATTCGAGTATTGTGCATGATTACCAGATGTAGAAGGGCGCTCGGGCATCCATGGTTTAGGATGGTCATCACGACCAAGGCCTTGGCTTGGGTCATGACAAACATTGTATCAGAGCATGGTTCATAGTCCCAGGGTATCTGCAAAATTACATCAGGTAGAGTCTTGCTTATGGGTGTATAGCGCGCCACAGTTATAAGTAGGAGGCTACAAGGTGTTTAGGGATGTTTCTCTTTCTTCATGCTCTAGTTCATGCTATGGAGTAAGAGTGTTCCTTTGCATACTCTAGTTCATGCTATGGTGTCGTCCATACGAAAGCAAAATTATCTCAATTCTTTTCTTACTCTGATGTTCTTAGATATGTCTCATTTTTAGGTGATTAAGTATAAAATCTTAGAATCCAAATGATGTGGTCCTTTTCTGATTGAGTTATAAAAGATTATAAAATTGTGCAAGGACTTGAGAAGAGTCCATTAGTGCTTCAAGGTGTATTGATTCAAGTGTAAACTTTGATTTTGATGAAATCGTGCTTTTCAACCTGAGGTATTAAGTGTATTTAGTCCTTTTCAAAATTTATGTTGTAGATGTCATGCATAAGGGGAATGATGTGTACCAGAATATTAGAGCTATATTTCCGCTCGAGTAGTAGTATAAGTTAAAGTGTCAGTGTCATGATCTATTGGTAGTGAGATTGGACCAAGAAGTTGGTGATTTGAAGTCACAAGGTTAGAAGTTAGAGTGAGGGTGACTTTTATATAAATAAATATTTTTAGTTGTATAATCATTGATTGAGGGATGATTTGTCATTTTATAGTGATAGACTAAGTAATATTTATACATTGTAAGGTATTCGATAGAGAAAGTGTTTGGCTGTGATTATTATCTATTAAAAAATAGGGAAGGATCTCAGAGTGGATAGTTATGGTGGTTATATAAATTCCTTGTAGGTTGTGAACAAAAATGTTTAGATTTGCCAATAAGTTATAAGTATAGACTCATTATTCTTTGTGAAATTTGAAGGTAGTCTAAATGTATGCTTGGGTAAGTAAGTATGATGTGAGAAAGTAGAATATGTAGATAAGATTGTATGGGTTTATAATAGAAGATTAAGGTTGACCATGTCTATTATGTGACCTTACCCCCCTTGACCTTCTTTCCTTTAGTAGTTGTAAACTAGTACTACTTGTAAGAAGGTATATAGTAGATTTTGAGGTTTAGTAAGTAATGTCATGAAAGTGATTTGGTTGTAGGTAGTATCTAGGTGAAATGAGGTATTTGGGTAGAATTTACCAATTTGATGAACTAGTATATTATGTTGCACTCTTCATTGGTGATAGGTGATTAATGCCAGACTATGGGCTTGAATTTTAGATGTAGAATGCTATGGTAAGAATAGTAGCTTAAGATTAATGATGTATGTTGTGTGGGAATGAATTAGTAGGCTTGATGTGATGCGTAAAAGAGCCTAGGTTGATAATTAATGAAAATTTTAAGTGGTAATTATAGGGTATATGTGTATAGAAGGACTAGTGTTAAAG
This sequence comes from Capsicum pubescens, assembly GCA_030864215.1. Taxonomy (NCBI): domain Eukaryota; kingdom Viridiplantae; phylum Streptophyta; class Magnoliopsida; order Solanales; family Solanaceae; genus Capsicum; species Capsicum pubescens. Next base: position 103,435,301 of record CM061544.1, on the reverse strand, counting down.
TGATGAATTGTGGGTGAGTCATTAAGTGGAAAGGGCGTAATTATATAAGAATAAGTTGCACCCCCTGGTAGTGTGGCATTACTCGTTAGGTAAGATTTTATGATATGAGATATGCAATTAACGGTCTAATGTTAGAAGGTTAAGTAGTGGAGAGTTGATTTTTATGTGATACAGAGTGAGGTTGTGTATGCTCATGAGACTGCGTGTTGTAGGTTGATAACGATAGAGGATAGGAAAAATTAAGAGTAACGTTCTGGAGAAGCAATGCCTTTAGAGCATACTTAAAAAGGGAAATTTTAGCATTTATGTGGATAAGTGTTTTATGTACCTAGTTTGTGTTCTTAAAAATTGTAGTATGGAAAAGTCTGGTGAGTTGTTGTTTGGTGTAAGTAGAGTTGAATTGAGGAAATACTGGTAGGCAATAAGAGCCTTGGGTATGATTTTACAAATTTTGTTAAGTTGTAAGTTATGTGATTAGAGGTGTAATGCGAGTATTCTAAGGAGTTGAAGATAGAGTGTTTAGTGTTTGGAAGCATGGATGCCCATGCCCATAATAATGTTAGTCATAAGTTGGTAACTTTGGGGGTTGGAGGAAGTTATGATTAGTGTTCCTGAACGGATGTCCCAGAAAGAATTTAGTGTCCTTGTATTACAAATAAATGAGAGGAGTTCTACTCATGTATATATTGATATCCCTTTTGTAATAAGGAATGTGAATGCGTACGCTCATGAGAGTGGGAGTTGTAGAGTGATGACTGTAGAGGTTAGCAAAAGTTAAGAGCTGCATTTTTTTGGAAGGCAAGGCCTTCAGGGTATAGTTCTCCAAGGAGAGTTTAGAGTTTATGTATGTGGTGATGTATCTTTTATGTTGAGAGTTGTGTTTATAGAATTGGTAAGGGGATATGTCCGTAAGTCTAGGATTGTGACTTTGATCTAAGGGGGAGATGGAGAATTAAGTTAGTTCCCGAATTTTTCTCAATGCAGCAAGTTGCGGGAAGGAGTCATGATGAACCAAATTCTACTCAAGAATAATCCTCCTACTTCAATTTATGAGAGTATCCTGCTAATATCTTACATTATCTATTCATGTCTTGCCTATGCCTAAAGTTTGAACTCTCTATGTAATTCATGACATGTTTCGACCTTAAAACAAGAAAAAATAATGTCCCTCAGTGATCCAATATTTTGAGTATCCAAGCCATATGTTATGTTGCTCATGATCCAAATCTATGTCTCACAGCATGTTTGGTCCTAAGAAAGTATGTTTCTATATATCACGGAATCATCTTATGTCGGAATTTGCCAAAGTGATAAAGTTTGTGCTAAGTCATGAAAAAATTTCAGCTCTTTGAATGAGAAGCAATCACTTTAAGTGAAATCCTTGTCTTAGTTGTTAATGACATAAATTTTGGTGTTATGCCATATTGCTCATGATATGTGCATCCATATTTCTCATTTTGGTCTGTCCTAAGTAAACCATGTTGTGTTGTGTTCGTGCCGAACGACTCTTTACTTATGATCCAAACAGTTGATATTTGAAGCACTCCGTGTCTATTCTATCGTATCTTCACTTTATGTCCCTCCTTAAGTAGTGCAATAAGTATAAGATATGGATTGATAAGTGTTACTTCCATTCATGATGTTTATGCTCGGATCCCTCAATAACCCTCTGTATGTTAGTATGATGGCTGATGTGGAAGCGTGGTGATGTTTTAGGTAGGGGAGTAGATCATTTTGAATGTGAAAGTTTTGAGGTGATTTCTTTAACTAGTATTATAAGAGAAAAGTAAAGAAGGAGACAAACTTTTGTCTATATGAAATAGTTAGGAAGGAGTCATATGGCGAAAGTCTATGTAAGAATGTTTGAAATTATCGGTCTTATTGAGGGAAATCCATGAAGTAGGTGTAGTAATGATAGGCTTGAATATTGTGATTGATGAAAACACAACCCGTGTACTATGTGGTTAGTATTCCCTGAAATAAAATCCAATGGTGCTTGACGATAGTGATAAGGTGAGACAATATTCTTAATGGGATGTAAAGTACAGGGTCATATAGTTTAAGTTAACACCTTGTAACTCCGAGTTAGGCTTCAACATAGCAGTATTAAGTAGTGGGACTCAAATTCTTGTTGCTAGATGCGTGATTAGGGAATTGTAAGTTTGCGAGTGTGAAGTATGTTATTTAATGTTTGTGGTGTAGATGATTAGTGCCTCTAAGTTTAAGTCTATTCGTGGTACTTTTAAAAGTAGAGAATGCTTCTAATCCTATCTTCTGCGAAATCCTGTTCATCATTAGTACCTATATAAATCAGGTCTATGATCATCAAATAAACCCCTACCATAGGTGGTGATGATAATGATTCATAGAACTCATGTGCAAGATCATCGCTATGTAAAGTCTCATTATCCCATGTTTCGTGATTACTTGCATATTTTGTCGAGGAAAAAAAATGTTCAATGTGAGACTACATTCTTTATTCTACACTCTTAGAGCTTCAAAAGGTCCCTACCCATCATTCGGGGATGAGTGATCCCATAGGGGAGATAACGTAACATACCACATATTTGAGCTAGAAATCAAACCATCGTTCTTACATGTGTGAGCTCAAATTCCATGGTTTTTATTTAAATCCATGTGTCATGATCTTTCTCCTGGTATGTTAAGTAATTATGAGGTGAAAAGTGTTCATAGAAATGGCCTAAAGTAAAGTTGAGCTAAGAACTCTTCATTCATTTAAAATTGGATATTCGATTCTACAAGGGTCATCTTTGAACGAGTGTAACTTTTGGTATATATAGAATTTGGCAGATTAAGACCCACCAAATTATAGATAATTTTAATCTTTCCAATGATATCAATTTCGCCTTAATCCAATACCTGAGCAAAAAGTTATGCCATTTTTCGTGTGAGGCAGTAAGGGGTCGCGATAGCCCTGCGACGCGAGGTCTACTTGACCCAAATAGGGGTTGCGTCGTGAGGGATACTTAACCCAATTAGATGTCATGACGTGGAGGCCATTCCCGCACAGTTTCAGCTTCTTAAGGGTCATAGGGCACTTTGGTCCTTTCCCCTCGACCCCAAACGTCCAAAGGACGATTTATATCACCCAAAACCCGTCCATAACCCTTAAAATTCATTCCCCAAAGGCATAATATGCCTCATTACCCAATTCCTCTAAAAAATCCAACCCTAATCATTTCCCCAAAGATCAAGAACTTATCCCTAAGATCAAGAATTCCAAGAAAAGGATCAAGAATTCCATGTAAAGGATCAAGATCCGGGCTCCATCTATCAAGAACTAGGTTTCATATTTCAAATCTCGTAATCTAAGGTACATGGGGTTTTCCTATAACTAATTGGGCATAAGGAAATTTTTCAACAACTTTTAACATTGTGAAATCAAGAATTCCTGAAGAGGATTTGGAAGTTGCATTGAAATCTTGCATTTATGAATTCTTTAAGGATATTAGTGTTTTGGTCTTGGGGCCTTTTCCCCTAATTGATTTGAAATCTTATATATATAAGTATGTAGTTAAAGTTGATAATTGAATGGAGATCATGACTATTTACATTTCCTCTCAGGTTGCAACACCTCTTGATTTTAGAATGTTATTTAGAAGCATGGTATCGGGGTTCTTGACTATTGTTGAATGATTTAAGATTGGATTTAAATTAATGAGACAGGAGTTTTTTATTTTGATAAATGCTGAATATATATAATGAAAGAATTGCATGGTTTGCCAAAATACATGACCACCCCATGTCTATTGAAATGATTGAAAGGAATGATCTTTGCATAATTTGATAAGTGTATTGAAGAACGAATCTTCTTGAATTGTTTGAAGTATGGTGGTCTAAACTTTAAGTTTGAAAGATAAAATTGTGATATGATTTTTATGGCTCAGAAACATGACTTGCAAGTCTTGGTATGACTATACCAATTCAGATAATGCCATAGCAGTTTTATAACAGATTAAAGATATAGATTTCATTTTAGATTTTCAGATTTTGAAATCATACAGATGCATGTTTAGAACATACTAAAAATGGGCTTAAGAGATGTTAGGTGGTTGCCCGAAGAAGGCATTAGCCATACAACCCATTGCCCGAAACCGTGTTTTACCGATACGGGTATATTATTATTGTACGCTGGCGATGGTCCTGGGGCGTAGCAGATTCAGATACTCCAACCCTTGTGGCAAACTTGGGTTGGGGGCTTGGTCACAAAGTTAAGGGAGGATTCCATATTACCCATGGGGTAGTAGCTATGTAGGGTATACCACCTAACTCAGAAGTAATACAAAGATCAAAACTGCATTGACAAGAATGTTTTATGAATATCAAAGAATTGCTCATGTGTTTTAAACTATATCATGCATGATGTTTTCATGACTTTCTCTCATCTATATTATATATATATATATAAATGCATTATTTTGGATTTCTTTGCGTACCAGTACAATTGTATTGATCCCCTATCTTTCAGGGTCAGAGGCTCAGTCTAGAGGTCCTGCTAAGTCGTAGACTTGTTCCGACATAAGAGAAGTGTGTATAGTTGGTGAGCCTTCTTTATTTCGGAAGGCCTATTTCTTTCCAGTCAGTTGTTATTTAATTTGGTTTAGGTCCGCTGGGGGCCTTGTCCTAGATTCAGACAAGTTATTGATGTCTTATGTAGTACAGATTTCACAGACTGAGAAAGATGATGTTTAGATGTTGAAAACGTATTTTTCGTGTTGTCAAACAGATTTCAGATTTATGACCATGATTCCGTTTATTATAATTCCGTATCTTTTATGTATTGTTCGAGTATTGTGCATGATTACCAGATATAGAAGGGCGCTCGGGCCTCTATGGTTCGGGATGCTCGTCACGTCCAGGGCCCCAGCTTGGGTCGTGATAGGTACTCAGACTTTCGATCAACCTGTGAATCAACAAAAACAAAAACTAGTGAAGTAAAAACTAAAAATACTGAAAAGAAAACCTACCTTAACTTGGGTTGTCTCCCAAGAAACGCCTGATTTAGTGTCGTGGAACGACTCACATCAATTGTTTCCTACACCTTGCGCATATAAATTTCATCTTCAACCGCGCATTAATCTTTTTTTTCTCTCATAGGATGGTGGTACAAAGATGAGTGAACCGAGTAATGGATGGTTCATTGTAAACAAATCAGCCTTAAAGTGAGGTATATTTTTTGTGTTGCTTTTCTGGTGCAAAATTAAGAATATAGGATTCTTGCTCCTCATCTGTACACTCTTCCACTATTTCAGATATGTCATCATCTAAACATAATATAGAAAAGTTCTTTGAATGAGACCCTACCAATCCCACTTAAAAATTTACACGATCCACAACACACTCTCTCTTATTCACCTTCTCAATTTCAGTCTTAAGAGAAAGATGACAGTCGAATGGATGAAATTCTTGTGTTTTCTCTACAAATTGGATAGTATCCCTCGTTGCTTTTCTAAGCCTTTATAGAAATAGTGGTGGTGGTCACTCCTTAACCTGTCCAGCAACTTTAGTTTTCGAGTACTCAGATTTCCTCGAACTATCAACAACTTTGTCTACATATTGTTGGGATCCAACTCTGCATCTACCTCCTTAGTTGTCTTTAGGAGCCTTTCATTCAACTCTTTAACATTCCTTAGAGTGATTGCCATTACTTGTTTAGGAGGTTCAGTATCACTTGGAAAATCTTGAGGCCTGGCATTCTTAGTTTGTTACCATTGCATCAACTGATGCTCAAAATTCTTCTGAAGTACTTGATGATTTTTGAGTTCAGCAACCATCGGTTCTTGGGTGGCCATGATCTTCTTTAACATGTCCTCTATATTACTGGTTTGTGTGTTTTGTTGTTGTTACTGAAACTTCTGGTGCTGGTTGTTATTCCATGAATTGTTTGGAGCATGAGTCAATGTAACGACCCAAAAACATCTCCCGGGACGTCACACGGTACGTAAGGCTACAAGTAGCCCCAAGCTAACCCTTAGAGACGGTTTCTACCAATAACACTCAATTTAAGATGAAATAAACTCAACACTCGCATAGTCATATCACATGAAAAGAAATACGGGAAAGATCCTCGATCCATATGACCACAATACAGAGAAACCTCAACAAAACCACAATACCAAACCCTCGACACATCACAAGTATGATACTAGTCAGACAAAACCTCTACGAATCAAAAACTAGAGAGCCGTTGGGACAGGTCCCCAACTGACTCAAAATGAACTGAAGCTAAAACATAGTCTCTCAAATACAAAAAATATCTGAAGATCATTCCTTAAACCATGAGGACTCACCACTGTATAAAACGTAGGCAAGGTACTCAAAGAATCACGGATAAGGCTGGGACTGAGCACCTGAACCTACATTATAAGACAATGTATCACATAGACATATATGTGAATCAGTACTTTGGAATGTACTGAGTATGCGAGGGTGAATGCATATGTGTAAAAATAGTACCGATCTTCTTCAATCAAATCATGTATGCAAAATGAGATGACTCACATGGCTTGAACAAGTATAAAATATAAAGCACATAAATCATGTATAATGAGGCATGCAACACAAATCTCGTGACTCATCGCTCTTTAACCTTAAAAATCAGAAATCTTCTCTTATTCTCAATACCCAAAGGCTAAGGGACTTTGAACAATACTTTCAACTCATGCATATGTCTCATGGAGAGTAAAACCTCTTCAATGCTCAACATTTCATAATTATTTAGAACTCATATACTTTGAATTCAGAATAATATGACTTGGAAACATATTTGAAGGCATTTCATTCACCTTAGGAAAATATCTCATTTCAAGCTTTAGGAAAATCATTCTAACTCAAATGGAAAAGTATTCTAGCTCAAGGAAATAACTTATCTCAAAGCTTTATGAAAAGTACTATATGAGGGGAAGATACTTTCATTTAAGGAAATAACCCACCTCAAGGAAGCACTTTAATAAGGGAACAACTTTACAATTCCACCATTTAGGAAAATAACTCATAGGAAGGGAAAATAAGTATCAAATTTTGAAGTTTTAAAAGGGTAAGGGAGGTTATCATAATCGACATAAACCATGCAAGCTACATGGAGTCCAACATTTTGTCCTCCTAAGGAGGAGACCCCATGTTGGGGAGGAGCGTCATACTCTTGCCAGGAAGTATAACCTAGGTCTAGTGATCACTAAACGAAACTTGGCCTCGGGCCCAATCATAATCATCATAAACTAGGCCTCAGGCCCAACCTACAGTGGCACGTAGTTTTGGGGTAAGAAACCGTAGTGACTTACCCAGTCAGTGCTAAGTACTACTCCCTTTAGATTATCTGCGGTCATCTCATAAAAATCCACTTTTAGAATAATCTCATGGTTCACCACAAACCCAATAATCAAATCGATAATCTCATATGATGAAGCGGATTTCAAAGCTTTTGGACCATTAGGTCAATTCATTTCTCAATCATCTCAAAATACTCAAATCATGGGTGCTTATAGCACAAGAGTTCATAATTTCACAAGTCTCAAATAGGGCATACTAACCCATAATTCAATCTCAAGTTAAAGCTCATCAAAAGCGTAATATATAGCATATAGATTCATAAATCATGTGGAAATCTAGAAATTTCAGCAATTTATCTAAAAATCTCAATATAGTCATATGCTTCAATATCTCAACTTTGCAAATATTAGCTTCTCAAGGAGTAAAATCATGGGGTTTATACCCAGCTGTAAATTCTCAATAAAACCTGCAGAAATGATGCCATTTGACTTTTAATTCATGGGAAATATCAAGATAATGCAGGCAATAATAATGGGTGAAAACCCCCAATTCAAATTCATGTAAAAATCTTATAGATTTCAGGAAATTCATGATGTAAATAAGCCTTTTGGGCGCAAGGGTGAAAGGGTTACCCTTGTTCAAAACCCCACATACCTTGAATTAGAAGCTTTGGATGAACTCTCACTTTTGGAACTCTATTCGTACTCTTGAATGAGGGTTATTGAGGCCCTTGACTTGGAAACCTTGAATCTTAACTCAATTTAGAAAACCCATGGTGGATTCTTGAGATTCTTGGAAGAGGTTTTGGATACTTTGGGTTTTTTATGAGAGAAAACTTGAGAAAAACCTCATAGGATGCTTGCAAATGACTTTGATTTGGTGCTTGCACGGTTTTATAAGCTTGGAAAAAGTCCAAAATGCCCCTTTTAACATTTGTATAAAGCTGGAAAAATTGAACTGGGAACCCGATTTAAGGGGTCACTGCGACGCGCCACTTATCGCGGTGGCTCACTGGAAATTGACAATTGGCAATATGGAAGTCACCGCGATGCAGAGCCATCGTATTTTCCCACTAGTTTGGAACTGTAACCTCAGCGCGACATACCAATATCACGGAGTTCCACTAGAATTTGACAATTGTCAAATCGACCCTCTCCGCGATGCGCCAAGCACTAAAATGATACAGTTTTATGACTAGGTCTTAAATTATCTATAACTTCTTACCTGGGTATCGAATTTGGGTGAATCTTATATCGATGGAAAGCTTATCAAATTTCCCACATGATAAAAAGTAAAATTAGGCAAATTCTACGTGGTTAACATGATACTCACTTAGGAGTCACTCATACATCTTTTAGGGCCGGAATTACGCTTCATTCAATACACTCTAAGGCTCAAACTACAAGGGAACTTTGCGGGGTCTTACAATATCTCCCCATTGGAAACATTCATCCTCGAATTTCGCTAGTCATATGAAGGACATATGAAAAATAGAGCACACATAGCGGAAACAATTTCTAAATGGCTCAAGACCTTTCTAAACTCATGAATTCTCCGGACAATGCAAGAACTCATACAAGGATAGATGCATAGCTGAACTTTAGACTAGAAGGGCTGAATTAAGGAAGAATAGTACCTTCGACTTGGTCTAAACCCGCGGAAAAAAGGTGCAGGTACTTGGCTCGTATGTCTGCTTCTGCCTCCCAAGTAGGCACCCTCAACAAATTGGTTCAGCCAAAACACCTTGACTAAGGGAACCTCTTTATTCCTCAGCCTACGGACTTGAAAGTCTAGGATCTCAATAGGAATTTCATCGAAGGAAAGACTATCCTGAATCTCAGCACTCTCTGAAGGATCAACCACAACAGACTTACCAATATTCTTCTTGAGCATGGAGACATGAAAGATAGGATGAACTACTGACAATTCTGAGGGAAACTCAACCTCATAGGACACTTTACCAACACGGCTCAAGACTCTATACGGGCCAACATAATGAGGACTCAGCTTTCCCTTCTTACCAAACCTTTTCACCCCTTTTATGGGTGAAATCTTCAAGTACACCAAATCACCCACCTTAAACTCAAGATCTCTCCTCCTCATATCAGCATAAGACTGTTAATAACTTTGAGCCATCTTCAACCTCTCTCTAATTAACTTAACCTTCTTCATAGCTTCAAAAACTTCATCAGGCCTAATTTCGGCAGCTTCACCCACTTTAGACCAACCTATGGGTGATCTACACCTTCTACCATACAAGGCCTCGAACGGTTCCATCTCAATGCTAAAATGAAAACTATTGTTATAGGCAAACTCAATCAATGGAAAATGCTCATCCCAACTACCTTTGAAATCGAGAGCGCACACCCTCAACATATCCTCTAGGGTCTGAATGGTCCTCTCAGCCTGACCATCTGTCTGCGGGTGGAAAACTGAGCTCAAAAGAACTTGGGTGCCAAGACCCTGCTGAAATGCCCTCTAAAACTGACAAATAAATTGAGTACCCCTATCCGAAATGATAGATAAGGGAATTCCATGTAGCCTGACCAACTCCCAGATATACAATCTAGCATAATCCTCAGTCGTATAAGATGTAAGCATGGGCAAGAAGTGTGCAGACTTAGTCAGACTATCCACAACAACCCAAATAGAATCATAATGACGGCGCGAAAGAGGCAACCCGATCACGAAATCCATATTCACCATCTCTCACTTCCAAGTGGGTATACAAAACTCTTGCATCACATCACCCGTCCTTTGGTGCTCTACCTTAACCCATTGACATGTTGCACACCTCGCTATAAACTCGGTTATATCCGTCTTTATACCATTCCACCAATAGAATTCCTGTAAATCGCGGTACATCTTGGTAGTGCCGGGATGAATGGAATAACGTGTGCCATGCGCTTCAGCCATAATCCTCTGCCTCAATTCATCAACACACGGGACACATAACCTACCATGCAGTCTCAACACACCATCTCCCCCTTGGGAGAAAACCTTTACCTTTTGGTCCTTAATTGACTCCTTTAATTTGACCAAACTAGGGTCTCTATCTTGCTTCTTCTTCACTTCCGAAACTAAAGAGGATTCGGAACTACTCTGCACCAATGTACTCCCCTCCGCTGAATCAAGCAATCTAACTCCCAACCTAGCCAGACAGTGTATATCATGAGCTAACTCTTTCTTACCCCCTTCTATATACGCAACACTACCCATAGATAATCTGCTAAGGGCGTCCGCCACTACATTGGCCTTGCCCAGGTGATACAACACACTCATATCATAATCTTTCAACAACTCCAACCACCTTCTCTGCCTAAGATTCAACTCCTTCTGGTTGAACACATACTGCAGGCTCTTATGATCAGTGAACACATCAACATGGACACCATAAAGATAGTGTCTCCAGATTTTCAAAGCAAAGAACATAGCAGCTAACTCAAGATCATGGGTCGGGTAGTTCTTTTCATGCGGCTTCAACTGTCTAGAGGCATAGGCTATAATCTTACCTCTCTGCATCAACACACAACCCAAACCAACTCTAGAGGCATCACTAAACACCACAAAACCATCAGTACCATTAGGCAAAGTCAACACAGGGGCTAAAGTGAGTCGAGTCTTTAAATCCTGAAAACTCTTCTCACAGGAATCAGACCACTGGAATTTAACTTTCTTTTGGGTCAACCGGGTCATAGGAGATGCAATGAAAGAGAAACCCTTAACAAAATGACGGTAATAGCCCGCTAGACCTAAGAAACTCCTAATGTCGGACGAAGAGATAGGTCTAGGCCAATTTCTCACAGCTTCTGTCTTTAAGGGATCGACTCTAATATCTTCGGCCGAAACAACATGACCCAGAAAGGCTACAGACCTTAGCCAGAATTCATACTTACTGAATTTGGCGAACAACTGGTGATCTCTAAGAGTTTGCAAGACAATTCTAAGATGATTCGCATGGTCATTCTCATCACGGGAGTACACAAGGATATCATCTATAAATACAATGACAAATATATCAAGGTATTGCTTGAACACTCGATTCATAAGGTCCATGAAAGCTGTTGGGGCATTGGTTAGCCTGAAAGACATGACTAGAAACTCAAAGTGACCATAGCGGGTTTGGAAGTCCATTTTTGGAATATCACATTCCCTCACCTTAAGTTGATGATAGCCGGATCTAAGGTCTATCTTGGAGAAATAACTTGCACCTTACAACTGATCAAACAGGTCATCAATTCTTGAAAGAGGATACTTATTTTTGACTGTGACCTTGTTCAGTTGACGGTAATCAATGCACATACGCAAAGATCTGTCCTTCTTCCGTACAAACAACACAGGTGTGCCCTAAGGAGAAATACTAGGCCTAATGAAACCTTTATCTAAGAGATCTTTGAGTTGCTCCTTCAACTCCTTAAGCTCTATGGGTGCCATATGGTATGGCGCAATAGAAATAGGTCGAGTGTCGAGAAAAAGGTCAATTCTGAACTCTATCTCTTTATCGGGAGAAACCCCTGGGAGATCTTCTGAAACAGGGGTTTCTCCCGATAAGACATCTGGAAACTCATTAGCAATATTAACTGACTGAATAGTTGAAGCCTCAGACTGAGAGTCTTTGACTCTAACTAGGTGGTAAATGCAACTTTTGGATATTAGTTTTCTGGATTTGGTATAGGAGATAAAATAACTCTTGGGAGATACCGAACTCCCGAACGACTCAATCACTGGTTCATCAGGAAAATGGAACCTGACCACACAGGTACGACAATCTATAGACGCGTAGCAAGAATGAAGCCAATCCATACCCAGAATAAGGTCAAAATCTACCATGTCTAACTTTATCAAATCAGCGGGTACGAGTCTATGAAGCATAGTAACAGGGCAACCTTTATACACTTGTTTAGCAACAACTGACTCTCCGACTGGAGTAGAAACTAGGAAAGGCTCGGGAATCTTTTCGGGACTCATTTTGAAATTCACAGCTATAAGTGGGGTCACATAAGAGAGATTTGACCCGAGGTCCAACAGCACATAAACATCAAGATAAAAGACACGGAGCATACCAGTAACAACATCAGGAGAGTCCTCATGCTCTCGACGGGGTGGCAAGTCATAGAACCTATTCTGGCGCTGACCGCCAGTGGTGCTAGAAGAAGTGCCCTGAGCAGGGGTGGGATGGAGTACTAGAGCTAGTGCACTAGCAGCCTATGCCTGAGGTCGGGCATCACTGTTCCCCTATCTAGCATGGGGATAATCTCTAAGTCTGTGGACCTACTTGCCACAACCAAAACAACCCCTCAAATCTCCGAAACACTCCCCATGGTGACTCTTACCACATTTAGCATAAAGAGGATAATGGGGCCAGTTACCAAAACTGTTCTGTGACCCAAACATGAAAGACCTGCTCCCTTGCTCCGACCTACCTCTAGGCACGAGAGCACTAGTTGATGAAGGCACTAGAATAGATGATCGTCTCTAAAACTGGGGACGGTTCTCTTCATGGAACCTAGGCCGGCAAAACTCATGCTGCTCAGATCTAGCCCTCTTGCTACCCCTCATTCTATCTCTTTCTCTAAGATTATACGCCTCTATCTGTTGGGAATGCATCATCAACCTAGCCAGATCCATATCCTTATGCAACTTCGCAGCCCTATACTCCTTCAGTACCATCCCAGAAACACCGGTCACAAACTTACTCATACTAGCCTGGGTTTCAGAAATCAAATCAGGAGCATACTTGGACAACTGATTAAACTTCAAGCAGTACTCCTTAACTTTTATGGAGCCCTACCTCAAGTTTATGAACTCCTCAATCTTTGCCTCCCTCATCTCAAGCGGAAAGAACTGGTCCAAGAAAGTATTTTGGAATACTTGCCAAGTCATAGGAGTGGCATTCTCACCTCTACCCTTCTTCCATGATACAACCCAATCATAAGCAATGTCCTTCAGTCTATAGGATGCTGACACAACACTTTTTTCTTCCGAAACCTGCATCACATCAGTGATCTTCCTCACCTTCTCCAAGTATAACTTGGGGTCTTCATCCACCTGGGACCCATAGAACTCAGGAGGATTCATCCGCATAAAGTCATGAATCCTAGTTGCAGCTATATCACCACCCTGCTGATTAGCAACTGGTCCTGGTTATTGGCTCGAATATTTGCGGTGACCGCTTGGGCTAACGCCTGAAAGGCCGCCCTAAATTCAGCATGGGACACCATCTCATTCAAAGGATCAACAGGTGGGGGTTGCTCATCATTATTTCCGTGGACATTCACTCTTCGAGGAGGCATTTTCTCAAAATGGAAGAGCACAGATCATTAGATAAGAGGGACAACTGTAGGCACGATAGAATCTGAAAAAAGAAACAACTTTTTCCTAAAATGTCTCGTAGACTCTTGCTCATAGATGTGGCGCACTACACACCGATGATCAAGACTCTACTCAACGCGGTTTTTCAGACTCCCTAGAAACCTTAGGCTCTGATACCAAGTTTGTAACGACCCAAAATCATCTCCCGAAATGTCACACAGTGCTTAAGGCTACAAGTAGCAGCAAGCGAACCCTTAGAGCCGGTTTCTACCAATAACACTCAATTCAAGATGAAATAAACTCAACACTCGCATAGTCATATCACATAAAAAGAAATACGGGAAAGATACTCGGTCCATATGACCACAATACAGAGAAACCTCAACAAAACCACAATACCGAACCCTCGACACATCACAAGTATAATACAAGTCTGATAAAACCTCTACGAATAGAAAACTAGAGATCCGTTGGGACAGGTCCCCAACTAACTCGAAATGAACTGAAGATAAAATATAGTCTCTCAAATACAGAAAATATCTGAAGAACGGTCTTCGAACCCTGAGCACTCACCACTGTAGAAAATGTAGGCAAAGTACATGAACAATCACGGATGAGGCTGGGACTGAGCACCTGAACCTACATTATAAGACAATGTAGCATATAGACATATATGTGAATCAGTACTTTAGAATGTACTGAGTATGCGGGGGTGAATGCATATGTGTAAAAATAGTACCGATCTTCTTCAATCAAATCATGTATGGAAAATGAGACGACTCACATGGCTTGCAACACAAATCTTGTGAGTCATCTCTCTTTAACCTTAAAAATCAGAAATCTTCTCTTATTCTCAATACCCAAAGGCTAAGGGACTTTGAACAATACTTTTAACTCATACATATGTCTCATGGAGAGTAAAACCTCTTTAATTCTCAACATTTTATGATTATTTAGAACTCATATACTTGGAATTCAGAATCATATGACTTGGAAACATATTTGAAGGCATTTCATTCACCTTAGGAAAATATCTCATTTCAAGCTTTAGGAAAATCTTCTATCTCAAATGGAAAAGTATTCTAGCTCAAGGAAATAACTTATCTCAAAGCTTTATGAAAAGTACTATATCAGGGGAAGATACTTTCATTTAGGGAAATAACCTACCTCAAGGAAGCATTTTAATTAGGGAACAACTTTGCAATTCCACCATTTAGGAAAATAACTCATAGGAAGGGAAAATAAGTATCAAATTTTGAAGTTTTAAAAGGGCAAGGGAGGTTCTCGTAATCGACATAAACCATGAGAGCTATATGGAGTCCAACATTTTGTCCTCCTAAGGAGGAGACCCCATGTTGGGGAGGAGCGCCATACTCTTGCCAGGGAGTATAACCTAGGTCTAGTGATCACTAAATGAAACTCGGCCTCGGGCCAAATCATAATCATCATAAACTCGGCCTCAGGCCCAACCTACGGTGGCACGTAGTTTTGGGGTAAGAAACTGTAGTGACTTACCCACTTGGTGCTAAGTACTACTCCCTTTAGATTATCTGCGATCATCTCATAAAAATCCACTTTTAGAATAATCTCATGGTTCACCACGAACCCAATAATCAAATCGATAATCTCATATGATGAAGCGGATTTCAAAGCTTTCGGACCATTAGGTCAATTCATTTCTCAATCATCTCAAAATACTCAAATCATGGGTGCTTATAGCACAAGAGTTCATAATTTCACAAGTCTCAAATAGGGCATACTAACCCATAATTCAATCTCAAGTTAAAGCTCATCAAAAGCATAATATATAGCATATAGATTCATAAGTCATGTGGAAATCTAGGAATTTCAGCAATTTATCTCAAAATCTCAATATAGTCATATGCTTCAATATCTCAACGTTGTAAATATTAGCTTCTCAAGGAGTAAAATCATGGGGTTTATACCCAGCTGTAAATTCTCAATAAAACATGCAAAAATCATGTCATTTGACTCTTAATTCATGGAAAATATCAAGATAATGCATTCAATAATAATGGGTGAAAAATCCTAATTCAAATTCATGTAAAAACCTCACAGATTTCAGGAAATTCATGATGTAAATAAGCCTTTTGGGCACAAGGGTGAAAGGGTTACCCTTGTTCAAAACCCCAAATACCTTGAATTAGAAGCTTTGGACGAACTCTCACTTTTGGAACTTTATTCGTACTCTTGAATGAGGGTTCTTGAGGCCCTTAACTTGGGAACCTTGAATCTTGACTCAATTTAGAAAATCCATGGTGGATTCTTGAGATTCTTGGAAGAGGTTTTGGATACTTTGGGTTTTTTATGAGAGAAAACTTGAGAAAAACCTCATAGGATGCTTGCAAATGACTTTGATTCGGTGTTTGCACGGTTTTATAGGCTTGGAAAAGGTCCAAAATGCCCCTTTTAACATCTGTACAAAGATGGAAAAGTTGAACTGGGAACCCAATTTAAGGGATCACCACAACGCGCCACTTATCGCGGTGGCTCACTGGAAATTGACAATTGGCAATATGGGAGTCACCGCGACGCGGAGCCATCGCATTTTCCTACTAGTTGGGACCTGGAACCTCAGCACGATGCATCAATATCGCGGAGTTCCACTGGAATTTGACAATTAGCAAATCGACCCTCTCCGCGACGCGCCAAGTACTAAAATGACACAGTTTTATGATTAGGTCTTAAATTAGCCATTACTTCTTACCCGGGTATCGGATTTGGGAAAATATTATATCGATGGAAAGCGTATCAAATTTCCCACGTGATAAAAATTCAAAATTAGGGAAATTCTATGTGGTTAATATGATACTCACTTAGGAGTCACTCGTGCATCTTTTAGGGATAAAATTATGCTTCATTCGACACGCTCTAAGGCTCAAACTACGAGGGAACTTTGCGGGGTCTTACAATCTGCCACTTTTGGCTGTAGGTATTACAATAATTTATCCTTTGAGCATTTCCCACAAAATTTACTGACTCGGGATTTGCACCACACATATCTGCATAGTGACCACTATTGCCACAAACCACACACCAACTTGTAGTTTGCTCCACAGATAGGATAATATCCACCTACTCTTGTGAAGGTCCTATCCACGCTCTTCCATCAAAATATTTAAAAAAAGCCTCTCGATGTGTTCCCCCCAAAAAACAACAAGATTCATCACCACTCAAAAACCATCTATCCCAAGCTGACATTTTAAGAAATATGATTAAAAAAAAGTAAAAAAAACTTAAAAGAGAGAAAAAAATACTAAACTATTTACAACTCAATATAGCTAAACTAAAAATAATATAGTTGCCCATTTACAAGTGCCCAGCAATGCGCTCAAAACTTGTTGAGCCTTAGCGCATACGCAAGTGTACGTGGTCTCACCAAGTAATACAGTGGCCTTTTACAATGCCGAATATCGATTCCACAGGGACTAATGTTAAGCAACTATCCAATTCTAGTTAAACTATTGAGATTAATCAGTGCAAACATAACCAAAAGAGTTTGTGAGTTGTAACTAAAAGTAAACTAAAGCAATGCGGTAAATTAAAGTACTTGGACTATCAATAGAGAAAAACAGAGTTAAGGCTCTGCAAACAATCATACTATGCTATTGAAAGTCATTGATTAAGTTACTTATCTTGGTTTTTGATTCACGGGGTTGATATTATGATCATGGTCTCTCGAGCCTCTAATCACCTGTCTAACTTAGCTCCACAACTACATCGTTGAGCGGGGATGTGATAACTAAACTAAACATATTTATATTTCATCCCATAGTGAAACAAATAGGTCACGTAGGTATATCTCTATCCTACATGCAAATTACAATCTTTATTCTATAGAAACTTATAATCCTACTTATTTACCCCCATATTCTATCTTCTTATTCCCTTTCTCAAGCTTACAAAGACGATAATAGATGCATTCTAAGGGTCACAAATACTTAAAATAGTTATAATAAGGATAAATAAACAACCAAATATGATAATCAACCAAAAACTAATCAATTCAAAGCATTAGTAATCATGTTCTTGGTGTTAACCCCGGAAAAGGGGAATTTAGACACTCATGGAAATAGTCATAATCACCATGGATGAATACATGATAAAATTCATAAATAAACAAATGTAAAAAACTAAAAACCCTAATTATAGTTTTTTCCATCCTCCCTCAAATTTTCAAGGCCGTCCAAGCTGTATAGCATTATGTTTAAGTGTCCTATTTATAGGAGGACAAAACTGCTGAAATTGACCTAAGGTTCACATCGCGGCCTCTATTGCGGTACCTAGGGTGTGTGACGCACCCTAATATCAGAGACACACTATTTTGGGTCCATTAGGAATCTCCCTATGTGTGTCACACTCCCCATAGCATTTTCAAAGCCTCACAATGTGCTAATGAACCCCAAGAGGTACGTTTTACGTTAAATTGTGTCCCTTGCTTTTGTCCATCTATTCCAAGACTTGTGGCGTTGCTTCCAATTGATTTACAGCTTCTTATCATCCATATATCATCATCATCATCTCACCAAACATACTATACCATCAAACACCACAAATTAGAGCTCCAAACAACACAAAATCCACAATGGTGAACTAGAAACTCAAGCTAAGAACTAGTTTCGCCCTTTTAATCTTTAGTTTAGGGTTTTGACTCTTGGATTGATTAATTTGAACCTTTAACACTATAAAAAAGTTTATCCACACATAATTACAAAATCATACCTTTATAAACTCATTAAACACATTAGAATCCATTAAGATCAACTAGAACAACACCAAGCTCAAACTAGTAATACTAGTTTTCTCGTTTTGACTCTAAGTGATCAATTTGAATCCAAACATGTTTGAAAAACACCTTACACATTAAAATCAAGTACTTAAACACTTATATTCTCACTTATATCATTATTAACACATTAAGCACATGAAAAGTCCTCAAAACAAGGCTAAATAAGCCCGAATAACAACGTTAATGTGCATAAATCCACCTCAGATCACCCTGCTAATTTCTTTTTTCCTTTATAATATTTTGTTCTTGAATAAGATTAAGATATTTTCTCCAATTTTTGTGGTATCAGAGCTAGGTTTAGATTGAGATGATCTATTAACAGGAAAAAATCATGGCTTCCAATAGAAATTCTTTGAACATATCTCAGACTTCCATCCAGATTTTTATAGGACAAAGTTATCAGTTCTGGAGCATTAAGATGAAGACTTTATTTAAGTCACAAGATCTTTGGGACTTGATTGAGACAAGGTGTGCACATCTGGATGAAGAGCAACGCTGAAGAAAAATAATAAGAAGGATGCAAAGGCATTATTCTTCCTTCAACAGGTAGTCCATGAGATGGTGGTTTGCCGAATTACAGCAGCCACCACTTCGAGGTAAGCATAGAGAATTTTGTAAACTAAATTTCAAGGATCCTCAAGGGTAATATTTGTAAAACTCCAAACTCTTCGAGATGAGTTTAAAGCTTTAATCATGAAAGAAAATAAATCTGTGCAAGATTTCTTTTCTAGAGAAATGACTATTATTAGTCAAATAAGGTCATACGGAGACCAAATAACTGATCAAAACTGTTGTTGAAAGAATTTTAAGGAGTTTAACTCCTAAGTTTGATCATGTTGTGGCTTCAATTGAGGAGTCCAAATATTTGTCAAAATTTTCATTCGATGAATTAATGGGTTCTTTATAAGCCCATGAGGTGAGGATAAACAAGTTAGCAAAAAAGCAGGAAGAAAAATATTTCAATCTAAGGTGGAGACACCTAAATCAAGATATCATGATAAGACAATACCAAAAAGAGGATAAGGCAGAGGTACATTTTGTGGAAATAACCGAGGTCGAGGCCGGGGCAGAGGCTTTGAACAAAGGTACTTCAATAAACAAAGGGGAAATAGAAGCAGCAAACAATGTTATCATTGTAAGAGGTTTGGGAATGTGCAAGCAGATTGTTGGTACAAGGAGAAACAAGCAAATTATGCTAAGACAACTAATGAACAAAGTAAGTTATTCATGGCATATTGTGATGCTACTGAAGTTGCAAGTAATATGTGGTTTGTAGATGGCGGTTGCTCCAATTATATATCAGGCATGAAGTTAATATTCAAAAAAATTGATGATACACAAAAATCGACAGTCAGGCTTGGTGATAACAATGGCCTTCAAGTAGAAGACAAAAGAATAGTAGCAATCAAAAGCAGTCATGGTAAAGTAAAGCATCTTCATGATGTTCAATTTGTTCCTAGTTTGACACATAATTTATTGAGTGTTGAGCAACTAATGGTTACTGGATATTTACTTTTATTTGATGATGGAGCATGTGTTATTAAAGATAAAAAAAATCAGGCCAAACGATGGTTAATGTGTTCAAGGCTGAAAATAGAATATTTTTGCTAAAAGTTTCAAATTTGAAAAATTTTGCGTTGGTTACCGATGCAAAGAATGCTTCTGATGGCATTTGAGGTATGAGCATCTCAATTTCAAGGGGATAAAGTTTCTAGGCCAAAAAAGTAAGGTCATTGGATTGCCAAAAATCAATTCTTTTGATTTATGCGAAGGTTGCATTTATGGGAAGCAAAGTAGAAAGTCATTTCTAGTTGGAAAGGCTTGGAGAGATTCTACTTGCCTAGAATTAATTCATGTAGATTTGTGTGCTCCAATGAATATTGAATCTTTTGGTGGAAGTTGATATGTTTTACTCATCACTGATGATTTCAGTCTCATAAGTTGGGTGTATTTTCTGAAATACAAATCAGAAGCTTTTGAGAATTTTAAAAAATACAAGGCTTTAGTGAAGAATCGCAGTGGGTTGCACATAAAAACTCTCCGGACATACAGAGGTGGTGAGTTCTTATCTAATTAATTTTTCCATTTTTATGACGAATTTGGAATTCACTGCCAACTTACTGCACCCTGCACATCAGAGCAAAATGGTGTAGCTGAATGCAAGAATCATACCATTGTAGAGATGGAAAGAATTTTATTGAAAGGCAAGGGACTTCCAAACCAATACAGGGTAGAAGCAGTTGCAACCTCAGTGTACCTACTGAACCTATCTCCTATAAAGATTGTGATGAATCAAACGTCATATGAAGCATGGAAAGGTACAACTCCTTCGGTAAACCATTTGCGAATTTTTGGGTGTATTGCTTATGCTTTGGTTAACTCCCAAACTTGTCAAAAACTAGATCAAAAATTACAAAAAATGTATACTCATCGGTTATTGTCTTGAATTCAAAGCATACAAGTTATATAACCCTCTTAGTGGCAAATTGATAATAAGCAGAAATGTTATATTTACTGAAAAGTCAAGGTGGAATTAGAGTGAAAAACAAGTACAAAAGGAGATTTAATACCCTTTAAAGTCTCTCCAAATGAAGGACAAGAGGTTGCCCCAAATTCACTTGAAGAAACAATTACACCAGAGACATCTCCAACACTTGAAGGACCTTCAGCTGAGCCAATTCCACTAAGAGGATCAAAAGGAGTAAGAAAAGAAAATACCAGATATTCTAGTCAATCTTGTCAATTTGCTTTTATTGTTTCAGATCCTATATTTTATGAATAAGCAATTAAAAAGGGGGAGTGAAAGAATGCAATGAAGGAAGAGTTGATGGCAATACAAAGAAATAAAACCTGGCATCTCACCAACTTGCCAAATAGAAAGAATTTTGTTGGCTTAAAATGGATATTCAAAACAAAGTATCATGCAGATGGAAGTGTACAGAAACACAAGGCAAAACTTGTCGTAAAGGGATACTTGTAGAAGCAGGGCATTGATTTTGAAGAGACTTTTTCCCGTATTGCTCGATTTGAAAAGGTAAGAATAATTTTTGCCTTGGCTGCTCAACTGAAATGGTCACTTTATAAACTTGATTTTAAGTCAGCATTCTTGAATGGTGAACTGGAAGAGGAGATTTATGTTGCTCAACCTTTAGGTTTCTAAATCAGTGGCCAAGAGAAAAAGGTGTACAAACCGAGGAAGGCACTTTATAGGTTGAAACAAGCGCCACACGCATGGTATAGTAAAATCAATTCCTATTTTATTCAAAATGGGTTTTAAAGGAGTGAAAGTAAGCCTAGTCTATACTTTATGAAGCGAGATAACACTGATCTTCTTATTTTATGCCTCTATGTTTGATGATATAATTTATATGGGTTTATCTCATGCTATGAGTAGATTTGAGACGACAAATTTGGGTTTGTTGAATTACTTACTTGGGCTTGAGGTAAAACAAGGAGAAGATGATGCATTTGTTTCTCAAAGAAAATATGCATTAGACCTTCTTAAAATATTTGGCTTGGTCAATTGTAAATCAGCAACAACACCCATGAATATGAATGAAAAATCGCAGTAGGAAGATGGCACTGGCCAAGCCAATGCAAGAAGTCTTAGAAGTCTAGTTGGAGGTTTGATTTGTTTGTCTCATACTCGTCCAAATATTTCATACTCGGTTAGTGTCGTTTCAAGGTTTATTAGCAATCCATCGAAGCATCATTTTAGAGCTATAAAAAAGATTCTACACTATATTGTTGGAACACTGTAACATAGTATTTGGTATTCTGATGTTTTAAATTTTAGATTGGTAGGCTATACTGATAGTGATTGGGGAGGCTAGTGGATGATAGATAAAACACATCAGGCAACACTTTCAGTCTTGAATCAGGCGTAATAACATGAAGTTCTAAGAAATAAGCAACGACAACATTGTCGACTTCAGAGGCAAAGTATATAGCAACAACTTCTTCATCTTGGCAATGCATTTGGCTTAGGAGAATTTTGGCTGATCTTAACCAGAAGCAAGAGAAAGCAACGGAAATTTATTGCGACAAAAAATCCACAATGGTAATGACTAAGAATCCTGTATTTCATGGAAGAACAAAACACATTGACATTCGCTTCCATTTTATTCGTGAGCTGGTGGAAAAAAAAGAGATCATATTGAAGTTTTGCAACACCAATGAACAGGTGGCAGATATATTCACAAAAGCACTGCCATATCAGAAGCATGTCTACTTCAAATCATTGCTTGGTGTTAGTGATTTTGAATCAAGACGGAATGTTGAATAAGTAATTCAAAAAGAAGAAGAAAAGTTACTGCAACTTTCTTTCAGTATTTCACTGTTTTTGACTTAGTCTAGAGTAGTAGTTGTTTAGTTCTTAAGCTTCTCTTGTTAGTTGAAAGCACTACTGAGTTAGTGCCCTTTATTTTTGCATTTTTAGTTGAGTTGTAAGCATATTTATGAGGCATTATCGGTGATGAACGAGATGGAGAAAACACTCTTGGAATTTCAGAAAAACTCTCTACAATTCTACTTCCCTGCTAGTTTCTTCTTTCCTTTCTAATATTTTGTTCTTGAGTGTGCTTCAGATCTTTTCTCCAACGTGATATAATTGAAAGCTCCTTGATTTGTATGGTTAAATATCGTGTTGTACAGTGGACGATCTTAGATTTAATCAATGGTTAAAATTGTAGATGGAAACTTACTTGGTAAAAAATAAAATTAAGTGCATGATATCTACTTATTTTGTGCTAATAGTTTTGGTTTTGCATAAGGTATGTTTTTCAGTAAGGTGAACAAATTTTCCTTATGTGATAGTAATCTCTTGTATCTCCAGCTATATATTTCATTATTATTGATATTTATAGGAGTACTTTAAGGGTGTGTTTGGTATGATGGAAAATATTTTCCATGAAAAATGTTTTCTTGGAAAATGTTTTCCTGAAAAATAAGTTGGTTTTCTAGTTATTTTCTCATGTTTGGTTGGTGAGTGAAAAAAAATTTCCGAAAAATATTTTATGGTGTTTGGTTGGTGGGTAGAGACTATTTTTTAGAAAAATATTTTGTAGTGTTTGATTGGTGAGTGAAAAAATATTTTTTTTAGAAAATACTACTAACTGTTAACTAGTATATCAGTGTCTCTAGCAACTCAACAACTTGTAAGAACTAATTTAAGCATAACAAATAATATCAATATCGAATACATAGGTAAGTCTTTCTCTATGTATATGAAAATAACAATACATTCAACGAACATTGGAAATTGAAAAAATTCGGGCTTCACTATTTTTTATTTTAAGCAATGAAAAATTAAAGCAAAGCACAGTGAAAAATATTTTCGAGTAATGTAAATATTTTAGAAATGTAAATTTTTTGAATCATGTAAATATGAGTATTGTTGGGGTGAGAAAGAGGAATGGGGGTGGGGTCATAAGTCACATTTGTCATTTTCTGAAAAAAAATGACTTCCCTTGGCCCATGAGGGAAGTCATTTTCCCACAAATTGAGGAAAATGAGTTGTTATGAAAAATGTTTTCCAAACATTTTATTGCAACCAAACAAGAAAAAATAGGAAAACATTTTCCAGAAAATATTTTCCATCATACCAAACACACTTTTTAACTTCTTTTCCCAGAAATAACATCATTGGTAGTTTGAAGTTCCCAAGTTGATACTATCGTCCTTGTGTAAGGAAGACATAATTATAAATGGTCTGTGTAACATCTTTGTAGCTTTTTTCAGAATATATCTTACTCTTCTATTTTTAGTTGGTTCCTGTAGGAGTTTTGAGTCAGTGAGAAATGAAAGGCGGTTAATGTAAGACGAACATGCTGCTGGACTAGATTGTTAAGTTTTTTCTTTTCATATGGGTACTTATTTTTTCCACCATTAAAAAAAAGGGCAGCACGGTGCACTATAATTCCCGCTATTTAAGTGGTCATGGAAAGAGACATAAGGATCTATTGTACGCTGTCTTACCTTACATTCAATCTATATTTTATCCTTACAAAGTATGAACAGGGTGGATGTTTATCTGTTTTTTTGTCTAACCAATTCACTACATATTCAGTCTGCCCTACCCACTTGCTAGCACTAACCAAGGCTTTACCAAAGAGTAGTACCACTAAACTAAAAGCTTCTTGGTTAACAAGGAACATTTGCAGAAAGTTGTATAAAGAACCATTCATAACTTGATATGAATTATATTGGATATTTTTGTAGGATACAATGATATTATTGTTTTCACAGGAAACTTTTAACAGCATGGTATCATGAGTTCCCAATTTTTGTGTTATACTACAGGCCCTTTGGGGCAAAAGGTGTAGCGAATGCGGTTGGTCTTGCTTTAGGAGAAACTAACTTAGGTGCTAGATTTAATAAGCCTGACGTTCCCGTTGTTGATCACAGAACATAAAGAGGCTGACTCATCCTCTTTAATTTGCGGATGAACGAACAACATTTTACTTGGATAAATTTTCTTCAGGTACTGCATCATGGGTGATAGCTGTTCTATGGAAATCATATCAAACGAGGCTGCATCCCTGGCTGCACATTGGAAGTTGCACAAGCTTACATTGATACATGACGGTAACCATAATACTATTGATGGTTGTACTGACCTTGCACTTTCAGAAGACATATCGGCACAATTTGAAGCTGTTGGGTGGAACACTCACTGTAGATAACTCGCAAGGAATTTAGAAGCATTCAAGAATGCGTTAATCTCTGCGCATAGTGAGACGGGAAAACCAACGTTCGTCCGGGTAAGCAGAGTCGGTATTGAGCATAGAACAGAATAGATATGTCAAGAAAATGTCTTCATTCATCTGGAATCTGGATTGTGATGCTCCATAAGTTGTATACCACCTTCCAAGTTCTGAATTATTCCTGATGTGGTTGTGCTCTGCCTACCGAAACTTCCTATTTTCAGGTGAAAAGGACAATAGGGAAATTGTCAAGAAAGGAAGGAACATCAAAGGCCCATCATGGAACCTTTGATGATAATGATGTAAAGAAAATGAAACAGAAAATTAAATGGGATGATATAGAACCTTTCCATGTCATTCCTATGGTTTACAGGTAATTTTTATGCACCTTATAATTAAAGACAAGGAGGATTGTGTTGTAAGATAGTAGGTGCATTTGTTATCAGGGAAATGCAAGCACATGCAGATCTCGGTGGAAGGCTGGAGCAGGAGTGGCACTCTAAACTTTATTATTACCTGAACAAGTTCCCCGAGGAAGCAGCAGAATTCAAGCTTCTTCTTGCTGATGGGATTCTTCCTGGCTGGGAATGCTCATTACCGGTAAATTATGCATCCATCTGCTTTTAGAAACTAATTCATCTGAAATGTGTTTGTGGTTGCATTCTCAAAGAAAACAAATACATATTCGTTTAAGAAGGAAATACCTGCTGGTAATCAACTTGTTAGCAGTCAGACTCTTCCATCTCATTGAGTGGTCCATTGCTCTGAGTAACTTCAAGAACTTGGACACAAGTTATTTCATCTGAGCGCCAGAGAAACCAAAAGTAATATTGACAAGTAGTATATGTATGTATTACATATTTGTAGCCGTTGAACATTAGATGTTTTAAACATATTTAAGATATAGAAGGTTTCACCTTCCATAGTTAATTACTCTTTTTCAGCCCGAATTCTTTATCTAATATTTTGTGCGCTATCAACGACAGAAATGGTCCATGTATGATCCTCTGGATTCCACCAGAGGATATTCAGGGAAGTGCTTGAATGCGCTCGCTAAAGTGCTTCCAGGACTAACTGGGGGTAGTGCAGACCTTGCCAGCTCAAATCAAGCCTATCTCCATAATTTTGGAGACTTCAAGCAGCCTGGTTCCCTATGGGGGAGAAACATTAGGTATTGAGTCCGGGAACATGCAATGGCTGGAATTTCCAATGAACTTGTATTGCACGGTAGAGGCCTGATACCATTTGCAGCAACTTTCCTTGCATTCTCAGATAATTACATGAACTCTGTATTGAAGATATCATCACCAGAATATGAAAGACGTGGTTATTTGTTTATCTTCATAGTTTCTTTATGTCTTAAGTCATTAATAATTTGCTTAGATAAGCTTTAAAGTTGTTAGCTATTTTTTTAGTGTTTTTGATTTAGTCAAATTGCAGGCATTAGTTAGGAGTAAGTTGAGTCCTAGTTGTAAGCAATGACTTGCTTATAAGTTTGTAAGCCTATATATACAGGCTATTTGCTTAAATAAAGAACGAGTTCTCTGTTTTTCCATCAATTTTTTCTGTTTAATATTCAACATTCTGGTATCAAAGCCAGGTTCGTCTAGGTGCTGTCAGGATGGGTGATCTTCAAGTAGGTGGTGGAATCAAGAAACTCAACAACCAAAACTACAATTCTTGGTCTACATGCATGATGTCCTACTTGCAAGGCCAAGACTTGTGGGAAGTAGTAAACGGAAACAAGGTTACGTCTCCAGAAGCTAAAGACACGAATGGTATCTTACGGAAGTGGAGAATCAAAGCGGGCAAAGCAATGTTCGCATTGAAGACCACAGTCGAAGAAGATGTACTAGAGCATATACATGATGCCAAAACTCCACAGGAAGCTTGGGATACGTTCGCCAAGATGTTCTCCAAGAAGAACGATACGAAGCTCCAACTCTTAGAGTCTGAGTTGATGTCAGTGTCACAGCGCGACATGACGATCTCACAGTACTTTCATAAAGTAAAGTTGCTATGCCGGGAGATTTCTGAGTTGGATCCGTAGGCTCCTATTGGTGATACTAGGATAAAGCGCATCATCATTCATGGCTTGAAGCCAGAATTTAGGAGCCTCATTGTTGCCATACAAGGACGGCAAGTTCAACCGTCGCTGGTAGAATTTGAAAATTTGTTAGCTGGTCAAGAAGCCTTAGCTAAGAAAATGGGAGGAGTATCGTTGAAGAAGGAAGAAGAGACACTCTATGCCAATCGAGACAGGTGGAATTCCAAACAACATACCACCGGTATATCCAAGAAAAATAACGATATGCCAAGAAGTCATCAAGGCGGAGAGAGTGTTCGTGCAGGAGGAGCTTCGCAGAATCAAGACGATGGTAAGAAGTTTCCAGAGAAGTGTTACAATTACAGAAAACGAAGTCATACGGCAAAAGATTGTTGGTCAAAGAAAAAGATTGTTGAGAGCAATGCTGCTACATCAAATAGTGAAGAAGATTGGGATGCAGATGCATTCTTTGCTGTAGAAGAAAAAGAATTGGCTCTCGTTACAATGACAAAGACAATTGATTATGAGAAGGAGTGGATTGTCGACTCGGGATGCTCAAATCATTGATGGGTGATAAAGAAAAGTTGCAGCACCTGTCAGAGTATAAGGGCAGCGGGGTAGTCGTAACGGCGAACAACTCAAAGTTAACGATATCTCATATTGGTAATACAGTAGTTTCTCCTTAACATAGTGATACCGAGGTATCGCTCCAAAATGTTTACCATGTCCCAGGTATGAAGAAAAATCTTCTCTTTGTGGAACAGTTAACATCTTCTGGCCATTTTGTTCTATTTGGACCACAAGATGTGAAGGTCTATCTGGACCTGGAGATTATAAAAGAACCGGTGATAAAAGGACAAAGGTTGAAATCAGTCTATGTAATGTCTGCAGAAGCTGTATATGTAGAGAAGACAAAAAAGAATGAAACAGCAGACGTGTGGCACATACGGCTGGGTCACGTTAGCTATTCCAAATTAGAGGTGATGATGAAGAGGTCAATGTTGACGGGACTTCCATAACTTAAAGTGAGAAAATACACAGTATGTGTAGGCTGCCAGTATGGAAAAGCACATCAGCTACCTTTTGAAGAATCCTACTTTCAAGCAAGAGAACCATTGGAGTTGGTGCACTCCGATGTGTTTGGGCTTGTGAAACAAGCTTCCATAGGTGGTATGAAGTACATGGTGACTTTTATTGATGACTTCTCAAGGTATGTGTGGATTTACTTTGTGAAAGAAAAATCTAATTTTTTTCGAAGTTTAAAGAATTTAAGAAGGTAGCAGAAGCGGAAGTTGGCAAAAGAATTTCTTGTCTATGCAGTGATAATGGGGGATAGTATACCTCAGACAAATTCTGTGATTTCCTTCAAGAAAGACGAATACGTCATCAGTTCACATGTGCTAGCACTCCACAACAGAATGGCATAGCAGAAAGGAAGAACAGGCACCTGACAAAATTTTGTCGAAGCATGCTTCACGCGAAGAATGTACCAGGACGTTTTTGGGCAGAAACAATGAGGACGGCTGCATTTGTGATCAATAGGCTTCCTCAACAAAGGTTATGTTTTATTTCACCTTTCGGAAAATTATGGAATATGAAACCTTCAGTTAGTTATTTTTGAGTTTTCGGATGTGTTTGCTATATATTTGTACCTGATCATTTACGTAGGAAAATGGACAAGAAAGCTGTCAGATGTATTTTTGTAGGATATGACAGTCAAAGAAAAGAGTGGCGATGTTGTGACCCGACAACCAAAAAGTGTTACACATCCCGGAATGTGGTGTTCGATGAATCTTCTTCATAGTGGTCATCAGACAAAGAAGTACTGCCAGAATCAGATGTTCTTAAAGATGTGGTGCAATCTTCTCTAATCCAATTGGATTTAGGAGAAGCAAAAGATGCAGATGGCAAAGACAATGTCGAAGAAGG
This sequence comes from Capsicum pubescens, assembly GCA_030864215.1. Lineage (NCBI taxonomy): Eukaryota > Viridiplantae > Streptophyta > Magnoliopsida > Solanales > Solanaceae > Capsicum > Capsicum pubescens. The sequence continues at coordinate 103,406,209 of CM061544.1, read as the reverse complement.
TGTAGTCCAATGTCCCAGGAAAACTGGTGTGTATCAACAACCATGTGAACAAGCTGAACCTAGTGGAGTGGAAACACCAACTCAGCTAAAAAAATCAACAAGATTCAGAAAGCCAAATCCAAAGTATGCCAATGCCGCAATAGTGGAGGAAAAAGGTGTAAATGAGCCTGAGACGTTTGAAGAAGCATCTCAGGATCAGAAGTTGAGTAAAGCTATGAAAGAAGAAATGGCAGCACTAAAACAGAATCAAACTTGGGAGCTTGTACCAAAACCAAGTGATGTGAAGCCAATATCTTGCAAGTGGGTCTTCAAGATAAAACGTCGAGCAAATAGGTCAATCGAAAGGCATAAGGCTCATTTGGTGGCTCATGGATTTTCTCAACAATATGGACTAGACTATAATGAAACTTTTAGTCCAGTTGCAAAGCTTACAACTGTACGAGTCCTATTAGCACTTGCAGCTTGTAAAAATTGAAATTTGTGGCAAATGGACATGAAGAATGCATTTTTGCATGGGGAGTTGGATCGGGAGATCTACATGGATCAGCCATTTGTCTTTCAAAATCAAGATTACCCTGAGTATGTGTGTAAGCTACGGAAGGCGCTTTATGGATTAAAACAAGCACTGAGGGTCTAGTATGGTAAGATCGCTGAATTTCTTACTCATAGTGGGTATTTGGTGACTAGTGCAGATGCTAGCTTATTCGTCAAAGCTAAAAAGGAGAAAATAGCTACTGTACTAGTATATGTGGATGATTTAATCATCACAGGAGATTATAAAGAAGAAATTTTTTGAACTAAGGAAAACTTTTCAATTCGTTTCCAAATGAAAGAACTTGGACAACTCAAGCATTTTCTTGGTATAGAGGTCAGTTACTCTCAAGAAGGAATATTTCTCTATCAGCAAAAATATTCCAGAGATTTTCTAAAGAAGTTCGGAATGCTTAAGTGTAAGCCAATCTCGACGCCAATAGAGCCAAACTCTAAAATATGTGCTTATGAAGGGAATGATTTAGAAGATGCTGCAATGTACCGGCAGTTGGTAGGAAGTCTTATTTACTTAACTTTAACAAGATCAGACATTTCTTTTGTAGTTGGTATGATGAGTCGATACATGCAACATTCGAAGAAACCTCACTTGGAAGCAGTTCGCCGAATTCTGAGATATGTAAAAAATACGCTAGGCTATGGTATTATGTACAAAAGAGGTAAAGATTGTAAACTAGTTGGTTACTGTGATGCTGACTATGCAGGTGACCATGATACTTGACGCTCAACTACCGGGTATGTTTTCATGCTTGGGTCAGGAGCAATTTCTTGGTGTAGCAAAAGACAACCAACAATGTCTTTGTCAACCATTGAAGCAGAGTACTGAGCAGCAACGATGGCAGCTCAGGAAAGCAGTTGGCTTATGCAATTGTTAAAGGAGTAGCATCAACAAGTGGTGTATCAAATTCCTCTGTATTGTGATAACTTATCAGCAATACGTTTGGCAGAGAATCCAGTTTTTCATGCTAGAACTAAGCATGTGGAGGTGCATTACCATTTTATCCGAGAGAAAGTCTTGCAAGAGGAAATTGAGTTGAAGCACGTTAGAACGGAAGACCAAGCTGCAGATTTATTTACAAAAGGCTTGAGTGGCAATAAGTTTGAAAGATTTTATCATCAGCTTGGCGGGGTGAATAAAGAAGAAGCTGGTGTTGAGGAGGAGTATTGAAGATATCAACACCAGAATATGAAAGACGTGGTTATTTGTTTATCTCCATATTTTTTTTATGTCTTAAGTCATTAATAATTTGTTTAGATAAGCTTTAAAGTTGTTAGCTATTTTTTTAGTGTTTTTGATTTAGTCAAATTGCAGGTATTAGTTAGGAGTAAGTTGAGTCCTAGTTGTAAGCAATGACTTGCTTATAAGTTTGTAAGCCTATATATACAGGCTATTTGCTTCAATAAAGAACGAATTCTCTGTTTTTCCATCAATTTTTCTGTCATTTTTTTCTGTTTAATATTCAACACTGTCAGATTAATCTGCTCTTAGCCATGCTGGAGTGCTCTACATTTTTACCCACGATGGTCGGAATAGGCGAGGATGGATAAACTCATCAACCAATTGTGCACCTTGCTGGTCTTCGAACTATTCCCCACTTGCTGCTCGTCCGACCTGCTGACGTAAAGAGACTGCTGAAGCCTATAAAGCAGCAATTGAAAACCGAAACATACCTAGCCTTCTTGCATTATGCTGATGCAGTAGGGAAAGGCGGTTACATTGTTAGCGACAATTTTTGAGGAGGAGCTACCGGAGATCATATTGATTGGCACTGGATCAGAGCTGTGCTTGTGTGAAGCTAGCGCAAACATGCTTAGAAAAGAAGGGAGAGAGTTACAGTCGTTTCACTCGTGTGTTGGAGGCTTTTCGATAGGCAGACAAGGGATTACAAGGAGCTTGTGTTACCTTCAAGCGTGTTAAAACGTGTTAGTGTGGAGGCAGGCTCACCCTTAGGGTGGAAGGAGTATGTCGGAGATGAAGGGATTGTGATTGGGATCGATGATTTTGGATCCAGCGACCGTATTTAGAAGTATTCAACAAGTATGGTTTCACAGAGGAAAATGCGACCAAGACTGCAAAATCTTTGCTTACCAAGCGAAACTCTATTACCACGCACACATACATATATAACAGTTGTTAGAGCCGAAAATTGCTATATCATACCTGGATGAGAGTTAATGCTGTTCTTGATATGGTTGAAGTACTTTACTTACTAGTCTAGAAGTTTTTAATCAGTTCTTACACAACATCAAATGTATAAAGGGGGTTAATTTGTTATTTATGTGGCTGACAATGCTTCTGATGTATCTATAGAAAAGGAAAAAAAATCATAAGAATCTCAAGAACTATGAGGTTGAAGGCTAACGGGAAGTCCTTCAACAGGGGTAGGCATTGGATCATATATAATTCTCTCATTCGGAACACTTAATTTCCAACTAAATTTCCTGATTAAAATGTGCAGAAACACGAGCATCTCAAGCCGAGCAAACTCTTTCCCTATGCACATTCGAGGTCCTCCCCCAAATGGAATATATGTATATGGTGTAGGTCCAGCTCCTTCAAATCTTGATGGTTCCAAGCTCGTTGCGTTGGGGAAAATCTCTGGATCCAGGCTTGTTAAAGCAGTATTCCAGTAGAACTGTTCAAACATCACAGTAGCATATTTGTTAATCAGTTTAATTTCTATGCATCGGCAGCAAAAGAAAGTTTTTCCTATACTTTAAAAGATAAAGGCATACAGTCGAGTTTCTACTATACATCAAACAGAACATGATTATGATTAAAATCGTACTCCCTCCGTTTAAAAAAGAATGAACTACTTTTTTTTTAATCCGTTTAAAAAGGAATGATCTCTTTTCTTTTTGGCAATACTTTAATTTCAACTTTCCACATGACATGTTTAGGACCACAAGATTAAAGGGCATTTTGGTACATTTGACACAACTTTAATTTATGGCCACAAGATTCAAATATCTTCTTTATTTTCGTAAGTTTTGTGTCAAATCAAATTTTAACAGACAGAGTACTAAATTACTTCTATTTCAAATAAAACTAGACTACAGTATAAAGTCTTTTACATTAATTTTGTAACTTAGATCCTTTGTGAATTTAATTATTTGGAGAGCTCATGTTATCTATGCAACTTGCCAATAGTTGAAAAGATCATGATACCTATGCAACTTGCCAAGTGTTGCATGAAAGCATCCTAGATAAAGTAATAAATGTTAGGTCATTCTTTTAATTTGTTTTTTTTTTAGTCGTTTAAAAAATAATCTCTCATTTTTTGTAACTCTTTAATTTGAGTTTTCCACCACAATTTTAAGAGAACAATGCTAAAGAGCATTTTGGTACCATCAACACATACACACACTACTAAAAAAAAAGGAAAAAAACCTTCCACAAGCTGTGGTAGGAAAACACCGATCACTTGTGGTCGGATTTTAATATTTTTTTTTTATTAAAAAAAGCGACCACAAGTGGAAGCTTTTTTATTTTAAAATATAAAATTAATTATTACAATAATTTTAATAATAATTATTATTTATTGAACAAATTAAAATTTAAAAAAAATTAATAAAACCGGCCGCTAGTGGTCGTTTTTTTTTAAAAAAATTAATTTAAAAATATTTAAAAAAACCATCCACTTGTGGTAGATTTTGAAAATTCTTTTTTAATTTATTTTTAACTAAAACCGACCACAAGTGGTCGTTTTTTTTTTAAATACTTGTAAAAACCTTCCACTGGTGGTTGGTTTTTGAAATAAAAAAATTAAAAATTAAATAATTAAAAATTAAATAATTAAAAATTAAATAATTAAAAATTAAAAACTAAAAATTAAAAAATAAATAATTTTTAGTAACACCTAATTATATATATAATCAAAACCTAATATATTAAGCTAATCAAATATAATTAATCGATCACTAATCTAAGTATGTATAAGAAACACATCGCATTATATTATTTGATAATATACTTGTATACATGTGATGTATATAGTACGTATTTTGAACTTGATATAGTCGATAGTGTGTATATGTGTGTGTATTTACATGTGTATATATAATATATAGATATTATATAGCGACGGTATATTAATGACATAAGATAAATCAACCGATAATTTATTTGAGTATATGTGAAATACAATGGGATGGTAAAATAGGGTATGTGATGTATATAGTACGTATATGAAATACGTCACATTATATTATTGGATGATAACATACGTTGTATATTATTATGGGGTAGCAAATTCGGGTATGTGATGTTTGTAGTATGTCTTTGAATGTTAATAGCCAATTGAATATATTTATATATATGTATATCGATCTCGTATAGTGATGAAATAGATGTACTATTTTGTGTCAATATAATGTAGACAGACACAAATTAACGTAACAGAAATAATAGATAATTTTTTTGATTAACATGTTGTTTTACGAGCGAGGTATATATATATATATATATATATATATATATATATATATATATATATATATATATATCAATGAATTTTGAAAATTCGGACAAATTTCTAGTTAGTTAACTTTTAACTACGATATTATACACACACACACACACACACACACATATATATATATATATATATACATACTTGTGGTCTTACGTCGTGCTACGCACGACCCAATATTGATCCTTAAAAATTCTACGTCATGTAATTTTATCATTGAATTAAAACCTTTGCTCATTTGGTTGATAAATTATAAGTTAGACATATATTATTATATTTAGATTGATGAAATTTGTATAACAATATTTTTATAAGTTATTCAAACTTATGTGCCATTGATAATCAATTATATTTTTTAAATAATTTTAGTTTTTAATTATTGTAATTTATAATATTTTTTTTATTGTACTAACTATAAGGGACTAAAATTATCTTAATAAAGAGCTGTGATTTTTTTTTTAAAGTGATCCCATATAAGTTTCAAGTTAATGGAAAACATCAAAAAAGAATTTATTTTTGTAAAATTTTAATTACGTTAATTAATTGATTAATATTTTTTAAATGTCTATTTCAATATTTTTATTAAATATTTTAAATTTTTTAATACGTAGCTGATTTATATTAATTAATTAGGGATAATATAATAAAATCACGATTGAAGTAGGCATGACATAAATATTTAATTTTCTTTGTGATCATTTTTTTAAAATTTTAATTTACTTAATTGATTAATATTTTTTCTAACTAATTTATAAAAAAAGTTATATTTTAACTAATTAGAATTTTTTTTTATATTTTCTGAAAACCGACCACATGTGGTCGGTTTTTCAAAATTTCCAAAAAATCAACCACTTGTGGTCGGTTTTCATAAAATATAAAAAAAAATTGATTAATTAAACCCCAACCTGACCCGACCCACTTAAATATATAAATCCCAAAATAAAAAACAACTGTGTGCCCTCATTTCAAATCGCGATTTCAACCAAAAAGTTCTCCAAATCAAACTGGTCTACCGTGTTCCGCCATTCTCCGCCGCCCCTAGATCCGGTAAGTTCCAAAAACTTTCTTTAGGTACTAATTTAAAACTCTAAAATCCCTTTTATGGTTCTAAGTGACTAAAACCAAGAACCCCGATTTAGAACAATGATTTGTAGTATTAGCTATCTGAGAGAGATAAGAATTTTGTTTTTATTATGTTTAGAATTGTAATACGATTATGAAAGTCAACAATTCAATTATGAATGTAATTTCTTTTTATTTGGGGGAATACATGGACAACCTATTAAACTTATTAATGAATTTATTGTAGAACTCTAGTTACGATATATTCAATTGATGAACATTTGATCATACGATAAAAGTATTTTCATTAGATTTATAAAATTTTGTGTTTTCAAGCATTTATCAAGTAGATAAGTTGACTACTTTAATACATGCATGCATCAATAAGTCATACAAATCTGTTCGAATAAAAAGAAGTGACACATTTATGAGATTAACTATGTTATGGCATATGTGTTATCATGAAAAATACCGAAGTTCAGCAGGTGACCATTCCAGTTACATGTTCAGTAGGTGATTTTCTAGGATACTAAAACGACTATAAAATTGAAATGGAAAGTAGTCGGAACTACCTTATTTTACGACCACATTCCGACTATAAAATCTCAATGTTGTCACTAAAATCTCAATGTTGTCAATAAAAATACGAGTAAATAAGGATGACAAGACATTTGTTATTTTGCGTAGTGATCAAGATTTTTTAATTCTACATGCCTACTGTGTAGCTTGAAATTTGATGTTATCGTTTGACAAAATCTGAATTAAGGAAAAGGATTGCTTTGCTATTTTTTCGGTGATCGCTTGTCGCTTTGACTTTAATTTAGGCCAAGCAAAGGTAAGTTGACTTCTCTCTAATTTGTTATAATAAAGTGTTTTTTTTTTCATATTGAAGTCTAGTGAAGTCGTGTGTGGCCTTGTTCGATTCATTAGCATTGTTGGTATCTTCTTTTTATTGTTCATATTGAAGTCTAGTGAAGCCGTGTGTGGCCTTGTGCGATTCACTAGTATTGTTTTTATCTTCTTTTTATTGTTCATATTGAAATCTAGTGAAGCCGTGTGTGGCCTTGTGCGATTCACTAGCATTGTTGTTGATTATTTGTTGAATGTGCTTTCTTAGATGACTTAGTTGTGTGAAAATGGTTTGTTAGGTGAATTATTCACTTGAAAATGGTTAAGTATAGGGACTTTAAAGGTGATTTTTGTGTTTTGAATTTGAGTTGGTAAGTGACTTAGTCACTAGAAAATGGTTAAGTATAGGGACTTTAAAGGTGATTTTTGTGTGTTGAATGTGAGTTGTTAGGAGACGTAGTCAATAGAAAATGATTAAGTATAGGGACTTTAAAGGTGATTTTTGTGTTTTGAATTTGAGTTGGTAAGTGACTTAGTCACTAGAAAATGGTTAACTATAGGGATTTTGAAGGTGATTTTTGTGTTTTGAATGTGAGTTGGTAAGTGACTAAGTCACTAGAAAATGGTTAAGTAAATGGACTTTAAAGGTGATTTTTGTGTGTTGAATTTGAGTTGGTAAGTGACTTAGTCACTAGAAAATGGTTAAGTATAGGGATTTTGAAGGTGATTTTTGTGTTTTGAATATGGTTTGTTAGGTGAATTATTCACTTGAAAATGGTTAAGTATATGGACTTTAAAGACGATTTTTGTGTTTTGAATGTGAGTTGTTAGGTGAATTATTCACTTGAAAATTGTTAAGTATAGGGACTTTAAAGGTGATTTTTGTGTTTTGAATATGGTTTGTTAGGTGAATTATTCACTTGAAAATGGTTAAGTATATGGACTTTAAAGGTGATTTTTGTGTTTTGAATGTGAGTTGTTAGGTGACTTAGTCACTAAAAAATGATTAAGTATAGGGACTTTAAAGGTGATTTTTGTGTTTTGAATTTGAGTTTGTAAGTGACTTAATCACTAAAAAATGGTTAAGTATAGGGATTTTAAAGGTGATTTTTGTGTTTTGAATTTGAGTTGGTAAGTGACTAAGTCACTAAAAAATGGTTAAGTATAGGGATTTTGAAGGTGATTTTTGTGTTTTGAATGTGAGTTGGTAAGTGACTAAGTCACTAGAAAATGGTTAAGTAAATGGACTTTAAAGGTGATTTTTGTGTGTTGAATTTGAGTTGGTAAGTGACTTAGTCACTAGAAAATGGTTAAGTATAGGAATTTTGAAGGTGATTTTTGTTTTTCAAATATGATTTGTTAGGTGAATTATTCACTTGAAAATGGTTAAGTAAATGGACTTTAAAGGTGATTTTTGTGTTTTGAATTTGAGTTGGTAAGTGACTTAGTCACTAGAAAATGGTTAAGTATAGGGACTTTAAAATTGATTTTTGTGTTTTGTTTTTGAGTTGGTAAGTGACTTAGTCACTAGAAAATGGTTAAGTATAGGGATTTTGAAGGTGATTTTTGTGTTTTGAATGTGAGTTGGTAAGTGACTAAGTCACTAGAAAATGATTAAGTAAATGGACTTTAAAGGTGATTTTTGTGTGTTGAATTTGAGTTGGTAAGTGACTTAGTCACTTGAAAATGGTTAAGTATATGGACTTTAAAAGTGATTTTTGTGTTTTGAATGTGAGTTGTTAGGTGAATTATTCACTTGAAAATGATTAAGTATAGGGACTTTAAAGGTGATTTTTGTATTTTGAATTTGAGTTGGTAAGTGACTTAGTCACTAGAAAATGATTAAGTATAGGGACTTTAAAGGTGATTTTTGTGTTTTGAATTTGAGTTGGTGAATGACTTAGTCACTATAAAATGATTAAGTACAGGGATTTTGAAGGTGATTTTTGTATTTTGAATGTGAGTTGATAAGTGACTAAGTCGCTAGAAAATGGTTAAGTAAATGGACTTTAAAGGTAATTTTTGTGTGTTGAATTTGAGTTAGTAAGTGACTTAGTCACTTGAAAATGGTTAAGTATATGGACTTTAAAGGTGATTTTTGTGTTTTGAATGTGAGTTGTTTGGTCAATTATTCACTTGAAAATGGTTAAGTATAAGGACTTTAAAGGTGGTTTTTGTGTTTTGAATGTGAGTTGTTAGGTGAATTATTCACTTGAAAATGGTTACGTATCGGGACTTTAAAGGTGATTTTTGTGTTTTGAATATGGTTTGTTAGGTGAATTATTCACTTGAAAGTGGTTAAGTATATCGACTTTAAAGGTGATTTTTGTGTTTAGAATGTGAGTTTGTTAGGTGAATTATTCACTTGAAAATGGTTAAGTATAGGGACTTTAAAGGTGATTTTTGTGTTTTGAATGTGAGTTGGTAAGTGACTAAGTCACTAGAAAATGGTTAAGTATAGGGATTTTGAAGGTGATTTTTGTGTTTTTAATGTGAGTTGGTAAGTGACTAAGTCACTAGAAAATGATTAAGTAAATGGACTTTAAAGGTGATTTTTGTGTGTTGAATGTGAGTTGGTAAGTGACTAAGTCACTAGAAAATAGTTAAGTATAGGGATTTTGAAGGTGATTTTTGTGTTTTGAATGTGAGTTGTTAGGTGAATTATTTTCCTGAAAATGGTTAAGTATAGGGACTTTAAAGGTGATTTTTGTGTTTTGAATTTGAGTTGGTAAGTGACTTAGTCACTAGAAAATGGTTAAGTATAGGGATTTTGAAGGTGATTTTTGTGTTTTGAATGTGAGTTGGTAAGTGACTAACTCACTAGAAAATGGTTAAGTAAATGAACTTTAAAGGTGATTTTTGTGTGTTGAATTTGAGTTGGTAAGAGACTTAGTCACTAGAAAATGGTTATGTAAAGGGATTTTGAAGGTGATTTTTGTGGTTTAAATATGGTTTGTTAGGTGAATTATTCACTTGAAAATGTTTAAGTAAATGGACTTTAAATGTGATTTTTGTATTTTGAATTTGAGTTGGTAAGTGACTTAGTCACTAGAAAATGGTTAAGTATAGGGACTTTAAAGGTGATTTTTGTGTTTTGAATTTGAGTTGGGAATTGACTTAGTCACTAGAAAATGGTTAAGTATAGGGATTTTGAAGATGATTTTTATATTTTGAAGGTGAGTTGGTAAGTGACTAAGTCACTAGAAAATGGTTAAGTAAATGGACTTTAAAGGTGATTTTTGTCTGTTGAATTTGAGTTGGTAAGTGACTTAGTCACTAGAAAATGGTTAAGTATAGTGATTTTGAAGGTGATTTTTGTATTTTGAATATGGTTTGTTAGGTGAATTATTCACTTGAAAATGGTTAAGTAAATGGACTTTAAAGGTGATTTTTGTGTTTTGAATTTGAGTTGGTAAGTGACTTAGTCCCTAGAAAATGGTTAAGTATAGGAACTTTAAAGGTGATTTTTGTGTTTTGAATGTGAGTTGTTAGGTGAATTATTCACTTGAAAATGGTTACGTATAGGGACTTTAAAGGTTGTTTTTGTGTTTTTAATATGGTTTGTTAGGTGAATTATTCACTTGAAAGTGGTTAAGTATATGGACTTTAAAGGTGATTTTTGTGTTTTGAATGTGAGTTTGTTAGGTGAATTATTCACTTTAAAATGGTTTAGTATAGGGACTTTAAAGGTGATTTTTGTGTTTTCAATGTGAGTTGGTAAGTGACTAAGTCACTAGAAAATGGTTAAGTATAGGGATTTTGAAGGTGATTTTTGTGTTTTGAATGTGAGTTGGTAAGTGACTAAGTCGCTAGAAAATGGTTAAGTAAATGAACTGTAAAGGTGATTTTTGTGTGTTGAATGTGAGTTGGTAAGTGACTAAGTCACTAGAAAATGGTTAAGTATAGGGATTTTGAAGGTGATTTTTGTGTTTTGAATGTGAGTTATTAGGTGAATTAGTCACTAGAAAATGGTTACGTATAGGGACTTTAAAGGTGATTTTTGTGTTTTGTGACTTCATCTAATTAGTTGTATCTGATTGATTGCGTAGATGGAACCCGATTATAGATGGATATATCAACGGAACAATGACAATAGAGCGGGTATTAGGGAGGAATTTGTTGAAGGTGTCAAAAGATTTGTTGAACATGCTAAGACACTCGATATGTGGACACGTTATCGAGGTATTCGTTGTTCTTGTGTTAGATATGATGGTACAAATCTTGTAAGTGAAGAAGATATGAAGGAACATCTTTACAGAAAGGGGTTTCACGAGGACTTTTTAAGATTGCATGGTATTCATAGGAATGTAGCGCAAAATAACTTTGTTGTTGGAGAAAGTAGTACATCTACAGGGCATAATGAATATCAACATACTAGGATGACAGAAATGGTGCACGATGTTTTTGGGATGCAACATGGGGTTGACATTAGGAAAACTGTTTAAGATGTTCCTAATAGCAAAACGGGCAATTTCTACAAAGAACTGCATGCTGCTAGTCATCCTTTGTTTGACGGGTGTTCGCACTTTCGTTTGTCTATTGCTGTTAGATTACTAAGTATTAAATTTGACTGGAATATTGCTGAAGGAGGAATGGACTCAATGATAGACCTTATTAAAGAGTTAGTTGACCCCGGCTTGGAGGTTCCTGATTCTTTCTATAAGGCAAAAAGATTGGTGTCAAAGTTAGGTATCTCCTCGGTTAGAATTGATTGTTGTGAAAATGTCTCCCTGTTATACTTTAAGGAAGATGCTAACCTAGAGTTCTGTAAGTTTTGTCAGCACTCTCGATATAAGCGTGGTTCTACTGGAAATCAAATTGCTATTAAGACGATGCATTATTTACCTCTTATACCAAGTGTGGACTGTTAATGATTTTCCTGCTTATGGAATGCTGTCTGGGTGGATGACAGCTGGAAAGATGGCTTGTCCATACTGCATGGAAAAAACAAAATCTTTCACATTGAGACATCGCAGGAAAAATTCATGGTTTGATTGTCATCGTTATTTCTTACCACGTGATCATGAATATAGGAGACTCAAGAATGCATTCAGAAGGAATAGAAGGGAACATGATGGTCCACCTTCAAGGCTGTCTGGTTATGACGTCTGGGAAATAGTTCAGGATTAGCCTAAAGCCAGTGAGGAAAGATTATACAGGCTTGATGGATATGGCGTTTCACATGACTGGACTAAGCAAAGTATATTTTGGGAGTTAGAATATTGGCCAGATAATTTACTTAGAAATAATGTTGATGTTATGCATACTGAGAAGAACTATTTTGACAACTTGTTCAACACAGTTATAGATGTCACCGGAAAAACAAAGGATAATCCTAAGGCCAGACTTGACTTGCCAGAATATTGCAACCGCAGACAATTACACTTACAGCAGGGGACCAACGGCAATGTTCTTAAGCCCAAGGCTAGTTTTACATTCAAGTTGGACTAAAAGCGTCAAATATGTCAGTGGGTTCAAAGTTTGAAGATGCCCGATGGATATGCCTCAAATTTGGGAAAGAGGATTAAAATGACACAAGGAATCTTGCATGGAATGAAAAGCCATGATTGTCATGTTTTCATGGAACAATTACTTCCAATTGCTTTTATTGGTTTACCTGAAAACATATGGAAACTAATAGCAGAGATTAGTTTGTTCTTCAAGGACTTATGTGCCACCACATTAAAAGAAGAAAATCTGGCGCGAATGGAAAGCAATATTGTTGTTATTATCAACAAACTGGAGAAGATTTTCCCGCCAGCGTTCTTCGATGTGATCGAACATCTTTCCATTCACCTTGTGCACGAAGCTCGGCTAGGCTGTCCAATTCAAACTAGGTGGATGTATCCATTCGAACGGTAAGCATTTGCAATATATTTAAATTCATACATATATTTTTTAAATATAGTACACATCTAAACTTAAGATTGTACAGGGCAATTAGAAAATTGAAAAGGGGTCCCAAAAACAAACATAGGGCTGAAGGCTCTATAGTTGAGGCATATCTTGCAAGAGAAAATTCTCAATTTTTTTCGTACTACTTTCGTGATGAAGTTGCTTGTTCAAGAAACCGACCGAATCGTCATCAGGATGATGTGAATGCGCCTCATTTGCAACCGATATCAATTTTCAATCAATCTGGTTGTAATGCTAAAAAGATCATACCGCGCCGGCTCACTCCCATGGAGCGCAAATCAGTAACATTGTATGTCATGTTGAATTGCTCGAAAATTGAGCCCTTTCTGAAGTAAGGAGATTAAAATTTTAACATATCTTATTTGTTTACACATTCCCTTAAAGAAACTAATTGTGTTTCCCATGTTGCATGTTCAGTTCATTTAAGACTCAATTCCACGAAAATCAAGTGTATGCATCCTTTGCAACATGGTTTAAAAATAAGGTTCGTAAGTGTTATTTCTACAAAGTTTAAATATTTACACATTCCTCAACTAAAATATATATATGTATAATATTTTTAGGTACACCATTCACCAAATGCAGCCGCATACGATCAGCTCTTGAGAAATATTTCTTTGGGTCCAGTTGAAGTTGATGCAATGTCCCAATACAAAGTAAATGAATTTAAATTTTCCACCGAACAACACTTTAGTTTAAGGAAAACAAACAATACTGGTGTTTGGGTTAAAGGTGATGATGATGTTGATTACTTTGGCATTATACAGGAGATCTTAGAACTGGAGTACGTTGGTTTCCCAATAAAAAAAGTTGTCCTCTTTTGATGTAAGTGGTTTGATCCAAGCACAAGAGGCACAAGAGTACATAGGGAGCATAACATCATTAAAGTGAAGCACAATAGCTCGTATCCTATTTACAATCCATTTATTTTAGCACAAAATGCTAAACAAGTGTATTATGCTCCTTATCCGTTGCGCAATGACAAGTCTGATTGGTAGGTTGTAATCAAAACAAAACCTATAGGCCGGGTGGAAGTTGAGAATGTGCTAGAGACTGCGTATCAAAATGAAATTCAGATTAATCACCAGCTAGTAGACGTTGAATTAGTGGATGGTTTGAACCACCCGAAAAATATATTTAAAGAAGTTAATATTGCGGAAGAAGAGGCTGAGTGGGTAGGAGATGAGAAAACCTCCAAAGAGGGTGAATGATTTAGTGGAGAGTCTTCAGAAGATGAAGATTATTTTTGTAGGTTGTATTTATTATGTGTTGATGTCGATATGGTTTGTATTATATATTTACCTTTATGTTTCTTGTTTAAGATTGATACGTAATATACTATTTTACTTTGTTGTTTCTACTTTTCCACAATTTATATAGTAATAACAATATTTTTGTCTATATATCGGGTTATTGGAGCGATTTGAAATGTGAATTAGTAACTTGAAATTATATACTTGGAATCTTTTCGTATACATTCATTTTGTAGGAACTAACTACTTGTTAACTTAACATAATTTAGATGTCAGACAGAGATGATAGAGGTAAGGAAAAAGTTGATACTACAAAATCAAAAAAGAATCGACAACCTCCACCTTACAGACGACCACAAGGTATTCATATATCTGAGGGTCGGTTTGCTAACGCGCCAGTACGACCCTCACATTCTAGGTTGTCAGAGGATTCGATACCTACTCCTATGCATGGGGGGCCACTACATGGGTCTGCACCGACTCATTCTTCTCCTATGACCGTGCCACCTCCAGTACAGTACTATCGTCCAGACGCTGGCCCCTTCAGATATGTACCATCATCGATACCCTCCTGCAGCAGTCACGCAGCTTCGCACAGTGATTCTGCGGGATCTATTGGGTTGTCGGATCTTCGTCTTGGAGGCACTCCATCTGGTGCTTCAGATCCACCCACACCAGTGTATCCACAATCACTTATTACACAGCCAGGAGACAAAGATGATTCTGGGAGGATTTATCTTATTCCAGTTGGGAAAGGGTAAGATTTTTAAATATAATAACATTACTCATTTTTTCAAGACTATATTATTATGCTCAATGAAATTAATGTTTGATGTTTTGTTGTAGGTTTAGGCCGGATGGTGGAGCTGGAAAAAAGGCGTGAACATGCATTACTCGCCATTTCAACGGCTACAGGACCAGCTGGAAAAAGGTTCCAGAACTTGACAGGGATAGAATGTTTGAAGAATTTAAGGTAAGAATTTAACTTATCGACTACTTATTTACATTTTGTTATAACAAAAGATTGAATATTATATTTTTGTTGTAGAAATTTTACTGGCGGGATGATGCAAATACATTTCGTATAAAGAAGAACTTTTTCATTAGATGTAGAGCCAGATTTAATAACCTCTTGGAATATGCTCGAAAGAAATCGGTAAGACCTAAGTGGATTCCTGAATCCGCATGGCAACTGTATCTTCTCTATTGGAATAACGAAGAATACAAATTGTTGAGTGAAAAAGGTAAGAAAGCCCGGGCATCATCCAAGGGTGGCTCCCTACATACTGCGGGTGCCAGAAGTACTCTTGCTGTGATGGAAATAATGGTATGTAACTTTTATAGTTTTAATTGTTTGTTTCTATATATTTAAATTTTTAATTATTTGAACATTGGTAATTTTTTCATATGCAGGAAAAAGAAAAGGGTAGGAAAATACCACATTATGAGTTATACGAGGAGACTCATGTGATAAAAAAAAGAACCCGACTGATGAAGATGTCTGGGTTGAAGCTCGTGCAAAAGCTGTCCATGTAAGTAACAAATTCTGAATTTATGAATTTTTTTTCTTAAAGTTGATATTATTCAATTATAATCATTTCAATATTTTTTGACTCTTCGTATTAACTTTCTTTGAATATAGGATGAATATATGCGTCTTCTCGGTGCGTATCGTAGTAGTCTGCCTCCTAAAAGTCAGGGTGACCTAATACCCCAATATGTAGAGGAGGAGTTGTGGAAAAAAATTGTGGGTCCTACAAATAGAGGCCATTTGGTTGGATACAACAAAAACGTTTTTGGCGATAACGTTAGGTGTTCGTCCGGCCCTTCTTACTCTAGCTCTTCAGTTGATAGTGAAAGGATTAAATGCCTACAAAATACAATTTCTCAACTCACTCAAGAGCTTGCCGAACAGAGAGAGAGGCAGAAAAAAACGGAGAAGGCAACAACATCACAATTCAAGAAGCTGCAGCAGCAGATGAGCTGTTTTATTCAGATTGCGGGGAATATTCCTCCATGTCCTGGTGATGTAATTCGGGTTGCAAAAGGGTCTGGGCCCTCTGGATGATTTCAGCACGAATGATGATATGGAAGACGATGACGAATTAGATGATAGTGACTTAGGTTTTTGATTTTTGTATGTGTTGTACTTTGAAACTATTGTTGTAGTATTTTCATATTTTGTTGGACATTTTGTACGTCCTATACACTTTTGAAAGCATTTTTGTATTGTTGTTGTTGCATATGCTGTATTTGGGTTCAGAATTTTATTTTTTAAAAAAATATCCAGAAAAATCGACCACAAGTGGTCGATTTTGCAAATATTTTTTTTGCAGAAAACCTACCACTTGTGATAGGTTTTTTAATAAATTAATAAATTAATTTAATAAAAAACCTTCCACAAGTGGTCGGATTTTTAATAAATTAATTAATTAATTTAATAAGGAACCTTCCACTTGTGGTCGGTTTATTAATAAATAAATTAATTAATTTAATAAGGAACCTTCCACTTGTGGTCGGTTTTTTTATAAATTAATTAATTAATTTAATAAAAAACCTTCCACCAGTGGTAGTTTTTTTTTTCTCTAAAATAATTTTTCTAACTTTAATAAAATAATAATAAATTTTTAAAACGTATATATATTTTAAAAAAAACTGACCACTTGTGATCGGTTTTGGAAAAACTACCACAACTTTACCGACCACAGATTTTGATCGCTTTTGTGGTCGATTTTTTATAAAAATCTTTCACATGTGGAAGATTTTTGTGGTCGGTTTTAGCCTTTTTTTTAGTAGTGACATATATAGAGAGAGAGTTTAAGATTATAAGATTCGATTTTCTTTTTACTTTCTTACATTTTTTTTTTCATAATTGTGGTGTTCGGATTAATTTTCACTCATTTCAATTAAATCTACGAAATACTTCTCACCTCCCATCAACAACAAATGTTAGGTAATTCTATCCACTAAGACTAGGACAAATGGAAAATTTGCCTAGTGATTTTGTCTATATTGAAATTTGAACATGAGACTTCAGTTCTCAACCACTTCATTATTTACTAGGTCATAGTGTCGGATCAAAATCAAGCAAATAAATTGAGTGAGAAAGTAATAGTTTACCTTCCACCCCTTAGGGATGTGATAACCTTCATAATTTATATCCACAATTGCTTCTCGATAAGCCCCCATTATAGGTGGTGTTAGTCTCATTACTTCAGATATTACGTTCCACGAACACTTCATCTTCTGTATATCATCCCAACTCAGAAACTCCCCATCTTTCTTCGCCGATGCTATCTCAATGTGCTCTGCTTGTCAAGAAATAATTAATGAAAATATTTGTGTTATAAATACTTATAGTAGATAATTCAATCTATCTATCTATCTATCTATCTATCTATATATTTATTCTGACTTATTACAAAATTAAGGATCCCCAGCTAAGAGTTTGCTGTGATCTTCATTAGAGAGGATAGGTGCTTTGCCTAAGGCTAGCAAAATAAATCTCAAAGACGATAATTCAGACAATAAAAGAAAAATATATCAAAAGACACAATAATTTAACTTGGGTTGATCAATTGACAAACATTAGGTAGAGATGAGCAATCCACAATTTTAATAACATAAACTGACCTTTCAAAACGTTTTGATAAACCTGAGGGTGCTCTGCCAGTCTCTTAATGAGCAAAGTAAGAGTGACAGATGAAGTATCATGGCCGGCAAAGAGTAGCAACAATATGTTATTAACAATAAGTAGTTCAGACATGAACTTTCCATCTTCATCCGGACAGGATAGCAAATGAGACAAAATGTCTTGTGAAGGTGAAGATGTTTTGTGTTCCAAGGCTTCTTTTCTTTTCCTGACAAATTGTAATAGTTCTTTTCTAATAGCAGCTGTACCTCTCATTGCCTTGTAAAATGCTGTACCAGGTAAATTTATAGGGATCGATATCAGTCCTTTCAAGAAAATGTTGAACTCTGCAGAAAGCCTTTCGATTTCATTATTGTCTTCAATGCTCATGAATAGTTGACATGCCACTTTGAAAGTGTATAATTTGACGAGAGGAAATACCTTCACCTTCTCTTTACCTTCATAAATATAAACCACAGAAAAAAGGTTAAATACAATAAGTTATTGCAATGACTGTTGGTGTGTATATCAACTTGGATGAGTAAAATTGGACTCTCCTCTGGTTATATTTGCAAACCAACAACATACCAGTGTATTTCCGCATAGTGGGGTTTGAGAGGTTATAGTGTAAGTAATCCGTACCAATACCTCAGAGACGGGGTAGAGAGGTTGTTTCCGATAGACCCTTAGCTCAAGACAAAATACAAAAAAGATGTAAAGCACTACAAAAGACAATAAGAAGTAACACAACAACATATAGTAACTGAATAATACTACAAAAATATTAACACTTCTAAGTCCTACCTACTAGCATGAACGCTCTCTGACCTCCTAACTTTCTACTCTAATTCGCGCTCGCTGCACCTTCCTATCTAAGGTCATGTCCTTGGTAAGTTGCACCTGCATCATATTCTATCTAATCAGCTCTCCCTAATATTTCTTCGATCTACCTCAACCTCTCCTGAATCAATCCATAGACAACTTCTCACACCTCCGCATTAGGACATCTAAACAAAACGTATAAATCTCCAACAACTAATAATGCATAACATGCTAATAAGTGTTACCTTGCCAATAAATCTTAAAATGGTGGTGGCCAACAACTTCCATGGCTTTGATGTATAGTCTGGAAAAAGCATCAGGGCTAATAAAAGAAGAAAGCATCTTCCTCATGATCTTGGCTTCTTCTCCGGCAGAAGTAACCAAACCAGGTCCTAGAAGTTTCCTAACAGTTACAGGCCACCAAATAGTTACTTGTTTGTTTTCATTGCTAAACAAGAACTTATTCCCACTGGTTCCACCCAATACCACCATGGTCTCTCCCATTAACGAAGTCTTGAAGATTTTTGACTTGTATTTCTCTATCCTTTCTTTTACGAATTTTTCTGGCTTTCCTTCTTTGCTCGCTTTGAGAAAGTCTAGTGTTTCTCCAAGAAAAGGCCATCCGTAACTTCCAGGAGGATGATTCAGTGTCTTTGTCTTATTCTTTCTCACCAGCAAGAGAATTATCATGACTAGTATTGGCACTGTGAAAACATATGCAGGAATTTCCATTGTAGCCATATCTGAGAGAATCAATGTTGCAGTCTGATTTCTCTTTATTTTTTGGTAAAATATAAGCAATTTGTTACTGTAGTTTCTCTCTTTTGGAACACTTGTACTTTTTGTAAGAGAGCATTCTACGAAAGCTGCTAGCTAGAAATTCCGTGGTGTATACAAATACATCTCTCTCCTATTTATCTTTTATCACATAATAATTCTGAACCAAAGGTAAGAGAAAACGTGTATCTGCTGATCTCAATATTTGTGGAAGTCTTCTCTTTGATTAAAAAAACCATAGTATTTTTATATATAAAATTTGGCATACTGAGAGTGATAGAGATTAGAGAGAGACGAGAAGGCCTGGGGTGGGTGAAGGGGAAGAAGTATATCTGCATTAGATATGATGACAAAATAGATGATATACATATGGTATGATGACAAAAGTAGATGATATACGTACGTATTTATTCCTCCGTTTTATTCATCCGTTCCTAAATATATGATTTTTTAGTGCTTTTAATTTATTTCTAAATATGTAGTATTCTAAATGAATAGGAAAATATTAAGTATATCTTCATTAGATATGATGACAAAATAGATGATATATGTATGCATATGTAGTGTATCTTCATTAGATATGATGACAAAATAGATGATATATGTACGCATATGTAGTGTATCTTCATTAGATATGATGACAAAATAGATGATATACATACAATATGATGACAAAAGTAGATGATATCCGTATGTATTTATTCCTTCATTTTATTCAACCGTTCCTGAGTATATGACTTTTTAGTGTTTTTATTTTGTTCCTAAATAAGAGGTGTTTTAAATGATTAAGAAAAGAGATAATACTCATGAAAATATTTAAACTTTAATTAAATTTTCAGTGGAGCATATTGAATTTTGCTGGGGTCCTATTACCCCTATACTTTTTTAAGTGGAATTAATTTTTCCCCGAATTTTTTTGAAGTGGAATTAATCTCCCCTGAAACGTTACCCCCAGTTTTTACACTAGGAGGTGCAGTACACGCGCTGCTTTTTCTCCGCTTTATCAATTTTCAATATTTTTTCACCATTACAACCATATTAAAGATTTCAAGTGATTTCATTGAGTCAATTTCAAATTTCAAGTCCATTCTTATCACTCCAAAAGTTTTCAAATTCAATTTCAAGTTTCAAACTTTGAATTCCATTGAGTTTATGAAGAAAGTTTTTTCAAATTATTGACTGGAATCTTCCATTAATTTTCCATTGAAACTTGGAAGATTCAAGCGAGTTCCATTAAGGGAAGATTCAATGAAACTTCCTAATTGAATGAAACTCGCTAATTGAAAACTCAATGGAAGATTCAATTTCCATTAATGGAACTCGGAAGATTCAAAAAATTTAATTTCATGTATGAAGACAAACATACGGACCGTATATGTATGAAGCTATTCAATCTTCCGTTACTGGAACTCGAAAGATTCAATTTTCATTAATGGAGCTCGAAAGATTCAATTAGCGAGTTTCCGAGTTTGAATATTTCGAATCTTCCATTGAGTTTCAATTAGCGAGTTCGAAACAGAATCTTCAAGAATTCAATTTCAATTCAACAATGGAGCAACCATTGTTGAAGAAAAGAACGAAAGAAGAAAGAAGAAAGAAGAAAGAAGAAAGAGAATGAAAAAATAAATAAAAATATAAAACTTTAAATAATTATAAAATTGAGGGGCTGTTTGGCAAAAAAAAAGAGTTTTATAACGTTTTTAACACTGTCCATGCGCTCAATGCACGTGACTAACATGCAATGTGCCAAGTGGCAGATATATGCCATTAAAATACGAAAAAAAAGTCCGGGGGTAATAGGACCCCTGCAAAGTTCAGTATGCTCATCTGGTAATCCGGTCAAATTTCAGGTATTTTTGTGAAAATTCTCCCTTAAGAAAATATTAAGTATATCTTCATTAGATATGATGACGAAATAGATGATATACGTAGGATATGATGAAAAAAGTAAAGATGATATACATATGTATTTATTCCTCCGTTTTATTCAACCGTTCCTAAGTATATGACTTTTTAGTATTTTTATTTTGTTCCTAAATATGTGGTGTTTTAATTTATTAAGAAAATATTAAGTATATCTTCATTAGATATGATGACAAAATAGATGATATACGTAGGATATGATGACAAAAGTAGAGATGATATAAGTAAGTATTTATTCCTCCGCTTTATTCATTTATTCCTAAATATATGACTTTTTAGTGTTTTTATTTTGTTTCTAAATAAGTGGTGTTTTAAATGATTAAGAAAATATTAAGTATATCTTCATTAGATATGATGACAAAATAGATGATATACGTGGGATATGATGACAAAAATAAATGATATATGTATGTATTTATTCCTCCATTTTATTCATCCATTTCTAAATATATGACTTTTTAGTGTTTTTGTTTTGTTCTTAAATAAGTGGTGTTTTAAATGATTAAGAAAATATTAATTGTTATAAAATATAAAGCAAAGAAAAAGAAGAATGAAGAGAGAAGAGAGAAGACTTCTTTGTTTCTCATGAGGAATTCTTGAGGAGTGAATTACAATGGAGGAAAACTCCTTTATTTATAGGGGAAAACTAACCTTGGAGTTTCTAACTTTTTCATAAATAAAAATTTATTATATATGGTAAAGTAGACATCCACTATACATGATAAAATAGACATTTACTATATATAGTAATATATTTATAACACTCCCCCTTGAATATGTAATTTATAGATAATGTGCCTCGTTAAAATCTTATAGGAAAAAATTCAGTGAAAAAAAAATCTAGTGAAGGAAAAAAAGTACACATCTCTAATAATACACATATAGGCTGCCTCATTAAAAACATTACAAGGAAAATCCAGTGGGACAAAACCTCATAAGAGAAAAGGAGTACAACGCCTATTAACTCCCCCTAATGAGAACATCCTTGAACCTTTACATCCCGATCTAGTGAACCATCTTCTTGAAAGTTGTAATTGGAGAAGACTTGGTGAATAAATCAGCCACATTGTCACTTGAATGAATCTGTTGCACGTTAATATCATTATTCTTTTGTAACTCATGTGTATAGAAAAACTTTGATGAAGTGTCTTCATTCTATCTCCTCTTAGAATTCTCCATTAAGATGTGCTATGCATGCTGCATTGTCTTTGTATAATATTCTGGGTACATTATCACATTTCAAATCAATTTTTTCTCGAATGAGATGTATCGTGGACCTCAACTACACATGCCCTTGGCTTGCTTCATGAATAGCTATTATCTCAGCATGGTTCGATAAAGTGGCTAAAATAGACTGTTTTATAAATCTCCAAGATATGGCAGTACCACCACATATAAACACATAGCCTATTTGAGATCGAGCTTTATGTGGGTTAGATAAATACCCAACATCAGTATGACCAATAAGATCAGGACTGAAATCCTTAGAATAATATGAGCTCATATTGGTAATCTCTTTAGGTATCGTGTATGTGTTTGATCTCATTCTGATGTCTCCTAGTAAGAGCAGAATTATACCTTGCTAAAAAATTAACCGAAAAGGCTATAGGCCTTGTGGTATTTGCAAGATACATGAGTTCACCAGTTGCACTAAGATATGGTACTTCATAACCAATTTAAATTGATATATTTTTTATTTCAGCAAATAATCTATTGCTTTTGAAAACTCTCCAAGAGTTTCAATAATTTTCAAGCTATAATCTTATACAATATAAAGATTATAAATAAGTTTTCTAGAAACTTTTATATGCTTCAAACATTTTGAATCCTTAAACAAGTTTTCATGTAAATTTTTTCAAGTGACAATAATCAGCATTTCATCTGTGACATCTTCAAGTGTCTGGACTGCAAATCAAATAAGTTTTATACTTACCAAGATGCATCCTTTTATGTCACTTTATAAATGTTTCTACGTCAACATGTTTAAATTAACATAGAATTCAAATCCTCGTAATCTTTTACAATATTGCATCAATATTGTATCAATTATATTGATGATATATCATTTTCTATCGGTTTACAATGTGACATAACATTTTGAGATCTCATCACTTCATTATTTTTAGGTACATGAACCTCTCATAAGGTTTCATAAAGTGTTATGTCGCAGGCTCTTCAAGAGCACATTATTTTCTTATTATGATTATTTGTTCCTAATCCTTTTCAAGGATAATTTCATTTGGAACCGATTGGTCTACCACGCTTCACGCATGCATAGACTTTGTCCTTCAGGGACACAAAATAGGAACACTTGTAGCTTAAATATGAGATTAAATTTGAGTTAGTAAATGCTTCCGACATATGACTTGAATTATCCTTTTAATGAGGATCTGATGATAATTCTTAACATACTTAATAGCTGCTTATAATCTCCCCCTTATGTTAGAAAACTAATATACATCCTCCATATTCTTTGAGGAATCCATCTTTGTGTATCATGGTATATTCATTAATCGTATACCGCACATCAAAATGATTAGATGAACAATGTATGATTCCTGACTCAGAATCAACTTTGAGGGAAAATTAATCATAATTTATTGGTTTGATGCATACAAGTACTTTTGTATATAATATTTCAAATTAACACGTGAAGTTTTTGTTTTTATTAGCAATGATTTAGCTATTTATCGTATACATTCAATGCCAAACCATCATCATTAAAATGAATTGTCTTGATTACACAATCTGAAAATTATGCTCTTAACTCAATTTATATTGAGCAACTAACTTTATGAATGTCAAACTGCAGGTTGACAATAAACATACAAGTGATCATCTTATATCGATCCATCTTAATAGATCACATGACTGATGAGCGGGCCCACATTCACCTTTTATACTTTTCAAATTTTGAGGGATAAAATTCCAACATTAGTTGGTCCAGCCAACTTATCATGAGAACAAGCGACATAAATTATTCATGAAAAATCTTCTAGTTCTTCAATGCATGTCTAATACTCAATATGCACATCTTCGAGATGTCACAATCGTTCATATCAACTTATGACCTTTTATTCTAGTAAACTCCAAGTTTATCATGACATGTGTTTTTCACTTTTAGTAAATTTTGAATTTACTATTACATGAATAAATTTCAGATTTACTACTTTAGAAGTAGATTTCAGAATAACTATTCTCAGTTATTCTGTCTTTTTTGGAGGTGAGTTATGATACCATCACAATCAAGTGCACATTTGCAATAATAAGCTTCTCATTTCTCAAGAATGGAATATAATCGTGCCTTAAGTATATCAAATTTTGATAGATTATAACCTCTTTCATGATATTGCTACTTCAGGAGCACATCGAGACATGAAAAGTGGAGAGCGTCTTTTCCATTATATCGTCATCATTGACAGTTTGTTCACATAGTTTCAATTGTGAAAAATTCTGAACATGACAGAATTGTACTCATGAACAGACTTATAGTCTTGAAACCTTAAATGCTCCATTCATATTATGTTTTTGGGAGGATGGCAATCTTTAAGTAGTCAAGCCTTTTTGTTAGGCTATTCCACAATACGAGTGGATCCTTAGTAGTAAGGTATTCAATTTTTAGAATCTCGTCAAGATGATGATGAAAGAAAATCATAGCCTTAGCACGATTTTGACAAGATGTTATATTTTCTTTCTTTATGGTGTTTTCAAGACCCATAACATCTAAGTGAATTTCAACATCCAGCACCCATGAAATATAGTTCTTGCCCAAACTGTAACACCCTGATTTTCTGAACCAGAACGCTACATGATGCTCATGACCCTGAAGGACTACAAGCTAACCCATGACTGATATCTGTACCTATAACTGCATAATATATATATATATATATAATACGAAAACATGAACAAAAAGGGCATAAGGTTCAATCTTGATTAATAAAATATCTGAAATAAGGTGGTATCACAATACCAAAACAAAACTGAAAATACTAAAGTCTAAATCTAAAAACTCTATAATCGTTTGAAAGCCTCTAAACTGTCTGAATAAGGAGTTGAAGGAACATGTCTCCAACTAACTCCCTAAACTGAAAATAAACTGAAATACTAGAATAATAAATGTAACGATCATATTCTCGAAAGATGAGGACTCACTGCTTACAGAACTACTACTGCTGATCTGGAATCTATACCTCAGAACCTATGGTGTAACATAAAAAGAAAGAACCATAGCGCAAATGTGTCAGTACAACTAAAGTACTGAGTATACGAGGGGGTAGGCTAAATGCATGGGGTTTATATGCATGAACATGCTGACTAATATAAACATGAGAATACATGCATACATACATACATACATACGTAACTGCTACTGAACTCATAGAGATACTGACTACTGAGTCTGAATACTGACAAAATGAGCTTACTGATACTAAGCTACTAAATGACTGAGTTTACTGATATTGATATGTAATTCACTAATAAGTGAGGAACTGATACTGTATTACAGAATACTGGGAGACTGATACTATATTACTAATAAAGGAATGATTGTTTCTGATAGTTCTGATTATGAAGAACTGATTTGATTGACCGTATATAACAGTCCTGAAACTGAGCTCATGATAACATAACTACTGAGTATGAATACTGATGACATATATTTATTGATAACATATCATGAATGATAACTGAATTTTGATAACTGATATATCTGATAACATGAGTTCTGATAAATGATAGCATGAATGACTGTATCTAACAATCCTAATTCTGAGAAAAACTATCTGAGTTCCAAATTGTATCTGAACATCTAAGTCTGAGATCAGTCCTAGATAATGAGTGATCTCTAAAACTGATAATAAGAATACTCGACTGAATCTGAGATTGAGATCAAGCCTGTCTGTCGGGTGACCTCTAGATCTAATAATAAGCATCTGAATATGGGACCAAGCCTATCTGACGGGATGATCCAGGAATCAATGGAACTATCTGAGTTTCTTATTGTATCTGAGCATCTAAGTCTGAGATCATTCCTAGCTAACGAGTGATCTCTGAAACTGATAATTAGAATACTCGACTGAATCTGAGATTGAGATCAAGCCTGTCTACCGGGTGACCTCTAGATCTAATAATAAGAATCTAAATAGGGGACCAAGCCTATCTGGCGGGATGGTCCAGGAATCAATGGAACTATCTGAGTTCCTTACTGAGATCGATGACTGTATCTGACAATCCTGATTCCTGATTTCTACTCTGAAGATTGTTACTGAAACTGTAATTGTAACTGTGACTGTGGGAGGTAGTAACCTAACCGACATGCCCCGATACTGAACTGGTGGGGTCCAATCTTTGCCCTGATTGGAAGGGTGTCAATACCGTGCCACGGGTAGAGACCTCTGCTATGGTCAAGTCTCTCTGACGGGTGACCCTGAACAGGAAATCAAGCCTAAGGCAATATAATAGTCAAGTATAGCCTTAATCTAATGGGTGACTCCTGTCCCGCGCTGGCTACGCAGTTCTGGAGTACAGGGATTGCTGCTAACGGTTCTACCTCTCTGACGGGGAAACCACCATCCCCATACTCGTTTGGTGCTAGTTTTAACTCCCAACTGAAAGACATTGAACAGATTAACTGAGCTAAACTGACTAACTGAGCTGAATTGATTTATAAACTAATTAACTGAGCTGATAATATTTTCTTAGCTGAACTAAGTTGAATTTACTGAGTTCCGTTGACTGACGGAAAAGCTACTTGAGATCTGAGGTCTGACTGAGAGTACTGAAACTACTGGGACTACTGAACTACAGAGATTTTTGAGTTTTTCTGAGTCACGTGACTAACTGAAATCTATGGAGCATAGCTTGACTGAGGATATCTTGAAACATGACACTATCTCTAGGCACACAACTATAGTTTTCGGGTACAAGTACCCCCATGACTCGATGGAAGGAAACTGACACACATGTCTGACTTGATCATAAGAGTAGAGTCCATAATTCACAATATCATAAGTAAGGATTTCATAATAAGAATGATTCTCAACAAACTATCACATGATCGGGAATGCACACAACATGTATATACTTGCATGGCTTCAATCACATGGTCATTCCATATCAAAACAATATCATGAGCATCTCATACAACATCTTCAATTCAAGACAATAGCATGGGGATCACGTTGAACATAAACTTAGAACATGGAATAGTCATTTAGGACTTATTATGTCATAAAAGCATGATTTCTATTCCCTTAGGTATTTTCACAAACACCTTACATGCACATCTTAGGCATAGGTGGATTCATCAAGATTACAAATATTCAACCATCAATTTCACATATTTATACATTAAATACCACTATATTCTCAAACAAAACATACAAAGATCCCATCTTAGGCATCATCAAACTCCAATCACATGAACATCAACCACCAAAAACATAAACATCATAATACATAATTTAGAAGATGGTTCTTAAGCTTCATGGACGAAAGGAGTCCATGAATCAACTCATGCATACCTTAGAAGGAAGATTCTTGATGATTGACGGAGGAATTTCTTTGAAATTGGATCTTCAAGCTTAATTATGCAACCCTAGTTGTTTTTCTCTTTTAGTGCTCTTGGATGATGAACTTTGAGATGATAATAGGGTTGTAATATGTTTAGAAGCTATATATTTTGTAGGGTTAAGTTTAGGGACATGTAAGGAGTGTTAAAAGACTTAATTACCCTTAAAATAACTCAAAACGGAGTATTTTTGGCACTTGGAACTGACTTAGGCGGTGCCCAAGTAATTGCACAAGTCAGGTTGGGCGGCGCCTATCCAATCGCCTAAGTTTGGTTGGGAGGCGCCTAACCAATCGCCTATCCTTACTGTCTCTCACAAAAATGGGCATAACTTTTCGCTCGGTTATTGGATTAAGGCGAAATTGGTATCGTTGGAAAGCTAATTCGATTCTCTATAATTTGGTCGGTCTAAATCAGCCAAAATACCACATTAACATTGAGTTACACTCGTTCAAATATGACCCTTACAAAATCGAACACTAAAACTTGATACATTCAAAAACTCTTAGCTTGTATTACCTTAAGTGACTCATATGAACATGATTTAATGCATCATAAGCTATCCTATCGCTAGGATATTCATTGTAAGTCATGTACTAAAATGCTACTCACAGGATAGGAGGTTTCATACATTGGAAAAATAGTTCGTCTCCTAGCTTAGAAACATACGGGGTATTATAATATCTCCCCCTTGGGAACATTCGTCCTCGAATGGAAATTAACTGAGGCAGGAGGGATGATAAGATGAAGTACGTACAAGACATACACTACTAAAACATGGGTTCATGACTGACATGACTAAAAGCTGAGCACAACATACTGAACATGCATATCTGATGCATGGGAAGCTGATTCATGAATATAAGACTGAGGATTCTAATAAAGTGAGTTTTCTCAAAATGAGAATGCATATCTGATGCACAACTGAAAGGCCGAATCCATGCATATCTGATGCATGATTACATGACTGACATGATATGTAAATGTATGAGTGAAAATACTGATAAATAGTACTGTTTCTACTGAACACGTATATCTAATGCCTGAATATCTGACTGAGATGACTCTTGAAAGCTTGACTGATTATGCCATGGCACTTGATAACTAATTTATAACAGGAACATGAAAGCATCAAGAAAAGGAGGGGTATCTCCCCCTTGGGACACTATGTCCCTCTAGGAATGTTTACCTTTCTGAGATTCTGGGGTGATGCACAGGGCATCTACGAACTAGATTATAACTAAACTTCCGGGGTCTGAAACTAATGCATGAGATAGACTGAACTTGCAACTACTAGGAGGTTCTACCTTGAAATAGTTACATTCTCTGAGATTTTGGATAGCATGAATAGATGCAAGGATGAGAAAACAAGCTATACAAATCTGACTGCTCACTGGCACGACATGAATACTGAAAGAAGAGAGACTGTTCCTAAAACATCTTGTAGCCTCCTGTACATAAATGTGGCGCACAACACACCCATGTACAAGACTCTACTAGATGCGGCTTTCAGATTTCCTAGGACTCTATTGAACCTTAGGCTCTGATACCAAGTTTGTAACGCCTCGATTTTCTGAATTGGAACGCTATACGGTGCTCATGACCCCAAAGGACCACAAGCTAACCCATGACTGATATCTGTACCTGTAACTGCATAATATACATATAAAATGCAGAAACATGAACAAAGAGGGTGTACGGTTCAATCTTGAATAATAAAATATCTGAAATAAGGTGGTATCACAGTACCAAAAAAAATTGAAAATACTTAAGTCTAAATCTGAAAACTCTATAATCGTCTAAAAGCCTCTAAACTGTCTGAATAAGGAGTTGAAGGAACATGTCTCCAACTAACTCCCTAAACTGAAAATAAACTGAAATACTGAAATAATAAATGTAACGATCATGTCCTCGAAATATGAGGACTCACTGCTTACTGAACTACTACTACTAATCTGGAATCTACACCGCAGAACCTATGGTGTAACATAAAAAGAAAGCACCATAGCGCAAATGCGTTAGTACAACTAAAGTACTGAGTATACGAGGGGGTAGGCTAAATGCATGGGGTTTATATGCATGAACATGCTGACTAATATGAGCGTGAGAATACATACATACCTACATACGTAACTGTTACTGAACTTGTGGAGATACTGACTACTGAGTCTGAATACTGACAACATGAGCTTACTGATACTGAGATACTGAATGACTGAGTTTACTGATATTGATATGTAATTTACTAATAAGTGAGGAACTGATACTGTATTACTGAATACTAGGAGACTAATACAATATTACTGATAAAGGAATGATTGTTTTTTATAGTTCTGATTATGAAAAACTGATTTGATTGACCGCATATAACAGTTCTGAAAC
Organism: Capsicum pubescens; assembly: GCA_030864215.1. NCBI lineage: Eukaryota > Viridiplantae > Streptophyta > Magnoliopsida > Solanales > Solanaceae > Capsicum > Capsicum pubescens. The sequence goes on along the minus strand of CM061544.1, from coordinate 103,375,999 downwards.
TGAGCTCGTGATAACATAACTACTGAGTATGAATACTGATGACATATATTTACTGATAACATATCATGAATGATAATTGAATTCTGATAAATGATATCTGATAACATGAGTTTTGATAACTGATAGCATGAATGACTATATCTACCAGTACTAATTCTGGGGAAAACTATCTGAGTTCCAAACTGTATCTGAACATCTAAGTCTGAGATCAGTCCTAGCTAACAAGTGATCTCTGAAACTGATACTGAGAATACTCGACTGAATCTGAGATTGGGATCAAGCCTGTCTGCTGGGTGACCTCTAGATCTAATAATAAGCATCTGAATATGGGACCAAGCCTATCTGACAGGATGATCCAGGAATCAATGGAACTATCTGAGTTCCTTACTGTATCTGAACATCTAAGTTTGAGATCAGTCTTAGCTAACGAGTGATCTCTGAAACTGATAATGAGAATACTCGACTGAATCTGAGATTGAGATCAATCCTGTCTACTGGGTGACCTCTAGATCTAATAATAAGCATCTGAATAGGGGACCAAGCCTATCCAACGGGATGGTCCAAGAATCAATGGAACTATCTGAGTTCCTTACTGTATCTGAGCATCTAAGTCTGAGATCAGTCCTAGCTAACGAGTGATCTCTGAAACTGATAATGAGAATACTCGACTGAATCTGAGATTGAGATCAAGCCTGTCTGCCGGGTGACCTATAGATCTAATAATAAGAATCAGAATAGGGTACCAAGCCTATCTGGCGGGATGGTCTAGGAATCAATAAAACTATCTGAGTTCCTTACTGAGATCGATGACTGCATCTGACAATCCTGATTCCTGATTTCTACTCTGAAGACTGATACTGAAATTGTAACTGTAACTGTGACTGTGGGAGGTAGTAACCTAACCGACATGCCCCGATACTGAACTGGTGGGGTCCAATCTTTGCCCTGATTGGAAGGGTGTCAATACCGTGTCATGGGTAGAGGCCTCTGCTATGGTCAAGCCTCTCTGACGGGTGAACTTGAACAGGAAATCAAGCCTAAGGCAATATAATAGTCAAGTATAGCCTTAATCTGATGGGTTACTCCTGTCCTGCGCTGGCTATGTAATTCTGGAGTACAGGGATTGCTGCTAACGGTTCTACCTCTCTGACGGGGAAACCGCCATCCCCATACTCACTCGGTGCTAGTTCCAACTCCCAACTGAAAGACACTGAACAAATTAACTGAGCTGAACTAACTAACTGAACTGAACTGATTTATAAACTGATTAAATCTGCTGATAATATTTTCTTAGCTGAACTAAGGTGAATTCACTGAGTTCCGTTGACTGACGGAAAAGCTAATTGAGATCTGAGGTCTGACTGAGAGTACTGAAACTACTGGGACTACTGAACTACGGAGATTTCTGAGTTTTACTGAGTCATATGACTAACTGAAATCTATGTAGCATAGCTTGACTGAGGATGTCTTGAAACATGACACTATCTCTAGGCACACAACTATTATTTTCGGGTACAAGTACCCCCAGGACTCGATGGAAGAAATTTGACACACATGTCTGACTTGATCATAAGAGTAGAGTCCATAATTCACAATATCATAAGTAAGGATTTCATAATAAGAATGATTCTCAACAAACTATCACATGATCGGGAATGCACACAACATGTATATACTTGCATGGATTCAATAACATGGTCATTCCATATCACAACAATATCATGAGCATCTCATACAACATCTTCTATTCAAGACAATAGCATGGGGATCACGTTGAACATAAACTTAGAACATGGAATAGTCATTTAGGACTTATTATGTCATAAAAGCATGATTTCTATTCCCTTAGGTATTTTCACAAACACCTTACATGCACATCTTAGGCATAGGTTGATTCATCAAGATTACAAATATTCAACCACCAATTTCACATATTTATACATTAAATACCACCATATCCTCACATAAAACATACAAATATCCCATCTTAGGCATCATCAAACTCCAACCACATGAACATCAACCACCAATAACATAAACATCATAATACATAATTTAGAAGATGGTTCTTGAGCTTCATGGATGAAAGAAGTCCATGAATCAACTCACGCATACCGTATAAGGAAGATTCTTGATGATTTACGGAGGAATTTCCTTGAAATTGGATCTTCAAGCTTAATTATGCAACCCTAGTTATTTTTCTCTTTTAGTGCTCTTGGATGATGAGCTTTGAGATGATAATAGGGTTGTAATATGTTTAGAAGCTATATATTTTGTAGGGTTAAGTTTAGGGACGTGTAAGAAGTGTTGAAAGACTTAATTACCCTTAAAATAACTCAAAATAGGCGGTGCCCAAGTAATTGCACAAGTCAGGTTGGGCGGCGCCTAACCAATCGCCTATCCTTACTGTCTCTCACGAAAATGGGCATAACTTTTCGCTCGGGTATTCGATTAAGGAAAAATTGGTATCGTTGGAAAGATAATTCGATTCTCTATAATTTGGTGGGTCTAAATTATCCAAAATACCACATTAACATCAAGTTAAACTCGTTCAAATATGACCCTTACAAAATCGAACACTAAAACTTGATACATTCAAAAACTCTTAGCTTGTATTACCTTAAGTGACTCATATGAACATGCTTAACGTATCATAAGCTATCCTATCGCTAAGATATTCATTGTAAGTCATGCACTAAAATGCTACTCACGGGATAAGAGGTTTCATACGTAGGAAAAATGGTTCGTCTCCTAGCTTAGAAACATGCGGGGTATTACACGAACTTTAAAGGGAAACGAACTCACACTTCGTAAGATTGTTAGCCATATGAAAAAGAAAAGAAAAATAATACCTTAGCCTTAGCCTTCAAATTTGAGACGGTTGAGTCTCGTGATGATAACGTGTTATGAAATATAAAGTAAATACAAAAATAATAGAGAGAGAAGAGAGGAGACTTCTTTATTTCTCATGAGAAATTCCTGAGGGGTGAATTACAATAAAGGAAAATTCTTTTATTTATAGGGACAACCTAACCTTGGGGTTTCTAACTTTTCCATAAATAGACATTCACTATATATGGTAAAGTAGAAATTTACTATATATGGTAAAATAGACATTTACTATATATGGTAATACATTAATAACATTAATGATGTTCTTCTAATCAAACCTTTATTTAAATGAACGAGTTTTACATGACCAAAAACATAGTCCCTCTGTCCATAAATATTTGTACACTTTTGACTTGACATATAACTTAAGAAATAATAAATAGAGGTGATTTTACTATATCACTCTTTGAATATGATAAATTTTTTGTCTTGTAAAATGTAATGACTAATGTATTGTATTTAATACCAATGAAAAATGAATAAGAATTGATAAATTATCCATTGATTTTATAAACTGGACAAGTGTTGTGGGACATCTAAAATAGAAAAGTGGACAAGTAAAGATGGACGGAAGAAATACTAAAAAGTTATACATCTTTTTAAAAATATTTATTAACGATAAGTTAAAAAAAAATTTTATTTTTTTAGGAATGATTAATTTCTTTAACAGTTTATTCAAGCTAAAAAATATCACTTATTTAGAAAGGAATGCATGAAGTATATATTTTTGAGTAATCTTTTACCTCTTTTTATTTTTTAATTTCGAATAGAAGTAACACTAACGTGACAGAAAATTAAACATTAGTCACTTTTTCAAGGTGCGTTAAAGGACAAACTAAAATAGCTTAAATTTTAAAAACTATTTAATTGTAGAAAGGGACTACATATCAAAAAGGAAAATAAGACTGATTAAATTTGAAATTCAAAATCTCTTTTTACTTTTTCTTTTGTTCCCCCTTTTCTCTCTTTATTCTTCTTCACCACAATTTTAGGGTGCAAAATTGTTCTATTTTTTCTTAAAAAAGAAAAAAAAAACTGCCAGCTGCTTTGAATGATATGTAGATGCTCCCACTGGCCATGGATAATGATGGTATCTCCAAAACTTGGTCCATTGCATGATATGACTCCAAGATGATTCGGGCACGACATAGATATCAAGTATGCCACGTAAGCATGCAACAACACTTTAGGTGTCGAAATTACTATTGTTGTACAATATTACTTCCTCCGTTTAAAAAAGAATGATCTATTTTTTTTTTTAGTCTGTTTAAAAAATAATGACTCATTTTTCTTTTTGACAATACTTTAATTTTAACTTTCCACATGACATGTTTAGGACCAGAAAATTAAAGAGCATTTTAGTACATTTGACACAACTTTAATTTAAGGCCACAAGATTCAAAAATCTTCTTTATTTTCTTAAACTTTATGCCAAGTCAAAGTAGGTCATTCTTTTTTAAACGGATGGAGTAATAATAATGGGATAAAAATAACATTATAATGTTGGGATAGCTAATTTAGTGATGAGTTATCTAATATATTTTATCTCAACCAAATATAAGATAAGTTCAATCTAAAATTAATCTCAAAATTAGTTATCCCTTATGTCAAAAGAGCCCTAATTATTCTGAAAAGCAAATTATTACTCCCTCAATTTAAAAAATAATGACCTCCTTTCCTTTTAATCTGTTTTAAAAAGATTAACTTATCCCCTTTAGCAATTCTTTAGTTCCAACTTTTCACATGTCATGTTTAAGACCATAACATTAAAGGACATTTTGGTATATTTGACATATCTTTAGTTTAAGATAACAAGATTTAAAAGTCTTCTTTATTTTCTTAAACTCCAATGTCACGATTCAACCCACGGATCATACGGGCATCTATCTAACACCTACCTCAGGTAAGAGAATTCTTATTACTCAATCATTCATTTAATATAAAAGCTGTAGCCATTCATTTTCACGTACCGGGGTAGAAATAGAAAAAGGGTCCTAAACACACTTCGGACCAAAACTAAAATGCACAATCACAAAAGGGGTCACATAAGAGAGAGTGGACAAGAGTGGACCCTAGATTAAGTAAACAATATACATCACAAAAAAAGAGTTGCAACATACCATTCATGACATCAAGTGATGCCTCAGACTCTTGTCGGGTAGTGAGAGCATAAAGATGATTTTGAACAGTGCCAGAATTAGAGGGTGCACCCTTTGATGCTGGAGATGAATACGAAGCCATCGAAACCTTATTTTCCCTCTATGAATACTACCACAGAACCTACAAGGAGGACATGATGGAGATGACTAAGCCCCACTATCCTGAGATTGGGCACCCTGTGCCTTAAAGTTATAACCACTATGAAAAGGCCTATAACCTGACGACTTTGGGTAGGGAGCACTAGCCGTCGAATAAGACCCAGAGTTGCCCCACTTCTTCTTGGTACACTTACTACTATCCCTAATACTATGTTGTTGGCCACCACCACCTTACTCAGAGAACCTAAACTTTTTGCCCTGCCTCTCTTCTATTTTAGCCTACTTTTTCTTGTTTTTCTCTACCCATTGCATCTAGAAAACCAACCTAGAGATATCCATATCCTCGATCAGTAAGGCAGCCTTACTTTTAAGAATCAACTCATGAGATAGTCCTGAAGTAAACTTTCTCATTCGGTCCCTCATATCAGACACCATAGGAATCTCTCAATATCACTTGATATTGAGAGATTACTGTTGATGCCTTCTAAAGAATTGCTCCCTAGAAAGCATGTCTGCCGACGGTGTAGAATTTTGCAGTAGATATCTTGTCATCTATATTTGAGAAGAGTGATCACCAGAAAGGATGACAGATTGAGCTTGTTTGATTTGTGCCCTAACTCGGTCATATTTTTTATAGGGTAATGAGCCTAGAGTTACGTAACGTTTGATAGGCTTGATAGAGTCGGTTTAGATCACACACTATGTAACTTTGTTCTTTCCGATCCCTTCTAAGAATCCTATGACAGCATATGATCTAAAGTTAGAAGCATGACTTCAGAAGTTTAGCAATAGTAAAGTCGGGATAGTGTTTATCTGGATTCAGTAGATTTTGTATCCATGGAGCTAGTTGTATGAAAAGTGATTTAGTAGGCTTGAATAGTATATGCAAGAATCTAAGTTTATTGATTTGAAATTAAGTATGATGATGTTTGTATGACCTAGAAGTTTACCCAAGGTGATATGGGATTGTATTATTTCTAAGTTCTAATAGTGTGTGCGCTTAGATAGTACCCTTGAGTTGTTAAGGGTGAATTTATTATTAATGTGTATTGTCATATCCTGAACTTTAGAGTAAATTGGCTGCAGTTCACTTTAGAGTTTATCAAAGGGGTTCATAGACTTAGAATAATGGCTTAAAGCTAAGGGGGAGATAATAAAGCAAGTAACCAAGTCAGGTTCTCAGATTCTAGTAGTGATGACAGTATGTTGTAGGACAACAGTGAGGGAGGATGATGCCCAGCCCATTTTTATCTAAGTACAAATTTTCGTACTTCAGTAATCACGATATTTACTCATGCCTTATATGTCAGGTCCATGATCATAACTTATATTCATGCACTTTCCATAAAATCGTGTACACTGCCAGTTCTTAGTATGATGAGTTCCATTTCACTCATAAGTATGAATCATGTTCCATGAGTTTATGAACTCTAAACATAGGCCATGCATCTCATGACTCATGTACTCATGCTTTACAGTATGTTCAATTTCAGGCACTCATGCTACACTCTTAATGATCAGCAAAAATTTTTTTTAGATTGTGTCATATTATCCTTAATTTTGATCTCTATAATGAATCCATGTCGTGGATATTCCTCAGGACTTAGTTGAGTGTCCAAGTTATGCATAGTATTCTTTCATGCTTCAGGTCCTCATGTTCTAACCTTTCAGTGACTTCTCCTTAGGTCGAGATAGTGATGATGTATAATTATTTAGATGGGAGAGAGTAAGTGTTTCTTATTTTCATGGTACGGACTACTGTTATGGTGTTATGTGCAGTACATTGAAATTTTAAATTAGTCTTTAACATGGAAATAGTAGGTAGTTCAACTTAGACTTTGGATAGCGTAGTTATATATTCCCATGTGAGAATTATAAGTTGAATTAATTGAGTATGACATTTAATGGGAAAAGTATAGTTAAGGGAGTATTTGAGAATTGTGGCTAAGCTTGAAAGTTAGAAGTTACATTGGCAAAGGCCTAGTCATGCTATCCTAGCTTGTGTTTTATAGGCCTATTTTCCATGTTACAGAGTTATAGCCATATTAAAAGTCCTTACTCATATATCCTATTCAGATCATGCCCAAGTTATTTGCTCCCTACTGTTATTATAACTTCTTAGAAAGATTGTTGAAGAATTACTCCATTTGAGTATAACCTTTCAGTATAATTCAGCCCGTGTAGCCAACAATTCTGTTTAGCTATCAGACAGGCAAGTTCCTATGGTTTTTCCATCTTTACATCTAGTCTTAATACCCAAAGTTTAATGAATATGGTTATTCTATGAAGTAATTTATTTGCATACATATAAGTTGCAAATTTTGTTCAGACCATGCATCATATTTAAGATTCATCTATTTAGCCATGACTCAGTTCACGAGTGCTCAACGAATGATCTCAGTTTTCCAAGTATTCCAGCTCAAATAGTGTGATACCCTTAGTACGCCCTCAGTCTCATCGTCTCATGATTCGTTCTTATATAATATACTTGGCGATGCCATGAAGCCCTTTTCTTTTGATCTCTATAAGTGTTTTGTTGAGGGATAATTCCTAATGAGAATTTTTGTACTTTATTCTATCCTCAGTAACTCTCAGGATTTTGTTGCATTAGTTATCACTTCACAGTTGTATATGTATGATCATATCATGAACATTTCAAGTGTGTTCTAAACTCTCAGCATGAATCAATTACTTATAGTCAATAGAGTCAAGTCAACTAAGAAATCAGTTTCATGATAAGAGTTTTAATGTTTCAGCTCAACTATATCCTCTATTAGTAAACATATTATGTCTACGTTATTCCATACTTCTAAGACTTCAATAAGTTCCTACCCATCATTCGAGGATGAATGATTCCAAGGGGAGATAATGTAACACTCCATATTTTCGAGATAGAATTTAAACCGTCATTTCTATGTGAATAAACTCTAATCCCATGATTACCATGTGAATATGTGTGTCATGATCATTTACCTTGTGTATAAGGTGTTTTTGATGTGAATCATGTTCATGGGAAGAACTTATATCAAAGTCAAGTTGAGAACACTTTATATCGATTGAGTTTTTGTACCTAATCCTACAAGGGTCAAATTTAAATGAGTGTATCTCCCAGAATGTATTTATTCAGTTTTGTTACTATATATCAAATAAAAGTTCTTTGAGTTTTCTTTCCAATGCATCTAGTTTCATCTTAATCCAATATCAGAGTGGGAAATTATTCATATTTTACCTCAGCATATCGATTTATCATCAAGGTGACGACTAGGCTGATAAGTAGTCAACCAGTTGACAAGACATTAGCCAAAGTCGTCAACCTTAGTCACAATCACTGAAGAAGGTGAAAACTAGGTTGATAAGCTGTCAACCAGTTGACAAGCCATCAGCCAAAGTCGTCAACCTTAGGCAGTAACTCTGAAGGAGTTGATGACTAGGCTGATAGACTGTCAACCACTTGATAAGCCATCATACAAGTCATCACCCATAACTAGAACATGAAAGAGAGTTAATGACTAGGTTGATAGCTTGTTAACCAGTTGACTAGCCATCAACCAAGTCCTTAACTAAGAAAAATTCCACCAATTTTAATTCAGCTTTAGAGGGGTATTTTGATCTTTTACTCACCTCAATCCCTACCCCCATGAATTAAAAACATAAGGTGGCATTATTTTCTCCCATCCTCAGTCCCTTAACATGTTTTTCCTCCTCCCATCATCAAGAATCTTAAGAAAAGTAAGATTAGGGTTTCTTCTCAAGGATAAGAAATTCAAAATTTCTTCTTCAAAAAATTCAAGAATTCAAGTTCAATTTCAAGCTTTCATCACAAAATCAAGAAATTAAGGTATGTGGGAGTTCATCCATGTCCCTCTTTCACCCATGGAGCTCAAAAACCTTTTTTTCAATTAAAGTATGGATTTTTTCATTTATTATGAAGTTGTATATGTTCAAGGTGCGTTTAAATCATGTTTCTCTTGGGTAATTTGACTCAATTCATGTCCTAGTATGATCCCATGAAAATATTGGTTATCTCATGTCTCAAGTTTCGATTTTTCCATGTCGTTCAATTGAATTTCATGTCATAATATCGAATTATGAATTTAGAAATGTAATCATGTTGCTTTCGCATGTTTTAAGACATTCCCATGTTCAAGTTCATGATTCCCAAGTGTTTGATGAAATGTCTATGCTTTTAGGTATTTGAACCTTAATTCCTTATTACAGTATTTCAAGTTTGATATCGTATATTATAATCATTCAGTGCTGGTGGGTTATGAACAAATGATACCTATGTGTTTTACATAATTATATGTTAATAATTACCCTAGAATTCGTATGCACTATTATTTTCAGAATACTATGACCTTAGCTTATCAGTTATCAGTTATCATTGCATGCACCAGTTAGTATTTTAGTGTTAGTGTCAGTTTAGTTAGGAGTACGATTTAGCATCGAGCGAACCCAGGGGTGGGGGATCAGCTGCCAGTATAGGGTGTGAACCTTAGTAGAGATCCCTGAGTTACAGAACTACGTAGACAACATAGGTTTGAGATGTCCACCTGCCAGTTTAGGGTTGACACATATCTCATGAGAGAACCTGTCAGTATAGGGTGACTCCTTAGTCCTTCTGGACCTTAGTTTAGTGGATCTATACAACCATTTTTAGTACCCGTGGAACGGTACTGACACCCTTCCAACTGGAGTTACAGGTTGGACCCCGATTAGCTCAGATTAGGGCATGTCAGTTAGATGAACCTCCCACTGTCTCAGTACAGTATTTAGTGTATTATTAGTTCAGTTTTTCTTGAACAAGTGTACATATTTTCAATTATTCAGTTATATAGTTTTCAGTCTTTTAGATTACAGATTTATCTTAATACAGATTTATGCTTGGTCTTTGTAATACCCCAATAATTTCTTAAGCCTAAATCCATCTTTTGAGTTACTATGGACGACTTCCAAAGTGATTGTTATTTATATCATGTTGTATTTCCCTAAATTCCACTTTCTATCATGTGGATAATTGGATAAGCTTTCCATCGACTTAAGATTCACCCGAATCGGATACCCGGTGAGGAAGTTAAAGCTATTTTGTAATTCCCCGAGACTCTAACCAATAGTGCAACCATGAATCAAGCTCTTCAGAAATAAATTATGGTTCTTTGGTTGTTTTCCAATTAAGAATGGTGTGTATTAAGGCCTCAAAGATGTCCTAACGATTGGGCGAATCAAAACATTCCTTACCGTTTGAATTCTTGGGAAGGATATTGGTATAGTCAACTTCAAATGATCATATCTCTCATTATACTTGGAATTTTTTATCTCATCACCTATAAATATATATATAATTGAATTAGCTTTCCAACAACACCAATTTCACCAAAATTCGATATCGGAGCGAAGAATTATACCCATTTTACTCCAGCATATCAATCTGGAAAGGTGTGATGACGTTTCTGACGGGCTGTCACATTTTTGACGAAGTTTTTGAAGGCCTGTCACATTTATGACGATATTTGTGATGACGTCGTCAGCCTTAGGCAGAAACTCATAAAATCCAACTTTTTTAATGACATTTTGTGACGGCCTGTCACAGGTTTGACGGCCTGTCACAAATGTCGTCAGCCATTTTTTTCCAGCAATTAAGGAACATTTTTAAAAGGGTATTTTGGTCTTTTCCACCTATTTTGACCCTCTATATATATCTTAGTAGAGAATAGAAGTTAATTTTCTCTTATTTCTCTTCCAAGAATATTCAAGAAGCTAGGGTTTTCTCTCAACCCAAAAAATCAAACCTTCTTCCAAGAAATTCAAGAATCCAACCATAGATTTCACAAATTGGTTCAATATTCAAGGTACCCAAGTCAAAAGCATCAAGAACCCTAACTCAAGAAGTGGAAAATGAGTCCATAACAAGTTTCTTCATTCAAATCCATAATCAAGAAATGTGGGGTTTTGAACAAGAGCATTTCTTTCGTTCTTGTGCCCAAAGATTTAATTTCTACTATTGAAATTCATGATTTTGCAAAGTGGATTTACACCCAAATTTATTTATTTATGATTTGTGATATTTGAGCTATTCAAGATTGATACACATGACTATTTCATCATTTTATTTCTTAAATTGAGAACTTATGCCATGAGTAGAATATTGTTATTATGAGTTGATGATTTCCGAATGATTTGAGATAAGAGTCATGATTTAAGCTTTTCTATGAGAAGTTTGATTATTAAATATATATCTTAATATCTAAGCTTGAGAGTCAAGAATGAGTTCTATGATGTTTTCTTGAAGTTGTTGATACATGATTATTTTAAAATTTCCAAATTATGACGTGATATTTAATATTGAGAATTTCATGTTCCTACCATGAGTTGGTCTTTCAAGTGCTTTCAAGACATGTGTCAAGATTTAAGATTCCTTATGACAAATTGGATTATTGAGTATATTGATTCATGAGATTGAGTTGTTATAATGAGTCTTGATACTTCCTCAAAGTTTTTAATGTTTCCATGACTTAATGAATTGATACATCTTGATGTTGAGAAAGATTGTTTGATTTTGAGTCGAGTTAGGAATCCACAGTTGTATATGATTTACAGATGAGAAATATTTATGTTTTGGTCTTTATGATAGACCCATGAGTTGATATTGATTAAGGTGGATTTCCTAACGCATTCTGAGCTGAGTCTGGGAGGAGTATTTAGCACCGAGCGGGAAATGTGGTATTTCCCCAAAACTATGTACCATCGCAAGATTGATGTTGATAATTGTGGGACAGAGGCCGAGTATGGGATTGGGATAATGAAATTGAGGTTGTACTCCCTAGCAAGAGTACGACGTTCCCGCTAATGTGGGGTTCTCTCCTTAGGAGGGAAAAACATTGGACTCCATGCGGCTCACATGGTTTAGTTTATGTCGATTATAAGAAACTCCCAAGTCCATAAGAGTTCAAGTTTCATGAGTTACCGAGTCACTCTAAGTCATGATTTAAAGAGTTTGAGTTGAGTATAATGATTTATAAGATATATAATGCTTGCATTACTATTGATGATTTACAAGGAATATATTTCAATTAATTCAAGCAAAGAAAGTCGTTATCGTCAGCATGTATGATTTTCAAAATCATTTATGCTATTATTTATAATGTTCCATTGCACCCCCACATACTTAGCACATTCCTTAAAGTACTGACCCCCATATATTTCCATATGCTACAGTGTCTTATAATGTAGGTGCAAGTTGTAGCACAAATACCGTCAGTCCGCCGCTCCCAGTCAGCAGGTGATGAATCCTTTTGATTTGAAGGCTTGAGTTGGTTATACAGTTCAAGAAGTATTGTATTTTCTTATTTTAGTCGTATTGAGCTTGGATAGTTGGGAGTCATGACCCGGCTATCTGAAGTCAGTACTAGTAGAGGCTTCATAGACGGTCAGTAAAAGTTGATGTATTCAGTTTCAGTTTCGTTTGGTAAAAGTAGAGTTGTAATCTTGTAAAGTTCATATTTATATTGATCAAGTTTAGAGAAGTTCTATATTTTCGCTGATTTTATATAGATTTAAGCATTTTATCCAGTTGATTATGAGTTATGCCAGTAGGAGGGTTAGCTTGGGGTCACTTGTGCCCCTAAGCACCGTATGACGTCTCGAGACCAAATTTCAGGGCGTTACAGTCTTGCATTCTCAGATATTATAGTTTTCATACATTCATTCTTAGTTATCTCATTTTGTTCAGTTAGTCCTTATCGCATATGCTCAGTATCCCACTTTTTTATTCCACTTATTCAAACTAAGTACAGTTTAATTTTATGTGAGCAGTATTCAGTTGTTAGTTAATCAGTATATAGTTATCAGTTAATCAGTATACATATACCAGCAAATCAGTAGCCAGATACCAGTTATTCAGTATTTTACTATCATTCATTCAGTTAATCAGATCAACTTAGTATATGTTATGTTTGATTTTGTATGTTTATACATTCATGCTCAGTATATTTGTATATTCAAACCCTTGGGTTATGTTAGTTTCCTTCACAATCTTTTAGACCCAGTATTCATACAATATCCATGTTTTACTATTTTTCAGCTTCAGGTCTACTTATATGACAAAAGTAAAGTTTATTTTAGAAACTAAGTGTAGGGATTCACCATCTTATCAGATTTTATTTGTTACTTATGCTTTGAGATATTTCAGCTTTCAGTTTATTTTAGTCTCTTGGTGGGTCCACTTACACTTAGCATGCATGTTTTAAGATTACGTATGAAATTAGTTTTACTTATTACATTTACCCCCACTTACTCAGTACATTTCAGAAGTACTGATTCACATATATGTCTGTGTGGCTACATTGTTTCATAATGTAGGTACCGATTGTAGGCCACACATCATGATCAGACAGTTGCAGTTTCCAGCTAATAGGTAATGAGTTCTCCTATTTTGGGGACTCTAGTCAGATGTTGTTCATATGCTTTATTTTTATTATTCATATGTATTGATTAGTGGTAGCTGGAGGTATGTCCCATCTATCTATAGTCAGTATAGTAGAGGCTTCATAGATGTCAGTCAGAGTCAGTCGTGTAATTTTAGTTCTTTCTTCAGTTTTATTAGATTGTAATTTTTTATCAGTTTACATACTATTATGATTATGCTTCCGCCCAGAAAATTAAGTTTTGTTATACATATTAAATAAGTTGTTCAAGAAGTATGCCAGTTCATGGGTAACTGGCATAAACCATGTAAGCTTAGTGAGTCATTACACTTAGTTTCTAAAATCTTTTCTTTATTTTCTTTGTGGGAGATCCTTATAAATGGAATAAACCATGTAAGCTATCATGGAGTCTAACGTCTTACCCACGTTGAGGGGTGTTGTTCTATACTATCCATTGGAATAGAACCTTAACTTAAAGTGACCACTTAACTTCATCTATATTGGGAAAATGAGGGGACACTCTCTTGAGAGGCCCTTAAACCTACAGGGCACATTGTTTCTGGAGAATAGGATGCGCTAACCCACATTCAACTCTAGGTGCTAAATACTTTATATATATATATATGCTCATACTTAGAAAATCCACCTTAAAATAGCATATGGGTTCGTAAACTAAAAATAGACTATGTTTCTTTTACTTCAATCATACCCATAGGGTGAAATTGTGGATTTAGAATCTTAACAGAGATCATAAGGTAAAAACAAAGTTGTAATCAAGTTGCAATAATTGTAAATTGAACTTATAAGCTTAAACTTCTTGTACTCAACAACTTATGCTTAAGCCCTGAAATTCATGCATCATGTCATCAAAACTTTATATCAAAATACCATGCTCAAGAGTTAAATTAGAATATTTCATAAATTCATCACACTTCAAGTCAAGATGACGAAAATCATGTCATAATAACAATCATGTAAGTCAAAACATGAATAAACGTAATTTCTTGTGTAAATCAAACTTCAAATCACATGATAATAACATTAATTCAAGAATATGGAAATTTGGGCAAGAATCTTAATTTGAATCACTTCAATTCAACTTTAAAGTAAAGTTTTCTTTTGGGAACAAGGATGAAAGGTTATTCTTGATCAAACATCACATACCTGAATTTCTCTGCTTCTTGAAGGAAACTTGGACTTAGGGACTTGGGAGATGAATTTGTGGAATAAACCCTAGCTTTGTTGTTCTTGAAAGGTGAAGAGGGATGAATATTGATAAATGATTGAGAAAAAGGGCAAATTACACTAATTTGGGGTTATTGGTAGTGAACTAGGTGTTTAAAGGGAAGGAAAAATACCAAAAATCCCTTAAGTTTTAAGTGTCTGCACGACTATTTACACTGCTACGTGGCACAGAGCTTACTGTGAAGGCCAGACTCCGTGTTACGCTGCCTATCGCGGAGGGCTTACCTCTACGACACATCAAAATCACGAATGAACAGTACCTTTGTAGTCCAAAATCACCCTGAACCTCCTCCAAAAATTCGAAAACTCTCCCGGATGACCCATTTAACTTTCCTAGACATATTTCAAGCCAAAAATAAATGTTTCGAACACTGGAAGGCCAAAAACAAAATGTTCAAAATATTGAGGCTGTTAAAGTGATCATCAAACTTGTACTTAGTGTGGAATAATTACTTTGGGGACCTTTTAACAGGTGACGACTAGTTGGGAACTTATCTAGGATCTTGTGGGGGTATTACAATAGCATTCCTGTGAACCTCACAAACCAATTCTTTCTTCTCATCCTCTACATGAGAAACACTTCCCATAGACAACCTACAAAGAGTGTCAACCACTACATTGGATTTACCCAGATGGTAAAAGATAGTCATGTCATAATCCGTTAATAACTCTAGCAATGTCCTTTATCAAAGATTGAATGTTTTTGACTGAACATATACTGAAGGCTCTTGTGATTTATGAACAGGTCTATATGAACCCCATAGAGATAATGCCTCTAAATCTGTAAGGCAAAAACAACTACTCCCAACTCTAGGTTATGATCGAGTAATTCTTCTTATTAAGCTTGAGCGGTCAAGAAGATTACGTTATAATCTAACCATACTGCATCATTACACAATCAAGGCCAACTCTTGAAGTATCAAAATAAATTATAAATCCATATTTAACCTCTGGTAAAGTCAAAATTAGAGTGGATATGTGTCAATCTGGAAATAGGGGAAGCAATAGGGAAAAATCCTTTAACAAACTATCTCTAGTAATTGGCTAAACACAAGAAAATCCTAATATCTAATGGAGAGATAGGTCTAGGCAAATTCCTAAATGCTTTGGTCGTTTGATGATCAACTAAAATGTCCACATTGAAAGTGATGTGACCAAATAATGCTACTAATTTTAACCAAAATTCACACTTACTAAACTAAGAGAATAGATGGCGATTTTTTAGAGTTTGCAAGATAATCTTAAATGGTCTGTTGTTCATCCTCACGATAAGAATAATTGAAGATGCCATTTGTAAGAAAAATGATGAACATGTCCAAGTACTACTTGAAAACACTATTCATTATGTCTATAGAAGTTGCTGGAGCATTCATTAGTCTAAATACATAACAACAAACTCAAAGTGGCCATATCGAGTTTAGGATGCTACCTTTGGAATGTCACATTCGCTGACTCTAAGTTGATGATAGTCGAATACGAGGTTTATCTTTGAAAAAAAATTGGATCAATGAAGATGGTCAACTAAGTCATCAATCTTAGAAAGGAGATAATTATTCTTAATCGTAACTTATTTCAACTTATGGTAATCGATGCTCATTTTGAGGGAACCATCTCCTTAAGAAAAAAAAGAATGGGAGCACCCTATGGGGAGATGTTGGGCATGATAAAACCTTTATCCAAAAGATCTTTCACTATTTCTTTAATTTTTAAGCTCAGTTGCATCCATTCTACTAGGTGGAATTGAAATAGGTTGGATATCTAGAAGGAGATCTATGTTGAAGTTAATTTCCCGCTTAGGAGGAACTCTGAAAAGATCTTCTTAAAACACTAACAGAACATTGACCGTGAGAACTGATTGAATAATTGGAGTCTCAAATGTTGAATTCTTAACTCAAAGAAGATGATAGTTAAATTCTTTGGAAATCATTTTCCTAGCCTTAAGGTAAGTGACAAACTAACCTATAGGCGCTGAAGCACTACTCTTCTATTTTAAGACTTGTTCATTCCGAAACTTAAACTTGACTATCTTTTTTTACAATTGACTAAGGCATAAAATGAATGTATCCAATCTATTCCAAGAATGACATTAAAATTATTCATATCTAACATTACAATATTAACCGAGGTAACTTTATGTCACGACTTGAGACTGTCCTGTAGTCGTAACACGATGCTTAGATTCATAAGTAACCCCAACCCATGGCCTGGAAAAACACTATGAATACGAAAAAAATAACGAGATACTAGATGGAGACTAAACTGAAATAACCCGATTATAATAAAATCAACATTAGTACTAGAGATCGAAACTAAAACTGTCTGACATAATCAACATGCTGAAAACATAACTATCTATCTGAAAGCCTCTAAATCATATGAGTTGTTGGGACAAGCCCCCAATTAGCTCTAACTATGTGAAACTGGATAAAAGTACTAAAAGAAATATTGATAATTGGTCCTTGAATTATGAGGACTTATAAAATATTGCTGCTAATATGGTACGGAATTGTACTAAGAGAGATCTGGATAATAAGTGTCAGAACCTATATTATAAGACAATATAGCGCAAAGAAAGTATGCAATTAGTACTTTGAATGTACTGAGTATGTGAGATGGGAAATAACTTATATAGGCTGAACATGATGCATGTAACATGGTGAACTGATGCAAGAGCAAGTAATAAACATGTGTTGTATGATAAGTTGAACAACTAAATACAAGGTCATGTGAAAATCTAAAGCTGAACTATGAACTGTGGACTGTGGGATTTACCATTAACCGACATACCCCAATTTGACCTAACTGCGGTCCAACTTGTAACCCCAGTTGGATAGGTGTTCAGTACTTTTTCAAGGGTATGAACGCTGACTGAAGTGGATTCACTAAACTAATGTCCGAAAGGACTAAGGTGTCAATCCTGGTCTGACGGGTGACCCCTTATAACCTACGGTTGTGACGTAGTTCAAGAACTTAGGGACTTCTACTAAAGGTATCAACCTAATTGACGGGTGAGCTTCTATCCTTGCATTCTCTTGGTGCTAAGTACTGCTCCCAACTGAATGACACTTATAACTGAAAATGCTCAATAATAATAATAATATGAAAATAGACAATAAATGCATAATTTAAAAGTACTCAATAGCATGTAAGCTAGAGAATATAGCATTCCGAAGTGTATGCATGAAATCCTAGGTCATCAGGTGTTCATAACCCACCATCTATGAAGAATGCAACTAAATATGGCAATATTAAAATCTGAACATAATAAGAAATTTCATAACTCAAGCCTAAAAATTAAGAATTTATCAATATGATGAGATTTTATAATTTTGAGTATGGGACGATGCTCAAATTTATAGGAAAACATATATCCATGGTTTAGTTAAATAAATAAACTGAAAACTTAAGAAATTCATGCTTCCTATGGAAACCTAAGCTTGAAAGGTGAATTAAACTTGACAACTTAAGTAATCTTTGAGAGTCAATTGTGAAATAAAATGCATTGATTAAATCCCACATACCTGAGGTTTAAAACCTTGAAGAAATCTTTGGATTTGAAGTCGGAAGTTGAAAAACTCTATTTCTTCTTTGGAGAGAAAAATCACCTTTTTCTATCTTAAATTTCTAAGTGTTGAATGAATTTTGAGTAATGGGGGACTTATGAGTTTTTTTAGTATAATGATTCATCCCTTGGAGTTCTTAAACAACGTAGTTTTGGTGTTAAAATAGTGAGAAAAGACCAAACAAGCCCTCCAAAATCGTTTAGAAAACTCCTAGAAGAAGTCCCGATGACTTAGGCTATGACTCGTAGGGTCTGGACACGAGTCATAGCTTGAGTCGTGGTCAAAGAAACCAAATATTGGTCCCCACTGCCGTGAAAATGAGTCCTCCTGACTACTCATAGGGTCTGACTATGACTCATCATAAAGAGTTGTATTCACTAGTAGCTTAATAAGTCTTTAGCTCAGAAACAGGTGAGTCACTGGCATCTTGTTTAGTGAATGCATTAATGGGTGGAGTTGGAAAGATAATTTAGTTATCTATCTTTTAGTGAGTTTTGAGCTAAAAAATACTTAGTAATTTAAATTCAATCGGTAAGGAATATTTTGACTTGTCTATAAGATAGGAGTTATTTGAGGACTTAATACATGTATAATCACTTATAAAACTACCAAAACATGGTGTTTCATTTTGTATGAACTTGAAGCATGATTCTAATATTGACTTAGATTCTTGGGGTGTTACAATATCTCTTCTTAAAGTCATTCGTCCTCGAATGAAAACTAAGATGAAGTGCTAGGGGAAAAGCTATAATTCCCCCACTGAAATCCTACGAGCTAAATACTAACTTGATAAGTGAATCTATAACTGGTATATGGACTGAACCACACTCATAAAAGTATGTTTTGATATGAAAATAGCTAGGTGGCCTGAGATAGAATGAATTAGTTAAGGAGAAACTATTACCTCAAGCCGGGACTGAGTTCGAAGAGAAAAGATAGGGGTAATTTGTCATCATATCTACCTTCTTTCCTAAGTAGCTTCCTCAATTGACTAATTCTTTCATAGAACGTTTAGCAAAGCAACCTCTTTATTCCTCATCTTACGAACATGATGATCAAGGATCTCAACTTGGACCTCTTCATAAGAGAGAGTGTCTTTAAAACCCACATTAGCTAAAGGAAAAACTGATATTGGATCACCAATACTTTTATTTAACAAAGAAGCATAGACAATTGGATGCACTGATGCTAAATTTGTCGACAATTCCAATTCATAGCCTACATTACCACATCAACTCAAAATCTTATAAATTCCAATATAGTAGGGACTGAGCTTTCCCATATTACCAAATATCTTCACCCTTTTCATGGGAGAAACCTTCAAGTAGACAAAATCAACAATAGAAAACTCAAACTCTCTTCTTCTCACATATGCATAAGATTTTTTATGACTCTGTGCAATTTTCAGCCTTTCTCTAATTAGCTGAACTTTTTCCATCACCTCATGTACTAACTCTGGACCTATCAAGGTAGGTTCACCAACCTTAAGCCAAACAATAGGAGATCTACACGTCCTACCATAAAGTAATTTAAATGGGTCCATCTGAATACTAGAGTGGTAGCTATTATTATAAGCAAACTCAATTAATGGCAAGATCATCCCAACTACCCTTAATATCAATCACGCACACTCTCAATATGCCCTCTAAGATATGAATGGTCTTCTATGCCAAACCATCCGTTTGCGAGTAAAAAGCCGTAATAAGATGAACTTGGGTACCAAGACCCTTATGAAAAGTCGTCCAAAATTGAGAGGTAAATTGGGTACCTCTACATGAAATAAGGGTCAAAGAGACTCCATAAAATTTTCACCAACTCCCTAAGTAGAGTTTAGCATAATCTTCAGCTAAATCTAAAGTGTTAACTGGCAAGAAGTGGGCTGAATAAGTCATTCGATCCATGATAACCCAAAATAGAATTATGTTATCGACGAGTATGAGAAAACCCTGTAATGAAGTCTATATTCACCACTTTCCACAAACAAGTAGGAATGTTGATTTCTTAAAGTGTACCACCAGGTCTCTAGTGATCAACCTAAACCTGCTAGCAATTTGGACATTTAGCCATAAATTTTACAATATCCTTTTTCATGTCATTCCACCAATAAACTTCTCATAAATCATGGTACATATTAGTGGCTCCTCGGTAAATAGAATACCAAGAATCATGAGCTTCTTCTAGCATCCACTGTCTTAAGTCATCCATATCTGGAACACATAGTCTACCCTGACAATGAAGGACACCATCTCCCCCTTAGAAGAAAACCTCAACCTTCTGACTCTGAACTTCTTCTTCAACCTAAGGAAAATAAAATCACTATCATGCTTTTCCTTCACCTTAGCTATCAATGAAGATTGTGAATTATTCTGAACTAAGAGACAGGTTGAATCAACCAACCGAACTCCAAACCTAGCAAGCTGGTGAACCTCACGAACTAACTATGAAAGGGAACTTGATTTTAGACCTGGAGCTTGTTCTACTGCCTTCAACTTCTGATGCAAGTTACTTTGTAAATACAGAGAAATCCCATTTAAATCACCTCCCTCTACTGGTGATAATGTTAATTCCACCATAATTCCCTTTTTCAGTCCTTCACCCACCGATGATGTAAACCCCAAGGTCGGAGTTACTATTCCATTGGTGGGTGTAGCCACCTACCACTGGGTACAACTGCCTCAATCACCACTCCCCCCTCCCCAACTAGTTGGGGAGGCTACATAGTCACTCACTCATCCTTCCTAGGTTTTCCTCTCCCTTGTCTAGCCATGATCAATGTACGTTAGCAAGGTGAGCTAAACGTGAGCTCTAGAAATTTGATCTTTGTATCACTTACTATTGATAGTAATTATATTTTTTTAATCTATCTATTTTCATTTTTTCTAAAGACGATGACTAGAATAGTAATATTGAAAATAATAAATGAAAATTTTATTTTCTAGTATTGTAGTGATACATGATGATTTGAAAACTTGAATCAGTTTAGCCTTGAAATATAGTTTAATATAAGGCAACAATCATTATGCAAATGAAATTTATGAAGTTTGTAATTACTCGTAGCTCCAGGAATTTATCTTTGTTTGTTAATCCTAATGAAATGGGGAAAAAAATAAAGATAACATAAAAGAAAATTATTCCACTCCAAATCCTTCCCAATACCTCCTAAGAAAAATCTTGAATTTGGATTCCACATTGACGTACAAACTACAAAAGCACATGTCCACAAGATCAATATTTGTCTGTAAAGAGAAGGTCATGTCATGCATTTGGCTAGTCAGTCAAAATAATTACATTCATTATTAAATATACAAAATATACACTATTTTATATAAAATTTGTATAACTTATGTATGTATTTGATGGCGGGTAAATTACATAAATGACTTCCACAGTGGGTGGCTCTATTTTTGTGTCCCCCATAAGAAAATTCCTACAAAGCTAGTCATCCTTATTTTTTTATGTATATAATAAATAATTAATTACCCATCTATACCTCAAATATTTTTGCATGACTCTCCATGCTTATTTATCTTTCAACTTCTAGTTTTTTCTCCTTTTTAGCTTTCTTGGATTTTTATTTTTTTCTATTTTTTTTAATTCCCCTCATCCTTTACTTTTTTCTTCTTTTCTCCTATCAACTTTTATTCTCTAAAAAAAAATCTGTTTTTTTGTTTTTATTTGTTTTTTTCTTTTTTTTATTTTCCTCAGCCTTTATTATTCTTTTATTTTTTGTTTTTGTCTTTTTTTTCTTCTTTTTATATTTTTTCACATCCTTTGTTTTTTCTTTGCTCTGCTCAACTTTTATATTTTCTTTCTTTTTTTCTTTTTTCTTTTCTTATATTTTTATTTTTTCTTTTCTAATGTTTAATTTCTTCATTTTTTCTTTTTCCTCAACTTTGTTAATGTTCTTTTCTTTTTTTTCTTTTCATCAATGCCTTCCAAACAAGAAGTTATGCACTATGGTCAAGAGTTAACTCTACCACATTGTGTCTTTATTTATGAGATGTTCTATAAATCTTGCCTTATAGGTAAGACTTAGTTCAAGGACTTTTAAACAATAAGTAATATAAAACGAAAAAGATTCTACTATACCACATTGTACTTTGATTTATGAGTTGCTCTATAACTACCTTAGAGACATGACTTAGCACAAGTACTTTCAAACAACAAGTTACACCCCATGGGCAAAAATTGGCACTACAATATTATGTCTTGATTTATGAATTCTCTATAACTTCTTCCTTAGAGGCAAGACTTCGACCAAGGATTTTTAAACTATAAATTACGCCCCATGGGCAAGATTTGACACTACCACATTGTGTTTTGATTTATGAGATGTTCTATAACTCTTGAGTTAGGCAAGACTTAATCCAAGGAATTTTAAATAACAAGTTATACCCCATGGGCAAGAGTTGACATTGCCACATTGTGTCTTGTTTTATGAGATATTGCATAACTCTCGCCTTAGAGGCAATACATAGCCAAAAGAGCCTTAAATAATAATTTATGTCCCATGGGAAAGAAATGACACTACCACATTATGTCTTGATTTATGAGATGCTCTATAACTCTTTCCTTTGAGGTAAGACATAGCCCTAGAACTTTCAAATAACAAGTTACACCCCATGGTCAAGATTTGAACTAGCACATTATGTTTTGATTTGCGAGATATTGTAGAAGTCTTCCCTTAGAGGCAAAACTTAACCCAAGAACTTTCAAACATCAAGTTATACCTCATGGGCAAGAGTTGACACTACCACATTGTGTCTTAGGTTATGAGATGTCCTATAAATCTTGTCTTTGAGGCAAGACTTATTCCAAAGAACTTTCAAATAATAATTCACGCCCTTAAATTTACTTTATTATCAAAGAAAGAAGATTCACTTTGTGGATATCCAACTTCCTATTCATTAGTAAAATATAACAAAAGTTGAGAAGAAGAAGAAGAAGAAGAAGAAGAAGAAAAGGTACGAAGAAGAAGAAGGATAAGAAGAAGAAAAAGAAGAAGAGGAAGAAGAAGAAAAAAGAGAAGAAGGAGGAAAAAAAGGATAAGAAAAAAGAGAAGAAAAAAAGGAAGAAAAGGGAAAAAAGAAGGAGAAGGAGAAAAACGAAAAGAAAAAGAAGGAGAAGGAGGAGAAGAGAGATAAAAAAGAGGAGAATAAAAAGGAGAAGAAGAAGGAGGAGAAGGAGAAGGAGAAGAAGGAGAAGAAGAATAAGGAGAAGGAGAAGAAGAAGAAGAAGAAGAAGAAGAAGGAGGAGGAGGAGGAGAAGAAACGGGATAAAAAGGATAAGGAAGAGGAGAAGAAGGGGAGGAGGAGGAGGAAAAAAAGGAGAAGAAGAGGAATAAGAATAAGAAGGGGGGAGGAGAAGGAGAATAAGGAGGAGGAGAAGAAGAAGAAGAAGAAGAAGAAGAAGAAGAAGAAGAAGGAACAGGAGAAGGAGGAGAAGAAGAATAAAAAAATGAGGGGGAGGAGAAAGAGGAGAAAAAGAAGAAGAAAGAGAAGAAGGAGAAGAATGAAAAGAAGAAGGAAGGGGGAAGGAGAAGGAGAAGGAGGATGAGAAAAAGGAGGAGGGGAACAAGAAGCAGAAGGAGAAGAAGAAGTAGTAGAAGAAGAAGAATAACAAGGAGAAGTAAAAATAAATATTAAGAAAAAAATAGAGAAGAATAAAACACACAAAAAATTAAGATTAAGAAAAAAGGAAAATGAGAAGACAAAAAATAAAGTTTGAGAAAAACTAAAAAACGAAGGGAAAACGAACGAAGATAAAGACAAAAAATAATAAAAAAATAAAGGTTGAGACAAATAAATTTTAAATAATAGAGAGAAATAAAAATAAATAATATTTGAGAGAACAAGAAAAAATAGAAGATACAAAGAAAATATAAAAAAAAATTAAGGTTGAGACAAAGTAATTAAAACAAGAAAAATATAAATTAAGGAAAAATAAAAAGAAGAAGAAATAAAAATAGAAGTTGGGAGACAAATGAGTATGGAAAGTGTAAAAACATCTAAGGTGTTGAAGGGCAAAAATGTACTTGTTCTATTTATAAAAAGGAAGGAAGACTAATGTAAAAAGACTTTTCTTATGAGGGATAGAAAAACTAAACCACCAACTATAGGGGTCATCCCATGTAATTTTTCTGTTTGTTGGCTATTATTTTTGTGAGCGACTATTAATGTTAATTTTCCTGAAGAAACTGAAAAAGCAAAGCTCATGTTAATCTATATCCCTGGCTCAACTTGAAATCCATACTCAAAAATAAACTCAGCTAAAAATGAAAGGGGTAATTCCAAAGTTAGCCACTTGAAAGACTACTATTTCACAATAAGCCAAAATTATAAATTATTTTATATTTAGCATTCTGAGAAGCAATTTTAACCTGCGACATTAAAATTTTTTATTTTGAAGTTAGTCTTATCAAAGTTTCACTTCAAACCTATATGTCTAATATAATGACCATTTCTGTAGTTATGTATGAACCTCCCATTAAAATTTTTATATTAATTTTTTTTTTGATTTTGAAATTATAGATTTTAAACTAAGTTAGTTTAGAATGAAATTAGAGTAAGGTATGGTCTAGAGAAATCTATGAATGATTTGGATGGATTTGGTGGCATTTGAACTGAAACTCTAGATAGGTAAGATAATAAGGAATTTGTAGAAATTTATGGAATTAAATTTTGATGAATGAAACTCTCAGAATTAATCTTAGAGTAAAGGGCATTGTATAAAATGTCCCGAGTTTAAGTTGTGCTGGGAAAAGTGAGATTTTGGAGAAAAACTGGACATTTTGTCTTGTTAACATTGCTATAGCAGCTAGCAAGCCGTTATAGTGACCGCCACGCTACTATAACGACCGGTTCTATAGTGGAGAAATTCCTGCTATAGTGGTGGTCAAAGAATGGTCATTTCCCATATAGCAGCAGGTGCCGCTATAGTGGTAAAATGGTTATTTGATCAAATATTTCTTCCAAAATAGTTTACTATTCTAAAACTCTTTTCGAGGGAAAGAAGGGGCGATAGGGGGATATTTACACTAAAAATTCTTTATTTGGCATTAAAAAGATAAGGAATCCATCTCGATTAACATGCAATTGATGATTAAGCCTTAGAATTTCAAAGTTATGGAGTTCGAAAAGGGTTTCTAGATAGAATTAGTTGTTTTCTAGTGTAATATAGGAAATTAAGCAATAATGGATTTTATTTCTTAATAGTTAATTTACCCTTGCATTCTGTTAATTTACTAATTTAATTATGAAATTGGTAGTTTTAGGTGAATTGCGGTAGAATAACCCTAGAACAGAAAAGGAATGATCATGAACTTCACCTTAGGGGTTGGGGGTAAGTTAGAATTTTAGATATAGTAAGTTATGGAAGTAATTATGTATTTATATGCTTGTTTAGACCATGAGCAAGCAAAAATTACACGAAAGATCAAAGTTCCAGCTTTAAGGAGTTGTGCAAGCTTGGTTCGAGGTAGGTGATGGTATTGTAGTTTAATTTAATTTATTCTATATCTGCATGTTAACTACTTTGTAGTGTGTCTTGTTGGTGCATGTTGTTTGGTGTGGTCAATCTAAATTATTTTACGGTTGCTATATGATTTTTGACCTATATTATTTTTTAAATGTGGAATATTTGGTATTTAGAACGTTCTCACAGGATTTTTGGTAAAATAAGGTTAGCAGAAACTTGTTTCTAGAGTTTAGTACATGTGGAGAAATTATCCCCTACAAGTCATGGCTAGAGAGTGGGTGTATTACCCTTAGCGTGTATGTACGAGGGTCAGGTAAATTGATTCCATGAGTAAAATGGAGAAATATGCTTATATGCTAACTAAATTATTCTGACTTGTCTTGACTTGACTTGAATGAATTTGACTGGTGATAATATGTTGATTTATCGGCTTTGATCCCTAATTTCTTATTTGTTGCTTGTTATGCTAAGTGTGATTATTGAGCGTGGATTTATTTGTTTTACTATAATTTGGTTATATGTTCATATTCTCATCTTGGATTGACCAAATAAACCTACCAGTACACTATTATTTTCTTGTGTATTGAACTACACCTGCTCTTACTTTGGTAAGTTCAATGCATATTCCAGCGTCTCTTATGTAGACCTCACTTATGATCCAGGGGTTGACTTCATATTTCAGGGTGAGCAACATATCTGGAAGGCCATAGAATCTCCCTTTTTGGCATAGGTCTTTATTTGTGAACTTAGGTTCTTATTACAGTTTTTGGGGTTGCGTCCCCTTATTGACATTCTTTAGTTGTTTTTGTATGGACGACTTTCAGTTCCTAGGAATGGTTTATTTTCTTAAGTACAATGTTCCTCTTTTGATTGTACTATTTTTTGGTTTATCCTTGATTTTATCTATTAATGGATTGGTTCTTGATTTTCTAATAATTGCTTGTGAGACGGTGTTTTCGGATTGATAATTCTCCCACTGGGTATGTAGTGCAGGTGCCACTCACGATGGGTTTTGAATGTTGAAAAAAGTAGTATCAAAGCCTAGGTTCATCAATCTCGTCATACCAAAATGGGTCTAGTAGAGTCTCGTGAAATGGTATGAAGACGTCTTTATTTTACTTCAAAAAGCTATAGGAATTAGGAAATCTGTCACTCTTGTTTATTGTGTGCTATAACTTGATTTCAATTGGTATCAGGGGATCTGAATTAGTATCTAATCTCTTCATTCTTTTATCTGCAAATGGTGAATACTAGGTCTAATGGAACCCGATCAGCAGCATCAACACTGCCAATTTAGCAGTGGGGACAACTGAGAAGGGGAGAGGATGAGTGAGAGGAAAATTTAGGGGAATGTCACGACCCGAGACTACCCCCTAGTCGTAACACGGTTCTTAGAGTCACAAGTGACCCCATGCTAACCCATGGTATGGTACCTGCTGTGAGAACTGAAGATAATAATAACATAATATAATATGTGGAATCTAAACTGGGGAAGACTCATAAGATGTAATACGGAAACAATACTCAATATATCTGAACATCTGATAAAACTAAAATCATGTTTGACTATCTGAAAGCCTCTAACATAAGGAGTTGATGGGACAAAACCTCTAACTAACTCCGACTGACTGTAATAAAAAGTACCAAAAGTAACTATAGATAACTTGTCCTCAAAGGTTGAGGACTAATTACAACTACTGTTGAGTGGTGCACAAACTATCTAAGTACGATCGAGGAACTAAGAGTCTGAATCTATGTTATTAAACAATATACCGCAAAACAGAGTATGCGATCAATACTTTGAATGTACTAGTTTGCAAGATAAAGGCTAGATGATATGTATATATATATATATATATATATATATAATAGTACTGAACATGAATGCATGAACATGTAAATCGAATGCAAAATGAAGTAAATCATGTGCTGAAATAATCTGTAAACTGATAGACTGGACACTTGGTTATGCAAACCTGAACTAGTATAATCTAAATACTGAACTGAGACCATAGGAGCTAACTAAAACTGACATACCCCAATCTAAGAAAAATCAGGGTCTAACTAGTAACCCTAGTTGGATGGGTGTTAATACCTTGCCAATGGTACCAACACTAACTTACATGGGTCCACTATTCTGATGTCCTAAAGGACAAGGGTGCCATGCCTCTATTGAGGGGGACCCATCAAAATCTATGATGGTGTCGTAGGTTTGGAACTTAGGGACTGCTACTAACGACTCATGCCTAACTGACAGGGAATCCGTGATCCCTGCGTTCACTCGATGCTAAGTATTACTTCCAACTGAATGACACTGATATTATTATTCATTTAATATGATCTGGTACCGACAAGTGTTCATTGTGATAATGTTATGAATTTGACGATACAATCATGATATGAATGTCTTATAACCTGAAAACTGTGACATGCATGAATATCTACGTATCGGGTGTTCATAACCCACCAGCACTATCTGTTGCAAACTAATCTTGGCAAATACTGGACAATCCATGGTATGGGAAAATCATGAATAACACTCCATATTTCAATATATAATTATGATGAAGACATTTGCATTATCAAACATATGGAAACACAATTATGATGGGAGAAATATTTTAATGGTTTACAATAAGAACAATTGAGAGGAGATTCATTAAATTCATGGTTAACTTAGAACCGCATAAAAGAGAAAAGAGTTTTACACTTGAATTTTTGGAGAGTTATTGGGACTCAATGGGTAAAAGGGACCCACTGATGAATATCCCACACATCTGGTAGTAAGAGCCTTGGGAAATTTCTTGGAGTTGATCTTGCTCTTGATAAACCCTAATCTGCTTAGGGAAGATGGGAAAAATTGCCTTTTTGATCACTTTTGGGTGGAATATAGTTAATTGATGAATTTGGGGCTTTTGGGTATTGTATACCACCCTTTGAGAAGCTAAAATGACATGGGTTTGGCTTTAAGGGAGTGGAAAAGACATAACTATCCCTGAAAAACGTGCAGGAAAGCATGATCCCAGTTGTTACGACTCACCTCAAAACTCGTTATGACTGGTTATGAGTCGTGGTTTAATTCTTTATCATGGGATCCTGGGCACATTCTGGTGTAACTATGACTTGCCACCTAACGACTCGTTAGACTGACTATGAGTCATTGGGTGAAGTCATAGTCTGAGGCTGGGTCCTTAGATCATACACTTGTCAGGCTATGGGTCCACACAAAAACTCGTAAGGTCTGACTACGAGTCGTATGTTGGACTAACAACAACTTAAAAGGATTCTTGTCTAAGCACTATTGAGACTACGAGTCCCTCTCTATGACTTGTAATGTTTGATTATGAATCGTGGAGTGGAGTCATGGTCACTGGGCTGAAACCTGGGATCCCTAATATTGTGACTATGACTCCTTGTAACAACTCGTAAGGTTTAGTTATGGATCGTCAAGTGAGTCATGGTCATTGGTCAGCTGATAGATTCCTGGAAGAAAATTTTTATAACTTTCCACGATGTCGGATTAAGGTGAGACTTGAAGCGTTGGAAAGCTAACTTAGTGGTCTATCTTACGAGGGGTCTAGAGCATGAAAATTTGTGTTATTACAATATCTCCCCCTTGGGATCATTCATCCTCGAATGAAACTATCGGAGCTAGAGTACTAGGAAGACTGAGATCATGCACTAAATACTTATGAGCTGAATTATGATTAAATATCTGAATCTGAAACATGATGCATGGACTGAACTAAATTCATGAATGCATACTATGACATGAGGAGGGTTAGATATCTGAGATAGAAAAAAAGAGAATTAATCTAAATAACCATTACCTCAAGATGAATTTAAATTCGTAGAGAAGAGATAGGGGTAGATATCAGCTTTTGCTTCCCAAGTAGCTCCCTCAACGGATTGATTTCTCCACAAAACTTTTACTAGGGCGAATTTTTTATTCCTCAACCTATGAATCTGATGGTAAAGTATCTCAACTGGTACTTCTTCATAGGATAGGATATCTTCCAAGCCCACACTTTCTAAATGAATGGCAGAAGCTAGATCGCTAATGCATTTCTTCAACAGAGAGATATGAAACATTGGATGCACTAATGCAAACGCTACAGGCAACTTTAACTCGTAGGCTACTTTCCCAAAACGGGTCAAAATGTGCTATGGGCAAACATAACGGGGACTAAGCTTCCCCTTCTTACCAAACCTTTTCACCCCTTTCATGGGCGAAATTTTCAGATACACAAAATCTCCAACATCAAATTCAAGCTCTCTTCTGTTCACGTCGGTATAGAATTTCTAATGACTTTGGTTTTCTTAAGCCATTCTCGAATCAATTCAACTTTATCCATTGCCTCATACACTAAATATCGCCCTATCAAAGCAGCTTCATCAACTTCAAACCAACCAATGGGATATCTACACCTCCTACTATAGAGAGCTTCAAACGGAGCCATCTGAATACCAGAGTGATAGTTTTTATTGTTGGCAAATTCAATCAAAGGTAAATGATCATCCCAACTACCCTTGAAATCGATACCACAAGACCTCAACATATCCTCTAAGGTCTAAATGGTCCTCTCTGTTTGACCATCTATCTGTGGGTGAAAAGCCATACTGAGATAAACTTGGGTACTGAGACCCTTCTGAAAAATTTTCTAAAACAGAAAGGTAAACTGATACCTCAATCTAAAATGATGGTTAACGGAACCCCATGCAAACTTACCAACTCCTTGAGATAGAGTCTAGCATAATCCTCTGTTGAACATGAAGTATGAATTGGCAAAAAAAAAGGATGACTTGGTTATTCTACTCACAATGACCCAAATTGAGTCATGCTTTAACCATGTACAAGGTAACCCTGTAACGAAATCCATATTCACCACTTCCCACTTCCAAGTGGGAATGCTCAACTCCTGAAGCGCACTACTAGGTCTCTGGTGCTCAACCTTAACCTGTTGACAATTCGAACACTTAGCCATGAATTTTGTTATAACCTTCTTAATAACATTCCACCAATAGACTTCCTGTAAATCGTGGTACATCTTAGTGGCTTCTAGATGAATAGAATATCGAGAACCATGCACTTCTACTAACATTCGCTGCCTCAAACCATCCATATTTGGAACACACAACCTACCCTGAAAATAAAGCATACCATATCCCCTAGGAGAAAACCTCAACTTTCTGATCTCAAACTGTTTTTCAGCTTAACCAGGATAGAATTTCTATCTTTCTTTTCCTTTACCTCAGAAACCAAGGAAGATTATGAACCATGTTGAACCCAAATACTACCTTAGGCTGAATCGACCTACTGAACATCCAATCTATCCAGTTGATGGACCTCGCGAACTAACTTCTTCTTATAATCCTCAACATGGGCAACCCTTTCCATTGACAACCTACTAAGCGTATCGGCTACATTATTGACCTTACCCGAATGATACAACACACTTATATCATAGTCTTTGAATAATTCAAGCGAGATTCTCTAATGAAGATTTAGGTCTTTCTACATGAGCACATACTGTAAACCCTTGTTATTAGTAAGCACATCAACATGAACACAACAGAGGTAATGCCTTCAAATCATTAAGGCAAAGACAACCGCTGCCAACTCAAGCTATGAGTCGAGTAATTTTTCTCATAGGGTTTAAGTTGTCTAGAGGTATAGTCTATGACCTTACCTTATTACATAAACATACACCCAAGACCAACCCTAGAAACATCACAATAAACTACAAACCTATCTGAACCCATGAGTAGAGTCAATACAAAAGTAAAACGAGTCGAGTCTTCAACTCCTGAAAACTCTTCTCACAAGAATCTAACCACTAAAACTTGACTTTATTATTAGTCAGTCGAGACATGGGACAAGAAATATAATAAAATCCATCAACAAACCGTATGTAATAACCAGCTAAACCTAGAAAACTCCTAATATTTGATGGAGAGATGGGTCTAGGGGAGTTTCTTACTATTTTGATCTTTTGGTGATCAACTCGAATAACTTCACCAGAAATGATGTGACCAAGGAAAGCTACTAATCTCAACCAGAATTCACACTTACTGAACTTAACAAATAGCTGATGATCCTTAAGGGTCAGCAAAACAATCCTTAGGTGGTCTGCATGATCACCTTTATTACGAGAGTAAACGAGAATGTCATCTATGACGACTATGATGAATATGTCCAAGTACTACTTGAACACTCTGTTCATCAAGTCCATAAAATCCACAGGAGCATTCATTAGCCCAAAAGACATAACTATGAATTCAAAGTCACCATATTGAGTTTAGAAGGTTGTCTTCACAATGTAACATTCTCTGGCTCTAGGATGATGATAGTTGGATCTGAGGTCTATCTTAGAAAAATAATTTGCTCCCTGAATTTGGTCGAACAAGTTATTAATCTTGGGGAGAGGATAGTTATTCTTGATTGTGACTTTGTTCAAATGACAGTATTCAATGCACATTCAGAGAGAACCGTCTTTCTTGCGCACGAAGAAAACTGGACCATCCCACGGGAAAACACTAGGCTTGATGAATCCCTTATCTAAGATATGTTTTAACTGTTATTTCAATTCCTTAATGACACGACCCGAACGAGGGCCTAGTCATGTCGGGTGCCTTAATCCTAATCGAGATTAGAGACCACCCCTAATACCCAACCATAATCGCCCTACACCTTATGTCAGATGAATTCTGAATATATATATAACATAATAAGATGGAACAATCATAAATCAAACATATTCAAACGGTGTCAGCCCCAGTACCAATACGAATGCCAAGGCTGACACCAATACTGACATCGTATATGCCAACCCAAAATAGTCTCACAAAGCCTCTATTCGAAATCAAAATAACATATGATCGGGATATGCCCCCGACCATATCCAAAAACTAAAGTCTTGGAAATAACAAAGGTATGTAGAGAAGTCCATGACATAAAATAGAGACTTCCATAGTATGGAAGCTCACCACTTCAATCTGACACAAAGTTGTCCCCGAATTCAAGTCACTGAGTAGGAGGAGGAGTATGGACGGTTCCTGCATCGTGTGGGGATATAGCGCTCGAAGATGGGTTAGCGGGTGAACGCTAGCATGTACTTAGGAGTAAGGATAAAATAATGCCAACATCTAAATCAAGTAAATAACCATATGCAATCACATATATACATATATATATATACATATATATATATATATGTGTATATATACATATATATATGTATATATATAGAGAGAGAGAGATATAAAATTCATGCCAGGAAAGGGAATCAGGTTTAGCATGCATTTAAAACTTTAACCTGGGCTGTGTAGCTTGATCATCCTAAAACCAACCATGGGCTATATGGGTCCAATGTTACCCACTGAATGGGCCCCAGTACGTGTAGCCACAAAAATCAGAGATATCAACGGGGTCGAGGATTCTCGTGTACCCTTCACCCTCCGTGATACGTATATATAAGTAGAACTTAGGGGATTTTCGTATGCCCCACAATTATATGGTCACCATGACCAACCCTCATGTTGACAAACATGAGTTTCTAATGTTCATTCATTGGACTCACACCTTCATGGTTAGCTCTCACAACCCGCCATTATTTTCCAATTAAAACCATTAGCATTTAACAACCCACCAATTCCAAAATTTATTAACCAAGGCTTTATAAAGTGGTATCGCCATACCGACTATAGCTTGCAAGCAATGTCATTAGGCAACACTTAGAGGATTCCCATGTACCCCCATAGGATTTCCAATCAATTAAAACCATGAACACCAAGTCCTTTTCAAATCATTTAATTCAATTAATCTATTTAGGGTTCCATTACTATATTATGCAATAGTTTCAGTATAAGTAAAACGATGTGACAAAACTATTCTTATAAGAATTTTAACAAACATACTGAGGGCATATAGTTTCCAAAACCAAAACCAAAACCAAGAACCAATTGACCATTCCCATGAAACCACATGTTCAATTCCAAAATTTTAAAATGAAAACCATAAGAAAAATATGAGAAAACAATATTCATCCATTAACAACCAAAACCTTAACATACAATTCAAAACCAAATAATACCCATAATTAAATCATGGAAACCATTCATTAAAACATGAATTTAGTTGAACTAATAATGAGGGAGGAGTAACATGCCTTAGATACCAAATACTACGAAGAGAAACCACCCATGTAAGCCCCGAATTGATTGTATTGAAGAAACCCTAGTCTTTCTTGAACCAAAAGCCTTGAGAGAGATTTCAGAGTGTTTAAAGTGTTTTTTATTGAGAATAATAGGGTAAATAAAGTCCCAATAATGTTTTAAGTCGTGGGGTCAAAAGAGGTTAAAAGGGGAAATGTCCAGAATACCCCCAACCTAAATTTTAAAAATCACCACAGGAGGGTACAGCTCCCCCCTTAACTCGTACACACAATATACGTGTGGTACCCATCACTCATACCCTAGACAGAATGTTGGACATCACATACTTTCAACCATACGACTGACCTTACCTAACTCGTACCCATATGATACTACTAATACCATTGAACCGTATCTAAGACAGAATCAAAGGGGTTGGACACTAGACAACATACAAATTGGACTATACCACTCATACCATCTCCATACGACTCGTATAGAGTCTAGTCATACCTAAGATAGTACATAATCAAGGACACACTGCTTAACATACAACTTGGTCCCCCTAGGTCTTACTCATATCATACGACTAGTAAGACTGAGTCGTATGATGTCCAAAGAGTTTAAAACTCAGGAAATTTCTAAGGATCGCACTTAGGGTGTTTCACTTAAGCTTACTGGATCCATTATGTAGGGTGGAATTGTAATATTCTAGGTATTTGGAAGGAGATCTATTTCGAAGTCAATTTCCCTATCGTGAGAAACTCCGGGAAGATCTTTAAGGGATACCTCTGGAAACTCATTCGCTACTAAAACTGATTCAAGACTCAGGATTTCGGAACTTGAGTCCTTGACTTGGATGAGATGATATATACACCCCTTGGAAATTATTTTCCTCCCCTTGAGGAATAAAACAAATCGTCCTATCGGGACTAAGGTACTACCCCTCCATTCTAAGACTGGCTCATTAGGGAATTAAAATTAAACTATGATGTTTCTACAATCAACTGAGGCATAGCAAGAGTGGATTCAATCCATTCTAAGTATGACATCAAAATCGTCTATCTCTAATTCTGCAAGATCACTCGATGTGATTTTTTGAGATACTATGACCGGGAAATTTCTGTATAGCCGCCTGGATAGAATAGAATTACCAACTAGGGTAGACATTGAGAAAGGTTCTGGAAGACTTTCTAGGTTGATGCCGAAGTCCACCGCTATATAGGGAGTTACAAAAGAAAGTGAAGCTCTGGGGTCTAATAATGCATAAACATGAAGGTGGAAGAATTGTAATATACCAGTAACCACATCAAGAGACCCCCTTAATCTTGTCGAGTCTGAAGAGCATAAAGTCTATTCTGGCACTGTCCACTAGTTGTACTAGAAGTAGCACCCTGCTGAGTAGGGAGATCTGTTTGTTCTGCTAAAGAATTTATCCAGCCGTTCTGACGATCATTCCTGCCCTTCTACATACCTGCTGGGAAATCCCTCATCCTATGGCCTTTCTTGCAATATCTAAAACACGCATCGCTTCCAGCCATACACTCACCCTTATGGTACTTACCATACCTCCTGTAAACTGGATTTGTGCAACCACTTCTCACACTACTCTGGGACTTAGAGCCTGGTGCACTATTATGAGTATCTGGCCCAAACTTAGACACTGGAGCACTAGTAGAAGACGGGGCTGGGGGAACTGAGAACGATTTTTTCACGACCTGAGCTGGGGCCCTAGCTGTGTTGGCATCCCGAACCATCGAGGCCCGGACACCCTTATATATCTGGTAATTATACACAATATTCATATAATAAAGAAAAGATGCAGAAATATAAGTCATTACAGAATCATGGTCATGTCTTGAATAACGAATATCAATACAAGGGAAACCCCTCAACATCTAAACATCATCTGTTTTCAGTCTGCAAAATCTCTACTACAAAAGAAATTAACAAACTGTCTGAATCTGGGACAAGGCCCCCAGTGGACCTAAACCAAAGTAAGTAACAGGTATCTGGAAAGAAACATGCCTTCCAGAACAAAGAAGGCTCACCAACTGCATACTTCTGTCTAAATAACTCTACAGCTTAGCAGGACCTCTAGACTGAGCCTCAGACCTTGAAATGTAGGGGGTTAATACAATTGTACTGGTATATGAAACAACTCAGAATAACATGTTTTTAATACACACTAGATGAGAACCTTTCACAATGTCAATAATAATCATATAAATAAAAATGCATGGTCATACCTTTAAAAACTTCAAATGATTCTTGACACAATGGCCCACTTTTATTATTCATTTGAGCTAGACGGTACACCCTACAATCTATAAATTCATGGGCTATATGGAATCCACCCTTTACTCGGCGGCCAAGCCCCCAATCCAAGTTTGCCGCAAGGATTGGAGTATCTATCACGGGGATACACAAGATCACGAAACAAGATGCCAAAATCCCACAATTAAGTCTACATGTCGTGGCTGGGCAAAAGATCACAAAGCAGGGCTCCTAACCATAGTCCCAATTTGGGACGATGTAATTCAAGGTACACAAGATCATAAAGCATGGTACAAAAACCCTGTGTCGGTAAATCACGGTTTCCAGCATAGATCCTTTCAACTCGTACTTTCTTCGGATAACTATCTAACTCTCTTAAGCTCAACTTTTATTTCTATTAAAATGAACATGCTTCATACTTTCAAAACATTCAATACTTATCTTGTTAAGGGCATGTAATCATCTGGTATTGCCATACCCTAACTTTTAAGTCAATCAAATCACATTTATTAATTTGTAGCCCTTTTCACGTATTACCATGTTAATGACCACCCATAGTTTTTCTTTAACATCAAGTGAGGGAGAGTTCTTCAGCAGATCTTCATTTGAATTTACATCAAAGCACTCTCCTTTCAATAATACAATCATAAGGTGATCATGTTGTGTTAACTTTGTTCAAAACCCATAGGAATTGTTAATTTTTGACACAATAAATGTTCATCATGTGAAAACACCCCTCAACATGTTATAAAAGTACCAATCCATGATCATTAAACAAGTATTCACCCTTTGGTTTTTCCGTTGAGAAAATTCATGCCTTTAAACAACCCATAACAACATAAATAAAAAATATCCTGATAAAAGAGGGGGGTTTGATTGTTAATGCTCCCATTCAAACTTTCATTACACCTCAAAAGCATAGATATATAGTTATATTCAAAATTCATGATAGAAGGTTCAAAACAACATACAATTTCTTCAAAACACTCCATGACATACACTTTTCAAAACAATTCCAAAACCCTTTCTCTATAAACATGATTGGGGATCTTTAATATAATTTAAAACAATAGAAAAATTGTGCCCATGATGTTGAGAGAAGTCCCACATACCTTAGATTATAAAATTTAAACTATGGAACCCGGATCTTGATAGATAGAACCCAGATCTTGATCTGTTTCTTGGAATTCTTAATCTTAGGGATGAGTTCTTGATCTTTGGGGAGGAGTTACG
Source organism: Capsicum pubescens (assembly GCA_030864215.1). Classification (NCBI taxonomy): domain Eukaryota; kingdom Viridiplantae; phylum Streptophyta; class Magnoliopsida; order Solanales; family Solanaceae; genus Capsicum; species Capsicum pubescens. The sequence continues at coordinate 103,338,478 of CM061544.1, read as the reverse complement.
ATTTTGATTTTGAGAGAAAATTAAATAAAGGGGTCATTCATGCTTCTTAGGGATGAAATTTTATGTTATGGACGAAATTTGGGTGAGGAGAAGTGACCAAAATGCCACTAGACTCATTAGAAACTGATTTAGCGTGTGAAATAGTTCCATAATGCGCTGGCCGACACGTCGCGTTGGTTTACTGCCTCACACGAAAAATGCCATAACTTTTTGATCGGTTATCAAATTTTGGCAAAATTGGTATCGTTGGAAAGCTAATTCAATTATATAAAATTTGGTGGGTCTTGAGCTGCAAAATTCTTTGTGTATCAAAAGTTATACTCGTTCAAAGTAAACCCTTGTAGAATCGAATATCAAACTTTGGATGAATGAAAGATTCTTAGCTCAACTTTATTCTAAGTGATTTATATGATCACTTTTCACCTCATTATCACTTCATACACTAGGAGAAAGATCATGAAATATGAATTTAAATATAAACCATGGAATTAGAGTTTACACATATAGGAACGACGGTCCGATTTCTAGCTCGAAAATGCGGGGCGTTACATTATCTCCCCCTTGGGATTATTCATCCCCGAATGATGGGTAGGGACTTGTTGAAGTTATGAAAGAGTAGAATAAGGAACGAAACCTCGCATTGAACATTTTTCCCTAACAAAATATGCAAAGGCATCAAACGAGGTTCATGATAACCCCTAGTGAAACGTGAAAACACGAAACATGGGATAATGAAACTTTACATAGGGATGATCTTGCACATGCATTCTATGAATCATAATCATCACAACATAAGGCAGGGGTTTATTTGATGATCATAGACCCGATTTATATTGGTACTAATCATGAAATAAGATTTCGCGGAAGATGGGATTAGAAGCATTCTCTACCTTACAGGGTACCACGAATAGACTTAAACTTAGAGGCACCAATCGTATACACCCCAAACAATAAATAGCATACTTTACACTTGCCAACTTACGATTCTCCAATCACACATCTATCCACAAAAATTTGAGTCCTACTACTTCGTACTGCTATGTTGAAGCCTAACTGGGAGTTACAAGGTGATAACTTAAACTATAGGATCCTGTACTCTACATCCCTTTAAGAATATTTCTTCACCTAATCACTACCATCAAACACACTTGAGATTTAATTTAGAGAGTACTAACCACATAGCACATGGGTTGAGTTTTCATCAATCAATACATTCAAGTCTATCATTATTACACCCACTTCATGGATTTCCCCCACTAAGACCAGCGAATTCAATCCCATTCACAAAGATTTTCTCTATATATCTCATTCCCAACTATTTCTCATAATAAAAATCCATCCCATTCTTAGCTATTTTACACAACAAAAGTCCATCTCCTTCTTTTCCCTTTCACCTATAACCTTAGCTCGAGAATCACATCAATTCTTTTCATCTTCAAGAACATCTAGTCCCCTACTTAACACATCACCATGCTTCCACAGCCACCATCATACTATCATACGGAGGGTCATTAAGGGACCCGAGCATAAGCATTATGAATGGGAGAAACACTACTCAATTATAACCCATATCTGTTAATCTACTCAAGGTGGGACATGAGGTGAAGATAAAATACCATCACAAAGTGCTTCCTATATCAAGTGTTCGGATCATAAGTAGAGGGTCATTCGGAAGAAACACAATACAGCATGAATTCTTAGGATAGAGCTCAGTGAGAAAACATTGGTGCACATATCAAGATAAAATGAGGGAAAGAGACTGAATTATCCTCCTGGTTCCAGAAATTAGTAAGACTATCTGGGCACCTAACGCATTAAGCGACACACCTCGTCGGTCCCTACCGACGCAATTCCTAGTGCGACGTGTTGACATTGCGTTGGCCTACTATTTTGATCATCCAAACATGCCTCAAACATCGTCTGAAAAATCCAAAACTTTCCTGAGACATCCCCTTTACACCCCTGATCATGAATCAACTCAAAAATCTATATCTCGAGGTCGGAAAGATCAATTTGAAAATCGAGGAAGTTAAGAGCTCATAAATATGACTAAGTCTTTTAACAATTAGAAAATTTTTTAGGTTGTCAGCTCTCTATTCATACAACCAAGAGTGGTATTAAGTTGAGAATGCTACGGAGTGTTACATTATAGCTAAGACATGGATTTTCGCTTGAAGCGGTTGCTTCTCAATTAAGGAATTGAGATTCGCCATGAGTTTGCATAAACTTTATCACTTTGGCTAAACCCGACATCGGATGAATCAGTGTCATATAGAAACATATTTTATTAGGACCAATCATGCTGAGAAACATAGATTTTCAAGGATCACGAACAGCATAACATATGGTTTGAATACATGAAAGACTGGATTACTTAGAGACATAATTGCTTCTATTCAGGAGGTCAGATCATGAACATAAGTCCATAGAGTACTCAAACCATAGGAATAGGCATGACTTGAACAAATGACATAATACATTAGTAGGATACTCTTCTAAATGGAAGTGGGAACTCACTTAATTCCCCATCTCCCCTTTAGATCAAAGTCACAATCCTAGACTTACGGACATATCCCCTTATCAAGTCTATAGCCACAACTCTCAACATAAAAGAGACATCACCACATACTTAAACTCTAAACTCTCCCTGAAGAACTATACTTTGAAGGCCTCGCTTTTCGAAATGGCTACTCTTAACTTTTTCTAGCCTCTATAACCATCACTCTACAACTCAACTCTCATGAGCGTACGCAACCATACTTCTCATCATAAAGGGGGTATCAATATATACATGAACGCATACTCCCCTAAATAATTCCTAATACAAAGACACTAAATTCTTTCTAGGACATTCCCCTTTAGGGACACTAATCGAAATTTCCTCTAACCCCCAAGGTCATTGACTTATGGCTAAAACTTTTATGGGCATAGACACCCACGCTTTTAAACACTTATTGCTTCATCTTCAATTCCTTATACTAGCTTTACAACTCTAATCACACAACTTGCAACTTAACAAAAATTTGTAAAACAGCACCAAAGGTGCACAGTGACTACATATATTTCCTTAATTCAACTATAAATAATCCTATACAACAAATCCCCAGACTTCTCCATACTACAAGGTTCGAGAATAACTTCTAGGTACTCGTGACACTCATACGCATCACACTTCATCTAGCAACATGCTACCTCAGAGTTCAACTTATTCCTATATACTCACGTTTTTATCCACTTAATGATTCAACCAAAACTCATCGTTTTACTATTGTTCTCATGTATGCATATACATCGCAACTTCCCACTCATTATTTCACAAGTCTCCAACCTAGGCTATTGCACACCTCACACCAAGCCTACAAGTTCATTCCCACCAGATACACATCATTAGTCTTAAGTTACTCATTCTTATTACCACACTTCACATCTAACATTCAAGCCTGTTGTCTATCCTCAATTATATACCACCTGTAAAGCATGCCACATACTATATTAGTCCATCAAATTGGGAGATCAACCCAAATACTTCACTTCACTTAGCTACTACCTACAATAACAACCCTGCCATAGCCTTGCTATTACAACTCAAAATCCACTACATACCTTCTCACATAAAGTACTAGTTTACTACTACCAAAGAAAAGACCATCAAAGGGGTAAAGTCACATGATAGGATTAGTCGATCTTAATCTTATAATATAACCCATTTCAATCTTATCAACATATTCTAATTTCTCACATCATACGTACTTACCTAATCATACATTATAATGATCTTCAAAATTCAATAAACACTAAAAAGTCTCTACCTACAACTTATTAACTAATCTACCCCTTTCCATTTACCACTTATAAATAATTTCTATAACCACCATAACTATCTACTTTGAGCTCCTTCTCTATTTTGAACAAATAATAATCATATACAGTCACTTCCTTTACAGACTACCATACAATCTACAATTATTGCTACCACATTAGACTATCACTATAAAATGGCAATCCACTCCCCAATCAACGATTATACGACTAAAACTATTCATTTAGGCAAATGTCACCCTCACTTTGAATGCTAACCTTGTGACTTCATGTCACCAACTTCTGGACCATCTCACTACCAGTAGGTTATGACATTATAATATATACTACTACTCAGGTGGAAATATAGTTCTAATATTTTTCTACACATTATTATCCTTATCCAAGACATCTACAGTAAGAATTTTGAAAGGGGACTGAATGAACTTTGTACTTCAGGCTGAAAAGCACGATTTCAATCAGAATAAAGGCATACACTCAAATAATAGACCTTAAAGCACTAATGGACTCCCTCAAGTCCTCATGCTATCTCATAACTTTATGGATAACTCAATCAGAGAGAACCACATCACTGGGGGAGCTAGGAACTTGGACAAGTATCGCCTCGATAATGAGGCGTGGCCCATGAAATTAGAACAAGGAAGAAATTTGGATAAATTTCTTATAGACGACACTATAGCATGAACTCGAGTATGAAAGAATAAGAAACAACTCTGAAATGCCCAGTAGCCTCCTAATTATAAGTGTGGTGCACAACGCACTCATAAGCAAGACTCTAGTAGACACGATTTTACAGACACCCTGGGACCATGAACCGTGCTTTGATACCAAGTTTGTCATGAACCGAGCTGGGGCCCTAGCCATGACGGGCATCCCAAACCATGGAAGCTCGAGCGCCTTCTATATCTAGTAATCATGCACAATATTTATATAATAAAGAAAAGAATGTAGAAATATAAGTCATTACAAAATCATGGTCATGTCCTGAGTTACGAATATCAATACAAGGGAAACCCCTCAACATCTAAACATCATCTATTTTCAGTCTGCGAAATCTCTACTACAAAAAAAATTAACAAACTGTCTAAATCTAGGACAAGGCCCCCAATGGACCTAAACCAAAGTAAGTAACAAGTATCTGGAAGGAAATGGGCCTTCCGGAACAAAGAAGGCTCACCAACTGCACACTTCTATCTGAATAACTCTACAACTTAGCAGGACCTCAAGACTGAGCCTCAGACCCTAAAATATAGGGGGTCAATACAATTGTACCGGTATGTGAAAAAACTCAAAATAACATATTTTTAATACAAAATAGATGAGAGCCTTTCACAAAGTCAATAATAATCATATAAGTAAAAATACATGGGCATACCTTTAAAAACTTCAAATGATTCTTGACATAATGACCCACTCTTTATTATTCTTTTGAGCTAGATGGTATACCCTACAATCTGTAATTCCATGGCTATATGAAATTCGCCCTTGACTCGACGGCCAAGCCCCCAATCTAAGTTTGCCACAAGGATTGAAGTATCCATCATGGGGACACATAAGATCACGAAGTAGGGTGCCAAAATCCCCAAATTAAGTCTACATGTCATGGTTGGGCACAAGATCACAAAGTAGGGCTCCTAACCATAGTCCCGATTTGGTATGTCATAATTTAAGGTACACAAGATTACAAAGCATGGCACCAAAACCCCATGTCGGCAAATCACGGTTTCCAAAATCGAGTCTTTCAAGTCAATCAAATCACATCATATCAATTTGTCGCACTTTTCAAGTATTACCATGTTAATGACCACCCATGGTTTTTCATTAACATCAAGTAAGGGAAAGTCCTTCAGCAGATCTTCATTTGAATTTACATCAAAACACTCTCCTTTCAATAATACAATCATAAGGTGATCATATTATGTTTACTTTGTTCAAAACCCATAGGAATTATTAATTTTTGACACAATAAACGTCCATCATGTGAAAACACCACTCAACATGTTATAAAAGTACCAATCCATGATCATTAAACAAGTATTCACCCTTTGGTTTTTCCTTTGAGAAAATCTATGTCTTTAAACAACCCATAACAATATAAATCAAAAATATCCTGATAAAAGATGGGGTTTTGATTGTTAATGCTCTCATTCAAACTTTCATTATACCTCAAAAGCATAGATATATAGTTATATTCAAAATTCATGATAGAAGGTTCAAAACAACATACAATTTCTTCAAAACACTCCCTGACATAAACTTTTCAAAACAATTCCAAAACCCTTTCTCTATAAACATGATTGGGGATCTTTAATATAATTTAAAACAATAGGAAAATTTTGCCCATGATGTTGAGAGAAGTCCCACATACCTTAGATTATAAAATATGAAAGTTGGAACCCGAATCTTGATATGGAACCCGGATCTTGATCCGTTTCTTGGAATTCTTGATCATAGAGATGAGTTCTTGATCTTTGTAGGAGGAGTTAGGGTTTTGATTTTGAGAGAAATTTGAATAAAGGGGCAATTGATGCTTCATGGGGCTGAAATTTTATGTTATGGATGGAATTTGGGTGAGGAAAAGTGACCAAAATGCCCCTAGACTCATTAGAAACTGATTTAACGTGTAAAACAGTTTTGTAATGCGCTAGCCAATGCGTCGCGTCGATATCGCTTCGATTTACTGCCTCACACAGAAAATATCATAACTTTTTGCTCGGTTATCGGATTTTGGAAAAATTAGTATCGTTGGAAAGTTAATTTAATTATCTAAAATTTAGTGGGTCTTGAGCTGCAAAATTCTATGTGTATCGAAAGTTTTACACGTTCAAAGTAGACCCTTGTAGAATCGAATATCAAACTTTGGATGAATGAAAGATTCTTAGCTCAACTTTGCTCTAAGTGATTTCTATGAACATTTTTCACCTCATAATTACTTCATACACTAGGAGAAATATAATGACACTTGAATTTAAATATAAACCATGTAATTAGATCTTACACACGTAGGAACGACGGTCTAATTTCTTGCTCGAAAATGCAGGGTGTTATAGATTTCCACGTTCAAATCTTTGTAGAGAAAAGTTAAACCACCAATTCTTGCCCTCTTATTATCTCTTTCCTTTTCTTTTAGCTTCTCTTCCTCAATATTTTGAGCATGAACCATTAGCCAAGAGAGATCCATCTCTTTGATCAACATAGATGTTCTGCATTCTTTGACTACATCCTCAAAAACACCAGATACAAACTTGCTCATCCTGGCCCTAGAATAAGCCACTATGGTCGGACCATACCTTGCTAACTGGGTGAACTTGAGTGAATACTCCTTCACAATCATGCTACCCTACTTCAAATTAATGAACTCTACACTTTGGCCTCCTTCAACTCGAGTGGGAAGAATCTGTCTAAGAAACTAGTAGTAAACTCATCCCACTCTACAGGCCCTATATGGACACCTCTCTCCTCTTTTCACTACTTTACCCAAGTATGAGCTACTCCTTGTAGCTGGTAAGTAGATACGTTAATATTCTCGCTCGAAGTAACACCCTTGATATCTGTCACCTTCTACACACAGTCTAAAGACTTTGTGGATCCTCCTCAGATTTGGATTAGAGAATATTAGAGGATTCATCTGAGTAAAGTAACAGATCCTAGTTGCTGTCGTATTCACTACTGGATTGACTGGGGTAATATCCTGCTAGTTATTTTTTACAGCCACAGACTAGTCAAAAACTGTGAAAGCGGCCTTAAATTCGTCATAGGAGACATGTTCGTTCATAGGGTGTTCCTGAGCAAGTGGCGGTATGGGCTGGTCCCCATTCCTTCTTCTATTATTCCTTCTTGGAGGACTTTTCTATAAATAGATTAAAGACGAGTTAGAAGAGGAAATTCAGAAGGGAAACTTTCCTAAAACATCTTGTAGCGTCTCACCCATAAGTGTGGAGCGCTTCACACCCATGAACAAGACTCTTCTTAATGTGTCTTTTAGACACCCTTGGACACTTTAAACCTTGGGCTTTGATACCAAGTTTTTTATGACCTGAGACTACCCTCTAGTCATAACACGATGCTTAGAGTCACAAGTGACCCCAAGATAACCCATGGTCTAGTACGTATTGTGAGCACTGAAGATAATAATAACATAATATAGTATGTGGAAGGTAAACTGAGAAAGACTCATAAGATATAATACGGAAACAATACTCAATATATCTGAACATCTGTTAAAATTGAAATCAAAGTCTGACTATCTGAAAGCCTCTAACATAAGGAGTTGATGGGACAAAACCCCGAACTAACTTCGACTGACTGTTATGAAAATTACTGAAAGTAACTACAGATAACTTGTCCTAGAAGGATGAGGACTCACCATAATTGTTGCTAAGTGGCACGTAAACTGTCTAAGTACGATCGGGGAACTGAGCGTCCGAACCTATGTTATAAGACAATATAGTGCAAATGAGAGTATGCAATCAGTACTTTGAATGTACTGGTATGCGAGATAAGGGCTAGATAATATGTATATATATAATGGTATTAAACATGAATGCATGAACATGTAATCGAATACAAGACCAACTAAAGCATGTGCTGAAATAATCTATAAAACTGATTAACTAAATAACTGGTAGACTGGACACTTGGTTATGCAAACCTGAACTAGTATAATCTGAATACTAAACTGAGACTATGGGAGCTAACTACAGCCGACATACCCCAATCTGAGCAAAACCAGGGTCCAACTAGTAACCCCAGTTGGATGAGTGTTAATACCTTGCCAAAGGTACCAACACTGGCTGGCATGGATCCACTAATATGATGTCCTGAAGGACGAGGGTGTCATGCCTCAACTGACGGGGGACCCCTCAGAATCTACGATGGCGTCGTAGGTCTGGAACAAAAAGACTGCTATTAACGACTCATGCCTAATTAACGGGGGAGTCCATCCTTGCGTTCACTCAGTGCTAAGTATTACTCCCAACTAAATGACACTGTTATTATTATTCACTAGTATACATACCCGTGTGATGCACGATTAATATTAAAGTAATATTTCTAACAAATTCAGGTTGAGTTATCTTGTTTGAACATGTTAAATCATATTACCATAACAAAAGAGATTGAACTATTATAATATTTCTCAATGAAATGCACTCCCACCCCTACCCCCACCCCATCCCAAGCTCTAATCAAATCTATATGAATAAAAATAATCATGTAATTAAAAAAAGTTTTTACTTTTTATTTTTTCTTTATTATACTATCCACAATTTAAAGATGTTAGATTTTTAACTCCCCCCCCCATACACACACGCCTCTAATCAAATCTATATAAGTTAGATAATTATATAATTATAAAAAAAAAAGCTTTTATGCTTCATATTTTTTTTATTATATTGTTCACAATCTATAAATATTAAATTATTAATATTAATTTTTTTAGTTTAAATTGTTTGTTTATTAGTTCCATCTTTTAAGTTTAAAATTAGTGAATATTGATATGTATATTATCTAATTACTTCATTATATTCTCAAAATTAGTTTAAATTGTTGTTATTATTATTACTTTTAATTTTTTCAATCCTTATATTTCAATTATTCTTTTTAATTTTGTATTTGATTAAAATTATAACTCTTTTTTTAAATGTGTTCTTGAATTTGAGAGCTCCAACAATTCCCATTTTATGGTTGAATTAATCGTTTAAATTGATAAAATAAAAAATTAAATTTATTTAATATTTTTTAATTAATTTATTTAAAGATGAATAATTATATATGAGATAAAAAAGAAGCATCTATATAGGAGCACTCACAACTAAAGAATTACTAAAAATTGAAGTAAAACAAAAAGATTAAAACATGTATTTGGTTACTATAAATTAAGGAGTCTAGTTATTATTATTATTTTTTGTTTTTGTGCAAAACCATGTATATGGCGCGGGGGTGGGTGGGTGTTTTATGCTCTTTTCTTTACTCAATTTTTGAGATCTATATCGCTTATATATTATATATAACAAAACTCAAGCAATTTATTCTTAATCTAATTGCGTAATATTACACAAATTCATAACGAATGTTAAATAAGATGTTGAAAATATCATCTAATTGGATTATATTACAAAAATTCATAACAAATGATAAATAATATGTTGAAAATAACAGTGTCAGCTTCAACCTAAAGCAAGTGAAGCCAAGACTGCTTTAGGCTCTTAATTTTTGGGAGCCTCATTTTTTAGCAATTAAGGTTTATAATTTCGTTGATTTTTTTTATTAGAAAATATTGAGTATTTTTTTTTTCATTTAATGTCGCTTTATCTCAAAAAAATTATCACTTTAGGAATTCAAGCCTAAAGTTGACAATTGTTTTAACTTTATCCTTAAAATTAAGAAAGATTTCTTTTTTGTACTTCTATATTCTAAAAAAAATCTAATAATAGGTGTAACTTAATAAGCTAATATTTTTACTTTTCAAATGTATATATAGCTTATAGAGTTCCTATAAGAATTGACTCACTCGAAGACATCTTTTTAAATATTAAAATTGATAAAAAAAAATTCTAAGTACTAACATCTCAAGAAAAATTGAATGATTTATACATACTATTAATTGAAAAGGAATTATTGGAGAAGTCGATCATAAAGTAATTTTATTCATAATTTTGCATCTCAAAAAGTTTTGCTTTAGGACACCGACTATATTGAGCCGGAATTTATGAAGCCTAGTTATTTTTCTTTTTTGATTTACTCTTCTTATCTTTCTTCTGCTTTTTTTCTTAAAAAAAAGTCTTTTCCTTTTTAAAGACAAAAATAAAAACACTCAAAGATAGAATAGATAGTTATTCTTGTTTTCGATAAATGTGTTTATCTTAAAAAAATTCAAATAATTTAATTTATAATTTAAATATTTTTTTATGAAACTATCTTATTATTTTACTAATTAAGAATGCATAAAATTATTTATTTTCATTCAAATTTCAAAAGAATCTTTGTCTTTCAATTCAAAAATATACCACTACTATTACGTACTACTTTTACCTAAGATAAATATTTGAAATTAATAAGATGATGACGACGACAATGAAATTTCAAACAATATGTAGCACTCGAAAAAATAAGATGTACAAATCTTTAACTACGTATATTATCTACCACCACATAGATGAAAAAATAGAGCAACACATAGTTCTCTAAAAATTACATACTCATGAGAATCAATAGAGAAGAAAGTTACTAACCTTAATGCTTAAGTCAAGAGATCAAATCGAAATACATATACAACTATTCTTTGGTCTTATATATATAGTGGTCTTTGTAGCATTTGAATTGTACCGGATTCTCGTTTTACACATGTAGTCAATGATAACTGATTTTTAAAAAAATACTTATCTTAAAGTTAAAGCAAATTGATAAGATTAGAAGAGTGTGTATTAAAAGTAGGACTCTTTAAAAAAAACAATGTATTAAAAAAAACCACGTATTATAATTTTGATTTTAGTGCTTTTGTTAGTACATAAAGTATGAGCGAGTAAATATATCAGGTATCTTTTTTAAAAAAAAACTTTTAGATTTTATCTTTGAGAAGATATTGTTTCTCCAAATCAAATTCAAAAAGTTATCTAAAATAATTCAAGACATAAAATTGATAGAATCATCATCGTTGTCGTCGTCGTCGTCACATCATCATCATCATTATTATTATTGACTTATATTTAATAGTAAATATATAAATTTAGGAGATGTTAAGAAGTTAGAATTCCATTCCAGTTCAAATTCTATTTAAGTTGAAATTTAAATATTATATCATATCAGTTTGCTATAAGAAGATCATTTTATTATTCTTTCCTTACCCTTAATTTTTTACAAATAAAATGCATATTTATCCTATAATATATAATTTTAATTAGAGAAAATTTTGAAATCAATCCAGATGATTTTTTTTATTATACTTATTATTTTTATTATAACTACTAATACGAAAACATATCATCATCATCATCAAACTTATGTATAATAGTAAATATTATAAATCTAGGAGATGTTAAGAAGTTAGAATTCCATTACCATTCAAATTCTATTTAAGATTAAATTTAAGTATTATATCATATTATAAGAATATTATTTTATTATTCTTTACTTATCCTTAAAAAAATTTCAAATAAAATGCATATTTATCCCATAATATATAAATTTTAATTCGAGAAAATTTTGAAATCAATCCAAACGATTCTTTTATTTACTATACTTATTATTTTTATTATAACTACTAATATGACAACATATACAAAATTTGAAGTACAGTTTGTCTAATATAAGATTCAAGATATTTTTTCAACTTTATTTTATTCACTACACTATACAATTTATTATTTATAAAAATATTGTATAGATTCTTATTATTGTTACTACAATTACTATTACCACATTCTTTTATAATATTTAAATTATAAAAGAGATAAGTTTGAAATAGTAATAGTCTATTAGAATTCTTTTCTAGTTATTAAGATAATGTATTTCAAATTCAAATACTTAATCTTTCAATTCAAAATTTTTATTAGAATATTTTTAACTTTTTCTTAAAATATTTTTTAATTTTGTCCTAAAAACTGCCACGTGGTGATTTTTATATGTCGCCACTTGGCATCTTGTCTTGTTTTAGTTTTGCTTTTATATATATATATACATATTTAACATGATCTGGTACTGGCAACTGCTCATTGTGATAATGTTATGAATTTACCGATACAAGCATGGTATGAATGTCTTATAACTTGAAAACTGTGACATACGTAAATATCTAGGTATCGAGTGTTCTTAACCCACCAGCACTATCTATTGCAAACTAATCTTGGCAAATACTAGACAATCCATGGTATGGAAAATCATGAATAACACCCCATATTTCAATAACTAATTATGATCAGACATTTGCATTATCAAACATATGGAAACATAATTATCATGTGAGAATATATTTTCATAGTTTAGAATCAAAACAATTGAGAGGAGATTCATAAAATTCATGGTTAACTTAGAACCCTATAAAAGAGAAAAGAGTTTTACACATGTTTTTCTCCTCTCACCAACAAATACACACACATATATTCATAATCACTTCCCACTTTCTCTCCCAAACACACAAAATATACATACAAAGAAATATCAATTTTTTTTCCCTTTCATATTTCCTCCCTTCCCTTTTTCCTTCACTGTCGGAGCTCTGGTGAACGAGCTCCAACAAACCACACCACCACTATCATACCAAAATGGCTAGATCTGGGTGAATTTTCACGATCTAAGGCATTGCTCCAGCGAATGCCGCTGAAGAAACGCGACCTCTATTTTCTTCTTCAACAGGGATTCCAGATTTGGCCGAAAAGATACCATCTCCGGGAGCTTTTGTGCTGTTTTTTACATTGTTGTGATTTTCAAATTTCTTTAGAACTCGGAAAAATTTTGCTCACAAATTAATTGGTTTATTTTTTTGAACTCTTGGTTGATTTTCATAACATTATATTTCTTCATTGTCTTTTTGGCTTTATTAGTATGCTTTGTTTTTATTTTGTGATTTTTTCTTTTGTTGGTGACTGCTACTAATAACACTATTATTTTAACATCAATATACTTCTAGCTCCACTTTCTTTGGCAATATTTTCCCTTTAATTAGTTTTGTTTTAACTAATAATTAAATATTAATACATGATCAATGACAATATCTCTCCGTCGGATTTTTGAGGCCACCCCATAACAAAAGACGAATTTTATTTTCTCATGTTCACTTATTTCCTATCAAATATCAATACATGGCCAATGAAGGACCTCCCATCAATTTTTGAGGCCTCCACAAATAAAGACGGGCCTTATATATACAAATACGTAAAAAAAAAAATCAGGCAATGACAAAATCTTTACAATATCACGACAACACAAAGGGTTTTATGATCGTATCTTGGCAAGATGATTTAGGATGGCCGATAAATCAACCACTTCGTAGCCATGGCGCATCTAAAACTTAATCTGAGCCCACCTTATAATAAGATTCTATTTCTATATACATCTACCTATATGTACATGTACACATGATTTCATTTATTTAATGATTATTTATTTATTTTTAATACTTCCATCAAGTATTTGTACATGTTCTTGGTAACATATTCCGAGGTACTATTTGAAAAGGGAGTCCCGAGCTTTATGTTTATCTTTTATTTCTCATTTGTATAATTGTACAAAAAGACAAAAAATATAGTGAAATTTTACTTTTAGGGTGTCGGTGAGGATATTTTTATTTACATAATTGTCATCGTGCATTTAGGCAAAACTTAGGCCGTTAATATTAACACAAATAAATTAAATTAATCAATTAATTCACACATTTATATCATAAATAGTGTAGAGTATTTCTTTTCAAGTAAAATCTTTATTTTTCTCTCCATAATTTCAGTCAAGTAATAGTATTATTTGCAAGAACGTACTTTTTCCTTTTAGTGCATAAAAGATATTTTTTTTTCATATGCTACAAAGTACTTTTCTTTTTCACATGTAATTTATACATTTTTATACATACCTTTTACATATTTTCATAACAATAAGTTTAATTTATACTTAATACACATACTCTTTTTAAATATCTATACCTCCTCCCTCTTTGATAAATTTAGTCTAGCGGGGTATCACATTTGTGGATTCTGAAGGGTGTCTTACCCTCTTTTCGCCAGATTAATTTGAACCATTACCTAAAATCTAAATTGGGTTTCACAGATTAAAACATAAGTCATATGTGTCAATAAATAAATTATTTTTTTATTTTACTTAAAAATTAGGTGGCGACTTTATATAAAATATTAATTCTTTTAGTGTCCATAAATCATGTATTGTTTAACCTTGATAAAAATAGGGCGTGACAAAATGCCGACTCTGCTAGGGATTAATTCTTGTTATAACTATTATAGAATCAATTTTTAAATTGACAGGGATATTTTACATTTTATGTATGCTGATTATCAAATTATTTGATTCTTTAAATGTTATGCTCATAAATTCTTTACATTATTTGCATAAACTGGTTTCGTTCTCTAATCAATTCCTTAATTCATTACTTGTTTACTATATTTGTACATTATAAAAACCGCTACACATTATTTTTTACTTTATTTAATCATAATAACAATTTCATCAAGTCTTTGGTTGTACACTTCACGCACTATGGCTCACGCGGGGGGTGTCTCACATTCCCCCAAATCTTCTTTGAATTCCATAGTTTAAGAATTGGTGCATTTAGATTAGTGTCTCTTTTCGCAATTATTCAGTCCTACTAAAAATTATTTACGAAAATTCTTATTCTAGAAATAGGCCATAATATATACAAACTCATAGATTGGTTTGAACTACGTTTTGACTTGATTCTTATCTTGACAAGATATGTAGGCAACCTTATATTAGGATTTGGTCTCTTCATTATTTTAGAATAATTTCTCGGTATTCAAACTGGGGTAATTTTCAGAAATAGTTTAAACGGACTCTCCAAAGGCCTTCAAAGAGCGTAAATAAATAACTTCTCAAATCCAAATCTCAATAACATTAGTGCCTAATCGGCCTACCTCTAAATTCTCACTCAATTTTTGTTCGAGGACACCTAGCTTCTCCTTTCGAACGTCATAAATCATTAAATTTATAGCGTATTGATCCTCACATTCAAAAGCAAGGGTTCAACACTCTTTAAATCATAACAATCCTGTCAACTGCCGCAAAATAATACCATAACTTCTTCAATGTCTGACCTTCTCAATCTTTTCAATTTATTGAAGTAGTGTCAAAACTCTCATCATACTTGACATCCATCCTCTCGATCAAAATAATTTTGATGCTACAAGCAGTTCCTTCCTTGTCATCTTCCACATCACTCTCAAAGATGATCATCACTTTGTGACAATCATACATACCACATAAAAATTCACAAATTCATCAAAACTACGCAGACCTGATTCTTATTTTCACAAGATACGTAGGCAACCCACATTTGGGTTCAGTTCCATTTTTTTTTCTAAATAAATAAAAATTTAGAATTTGGACTTGGTTGGTACCAACACAGTTAGAAGTGTGCATGAGAAAAACAAAGTGGTATGATAGAGAGGACTGACTTCATGGTAACATAGATTATTTTGGTACCTTTAAGTCAAATCTTAGTGACACTTGAAAAATTATCTTGCATACATTTAAGGCAAGAATGAATCCAACCTAATCGTTTCAAGTGTATTGTGTGGTAAGATTTAGATTACTTTATTTCCTTGTATTGTTGATCTAGAACTTAGCTTGAATGTCTGTTGAGGTGAAATTCTGAGTTACACTTGGTTTAGGAAAGGATTGTAGGCCTTCCTTGACCCGATTGTGTCTTTCACAGCCCATCAAATGACATTAATCCTAGAATTTCCCCCTTTCATCCTAAATACTTTTCTTTGGGCACTTGCATATGAGTCTATACCTTTTGAGTTCTTCCATGTACTATCCCTCTCTTGGCCAACCTCCTTAAGCACACTACATATGTGTAGGTTGCGAACAAAGGTTCAAGATCAAAGTTGTTGAAGACAAGTGCTATGTATACTTAGAAGAACAAAAATGAAAAGATGGCTTCAAAAAAGAAGGAGCAACCCCCATCTCCCCTAGAAAAAAAGAGAGAGAACTCCAACAAAGGTGGAGAACCATCAAAAAATACATTTATTGAAAAGAAGGGGAAAACTCCAGCACAAGATTCAAACTATGTCGAAGCAAATATAAAATAAGGGGCAAAGAAGCACAACTAAGAAGATCAAGCGTCAAAGTGAAAAAACATGGACACAATATTACGCTCATTGAGGAACTAGTCACTTTCATCTGAAATATCAGCCTACCCATCTCCAAGCCTATATTACAAGCCGATAAAAAGTCCTACAATATCCTACTCCAAGTGTTCTCACATTAGTGGATACTTACATGAAGGCCAATCCTATGGTATCATAATTGTATGCATTAAATTTTCTTCTGAGTATGAGTGTATTTCTCTAGACGTCCCAGATTCAAAAAGAAAATTACTCAAATATGTGCAAAATGGGACTTTCATTCTAGGAAAGAACGCTTAAAGCATGAGGATAAGTATAGTTCAAAACCTTTGTTTAAAGCAAGGCAGATAAATCTTGTCGATACTTAAGTATGTATGAGGTACCACTTGGAACTATAGAAGTTACCCAAAAGTCGATCTAGGTTAACTAGAAAAAAAATGGAGGAATTCTTATACACACTACTAATTGCTAGTACCAACTGCTGTCAAGGCATGATTATGCCTTTGTCACCTTTCAACATTTCTTACAAAGAAAATATAAAGAAACTTTTTGCATTTTTCACCTTTCAACATTTTTTGCAAAGAAAATACAAAATAATTTTCTGCATTTTCACCTTTCAACATTCTTTACAAAGAAAATACAAAAAATATTCTACATTTTTCACCTTTCCATATTTCTTACAGAGAAAATACAAAGCAACTTTTCGCATTTTTCAACTTTCAACATTTTTGCAAAGAAGATACAAAATAATTTTTCTTTCTTTCACATGTGTTCACCTTCCAACACATGTATTATGCTTTTCTTTCAAGGCGCCCACCTCCAAATACGGGCAGTTGGATTTTTCTTTCAAGAACATACTTTCACATACATGCATTACACTTTTCATTCAAGGCACCCACCTCCAAATATAGACAATTGACCTTTCTTATCAATCTACCACCTTCCAACACAAATATTTTTCTTTCTCTATCAGGTGTTCTCAGAGCTTCTTTATTTCAATAGCCCCACCAGTCAAGAGGTTATTACCTTACAAATTGCTCCACCCATCGAGAGCTTTTACATTTTCTTAGCTCCGCCAGTCAAGAGGCTATTACCGTTTAAGTAGCTCTGTCAATCGAGATCTCTTACATTTTATAGACCCACCAGTAGAGAGGCTATTACCTTTTAAATAGCTCTATCAGTCGAGAGCTTTAATATTTTTATAGCCCCACTAGTCAAGAAGCTATTACCCTTCAAATTGCTCTGTCAGTCGAGAGCTCTCACATGTTCATACCCGCCAGTCAAGAGGCTATTACCTTTCAAATAACTCCGTCAGTCAAGAGCCCTTACATTTCCATAGCCCCATCAGTCGAGAGGCTATTACCTTTTAAATAGCTTATTCAGTCGAGTGCTTTTACATTTCTATATCCTCGCCAGTCGAGAGGCTATTACCCTTCAAATTTCTCCTCCAGTCGAGAGCTCTTACATTTTTATAGCCCCACCAATCGAGAGTCTATTACTTTTCAAATAGCTCTGCCAGTCAAGAGCTCTTACATTTCCATAGCCCCCCAGTCGAGAGGCAATTACCTTTCAATTGCTCCACCAGTCAAGAGCTCTTTAATTTCCATAGCCCCACCAGTCGAGAGGCTATTACCTTTCAAATAACTCTACCATTCGAGAGCTCTTACATTTCCATTAGCCCCCAAAGTCAAAACACGTTTACCTTTCAATTGCTCTGCCAGTCGAGAGATCTTGTGTTTTCTTAGTACCACAAGTCGAGAGGTTATTACCTTTCAATTTCTCCACTAGTCGAGAGCTCTCTAATTTTAAAAGCCCCATTAGTAAAGAGGCTATTACCTTTCAATTGCTCTTCCAGTCGAGAGCTTTTTAATTTTAAAAGCCCCACCAGTCGAGAGGTTATTACTTTTCAATTGCTCCATCAGTCAATAGCTCTTTAATTTCAACATCTCCACTAGTCGAGAGGCTATTACCATTTGTTTGTTCCAACAATCGAGAAGCCATTAGAATGCAATCACCTCACTAGTTGATGACCTTAGTATTCATAGACAATTAAGGACGACCATTAACATCAGTCTCCATAGACAATCAGAGATGTTATGCACTAAGTTCCCCAAATACAACAGGAGGACTTTACCACAATCAACATTCATCTCTATAGACAATTGGAGATGTCATCAAGTCTTCATAGACAATTGAAGACATCATTCATCACATAGTCTTCGTAGATAATCAGAGAAGTCAACCAACACCATTCCTAATAGATAATTGAAGACAAAAATCAACATCAATCTCCATAGAAAATTATAGATGTCATGCATCAAGTCTTCATACACAATTGAAGATATCATCATTCAACATCAGTCTCTGTAGACAACCAGATACGACCACCAACATCAATCTTTTTAGACAATCGAAGACGACAATCAATATTATTCTCCATAGACAATTGGAGATGTCACTCACCAAGTTCTCATAAAAAATTAGAGATGTCATTCATCCTCAAGTCCCCGTAGACAATCGGAGACATCATTCATCCTTTAGTCCCTGTAGAAAATCGGAGGCATCATGTATCTTTTCATTCGAAAATACAACCTACAACAACAAAATATTTTTTAAAAATCCTTCTCAAAAGGCCAATGTTAGACATAAAACATACACTGGGCAAATTTTGAGAACCGCCTCAAAATTTCACATATTTTCTCATTTCAAACTATATTGACCTGATTCTCGTGACACTCGAGAAATGTAGGAAGCTCTATGCAGAGTTTGGTCATCATAACCCATAATCATTCTTTCTCTATAGCAAGTACACAATCTTCCATTCCCAACATCTCACAGCTCGATACTGGGAAATTTTGAGAGGAGCATTGGAAATACATGAACACTTTCGTACCTAAATAGTCATTCTCTCAATAATCATCTCACATGGTCGTCCAACATTAATAACTCGGCAAAATGCAATTTGTCTATTATTTTGAACTACATCCGACCTGATTCTCATGCAACCCGAGGTATATAGACAACTCTAAATTAGAGTTTGGCCAAATTTACATTAAAAAAAATAATATTTTATCAGCAAAATTGGCTACATGTCAATGTTTTTTTTTGGATACTTCTACATTATCTTCAAAGAAAAAGTGAACAGCTGTTTACACTCAATTTTGGCTCTCTATGCTTAAATTAACGTCTTCACGCTTCCTGATCATTAAAGGGCTCAAAATACAATTTTCACATCTTTTTTACAATTCTTAAAAAATTATTGATAATCATCTTTACTTTAGGATTTTATCTATTTGTTGCCATATTTTTACTTTTCATAATTTATTAATAATTCTCCTAATAGTAGGATTTTTATCAATTCATTATTATTTTTAACATTTTTAGCATTATTTGCACACGAACACGATATGACATCACATTTTTCAAGTTAATTACGCTTTTTATTTTTTTTATATGTTTGTATAATTACACATCGATACCTACACTTTGCATATTGTTTAAAGTCCATAAATGTTAAGTCGGATTAATTATTTTTACACAGTATAATAATTTGGCGTCTTGTTACATCTGACAATGACCATAAAATAATATCTTGTCACATCCGATAATGAACACACAATGATGTCTTTCATATCTGAAAAAGACCAAACAATGACACTACCCTTTAGATAATAACTTTATTTGTTGGTCAAAAGGATGAAAAATCCTTTGGTCAATAACTTAATGACCAAAGGGTGTTCTATAATAAAAAGAGGGAACACCCAAGGATAATAAAGGGTGTCAATGTTTATTATAAATAAGTGGGGGTGGAAGAAACAAATACACACAAATTTTGCTCCTTTTTCTCCTCTCTCTCCCAAAAACACACATAAATACACAGACATATTTTTCTCCTTCCACCCACAAATACACACACATAAATTCATCAATCATGCCCCACATTCTCTCTCAAACACACACTAAATACACAGACAAAAAAAATCAAATTTTTATTTTCCCTTCCATATTTCCTCTCTCCCTTTTTTCTTTCACTACCAGAGCTTCAGTGAACGAGCTCTGACACACCACACCGTCACTGTCGCACCAAAAATGGCCAGATTTGGCTGGATTTCACAATCTAAGGCGTTGCCCCAGCGAACACCATTGAAGCAATGTCGTCTCTATTTTCTCCTTCAACAGAGATTCTAGA
Source organism: Capsicum pubescens (assembly GCA_030864215.1). NCBI lineage: Eukaryota > Viridiplantae > Streptophyta > Magnoliopsida > Solanales > Solanaceae > Capsicum > Capsicum pubescens. The sequence goes on along the minus strand of CM061544.1, from coordinate 103,317,661 downwards.
TTTGGCCAGAAAGATACCATCTCCGATAGCTTTTGTGCTATTTTTTACATTGTTGTGATTTTTGAATTTCTTTAGAACTTGAATAAATTTTGCTCACAAATTTATTTATTTATTATATCAAACTCTTGGTTGATTTTCATAACATTATCTTTATTCATTGATTTTAGGCTTTATTAATATGTTTTTTTTTATTTTGTGATTTTGTCTTTTGTTGATGACGGCTGCTAATAACACTATTACATCAATATACTTCGAGCACCACTATCTTTGACATTATTTTCTCTTTAATTAGTTTTGTTTAACTAATAATTAAATATTAATACATGGCCAATGACAATATCTCTCTGTCATATTTTTGAGGTCACCCCATAACAAAAGACAAATTTTATTTTCTCATGTTCACTTATTTCATATCAAATATCAATACATGGCCAATGAAGGAACTCCCATCGATTTTAGAGGCCTCCACAAATAAAGACGGACATTACGTATACAAATACGTAACAAAAATAAATAAATTCGGGCGATGATAAAATCTTTTCAATATCAGGACAACACAAAGGGTTGTACGATTCGTATCTTGGCAAGATGATTTAGGATGTTCTGCAAATAAAGCAACCACTTTGTAACCATGGCCCATAAAAAAATTAATCTGAGCCCACGTTATAATAAGATTCTATTTTTATATACATCTACATATACGTACGTGCACGCATGATTCTATTTATTTAATGATTATTTATTTATTTATTTATTTTTAATATATCCATCAAGTATTTGTACATGTTCTCGGTAACACATTCCGAGGTGCTACTTGAAAAGGGAGTCCCAAGCTTTATGTTTATCTTTTATTTCTCATCTGTATAATTGTACATAAAGACAAAAAATATAGTAAAAATTCTACTTTTAGGGTGTCGAGCGGGGATATTTTTATTTACATAATTCTCATCGTGCATTTAGGCAACACTTAGGTCGTTAATATTTACATAAATAAATTAAATTAATCAACTAATTCACACATTTACATCATAAATAGTGTATAGTATTTCTTTTAAAGTAAAATTTTTACTTTTCTCTCCGTAATTTCGGTCAAGTAGATAGTATTATTTGCGAAAAAGTACTTTTCCTTTTAGTATATAAAAGATGCTTTTTTCCATATGCCACAAAGTACTTTTTTTCATATGTAATTTATATATTTTATACAAACCTTTTACATATTTTCGTAACAATAAGTTTTATTTATACTTAGCACTCATACACTTTTTAAATATTTATACCTCCTTCCTCTTTGATAAATTTAGTTTAGCCGGGTACCACATTTGTGAATTCTGAAGGGTGCCTAACCCGTTTTCTTCAAAATAATTTGAACCCTTACCTAGAATCTAAATTATTTTTGCAGACAAAAACATAAGTCATTAATGTTAATAAATAAATAGATTTCTTATTTTCCTTAAAAATTAGGTGGTGTCTTTGTATAAATTTTTAATTTTTTTAGGATCCATAAGTCATGTTTTGTTTAACCTTTGTAAAAACAGGGCGTGACACTATTGACAAAATTATCTAAAGATGAAACCTCCAACATTATAGGGTACTAAGTCGGCGAATGCTTTTGAGTTTATCATTAGTTATTGTGAAGAAACATGGAGTTAAGTTTGGGACCTTCGATGTTAAGCAATGGTGGAGGGCGTATGTTGAATGTTGGTCACCGACTTTGCCTCTATTGACTTAGGAGTAGTTTCACGCATTGTTCTTAGAAAAGTATGTGTCACGGGACCATAGTGACCTCAAGAATTATGACTTCCTGGCATTAGAACAGGGAGATATGTCAGTTGCATCATATGAGTCTAAGTTATATGCTTTATCTAAGTATGCCACTCAACGGTTGACCTCTGAGGAGGAGAGGATTTGCTACTACATTAAATGTTTGAACTATGATCTCCAGGTATTGTCTGTGCATATGACTCCTACAGAAAATGGATTCAATGAAGTTTTAGATTATATGAAGAAGTAAGAGGGGGTTACCTAAGTGGGTTAGCCTAAAATATTAGCTAAGAAATTGCAAGATGTTGGGAATTTCAGTGGGTCTTACTCTAAGGGTCACGGTCAGCAGGTCTATTCATCTCGTCCTATTTATTCAGCATTGTCAGCTTCTACTATAGTCCCAACTAAGGTTTCTTCTCAACAACATATTGTTAGGGTCTAGGGGGCTTCCTACTCTTCTACTAGTTGATCTTTCCATTATGGTGTTGTTGGACACTTTAAGAGGTAGTTTCTTATAAGGAAGGCAAATTCCTAGGCACAGCAGTAGACAAAGGTTATAGTTCCAGTGGTTAAAGGAAGAAGAGGGTGACGGCAGATATCATCCATCCATAAGAAAAATGAGAAAATTAGAAAGGTGGTCGGGGTGGTCATAGAAATGGTAGTGCAATAGTAACAAATTTTCTTAAATTGATGATCAGTCTTATTGTTATGCATTTTTGGAAAAGACAAATGTTGAGGCTTCTGATGCGGTGATCATATATAGTATTTCTATTTGTGATCAAATGGCTTCTATGTTATTTGATCTGGGTGTACTTATTCTTATGTATCTGTTCAGCTTGCGTTGGATCTAAATCTAGTTTGTGATGTACTTGATTCTACTGCTTATGTATCTACTCTAGTTGGTGAGTCTATAGTAGTAACCCAAGTTTACCGTTCTTGTCTTATACTATTATGGTTTTCAGACTTGGTTATTCTGGATATGTTAGACTTTGATGTAATCTTAGGTATGACCTGGTTATATCCACATCACACTATATTAATCTATAATTCTAAGATAGTGACTCTAACAATGTCGGCATGGGTAACCTAGAGTGGGGGAGTGTATAAGGCAAAGACGATGAAAATTAGATCATTTATCCGGGCTAAAAGGTTAGTGGGGAAGGGGTGTTCAACGTCTTTAGCTCATCTACGGGATGTGAATGTCAGGTCCCCTTATATAGAGTCGGTTTTAGTAGTTTTTGAATTCCAAGATGTGTTTTCTTCAGACCTACCACATATGCCTCTAGCTAGACATATCAATTTTTGTATTGACTTAGAGTTGGGCACTAGCCCTACATCCATTCCTCCCTATAGAATAGATCCAAAATAATTGAGGGAGATCAAGACTCAATTGTAAGAGCTACTTGATAAGGGTTTTATTCTTCCAAGTGCTTCACCTTGGGGTGCTCCAGTCCTATTTGTTAAAAAGAAGGACGATAGTTTAAGGATGTGCATTAATTATAGACTGTTGAATAAGGTTACTATCAGAAATAAATACCTTTTGCCTCACATAAATAATTTATTTAATGAGTTATAGGGCGATTCGATGTTCTCAAAAATTAATTTACGATTGAGTTGTCAATAGTTGAAAATTAAACCAGAAGATATGCCAAAGGCAGGTTTTAGAACTCGGTATAGTCATTATAAATTTTAGGTGATGTCTTTTGGATTGAGAAATGCACCTGCATCCTTTATAAGTTTGATGAATGGGATCTTTAAGTCATTCTTTGATTCTTTTGTTATTGTGTTTATTAATGATATTTATGTCTACTACAAGAGTAAAGAAGACATCCAGACTATCTTCGCTTAGTCTTGGAGATTCTAAGGGAGAATTGGTTGTTTGCTAAGTTTTCAAAGTGTGAACTTTGGTTGTCTTCAATTGACTTCTTGGGGTACGTGGTATCCAAAAATGGTTATGGTGGATCCCCAGAAGATTGGGGTAATTAAGAATTGGATTATACCTAGTTAAGTGACTGAGGTAAGGAGCTTTATGGGGCTTGCTAGTTATTACCACATGTTTCTCAAGAACTTTGCATCCATTATAATGTACTTGAAAAGGTTGACTCAGAAGAAAGTGCCATTTGTTTGGTCATATCAATGTGAAGATTGTTTCCAAAGGCTCTAAACACTTTTGACTACAACGTCTATTCTTTCATTATCGGCTGAAGGTAAGGACTTTATAGTGTTTTGTGATGCTTTACTTTTCGGTTTGGGTGTTGAGTTGATGTAGGATAAAAATGTCATTACTTATGTTTTGAGGTAGTTGAAGCCTCACAAAAGAAACTATATGTTTTGAGGTAGTTGAAGCCTCACAAAAGAAACTATCCAACACATGACTTAGAGTTGGCAGTGATGGTGTTTGCGTTAAAGATTTAGCAACACTATCTTTATGGTGTCAAATGTGAGGTTTTCACAGATCACCATAGCCTTCAGCACCTGTTCACTCAATGGGATATGAATCAAAGGCAGTGGAGGTGGATGAAATTATTGAAGGACTGTGATATAACTATTCAGTATCATCCAGGTAAGGCTAAAGAGGTGGTAATCACATTGAGTTGAAAAATGAAAAGTATGGGTAGTTTATCATTCTTAAGGGTGTCCAAGTGACCCCTATCTAAAGAGTTTCAAACTCTAGCATCTGTGAGCATGTAGTTTAGGGTCTCAGACAAGAGTGGTGTGTTGGCTAGTGTCGAGGTAAAACTAATATTTGTGGATCAGACTAAGGCCAAGCAATTTGAGGGAGAAAATTTGAATGCATTCTGGAATAAAGTGGTATACAGAGAGGTCACGGATCCTACTCTTGATGCGGGTGGGGTGTTGTGGTTTAAAGAAAGATTATGTGTTCCTTGAATTGGTGATTTTATTCGCGTTGTGCTTTCAAAGGCCCATGGTTTGTGTTATTCTATTTATCTCGATACGACCAAGATATACCGTGATTTAAGCTTATTTCATTGGTGGATTAGGATGAAGAGGGACATAGTGGATTATGTGTCCAATTGTCAGAACTGTTAGCAGGTGAAGTATGAACACTAAAATTTATGGGGTTGCTTTAGAGGGTGCCTAGACCTATGTGGAAGTTGGAGTAAATTTCTATAGATTTTGCGGTGAGTCTTCCTAAAACTTTAGGGAAGTATAACTCCAGTTGGGAGATTGTAGATCGGCTGACAAAATTAGCTCACTTTTTACCAGTTTGTGTAGATTACATCACTCAATAGTTAGCTAAAATCTACGTCAAAGAGATTGTCAGACTTTATGGGATACCCCTTATCATCATTTTGGATAGGGACGCCAAGTACACTTCTAAATTTTGGGGCAGGTTGCATGAGGAGTTAGGTACCAAGATCAAATTTAGCACAACCTTCTATCCACAAATTGATGGGCGGTCAGTGAGGAATATTCAGGTGCTAGAGAACGTGTTGAGGGCCTACTTGATTTTAAAGGTCATTAGGACCAGTTTCTTTTATTGTCTGAGTTTTCATACAACAATAGCTATCACTCCAGCATTGATATAGCCTCATTCGATAAACTCAATGGAATCAAGTATAGGTCACCTATTAGGTGGTTGAAGGCTAGTGATGTCAAACCTTTGGACCTAGACTTGGTAAAGGAGGCTGAAGAAAAAGTAAGGTTTATTCAAACCAAGTTATTGGCTGCTCAAAGTAAGAAAAAGGAGTATGTGGAACATAGGGTAAGAGACATGGACTTCAAAGTTGGTGAGCGTGTTTTGCTTAAGGTATCTCTATAAAGAGAGTAATGAGGTTCGGTAAGCACGGTATATCGGTCCTTTTGAGACTCTTGAAAAGATGGGTGAACTAACATATATATTATCTCCACTGTCGGTGTTGTCGAGAGTTTATTTGGTATTTCATGTCTCGGTGCTGAAAAGATACCATAGGGATGGAACTACAGTATTAAGTGGGATTCAGTGCTTCTAGATAAGGAATTGGATTACAAGGAGGAACTAGTAGTAATTCTATGTCGAGATATTCAAAATGAGGACAAAGTAAATTTATTCGTCTAAGGTTCAATGGAAGCATCATCCAGTTCAGGAAGACACTTATGAAATAGAGAAGGACATGCGGGACAAGTACCCTCAATTGTTTGAGGATTCTCGTACTTTATTAACTCCTTATTTTAGCCTACTTTTCCATTTAATTTTTCAGGAATAACGATGGGTAAATTGGTGTTTGTTGTAATGATAATTTCTGTTGTTAGATATAAACCTCTTGTTAAAAGTCCTATGTTAAAATTCTTCTCAGTTTTGAAGTTACAAGTTTTAGGCTACGCCTGTTTAGAACAAAATTAGAGTAAGGTATAGTCTAGGGTTTGAGAATGATTTGAATGGTTTATATGTATTTGACTTGAATTCTAGATAGCTAAGAAAATAAGGAACATGTAGAAATTTACGGGATCGATTTTGAGTGAGTAGAACTCTCGAAATTATTCTTACCATAAAGGGCACTATTTAGAATATCTCGAATTTATGGTGTATTGTAAACAATGAGATTTTGGGCCAAAACTAAACATTCACGTCATTATAGAAACGAGCGCTATAGCGATGGTCAATGGATGGTCAACGCCGTTATAGCGGCAGGTGCCGCTATAATAGTAAAAATCACAGTTTAATTAAATATCTCTCCAGAATGGTTTATTATTTAAAAACTTATTTAGGGACAAAGGAGGAGCAATTTGGGGTGATTTACACTAGAAATTCTTTGTTTGGATTTAAATAGGTAAGAAATCCATCTCCGTTAAATTGTAATTGATGATTAAGCCTTAGAACATGTAATTTACGGAGTTTAGGGAGGATTTTAGGGTGGAATTTAGTTTTTTTCTAGTGCAATGGAGGAAATTAAGCAATAATCTAATGGATTTTGTTTGTTAATAGTTAATTTACCCTTGTATTTCATTAAATCACTAATTTAACCATGAAATTGATAGTTTTAGGTGACTTGAGGTAAAAAGCCCTTGAATGAGAAAGGAATAATCATGAATTTGACCTTAGGAGGTTGGGCATGAGTTATAATTCCCAACATGGTAGGTAATGGTATTAATTATATGTTTAAATGCCTGTTCTAGACCACGAGCAAGCGAAAATTGCACGTAAAGGCAAAGCACCGGCTTAGAGAAATTGGGCAAGCTTAGTTTAAGGTAGGTAATGGTATTGTTGTTTAATTCATTTTTTTTATATGGGCATGTTAACTAATTTTTAGTATGTAATGTTGCATGTTGTTTGGTGTGGTCAATGCAAATGATTTCATGGTTGCTATATGATTGTTGGCCTACCTTATTTGTTAAATTTGGCATGTTCAATATTTAGAACATTTTCATGGGCTTTTTGGTGAAACAAGGTTGGCAAACACTTGTACCTGAAATATTTTACATGGATGAAAATTATCCCCAAAGGTCATGGCTAGAGAATGGTTGAATTACCCTTTGCATGTATGTACGAGAGTCGGGTGAGTTGGACGATACTATGAGTGAATCGGAGAAATATATTTATATGCTAAATAAATTATTTTAACTTGACTGAATTTGACTGGTAATAATATTTGGATTTGTCGGTTTTAATCCCTAATTGCTTATTTGTGACTTTATATGCTAAGTATGATTGTTTAGCATGAATTTACTTGTTGTACTATAATTTGGTTATGTGTTCATATTCTCTTCTTGGGTTTGCCAAATGACCCTATCAACACACTATTATTTTTTTGTGTGCTGATACTAACACTTGCTCTTACTTTTGTAAGTACAACGCATATTTCAATGTCTCCTATGAGACCTCACTTGTGATACCAACGGTTGATTTCATATTTCATAGGTGGCATCATATCTAGGCTACCATGAAGTCTCTCCTTATTCGCATAGTTCCTTCTTTCTAAACTTAGGTTTCCATTAAAGTTTTTGGAGTTGCATCCCCTTCTTGATATTCTTTAAAAGTTTTGGTACGGACGACTTTCGATTTCTAGGGATGATTTATTTTCTTAAGTACAATATTCCTCCTTTGATTGTGCTTAGTTTTTTGGTTTAGCCTTGATTTTATCTATTAATAGATTAATTCTTGATTTTCTAAGTGTTACTTGTGAGATAGTGTTTTTGGATAGATGATTCTCCCACCTGGTGAGTAGTGTGAGTGCCACTCATGAAGGATTTTGGGTCATGAAATCTAATTTTTGAACTTTAATTTGAATAAACTTCATCGTTAGACCTTAGGTCATTTGGAAGAGTGTATTAGAACAAGCAGTACATATGTTAGAAGTGGTATTAGTTAATTCCTTGTTTGGTAGGAACTTTAATTACAGTGTTCCTAATACACCCTATTTAGTTGTATTCTTATACGCTCGAGAATAGTTATCTCACCCTCAGGGTATATAAAAATAACACTACAATCCCGGGATGAGTTATCCCTACCAAATATGGAATAAGCTCATTCTAAAATTAATGTCGAGATTAATTATCCCTCATTCTTTTTACATTCTAGTGGAATTGGCATTACTTTAGCCTAGTAAAAGAAAATATCGAATTGCAAAGAATAAAGAAACAAAAATACTTTACGATGATAAATTTAGATCACCAATGTGGATGGAAAGGCATAAAATATCGATCCAAATTGATTTTTCTCTTGAGTTGATTTGTTTCAAAGTTAACCTCCCACACCTTTATAAATGAAGGTGATATCCCAATTTTTATTGAACTATAGAAAGAATTGGTCGATCTTTCCCCCAAATCAATTTTCTCTTCCCCATATATTACAATGGTATTAGTTGGTATCTTGACAGTGTTAGAATATGCACAACGGAAGCAATTCTACGGGATCAATTTAACTTACATAATATCTAGATAACATAATTGAAAACAAAAATCAGAAAACCTACCTGTTAATGCTTTCGCAAAATTTATTTTCTTCCTTGGACTCCGGGGCTACAACCTTCTACTATTTCCTAACTAACACTAGTAATTAAACTTGTGTGAAAAAGTAATTTTATACTAAAAAAAGGATCATCTTCTTCTAAACCAAAAGCCCTTATTTATCCCTATTCTCTATTGAAGAAGGGAGAAGGAAGAGGAAGAAAAATGTTTTTGACTTTTTAATTATCAAAACATTTTCTGCTCTTAAACCACAGTTAATGAGCAAAACATTTTGGTATTAAAAAATGTTTTTATTTTAAAATAAAAGTCAGACGAATTATTTTCCTTATAGAAAACCAGTAAATATTTTACTTCTTTTTTTAGACTCATTTTCTTTTCCAAAATTGATTAGTTAATCAAGTATAGCAGGGACCGCAGATTTATTAAGTGAGGCTTCAAATTATGATATTAATTATGTAATGAATGAATTATTATATCATAATAAATTAAAAGTTATTCCACTAAAAATCTATAATTGCACTTCTCGATTTAATTTTGAAATCTACCATTACATCTTACTTAACTTTCTATGTTAGAATTACCGACACCAATCAATTACATAAAATTCTCTGAAAAAATTTAACTCATTAATTAATTTAATTATTTATCTGTAATGCCCAACTTACTTTATATGAAGGCTATAAAATTCACCTGCAGGGTTTTCACGTGAAAACCTATAAGCAATCATATTTCACTAAGTGATTTGTCATCATCCAACCTATTTGGAAAACATTGATTCATAAAAGAGTCTCACCTTTTGATAGATTAAAACAATAGATCATAATAATTATATCAAGATTAAGAGTACAAGTACATGTAATGTACTAGAGAAGTTGTTTATTAGAATTCGGAACATAAACAAGCATCTCCAATTGGTCTGTTTAATACATACAAAATTTACTAGTACAAGAGTTGGAATATTACCACTCTCATAATTAATATCAAATTATATCTAATTTTGTGTTGCCATCATCAAGATGTCTGTCCTACCTCATCTTTGATTGTAAATATTAATTTATTACTTATAAGAACCTACAATTATAATCTTTTGTGCATGAGTTAAAATATCCCATACACAAATTATCTACTATATAAATAAAGGACACGCATGTTAACACAGTGATATATTCAAATAAAGAATTTATTACTATAAAAATGTCTTTATATGGGATGAAAATATAATACTATAACAAAAACTACATTGTTAATAGTATATCCTAACAAATAGTGCTTGATTTCTCATCATTAAGTGAATGAGGAGGAGTAAAAATGAGAAGAAAAAGAAAAAAAAAAGAAGCAGGGGAGGAGCTCAACACATGTTTAAAGTTCGCTAACACAAACTATAAGTTTGATACTTAGAGAAAATAAAGATAATTTAAGTAACATTTTGAAGCAATCTAATGTCAACCAATATGATAGCTTCAAGTTACTACAAGAGTAACCACACAACTATGTAATGCAGAGTGATAGACACAGCAGACTTAACAGAGAATAAAAATAAGAAAGGAAGAAGAAAAGAGTGTAGTAGCCAAGTGATTGAGTATTATTCAGTAAGTGAATCAATATGTACATACACGTATATATAGACAAATTATAGATAGCTTATCTAAAAGATTAGTGATAAGGTTAGTTAGTTAATTACTGCAACTGCTTTAACTAACTTAGATTCTGTTAACTAGTTATTAACTGACTTTAGGAAATGTGATCTCTACACCTAATTTTGTAGTTAATATGCTAAAGATTTGTAGTCTCTTCCTTCTTCTCAATACTCCCCCTCAAGCTAGGTGTAGAAAAAATATTGATCAGACCTAGCTTGGAGCTTAAATAACCATGTTTTTTCTTGCATAAACCTTTAGTTAGAATGTCTGCAGGTTAATCCTTAGAGTTTATGTACTCAGTCTTCACAATGCCTTGTTAAATCTTTTCTCTGATGAAATGGCAGTCAATATTTATTTGTTTTGTTCTCTCATGAAACATTGGATTGGATACTATTTACATTATAATTTTGCTATCTGTATACACTGTAATAGGTAGATCAACTTTGAACCCAACCTCTTGAAGCATTCCCAGTAACTAGATTACTTCTTCAACAGTAAAATTTAGGCTTCTATATTCGGACTCAGTTAAGCTTCAAGATATAGTGGATTGTTTCTTTGACTTCCAAGAAATTGTGGATTCTCCAATCTTTACTAGGAAACTTGTCACAAATTTCCTTGAATATGCACAGGCTGCCTAGTCTGTATCATAGTATGTTGTGATTGTGGTTTGGGGTTTGCTAGACAACAGTATTCCAAGTCCTAGTTTTAATTTTCTTAGCTGCTACAACGTGAGATCTTTTAGATTGTTGTAGATATTGACTCAGAGTTTGCAAGGAGTAAGTTATGTCTGGCCTTGTAACAATCAGATATAATAATTTCCCAATAAGTTTTTGGTAAGATCCTTGATCATCAAATAGTTCATCACTTGCAGTTTTGTCTGAGATTTAATCATCATACTCTTTGGTGGTAAGTTTTAGATTGTAATACATGGGAGTAGTAGGTGGTTTAGAGGCTAACAACCCAAGCCCAGAGATTAACTTTATTTCATATTTTCTTTGATGCAAGTGGCACCTTACCGTCACCACTTTTACAACAAGAGAAAATATTATCTGATAGTTTATTCCCTCCTTTTGGCAATATCCTTTAGCAACTAGTCTAGCTTTTAGCCTTTCAAACTTACCATTTTCCTTGTATTTTATTTTTAAAATCCACCTATAACCAATTAGCTTCTTTCTAGTAGGCAAGCTGACTGTATCGCAGGTGTTGTTGTCTTGCAAAGCTTGAGTTTCAGTCTGTATGGCTTCAATCCCAGGATCCTTAGATGTTTCACTGAAGGATACAACATCTGTAACTGAAGAGAAAGAATTAATGTAAGCACGATATATCTAATATGTTATCATAAGAAATGTAATTAGAAATAGTAAAAGGAGTGTCCTTATGTTGACTCAGAGACATGATATCTTTTAGCTAAATTGGTGGTTAACTTTCTCTAGTTGATCTTCTGGTAGGTTGTTTAGTATGAGTTGTTATTGTTCTTGAACCACCTCGTTGAGGTTGTGTTGTGGATGTATTAGGGGGTGGAGCTGCTGAATCATTTAAAGTACTTTGAGTAATAGATAGTTAAGAATTATTAGGTGTTTGGTTGATAGGTACAATGGTAGGATAGGCAAAATCATCTTCCATGTGTTGTATTGGTGATAGAATGTCTACAAACACTTGACTATCTACATGTTTCTTTGAAAATGGGAATTTATTTTCTCTGAACATGACATTCCTGGTCATAAAGAAATAATGATTAATAAGATCATATAATATATACCCTTTTTGTACCTCAAAATAGACCACGAGTACAGATTCTTTTGACATGGACAACATTTTATCTGGTTGTACGAAGTTTTTAGCAAAACACAAGCACCCAAACACCCTTAAATGATTTAAGGATGGTAGCTTATTATACAGCTTCTAGTATGGACAAGTTCTATTTAGCACACTGGAAGTTAGTCTATTAATTAAGTATGCAGCAATTTGTCCACAATGATCCCCAAAACTTGAGAGCTACTTGAGCTTGTAACCTCTAAAACATGTTTGTTTTTTCTCTCAGCTACCCCATTTTGCTGAGGAGTGTAGGGAAAATCAAGATCTCTTATGTATAATGCCCATATGTTGGAATAACTTAGTTCAAGTGTCATTCAGGAACTCAGTTCCATTTTCAGACCTGATAGTCTTGATAGTTTTATTAAACTGTGTTTTTACATAATGCAGAAAAGTAGGAATGACAACACACATATCAAATTTCATTTTTAATAGATATAACCAAGTCATTCTAGTAAAGTCATCAACAATAGTCAAAAAATAATTGTTTCCATCAAATGTTTGAACTTTATAGGGGCCCCATACATCCATGTGAACCAGCTCAAAACTATTAAAAGTACTTATAGAACTTTTAGTAAATGGTAGTTTGCATTACTTAGCACAAGGACACACATTAAAATCTTTTAGACTATCTATTATATTCTGAGGCCCAGTAGATAGGATTTTCTTTAATGTTGAACTAGACACATGGCCTAATTTTGTATTCCATAGCCTTATATCAGTATCACTAGTAAGAGAGTCATCCAATTGAGTATTGAAATTAGCACTTGCAGTACCTTTCTTAGGAGTTTGATTGACCAGTAGATAGAGCCCATCACACTCTTTACCAATCCCCTTTACCTTGTCATTGTAAATATCCTGAAACACACAAAATTCAGGATAAAACGAGACAACATAATTCAAGTATTTAGTGACCTTGGATATAGACATCAGATTGTACTTGAACTGAGGTAACACAAAGACATTGTATAATGTGTTGTCTGTTGAAATAGTACAGGAACCAGTGCGTGTTACTTGGCTATTTCACCATTAGGTAATTACACCTGTTTAGGATGTAAAATTTCAACTATAGGAGCCTTGTTAAGCATGTCTAAACTGGACACCATGTGATTGGTAGATCCTGTATCAATTATCCAATCTTTAAGAATCGTAGCCATAAGTAAAGCTTTACTTAGACTAATATTTGATTCAACACTACCTGCTACATTTGCAAAAGATCCTTGAGTGTTACTAGTTTGAGTGACTTTTTCGTGATTCAGGAGCTGTACTATGTGATCATGATAATGTTAAGAAAACACAAGCTCCAGGATGAGTGTAGTGAGGTGCTACAGAAAAATTTGTATTTGATATTGGAGAATCACTAGACAACCCAGCAATATCAGTTAAGACATTACATGAAGCTGATTGTCCTGTCCTATAGCCATTAGTCATACCATAGTCCCCTTTCTTTTTTAATCTTGAATCTTGAGGGTATCCAACTAGTTTGTAGCATACATCCTTTGTATGTCCTTTCATTTTGCAGAAATCACACACCAAATTTGTATTTTTCTTAAACTTTTAGTGATTGGCTTTAGAGTACATCACTAATGCATCATGAGTAGCAACATATGAGTTGGATGGCATAGCTCCTAACAAACCAGCAGTACTAGAACCAACATATTTTTTATATTCATCACTGATAATCATAGCACAATCCTGTGTAACTGATGGTAGTGGAGTCATAAGAAGAATCTGACTTCTAGCTTGCAGATAATTGTCATTTAATCCTATTAAGAACTGATACAGCTTCTGTCTCTGTAGATATACCAGGAAATCCTTATACTTAGTAAAATTGCAACTAGGTGGAGGGACAATTTCTTCTAATTCAACCGATAATTCCTTCAACTTGGTGAAATAGGCAGCAACTGATGATGTACCTTGAACCAGAGTTGCAATTTCTTTGTTGAGATTGAAGGTTCTTGAACCATCAACCTTATTAAATCTTGATTTAAGATCTTCCCACACTTCTTGTGCAGTATCAACATAGATCATTTCTCCAAGTAGACTACTAGACACTGTATACACTAACCAAGACTGTATGACTATATTACACCTTTTACCATTGATACCACAGTTCCTCTCCAAATGATTTCTTCTTCCAAGTTTCATTAATAAACCCCAGTTTGTTCCTTCACAAAAGTGTAATTGTCATATACCTAATCTACAAGGTATAATTTTCAACTCCAGTCAACTGAAGGGAGATAAGAGAGATGCTACTTACATCAATATTGTGTAGATAAAGAGGATGATTATGATCAAGCACTTGTGTGGCATTCACAGGACTTGGATCAACACGGATCACAGCATTCACAGGCTCAGTACTTCCATCAGACGCCATTGTTACAATGCAAGAACAACTAACAAATAATTTTAGATTGCATAACTTTTAAGAGATGAATGAAACAAAAAAATTCTTGATTTTTTAACCAATCAAGAATAAAAAATACAGAGCAACTAATCAAGAATCATAAATACAGAGTACTAAACCAGTTAATGTGATTGTTGCGGAATTTAGACTAGTAGATTTCAATGCTCTGATACCATGTAGCAATCTAATGTCAACCAATACAATAGCTTCAAGTTACTGCAAGAGTAACCACACAACTAAATGCAGAGTGATAGACACAACAAACTTAACAGAGAATGAGAATGAGAAAGGAAGAAGAAGAAGAGAGGAAGAAGAGAAGAGTGTAGTAGCCAAGTGATTGAGTATTATTCAGCAAGTGAATCAATATGTACATACACGTAAATAGAATGATTATAGATAGGTTAGCTGAAAGATTAGTGATAGGTTAGTTAGTTAATTTCTGCAACTGTTTTAACTAACTTAGATTTTGTTAACTCACGATTAACTAACTTTATGAAATGTGTCATTTTGAGGAATTAATGAATTTAAATTCAAGAGTAAGCTTGATCTGGAGTGTGATTTTTGATTTCTCACGAAATCGTTGTTGATATCAATAATAGTACTTCTAGATCAAGTCCACGAATAAAACATTACAACACAATCTATTTAAGGCTCTTTTGGTAGGGTGTATGAGAATAGCGTAAAAATATAGTGTATTCGTAATGTTTGTATTAGTAATATCAGTATTAGTTATGTTTGCATTACTTATGTTGAGATTTTTCCTATGCAATGTTTGGTTAGGTATATATTTGTTTACAAAAATACCCTCTTCAAATAAGTTAGAGGGGATATGGAAAATGTTTTAAGGGGCAATTGTGTATTTAACCATGCAAAAGCATGCATTAGAATCCACTGCATTACTAATATCATGAATTTTGAAGTAGTACTTATACACACCTTAATACCAAATGGAGTATATATCTAATGCTTGAATTAGTTATAATAGGTTGAAAATTTTACCAAACAAAGTACTAGTAATACACAATAAAACTAATGCATGCATTATTTTCTCTAATGCACTCTGCCAAGCGACGGTTGGGTTCTGAATTTTTTTCCTTCCTATATGGATAAATAAAAGCTCAATTTAGATCATCACACCTTTTCCCATAAATCCACTACTATAGTGTATAGATAAGGAATCTTTTAAGTCTTATTTTCATATACGCATAAAAAATTTTAGCAATCGTATAGAGAAAATAGTGCAGATTTTCGCACCAAATTTCAATCTCTAAGGTAACTTCAAATTGTAAGTTTAGCTTCATTTCTTTTCTGATTGAACTTATTTTTGGATATATTATTTCTCTCATCTCAATCTTTGATTAGGAACTCAGAGTTGGATTTAGAACCCGTAGATATAGATTTTCATCCATCAATTAGTAACTGCATTTCTAGTGATTTTGCTCCTTTAATTCTCTAGTTGTTGGTGTTGTCTTTTATTTATTATTGTTGAAGAACATTATTGTAACTTTTGGTGATTATAATAGAGATTTTGATCCTGTAGTATTTACTCTTCATACCAAAAAGGATTTTCACGTAAATCTTTGTGTTTCTAATCTTGAACATATTTAAACATTCAAATATTGTATTGCTATTTTAGCTTAGTTTAAGAATGATTAAATATGTATTCTCATGTGCTTGAATAACTAGCGTCTGAAACACATGCATGATTAGGTGATTTGCATGGTGAAGAAGGCAACTAGATTGAGCCAAATATTGAAGAAGCTTACTAGCTAAAGGCCAAACAAAGGAATACTAGATTACAAAAAGGTAATTTTTAAAGTCAAATTTGTGCTATGATGGAATTCTAGTGCATTCCACACTATTACAAGGAGCATGAGATAAAAGTGGACGAAATTTCAGAGGCAAAATAGTAAGGGTTTGCTTGGAAGCATGCCACACTGTCCTGGCAGTGGGTTAGCTTTGTGCCATGCCAAAGAATTGGCGCGCCAACCTCCGTGCTATGCTGCTGTAGTCTCTCGTCTACAATTTTCAACACTTAGTATAACATTTTATTATAAATTACATTTTGTACTTTTTGAGTTTGATTTCGATTATGAGTGATTAAAAATCTTCTTTCTAAGGTTGACACTTAACTCATGATTATCTATCATACTTTTGATTTGGTTTAAGAATGTCTTCTCATATTGGTGGTTTTGATATTCTTGCTTTTACTATTTTGGTGTCCGATCAACATTGAAATACATGTTTCTTCTTGGTGTGAATTCAAAAGAAGAATCACTAGGATAGCATGAAGAATATGAGGAAAGAGTTCTTATCTTTAATAGGAATTAAAGATCATATTCGTATTTAGGATATGAATATACCTAAAATGCCTTATTTGGTTTAAAAATTGAATGGTATCTTATGGTATCGAGATTGGTTTGTGCATAACCACTAAATGATTTTAGTTGCAAGATCAATTTAGGTAAAAGATTAGAGGTTCGAAAGATAATAGTCATATTAATAGCCTTGTAAATCAACAACTAGAAAAAAACTTTAAATGATAAGAAAGTAATGTTATACAGGATTGCTAATTGATACAGATTTAATAATAATTGATCTCACTCTATATTGAAGGGGTTACAGCTGTATATATAGAGAACTGAAGAATAACTAATTACAGAATAACCCAGATGTATTTAATAATTATATATGTAGTCTATTATCCCCCCGCAAGCTGATCAGCGGTAACGAGGGGCAGCTTGGAGCAGAGAGACTGAAAAGGCTGTAACGGAAGAGGCTTGGTGAGAATATCAGCAAGCTGGTCAGTAGATGGGACATAGTGCGTGGCCATCGCTCCTGCAAGTACCTCATCGCGAACAAAGTGACAGTCAGACCCAACATGCTTCATACGATCATGAAGGACTGGATTTTTGGTAACACAAATAGTGGACTGATTGTCACAATAAATCTGTGGTTTTGTCGGGGGAATGCCAAGTGCATCCGTAAGGTATCGTAACCACATGGCTTCAGCAACACCCGCAGCCATGGCACGATATTCTGCTTCTGTGGAGGAACGGGACACTCGCGTTTGCTTCTTGGTGCACCAGGAAATCAGATTCGGTCCCATCATAACAATATATCCAGTAGTGGACTTTCGATCATCTTTGTCGTTAGCCCAATCCGAATCAGAAAAAACAGATATATCAAACGAGCCCTTTTGAAATAAAATTCCACAGTGAAGAGTACCTTGAAGATAGCGCAGAATGCGTTTCAAGGCCTGAAAGTGTTGTTCTGTGGGAGCATGCATTGATTGGGAGACTCGATTGACTGCATATTGGATGTCCGGACGAGTAACAGCAAGATAATGAAGTCCACCGACGAGGCTCCGATATAGTGTAGGATCGGCAAAGGGAGTATTCGGCCCTGGGGATTGGCGGACTGCCATGGGAGTGACCGCGGGTTTGCAGTCTGTCATTCCAGCCCGATTTAGAAGTTCAAGGGTATATTTTGTCTGATGCATCAATATGGTTCCCGATTTGCGGATGAGTTCGAGGCCAAGAAAGAACTCCAGAGGACCGAGGTCCTTAAGTTTGAAGTCACGATGCATAGCTTCAGTAATTTCAGTGATGAGTGACGACGAGCTGCCTGTAATAACAATATCATCCACATAGATAAGAATGATGACTGTCCCTCGAGAACAGTGAAGGGTGAAGAGGCTGTTGTCATGATGGTAGGTGCGAAAACCAAGACCCTGCAGAAAAGTAGAGAGACGTGTGTACCAGGCTCGAGGGGCCTGTTTCAGGCCATACAGTGATTTGCGAAGCTTGCAAACATAGTGAGGACGGTTGGGATTAACATATCCCGGTGGCTGAACCATATAGATTTCTTCCTCAAGATGACCATGAAGAAAGGCATTGCTGACGTCTAGCTGATGAAGCGGCCAATCATAGTGAAGAGCAAGAGACAAGACCAGACGAATAGTCTGTTGCTTAACAACAGGGCTGAAGGTCTCCTTATAATCCACACCATACTCCTGATGATACCCTTTTGCAACCAGACGTGCTTTATAGCGAGAAAGAGATCCATCTGAATTTCGTTTGATGCGAAACACCCATTTGCACCCAATAGACTTTCGGTTACTAGGCAGAGGTACCAAATCCCATGTACGTTGTTCATTCAGAGCCTGAAATTCCTCATCCATAGCTTGGCACCAGAAATTATTTTTGGAGGCTTGGTTGTAGGTAGTAGGCTCAGTTGTGGGATGTGCATCAAAGGGTATTTGAGTGTGGTAGGCTTTTGGTTTGAAGGTACCGGCCTTGGCTCGGGTTGTCATAGGATGAGTGTTGAGTGGAGGGTGATTAGGAAGGGGTGGTGGAGTTGTATGATGTGTGGGCGGGGGTTGGGTGGGGCTGCCGTGGGAGCTGGGATGTGCAGCGGTGGATGGGGTGGCTGTATGTGTGTTAGGAGTATGATGTAGGGAAGTGGTGGGTTGTGTGGCAGTCGGCTGGGTGTTCGGGTGGGAGGTTTGGGGTTTCGGGTGGGTAGTGGTGTAGTGGGGTACCGGGTTAGGTGCCGAGTGAGCCGGAGCATGAGCGTGAGAAAAGGACGGAAATAATGGCACAACGCCAAGTGGATTGGGGGAGTATGGAGTAGAGGAAAGACTTGTGTAAGGAAATTGTTCCTCCACAAAACGAACATGACGGGAAACATATGTTTTCTGAGATACAGGATCGAAACATTTGTAACCTTTGATAGTGGGATGATAGCCTAGAAAGACACAAGGGGTGGACCGAGGTTGAAGTTTATGTTGAGTGTGCGGACGCAACCAGGGATAAACTAGACACCCAAACGGGCGGAGATGGATATAGTCGGGTGGATGATTGTAGAGACGGGCATATGGAGTGGAGTTGGAGAGAGTGTGAGTGGGCATGCGATTTATGAGGTAGTTGGCAGTAGCAAGGGCATCAACCCAAAAGGAAACAGGTAAGGTGGAATCATGGAGGAGCGCAACAACTATTTCTATTAGGTGACGGTGTTTGCGCTCAGCAACGCCATTTTGTTCAGGGGTATATGGACATGAAGTGTGATGAAGAGCCCCTAGATTTTGAAGAAAAACACCAAATGCATTGTTGACAAATTCTTTGCCATTGTCACTTCGAAAAATTTTGATTTTGGCATTAAATTGATTTTGAACCATTCGGTCAAAGTTTACAAAAATAGTATAAGCTTCGGATTTAAATTTCAGAGGATAAAGCCAAGTGAATTTACTGTAATCATCAACAAAACAGATATAATAACGAAAACCTTGAACAGAAGGAACTGAGGTTGGACCCCAAACATCAGAATGAATTAATTGAAATGGCGCAGTGGCCTTGTGTTCAGACAGTGAAAAAGGTAAACGACAAGATTTAGACACTGAACAGGACTCGCAATGTAATTTTTCTGAAAAATTAAAACCTAAGGAAGATAAAATGGATTTGGTGATGGCGGATGATGGGTGCCCAAGCCGGCGATGCCAGGTTGACGAGAGAATGGCTTGACTCACAACAGACGGAGACCTGGATGGAAGAGTGTATAGCCCATGCTCACAGCGGCCCGTGTACCGCACCCGGTTCGTGGTATTGTCCACTATCTGGAAATTGGTGTCATTAAAAATGAGGGTGCAGTTATTTTCTTTAGTAAAGCGATAAACAGATAAAAGATTGGATGTGAGGGAAGGGACGTGGTGAAGGGTTGAGAGATGAAATTTACCATTTGGGGTATAGACATACCCAGAGCCGGTGGTTGTGATGGGAAGGGATTGACCATTGCCTACTGTAATAGTTTCTGAGCCATGATACGGATGAGGAGCTTGAAGTTGTGAATAATCCGACGTCACATGGGTGTTAGCACCTGTGTCTAGATACCAATCGCCAGATTGAGCGTTTGTGGACGCATGCATCGCCCTTGATCCTCCGGACTGGCTATTTACATTCTGCGAGTCATCATAACGATACCAGCAATTAGCCGCAGAATGGCCCCGTTTAGCACAAATTTGGCACGTCGGAAGATCTCGTGTGGGCATCCGCTGGTTTCCTCGTCCCTGTCCGCGGCCTGACTGGAAGCCGTCCCTCGGTGGAGGCCCGCCTCTGCCTTGCTGCCCGGTGTTTCGACGGTCACCGCCGCCGCTGCCTCGCCCTTGGTTACGGCGATCGTCACCGCGACCCCTGGCCGAGCCTCCGCTGCCAGCCGAGTAAAGAGCCGTGACGCCAGGGGTGGAACTGGCTTCTCCGAGCAGTAATTTGTGTTCCATGTCTAGATTCAATTCTTCTGCATTAAGCCATCCAGACAGTTGATTCAGAGTGATTTCGACAGGCGAGAGGCGAATATGCTGTTTGAGAGAGGAATAGCCAGCCGGAAGACCACGTATCACGGCATTCACCACGTCTCGTTCAGGAATAATCTCGTTCACAGCATCTAGGTCAGACAGAATAGAGGCCACATCATCAAGGTATTGAGTCATCGTCTTCGTTCCCTTCCGAAGAGTATGCAATTTGTCACGCAACTGAAAAATATGAGCCGTGGACACAGAGTTGTACCTTGTGGCTAGTGCGTCCCAAAGTGAAGCCGATGTGAGAAAACCCCGGGCGTGTTTGTGCACAGAGGGGCTAATAACTGCGAGAAGACAGGCTCGGATCTGAGTGTCTACGATCATCCACGGAAGGTAGTCGGGATTTGGGAGCTTGACGCCGTCCTTCTCGGCTGTCTCGGGCTGCGGCTTCTCCGCACCGTCAATCCATCCGAGCAGCAAGTTGGCTGCGAGGGCGGTGCGGACGTTAAGTGCCCAGGCCGGGTAGTTGTTGTCAGATAATTTTTCGGGGATGAGATTGTGGAGATTCCTGAGCAGTAATTTTACTCCAGACGGTAATTTTGACAGAGGATCAATAACCTTGTCCATGGCGCCGACCTACGGCGGAGGAGGGAGGCCGTGCGGCGTGGTGTAGACGGTGGCGGCGGCGCACACACGTCGGAAAAGAGGAGAGATTAGGGTTTGGGCGGAAGAAGAAACCCTAGCTCTGATACCATGATACAGATTTAATAATAATTGATCTCACTCTATATTGAAGGGGTTACAGCTGTATATATAGAGAACTGAAGAATAACTAATTACAGAATAACCCAGATGTATTTAATAATTATATATGTAGTCTATTACTAATCATCCCTTAACCCTGAAATCTTTCTAAATGTTGAATGCATGCTTTTATATAATATAGATATGGATATGGAGAGACAACTTCACACAATATTTTTAATCATTTCTGTTGCCCGATCAATTAAAAAAATTCCAACAAATTCAATAATAATTTGATTCATATGGACAATTCAAATAGAAGATAAAATCTGATTACCAAAAGAACAAGAGCATAAATTAGAGTATCAAATATGTTGAATTTTCAAACTGTCTATAAGTACTTTTACTTTTTTGGGATATAGAAATCACACAAAAACTCTTGATACTAAGATTTAATGTTAAGAGAGAAATATACAATCAGAGTGAACAACAAATAAAGCTCCAGACTTGTATATTCTGAAGAAAAGCTGTTACTCACAAAAGCTTGGATTTAATTAAAAATATATTCATGAGAGAGAAAACACAAAATTCCTAAGAGATCCAAATAATGTGAAACAGTTGAGGTTTGTCACTACCTATGAAATTCCTGAAAGTGAAAGATGATGAAACCTTTGAATCATCGAGGGCATTTGCCATTTTACACATCCCAGTATCCTCACCTGGTCCTCTATTTGTATATAATATATAAAATGAGCAAACTTGGGATTTTTCCTTATATTCATCTATCCATTTGATTTTATCGGCATGTCTATATAACATCGTATAATTGCAGATGTTGAAAAGTGTTGGGTTTGAAATAATCAGATGTCATGCGGAAGCTAGCAAAACAAACCTCAAAAGACGTCACATAAGGAGTCATGCAAGAAATACACCTAAAGAAACACAATAATTAACGTTGTTCAGTCAATTGACCTACATCCATAAAAGGAGATGGCAATCCCCTATATAAAAGAGGATACAAAATATTGATAGAGACAGCCTCACGCAATTTACTCAGAATAAAAAGAGGTTCACATAAGTGACACTGCAACACTTGTGTCCCATTAATTCTCCCCCAAACAATATTCTCAAACTCCTAGAACTACATTATGGATCCTACTAAACTAGAAGAAAGGAGACTATTTATAGAGTCCATAACCTTTTCCTACAAGAACAAGGATTAGACAATATAGAGAATATGTTTTTTTTTTCCTAAAGGAAAACCAAAATATGGTACCTAAAGAGAAACCTAATTATGGTAAGAAAAACACTAAACAATTCTTGACCATGGCCTGAATTTTTGACAAAATAAATTTGCTCAACCTTCTTCATGTAGTCTTCAACAAGTTTGTCTCTATCTTCAAAATCTCCTCCATTAAATCTGTCTCTTCATAGAGTAACACTTTGAAAAATTTCTCAAACCAAAATCTCTAACCATCCTAATGATACTCGTACATGGTGTGATATTGTTTGCTGCCAAGCCTACACACTTTTTTCCAAAAGGCTTCACACCATTAAGGTATCCTACACCTTATATGTTGATTCTTGATCTTTTTAGCTACCAATGTGAGACTTTTATTTGCATACCCAATAATATCACCCTCAAATTAAGTTCCACGTGGCTCATTACCACAATCTACGAGTTATCGAGATACTTAACAATCTCCACCTCGAACTAAGTTCTATGTGGACCATGAACACGATGCACGAGTTACTGATATTCATTATGTTCTACCCATATCATCTGAGTATTTTATGGAAACTGAAGCCCGCAACTAACTTCTTCTTGTGTGTGCATTTCTAAGCTCGCAAGGGTAAAATAATCAAGCCACGTACTTCATCACTTTGCCACATCTCCATACTCATTCCGCTGAACCTGGGCTATAATACCAGTTGTTGGGTTTGAAGTAATCAGATGTCATGCGGAACCTAGAAAAATAAACCTCGAAAGATGCCACATAAGAAAACATGCACGAAATACACCAAAAGAGAGATAATAATTTAACGTGGTTCAAACAAGAGACCAACATCCATAAAAAGAGATAACCAATCCTCTATACAAAAGAGAGTACAAATTATTAAAAGAGACAACCCCACATAATTCACTCAAAATAAAAAGAGGTTTACACAAGTGATACCGCAATGCTTGTGTCTTACAAATTGTCACGATCTAAATTAACAAATCGTGCGGGAACCTACGCTACTCTAAGTAGATAGGAGAACCCTTCTTACCTAACTAAAAATATGCGGAAGATTTCTGTTTTTAAGGAAATACTGGATTAAATATAATAAATAAATTAAATACTATTAAATAAATTTCTTCAAAAACTTCTTACAAATGTCCTTCACTATCCTAAGACTTGGCCAAACATGTACAAGAGCTATCTATTACAACATAGACTGACAGTAAAATAAATAATGCAAAGGCTCTAACATTTATCAGGAAGAAAGTACAGAAGTTAGTGCTGAATATCGTCATCCATCTAGAAACTGCAAACTAACTTGCATCCAGTCTACACACAAAAAAAGAATGTAGAAGAGTAGGATCAGTACAACCACACGTACTGGTAGGCATCATCGGCCGGCCATGTAGTCCATATAATCATAAAATAGAATTAAGAAAAATAAATCATGACATCTTTAATGGAATATAATTCAACTAAGGTTGTAATAATATTATTACTTTACCTATATAAGTTACAACATTCAACTAATCTTCTAACTCCATCAATATTATATTTGCTACTAACATACTCTAGCCTCATTAGTTCACACCATCAACCACAATTCAATGCTAATACATCACTACTCCTCTTTATTCACCTTATCTTACCTCACTACTCCTCTTTATTCACCTTATCTTTTTTATTGCTCATATTCACAGGAAAAAACTCGTAATCATACACAACCCACACTAAACTCTTGGGCTAACAATGCACTATTATAAAATTATAGAATGATAACTAGCCATTCTGGTAAGCCACGATTAAAACACGTATAAATGAAGCAATTAACCAACATATAAGTAAGTACAAAGTTTTACTTTTTCAAATACATATCACACAATCAAATACCCAATGAATCAACAATACAATAATAACAAATCAAGCAGTGCTCACAAACAAGCCGCATAACCATCATGAGTATCAACCATACTATAAACATCCACTGACTCAACACAAATATGTACACACAAGCTATGTGACTTATTTTTTCCCAAATAGTCGTAACCTGCAGGGAACAATCTATGTTCATGTACCGTACCGGCGTGATACCCGATCCAACATATACATATCCGAACCGGCGTGGTACCCGATCCAACATATACATATCTGTACTGGTGTGGTACCCGATCCAACATATACATATCCCTACCGGTGTGGTACCCGATTCAATATATACATATCCGTACTAGCATGGTACCCGATCCACAATATATATATCCGTACTGGAGTGGTACCTGATCCACAATATATATATCTGTACCGGAGTGGTACCCGATCTAACATATACACATTCATACCAGCGTGGTACCCGATCCAACATATACACAACCGTATCGGCGTGGTACCCGATCCAATATATACACATCCGTACCGGCGTGGTACCCGATCCAACATATACACATCTGTACTGGCATGGTACCCGATCCAATATATACATATCCGTACTGGCGTGGTACCCGATCCAACATAAAAAAGTATTATCAATATCAAATTTACACAACCTCACAGCATACAACACAATGTACCAAGTTTACAAGTATACTTAAAGTCATAAGACAATTCCATCAAGAAAATTTTTAATAATCCTTTATACATGCATTAACAATCCAAACATCAACAATATCAAGCATGTTAGAATACCAATCAACAAGTATTCATATCATTTCTCTAAGGAGTTATCATTATCAAACAAGCCACTCATAGGCGCAATTCAATAAACCATCATTATCACCAATTTAGTCTCTCATGGGCATCAAATAGATATAGTATTTTTATCAATATCAAAACAAGAATATCATAACATAAATCACTATTTAATTCTTACGCATACAAGTCATTATTGTAGCCTTAATTACTCATTACTTATTAAATTATCTTCTTAAATACTGCAATTTGGGTTCTAACATCACCACCTATAACTAGCACATTCACGTGTATCATTATCCTCTACTGCTTTCCACATAATACAATCATCACATTAATTCAAGTCATTTATCCCTTAGATATTACTATGCCCATCAATATTCGATCTTAATATAATTTTCCTCATCATATTATTGCACAATACATACAACCGAATACCATTACAACTCAACTGGGTTTATCACTAAAACAACTAAAAAGAATATCATGTTCATAGACTATATTTACAACAATCTCCTTTCAGGCACATAACACATAATATCATAATTATCACATAATCAATCAATAATATAGTTTTTGGGAGTAAAGTTAAGTACTCATGTCTTTATTCACCTCAACTCCATGCCCGCAGGCCTAGACATGATTCCTCCCATTAATTTTAAATTATGAAAATATAAAATAACACAATCTTCTACTCATTAAACCTAGCCTACCTGGATGCCAAGCTTTTGAATGAAGCAAGCCGCAATAAGAATGTTATTTCTTTTCCTTCATGCCTTGAAATAATCAACCATCTAAAAATCAAGCAATAATAAGAGTAATTAAATAATTACTCTTCAAACAAATAACTTGGAGATTCAAACTCACTAGTTCAATCATTAATTCAAGGTCTATATCATTCTCCAATGTCAGTTAGCCATTAATTAGCTCTTTCAAGCTTAACCCATCTCCATTAATGGAGTTTTTATGCTAAAGGTCTCATCTTTACGGAATTCAAGGTTCCTAACCATCAAAATTCATAATCTAGTATATGAAATTCATGTTAGAAATCTTTAATTTATAGTATAGAATCAGATCTATGACATATTAAAACCACCCATGAGTATTTTCCAAAAGGATTCCACCATTGGAGGTCTTTCTAAGGATTGTAAGATGTTAAAGGATTAAAAAATAAAGAAAATAATGAAACAAACCTATCTCAACGAAGGAGTTTCACCTTAAGCTTTGGGAAATCACCTCTTAGGGTTGGGGAATGAAATTTGGGGTTTGTAGGCCTCAAAAATGGCTGAAGTTAATTTAAATTCAATCAAAAAATGTGCTACAGAGAAATCCCATTTCAGCTCAGATAGTGCTCAGTAAAACAGTCATAACTTTTTACTTCGAATTTTGATTAGGAACGGTTTATTGTGTTGAAAATTAGACTCAAAGATCTTTAATTTGATAGGTTATGAGTTTCGTAACTCCTTATATTCTAAAAGATATGATTGTTTAAAGTTTGCCCTAATAGAAACCCATATCGAAACTATATCGAAAAGAAAGTTTTATACTTAACTTTGTGTTTGGGATTTTGTACGACCTTAATTCACACCTAAAGAAATTTCAAACTAAAGTATTGATATTATCACTTATGAATAATTAAATTCATCGAGCTTGAGTCTATCTAGACACATCTGAAGGCTAAAATCTTCGTCGAAAAATTTAAGGAGACACAATAAATAAAATATTGGCTAATTTGGACCCCAATTAATATTGAAAAATGAATTTATTACGAATAATTTAGTAACAGTGAAATGGATCGTTACCATCAGATACCTATTTACCATCCGTTCGTCCTCGAATGGGCATTCAGTGGAGAAAAGTACGAGGTTGGAATTAAAGAGACATTACTAACAGAGTTGTTTATACTGCACCTTGTTCACTCTATCGATATCCTTATCGATCAACCCATTTTCTATACTCAATCATTCTAATAAAGCTTTTCAAAATACGAAGATGCGGAGCCAAATATTTCCACACAAATCACTTATTCTCCTTTCAATGGCCTAAGTCTAAACTTGAGATTTATGAGAGCACGATAAACATGGTTAAAAGATTTACTTTGATGAAGATAAACATTCAAAAATACCTCTTTTTCACTACCGAAGCTCCAGAGTCCTGAATTTAATTCTGAAAAGTGCTACGAGATGCTACTTGAATTTACTATTTGAATTTCAACACTAAACAAAGTCACACCTAACACGCAAACACTCTCTAAGACACCTGACTCGGTTATTAGCCAAGACTATCCTATGGAGAATCTACATGTTGATCATATGCAATTCACCACATCATTTACAAGTCACATAACTTAGATATCCGCATGAACTCAATCAAGACTATTAAATTCACTCTATAAAGCTAGCTTCAACATTTCACAAACACTATTGTTTTCACCTCAAGATTACCCACGGTTCAAGCTTAGTATTTACTACTATACACAGATGACAACATAGCCTCTCACTCATTACACAGGCTTATGACAATTGGCCTTAAAAATCCCAAAGAATTATAGCCTCCAACACATTCTCCTCCACAATATTATTAATATTCATTTAATCATCATACCTTAATCACTCAACAAGTAATATCCCCCAAGTATCACCCAAGGAAAGATCAATCATGTCATTTAATAATTCACTTATTCTCATATTCAGGATCATTCTTAATTATTTTATGAGTGTAACTAAGTCATATGATTTTGCATTGCCACCATCATGGGAATTAATATCCTCTAAAAGTGTCATTTATTAGCTAACTCTATGGGACATGTAAATGCATAATTCAGTCACAAGGTCAAGTCAATAATAATTTATCTTCTCAAGATTTTCCCTAATACATAAATCCACAGCTATAACTTTTATCCACACAATCACTAACTCAAATATTTTTCAACGACCAATACTTCATGGTCAAGCCAAACCACTCTTATATCACTAACACCAATTTAAGATATACAGAGTCGTTTTTTATTTCTACCTAATAATATTTTTATTACGGACTTCACTTAACTCTTAATCACCTCAAGAGTGGTCCCTACATCACTAACACATAAGCAAGGTAAAACAAAATAAACCGATTACAGGTCATTAACAGTCTCATCACCAAAATTAAATTCCAGACAAGTTGTCGATCAAATTCTGTAGGTATCAACAACCTCTACTAATTTTTGTCACTTTTATTCAAAACTCATTATTTTGCCAAGCATTAAGAATCCGTTCACATAAGGAATTCAAAGATAATGTTACTTAGCTAGTCCTCACTTATAATTTCAATAATAGAACCGCACAAAAATTCTAAATACAGTCTCAATGATCGGACCACACAAGGTTTCCCACGTAGTATAAAATAATCGAACTACACAAGGATCCATTCACAACATCATTAACAAGAACCTGTCATTAGAGAAAATACATATCACCTCAGTCTTTTATTTATGTCATTTTTTTCACCATCTTTTCTTGACATCATATTCTCATATCATCCTCTTAATTCTCATACCATCAATTCATCAGTATGATAGTAAAAAAAAAAGTAAGCACCATAGATTTGTTAGTTTCACAATAACAAGAAATCAAATAATCACATCACAATTATCAACAAAAATAACTTAGTCAATTCTCATCACTTGAATTCAAACAAAAATAATTCACAACAATGACAAAAATCTAGCAACACAAGTTTAGCCAAATATCAAACACAAGCAATCAATAAGTTCACAACTTTTACAGGTCTTTACCTGTTAACAATAATATTTAGACCTAATTAACAAATATCAATTGAAATCTCCTATATTTTTATTCAAAATTACTAAGATACCAATTGGAATCAACTACATTCCGATTGAGCTCTGCTAAGATACAAATTAGAATTGTTTAGATACCAATTGGATTCAATAAAATATTTTAAGATTAGGACGGCACGATGGAGAGAAAGAAAGGAAAATGACTTCTACATGCCTCATAGCCTTCCGAAGAGTGGGTTTGGGGCCCTACACACCAATCTACGGAACTCTATTTGAGATTTCTCTTGTACTTGTGGGACCGGTGAACTTAACGCTCTGATACCAACTGTCACAATCTAAATTAACAGATTGTGCGGGCACCTACGCTATTCTAAGTAGCTAGGAGAACCCTTCTTACCTAACTAAAAATATACGGAAGACTTCTGTTTTTAAGGAAATACTAGATTAAATATAATAAATAAATTAAATGCTACTAAATAAATTTCTTCAAAAACTTCTTACAAATGTCCTTCACTATCCCAAGACTTGGCCATACATGTACAAGAGCTATCTATTACAACATAGACTGACAGTAAAATAAATAATATAAGGACTCTAACATCTGCCAGGAAGAAAGTGCAGAAGTTAGTGCTGAATATCGTCATCCATCTAGAAACTGCAAGCTAACCTGCATCCAGTCTACACCCCGAAAAGGAATGTATAAGAGTAGAGTCAGTACAACTACACGTACTAGTATGCATCATCAATTCTAAATTATGAAAATATAAAATAACACAATCTTCTACTCATTAAACTTAGCCTACCCGGACGCCAAGCTTTTGAATGAAGCAATCCGCCATAAGAATGCTATTTATTTTCCTTCATGTCTTGGAATAATTACTCTTCAAGCAAATAACTTGGAGATTTAAACTCACTAGTTCTATCATTAATTCAAGTTCTATATCATTCCTCAATGTCAGTTAGCCATTAATTAGCTCTTTCAAACTTAACTCATCTCCATTAATGGAGTTTTTATGCTAAAGGTCTCATATTTACGAAATTCAAGGTTCCTAACCATCAAAATTCATAATATAGTTTATAAAATTCATGTTAGGAATCTTTAATTTATAGTGTAGAATCAGATCTATGACATATTAAAATCACCCATGAGTATTTTCCAAAAGGATTCCACCATTGGAGGTCTTTCTAAGGATTGTAAGATGTTAAAGGATTAAAAGAAGAAGAAAATAATGAAACAAACTTACCTCAACGAAGGAGTTTCACCTTAAGCTTTGGGAAATCACCTATTAGGGTAGGGGAATGAAATTTAGGGTTCTTAGGCCTCAAAAACGGCTGAAGTTGATTTAAATTCAATTAGAATTTTCGCTACAACGAAATCTCGTTTCAACCCGGACAGTGCTCAGTAAAATAGTCATAACGTTTTACTCCGAATTCGGATTGAGGAACAGTTTGTTGTGTTGGAAAGAAGACTCGGAGATCTTTAATTTGATAGGTAATGGATTTCGTAACTCATTATATTATAAGAGATATGATCGTTTAAAGTTGGTCCTAATAGAAACCCATATAGAAACTGTATCGAAAAGAAAGTTTTATACTTAACTTTGTGTTAGGGATATTGTACGACCTTAATTCACACCTAAAGAAATTTCAAACTAAAGTATTGATATTATCACTTATGAATAATTAAATTCATCGGGCTTGAGTCTATCTAGACACATCCGAAGACTAAAATCTTCGTCGGAAAGTTTAAGGTGACACAATAAATAAAATATTGGCTAATTTGGACCCAAATTAATATTGAGGAATGAATTTATTACCAATAATTTAGTAAGATGAAATGGGTCATTACACAAATTCTCCCCTCAAGCAACACTCTAAAATCCCTAGGATGACATTATCATGCTACTAAACTAGATGAAATAAACCCCTATTTATAGAGTCTATAACCTTTTTCTAAAAGAACAAAGATTAGCCAATATGAAGAATATGTATTTCTCTTCCTCAAGGGAAATTCAATTATGGTACCTAAAGAGAAACCAAATTATGATAAGAAAGTTAGGATAAACACTCAACAAAAAGTTACCCCGTGCATGAATGACCTAAATACATAGTGACATCACACACTATCGCCTAGTCTGAGGAAGCTTAAGGTGAAGTTTTGCAATACTAATCCTGTTAACATAACCTCAACCTCTTTTTTCTCTATTGGAATGGTAATATATTGGCCATGTAAAGGGTCGAGTAATTCAATTAAATAATTTTGTAACACTACAAATGTGTGACCATAAATAAGTTTTGAGTGCCCTAAGATATCACAGTCTCTATAAAACTGTCAATTATATTTGGTATGTAGAGTATCTTGATCAAAACCTTTAAAACGGCATTAGTAGAAGGCAAGAGCGGCTCAACAAAATTCCGAACTAAATTAGATCATGTTCTTGATCTAGTAAAGAGAGTTACAGAGTAAAGAAAGAATATGGAGAAGAATGAGAGGGATTATATCATTATTGATCAAAAATGTAAAGCGTATGATTGTACATTGAACTTTTTATATAGAGAAAAGTTTTTCCTTCTTGTCAACCTTAGTAACTAACTTCTAACAAATTAACAAACTTTTTGACTTTAACACTGTTAAAAACTAACTGGATTACATTTAATAGATTTGAGTATTTAACTAATCAGCTCATCATAATATTTCCCTCAAGTTAGGTACGCTGAAATATATTAAGAGTGTCTAACTTGGAGATCAGGTACTGATGTTGCACCTTGTTCAGTCCTTTTGTAAGTGCATCTGCAGGTTGATCCTTTGTCAAGATGTACTGAGCTTTAACTTATTCATGTTGAATTTTTTCTCTAATAAAATGACAGTCAATCTCAATGCATTTTGTCCTTTCATGAAACACTAGATTGATAGCTATTCGTAAAGATAATTTTCAATCACTGAAGATGGTAACAGGCAATGAAACTTTAACTTCAAGTTCAGTCAGTGTCCAAGTAGCCAAGTTAACTCTGAAATTGTTGAGGCAATACTTCTGTATTTTGCTTCTACGGAGCACTTTGATATAGTTGTTTGCTTTTTAGATTTCCAAGACACCAATAATTTACCTAGTCTTATAAGAAAGCCAGTAACAGATTATCTAGTGTGAGAACAAGCAGCCTAATCTACATCACAATACGTAGTTACATTTTGAATTGGTTGGATTGAGATATATAACGATTCTCATTGCAGAATCCATGTGAGACTTCTTAGGTCTTTGAAGATACTAACGTAAGGATTGGAACACCATAGGCTATATATCGTCGTGTAACTGTTGTTTATGTTGTTTTTTGTGAACTCATCATACTCTCTGGTTGTAAGCTTGACAGAGTGATAGATAGTTTTGCAGCTCCAAGTCCAAGCTCAGAGATTAATTCTAAAGAATATTTCCTCTGATGCATTAATATTCCTTGATCAGACCTTGCAAACTCTATTCCAATAAAGTTGTTGGTTTTTAGCTTTGAAATTAGAGAAATAACAGAGAAAGAGTTGGAGAGAAATAAAATACGGCAATAGTATTATCGAAGGAATTTTTTTTTAATAACTCAAAACAAATATTTATATCTAAATTTCTAACTACACTTCAATTTAAATTGGGATAACTAATTCCTATTTAAATAATAAAGGGACAACTAATTCCTAAGTCACATAGGACTCTAATAATTAAAAAGTACTAAAATATCTATTCCTACTTTATTTCTGAGATATATTTTCAACACTCCTCCTTGGATCAGAAATTATCTCGGCTTCGGCTGAATTTGACCTCTTGAATAAATCTGCAAATTCGTCTTTGTTCTTGCATGACTTATGTGCATCTTTTATTGGATTAAATAAGAAACTTTTGTCTCTCATATCAATTTGTAAAATCTCAAGATTAGTGGAATCAAAGATTCGACAATAGTTATCTCCAAACAATAGTTTTAATCCTTCTTCCATTAGCTGACCAACACTTAACAAACTTTTATCAATATCGGGCACGTAAAGGATATTTGAAATTATTTTTGTATCTGAAATTGTTTTAATTGCAACATTCCCTTTTCCTTCTGCAGGAATATAGTCACCATTCCCAATTCTGATTTTCTTATTTTCCAAAGGCAGAAACTCTTTAAAAAGAGTTTTGACATATGTCATGTGGTTTGTACAACCACTATCAGTCATCCAAAAGTCAGATTTCTTGGTTAAAGAATATGTTGTCACAAATAAGTGACCATCTTCTTCTTCTTTGGTGACTTGAGCATCTGCTTCATATTTTTTAGATTTATTTTTGCAAATCACGGCTTCATAGCCAAGTTGATTACAAATCTTGCATTGTGCATCTAGTCTCTTCCAACATTTAAATAGAGGATGACCTATTTTGCCACAGTGCTGGCAAGGTGGGTAATTTTTTCTTGAATTATTACCCTTGTTTTGAGTCTTGTGGTTGGCTGCCAAAGCTCCTTCAACCATACCATCCTGCCTCATAAGCCTCCTTTGCTCTTGTGCCTGCAACATATTTAACAATTCTGCCAAGGTAATCTTGGGCAAGTCTTTTGTGTTTTCCAAGATAGTTATTAATACAAGAAATTTTTTCAACAATTCTCGAATCTTTAAATTTTATGCCAAGCAATCTTACCTTGTTAACAATGCCAAGAAGCTTTAACGGTCTCAGATTCTTTTATCTTTTGCAATTCGAATTTCCTGATTAGATTCAACACCTTCATGCCTCGTATTCTTTGATCTCCTGTATATTCTTCCTTCAGATAATCTCAAATTTCTTTTGATGATTTAAAGGTCATAATTCTCATGAAAATTATTGGAGAAACTCTAGCAAACAAAGTTACTTTTGCTTTTGATTTTCTGATTTTCTTTTCCTTTTGACTTTTGATCTGGACCACCGTGAGATTATCGGGAAGCGGAACAACATCATAATCCTCCTCCACGACCTCCCAAAGATCTAAAGCCTCAAGATAAGTCTCCATTCTTACTGCCCAAAGTTGGTAATTCTCACCATCAAAGACAAGAGGGGCTATTTGGGAAAAGTTGTTTTCAGAATTCATCTATCACAGATCCCTCAAGAAACTAGCTCTTGATACCAATTGTTGGTTTTTAGCTTTGAAATTAGAGAAATAATAGAGAAAGAGTTGGAGAGAAATAAAATACGACAATAGTATTGTCAAACGGAATTTTTTATTAATAACTCAAAACAAATATTTATAGCTAAATTTCTAACTACACTTCAATTTAAATCGGGATAACTAATTCATATTCAAATAATAAAGGGATAACTAATTCCTAAGTCACATAGGACTCTAATAATTAAAAATTTCTAAAATATCTAAAGTACTTGAGACTTTCTAGATCTTCCATTTTAAAAACCTATTTCAAAGATAATTTTGCTTCCTCAATCAACTCTAGGCTATCACCAGTCACAAGCATATCATCCATATATACTAAAACCATCATAATTTCTTTCTTAGTTGACTTAATGAATAAGGCATGATCATATTGGCTTTTCCTAAACTTCAGTTAAGTGTAGCTTCTTTTAGCTTGGCATTCCATTATATTAGAGCCTTCTTTAGATCATAAAGAGATTTTGCAATCTGTAGACAAGTCTGACTGTGGTATTTTCCTCCTAGCTTACAAGACCTTTAGGTATTTATATGTATATCTCATCAAAGAGATCTCCTTATAGAAAAGCATTGTACACATACATTTGATGGATACCACTACTTTGATGCTGCAATTTTAAGGATTGGTTGTTATTGTGATCATCTTGATAATAGGATATAATGTCTCTTGATAATCAATTCTTTATTGCTGTCTATATCCCTTTGCAACAAGCCTAGTTTTAAACCTTTCTATTTCACCTGATGCAGTTGATTTAATTTTATAAACCCATCAACCCCTATTTTTTTTACCAATTGGCAAGCTAACAACATCTCACGTATGATTGCCTTGAAGATCTTGTATTTTTGCCTCCATGCCTTCAATCCATTTGGGATCTTGTACGACATCAGTATATGTATTAGGTTCAGCTATAGAAGAAAAGGCAGATAGTAAGACTGATAATAAGGAGATATTTTTTCATAGGATACATAGTTGGAGATAGAATAGGGAGTGTCATGTATGTTCAAAGAGATGAAATCTTTCATCCATATTAGTGGTTGCTTATCTCTTGCTGATTTGCTAGTAGGGAGAGCAGTATTTGCTGCTGGAGGAGGTTCCTGAGGTAGGTCATGAACATCATGACCTTGGATTATATCTTGGACTTGAATCAAGTCTTGATGATCAGGTTTATTAGTAGGTGAACCATGTAATGTATTAGTCTCAAAATTCTGCACAAACTCAGAATTGTCTTAGTTAGTTTAAAGCAAATGTTGAGATGTAGTTCTAACTCAAGAAATAGTAATATAGTAGTGTCAAGACAAGCTTTAAAGGGAAATTTAGATTCTTTAAACACTACATTCCCTACTAACAATGAAAGAATGAGTAGTAAGATCATACAAAACATAACCGTTTTGAACTTCAGAAAAAACTAAAAACATAGTAGTTTTGGTTCTAGACTTTAACTTATCAAATTGTTGAACTAATTTAGCATAACATAAGCAACTTAATACTATCACGGGATTTAAGAAAGGCTTTCTGTTATGCAAATTCTATAAGGAGATGTTCCAATTATAGATGACGCTAACCTATTAATAATGTAAACTGCAACAAGGATGCAATGTCCCCAAAGTTCTATAGGTATGTTAGCCTGGAGTTTTAAGGCTCTTGTTCTTCTAGTATGTGCTTGTGCTTTCTCTCAGCAAGACCATTTTGCTGAGAAGAATAAGCACATGACCTTTGATGAATTATACCTGATATTTTAAGCATATTACTATAGACTTCATTAACAAATTCAGATTCATTATATGTTCTGCATATCTTAACAACCTTATTGAATTGAGTTTTCACAAAAGTAAGGAAGTACTTAATAGCTACACAAGCGTTAGACTTAAGTTTTAGAAGATAAATCTAAGTTATTCTAGTATAGCCATCAATAATAGAAAGAAAGTATTTATTTTCATTAACAATAGGGTTTTTAAGGACCCTATATGTCCATATAAATAAGATCAAAGCAAGAATTAGATTGAATACTACTAGCTGGAAAATGATGTGTAGTTTGTTAGCACTAGAACAAATAGGACACTTGTTTGTGGTCTCAACTATACTATTAAGTTTGTTAGAACAACTTATTCAAAATAGAAGATGACACATGACCAAATCTTTTGTGCCACAAACTAATATCTGATTGATTAAGAGTGGTTGAAACCTAAGCATTAGAAGTTGTAACTTGTGAAAAATTTATTGCATCACTCGTGGTGAAGCTTTGACTAAGTAGAGACTGATTAAGCAAGTATAGACCATCTTTCACCATACCAGTCTCCTACACCTTCTCACTTGAGAGATCCTAAAAAATACAAAAGTTAAAATAAAAGTAGACACCACAGTGTAGTTCTCTAGTTACCTTGGAAACTAATAGCAAATTGTATTTGAACTGTGGTAACTGAAAGACATCCTTAATTGTGCTTTTTGTGGAAATTGAACAGTGACCAGTATATGTAATAAGTGAAGTATCACCATTTGGAAGATAAATCTTTTTGGGATTAACATTTTCAGTTATAGTGTTTTTGTCTAACATGTTATATCAGACACCATATGACTAGTAGCACCAGTGTCAATTATTCAGTTTATGCTATTACTTGACACTAGAAAAGCATTACTGATACTACTATCAATGTGTATACATATACCCTTATTTCTACCTGCAGCACATATGTTCACCATATTTACTCTACCTGAGGTGTTAGACTTATTGATCACTCGTAAAATCTATTCATACTAAAATTTAGTAAACACACAAGTTTCCAATTGACTTTCACCATGAGCCATTTTGATATAGACCAGACACATTTGCCACAACCTTATTATCATTGACTAAATATACAAATGAACCTTGTAAACCTAAGTCATAAGATGTGTCTTGAATTAGGTTTTTTTAACCTTGTCCACTGTAAGAAGGTATAGCATAAGAAACATCAAGTTGAACACTATAAGCGCTACCAGAATTTCCCCTAGACTACCCTTCTTTTTCTTGAAACTTGGAGGATATCGAACTAACCTATAACAATGCTTCTTGAGAAGACCTTTTATTTTACAGTAGTCACACTGAATAGAGTAGTCTTTCTTGAATTTCTGATAACTTTGAGTATCAATTTTAGTGTAGAAACTAGTAGGATCATAACTGGTGGATGGTGCTGCACCAAAAACACCAGTAGAAGAAGAGATCATAATCTTTTGCCCTTCATCATTCATAATCATGGCATAGGCCTAGTTTACACTAGGTAGTGGAGTCATGAGCAATATCTGAATTCTGTCTTGTAAGTAAGAGTCATTTAGTCCCATCAAAAACCAATACAATTTTTGTCTTTGCAAATAGGCCAAGAAATCTCTGGATCTTTCACAATCACATCCACGAGAGGGTACTAGTGAACTCAAATTCATTTCAAGGATTCTTCAAGTTAGTAATACACAGCCATAGAGGAAGTACCCCGACTAAGGGTAGTAATTTCACGGTGTAGATTAAAGTTCTTGAGCCATTTACTTTGTCAAATATTTCTTTTAATGCTTCCCAAACAACTCATGCCTCATGCATTAGAAGCATAAAAAACACAACTAAGTAGATTAGTAGATACAGTATTCATTAACCAAGAAAGTACCACAACATTAACCCTCTCCCACTGTGGCCAAAGCTCTTCCCTAAAACTCTCTTTCTTTAGTGTTCTATCAATAAAGCCTAGCTTGTTTCTTCCTAACCAACCAATACGTATTGACCTACACCAAGGAGAGTAATTCTCTGTACCAGTCAACTGAATAAAGATAAGAGGGGTGCCACTTACATCAGTAGAAGAGAGGATGATTTTGATCAACAATGAGAGCTGGATTCCTTTCTTGAGATCCTGAACCACTTTCATTATTGTTGAAATTTGAATTAGCATGATTATTAGTTGCCATTGAAACTTGATGATTTCTTCAAGAATTCAATTTCTATAAATATTTAGAGGAATTATCATTAAGAATTAGGAAAAACATAATTGAAATATGGAATCGAAGAAGAAGAAGAAGATGAAGATTTGATTCAAAGCTCATATACTCTGATACCATGACCTAAATCAGATCATGTTATTGTTCTATTGAGAGAGTTACAAAATAGAGGAAGGATAAGAGAGAATATGGAGAATAAGGAGAGAGATTATATCATTATTAATCAAGAAAGTGAAGTGTATGATGCACATTGATCTCTTTATATAGAAAAGAATTTTTCTTTCTAATCTACCTTGTAAGTAACTTCTAAATAATTAACTAACTTTTGGACTTTAACACTATTAACAACTAATGAACTGGATTACATTTAACAGACTGAAGCATTTAACTAATCAGCTTATCATAACAAATTCGTGGTCTAAAGTCAAATCTTAATAAGAGAGATCAAGTAATTCAATAAAACTTACTCATTGATGTAGTTATGAAACAAAGTTGTTTTGATTGTTCTT
This sequence comes from Capsicum pubescens, assembly GCA_030864215.1. Lineage (NCBI taxonomy): Eukaryota > Viridiplantae > Streptophyta > Magnoliopsida > Solanales > Solanaceae > Capsicum > Capsicum pubescens. Next base: position 103,278,801 of record CM061544.1, on the reverse strand, counting down.
TCTACCTGAACTAGCCAAAAATAATGGAGAAGATCAGTACCTAGTCTAGTGATCAAGAAGAATTGGTAGCTTAGGACTTAAGAATAATATTTCACTCTATGTTCATGATTGACTGCAAAAGGAGGCTTATGTACATACATGAGAATTTTAACAAAATCAATTCAAAATATTTGATATTTGTATACTTAGAATATGTAGAGAAGTCCTTGATTTTTCGAAGCTCTCTTGCTTGATTATTGTAGTAAATTGTAATATCTCTTCTAGGTTATGGAACCTCTATATATTTACAGTTATAGACAAGGATTTGTAATAAGAAAAAACAAGTTTTCTTTAATTTGATTGACCTATTTGAATGGTGGGAAATCTTAGTAGTTTAGTTGGTACCTAAACTTCCACCTTGTTGGTGAGAGTTCGATTCCCCACATTGTAATCCCCTCCCCCATTCCCCTTCCCCTACTCCCAATTTAACAAAAAAAAAAAAAAAGATTGACCCATTTGAATGATTGATATTTGAATTGGTGATAAAACCGCATTTAATTGGTGAAAATATATTACATGTACGTACGGTTATCCTATTGGTCTTTAACTTTTTGTGGAATTAACCCTTAACCCAATTAACTATCCACTCATCCACATAAACTTAAAATAGTTGGTGGACATAATATACGTATATTTCATGTATATTATGTGTATAATCATGTATACCCTGATATATAATCTATGTATACCATGTAAAAGCAAATAATGAGTCCAACTAACTCTATACGTAAAGATCCTTATTTTTTCTTTTTGGTATGCCACATCATTTAACATTCATAATCATGACTCTGTTATTTAATAGTAGGTCAAACCCATTGATAGGACTTCAAACTTGTTTCAAAAATTCACTAAAACCCCTAAACTAAAGCTTGTACCTATCAGGCCCCTAAACCGTCCGAATTTTGTTCCAATTGGGCATTTTTTTCTCAATCGGCTAAAGGCTCAAGTGTGTATTGCACACACGCGCTGACGTGGCAAAAACGACCAATTGGAAGTTGACACATGGCATTGTGGGTCCAATATATTAAAAAATAATTATAAAATTATTTAAAAATAAAAATAAAAAACTGATTATTAAAAAAAAAATTTAAAAAAAAATATTAAAAATAATTATAAAATTATTTAAAAAATAAAAATAAAATTATAAAAAAAAACTAAAAATGACATTGAGGATCCAAATTATTAAAAATTAATTATAAAATTATTTTAAAAATAAAAATAAAAAACTGATTAGTCAAAAGAAATTATAAAATTTAAAAAAAAAAAAAAAAAAAAAATTGCATTGAGGATCGAAATTATTAAAAAATAATTATAAAATTATTTTAAAATAAAAATAAAAAATTAATTATTAAAAAGAAAAGGAAAAAAACACCCCCACCCACGCGATCGTCTTCTTCACACACCCCCACCCCCACCCCACCCCACTCATCATCTTCAATGATTATTTGCTCCATTAATGGAGTTGTTGATTATTTTCTGAGTAAAGCATTTTAATGAAAACCGCGATACATACTTCTGACTCAATTTTTTCGTCTTTAATGATTATTTGCTCCATTAATGGTGAAAATATCTATTGGCATTGAAGACGACTTAAAGCACACTTAAAGTTAACGATAATGGCGACATTAGCAATGACAGAGTGAAGGTGGGTTGAAGACGACGAAGACACGGGCGTGGGGTGGGGTTGAAGACGATGAAACATTGTTCTTCTTTCTCTTCGAATATCGATCTGAAATTTTGGCAAAATTTACTCAAAATTGACATATAATATTTCCCGTCATTTTTAATAACAGCCTCTCCAAATAAATACTAACAATTTCACAAGACTATATTTTCGAATTCAAGGCTTTGAAGCTTTTTAATGGCTATTAATGGAGAAGTTGTTTTTGAATGGATATTAATGGAGAAGTTGTTTTTGAATGAGAAATTGATATGGCTTTGAAGCTTTTTAATGGCTATTAATGGCGTTGTTAGTATTATTGAAGACGCGAAGAGTGGGGTGGGGTTGAAGACGCAGGGGGTGGGGTGGGGGTGGGGGTGGGGGATTGATGGGATGAAGAAGACGACGATGAAGGGGGGTGGGGGTGGGGGTACCTTTCTTTTAAAAAAAATATTAAAAATTATATTAATAAAATAATTAAAATATAATTTTTTTAATTAAAAAAATAAAATATTTTTTTTTTTGATTCACGCGCTCAAGAAGAGTGTAGCACACTTTCCTTGTCAAATCAGTATTTTGTACATGATAGATATCAATTTTAGCACTTAAGGTGTCTGATAGGTACAAGCCTTAGTTTAGGATGTCTGGGTGAATTTTAGGGACAAATTTGAGATCCTATTGAATTGGTGATAAAACCACATTTAATTGGTGAAAATATATTACATGTACGTACGGTTATCCTATTGGTCTTTAACTTTTTGTGGAATTAACCCTTAACCCAATTAACTATCCACTCATCCACATAAACTTAAAATAGTTGGTGGACATAATATACGTATATTTCATGTATATTATGTGTATAATCATGTATACCCTGATATATAATCTATGTATACCATGTAAAAGCAAATAATGAGTCCAACTAACTCTATACGTAAAGATCCTTATTTTTTCTTTTTGGTATGCCACATCATTTAACATTCATAATCATGACTCTGTTATTTAATAGTAAGCCAAGTCATTTAACACATAACACAAATTTAGACATTTAAGATAAGATAAACATCGAACAGACTTTTGTCTAATAAGTAGGCTCACATTTGTAGCCCAAATACACCACCCAATAGTAGTGGGCGTCTTAATTTAGTGAAAACTTATCTAAATATATTATATTTAGAAATATTTATTATTTATAGTTATATAATTTATATATGTATAACTCACTTTTAATACATAGTGTAGATTTTTTATCAAAATAAGTCTAATACGTTTAAGGCACTAATAATATATCTATCTTGCTTGCATAACTTGTAAACACGTGATTTTTGACCCTCCCTGAGTGTAATATATATATTTTTCTATATTAAATATTTATATTTGTTTCGATATTATTTTAACTTTTATTTTATTTTTAATAAATTTTTAGTTGAAAGATTTATAACTAAATGAAGTTAATTTTAGGATATTCTTTTATTTTAATTCCAATTTTAAAAAGTAGTACAAAAATTTAAAAAATATGTTTATTTTAAAATAAATAAGTTAGTAGTTTTAGTACTATCTTGATTATATTTATTTTTGTCTATTCTTACACTTTTATTGTATTTTCTTAAATATTAAATTATTTATTTATTATTTTTATTAGTATTATTTTATTATGTATTATATTTATTGGTTATTATTGTTAATTTTTTTTATTTATTATTTTTATTAAAAAAAAGATTTAAAATTTGAAAAAAAAAACCTATCCTATTCTAACTACTTCCCCCATTTTTATGATAACTACCACAACCGTTCCCTCCCACACTCCCTTTTTAAGTGAAACACCCCAACTCCTCAAATCAGTTTTTGTTTTTATGTACTGAGAGACACCACAGAGAGAAAAAAGAAGAAGAGGAAAACAATATCAACACAGAACATAAAGTCATAGAAGAAGAGAGTTTTCTAAGAATTTGTGGGTTGGAGTTTGACGTTGAGGTCCTGCATCGAGTTTTCGATGAAAACATCTTTGCTTCTGTTTTAGTTGTTTTACCACACAGATTTTTATCCATCCCTACACTATGTATTGTATAAATTTTATTGTGAATCAAAGCGTGAATGAAGATGTTTAAACGATTTCGTGCGTCATTTAGCACGTAAAGTATCTTCATTATTGTGCTTTACTAGCATATATCTATCTTTATGTAGTGCTATTCATGCGGCATCGGTATTTGATTAAGTGGCTACATGTTGATGCGATATTTGTTAAATATGTTTTATTTGAATATGCATATTTCACAGTGAGCGTTAATCCACTCAATGCTTATTTTCACTAAAATCTGTGAACAATATATTTTTATTTTTATATAGATAAGTTTAAACTAAAATTTTAGTACAATAACATGTTTGAAGAACCAATCATTTTCTTTAATTATTTTATTGTTAATATGAAATTGCATCTGTGTATTTTAGTAATATACCAACAGTTGAATTAGGATTATAATTTACACCAACATCATTCGTTTGGATTATTATAGTCATTAGTTGCTCAATTTGATCGACTAAACATTTTTTATTTTTTTGAGAATATGAACAATTAAAAATTAATATAGGCAAGAAAAAAAAGGGACGAAATCCCTATTTTAAGGAAAAGAAAGCAACTATTGATAATCATCATAAATTACAGGTAGAGTTTTTTTTGAAATTTCCATGAATATATATAAATGTGAATGGTTAAATGAAGATTTTATTTTCTTTTTGAATCTTCTGCTTAATGCAAATCGTTTGAATTAGTTACATCTATCTAGTGATATTCATTTACATGTTGTCTCCTAATCTTGCTTTTGTTACACATTAGTTAGAATTAGGATTTTTCTCTTGTTTGATTTTGAATATAGAAATTTAAAATACAATAATAAAATAAAAATTTTAGTTGGGTTTGAAAGTGGACTATACTGTTTTACATGAAATAATTTATATTACGAGGGAGTGTCATTGTCATCTAGATTAAAAAATGACTGAGTCTAAATATATAAGGTCCGAATAGTTTAATTTGATAACATTAAAAGGGAAAATGAGTTACAGATTTGTTTTAAATCCATGGCATAAAAAAAGAGTGAAAAATTGATAAGAAAAATTATCTCGAATTTATAAGAGACACACGATTACCTTTTAATGCTAGATAAGCTTTAGGCACATTTAATAGATTTGTTTCCATTAAGAATGCGGCGTATGCATCTTTCTAAGACGTTTAAAAATAATTCGAGGATGCAAATTTGCACTTCGGCAAAGATCGTCTTAAAATAATTTTCACTAGTTTAATATAAGAGTGTTAAATAGTCTTAGTATATTAAAAATGAGTGAATCTTGGCCCCAACATAATTATCAAAATAGTTTAAGTCAAGATAAGTCAATGAAAGAGACCGTGCTAGAACCATGGGACTCGAGGGGTGCCTCACACCTTCTCCTCGGTCAACAGAATTCCTTACCCGGTCTTCTATTTCCGCAGACCAACTAAGAGTCATTTCCTTTTGACTAGGGATTTAAAAAGGTGACTTGGAACACCATAACTCAATTCCAAGTGGCGACTCTGTAATTAAATTAATCCCTATTCAATACCGTCACTTTAATTGGAAAAACCCTTCGACTTGATCCCTTCGGGCGAAAAAGGGGTGTGACATCTCTGGCGACTCTACTGGGGACTAATAAGAATTCGAGCTTTTTATATTGACTTATACTTGCTTTAATTATTATTGATATTGTGTTTGTTAGTCTTATGTGCTAATTGTCGCTTATTTACTGCTTTGATATTATTTGAATTGTATTATATATTGTCTTCTCTTGCGTACCCCCTTTGAGTCTCTGAAATAGGATAGAGGAAATGCAACATATGCATCCCACCTTCTTTTTGAGATAGCCGAAGTGTCAAGGCACCTGGTGAAGGATATAGTCACACATGTTAAGCGGGGTTCGGATCGACAACGAAGGCGGTGTTGCCCTGCTACCGACCAAGTTGTCCCTCCCCGGCTCGAGTGTCTGCTGGGGTAAGCCAGTCTAGACACCTATCCCTATTAGGTTTAAACTTAGAAAAATAGAAAACTCAGAATCTGATTATCCCTATTAGGTACCGCTTTATTTGCATCATATGCATTTGACTTAGCGGGACTCGACACAGAGGTCGGGTCTGTCTAGGACAGGTGACCTAATTTATAAAGACCAGCATGTGCATCCTACATGCTCTTTGACATTTGCTTGGAAGACTATTTATTTGTTGACCGGCTTTAGGCAATTTTAAAATACGATAAATTAATTTATTCTCAAATTTAGTTAATCATTTTTGAAAGAAAATTTTATTTTTAAAATAAAGAAAATTTTTAAATATACAACAGCATAGTTTTTACCATCTTTATGAACTACGAGGGTCTGATTCTCACATCTTAGTGAGATACGTAGGAAGTCCTTCCCAGGATACGATCCTATCTTTTAAAAAAAAATTATTCATAGATTTATTGGAAAATATTTTAAAAATATGATTATTTTTCTAATTTTCAAGTCCAATTTTTATATATATCTTAATATCCCTGAATCTTTAGGGATCATGAGGCTAAAGTTTTACACAAAAAAAATAAAAATAAAAAATAATAATAATAAAATAAAAATATATTTCAATAGCCCGGAATCTTTAGGGATCATGAGGCTAAGAATATATATATATATATATATATATATATATATATATATTTCAACAGCCCTGAATCTTTAGGGATCATGAGGTTAAGATTTTACCAATAATAATAATAATAATAATAAAATAAAATATATTTCAATAGCCCGGAATCTTTAGGGATCATGAGGCTAAGTTTTTACAAAATAAATAAAAATAAAATATGTATTTTAACGGCTCGGAATCTTTAGGGATCATGAGGCTAAGTTTTTACAAAATATATATATATATATATATCAATTTTAACAGTCCTGAACCTTTAGGGTCGTGAGACTGAAATTTTTATACAACTTCATACATAAAACGGTCATTCTATTTTTCTTTATTTCTGAGTCCTTTTATTTTATTTTTGTACTTAGAAAATATTGGCTTCAAACATATAGATAAAATTGTCTAGAAGTCTGTTATAGCAAAGTTTTTGATAGTGTCAATTTAAATAAGTGTTTTTCTTAAAAAATATTATCAATCTTGTTTCTCTCGCATTGATTTTTGATAAAATTGTTCTTTGCAACTAAGTCCAAATAATGGTCGCACTAGATTTTACAAGTTAAGTCATAAATTCTTTTCAAAATTAATAAATTAAGTTTTGTCTAAGTCTAGATATTTATTAATTTTATGTCCCTGTCAATAGGTATAAAATGTCCCCCCCTTTTCGTGGAAAGCGTTCAAAGAGAAAGAGAGATGGGAGTGTACCACTTCAGGTTGTGGATTGTACCCCTCTGCAACTTTGGTTATGGTGGAATGCAATGGATACTTTCGATTATGACGAGATACATAAGTATATGGGTTTTTTGACGAGTATCATGAGAATCAACCCTAATAGGGAAGTGATTGTTGCATTACTGAATTTCTGGGACCCGAAGAATAATGTATTCCGCTTTTCAGATTTTGAGTTGACACCTACTTTAGAAGAGATAGCGGGCTATGTTGGATATGGGGATATGCATCGGAAGAAACTTATAGCCCCAAGAATTATCTCAATAAACAGATTTTGCAAGCTCATGAACATACGGAATACGAAAGAAGAATCAATAAAAAAAGGTTGGGTTTCTTTGCAATTTTTGTATGATAGATACGGAAAGCAAGAAGGGTTTGAAAAGTACGGTAAACAACTTTGTAATAAGGGGAGTTTTGAGGTTTGGAAAATTCACAGACGATTTGCATTCATGGTAGCCTTTTTAGGCACTATGGTCTTCCCGAGAAGAGAAGAAAAAATTAATATTCGTTTAGCGGGAGTGGTACAGATACTGATTAAGAAAGATTACACTATGATACCAATGATCCTAGCTGATATTTACCGTGCTCTGACTTTTTTTCAGAAAGGAAAAAGTTTTTTCGAGGGATGTAATATCTTGTTACAGATGTGGATTGTGGAGCATCTTTATCAACGTCCTACATTGACAAGGTTCAATCCCGAGCGATTCAATCGCATCAACGATTACGAGGAAAGGATGGAGAAATATAAATGTCCAAAAAAAGTTGGAGATTGGGTTAATCTTTTTCGTTCTTTGACAGCAGATAAAGTCACTTGGAATCTCCATTGGTTCCCTTGGAGGCAAATCATATATAGTTCTGTCATTCGTCCATTCTTGTTATTAATGGGTATTAGAGGTGTTCAACCATATGTTCCATTGAGAGTTCTACGTCAGCTAGGCAGGCGTCAAATAATTCCCATAACGGAAGACATGGCTGAGTTCGTATTTGAGGTCAGACCGGAGATTTCACTTCCAGAAGATTTGGCCCAGCAGATTTGGGAGGGTCGACGTATTATGGGGATTGAAACGATGGTCATAGAGCGTGAGAAAGGAGAAGTGCACCCAGATTACTGGGAGTGGTTTGAAGAACAGTCGAGTCCTCCAGTCAGACCAGAAAGATCGGTTAAGGGACCTATAGATCAGGAAGCTGCAATCAGGATAGGAATTGAAAAAACCATGCGAGAACATCATGAAGCCAACCAAGTTTTGAGAGAAGAATTAGAGCATGCCAGGGCAAAAATAGACGAACAGCAAAGGGAATTTTCTGAAGAGAAAGCTAAGTCAGCAACTATTGAGGTTGCACTTCGGGGACAAATCAAGTTTGCTACCACTAGGGGGTCACACGTTGCAGAACTTGTCGCATCTCGCCGACAACAACTTCAAGAAGTTGAAAAGAATATGCAAGAAGAATTTGATCGAGAGAGATCTCAATGGATTCGTGAAAGAAGAATATTGCGAGAACAGTTGGAGGTTGTTTCTGCTCGTGAACAACGTGCAAGAGAGATGGTTGATTTCCGAGATCGACAGGCCCAGGAATGGGATCAGGCTTTCAGTTCTCTTCGAGGGAAGGTCCACCGTGTAGCGCAGGATACTACCAGAATGGGTTTAGATTATCAGCAGTTGGATTGTGAGGAATTTTTGGCACAAGTACCAGCTTTCGCACAGCGACTCACTACTTCATTGGAGGACATATATTTGAGTTTGGGAGGACATATTAAATCGAAATCTCCTTGAATGGATCATTGCTTTCTTTTTCATAGTTTTTCATTTTCAGTTTTAAAAATTTCTTGTTTAGATATTATGTCTTTTAGTTTTCAGATGTCAGTTAGTAGGTTTTATTTTAGGAGTTGGGTCAGTTATTTCATCGTATTTATATTATAGAATGTAATGAAGTTGACTGTTTATTTCTATATATATTACATATGTTTTACTTCACTTAATTTATTTTCTTCAATGATAATAATAATATAAAAAAACAATTTTGTTAAATTTCTCCCGAACTACGCAAGATCTGATTCATGTCCTTACATGATACGTAGGCAACCCTCCAAAGGGTTCGATCATAACTTTTGAAAATATGTCTAGAAAAGTCGGGATGAAACACAAAGCTTCCATGATAGGTTGGGAAATGCATATAGAAATATGACAAATAACGTGGCATTATAATGTGTTAAATATATAACACTCACCTGTTTGCTACTTGATTTCAGAAAGATAAAATAATTGGTGGTTGGTTTGTGGTTTAAACTGGCATCACATCCGTATAACACCAGATACAAGGGTAAAAGAAGAATGATCCGCAGAGAAGATATAGGGTCTGATAGTGAAGAAGAGCAGAATCAGTTGATTTCGCAGAAGGTAATGTCAATGGAAGAAATAAAGGCATTAAAACAACAGATGGCGGAGATGTACCAAGCTTGGTTGAATGGACAAGCCCCGCCTTCTTCAATCCCTGGACTTTCAACTTCAAATGATCCAAATTCTGACCCAGCTCAAACTAGTGATCCATTTTACCCTACAGGATTTGGCCCATTTGCTAATATGTTTGGAGTTGCTGGTACCTCTACCATGCGCCCACCAAATCCATCTGTCGTAAATAACCCATTTTTTACTTCTGTAGAGCCAACTGCTGCGGGTATTCAACCGACAATACCAAAGAATATGGGAAAACCAAATCATGATATGTTATATCCTCTTGAAATGACTTTCAAATCACAAAATCCATATTATCATGTTCATCAACGCGATACTCCTATCGTGATTGAGAAGATTGCTAAGAATGAGGAACAGGAGGAGATGGCTAGAAAAGTTAGAAGCCTGGAACAAAGTATGAGAAATATGCAAGGAGTAGGTGGACCAAAAAGTGTTTCGTACAAGGATTTATGTATGTTTCCTGATGTCCATTTGCCGATAGGGTTGAAAATGCCAAAAATTGACAAATATAAAGGACACGGCGATCCTATAGCTCATTTGAAAAAGTTTTGCAATCAATTAAGGGGAGCAGGAGGAAAAGAAGAAGAATTGATGGCGTACTTTGGAGAAAGCCTTACAGGGATAGCTTCTGAATGGTTCATTGACCAAGACATTTCCCGTTGGCACATGTGGGACGACATGGCTCGAAATTTCATTCAACAATTTCAGTATAACATTGAGATAGTTCCAGATCGCACTACGCTTGCCAACATGAGAAAAAAGATGACTGAAAGTTTTCGAGAATATGCCGTCAGATGGAGAGACCAGGCCTCAAGAGTTAGACCATCGATAAAAGAATCTAAAATGATTGATATTTTTCTGCAAGCACAAGAACCTGATTATTTCCATCATTTGTTTTCTACTATCGGAAGCACATTTGCAGAAGTTATTAAAGTTAGAGAGATGGTAGAAAACGGAATCAAATCAGGAAAGATCATCAGCCAGGCTGCTTTGAAAGCAACAACACAGGCAATTCAAAGTGGTGCAGGAAGTTTTGGGGGAAAGAAAAGAAAAGAGGATGTAACAACTGTCATGGTAGGTCCACGACAAAATTGGAGGGGTGCGCGTCAACCATACGCGCAGAATCCATTATATTTTGTTCCTTCCCCCCTATATCCTATTTAAAATACACAACCATATGATCGAGGTCCTTCTTACCCGCAGTGGCGTACACCAGCAATCCAAAATCATCCAATAGCTCCGCAAGTTCAAAGAGGCTCTCCGAGGTCTAATTTTCGGCCTAGAGCAGAATTCAAAAGGGATAATATGGTAAAAGATAATTTCACTCCTATTGGAATATCTTACACCAGTTTATTTCACAGACTGAGAAAAATAAATATTTTAAACCCAATTGAGAGAAGGATTCCAAATCCTCCTCCGAAGAATTTGGACTATTCTAGAAGATGTGAATACTGTTCTGATGACCCAGAGCACGACACAGAGAAATGTTGGTATCTGAAAAGAGCCATTCAAGAATTGATTAATACCCAACAGATTATGGTAGAAAGTCCAGGCACTCCAAATGTCAATCAAAATCCGCTTCCAGATCATAATGAAACAAACATGCTTGATGTGATACTCAGTGGTGAAGATGATACGATTCCCTTTAAGCCGATTATTAAAATTAGAACTAATTCAGAAAAATCAACAAATGTTGTAGATTTAACGAAAGAAAAGCCTGCAGAAGTGGAGGTGGTGATAGAACCCGAATCATCAAATGATCCTTTGGTGATGGGGAAAGAGATTTCAGAAAATATTGGGTCAAGTCAAATAAAGCCGAAACTCATTATTCCCGGAAGATCTAATAAGCCTCTTTTAATCATAAAAGGAGCTCCTGTAGTTCCTATTGTTATTAAACCAGTGTCATAGCTGCCTATGGTTGATACCAAGGCAGTCCCTTGGAATTATGATCGCGTTGTGGTGATGCATAAGGGGAAAGAAGTGACTGAAGATGTAGATGAAGTAGAGGGATTAACTCGATCTGGAAGATGTTATGCTCCAGTAGAGTTAAGAAAGAATAAACAAGGTGGTGAAGAACGAATGAAAGTCAAGAAGCCTGTCACTGATGAAGAAGCTGAAGAATTCTTAAAGAAAATGAAATTGCCAAAATATTCTGTTATAGAACAGTTGAAGAAGACTCCAGCACAGATTTCTTTGTTATCCTTATTGATACATTCAGAGGAACACCACAAGGCTGTAATGAAGATTCTTAATGAAGCATATGTTCCTAGTGAGATTAAAGTAAATTAGTTGGAAAAAGTTGTTGGAAGGATAGTTGAAGCAAATAAAATTACTTTTTCAGACGATGAATTATCTATAGAAGGTACGGAGCATAACAAAGGTTTGTACATTTCTGTGAAATGCGAATATTCCATCATCACTCGAGTGTTAATTGATGAAGGATTAGGCGCTAACATTTGTCCTATGTCAACATTACAAAAGTTGAATGTTAATGTGGAAAGAATCCGACCCAACAATGTGTGCGTCAAAGGTTTTGACGGATCAAAAATTGATGCCATTGGTGAAATAGAACTCATATTGACAATTGGGCCTGTGGATTTTGCTATGGATTTTCAAGTACTGAACATTGATGCTTCATATAATATGTTATTGAGAAGGCCATGGATTCATAGGGCTAAAGCAGTCGCATCAACGTTGCATCAAATGGTCAAATTCGAATGTGACAGGCAAGAGATAGTGGTTCATGGTGAAGGAGACTTATCAATGTATAAAGACTACTCTGTTTTTTCCATCGAAGCAAATACTGCCAATGTGTTAATTTATCAAGCTTCTGAGGTAGTGGCTGTTGAGCATATCCTCGAGGGGAATCTCATCGCAAGACCACAATTGTCCTCTGCATCTGTTATGGTAGTGAATGAAATGTTGAAGCATGGTTTTGAACCAGGAAAAGGTCTAGGGATGTGTTTGCAAGGCATAGTTCATCCGGTAAACCTCTATGAGAACTTTGGTACTTTTGGTTTGGGATACGAGCCTACTGCTGAAGATATAAAGAAGGCTAAAAAGCGCAAGAAAGAGTCATGGTCACTTGCCAATCCTATACCGCCACTTTATGTGTCTTTCATCAAATTCAGTGTTGTTGGATCCTCCAAGTTACCTGATGCAAAATCAATGAATGATGATGATACAGAGTTGATTGACCTTTTTCAGAATATGTTCATTGAAGCAGATATGGTTGAAATTGGGGAAGGTACCAGTAATGCAGATGTGCAGTTTGTCGGCCCTGATGTCCAGCTTAACAATTGGGAGGTCACTCCTCTCCCTATTATAAAAGAGTCTTGGTAGTTTGTTTGTTTTCTTACAGTCTTAGTAGTTTGTTTGTTTTCTTACAGTCTTAGTAGTTTGTTTGTTTTTACTTCTGTAATTTAAATTATTCTAGGATTATAATTCAGAACTTTAAATCTGGTATGTTAGGTTAAAACTCTTTCTATCTATGTTTCTAATTAAGCGCAGTTTCCTCTTTGTTTTATTTTAAGTCTGATTTTTATTTATTTATTTTCTATCATACAGTTCTTTCTATGCCGATTCTAATGATATGACATGCATGAAGAATTGTTCACCAGAGTTAAAAAACTAATCTAATTTTGAAATAATGAATAAGGAGGTTGAATACGATGAAGAGGAAACATTTGAGGATATAAGCAAAGACTTCAAACATTTTGAGAATAAGACAAATCCCAATTTGGAAGAAACTGAGGCGATCAATTTAGGAGATCTTGAAAATATTAGAGAGACTAAGATAAGTGTACATGTTCAACCACAACAAAAAAAAGCTATAGTTGAAGCTTTGCATGAGTATAAAGACATCTTTGCGTGGTCTTATGATGATATACCCGGTTTAAGTACTGATTTGGTAGTTCACAAGTTGCCAATTGATCCTGCTTTTTGCCTGTCAAGCAAAAGTTAAGAAAACTCAAAACTGACATGAGTATAAGAATTAAAGAGGAAATCACGAAGAAACTTGAGGCTAAAGTCATTCAAGTGGCCCAGTATCCTATTTGGTTGGCAAATATTGTCCCTGTTCCAAAGAAATATGTCAAAGTTCGGATGTGTGTTTATTATCGCGATTTAAATAAAGCAAGTCCGAAAGATAATTTTCCACTTCCCAATATTCATATTTTGTTGGACAATTGTGCCAAACATGATCTTGCTTCTTTTGTGGATTGTTATGCGGGGTATCACCAGATCATTATGGATCTAGAAGATGCGGAAAAGACATCATTTATTTCTCCATGGGGAACATATTGTTATAGAGTTATGCCTTTTGGATTAAAGAATGCTGGGGAAACTTACATGAGGGAAATGACCACAATGTTTCATGACATGATGCACAAAGAAATTGAATTTTATGTGGATGACGTGATCATTAAGTCGAGAGAGCAATCTGATCATATCAAAGATTTGAGAAAATTCTTTGAAAGGCTTCAGAGGTATGATCTCAAACTTAATCCAGCAAAATATTTATTTGGAGTTCCGTCAGGAAAACTTTTGGGTTTTATATTCAGTCGACGTGGTATTGAGTTAGATCCTTCAAAAATAAAAGCTATTCAAGATTTACCTCCACCAAAAAATAAAACAGAGGTGTTGAGTTTACTTGGAAGGTTGAATTATATCAGTAGATTTATTGCTCAGCTTACGACAACTTGCGAGACAATATTCAAGTTGTTGAAGAAGAATGTTAAAGTTGAATGGACTGAAGAATGTCAAGAGGCATTTGACAGAATTAAGAGACACTTGTCGAATCCGCCTATTTTGGTTCGTCCAGAGCCAGGCCGACCCTTGATATTGTACATGTCTATTTTAGATAATTCTTTTGGCTGTGTATTGGGTCAACATGATGTTACTGGAAGAAAAGAACAAGCCATCTATTACCTCAGCAAAAAGTTTACCACTTATGAGGCTAAGTACACTCTTCTTGAGAAAACGTGCTGCGCCTTAACTTGGGTAGCCCAAAAGCTGAAACATTACTTGTCATCTTATACTACTTACCTCATCTCTCGTATGGATCCTTTAAAGTACATTTTTCAGAAGCCTATGCCCACAGGCAAACTCGCGAAATGGCAGATGTTGCTTACAGAGTTTGATATTGTTTATGTGACACGAACTGCAATGAAAGCTCAAGCCTTGGCGGATTATTTGGCTGAAAATCCTATTGATGAGGAGTACGAACCATTGAAGACTTATTTTCCAGATGAAGAGGTATTGTATGTTGATGAGTTTGTTTCAGAAGATTGCCATTCAGGCTGGAAGTTGTTCTTTGATGGAGCTGCTAATATAAAAGGAGTGGGGATAAAAACGGTTCTTATTTCTGAATCAGGACAATATTATCCCATAACAACCCAACTTTGATTCTACTGTACCAATAATATGGCAGAATACGAAGCTTGCATTCTAGGATTGAGATTAGCCATTGACATGGGGGTCCAAGAATTGTTGGTATTAGGAGATTCAGATTTATTATTCCACCAAATCCAAGGAGATTGGGAGACTCGTGATTCAAAACTCCTACCATATAGAAGTTGTTTGCAAGATCTTTGTCAACGATTTATATTAGTGAAGTTCAAACACATTCCCAGAGCTCATAATGAGATTGTTGATGCTTTGGCGACCTTATCTTCGATGTTTCAACATCCCGATAAAATTTATATTGACCCTTTGCATATACAGATTCATGATCAACATGCATATTGTAATGTGGTTGAAGAAGAATTTGATGGGGATCCTTGGTTCTATGATATCAAAGAATATATTTAGACTGGGAAGTATCCTGTACATGCTGATGGTAATCAAAAGAGAACCATTCAACGTTTGTCTAGTGGATTTTTCTTAAGTGGAGGAATCTTGTATAAGAGGACTCCTGATTTGGGACTTCTAAGATGTGTAGATGCTAAAGAAGCTTCAAAAATCATGACTGAAGTACATTTTGGGATTTGTGGACCACACATGAGTGGGTATGTTTTGGCAAAGAAAATACTTCGATCAGGTTATTATTGGCTCACCATGGAGAGAGATTCCATCAATTTCGTTCGTAAATGTCATGAATGCCAGGTACATGGAGACTTGATACATTCCCCTCCATCTGAGTTGCATACAATGACTGCTTCATGGCCTTTTATGGCTTGGGGAATGGACGTAATTGGACCAATTGAACCAAAGGCCTCGAATGGACATAGGTTCATCTTGGTAGCCATTGATTATTTCACGAAATGGGTAGAAGCAACGACTTTCAAGTCAGTGACCAAGAAGGTTGTGGTTGATTTTATTCACTCCAACATCATTTGTCGTTTCGGCATTCCAAAGATAATTGTCACGGATAATGCTGCGAATCTTAATAGCCATCTGATGCAAGAAGTGTGCCAGCAATTTAAGATTATGCATCGAAATTCAACTCCTTATCGTCCAAAGGCGAATGGAGCTGTAGAAGCTGCCAATAAGAATTTAAAGAAAATACTCCGTAAGATGGTGCAGAGTTCCCGACAATGGCATGAAAAGATACCTTTTGCTTTGTTGGGTTATCGTACTACAGTTCGGACTTCAATTGGTGCAACTCCTTACTTGTTAGTGTATGGAACTGAAGCAGTTATACCTGCAGAGATTGAGATTCCATCTCTTCGAGTAGTTGTGGAAACTGAAATTGATGAAGACCAATGGATCAAGACTCGTTTGGAGCAATTAAGCTTGATTGATGAAAAAATATTGGCGTCAGTATGTCACGGACAACTATATCAGAAGAGAATGGCACGAGCATATAATAAAAAAGTGTGTCACAGACATTTTGAAGTTGGTCAGTTAGTACTAAGACGCATCCTTCCTCATCAGATTGAAGCCAAAGGCAAATTTTCTCCTAATTGGCATGGGCCATTCATGGTAAAGAAAGTGTTACCTAATGGCGCATTATATCTGACTGATGTAGAAGGAAAAATGGAAGGAATGCCGGTCAATGCTGATGCAGTTAAAAGATATTATGTATGATATTCATGTACAATTATGTTATGTATGTTTTGTACTTATATTTTTAAAGATTGAAATGATGAAGACATTTTGTTCTACTATCTGAATAATATATAAACCTTTGCTTACCCCTTTGAGCTTTTATTTTTCTTCGAACCCCTCTTTTGGAATCAAATTAAAAAAGTGTGTTAAAAAAAAGAAAAAAAAGAAAAAGAAAAAAAATCAATCAAAAATTCAAAATCAAACAAAAGAATGATGTTTCATGAACTACGTTTGACCTGAGTCTTGGTATGAAAAGATACGTAGGCAGCCCTACACCGGGGTTCGGTCTAACCAGAAGAAAATTCAAATTACCAAGAATGAAATAAAACTGGGGCAAAAAATTTATTTTCTTAAAAGAATTGATTTCAAAAGTTGTATGTTTCACCCAATGTTATATAATTTTTTTGAGCCTCATGCCTACCTTTCTTTCTAAACCTATCCGAAAGCCAAGTTACAACCAAAGAAAGACCTTCGAATTAATCTTTGAGAATGTCAAGGCTAAACATATTATGAGTGCATGATATTTCATATTTTGGGTGTTTATTTAAAAAAAAAAGTGATGAAAAAATGAAAATGAGAGAGTCTTATTGGTGAAAACCCTTTTGGGCACCGTAAGACGACTGTGAGCTTAGGCAGGAATAAAAGGAGATAAACTCGTTGGCAAAAACCCATTGAGGTGCCACTAGTTTAAGAAAGGTTGTTATCAAGAAGGAACAAATTCAAGATTGGCTTAATTTCAAGCTCAAATTGTGGACAAAAGTTGTAATGATTGGTGTGGGTAGATCTGGTTGTTTTATTCAAAATGCATGTCATAATCACCAGAATCGACTTCCACATTCACATAAGTTTTCTCTTTGTTTTGAAAAAGAGATATTTATTGTCTTTTTATTTTGTTTTATTTTTATTTTTTATTTTTGTGTCTTTGTCATCAAACAAAAATCTTTGTTGTCTTTTGAGTCAAATTCACATCAGGTCGAGTCAGAAAAGATTCCAAACTCGCTACCAACTCCTTTAAGGGTACAAAGCAAGACAAAGGGTCGATCTATAGAGACAACATTTCAAAGTAAAAGTAAGGTACTCAAGATGATTGTAATTTGATAATTTTAAACTCGTGAAAATCTAAGGGATGTATTGGAAGCTAAACTCAGAAACATCATACAACAGAAATATGATTTAAGTTGAGGAATCTCAGTAGTCAGAATTCTGAGTCAGAAATATGACAATTCAAAGAAGATTATCATGGATTGGAAAAGAGTTGAGCATGACTAGTGCGAGAGCGGCCACTTCAAAAGCCAAATGCCATAAATTAACCACCATATGTTTTAAAACTCACAATTTTTCTTTCAGATAAAGGATGCAATTTCACATTTCATTCAATGCAAGAAGCATGATTACAACATCCGATACTGGATCTCGGTCATGATAAACTTTATTCTTTGCGAGATATATCAAGATCCAGTAACACATAAATTTTTTCAGTACAAACTGGGGCAAAATTTTATGTATGTTGTATGGAATTTATTTTATGCTCAGGACCCTCCTGAAGAATGGGAATTTATTTTATGCTCAGGACCCTCCTGAATAATGAGAATTTATTTTATGCTCAGGACCCTCCTGAAGAATGGAAATTTATTTTATGCTCAGGACCCTCCTGAAGAATGAGAATTTATTTTTATGCTCAGGACCCTCTTGAAGAATAGGATGTTATTTTTCTGTTTCATTGTTTTCTTTGAGTTCAGGAACCCGCCTGAAGAACAGGGTGAAGAATTATAAGTTCAGGAGCCCGCCTGAAGAACAGGGTGAAGAAAAAGGAAGTTCAGGAGCCCACCTGAAGAATAGGGTAAAGAAAAAGGAAGTTCAGGAGCCCGCCTGAAGAACAGAGTGAAGAAAAAGAAAGTCCAGGAGCCCTCCTGAAGAACAGGGTGAAGAAAAAGGAAGTTCAGGAGCCCGCCTGAAGAACAGAGTGAAGAAAAAGGAAGTTCAGGAACTCGCTTGAAGAACAGGGTGAAGAAGAAGAAAGTTCAGGAGCCCGCCCGAAGAACAGGGTGAAGAAAAAAGAAGTTCAGGAGCCCGACTGAAGAACAGGGTGCAGAAGTTGTAACTCCATAAGCCCGCCTGAAGAATAGGGTAAAGAAAAAAAAAGTACAGGATCCCGCCTGAAGAACAAGGTGAAGAAAGAGGACGTTCAGGAGCCCGCCTGAAGAACAGGGTGAAAAAAATAACAATGTCAGGAGCCCACCTGAAGAATAGGGTGACTTTTTAAGTTCAAGTCATGAAGATTTGAATCAAGATTTTACAAATTGCAATTTTTATTTCATTTTTGATTTTTTGTTAGTCAGTTGAATGTAAAAGCAGAAGTTGTCAACCGAAAACTCGACGAAATTTCATTCGATTTTTAACTCTTTTTCTCACCATATTACCTTTGAGCTACATGTGACCTGATTCCCTTATAACCCGGGATATGTAGGCGGTCCAAAACCAGGACTCGGTCGCATTTTTTTTTTTATATTCTTTTTGAATAATTGGAAAATCAAAAATCATATTTTTGTCTACTTCTTTGTATGAAAACTCTTCGAGATTTCAAACAAAGAGGGGCAAAATGTAGACACGTAATTTTTGACCCTCCCTGAGTGTAATATATATATTTTTTGATATTAAATATTTATATTTGTTTCGATATTATTTTAACTTTTATTTTATTTTTAATAAATTTTTAGTTGAAAAATTTATAACTAAATGAAGTTAATTTTAGGATATTCTTTTATTTTTATTCCAATTTTAAAAAGTAGTACAAAAATTTTAAAAATATATTTATTTTTAAATAAATAAGTTAGTAGTTTTAGTACTATCTTGATCATATTTATTTTTGTCTATTCTTACACTTTTATTGTATTTTCTTAAATATTAAATTAATTATTTATTATTTTTATTAGTATTATTTTATTATGCATTATATTTATTGGTTATTATTGTTAATTTTTTTATTTTTTTATTTTAAAAAAAAATATATTTAAAATTTGAAAAAAAAAAACCTTATCCTATTCTAACTACTTCCCCCATTTTTACGATAACTACCACAACCGTTCCCTCTCACACTCCCTTTTTAAGTGAAACACCCCAACTCCCCAAATCAGTTTTTATTTTTATGTACTGAAAGACACCACCGAGAGAAAAAAGAAGAAGAGGAAAACAATATCAACACAGAACATAAAGTCATAGAAGAAGAGAGTTTTCTAAGAATTTGTGGGTTGGAGTTTGACGTTGAGGTCCTGCATCGAGTTTTCGGTGAAGACATCTTTGCTTCTGTTTTAGTTGTTTTACCACACAGTTTTTTATCCATCCCTACACTATGTGTTGTATAAATTTTATTGTGAATCAAAGCGTGAATGAAGATGTTTAAACGATTTCGTGCGTCATTTAGCACGTAAAGTATCTCCATTATTGTGCTTTACTAGCATATAACTATCTTTATGTAGTGCTATTCATGCGGCATCGGTATTTGATTTAGTGGCTACATGTTGATATGATATTTGTTAAATATGTTTTATTTGAATATGCATATTTCACAGTGAGCGTTAGTCCACTCAATGCTTATTTTCACTAAAATCTGTGAACAATATATTTTTATTTTTATATAGATAAGTTTAAAATAAAATTTTAGTACAATAACATGTTTGAAGAACCAATCATTTTCTTTAATTATTTTATTGTTAATATGAAATTGCATCTGTGTATTTTAGTAATATACCAACAGTTGAATTAGGATTATAATTTACACCAACATCATTCGTTTGGATTATTTATAGTCATTAGTTGCTCAATTTGATCGACTAAACATTTTTTTATTTTTTTTTGAGAATATGAACAATTAAAAATTAATATAGGCAAGAAAAAAAAGGGACGAAATCCCTATTTTAAGGAAAAGAAAGCAACTATTGATAATCATCATAAATTACAGGTAGAGTTTTTTTTTGAAATTTCCATGAATATATATAAATGTGAATGGTTAAATGAAGATTTTGTTTTCTTTTTGAATCTTCTGCTTAATGCAAATCGTTTGAATTAGTTACATCTATCTAGTGATATTCATTTACATGTTGTCTCCTAATCTTGCTTTTGTTACACATTAGTTAGAATTAAGATTTTTCTCTTGTTTGATTTTGAATATAGAAATTTAAAATACAATAATAAAATAAAAATTTTAGTTGGGTTTGAAAGTGGACTATACTGTTTTACATGAAATAATTTATATTACGAGGGAGTGTCATTGGCATCTAGATTAAAAAATGACTGAGTCTAAATATATAAGGTCCGAATAGTTTAATTTGATAACATTAAAAGGGAAAATGAGTTACATATTTGTTTTAAATCCATGGCATAAAAAAAAGAGTGAAAAATTGATAAGAAAAATTATCTCGAATTTATAAGAGACACACGATTACCTTTTAGCGCTAGATAAGCTTTAGACACATTTAATAGATTTGTTTCCATTAAGAATGCGGCGTATGCATCTTTCTAAGACGTTTAAAAATAATTCGAGGATGCAAATTTGCACTTCGGCAAAGATCGTCTTAAAATAATTTTCACTAGTTTAATATAAGAGTGTTAAATAGTTTTAGTATATTAAAAATGAGTGAATCTTGGCCCCAACATAATTATCAAAATAGTTTAAGTCAAGATAAGTCAATGAAAGCGACCGTGCTAGAACCACGAGACTCGAGGGGTGCCTCACACCTTCTCCTCGGTCAACAGAATTCCCTACCCGGTCTTCTATTTTCGCAGACCAACAAAGAGTCATTTCCTTTTGACTAGGGATTTTAAAAGGTGACTTGGAACACCATAACTCAATTTCAAGTGGCGACTCTGTAATTAAATTAATCCCTATTCAATACCGTCACTTTAATTGGAAAAACCCTTCGACTTGATCCCTTCGGGCGAAAAAGGGGTGTGACATAACTCATTTTTAATACATAGTGTAATACATCTATAATGCATGCATAATTCGTTTTTGATGTATAGTGCATTTTTTTACCAAAACAAGTATAATATATTTTAATACACTTCTAATACATCTATATTGCATATATAATTTACTTTTAATACATAGTAAAATTAAAGATTAGGAAATATTTTCTAAATACAGTCTCTCTATGTGATAAATAAAAATTACTTTTAAAAGCAGTAAATATTTTATAAAAAAAAATACTCAAATAGATAATTTTTTCTTAATTTAATCCTTGTAAAAATTAGGTGGGATGATCATTTTTTTTAGCCCGCTATGACTTTTTAGTCACTGTTTAAAAAAGCATTAGAAAAATAACCATATTTTGACGGGAAATAAAACTCGAACAAAAATACCTGCATTTTTCTCTGCATAAAACATGGAGTAACATATAAATACTTAACCCAGTGAATCATTTTTTATTTTGAATTCATAAATGTTTCTTGATTTCGTATTTAAAAAGGTTTTAACCTAATGAATTGTTCCTTGAATTTGGATCTCTAACAAATCTTTGAATCTCATGAATTGTTCCTTAGTTTTGAACTTATAAGAGTTTAAACTCATGAATCACCTTGATTTTAAATTTATGAAAGTTTGCACCCGACAAATTCTTTCTTGGTTTTGAATTTATACGATTTGAACCGAATGAATTTTTCCTAATTGGTTTTGAAACTCCACCAACTTTTGAACCCCATAAATTATTTCCTAAATATTTGAACTTACAAAGATTTGAACCTACAAAATACAAATTGTGTCTTAATCTCCTCCAAATTCTCAACCTCATAAGTTGTTACTAGAGCTTCACTTATCCATCCTTTGACTTGAGACATTATTTATAGTAGTAGTTTCGTACTTTAGTTGGTGGTATTTTTATCTGAAAAATTTCGTGTCAAAAAAGTGACTAACAAACAAAAGAAAGACAGAGATATAACACAGATTGGTCAGTCAAAAAAATGTACAACCACTATTAGAATTTAATTAATTAGGTGAAACATTGAATCTACCATAAGGAATGTTGAGTAGTTATATTATATTACTATATATTTTGACGAGTACATACAGTTTGCGTAAGGCCAATTCAAAAGAAATAGAGAACATCATCAGAAGCTAGGGTGAAACTTGTAAATATTTTATATATAAACTTATTTATGCGATATAATTTTTCGATGAATAAAATTCAATTTAACTCTCTTCCATCTAGTTTTGACGTTGTATTAAGACAAACTCCTGAATGATTTTGGTTTTAAGGATGAGTGATATTAATAGAATTATCTCTATGGTAGGCACGAGCGCAAAACAACTTGTAAGAAATACATATACGGAAATTCAAAATATACTTCAAAAATCGTATCTAGAATTTGAACATGCGGTCTAAAGTACATTCTGAAGTCCCATAGTCTTAACGATAGAATATATCTTCTCATGATTCGGGTTCAATAATTTTATATATAGTAAACAAATTAGGTTTACTTCTTCTGATGTAAAGGAGATCCACTTAGCTCCGCAAATGTAATAACGACCTTCAATGCAAACTCTAATATAGTTGAGATAAGTTTATAATCATATAATATATTTAAGATATTAAAGTCCCCACTAACTGTCTCACAAGAATTGTTAATGCTGTATTATTTTGTATTTGTTGTTGTTGTATTATTTTGTATTTGTTGATGTTAAATTCTGAATTATGATTAATCAACTACATGTTGGCCTAAGAATTAGCAAGAATGGTTGTAATTCAAGGGTGACTTATGGCCTCAAATGACAGAAGGATTTATTGGTGTCAAAATGTGTTCCACTAATTATGCATCTCTAAGCCTTGCATTCAAATTTCTATCTCACCAAAAGACAAAAAAACCTTTACATTCAAAAGTATGGAATTAAGTGCAGCTAGTTGCAGACCAAAAGCAAGCTTTTCCAGGTTTCCAAAGGTTACTTTTTTTATTTCTCAAAGTGTTGAGTATACGGATAGAATCCTATTAAATTTGAATTCGCACGGTCTTATATTGAGGGTAAAACGTGTGCTTAAAAAGGCAACTTCGTACCCAACAAAGCTGAAACCGGAGGCCCCTAATTAAGTACTTACCACTCTACTACTGCCATTACTGATCCCAAAAATTACTTAAATCATATGTATCATGAAAATTCTAGATTGAAAAGTTTCAAACCTCTCTTCTTATTACAGTCATCCAAAGTATAGGGCTACAAATATTCCAACTCACAAAAGATAAGGTAGTCCCCCTAGCTAATGTATACATGAAAATTTGATGAAACATACATCTGTGGTCATGATTTAATCAAGATATACTTGTGATGATTTTTTGTCCCTTCAATTTTTTGTTGAAAATTCTATCTGTATCAACTAGCTAGCCGTATAAAGCCGTAGATTTTGTTCTTGTCTTTTCTTGTTATAAGGCTTAGATAGTTATAGATGTTAATTAACGCTTTGAAAATTTCCAATAGACTTCAATTCTAGTCCTCAATTTAAAGAGATTATATGTAAAAAGAGACATAAATTGATAGAAATTGCCAAATGGTATTTCATATTTATGAAAGTAGATGCAAATTGACATATGATCTTTTGTTGCAAGATAACAGGTGTAAAATTAAGGATATTTTGTTGCTTATTAATTTCAATGTTGGTTTAAAGTTCCTTCAGTAAATACAACTCACTTCTCTCAACTTAGTGGAACACTTCAGCTTGTTTCAAACACATGGCTTTCTTGCCCGTTTGGATAGAATTAATAAAAATGTCTTTTGAGCTTATATATTTAAAAGCTGAAATAAGTGTTTACAAATTAAGCAGATAAGTATTTGGATAAAAGTATTCAAATTAAAATTAATTGATGGGTTTGGTAAATAAGTGTTATTAAGCACTTTTTTATTGTCAAAATGACTTAAATTGTCCCTAAAGTTGCTAACACCATAAATAAGTTGAATTATATGTAATTTTTAATTCTAATAATTGAAAAACAAAGGAGAAGATGAAGAGGAAACTAGAGGGAAGAGACAAAGAGAAAAGGAAAGAAAAACAATATATTTAAGGGCTACAAATGTGGGGTATTATTGGAATTGAAGGAAAATGTAAGGGACAAAAAGGTAAATGTTTGATCAAATTTAAAAGAATTTTAATCTAAAAAGTAAAAAACTGGGGGTACCAAGCTTCTCACTTTTTATTTCTTTTAATTAGTTTTTAGTTTTTTTTTTAAGTATTTTTTTATTTTACCAAACACTTAAAAAGCTAAAAAAGAAACTAAAATCTGATTTGATATTTTAATCCTATCCAAACGGGCTCTTAGTTTTGAAATGTCTAAATTAACATTTTTTAAAAAAAATAAAATATCTAAATTGGTATCTATCTTCAGCAAAAAAAAAGGTTATGTCAAAAAGGATAATAAAAGAAAAAGAATGAGAAAGGATCAGCGCATAATGGAGAGTTTTTACGTGTTAATCCCTAGTCTGCCATTGAAAACAACTATTTCTGCTCAACTTGCGTGTGGTAAGCATGTCGCCAGTATTCATCCTGATCAATTAGGATTTAAGTCTTCAAGAAATTTGTAGTTGCATTACTTATAATTTTCTGGCTCGCATAGAAGGATTAAAGATTTGACCTTTTACAGATTTTGAATTTTAGAACAATGATCTCAAGTGTTAGTAATTGAATTTAAAATTTAATTTTATCCATATAAGAAAAATTATTAATACATAAATGTTAGTGCCAATGCTATTGGGATTATGTCGAACTCATATCTAATAGCCTACATCAAAGTTTGCTTGTAGTAAAAATATTAGAGGTTTGTGTCTAGAAGGGCTTAAGTTGCTCATATTTTACAAGACATGTTTACTTATAAATAAAATTATATGTTGTTTGCATAAAGTTAGTCGATGTTTATTCCCTACATACAATCATTGTCTCTTTTCTGGATAAACAAGTTTATGACTCATGAGTCCATAGCCCATATTAAAGAAAATTATCCACTAATAGCACCTGTAAGAGAGCTTGGGCCACGTTTCGATCTCAGTTTGACTAGTCTTCTTCTTGGACCAACTATTAATCATAGCCTTAATAAGTTATTATTGGGAGGATTACTAATTTTTCTCCTTGTTGATGGGTATTAAATTGTTATTCTTCTTTCAAGGAAAGGTTCTTACATGCCACTTACTCATCTGCCACTATAAACATGATTTTTATTTGACTAATTGCATGTGCCAGAGCTCCGCCTTGAAACAGCGGGGGTCGATGGGTATAGCTAGTCGGGTTCGCAAAGCGATACCCGGAAATCACGAATATAAAAAAAAATGCGTTAAGTAAAGCCGTGAGCGTTCATCCTGAGACATGATCAAACTCTCCATGAGATGCACAGTTGTATTATTTATGCTTCATTCCAAATTATAACTAGTATTTGTGCGCGTTATATTCAACCGGTATTTTCTTCTAGAAATATGGTCATCTCTATCCCCTCATGTCAATCTCACAAACAACTTATTTAGCCTTATTAAATAATGACAATGGAGCAAATCCAACTTGAAAAGCTCACCTCGAGCTCAGAAATAATTAGACTCAAACTTATAACTTTCACCACATAAAGGTAACATTCTAAAACTGGGCTATATCCCTTTTTTCTTCATTGATAAATAAAACTAACTAATTCTAAGTCAAAGGATCGAGAACCTCAATGTCACTGTTCTTGAAGAACTTAAAATCGGGCCTTCTTTTTACATGATTATGAATATGAAAATAATGATCAAAATGAGATGCAATTGTGATACTAGCATGGATGGTATGGGTTATCCTTCAAGTCCATTCGCATGCAGCCAAGTAAAAGAACTTCAAGACCTACAAGCAATGTTCGTGAAGAAGGAAGTCTCGGGGAAGTTTGAAGAATGCCGAAGGAAGACATACAATGTGTGGAAGATCAAGGAATTTAGTAAGTACTTTGTAGTTGATACTTGAATTGTTGTTGAACTTATTTTGGTTTGATTAGTTCAAGGATTATCCATTTGTGGTTCTTAGTTTTTTTTTTTTTTCTCAAACTAGGGCTTGTGTAATCAATTGGGAGGTGAGAGTTTAGCCACCTGTTTTTCGTAATTTTAATAACTTATGTATTAAACTCACATATCTTTCTTCTTTGTTTTCTTTTTTCTTGTTTTTCCTTGTTTGATTCTTATCATTTTGATATCAAGAGTCTAGGTTTAAATTTGTTTTCATAAATCTAAATCTTGGGGTGTTGACTATCTATTCAGGAAAATCCCCAAAAAAGTTATTCAAAATTCAAAAAAAAACTATTTTGATTTATTATTTTTGACACTAGATCTTGATCTCTAGTGTTTTTTGAGCCTAGATCTTGAATTTCATTCGATTTGAAGGTGTGAAATTGGAGTTATCATTGAAAGGTTTGAAGTTTTTTAAAACTTGATCAATTTAGAATAATAAATTTATTTTTGCATTTGAGGAAAAAAATTAGTGAGATTTTTTCGTGGTATTAAAAAAAACGTGTGGGTAAATATTTTATTGAATTTGGAGCAAAAGTGAAGGAGTTATGGACTCTTGATGACTGGAATTTCTTCTTGTGTTCTTAAGCATCTTTATCTTGTTCTTGAAAAAAGGCTACAAAAGTACAATTCGATCCAAAAACTTTCAAGTCAAAGTTGATCAAAGTGTTAGTGCGGCTACTTGAGAATTTAAAAAAAATAATTAAAAAATAAATAAATTCCACATCAGTAATTTACCAGTCAACTCCAGTCACACCAGCTCCATGTGGACACCAACACGATAGGGGGATTAGCCAGCTGCCATATTATCCGCATCTCGCCTTCCCCCAGCGCCTGGCAGGCGTATGTGCCTCAGTTTCAGAGGCTATATTGTGCACATTTTCTACACTTAGACAAATTTTTGGGTCTCAAATTTAAAAAATTAAGTGTTCAAATTTTGTGGTTCTTTTTTTTACACTTTTTCCCTTTGATTTCTTAGCTATTTAAAAAGTAACTAGCATATTTAGTTACTTATTAACTAGTTTAAAATCATCAAATCCTCTTTTTGATTCATTAAATTAAGCAACACAAGTATTTTTTCTACTTAGTTTTTTTTAGTCCGATTCTTTTGTGCTTTTTTTTTTTTTAACTTTACTCATCTTAATTCGTAGATAAACTTCTGATTCAAGTCATTTTAGCTTCAATCAAGTCATCCTTATTTCAAGAGTCATAAGAATCCACTCCAAAACAAAGATAGGTGATCTTGAATTGACCAAGCAACACTAGTTCACTATCAATTTTGAGATGAAGCTTTAGGAGGTGAGTTGACAGTTTACATAAAGGTGATGTGAGTCTTCTTATACTAATATTATTATTGAGTTTTGTAGGTACCATGTCAAATACAAGTCCAAGTGGAAAATGTTTGAACCACATCATGGAGGCTATTACTCACCTCACCAAACAAAGAGCAAAAATGAGTGCGGATATGAATGGATTGAGACTGAAAATAAATGAAAGGATGGGAAGGATGGAGAAAAGGTTGGTACGGGTGGAGAGAGGAAAATCAATTCAACTAGAAAATGAAGGGGTAAGGAGGGAATCGGTGCAATCTACTACCATTACTTTGGGACAAGCTCACAAATTATGGTACCCTTCACCAAATCAAACCCGAAACTTTCAACAACCTACATTTCAAATGAACAACACTCCAAGTTTTTCAAGACAACTTACACCATATCCCCATCGACAACCCTATCATCCTCTAAAAGAGA
This sequence comes from Capsicum pubescens, assembly GCA_030864215.1. Classification (NCBI taxonomy): domain Eukaryota; kingdom Viridiplantae; phylum Streptophyta; class Magnoliopsida; order Solanales; family Solanaceae; genus Capsicum; species Capsicum pubescens. Next base: position 103,250,423 of record CM061544.1, on the reverse strand, counting down.
ATCGACTATTTTGGACAATCAAATTTGATGATAAGCTCCACTTTGAAACACATCAAATGCATCCTTACATGATTTTCACATATCATATCCATAAAATGTATCACAAATGTCATACCAAGACTATCAAAATTAAAATCCTCTCTATGATGAAATGAATGTTAAGTTCAATAACGATGAATTTTAAGAGCATGGAGGTGGGGTGGTTATGGAGTACCAAGGAAAGGAGGCCCGACCTTAAAAATTAAAGTAGGACCAAGGAATGAGGATTCATGAATATGGGAATAGAAGAGATAGGATGAGAAACAATAGAGATAGATTTGGAGATAGAAATGATAAATACCGAGTCTTAAACATTATCAAGGTGATACTTCAAAGTTTAAAGGAAGTAGTGATCAGATGAGTTCTTTAAATGAAAAATTCAAAGTGAGTAGCTATTTCTCACAAATAATATCTCAAAGACATTGAATGTGAAATATGCTCTCACGTAATTCAATGAATATGCATCCAAATGGTGGGAGTCTAAGAGGCGATATAGGGAGAGATATCATAATTATAAATAGTCGATATGGCTAGAATTGATTACTCTTATGAAGATAAGGTAGTCGACTCTGAACTACTACCAAGAAGTTCCTAAGAAGGTGTACATACTGAGTCAAGGTTTTAAAAGAGTGAAAGAATTTTATGATGAGTTTGAAAACTGGAGAATGAAGTCTAAACTTGAGAAAGCTTGGGATGTATGATGATTCGATTCGTGGAAAATTTAAGGTATGATATTTTGACACCTTTGAATCTTAGAAACTATGATACCCTTGGAGTAGCCTTCTATGATGCCTTAAAGGTAGAGGCAAATTTGAAAGAAAAAAAATCCTACAAGGTCAAGAATTTTTCTACTCCCACATGGGACAAGAATAGAGATAATTAGAAGGAAAAATCTTCTAAGGGTAAATCTAAGAGTGTTGGTAAAGATAATCCAGTCAAGCTTGATTAGAGTCAACCTAGTTTTCCTCAATCTTCTACTATTCAATGCTTTAGATATCAAGAAAGAGGGCATATTTTTAGTGAGTACCCCAATAGGAGAACAGTTGTTGCACTTTGGGATGGGTATAGAATAGAGAATGTAGAAAAGGGTGATAAAAGAGAGAGAAAGAGGGAGATGCTTCGAAAGATGAGGAAGAAAGACTGGATAAGGTGTGTTCTTTGATTATTAATACTGAGAGTTACACCAATGCAGTAAGTAGTTCTTTGGTGGAGTGTATGAAAATACAAATAAGAAAATATTCCAACCTTTACAAGTTATAATAACTCAATAAGAGTGTTGAGATTAAAGTCCTCAAGCAAGAAAACATTTGGCTTAGAATGGTCAAGTATAATAAGGAGTCGATTTCTGGCAGTGTGCCTATGTTGGCTTGTCATGTGTTGTTGGGAAGACCGTGACAATTTGATAAATATTATACAACATGAAAGATCCAACAAGTATTCTTTTTTGATTGAGGGAAAGAAGTTCTTGCACCTCTCACTCTATACATAGTGTGTGAGGACTATATGGCTATGAAAGAGCTTTAGGAGAGGATAAGAGTGGATGAGACAAAGGGTGAAGGTGAAAGTTATACCATTTTTATGAAAGATGGAGGTGACTAGACTAATAACAAGAAGAATATATGTATGATAGTGTAAGACCTCAAAAAAATTTCAAATAATTTATTTTGGACCCTCCCGCATGTGTTACGATCATTTTGATTTGAACCATGATAAAGGGTGTTTTGAAATTAACGAAAGGGGTTTGGTGTCATTTTAGGACCACGAAGCAGTGAGGGTCTATGATAGTGGTGTGACACTCCACCTAAGCTCCACGATAGGAGTGTGGAACGCTGGCTAGTCACTGCAATAACGGTGTGCCATGCTGTTGGTAAAATTTCACCTAATTTTATTTTTTCAATTGGGGAAAGGACTTTTTGGTTCTTTTCCCTATTAAACGACTTGAAAATGTCTTAAACCCCTTTTAAATCATCAGTTTTCACTTTTTAATAGTGCACTTCTCCTCTCCAACTCCCAAGTCAAGAAATACAAGGGGTTTCTTAAGAATTCCATTCTCTGGGCTTTAGACTTCAATTCCTTTTTAAATTCTCTTAATTTTCAGGCATGTTGTACACTCCTTACTTTAATTATAGTATTATTGCCTTGTTTAACATGGTACTTTGGTGTTTCAGAAGGAATAAATTGTCTAGAGTTGAGGGTTTTTACTTGTTAACACTTGCATTGTACTTTTCACTGTTTTAATAGTTCATGTTTTGAATGATGGATTTGAACTAAATTGTGCATTGTTATAATGGTGTAATTTTGTGACTAGGGCTTCACAAAGTTCATGAATTTTGACATGGTAGTGATATTAATCTCAATCCACATTGTAAATTTTGGTTTTGGACAAGGATTCTACATGATTTAACTATCTTTAAAATTTTGCATTGCATTAATGGAAAAAAAGATAAAATGGTTTGGAATTCCCTTGGTGTCTATGTTTTGGAATGCCCTTGGTGGCTATGGTTTTAGATTCTAAATTGAATTGGGAGTCTAATGGTTAAATGGTTTTGGTTTGGTATAATTAGAATAGATTGCATTCCTATTGATTTGACGATACTAAGTTGGAAATGCCTAAATAAAAGACTTCATGGTTAATGGTTCTTTATGTGTAAATTATTTTAATTTGGGCTTAATGGAAATTGTGTAGCTCACTGAGAAGGTGTAGTGCATGGGGGACCAATACTGAAAACCACGTTTGTTGATATTTGGAGTCTATATGACCATTATGTCTGATGCACACATTATATTTTGGATGGTTATCATCTTGGTGCCTTTAGCCAATTCTCTGTACATGCGGCTAACATGGACAAGGGCCCTACTAGCAAGGGGAGCCAAACCCATATAACTCGTGGGTGCTAGGAAAGTCCGTACGATCTATATAGTTCAAGAATAATGTATTAAAGGATCATATTTCATGTCCTTGTCCCTATCTTGGCATCCTCTATTAATATATATATATATATATATATATATAAATTTTATGCATGTGGTTCTATGACTGGATTTTTGGTAAATGTATTATTTTATCCCTTCTCTTGGGTTGCATGCCAATACTTTTTGTACTGGCCATACTTGGATGCTACATCATTTCATGACATAGGTTTCCAGGGATTTTCTGTTGATCTTATGCATCTTTTGGTGGTTTGGTACTCCCATTGATCAACTGTGAAGTGTTGAGCCTCCATCCTAGGACCGATTATTTTAATAGGTTTTCTTTATCATTCTAGTATTAATGGATTTCTTTTGTCATAGTCGGGGGCATGTCCCAACTTAGTTGGTATTCTTAGATTAGAGGCTTTTGTGGAAAGTATTGGGATGTGATGGTTGTTTGTTTTGATGTTCATACTTCCTTCTTGACTTATCTAATTAATCTTGTTATTGTGGTTGGCTTTCGATGTTTGTTTTTACTTATGAGCTCTTAAGGTAAGTTTAGGGGTTATCTCTGGCCTTGATTATCTTAGGATGACTGTCATGGCCAGGCCCTGGTTTGGGCTGTGACAAGCTTGGTATTAGAGCATGGTTTAGGATCATTGGGTGTCTATAGAGCCATGTCGAGTAAAGTCCTTTTTATGAATGTGTAGCGCTCCACAGTTATAAGGAGAAAAATATAAGGCATTTAGGAATGTTTTCTTTTCTTTTGTTTTATTTTTTCCTAGAGAGTCGAGTTATCTTGAAAATTCTATAACTTCTGGCTTATTCACATTTCAGATCATGCCTCCCTAAAGATCTGAAGGTCATAAGAACTCAGCCGAAATCTCTGTTCCAACTAAGGTAAGTGTGGAGGGAATTTTCTCTACTCATGGAATGCAAACTCGATTTATGAGTCCCACTTTTGACTGGACCACTCCACCTGGGGTTACACTGGTCCATACTAGTCCTCCTCGGGCTTTCGGGGATGGTGATACCCATGCTCAGTCCCCTCAGAGTGATATCTCGAATGTGGACAACCATCAATCTATCCACATATTTTCTTTGATTGTGGAATCACAATTTAGTCGATTTAATCTTGTGGGTTGTGTTGCCAATTCAACTGAGGTTGCTCGGGTTAGCCAATTTATGAGGTTGAATCCCCCAAACTTTATAGGTTCTAGTATTGAGGAGGATCCTTAAGGGTTTACTGATGAGATGAGAAAATCCTTATTTATATGCATGCTAGTGATTTAGAGGGTATGGAGTTTGCGGCTTATCAATTAAAGGAAGGCTTATTAGTGGTATGGGGAGTGAGAGGAGTTAAGGGGTGATAAAGTTGAACCGGCTGTGTGGGAATATTTTGTGGGTGCCTTTCTTAATCATTTCTTTCCTAAGGAGTTAAGGGAAGCCAAAGCTGAAGATTACGTAAATCTAAATAGGGTAGGATGAGCATTAAGAAGTATGCACTGAAGTTCCAACAACTATCTCGTTATGCTCCGGAGTTGGTGTCTAATATAAGGTCTAAGATTAGAAAGTTTTCTTTCGATCTGTCTTGTAATTCTGTATTAGTATGTAAGGCTGTTATGCTAAATAATGATTTGGACATATCCAGGCTGGTGGTTTATATACAACAGGTGGAGAATGAGAAAAACAAGCAGATATGGAATTTTGTGGACATCTTCATCGTGGATTTTGTGAGGGGGAATTTTGTAATACCCCAAACTTTTCTAGCTTAAATTCGTTCTTAGAATGTTAAGGGATATCTTTCAAAATTAATAATATTTATTACATGTGGAATTTTTAAGATTTCAACTTTTTGTTGTGTGGGAAATTGAATAAAATTTCCATCGATACACAATTCGCCCAAATCCGACACTCGGTGAAGGAATTATGGCATTTTTAAGTTGACAGTGTGCCACCTAGGTAGTTGGCGCATCACGGAGAAGGCAAAATCCATAATTGTCAAATTTCAGTGGCCCTCCGCGATAGCCCCGCATCACGGAGAAACCCATTTTTTCAATTGTCCCATTCCAGTGAGACTTCGCGATGTTGGTGCGTCGCGCCAGTGGCCAAGATAGCAATCCAAGGGGCACCGTGATTATGGTGCGTTGCGTTGAATGCCCAATTCCCGTTCGTCTTTTTTCCAGTGAGCCATCAAGATAGTGGCGCGTCGCGGTGGCCCAGTAAATTCGGATTTTTGGTCATTTTTCCAGTTTCGTTTAGAAGTTAAAAAAGGGTACTTTGGACAATTACAAAGCTCCCAAATCTGTCCAAACACAAGATTTAACCCTATTACAAGCATTCTATGCTTATGTTCATCAAAATTTCTCTCAACCAAAACCCTAAGCTTCATTCAACTTCAAGAATCCCCAAGATTCCACCATTCTTTTCCTAAATCAGTTCAAGATTCAAAGTTCCCAATTCAAGAACACCAAGAATCATAATTCAAGAGCACAAATAGAATCCCAAAAGAAAACTTGTTCATCTAGTTCATCATTCAACGTATGTGGGGTTTGAACAAGGATAATTCTTTCCTCTTTGTGCCCAAAAATTTATTTTTATTACAAATGTACTGCAGTTTATATGATTTTCCTTGAAATTCAAGTTAGGGTTTATACCCATTATCATTATTTGCAAGATTTTGAGATTTTCCATGATTTAGAATTTGAATTACATGATTATATTTATATTTCTATGCATTGTGCAGTAATTTCCAGATTTTATGAAGAATTATGAGTGTTTATATTATCAAGCATGAATTTTAAGATGTTTTAAACATGAGATTGATGCATGGGTCGTTAAGCCCTAATTTAAGATTGTTATTTCGAGATTATTTGTGCCATGAGCACCCTCAGATAAGATTATTCTTAGATTTTGATAAAGATTTGACCTTTTGGTCCTAAGTTAAGATAAGAATCCACTTTGTTAAGATAACTTGAGATTTAAAGAAAGAAAAGCATAATTATTCTTGTAAACCCATGTGCTATTTTTGAAGTGGATTTCTTAAGATTTTGAGCATAAGAATGGGAGTAGTATTTCGCACCGAGATGGGTAGGTTACTACGGTTTCAGACCCCAGAACTACGTGCCAACGTAGGATTCAGATTTATTCCTACTTCTACGTGGATGACTCAGATTGTGATAACTAAGATAGAAGTTCTATTCTGATGGCAAGGGTAGAACAACCCTACCTAACGGGGGCCAGACGTGGGACTCCATGGATGCTTACATGGTGTATGCCGGTTAGAAGAACCTCCCATCAGATGTACCCTACTCTCCGACAGTCTATTGATTTAATGCTTTAGAGTAAAAACATATGCTAAACAAAAAAAATAAGAGTTACGGATTCCATCTTTCAGATTTCAGACTTAGAAATGAGTCCTTTCTACACTTAGATATTATGATTTAAAGACAGAGTAATAGCAAAGCTTTTAGAACTAAATGTTATGGCTCACTAGATTTACAAGTATGATTTATTTCTCATGATTATTATTTTTAGTATTTCAGATATTCCAACTTATGTGAGTCATTTACATTTAGCATGCATTTTTTTACAAGTTATGATGATGAGATGATGTTTTACTTATGAATTTCACCCCCATATACTCAGTACATCCTCAAAGTACTGGTCCACATATATGTCTATGTGCTACATTGTCTCATAATGTAGGTAGTAGTTGTAGCACGCATACCATATTCAGACAGTTGCAGATTCCAGTCAGCAGGTGATGAATCCTCTTGACTCAAGGGCTCAAGTCAGTTATACAGTTTGAGCAATATTTTATTTTTTCTCTTATTCTGACATATTGATTTGGGATAGTTGGGGGTCATGTCCCGACTACCTATAGTCAATACTAGTAGAGGCTTCATAGACAGTCAGTAGAGTAAGGTATTTGATTCCAATTTTGTTTGTAAAAGCAGAGTTGTAATTATTTTAATTTAGTTTGGTATTGATCAGATTCAAGAAAGAGTTATCTTCCGCTTATTTCATTCAGATTTATGTATTTTATTCAGTTGCTTATGAGTTACCAATCAAAGAATTATCTTGGGGCCACTTGTGGTCCCAAGCACCGTGTGACATCTTGGGACCATTTTTGGGGCGATACAAATTTATGTTTTAATTATGGTCAGTCTAGTCATTTACAGCGAATAGGGTAGCCACTGGGTCTAATAAGGTTTCAGTCACCACCTCTTCATCTTATACACCTAAGGGCACCATGTCCAGGACCGACAATGGTTGAAATTGCCTTTATGCACTTGCTACACACAAATAATCTGAGGCATCACCAGATGTTATCACTGTTATGTTACAACTTTTCTCCTATTATGTTTATTGTTAGCTTGATCTCAGTTCCACCTTATCTTATGTGACCTCTTATGTGGTTGTACAATTTGGTTTTGTTCCTGAAAATATTTTTGACTCCTTTACTGTTTCTACTCTTATGAGTGATTCTATTATGTCTAGAAAAACCTATAGGAGTTGTGTGGTGTCCATTCATTCATAGGGAGACATTGATGGATTTTGTAGAACTTGATATGGTGGATTTTGATGTACTTGGGGATGTATATGCTTCTTAGGATTGTAGGACCCGAAGGGTCACTTTTTATTTTCCTAATGAACCGGTATTAGAATGGGAGGGAAGTTTCGTAGTAGCCAAAGGGAAGTTTATTTCTTACCTTAGAGCTAATAAGTTAATTTCTAAGGTGTGTCTATATCATCTAGTTTGGGTTAAGAAATCTAACTCTAAAAGTCCCTTTTTGCAGTCTGTCTTTGTGGTTAATTAATTCTCTAAGGTTTTTCTCGATGATATTTCTAGGATTTCTCTAGATAGGGAAATAGATTTTGGGATTGATTATTTACCGGATACCCATCCATTTTTAATTTCTCCTTATAGGATGGCTCCGATAGAGCTATAGGAACTAAAGGAGCAATTAAAGGACCTTCCTAATAAGGGTTTCATCCATCCTAGTGTGTCTCCATGGGGTACTCTTGTGTTTTTTGTGCAAAAGAAAAATGGTTCACTTTGAATGTGTATAGAATATCATCAGTTGAATAAGGTTATCGTGAAAAATAGGTACCCTCTTCCTAGGATTAATGACCTCTTCGTTCATCTTCAGGGTGCTAGGTGTTTCTCTAAGATAGATCTTTGATTAGTTTACCATCAGTTGAAAATTAGAAAGGTGGATATTCCCAAGACTGCTTTTGGAACTCGGTATTTCCATTACGAGTTTTTTGTTATGTCATTCAGGTTAACTAATGCTCTGGCTGGTCATGGATCTTAAGAATCGATTGTTCAGACACTTTTTGGATTTATTTGCTATAGCCTTCATTGATGATATTTTGGTGTACTCCAAAAGGTAGGAGGATCATGTCAATCACCTCTAAATTGTGTTACAAATGATTAAGGACCATGAACTGTGTGCAAAATTTCTAAGTGTAAATTTTGGTTAAGTGTTGTAACTTTTCACGAGTATGTTATTTCTAGTGAAGGGATCAAGGTGGATCCACAAAAGGTTGAGACAGTTAAGAAATGGCCTAGACCCACAAATCCAAGCAATATTAGGAGCTTTTTGGGCTTGGTCGGGTACTATAGGAGATTTGTGGAGAGTTTTTCATCTATAGCTACCCCGCTGATGAAGCTAACTTAGAAAAAGGTAAGTTTTATATAGTCTGATGCTTGTGAATGCAGTTTTGAAAAGTTGAAGGATAATTTGAATTTTGCTCTTAATTTGGCCCAATCCAAGGGTACTGATAGGTTCGTTGTGTATTGTAATGCGTACTGTGTGGGGATAGGGTGTGGTTTGATGTATCATGGTAAGATTATGGCATATGTTTCTAGACAGCTTAAGGTTCATGAGAGGAATTACTCGACTCACGATCTAGAGTTGGCGGTTGTAGTTTTTGCTTTGAAGATTTGGCATCACTATTTATATAGGGTACACGTGGATATTTACTCAAATAATAAGAGCGTACAATATGTGTTCACATAAAATGAATTAAATCTCAGGCAGAGGCGGTAGCTTGCATTGCTTAAGGATTACGACATGAGCCTGCACTACCACCAAGGTAAAGCTTATATTGTTGTTGGTACTCTTAGAAGATTGTCTATGGGGAGTCTATCCCATGTTGAGGAGGAGAAAAGAGAATTGGTGAAGGATACTCATAGGCTATCTATCTTAGGAGTTTACCACTTAGACTCTAAGGATGGAAGAGTGATTGTTCAGGAGGTGGTTAAAACGTATCTTTGTGATAAGGTAAAGGGAAAATAGGCTTTGGATCCCATACTTATGCAAATCAAAGATGATGAGGGTTAACAAAAGATTATGGCCTTTGAGATTGGGGGAGATGGCATTCTGAGGTATCAAAGAAGGTTATGTGTTCCCGATGTAGATGGGCTACGAGAAAGGATTTTGACCAAAACTCATGAGTCCAGATATACAGTTCATCCGAGTTTGACCAAGATGTATCATGACCTAAAGAAAATCTATTGGTGGAATAATATGAAGAGGGGTATGACAAACTTTGTTTCTAAGTGGATGATCTGTCAGCAAGTCAAGGTAGAGAATTTAAGGTCTGGTGGCATGTCTCAAGAAATAGAGTTGCCCATGTAGAGTGGGGATGATTAATGTGGATTTTGTTACCGGCCTTCTGCAGTCTTGAAATCAATATGATTCTATTTGGGTCATTATAGATAGAATGACCAAGTTTGCTAATTTATTGCATGTGAACCAACTATTTGTAAGAGAATTATACAAAGTTTTTCATTTGGATATAGTAAAGTTGCATGGGTACTCGATATCCATCATGTCTAATCGAGGTACACAGTTCTCTTCTCATTTTTGGCATTTGTTTCAGAAAGGATTGGGTACTCGGGTGAACCTTAGCACTGCTTTCCACCTGCAAATGGATGGGCAAGTAGAGTGCACTATTCAAACTTTGGAGGATATTCTAAGAGCCTATGTAATCAACTTTAAAAAAAGTTGGGCTGGCAATTTATCTCTTATTGAATTTTCTTATGATAATAGTTATTATTCTAGCGTCCGAATGTCCCCATTTGAGGCCCTTTATGGTCAAAGGTGTATGTCCCTTATTCGATGGTTTGGGGTGGGTGAGACTAGTTTGTTTGGCCTTGAGTTGGTTCAACAAGCAATGAAGAAGGTTATGGTGATTAGACAAACACGTAAGACTGCCCAAAGTTGCCAAAAGTCATATGCGGATGTGAGGCAGAGGGAATTGGAATTCGAAGTTGATGATTGGGTATTCTAGAAAGTTTCACCTATGAAAGGACTTATGAGATTTGGAAACAAAGGGAAGCTCAGTCCCCGTTACATTGGTACATATCAAATTTCAAGAAGGATTGGGAATACCGCTTATAAATTAGAATTACCGATAATTTTGGCTTTGATCCATCCCGTATTTCATGTATCTATGCTTAGAAAGTGTATGGGTGACCCTTCCTTGGTAGTGCCTGCTGAAGATATTGATGTTAAGGATTTGTTGACCTATGATAAAGTACCGATTAAGATATTAGATAGGCAAGTTTGGAGATTGAGGACTAAGGAAATAGCTTCGATAAAAGTGCTTTGGAGGAATCAAAAGTTGAAAGAGGCTACATGCGAGTCTGAAGAAGATATGAAAGCCAAGTACCCATACTTGTTCTCCGCATTAGATGAAGATGTTTAAGGTATGAGTTTTAATTCTCCTCTTATCACATTTTGAAGTTATCCTTGAATTTCGTTGTGTTCTCTCTATTATCATGCTAGAAATGTACTAATTCCTCATTAAAAGATGAACGATCCAAAAGAAAGGGGGGGAGGGGGTAATGTAAGACCCTAGAAAATTTTTGACTAATTTAATTGGGCCCCTCCCGCATGTGATATGATTATTTTTTACTTGAATCGTGATAATGGGTGTTTTGGGAAAGTTGTGGAATTTCGGAAGGGATTCAAGGTCATTTTGGGACCCCAAGCAGTGAGGGTCATCGATAGCGGTGTGCCATGCCACATAAGCTTTGCAATAGAAGCTTCGCATGCTGGATAGTCACCGCGATAGCGGTGTACCACGCTGCTGGTCGAAAGTCACCAAGTTTTATTTTTTTAATTGGGACAACTACTTTTTAGTCCTTTTCCCTATTAAACAACTTGAAAACGTCTTAAACCCCTTTTAACTCATCAGTTTTAACTTTTTAATATTGCACTTCTCCTCTCTAATTCCCAAGTCAAGAAATACAAGGGGTTTCTTAAGGATTCCATTCTTCGGGCTTTAAACATCAATTCTTTTTCAAATTCTCTTGATTTTCAGGCATATTGTACACTCCCTACTTTAATTATGGTACTATTACATTATTTAACATGGTATTTTGGTGTTTTTGAAGGATTGAATTATCTTGGATTGTGGGGGTTTTTATTAACACCTGCATTGTATTTTTCATTATTTTAATAGGTTATTCGTGCTTTGAATGATGGATTTGAACTGAAATTGCGCATTGTTATAATGGTGGAATTTGGTGACTTAGGTTTCACAAAGTTGATGAATTTTGACATGGTAGTGACATTAACCTCTACCCACATTATAAATTTTGGTTTTGAACAAGGATTCTATATGATTTAACTATCTTTGAAACTTTACCTTGCATTAATGAAAAATGGATAAAATAGTTTAGAAAGCCTTTGGTGGTTATGGTTTTGGATTTCAAATGAAATTGGGAGTCTAATGGTGAAATATTTTTGGTTTGGCATAATTGAAATAGCTTGCAAGCCTATTTGTATGTCGATACCAAGTTGGAAAAGCCTAAATAAAAGACTCCATGGTTACAGATTATTTATGTGCAAAATATTTTAATTTGGGCTTAATGGAAATTGTGTAGCTCGTCGAGAAAATCATGTTTGTCGATATTAGGAGTCTATATGACCATTGTGTCTGATGCACACATTATATTTTGGATAGATATCACCTTAGTGTCTTTATCCATTCCTTGGTACATGCGGATAACATGGACTAGGGCCTTTCCTGCGGGGGGAGTCAAACCAATATAGCCCGTGGATGCTTGGAAAGTCGGTATGATCTATATAGTTCAGGACTAATATTTTAAATGATCATATTTTCATCTCCCTGTTCCCTATCCTGGTATTATATATATACACATAATTTATATGCATGTGGTTCTATGATTGAATTTTTGGTAAATGCATTATTTTATCCCTTTCCTTGGGTAGCATGACAGTACTCACTGTACTGACCATTCTCGGATGCTACATCACTTTATGATATAGTTTTTGAGGGTTTTTCTATTGATCCTGTGTAACGTCAGGTGATTTGGTACTCCCGTTGATCAGCTGTGAAGTGGTGAGCCTCCATCCTTCAGAAGGCCCAATCATTTCATTATATTTTCTTTATCTTTCTATTATTTATGGATTTCTTTTGTCATAGTCGGGGGCAAGTCCTGACTTAGTTGATATTCTTGGATTAGAAGTTTTTATGGATAATATTGAAATGTCATGGTTTTTTGTTTTGACATTCAGACTTTATTCTTGACTTATATATTAACCGTATTATTGTGGTTGGCTTTTGATGTTTGTTTTTACTGATGTTCTCTTAAGGTAAGATTAGAGGTCATCTCCAGTCTTGGTTGGCTAGGGATGCCTGTCATGGCCAGGCCCTAGTTTGGATCGTGACAGTAGCCAAGCAAGCTAATGTCACAAGGGTGTGAATGAGAAATATTTTATAGTTTGCCTTGTCAACACCAAGCTTTTGTTTCATTCTAATCAAGATACTAGCACTTTTCCTAGTATTGTTTCTTGTTTTTTGCAGTACTATGTTGATCCATTTTTGGAGTAGATTCCCAAGGAGTTACCACCCTTGAAGGTGATTGAGCACAAAAATAATTTTGTGTCAGGTTCATAAATTCCCACTCAACTGGCTTATAGGAACACTCCAAAAGAGATAAAGGAACTACAAAGACAAGTGGAAGATATTCTTGAAAAAGGGTTGGTCAAAGAAAGTCTAAGTCCTTCTGCCATACCGGTCATTCTTGTTTAAAAAAGAATGACATTTGAAGGATATGCATTAATTGTAGAGTCGTAAATAAGATTACCGTTAAGTATAGGCATTCAATTCCTAGAATTGATGACATGTTGGATGAATTATATGGCTTGAGTTTCTTATCAAAGATTGGCCTTCGAAGTGGGTACCATCAAATTTGCATAAAATAAGGTGATGAGTGGAAAATGACTTTCAAGACAAACTTTGGATTATATGAGTGGCTTGTAATGCCATTTGGGTTGACCAATGCTCCAAGAACTTTTATGAGGTTGTGAACCATGTTCTCAATACATTCATCAACAAGTTCATGGTGGTTTTTTTTTATGACATACTTATGTATAGCAAGACCATTGTAGAATATGTGAAATAAGTGTTTGATGTTTTTTCTACAATAGAGGCTCTTTGCTAATCTTAAGAAGTGCTAATTTTGTGTTGAGAAAGTTGTCTTCTTGGGTTTTGTGGTTAGTGAAAATGGTATAGAGGTTTATGAATAAAAGGTGAAATCCATCAAATCTTGGCCGACTCCAACCATTGCATCTGAGCAAAGAAGTTTTCATGTTTTAGAAAGATTTTACCAACTATTTATGAAGGGTTTTAGTTCAATTGCTGCTTCTTTAACTGAATTGATCAAAGAGGATGTACCTTTTGTATGGCGTGATGAACAAGAGAAGTTCTTTCAAGCCTTTAAATCAATGTTGAGTTCCTCAGTATTACTTCAATTAACCAACTTTTACAAAGCTTTTAAGATTGAATGTGATGTTTTGAGTATTGGTATAACTATTGTATTGATGCAAAAAGGGAAGTCATTAGCATACTTTAGAGAGAATTAAAGGGAGATACTTTTAGGTACTCAACTTATGAAAAGGAGTTCTATACACTTATGAGGTTGGTGGCTCATTGGAAACACTATTTGTGGATTAAGGAGTTCATAATGAGTACTGTTCATGAGTCCTTGAAACACATTAAGGGACAATCTAAGTTGAATAAGCACCATGATAAATGGATTTAGTTTATTGAGATCTTTACATATGTGATCAACTACAAGCAAGGAAAAGAGAATGTGGTAGTAGATACTCTATCAAGAAGGTATGTGTTGGTCAATGCTTTAACTTCTAATATGATGGGATTTGTAAGATTGAAGGGATTCTATTCTATGTATTCCAATGTCAAAGAGGCTTTTGAAAGTCTAAATCAAGGGAAACGGGTTGATAGGTTTCAATTGGTTGATCATTTATTGTTCAATGATGGGTGGGTTTGTATACCCATGAGTTCATAGAGGGAGTTGTTTGTCAAGAAGACTCATAATAGTGGTTTGATAGGTCAATTTGGGGTACCCAAAACACTTGACATTCTCATAGAGCAATTCTATTGGCCCAAAATAAAGCATGATGTGGAGCAAATTTGTGGACAATGCCTAGATTGCAAGCAAGCAAATAAACTATTCGGCCACAAGATAAGTAACTCCTCTTCTTACTTCCAGTAGTCTATGGATGGAAATTTCTATGAATTTTGTGTTAAGGCTTCCTATGACTAACAAAGGACATGATAGCATATTTATGACAGTGGATAATTTACCAAAATAACTCATTTCATTCCACGCATAAGCATCATCACACATCAAATATTGCATCTTTGTTTGTCTTTAATATGCTTAAGTTGCATGAAGTCTCTCAAACTATTGTGAGTGATAGAAATTTCGAATTTCTTAGCCATTTTTGAAAGAGTCTATAGGGTACATTTGGTACCAAACTTATGTTCTATACTTTTTTCCACCCCCAAATGGATGAGCAAACCAAAGTAGTCAATCGAACTTTTGTAGCATGCTTAGATGTATGATTAAAGGAATCCCAACTTCTTGGAAATATTATTTACACTTGATTGAGTTTGCATATAATCGGTCTATTTAGTCTTCTATTAAAATATCCCTATTTTGAAGCATGTTATGGCTTTAATACTTTGTTTCCATTAACCATGACTTCTTTGCCTAGCTATGTTGTTATGAGTTTAGATGCCAAGCAAAGGGCAAGGGAATGATGAATATTCATTCCAAGATCAAAGAGGCCATTGACAAGAACAATTCAAAGGTATTCAATCAAAAGAATTGTGAGAGAAAGAAAGTAATCTTCAATATGGATGATTGAGTGTGGGTCCACTTTTACAAGAAAAGGTTCCAAATAATCTAAAGAGGGATACTAAGTCCAAAAGGAGATGGGTTTTTCAAAGTTCTAAAGTGAATTAATGACAATTCCTACATAATTGACTTTCTAAGTGAGTAAAATATTGATAATTTTTTCAATGTTAGTGATCTTTCTCCTTGTTTGGTAAGTGAGCCTTTGGATTCGAGGACAAATCCTTTCAAGAATGAGAGGGTGATACCAGGATGGATGGCCTGGATTGTGATGTGCTATAGAAATATAGCACTTTTGACACTTATAATGAGGAAAATATGCATGTTTCTGAGGTTATTTTGTTAGATATGATGAGTTTTGGGTATGTTTTGCAGAAAATTATGTTTTGGATGCTAAGTTCATGAAAAATATGAAAAAGGACATTTTGGCTACTTATTGAAACAATTATGGATGTTCGGGATACTTTTCGGCTTGGTCAAAATCAAAGCATGTTAAAGAGTTAAAGAGGAGCTGAAAAGATGATCCCAACACTTACTGAGTTAACATGTGGACCACAAGTAGGACATATGGACCGCAAGTAGGCAAAGCAAGAGCCAGAAGTCCAAAATCCCGAGAGCTGTCCTGCAGGGTTTTTGGGTCCTGCCACTTGCGCCCACCCTGCAGGCCGCAAGTTCTACCTGCCCCAGGGTCAGGGCATAAGTACAGACCATAAGTGGCCACCAACCCTATTTTCTCCTATTTTGTTTGAGCTTTGATTTTTGGGTTTCCTCATGTACTATAAATACCCTTTATGTGTTTTTTAGTAGGAGTTATGCACTCTTGATACTTGCAAACATATTTTGATTCCAATATCAGACTTTGGTCTTGGAATTCTTTTGTATTAACTTCAGTTGATTAATTCAGTTATGGTTGTGTGTTTTATACTTCTTACTGTAGTGATTTAATCTATGCTTTCAATCATTAATATTGTTAATTACTTCACAAGCATGAGCGGCTAAAAACCCATAGCTAGGGTTATGGAAACCCTAGCGGATTGATGAAGTAGCGAAAGTGCTATTGTAGTTCCGAACCGATACCCATGTTTGCACTGTATTGTATTCACTTTAATAGTAATATTAGTGGTGGCCAGCGTTAAGATCCCACCCAGATTATTGCTACTTACTCCTAAAGAGGAGTAGTGACTTGGAAAAGATAATCATAACAGTTATTTGAAGTTTAACTGTCAATTATGTTAATAGCTTTTGTCTAAGTAAGATGGTTAGTTATCATCTAATCACAAGAAACTCAAAAGGTAAAAGTTAATTGTGATAAAGGTAAGGGTTAGTAAGGTGACATCATGAGACTCAAAAGATAAAGAGTGAAATCTTTCTGCTCGTTCAACAGACTGTAAAAGGTACATAACTTACCTAGTCTATATGCAAGGTATCAAGTTCGTTCAACAAAGAACGATAAACCTACGGAGTTAAGAAACCAGGGGGAACACAATACTAGTGTTCACTTACTACTGATTACAACCAAAGTTGATATCCCCTACTTGTTTAATATTGATACTCAAAACCCCCCATTTACTTTTACATTTTCACCGGTTCATTACAACAACTGAGAGCCGTGAGTCCACATATTCCCTTGGGATTTAACCCCAACCTTTATTAGGTTACTATATTTGGTAGTGATAATATCATCTTCTGATAGGAGGTGTAGCTTGGACGTCACTAAATTTTGGCGTTGCTGCCAGGGAATTGTGGTGTTTGAAGCTGTTGCAGTTTATGGGTTTCTTTTTTTTGTCTTTATTCTTAGTTGGGCATATAATGGTGTATTCTTAGAATATGGAGTTGAGGAAATCCTTACTCCCAGTAAATATAAATCAAGAGAGGATCCTAGAAACACCTAGTAGAATGGAAGAGCAAAAAAGAGATGATAATCCTGAAGGGGTTAGTAATGTTGTACCTCTCCGTCCTCCTGAAGGAGTACAGGATATAGTTGATCAACAAACTGGTAAGATTTTATCTCAAGATGATAATGACAAGAGGGTAATAGAAGAAGCTCAGTGGATAGCTCCTGAGGTAGATCTAGCTGAGCAGAGACAGGCAGCAGACCACCGAGCAGCATTCAGTGGAAATTAGAATAGAGCGAGAGGTACCCGTGTTCAAGTGATCCCAATATATTAGTATGTGTAGCCATATATATATGATAAAAAAGATCTGGGATACGTTAATCTGACAGAGACTGGGGCCATTATTCCTGCTATTTTACCCCCAGGCATCAAATTTGACATAACTAGCACAATGATCAAGATCTTAAATCTGAAAGGTGTATTTGCAGGTCTGCCTACAGATGATGAAAATTTGCACCTTGCCAATTTCATCGAGATTTGCAATGCGTATACAAATCTAAGGGTAAATCAGGAAGCACTTAGACTGAGGTTGTTCCCCTTAACACTTATAAGAGAAATATCTTTATGGTTAGGGGAACTGCCAAGAGACTCTATCACTATATGGAATAAGTTACGCAGGAAATTCTTAAAGTGATTCTTTCCTCAATCTAGGATGTTGCAGCTTAAGGACGAGATTTATAATTTCAGGAAGCTACAGTTGGAATCTATGTATGAGGCATGGTTCAGGTTCAAGAAGAAGCTGAGTATGGTGCCCAATCATTAGTTGTCAGGGATGAGCTTATTGGAGATACTTTACCGTACCTTGACCATCAACTCCAAAGCCATGAAAGACACTATATCTAGAGGAACTTTTATGAGACTACACTGGGAGGAGGCTTCAGAGATGTTAGATCAGATCTCACTCACTAACTAAGGTTGGCATACTCGGGAGGATGAGAGAGGATCTGGCACATATGCTATTGGTGCCTTCTACGACTAGAGAGTAGCTGATGACATATAGCACAAGAAATTGCATTTCTAAGAACTGATCTCGTGGTACTATCAAAATAGCTTGCAGCAACGACTTTTGATAAAGTAAATATTGTAGAAGCACATGGGTCAGCTTCTAAATCTTACAAGTCAGAATTAGAAGAGGAAAATTATCTGGATCGTCAGTTAGCGGGTTTTTTATCCCAAGGGCAAGGGAACCAAGGTTGAAACTACTATGAAAAATATAAATACCATAGTATAGAGTGATATGGTGACTGGATAACGAAGGATAACTACAGAGAGAAGGAATATAGGTACATTCCTACTGGCAGACGAGATGTAAAATCAAGAAAAAAAAAGAAGTTGGGTAAGCTGGTGAAGGGTCAAGAAAGTTAGGAGATCAACCTTAAGAAGATTAAGTCCGAAATTTTAGGGTTGACCCAAAAGGTCGAATCTCATGCAATTGCTATCAATCAGTTGGAGCACCAGTTCGGGCAAGTGTCAGCAACTCTAAACCAGAGGCAATCGGGTACCCTTCCGAGCGATACTATACAGAATCCAAAAAATGATGGTCGTTTTCTTTTCATTACAAAGGGGAGTGGTATTACTATTGTGGATCCTCCACTGCCTACTCCAAAAGCTGATGATAATGAGACACTTTTTGTGGATCCAAAAAAGGCAACAGGTGGTGAAGATGTGGTTGCTAAGGAAAAAGGTAAATGCCCGGTGGTTGATCAGGAAATAAGATAAATTCTGAGACCGCCCCCACCTTTTCCTCAACGAATAAAGAAGAAAAGAGAGGAAGGAAAATTTAAGCGATTTATTAAGATGTTGAAATATTAAGCATGAATATTTTTCTTCTCGAGGAGTTAGAGCAGATTCCTGGATATGCTAGGTTTCTGAAGTAGTTGGTCACAAAGAAGAAATAAGTAACTATTGAGGATGTTGATGGATTGCACCATTGTAGTGCAGTCACTATAAGGTCTTTGGCTCAGAAAAAGGGTATACTCGGAGTATTCACTATACCGTATGGTATCAGGTCATCTCGATTCGTCGGAGCTTTATGTGACTTACGTTCCAATATAAATTTGATGTCGTTGGCCGTATTTAATAAATTCGATTTGAAGCCTCCAGAACCGACTTCAATGCGGCTATTTATTGATGACTGCACGATTAAAAAAACTATTGGCTTTTCATTTGATGTTATTGTAAGAGTGGAAAATTTCATATTCCAGGTTGACTTTGTTATTCTAGACTGTGAGGTTGACACCAAGATGCCCATAATATTAGGAAAACCATTTATGGCCACAGGTAGAGCGATGGTTTACATAGAGAAAGAAGAGTTAAAATTCAGAGTCAACGATGAGGAGGCCACATTCAACATCTAAAAATTAATGAAGCAGCCTATTGACATGAGAGTGGTGTCAATGATCAATTATATTGATGACCCTATAGGGTACTCTTATTGGTATCTTGATGAATTCTGAGAAATCAATAGACCCGCATCATGCTGCGACAATAAATCAAGTATTGTATGGGAGGAAACCCATGGACTTGTTGGTGAAATCTGAGTAACCAACATGGATACGTCGTGCCACGATATTAAATCAAGAGCTGAGTGGAGGCAACCTACTATTAGTATTCACATTTTTGTTGTTTTTCTTTATAGGTTTATTAGCTCTTGGACTTACCCAAAATATGGTAAATATTGCTACATTTATTGATTTTCAGGTAAAGAACTGTGTGATCAATCCATCATGGTCACAAGTCCCACACGGTAAGTTGAGTAATAAATTGAAAATTTAAAATTTTGAGGATGAAAAATGAAAAGTTACGGACTTTGGCATCTAATCATACTTTTGGGACCTCAAACTTAGATTATGGTATCATAAGAAGCTGGAAAAATATCGAAACACCAAGTCTGGATTGCAGAAAAATAGGCTAAAGATTTTGGCCCTGCACCTTCTGGACGTTGGTGGTACTTGCACCCCTTGCCTAGCTGCAAGTAGCAGGCGCAAGTGGTTGTTGCGCCTAGGTCTTTAGTGGGCCCAATTTTTAATTCAAATTTTGGGCCCACCAACACTATTATATGACCTAAAATAGTCCCTCATCCTTATTTAAACTTCCTTAACCTCATTCCAACTCATTCAAATCCTCAAAACTTCACTTTTCTCTTTAAATTCAAACCTTCCTCTTAAAATACAAACTAACCCTATTCTTAAGTAAAGGCTAAATTGACACTTATTTAAGAGACCAACTTGTTCCAATACACCAAAAACAAGTTTCAACTTTGATTTTGCTTGATTTATTCATTGTTCACTTCTGATTCTTTATAAAAAAAGTAAATTTCACGGCTCCTAATGGTTATGTATTGATATATTCATTGTTTAAACAAGCTGATATGTGTATTCCATTGCAAAATCTATAGATCTATCATGCTTGTATGTAGGAGCCTTGAAGTAACCTAAAATCTTAATGTAGGGCCTTGTTTTGAAATTAAATTTAAAGTTAGGCCCCAACCAGAAGTTGAACTTGAATTAATAGAGTAATATCACTAATTGAGCATGTTTTTTTTCTTTGAAATTCATGATTTTTGATAGGTGTGTGCATATTGTATATAACACCCTGGGTTTTGACCCTTAGAAAATTTCTTTAAATTCTGGTCTCTAGACCCAATATGACTCGATGGTACAAGCCTTATGTTGTGGTACGAATGGTAAGTTCCAGTCATACTGACCAATGTTGGTTGGTGGGATGGATTTTTGTTACTAGAATGAATACGACTTAGGGGTACGAGTTGTATTGATGGTTATGGATTGTTTGGTTTCCTAACTTAATCTTAGACTTGGTTACTTGGGTTGGATCTGAGTACGAGTGGCTCACCACTAACCATAATACAGGGTATGAATCGTACCCAGGACTCATATGATAGACAATATCTAAATCTTTCTTAGGTTCAAATCTACCAGGGGTACGGATGAAGGCTACGGATCGTATGCTGTCAATACGACTCGATGAGTTGTATATTGGATAATATTGACTCCAAGGGTTGAGGCTAGGATATGAGTAGATAATATCAATCGTATTAGAGGGTACGACTCGTGTGCAACTTAAGTGGGGGTGTTCTGGACATTTCCCACTTATCCCAATAGGGTCCCACAACTTATAACCTACTTGGGATGTTATTTAACCTATTATTCCATTCATTAATACTTAGAAACTTTTCTAAAATACTCCATAATTCTCTCAAGAGCTTTTGGGCAAGGGAAGCTAGCGTTTCAACTAAAGGACAAATTTGGGGCTTATGTTGCTGATTTTTTTCTGTCATCATCTTAGTTTAAGGCATGTTCTCTTCCCTCATTGTTAATTCTAACTAAAGGCATGTTTTAATGAATGTTTTCATGATTCCATTGATTGTATGATTTTGGTTTTCAAATATGATTTGGGGGTTTTGATATTAAATAGTTGGTTATGGTTTCCCATGGTTTTATTTATACTTTTATTTGCATTAATGGTGGTTTTGGATAATTGGATTGCATAGGAATGGTTTAATGGTAATTGGAATTGGTTATGGTCATACTATGCCACCAATGTGTGTGACAAAATACTTTAATATATGTTCATTGCATTAACTACTTTTAATAGAACTCTTGCTTGTTTTAAAACTTGGTAAAGGAATCATGCATGGTTTAAATGGCTTGAAATTGTAAATGGACAATGGTTATGCTTAAGGGGTACATGGAATTCCCCAAGTAGCTTAATATGGTAAAAGGAAGGGCACTTGAAAGTCCCCTTAAAACTATATATGGTTGACTATGGATAATGCTTGCAAGTAAGGATTGGTATGACGATACAAATATTAATGGCCTTGGTTAATAAATGGATAATGGTTTTGTTATTTGGAAATTGTTTTTAATTTGGAAAAAATAGCGAGATGTGTAGAAAATCCATGGAAGTTAGATGTCCCGGGGGGGACCAAAACTGGAAACTCATATTTGTCGATATGAGATAGGTCTTGGTGATCGTGTGCATGATGTCTCACTATATTTGGGGGATGTACTAGTCATCCCAAGGTTTTCTTTCCTGGACGTGCGGCGACACACACTGGGGACCTTTCAGCAGTGGAAGCTAAACCCATATAACTCGTGGGTTGTTTAGGACGGTAAATCTACATAACTCTGGTAAAGGTTTTAAACGCATGCTAAACCCGATCCCTTTTCCCGGCATGGTTATATATATATATGTATGTATGGTTGTGTACATATGGATGGTTTTTCTTGGTTTTATAAATGGCATTATTTTATCCTTACCCTGAGATCATGCTAGTGGTCACTCGCTAACCCCGTCTACTGGCAGTTGTATACCCACACTATGCAGGAACCAGCCATTCTACTCTTCCTATATAGTGATTGACTCGGGATCAGTATTTGTAATACAGTGGTGATCTTCCATCCCTTCAGAAGGCTCTATTTCATATTATGGATATTTCTAGATACTTTGATTTTATTTTGGATATTGGTTTTGGCTATGGTTGGGGGCATGTCCCAATCGAATTTTATTGCTCTTTTAGTTAGAGGCTTTTTGGTACTTCTACGGGTTGGAATGGGCGGGATTGGTATCGGTGTTGGCCTTGGCATT
This sequence comes from Capsicum pubescens, assembly GCA_030864215.1. NCBI lineage: Eukaryota > Viridiplantae > Streptophyta > Magnoliopsida > Solanales > Solanaceae > Capsicum > Capsicum pubescens. Next base: position 103,227,764 of record CM061544.1, on the reverse strand, counting down.
GGAATAAGTTGAAGGGCTGACATTATTAGACGAGATTATCGGTTGTTAGATCCTATTTCATTTTGGGATTAATTATATTATGTCTTGGAACATCCTTGGTTATGGCCTAGTTTATAGCCCTTGTTTTGGTATGGTTCGGTATGGTTGGATTATTGGTATGGAATGGTTGGACTTAGTTGAGTCAAACACGGTTGTGATCTTATCCAAAAGTTCTTATGTGAGTTGTTACACTATCTTGCTACATGCTCGAAATTCAGCCAACTCAGGGCAGGCAGCTGTGGGTTGGGTTGGGTAACAGGGGTGGTCTCCTGTCCTGATAAGACTTGGGACGCCCATTACGTCAAGGACCCAGGGCATTGGACTAGTTGGATTTAAAATAGGTTATAGGGGTGTGAAAATTGAGGAAAAATTTGAACTTTTTGAATTTAGAGTTTTTCTACCACTTTTGCTATCCCTCATTTTTATTGGAAACTAACAACTGGTTTTTCAGGTACATATGACACCTAAAGCTATAAAGAAGAAGAAGGTTGATTCCTCGAGGAGACAATCAAAGTCTCCCAAGCCTAATGGTTTGGTATAGGAGCACCCAAGGCAGCGATGTACAGACACTACAATAGGGGTGATACGCAGAGTTACGAGAGGGAAGATGCGCCAGGATGCTCAGATAGTTCCATCCCGTCCATAAATAAAGTCAGCGCGGAAGTTACCCCAACACACTCCACCAATTGATAATGATGATGAGAAGGAGGAAAAAAATTCAAAGTCTACTCCCCAGGTTGCTTTTGAGGACCCAAATCTGAGGAGGAGTCCCAGGATTCATCTGAGAAGACAGAGCAGAAGGAGTCATCAGCATTTCCCCAGTCTGAGGAGGGTACCGCTACTCATGTATAATGGTCAGATGTACCCCAGTATGAGGAAGGTACAAAGCAACCTTCCTACGATGCATCAGTATAGTAGGGGCAGATTCCTTCACCCATACACACCTCAAAATCACCTCTTGACGAGGGAAACCCGAGGTGGTGTGTGGAAGGGATGTGGGAGATATTTGATATAGACAACCGTATTTGGGAGATAGGCATGCCTACGAGGGTTATTTATGAGGACCGTTGGATTAATATATTGGGGTTGAGTCGAATACCACAGTTACGGGCCACATTTAATCGATATCAGTTAGAGTGGATGACCCGACCACTCTGTTCTTATAGCTCGACCATAGTTCATGAGTTTTATGCACCATACCGAGGTATAATAGTTTTACCTATGCATAGAGCTCCAGGCCTGGTGAAATTTGCGAAGAAACCATAACTTGAGCATAGACCGGTTAGAGGGGTCAGAGTTTATATTTTAGCAGAGAATATCTGTAGAGTTATCTTCAACCTAGATTACATTAGCACTGCATTTATAGCTAAGTGCATCTACAGACTAAGAGTCACACGTGATAGACACATCATGTGGGAGACAAAGCACAAATGAGAGAAGGTTGAGATAGCGAGGTGGATAGCCAGATATATTTCTCCTTTGGGTGATGCGAACCCATGGATTGAGGGGAATGGTGTAATAAAAAAGGACCTATAGACATTTGATGCCAAGTTTTGGTGGTTACTGATTAGATTCAAATTTCCCCCCACTATTTCGGGTAATTTGGTGACTTAGGAGGGAGCAGCCTTGGTTCCTTCTTTGATGGCCGGCTATCTTGTTGATTTTGCTTCCATTCTCTAGCATGAGATCCACTACAGAGCATTTGGGGAGTTTACAAATCTGTCATTCCCTTGCATAATTTAGAGGTTGTGTGATGAGGTTGGTGTACCTGAGATACAGGGAAAAAATAAAAGGGTACTGTAATACCCCGAAAAATTTTTCGTTAGAATTTTGTGCGTAAACGTGTTGGGTTCTACCTTCTAGAATGAATTATAAATTTTCTGTGCGGAATTTCTTGGATTATAACCCACCATTACGTAGAGTATCAAATAATCTTTCCAACGATATGTGGATCATCCAAAACGGACACCCGAGCTATGAGTTATGAACATTCCGATCGAACAATGAATAGTAGTGAACAGTAAAACGTGCAGGAAAAAAATTACTGCAGCCAGGCGAATTTTTGGGTCAACTTCAAACGATCATCACTCCTGGTACATAACGATCTGGGTGAGATACTATATATCAACGGAAAGCTCTGAGAGTCCTCTTTCCAATGAAATTGGTTTCATCCAATTTTCTCATCGGAGCAAAACGTTATGGTCGATCTACTTCAGCCTATCAAAACAGTCCACCAAAGGACAGATTTGACATTTTTTTTACTTTTAAGGGCATTTTGGTCCTTTCCCTTTTCCCATTCTATATATATATATATGATGTATGTATATGTGTGATGTGTATATATGTATACCCCTTGGATAAAGGACCATTATTTTCTTTCATTTCTTCCTTCTCTTTCTCTCTAAAATATTAAGAAGCCTAGGGTTCCAATTTTCCTTCCTCAAAAATTCAATTTCTACTTCAAGAAACCAAGAACAAGTTTAAGGAATCATTGAAGATCGTTGTTCTAGGTATGCAAGTGTTTATCTATGGGCTCCTTTCGTCCATAGAGCCCACGAATCCTTTTTCAAAGGCTAAAGATACATGTGTATATATATATATATGATTATACTTTCTAAATTTTCATTGTGTATGTGTGTAGTATTCACATGATGGTTTAGATATATGTGTGGGATGATTATGTGTGTTGGTTGAAGTATATGTGTGTAGTATTTGTGTGATGGTTGGTGATTATGTTGTTGAAGTTGATGATATCCAAGAAGGGATCTTTGTATGTTTGTGGAAACTATGGTGGTGTGTGATGTATAAATATATGAAATGGGTGATTGAATACTTGTAATCTTGATGAATCCACCTATGCCTAAGAAGTGCATGTAAGGTGTTTGTGAAAATACCTAAGAGACTAGAGATTTTGTTTTTATAACATAATAGGTCCAAAATTAATTGATTATGAATCTATGATGATTTAAATTGTTAAGCCTTGATTTATACTATTATTCCATTATTTCCTTGTTATGACTTGATAATTGTTATTGGGAATTATATAACCCTACTATTTATTGATATGTCAAATATTTTCTAAATGTGAGTTGGCTTTTGAATTGAGAAATGTGGATGTTGAAGTTGAAGGATGATGGTGTTGTAGTGCATGAAATTGAGCATTAAACCTATGCCCTAAATGGTGCATGTCAGGTGATTGCTAAAATGCCTATGTGAAAAAGAATTAAGTATTTGACATGTTTGTTATCCAAATTATGATTTCATGTCATATCCATATGCTTAACTTATGTCTACCATATGTTTGACAAAATATTTAAGAGAATAGGAAACTATGCATTGTGGTTCATTAGGTCTTAAAAGATAAATTCATGCTTTGTTCCTATGGATAGTTGATTTCCTTGAATTTGTGGTGCGTTGTAGGTGTATGATGGAATGCCAAGATGAATTGTTGAGGTAACTATGATGTTTGTGCGTAGTATTTGTTGTGGACCCAAAGCATGCTCCCCACGTGTTCGATTGGATGCTTATATGAAGAAATAAGGCCATTTGATTTGTTAAGTGTGAAGTCCTCAATTATGTGTTGTGTATGATGGCCTATGGGCACGTTGTGTATAAGTTATCTATCTTGTGTTGCTTTATGCTATTGTGTGCTGGGGGTACGTATGTCCGAAATAGTCTGCTGGTCTAGAGTCGAGTTAGTTTCACGGTAATCTCAATCGAGCGATGAATAATGAACTCCCGGTTAGTTTCAAAACATGGGAAAACTCAGTAATCTTGGAAATCATTCTTTATCGAATACCCGGGCCATGAAGCTCTGAAATCTTACATATCAATTCACTCCGTTACAGACCTCTGTACATTTTATGAGATAGTAAGCTTATCTTAAAAGTAAGTGGCATTTAGAAATACTCCTTCAGAGAACGGAATCAAGCGAACTATGTCATATTGATAAAGTATCATAATGTGAGAACAGATTCAGTTCAGTTGAGTACAGTTAAGAACCGGTTATGTGTCTTTCAGTTGGGAGTAGGATTTAGCACCGAGCGATCTAAGGATGGGAACATTCCTGCGAGTAGAGGGTTTGATTACTGGTAGCAATCATTATGCTCCAGAACTACGTTGCCAGCGTAGGTTGAGACATCTATCCTGCGAGTAGAGGATTAGATGAGGTGGTTGTCCTGCGAGTAGAGGGTCCCACCGTTCTCGTTTGAGGTCCTGATAGTAGAAGGTCCTATGCAGTTGTCTTTACTGGTGGCGCGGTATTGACACCCTTCCAGCTGGGGTACAGGTTGGATCCCACTTATCGTAAGTGGGGTATGTCGGTTAAATGAATACTCCCACAGTTTCAGTAACAGTCTCAGAAAAGAACTCAGTTAATGTGCAGAAGTTGAGGCTATCAGATACAGGCCTCCCAGTATTGCTATCATTATCATTGAGTAGAGAGACTTCCTGCGAGATGAGGGTTGCTCTCGAACTTATTTACCCATTATCATTATCATTATCATCGAGTATAGAGACTTCCTTCTAGATGAGGGTTGATCTCAGATTCAGTTGTTCAGTGTTCTAGAGTTGGTGAATTTGAATATCAAATATCAATAATATCAGTTATCCGATTTCTTAGTATGGATAAGTACAGATGTCAACTCTAGTAGCTTCAGATACTCAATATCTTATTGTCTGTATTATTATTTTCGGGTGTCAGTGTTCAAAATGTTACATTTGGTGTCATGATGATTTCAGTTGTACATTATGCATCCATGTGTGTATTGTTGATCAGACATGTTTCAAAGTTGGTAACTACAAAGTTTCTATATATGTTTATTCCAGTGAATACATATTATTAAGATTGTTATGTTTATGCATAAGCCTTATATTTCACCTTACCCTATCCTTGCATACTCGGTACATTCTTTGTACTGACGCATTCGCGCTATGGTGTTTTCCCCACCATAGGTTCAGAAGAGTGAGATTCAGAGTATATTTAGCTATCATATCTTGTAGCAGTGGGTGCAGCAGTGAGTCCTCATCATCCGAGGATATTCTATTTCAGTATTTTGTTGATTTTAGTAGATGGAGTTAGTCGGGGGATTGTTCCTTCAACTCCACAGTTTAGACAGTTAGAGGCTTTTCAGACAGATGTATTAGTGTGTGGTTTCCAGTATTGCATATTTTTAGATGTTTGAACCTTATGGCAAGTTTACGCATGTATTTTATTATATTATGTAATGAACAGGTACAGATATCAGAAAAGGGTTAGCTTGTGGTCCTTCGTGATCATAAGCACCGTGTGGCGTTCCGGTTCTCGGGAATCAGGGCGTTACAATCTTGGTATCAAAGCCTAAGGTTCAACAGTGTCCTAGGGAGTTTGAAAAGCCACATCTAGTAGAGTGTTGTACAAGAGTGTGTTGCACGCCAAATTCATGTACGGGAAGCTATGGGATGTTTAGAAGAGTTTCCGTTCTTTCATGAGCCAAATCGTGCTATAGCAAGATTTTCCAAGAGAGTTATGTAGACTCTTGTAATGATCTACTTATGTCAGATTTACATTACTCTTAAGGTAACAGAAGTAGTGAAGCCAAAGACTTTCAGATAGAACTTTCTCTGACTGTCCCCACAGATAGTTTCGGGACAATGTTCTCTAAAGTGAGCAGAGTATGCCTTATGAGGTTAGCTTTTTATATGGTGAATGAATAGGCTTGAAATTATATATGTAAGAATCTAAGTGTAGAAGTTGGGAATTATATGTGTTGATTGATAGAGATATAGCTGCGATTCTCATGGTATGGAGAAGTATAAGTTTAGGAGATGTGATATTTTAAGGCTAGAATGAGAATAGTATTTCTATTAAAGATTTGTGGATATTCATGTTATGTTTTAGAAGCTAAGCTTGAATCTTTGAAGAATGTAAGTTTGTGGACTCCAAACTAAGTATTAAGATGTGAATGTGGTATTAGTAGCTTATGAAGAAATCGAAGCAGATAATGTGTTTAGTGAGACAAGTAGGTGTTGAAAAGAGTGTATGTATATGATGATGATTGTAGAGACTAAGGAAAGATAAGAATTGTATTCCAAGAAGTAGCATTGGTATTGAATTTATGTTTTCAGGTGTAGTTTTTCTGGATGAATTAAGTTATCATTTTGTGCACCGTTGTGCCCCAGACTTAAAGTACATTGGTTGTAGTTCATTTCGGTTTTTAGTCAAGTGTTCACAAGTGTATGGCGATGACTAAATGGTAAGAGGAGGTGATAGAGGAAGTGATAAAGTTAGACCTGCATGAATTGTTTTCTCATCTTTTCTTCTAATCCTGTTGTTGGAAATTCTGAGCATGTCATTATTCTAAAGTGGAATATCCTAGTGGTTGTGAATATAACTCAGTTCTTGCATTGTGTATCATGCATATAATTTACTTCATAGGTGCCCTGTACGCTGCTTCGATACTGTTGTAAAGTAATTGTGAAGGGATGTGGTGTCCCAAGGGGGAGATACCCCATACAGTTGCATATTCAGATTTTTATCATAAGTATTACATCAGTTGTCATTACATATTCAAGTACATATTCATACATATGTTTAACTGTGTTCTCATGCATCAGACACGCATGCATATTGTGAGAAGTTCGAGTGATTAAGAAATTCAGTTGTGTGACTCAGAAGGCAGTATAGTGAAACGGTTATGCATTAGATACGTATGTTCCATGGTAGTAAAAAGCTCAGTTGGTCAGTGTGTTCAATTCTTTGTTTATGCATGAGGTATGCATTTGTAGTGGTGAAAGATTCAGTTTGACAGTCATACATTCATAAAGCATCTCCGTTATACACCTCTGTATTAGATGTGCATGTTCGGTGCAAGCACCCAGTTTATTGGTTGTTCCAATCTTGAGACCGTGATTCAGAGGTTCGGTTACTTTCTACTCAGAGTTGCAGCTTTACATTTGTTCCTATTATCCATTTCCGTATTCTCAAAATTTCTTTAAGAGGTTAGCATGATATCGAGTCAAGATGACAGGTTGTCCCAGGTGTGTATCCCTAGTTTCCTCTGTGTCTCGACTTATCTAGAGACATTCGAGGACAAATGTTTCCAAGGGGGAGATGATGTAATACCCCAGAAAATTTTTAGTTAGAATTTTGTGCGTAAAAGTGTTGGGTTCTACCTTCTAGAATGAGTTATAAATTTTTTGTGTGGACTTTCTTGGATTATGACCCACCATTGCGTAGAGTATCGAATAATCTTTCCAACGATATGTGGATCATCCAAAACGGACACCCGAGCTATGAGTTATGAACATTCCGATCGAACCATAAATAGTAGTGAACAGTAAAACGTGCAGCAAAAAAGTTACTGCAGCCAGGCGAATTTTAGGGTCAACTTCAAACGATCATAACTCCCGGCACATAATGATCTGGGTGAGATACTATATATCAACGGAAATCTCTGAAAGTCCTCTTTCCAATGAAATTAGTTTCATCCAATTTTCTCATCGGAGCAAAACGTTATGGTCGATCTACTTCAGCCTATCAAAATAGTCCACCAAAAGACAGATTTGACATATTTTTTTATTTTTAAGGGCATTTTGGTCCTTTCCCTTTTCCCATTCTATATATATATATATATATGATGTATGTATATGTGTGATGTATATATATGTATACCCCTTGGATAAAGGACCATTATTTTCTTTCATTTCTTCCTTCTCTTTCTCTCTAAAATATTAAGAAGCCTAGGGTTCCAATTTTCCTTCCTCAAAAATTCAATTTCTACTTCAAGAAACCAAGAACAAGTTTAAGGAATCATTGAAAATCGTTGTTCCAGGTATGCAAGTGTTTATCTATGGGCTCCTTTCGTCCATAGAGCCCACGAATCCTTTTTCAAAGGCTCAAGATACATGTGTATATATATATATATATGATTATACTTTCTAAATTTTCATTGTGTATGTGTGTAGTATTCACATGATGGTTTAGATATATGTGTGGGATGATTATGTGTGTTGGTTGAAGTATATGTGTGTAGTATTTGTGTGATGGTTGGTGATTATGTTGTTGAAGTTGATGATATCCAAGAAGGGATCTTTGTATGTTTGTGGAAAGGTGGTGTGTGATGTATAAATATATGAAATGGGTGATTGAATACTTGTAATCTTGATGAATCCACCTATGCCTAAGAAGTGTATGTAAGGTGTTTGTGAAAATACCTAAGAGACTAGAGATTTTGTTTTTATAACATAATAGGTCCAAAATTAATTGATTATGAATATATGATGATTTAAATTGTTAAGCCTTGATTTATACTATTGTTCCATTATTTCCTTGTTATGACATGATAATTGTTATTGGAAATTATATATCCCTACTATTGATTGATATGTCAAATATTTTCTAAATGTGAGTTGGCTTTTGAATTGAGAAATGTGGATGTTGAAGTTGAAGGATGATGGTGTTGTAGTGCATGAAATTGAGCATTAAACCTATGCCCTAAATGGTGCATATCAGGTGATTGCTAAAATGCCTATGTGAAAAAGAATTAAGTATTTGACATGTTTGTTATCCAAATTATGATTTCATGCCATATCCATATGCTTAACTTATGTCTACCATATGTTTGACAAAATATTTAAGAGAATAGAAAACTATGCATTGTGGTTCATTAGGTCTTAAAAGATAAATTCATGCTTTGTTCCTATGGATAGTTGATTTCCTTGAATTTATGGTGCGTTATGGGTGTATGATGGAATGCCATGATAAATTATTGAGGTAACTATGATGTTTGTGCGTAGTATTTGCTGTGTACCCAAAGCATGCTCCCCACGTGTTCGATTGGATGCTTATATGAAGAAATGAGGCCATTTGATTTGCTAAGTGTGAAGTCCTTAATTATGTGTTGTGTATGATAGTCTATGGGCATGTTGTGTATGAGTTATCTATCTTGTGTTACTTTATGCTATTGTTTGCTGGGGGTACGTATGCCCGAAATAGTCTACTGGTCTAGAGACGAGTTAGTTTCACGGTAATCTCAATCGAGCAATGAACAATGAACTCCCAGTTAGTTTCAAAACTTGGGGAAAACTCAGTAATCTTGGAAATCATTCTTTATCGAATACTCGGGCCATGAAGCTCTGAAATCTAACATATCAATTCACTCCGTTACAGACCTCTGTACATTTTGTGAGATAGTAAGCTTATCTTAAAAGTCAGTGGCATTTAGAAATACTCCGTCAGAGAACAGAATCAAGCGAACTATGTCATATTGATAATGTATCATAATGTGAGAACAAACTCAGTTTAGTTGAGCACAGTTAAGAACCGGTTATGTGTCTTTCAGTTGGGAGTAGGATTCAGCACCGAGCGAGCTAAGGATGGGAACATTCCTGCGAGTAGAGGGTTTGATTCCTGGTAGCAATCCTTATGATCCAGAACTATGTCGCCAGCGTAGGTTCAGACATCTATCTTGCGAGTAGAGGGTTAGATGAGGTGGTTTTCCTGCGATTAGAGGGTCCCACCGTTCTCGTTTGAGGTCCTGATAGTAAAAGGTCCTATGCAGTTGTCTTTACTGGTGGCGCGGTATTGATAACCTTCCAGCTGGGGTACAGGTTGGATCCCACTTGTCGTAAGTGGGGCATGTCGGTTAAATGAATACTCCCACAGTTTCAGTAATAGTCTCAGAAAAGAACTCAGTTAATGTGCAGAAGTTGAGGCTTTCAGATACAAGCCTCCCAGTATTCCTATCATTATCATTGAGTAGAGAGACTTCCTGCGAGATGAGGGTTGCTCTCGAACTTATTTACCCATTATCATTATCATTATCATTGAGTATAGAGACTTCCTTCTAGATGAGGGTTGATCTCAGATTCAGTTGTTCAGTGTTCCAGAGTTGGTGAATTTGAATATCAAATATCAGTAATATTAGTTATCTGATTTCTCAGTATGGATAAGTACAGATGTCAGCTCTAGTAGCTTTAGATACTCAGTATCTTATTGTCAGTATTATTATTTTTGGGTGTCAGTGTTCAAAATGTAACATTCGGTGTCATGATGATTTGAGTTGTACATTATGCATCCATGTGTGTATTGTTGATCAGACATGTTTCAAAATTGGTAACTGCAGAGTTTCTATATATGTATATTCCAGCGAATACATATTATTCAAATTGTTATGTTTATGCATAAGCCTTATATTTCACCTTACCTTATCCTTGCATACTCGGTACATTCTTTGTACTGACGCATTCGCGCTATGGTGTTTTCCCCACCATTGGTTCAGAAGAGCGAGATTTAGAGTATATTTAGCTATCAGATCTTGTAGCAGTGAATGCAGCAGTGAGTCCTTATCATCCGAGGATATTTCATTTCAGTGTTTTGTTGATTTTAGTATATGGAGTTAGTTGGGGGATTGTCCCTTCAACTCCACAGTTTAGACAGTTAGAGGCTTTTCAGAAAGATGTATTAGTGTGTGATTTCCAGTATTGCATATTTTTACATATTTGAACCTTATGGCAAGTTTACGCATGTATTTTATTATATTATGCAGCAAACAGGTACAGATATCAGAAAAGGGTTAGCTTGTGGTCCTTCATGATCATAAGCACCGTGTGGCGTTCCAATTCTCGAGAATCGGGGAATTACAGGTACTTGCGATGGTGACTACACAGACATAAACTATGAAGAATTTGGCACGTCCAAGACTTCCCATGAGATTGAGAGATCAGGCAGCAGTACCTCTCGGTTAGACTAAGGGCCCAGCAATTTCCACAGATCCTGTTGATGCACATGGAGGCGATGTGGGTATTGGTATTGATATGGAGATAGGAGAGCAGAGAGAGTCTCTGAATTTGAGAATTCGATTACACAGAATGAAGGGACACCAGCTACTTTTTATTTAGGCCCAGCTTCGACCTCAGAGCCAGTTGACGTATCTTCAGAGCCTACTCGCCCATCCATTATAGCTCTAGCTACAAGTATGATCACTATATCTAGAGAGTTTTTGTAGAGCTTGGTGGACAGCCAAAGGGCCACGGATTCTTGGGTGAGGGTTGTTGAGACCGAGATGACTACCCTATATGAGTAAATGAGATCAGAGGTTTAGACTAGATTGAGTAGGCAGAGGCCAGCTGGGAGGCCGCACAGAGAGCTGCACTTTTGCACTACGTGCTAACTTTAAGGCATCTCTTAAAGAGTTTGAGAGTTAGGCTATAACCCATATTCATAAAGACAGATGGACCGAACCTAGACTAGATGAGGGAGTATTTGATATACTATGAGTAGAGGTATGCTCTCTAATAAAAAATAGTGTAGCAGCTGCTCCCTCTGTTATACCCCCGATGGTCTAAATATCACCTCCGCACACACTGAGAGAGTTTGATTTCTTCACGGATGATAAGGAAGAGGTCCTAGTAGTTTGGGCTAATAGAGGTCATATCAGGGACTTACAGGATCCTGATATGCCATATGACCAGGCCGTTAAAAGGGACAGACATACTTCAATGGATTCTAGAGTCGTTGATAGGCAAAGCCATAGAAAGCTAGCAGTGGGTGCATCCTCTAGTAGAGCACCTCCACCTCTACCGCCTCCATCAGTTGATATGACTTCATCTGGAAATGCTCATGATACGAACGCCTAGCGCGTCCCAGGTTTGTTCTCACTTTTCTTTGTTTTGTATTATTTTAGCGTATTGAGGATAGTGCGTAGTTTTTTTTAGGGGTGGGATGTACCATAGTGGCCGCGGATTTTTGTTGCCATGATTCTTTTCTCATCGGTCACGGTATCATTGTAGAACCTACATGCCTAGGATAATTTATGTTCGTATTGTGTTTTGTTTAGTATTGTGATATATTTTATGTAATTAAGAGATTTTTAAGTATTTTGGGCAGTAGTCATGTTTTGATTGATTTTTGATATCCCTTGAAAAATTTATATTTTAGAACTGTGTGGATGTATATATGTATGGACAGTGTGGATCTTGTTATGGCATTAGGATTAGGGGCATCATAATCACTTGCTAATAATTGCATGAATTGGATAAATAGTTGCTTGTAATATTTACTATGTGCTATGTGTGTGTGAGATACTACTTAGTTCCCTTTGTTTGTTGAATTGAGAACTTGCCCAATTAGTCTTGCCTAGGTTATAGGGTAGTCGATTAGGAATGACCATAGGCCATTTTTTATTTTAGTCTACTTTTAACCTAAATGACCTTCCATGTGTGAATTGTATCCCTTGATCCCTGATTTGAGCGTTGTAGCCTATTTTTCTTGTTTCACCTATTCACTTTCCCATTTGTGCTATAATGAACTTGTTTTGTCCCTGGTCCTCCCTTGGACATTGTACACCTCAACTCAGGAAAAATGCATAAGTTAGGGGTGGCTATCATAGGAGTGTGTAGTATAAAGTGGGTATGTAGAAGGGTAAAGTAAGAGAAAAAGTCAGTAGGAATGGGTATGGTAAAAAAATTGAGAAAAAAAAAATAAAAGACCACACCAACCTGAATGTGTGATAAAGAATAAAATGGAGAAATAAGGGTGGAATAAAAGGTAAATTGGCTAGTACGTGAGACCCCAAGGTTAGTGTAGTGCCAAAAAGGCTTAGTCATATGTGCATATGTACCATACCATCCCCCAAGCCTACATTACAAGTTGTGAAAAGTCTTATAGAGATCCTAACTTGACTATCTGAAAACTAAGGTAAAGAAAATAAGGGCAAGCCTATGGTATTTGACATGCATTGATTGGAACTTCTCTTCTGAGTGTAAGTGTCTATTTACTATCAGTGCATTGGCATGCATTATTTCATATGAGTGAGTGGGAGATCCTTGTTGCTAATGTAATTATCATACCTTGATTCCATTGTGTCACATTATTGTGCTCCATGTTCATACATAATTGGTTTTGAAAAATAAGATTGGAGGGTGTGTTGTGTTCTGAGCTTCAAGTGTTGACTGACTGCCTTGAATAGCTTAGATTCTCCTATTTAAGCATCATTTTTATTTTGTTGTGTTTTGTAGCCTAAGGATATGCAAATGTTCTAAGTTGAGAGTGTTGATGTGGTATAGAAATATAGCATTTTTTACGCTTAAAACGAGGAAAATATGCAAGTTTCTGAGGTTTTTTTGTTAGATATGATGCGTTTTGGGTATATTTTGTAGGAAATCATGTTTTGGATGCTAAGTTTGTGAAAAAGATGAAAAATAATATTTTTTGCTACTTATTATAGATGTTTGGGATTCTTTTTGGCTTGATCGTGATCAAAGCATGTTCAAAAGTTGAAGAAGAACTGAAAAGATGACTCCCGGCACTTACTAAGTCAACATATGGACCGCAAGTAGGCAAAGTAAGTGCCAGAAGTCCAAAATCCCAAGAGCTGACTGCAGGATTTTTGGGTCCTTGCGCCCACCCTGCAAGCTGCAAATGCTACCTGCGCCTAGGGTCAGGGCGCAAGTACAGACTGTAAGTGGCCACCGGTCCTATTTTCTCCTATTTTGTTCGGGTTTTGATTTTAAGATTTTCTCATGCACTATAAATACCCTTTATGTGTTTTTTAGTAGGAGTTATGCACTCTTGATACTTACAAACATAGTTTGATTCCAAGATCAGACTTTGGTCTTGGAATTCTTTTGTATTAACTTCACTTGATTAATTCAATTACGGTTTTGGGTTTTCAACTTCTTATTATTGTGATTTCGTCTATGTTTTCAATCATGAATACTGTTGATTACTTTACAAGCATGAGTGGCTAAAAATCCATAGCTAGGGTTGTGGCAACCCTGCCGGATTATCGATATAGGGAAAATGCTATTGTTGTTCTGAACTGATACCCATGCATGGATTGCATTGTGTTCACTTTAATAGTTATCTTAGTGGCGGACAACTTTAAAATCCTGCCTAGGTTATTGCTACTACTCCAAAAGAAGAGTAGTGACTAGAAAAAGATAATCACAACAGTAATTTGAAGTTTAACTGTCGATTCATGTTAATAAGTTTTATCTTAGTAAGATGGTTACGTTTCATATAATAACTAGAGACTCAAAAGGTAATAGTAAACTGGGATCAAGGTAAGGGTTAGTAAAGTGACATCCTGAGACTCAAAAGGTAAAGGGTGAAATTCTTATGCTCGTCCAAAAGACTGTAGAAGGTACATAACTTATCGATTTTGCATGAAAGGTATCAGGTTGGTTCAACAAAGCACAATATGCCTACGGAGTTGAGAAGTCAGGGGGAACACAATCCTAGTGTTCACTTACAACTGATTACAACCAAAGTTGATCTTCACTACTTGTTCAATACTGAGACTCAAAACCCCCCATTTACTTTTCCAGTTCCGCCCATTGATTACAACAACTGAGAGCCGTGAGTCCACGTATTTTCTTGGGATTCGACTCTAACTTTTGTTGGGTTACTATATTTGGCAGCGACTGTATCATCTTTTGAGAGGAGGTGTAGCTTGAACGTCACCATATTACCCTTCAAGACCATTCACATTTAGCCAAACAAAAAAGTTGTAAGACCTACAAGAAATGTTCATGAGGAAAGAAACTTTGGAGGAGTTTGAAGAATGACAAAGAAATACATACAATGTGTGAAAGATCAATCAAAATGAAGAAGAGGAAGAGAAGGGGTCATTTGTGCAAGTGGCTACTTCTTAAATACAAGAATCCACAAGAAGATAACCAAATAAGGCCCTTGCCTCATTAAGGGCAATATTGTAAAAAGTCAATGTCTTCTTATTTCCTTTAGTATAAATAGAATTTCTTTTATTTTTCATGATAATTTGTTTGATTATTGAACTTTGAAAATTGAAGTTTGTACTTAGCAAATTTTCTTAGAAATTTAGTGAGTAATTAGTGGGTAATTCGACTCTTGAAATTGTTGAACTTATTTTGGTTTGATTAATTCAAGGATTACCCATTTGTGGTTCTTGGTTTTCTTTAATTTTCTCAAGCTAAGGTTTGTGTTTGGAATGTTGAAATCAATTGGGAGGTGGAGGTTTTAGCCCCTTGTTGCCCATAATTTCAATAGCTTAGGTATTAATCAACATATCCTTCTTCTCTGTTTTCCTTATTTCTTGTTCTTCCTTGTTTGATAGTTATCATTTTGATATCAAGAGCTTAAAATTAAGTTTGTTTTCGCAAATTTAAATCTTGAGATGTTAATCTATTTAAAAATTTATTCATATTAAAGCACTTGACCACTATTTTATTTCTACTGTAATAAAGTGTCCTATTATATGAAATTATTTGGCTATTATGTATAAATTTACTAGCCATCAAATGCATGTTTCCACTGTTACCTTTATTAATTTCAAGATTTACTTCAACCATTATAGACCTAAATTAGCCAACAAAAAATGCCAGAGAAGGAAATAATAGACTGATATTTTGTTTGGAATTTGAATATTGCGATAATTTTTATTTGCAATATAAATTTAATAATTAATAAATTTTTTAAAAAATGGGTATACTCATCAAGAATCCACTTCTACTACTAGTAATTTGAATATAAATGATGTCCTAACTGTGAATTACTAAATGTATACTACTACTAAGAAAATAAGAATTAGTGATGTAACAACAGTTAAACCTATTTAGCTTCTGATTAATGACGGATTGTCAAAAATGTTATTTGCTGCAAACAATTTATGGTATCAGCATTTCAAATAAGAATCTAATCAATATTGCTACGAGTATAGTATTGTGCAGTAATAAAACACACACGTAGATATAATGTAAAAATAATTAGTTGAATAGAGAAAAATAGTGGAATATAAACAAATATTGAGATATTTCAAAAATATCTTATTATAAGGAATCCTTAAAGCCTGTAAAAGGGGAAACCCGGTACAGAGGTCTCTTCAATTCATCAATAAAATAAATCGCATTTCAAACGGGGAAAGAGAAAGAAATTGGGATCACATTTTAATTTCTTTTCTATTTTTTCTGCATTCTTTTTTTGTCCCTATTTAGGTAAAAAGAAAAAAGGGTCAAAATACTCCTTAAATAGTTACAATGGGTTAGTGGGGGTTTTGTGCTGTAGGTGATACAAAAAATTTTAAATGAGGTGTAGGTGACACAAGTCTTAATAATTGAGTGAAGGTGACAATTACTTTATTATGGACTAAGAAAGTTGGAAAAGTTTGAGAATAACTCAGAAGTATTTAAATTTAAACTTTGATCTAAATTTTTACCTAATATAACGAAAAATGAAGGGGAAAAAAGCGTCTTTTTCTCTCTTCTCATCCATTGTTGTTTTCTCTCTCTTAGCGATTTTTGTTATTCATTGTTTCTGTTGCTTTATTCATCATATTCCGCTTCATTATCATCATCTTTCACTTCATTATCATCTTCATCTTCTTTTTGTTGACCATTATGTTGTTGTTGTTACCGCTACTGTTGTTATTTGACCAATTTCTTAGGTCAAATTTTATTTCGTACATCATTTTCCACTTTGACATTACTTCATAGGAGACTTTGGTAAGTCAAATTATGATTTTTAGTTGAATTTATCATCTAGACAACTGCTATTGTATTGTTTTTTCAACAATAGATAGCATGCAAACATGAATGCAACATAAGAGCCATCTATTTAAACAGATCTATTTCTACGAAAGACTCATATGTTGGATTCATGTTTATGGTTCTATAATGCCGTAACATAAATCGAAAAGATGGGTCATCTGTTGTAACATATGACCCATCTGTTATAACAGATTAGTTATTTGGTGAAACATGATAAATATTTGTTGCAACAGATTAGTAACCTATTGCAACAGAACCTGAACTCGATTCCAATAGACAAGTTATCTGTTGCAACAGATTATTAACTTGTTGCAATAGAACCTGAACTCGATTCCAACAGACAGTAAATATCTGTTGCAACATATTAGTAACATATTGCGATAGAACCTGACCTCGATTCCAATATATCATCATTTATTGTAACAAGTCATCTATCGCAACAGGTTAATTATTTGTTGCAACATGTCACTCATATGTTGAAATCAGCCTCAAAGGTGCCTCAGTACTGTAAGATCTATCCCAACAAGTGTTTCATCTGTTGCAACAGATATATAGTCTGTTGTAACATCTGATTCACTTGTTACAACAGATGACTCATCTGTTAAAATCAACTTCAGGAGCATAACATGAATCCCAACAGGTAAGTAATCTGTTGCGATTGATTACACATATGTTGGGATTCATTTACAACACTATGAAATCACTATTAACATTTTTTAACAAATGACTTTATTTAGGTATCATTAATGGAGAGATCAATAACAATAGGGGTGGATTTTCATGGTCAATGGATCGAGAAGAGCAATCAATATGTATGGAGTTGGAAGGAGGGTGAAATGCTAGAGACGATAGCTATGATAGTTCAAAGTGATATTTCGTATGATGATTTTGTGAACTTAATCATCAGCTATTGTGGACTGAATTACCAACCGGAAGAACTCGTCATCAGCTACATGCACAGCTCATTTGAAAATCATAAGGTACTGCCTTTAAAGATAACCGATCAGGTTCGGTTGCATGCTTATCTTAGTAATTCATCCAGGACGGTGTTAAGGGTGTACGTGATTGAAAAGACAAGAGAGAATGAGAACCAGAATGTAGAAGAAGAACAACAACAAGACATCTTTGATGATAGGTTGGATGATCAAGACATGAATATTTCAGATGATGATCAAACACCTACGCCCGTTGATGCGACCAACAAGGTGGGCAGTTCTTTTTGATCGACACAACCTGGAAATCTTCAAGACGACGGGATCGGCTTTTTCAAAGGAATGTCATTCAAGGACAAGAATGAACTATCTACCACTTTGTTTATTTCTTGCTTGAAAAAAAATTTCAGAATAAAGAAGGTGATTAATTTGAGCAGTGTCTTTAGCTACAAATGTGTTAATCTAAACTGCAAGTGGTGGTTGAGAGCGGTGAAGTACGTAAGTTCTTACAAATTCGTCATTCATGAACATGAAAATCATCACACATGTGGTTCGAAGCATATCTCGGGCCAAAATCCTTACGTCACAGCAAAGGTCTTCGGTGAATATTTCAAGAGTTGTTTCCCGATGGTAAAGGCCCTTTTACAAGGGTTATGGTCAATCAACTCCTTACAGAATTGGGTGTACTGGTCAGTTATTGGAAGATATATATGGCCATGGGGATTGCCAAGGACTTGGTTAGGGGGAAAACGAGCATGGGTATACAGTCCTAGATGCCTACCATTACATGATTGAGTCCATAAATCCCGAAAGTAAGATGGCATTGCATGTTTATGAAAATGAAAGGTTCAATTACTTTTTTGTATCCTACGGTGCTTGGATTCAAGGTTTTCGACATTTGAGAAAAGGCATAGCCGTTGATGGAACCTTCTTGAGAAGCAGGTATAATGGAGTTCTGTTAGCGGCAGTGGCGCAAGATGTGGAGAATCACATCTTTCCTGTTACTTTTTATGTAGAGGACAAGGAATGTAATGCCTCTTATGGATTTTTTTTGAACAACTGCGAAGCTGCGTCAAAGATACCAAAGATTTGTGTTTTGTTTCGGATAGGCATCCAAGTATTCCAAAGATGGGTTCAATTTTCTTCACTTCAGCTTACTTTGGTTGTTGCATCAGGCATTTTGGAGAGAACATTCGGACCAACTATCACAACGAAAGGGTCGTGACTCTTTTTTATAGAGCAGCTAAAGCTTATAGTAAAGAGGAGTTTTTAGACCATTTCAATCAAATAACGGATGTGAATCCCAAGGTAGCAGAACTTCTCATACATGTCGGTTTCGAGAGATGGAGCTCAGTATTTTGTCCGGCAGATAGGTACATTCTTATGAATTTTATGTGTCATTTGAGTTACAAGTTTAGTATGATGTCGTACTAAGTGATTATTTTGTACAGGTATAATATTATGACATCAAACATAACTGAATCGGTGAATTCATTATTTGGCGATGAAAGAGAATTTTCCATCAAGGCTCTATTTGAAAAAATAAACAAGAAGTATGACCAATTTTTTAATGAAAGACGTGTGCAGTTCTAGGGCCCAAGAAGAACCTCATTTGTTCTAGAAATTGAAAAAATAATATCAACGAACATCAGTCTGGGAAATAGGTTATTATCTCAAAAAATAGCAGATTACAAATTCAGTATAACCGGTCATGGTGATGTTGCCATGGTCGATCTTCAAATAAGATCTTGTACGTGTAGAGTTTTTGACTTGAACAAAATACCCTGTCCACATGCTATGGCAGCGCTTTGAGCTCATTACGATCCAAAATATGGACCCAAAGTTTACGAGCACTCCTCTCAGTATTATTCGATGGAAAAATATAAAATGACATACAGTAGGCATATTACTCCGGTGCCTCCCGAAGAATCTTGGGTTGTTCCTGCAGAGCTTTAGGGGAGATTAATACCTCCTCCATATATTGACCCAAGCACTATCAAACCGAGAAAAAATCAATATAAGAGGAGGCGTGGAGTCGGAGAATTATTTTCATCAAGAAGAAATAAATGCT
The DNA here is from genome assembly GCA_030864215.1 of Capsicum pubescens. Taxonomy (NCBI): domain Eukaryota; kingdom Viridiplantae; phylum Streptophyta; class Magnoliopsida; order Solanales; family Solanaceae; genus Capsicum; species Capsicum pubescens. Next base: position 103,208,219 of record CM061544.1, on the reverse strand, counting down.
CCGTATGTAAGCGCGCTGGCTACAAAAGAACTACATGTCCAAATCATAATCCACCATGATCGTTGTAATTACAGAAACTTGTGTTGTTGTTTGTTGTGGACTTTTATATATTTAACTCATTGTTGTGAACATAATGTTATTATTTATTATATATAAAATATCTTTTTTAATAACTTGTGCATCAATATAAAGAGGAAAAACATGAACTAAATAATACAACAAACCACAAATATTTTTAACAGATTACCCATTTGTGGCAATAGATGGACATTAGCTGGAAGAACACAACACAGTTCCATCAAACTAAAATATTTTCCTCCAACAGATGACAAATCTGTCGCAACAGATGGATAATCTGTTGACATAAACTCAATCGATGACCAATCTATTCCAACACATAGTCCATCTGTTGAAAGAACTCAAAAGCCAAAATTGCTATTGCTACTGGATTTAAAATTGCTCCTTACCTCCAACCATCTACATGTTAACATGTAAGTTAAGAAGAAATAGACAGAATGAAAATTGAATAAGAATTTAAAAATCAAAGTCGACTAAAAATAAGTTTTTCATTAAACAAAAAATAAAATACATTAGGTATAGATCCGATATAGAAAAATTAAAATACATACGCTAAAAGAAAAAATACATTCTAATTATTATTATCATCATCATCATCATTAATGACAGCCGATCAATCAACTCGCAGCAGCAAGGCCCTCATCAACCTCTGCATCTCTCTGAACATCATCGCTCTCAGGGAAACCAACTCCCTCTGCAGGTCATTAACCTGCCTCTAAAGTTCCCGCACTGTGTCGCACAGAATAGCAATGTCCCAAACAGGATTAGCCATATCTAAAACATGCATGAATTGTAAAAAAACGTAAGACACAAAAGTAAAGAAAAGAGTCGGAATGTAACACAACATATACTACCAACTGTTAGATTTACACAGGAAAAAAACTTACCTCAACGAGAAAGGAATATGCTCTTTGAAGAGAAGTGATTTAAGATGTCATACAAAAAGAAAAATGCAAGAAATAAATAAAGTGGAGTAGAATAAAGATTAAGGAGGGACCTATTTATAGAGGATTGAATCTGGATGTGTCGGCCAAAAGGCACGACTGTTCAGCTCTATTATATTAATTACATTCAAACTATTGGTATTTTATTTTCTGTAAAAAGTAGCAACTTTTTCTTTTACATTAATACTTCTCACCTTTTCAAAATAATTTGAGACATGATAACAGCCATTATTATTGAGTTGTTGCAACAGATCGTCCATCTGTCGCAACAGATTTACCATCTGTTGTAACAGATGGTCTGTATGTGCAACAGATGGTCTGTCGAAACAGATTTACCATCTACTGTAATATCTATTGCAATATATGGATTATCTCTTGCAACAGAAGGACCATCTATTGAAGGAGATATTTTAATTTCTACACAATAAATTTACCATTGATTGCAATAGATGGTCTGTATATGCAACAGATGGTCTATCGCAACAGATTTACCATCTGATGTTATATCTATTGCAACATATAAATTATTTGTTGCAACAGAAGGACCATCTGCTGAAGAAGATATTTTAATTTCTTCTAACAGTTGATTAATCAGTTGCAACAAATGGAAAATTTAATTCATTAGCTTTTTTGCATGCAGATGAATAAACAACATTATCTAACATGTCTTGATGGGGTAGGAAGAATAAGGTATGTGCAGATGAATGGCTCCACTTTTATGTGTAGGAGTTATGTATTATTGATCAGGCTACTGTGACAGACACATATAAAGTGCAATGATTTTGTGAAATTCAGTTTTTTATCGATTAGACACTAATTCTTCAAACAAGATCCTGCATTGTAAAATTTAGTTTAATAGATACGAACTGATAAGGTCGAAGGGTTCCAAGACGGTGGTGTCGATACCCTGTTACAATTTAATGACGGTTTATGCTCATGTTTTTGTGTCAAGTTTGGGGAATGGTTTATGTTTTTGGCTACAGTGTAAATAACCAATAGTGATTGGATTGATTTTAATGGCGCAATGGATTTTTTAAAAGGACTCTGAAGCCTCGCACTGCAGCAAACAACGATGGAACCAATAGAAATTCCCCTTGTCCAAATTTATATAGTTGGGTTGCTGGAGAAGATTATTAAATAGCAGAAGATGCTTGAGAGAATACCTGTGCGAGAAGGGGGAGGTAGAGAAGGCCATATATCATCTCAGACCTTGTTTAAGAGGAAACACATAGAAGCAAGTAAGGAACTTCTAGCGAAACTGGCCAATGAAATTGACATGAGAAACGAGAAACTAAATGAGTTTCGAATGTGTAAGTGTATCGAAATATAAAAAACCGTTAGTCGTTGAAGAAAAAGAAGAATGTTAACAGGACTGGAGCTGGACACTTTGCTAGAGACAGCAACTAGAGAGCGTGGCCTCAATGAAGACTTTCACAAAGTGCAGGACCAGAACTCTAAGGAAGAAGCTTTGCGAGTACAGAAAATTGGTAAGATTGTCAGTCAAAATTGAAACCTGAACCAACAACTCCTAAATTAAAGATAAACGAAGCCAAGGAATTAATTTTTGAAATCTAACTTGCATGCCATGGCTTTTGTTTGTGTCTATGATCAGGTCAATGGCAGTAGAAACAAAAAGGTTTGAAGTTGGGCAGAAATCCCATGCCTTGTTGTTTCCACTGTCTTTGACCTGGCCAGATCCATAAAAAAGAGGCATGGGATGCAATTTTAACTTGAGAAATTGCCACCTTGTCTTGATCCCGTATTTTTAATTCAGGAGTAGTTGATTCAGGTTTCAATTTTGACCGACAATCTTACCACCTTCCATGCTTGCGAAGCTTTTTCCTTAGAGTTCTGGTTCTGTATTTTGTGTGTCTTTATTTTGACCACGCTCGCTAGTTGCAGTCTCTAGCAAAGTGACCAACTCCAATCCTCTTGAACATTCATCTTTTTCTTCTACGACTGATGGATTTTCATTTTTGGATACTCTTTCACATTCGTAGCTCATCCAGTTTTTTATTTTTCATGTCAATTTCATCAACCAGTTTTGCTAAACTTTCCTTCCTACCTTGTGTTTCCTCTTAAACAAGGTCTGAGATGATATATGGCCTTCTCAACCTACCCCTTCCCGCACAGTTATTCTCCCAAATACCTTCTGTTGTATAATAGTCTCCTCCAGCAACCCATCCATATAAATTTGGACCAGAGGAATTTCTATTGGTTCCATCGTTGTTTGATATATTTCGAGGCTTTGGAGGCCTTTCAAGAAGTCCATTACGCCATTAAAATTGGTCCAATCACTATTGGATATTTACACTGCCGCCAAAAACTTAAACCATTCCCCAAACTTAGACACAAAAATATGAGCATAAACCGTTATTAAATTGTAACAGGGTATCGACACCACCTACTTGGTCCCTCAGCCTTACCAGTTCAAACGTAACAATCTTAACTGTAAGTGTCATATCTTATTTTAAGTATTAACGCCTAATAGGTAAAGAACAAACATTCACAAAATCATCATACTGGATGTGTGTTTTCATGATAGGTTGATCAGTAATACATAACCATCACATATGAAGTGGTTCCATCTCCAAGCAGCTTACTCCTACGAACCCATCATTACTCTAGCCTTTAATACTGATCGGGAAAAAGTGGATCCAGTTTTGCTTTTTTTATCTGCAAATAAGAGAAATACATTTAATGTCAAATAAGAGAAGAACAAAAAAAATATTACAAAAGGGTAACACAAAATTGAGTGAATCGACAGATGACCAGTATGATACAACAGATTATCCATATGTTCAACCGATGAGGCATCTGTTGCAACGGGTGGGTCATCTATTGGAATAAATCAAACCAACCTTGCTACTAGTTTAATTTCTTTAAACATTTGCTTCGTCTGTACAAATGGGTAACACAAAATTGAGGGAATCAACAGATGACCAATCTAATGTAACAGATTACCCATCTGTTCAACCGATAAGGCATCTGTTGCAATAGATTTATGACATGTTGCAACAGATGGGTCATCTGTTGGAATAAATCAAACAAGCATTGCTACTAGTTTGACTTCTTCAAATAGTTGCTCCGTTTGTTCCAACAGATGATTCATCAGTTACAACAATTGAGGAAACTATTGCAACACCACCAACAACAACATCAACAACAAAGAAACAACACCATTTATTCCAACACCATATATTCCAACACCATCAATAATACAAACACCACATGTTCCAACACGACCACCACCCCCAACAATAGCACCACCAAAGTAACAAACAAAAGACATAAAAAAACTATACTGACAACAAGGCTTTTTAAGTTGTCCCAACAGATGACTTTTCTCGTATATTTTAATAAAAATAATGGTTCATTCATTCAAGACTTCAAAGTCACCTTTCCTTCAATTTTCTCAATAAATAGGAAACTGATATTAGGTAAATCATTAATAGCAACAGATGTAAATATATAATTTAAATGACATACAAAGAAAATGATGAGATGGAAAGAGCAATAGTGAACCATACCTTCAATGTCAAAAAAGTAAAAGGATCAGAACATCCAGTTCTATCGAGAAATGATATTGATCGGTTGAGGTCCGAAAGGATCCTCATTCAAAAGAAGAGATAAAAGAGAGAAAAAATGGAAAGAAAGAGAATTGAGAATAAAGAAGAGAAGAGAGATGGATGAATTGTATTACTTTATGCCTGAAGGAGAGATTTTTCTAGACATGGGTTTTAAATATTCATTAATAACTTTTGAGGGACACGAGGAGCGGTGACATTGAAAGACAAGATAAGACTACTCACACATGAGATTTTTGAGTTATCCAAGTAATATTTTTTACCATCTTAGTATTTTATCTTTTATATCTCAGCTAGGAAATACCTAAATTTCTTTTAAAAAAAGGGATCTTAAAACATCTAAGTCATACTTTGCAACAGAAGACAATTTTTGTTTGAAAATTTCCAAAGCTCGGTCATCTGTTGCAACAGATGGCAGCGCCTGTTTGATAATTTACAATAAATGAGTAATATGTTGCAACAGATGATTTAATCTATTTGATTATATCCAACAAAAAAGACATCTGTTACAATAGAATAAACATTTGTTTAACACAATTTCAATTGAGTTCATATGTTCAACTAATACCTTAATTGATTAATCTAGGACTAGAGACGAGTTCTCATAGAGTTAACTATAACTTTAATTGAGTCTTTTGGAAATTGCATGATGAGACAGTATTGCGTTCCACCTGACCAGATTCGTCGATCGATCACTCTAAGCTGAATCGATTCTTATTACCTCATATGTTCAAATAATACCTTAATTTATTAATATAGGACTAGGTATGAGGTCCCATAGGGTCAACTACAACTTTAATTGAGTCTTTTGGCAATTGCATTATGAGACGGCATTGCGTTCCTCCCAGCTAGAGTCATCAATCAATCACTTTGAGCTGAATTGGTTCTTATTACCTCATATGTTCAACTAATACCTTAATTAATTAATCTAGGACTAGGGGTGAGTTCTCATAGGGTCAACTATAATAGATGACAGTGCCTATTTGATAATTTACAACAAATGGGTAATATGTTGCAACAGATGACTTAATCGATTTGATACTTTACAATAGATTAGTAATCTATTACAACAGATGACTTACTTTGTTTGATAATTTAAAACAGATGGGTAATCTATTGCATCAAATAACTTAATCTAACTGAAAATTTATAACAGATGGTAAATCTGTTGCAACAGGTTGAACATTTGTTTTTAAATAATTTAAAATGAGTTCATATATTAGACTAATACCTTAATTGATTAATATAGGACTAGGGGTGAGTTTTTATAGGGTCAACTACAATTTCAATTGAGTCTTTTGGCAATTGCATGATGAGACGGTATTGCGTTTCTCCCGACCAGAGTCGTCGATCAATCACTCTAAGCTGAACAGATTCTTATTACCTCATGTGTTTAACTAATACCTTAATTGATTAATCTAGGACCAAGGACGAGTTCTCATAGGGTCAGACTTAATCTAATTGATAATTTACAACAGATGGTTAATCTATTGCAACGGGTTGAACAATTATTTTGATATAATTTAAATTGAGTTTATATGTTAAGCTAATACCTTAATAGATTAATTTAGGACTAGGGGTGAGTTTTAATAGGGTCAACTACAACATCAATTGAGTCTTTTGGTAATTGCATGATGAGATGATATTGTATTTCTCCCGACCAGAGTCGTCGATCAATCACTCTGAGTTGAACAGATTCTTATTCCCTCATGTGTTCAACTAATACCTTAATTGATTAATGTAGTACCAGGGACGAGTTCTCATAGGGTCAACTACAACTTTAATTGAGTCTTTCAACAATTGTATGATGAGACGGTATTGCGTTTCTCCCAAACAGAGTCATCGATCGATCACTATGAGCTGAATCAATTCTTATTACCTCATATGTTCAACTAATACCATAATTGATTAATCTAGGACTGGGGATGAGTTCTCATAGGGTCAACTATAACTTCAATTGAATCTTTTGGCAATTACATGAGGAGATGATATTACGTTCCTCTAAACCAGAGTCGTCGATCGATCACTCTAAGCTAAATCAATTCTAATTACCTTATATGGTCAGCTAATACCTTAATTGAATAATTTAGGAACAAGGACAAGTTCTCATAGGGTCAACTATAACTTCAATTGAGTCTATCGGTAATTGCATGATAAGATGGTATTGCGTTTCTCCTGACCAGAGCTGTCGATCAATCTCTCTGAGTTGAATCAATTATTATTACCTCATATGTTAAGCAAATACCTTAATTGATTAATATAGGACTAGGGGTGAGTTATTTTACGATCAACTACAATATGTGGCAGCACCTATTTGATAATTTAAAGCAGATAGGTAATCTATTACAACAGATGACTTAATCGATTTGATAATTTATAATAGATTGGGAATCTGTCGTAATAGATAACTTAATCTGTTTGATAATTTACAAAAGATAGGTAATCTATTGTAACAAATGACTTAATCTGATTGATAATTTACAACATATGATTAATCTGTTCCAACATGTTAAACATTTTTTTATACAATTTCAATTAAGTTCATATGTTAAACTAGTACCTTAATTGATTAATCTAGGACTAGAGGTGAGTTCTCTTAGGGTCAACTACAACTTTAATTGAGTCTTTTAGCAATTGCATAATAAGACAGTATTGCATTCCTCCCGACCAGAGTTGTCGATCGATCACTCTGAGCTAAACCGATTCTTATTACCTCATGTGATCAACTGTTACCTTAATTGATTAATCTAGGATCAGGGACGAGTTCTCATAAGGTCAACTACAACTTTAATTGAGTCTTTTTACATTTGCATGATGAAACGGTTTTGTGTTTCACCCGACCAAAGTCGTCGATCAATCACTTTGAGCTGACTCAATTATTATTACCTCATATGTTCAACTAATACCTTTATTGATTAATATAGGACTATAGATGAGTTATCATAGGGTCAACTATAACCTTAATTGTGTTTTTTGGCAATTGCATGATAAGACGGTATTGTGTTCCTCCCTACCAAAGTCGTCGATTGATCACTCTGAGCTAAATCGATTCTTATTCCCTCATATGTTCAGATAATACCTTAATTAATTAATCGATGACAAGGGACGAGTTCTCATAGGGTCAACTACAAGTTCAATTGAGCCTTTTGGAAATTGCATGATAAGACGGTATTGTGTTCCTCCCGACCAGAGTCGTCGATACTCTAAGATGAATTAATTCTTATTACCTCATATGTTCAAAAAATACCTTAATTAATTAATCTAGTACTAGGGTTAAGTTCTCATAGGGTCTACTACAATAGATGGCAGCGCCTCTTTGATAATTACAATATATGGGTAATCTGTTGCAATAGGTGACTTAATCAATTTGATAATTTACATATGATTGGTAATCTGTCACAACAGATAACTTAATATATTTGATAATTTACAACAGATGGGTAATCTATTGCAACAAATGACTTAATCTGAATGATAATTTACAACAGATGGTTAATTTGTTGCAACAGGTTGAACATTTGTTTTTATACAAGTTCAATTGAGTTCATATATTAGACTAATACCTTAATTGATTAATCTAGGACCAGGGGTGAGTTCTCAAAGGGTCAACTACAAGTTTAATTAAGTCTTTAGGAAATTGCATAATGAGACGATATTTCGTTTCTCCCTACCAGAGTCATCGATCAATCACTCTGAGCTGAACCGATTCTTATTACCTCATGTGTTCAACTAATACCTTAATTTATTAATCTAGGACTTGGAACATGTTCTCATAGGGTCAACTACAAGTTTAATTAAGTCCTTTAACAATTCCATGATGAGAGGGTATTGCGTTCCTCCCGACCAGAGTCATCGATTAATCACTTTGAGCTGAATTGATTCTTATAACCTCATATGTTCAACTAATAGCTTAATTGATTAATCTAGGACTAGGTAAGAGTTCTCATAGGGTCAACTACAACTTTAATTGAGTCTTTTGGCAATTGCATGATCAGACAATATTATGCTCCTCCCGACCAGAGTCATCAATCGATCACTCTGAGCTGAATCGATTCTTATTACCTCATATGTTCAATGAATATCTTAATTGATTAATCTAGGACTTGGGACGCATTCTCGTAGGGTCAACTACAACTTTAATTGAGTTTTTTGGCAATTGCATAATGAGACGGTATTGCGTTTCTCCCGACCAGAGTCATCGATCGATAACTCTGAGCTGAATCGATTCTTATTACCTCATATATTTAACTAATACCATAATTGATTAATCTAGTACTAGGGGTGAGTTCTCATTGGGTCAACTATAATAAATGGAAACACCTATTTGATAATTTACAACAGATAGGTAATCTATTACAACAGATGACTTAATTGATTTGATATTTTACAATAAATTGGTAATATGTTGCAACAGATGACTTAATTTGTTTGATAATTTAGAATAGATAGGTAATCTATTGCAACAAATTACTTAATCTGATTGATAATTTACAACAGATGGTTAATTTGTTGCAACAAGTTGAACATTTGTTTTTATATAATTTAAATTGAGTTCATATGTTAGACTAATGCCTTAATTTATTAATCTTAGACTAGGGGTGAGTTCTCATAGGGTCAACTAAAACTTCAATTAAGTCTTTTACTAATTGCATGATGAGAAGGTATTGCGTTCCTCCTGATCAGAGTCGTCGATCGATCACTCTGAGTTGAACCAATTCTTATTACCTCATGTGTTCAACTAATACCTTAATTGATTAATCTAGGACCATGGATGAGTTCTCATAGGGTCAGATACAACTTCAATTGAGTCTTTTGACAATTACATGGTGAGACGGTAGTGAGTTTCTCCCGACCATAGTATTCAATCGATCACTATAAGCTGAATCGATTCTTATTACCTCATATGTTCAACTAATATCTTAATTGATTAATCTATGACTTGGGATGAGTTCTCATAGGGTCAAATACAATTTTAATTGAGTCTTTTGACAATTGCATGAAGAGGCGGTATTGCGTTCCTCCCGAACAGAGTCGTCGATCGATCACTCTAAGACGAATCAATTTTTATTATATCATATGTTCAACTAATACCTTAATTGATTAATCTAGGACTAGGGACAAGTTCTCCTAGGGTCAACAAAAACTTCAATTGAGTCTTTTGGCAATTGCATGATGAGACGGTATTGTGCTCCTCCCGACCAGAGTTGTCAATTGATCACTCTGAGCTGAATCGATTCTTATTACCTAATATTTTCAACTAATACCTTAATTAATTAATATAGGACTTGGGATGAGCTCTCATAGGGTCATCTACAACAGATGGCAACGTCTATTTTATAATTTACAACAGATAGGTAATATGTTGCAACAGAAGACTTAATCGATTTGATAATTTACAATAGATTGGTAATCTGTCACAACAGATGACTTAATCTGTTTGATAATTTGCAATAAATAGGTAATCTGGTGCAACAAATGACTTAATTTGATTGATAATTTACAACAAATGGTTAATCTATTGCAACAGGTTGAACATTTGTTTTTGTAAAATTTCAATTGAGTTCATATTTTAGAATAATACCTTAATTGTTTAATCTAGGACTAAGAATGAGTTCCCATAGGGTCAACTACAACTTCAGTTCAGTCTTTTGGCAATTGCATGATGAGACAGTATTGCATTTCTCCTGACCATAGTCATCGATCGATCACTCTAAGCTGAACCGATTCTTACTACCTCATGTGTTTAACTAATTCCTTAATTGATTAATCTAGGACTAGAGATGAGTTCTTATAGAGATAGCCACAACTTCAATTGATTCTTTCGATAATTACATGATGAGATAGTATTGTGTTCCTCCCGACTTGAGTCGTCGATCGATCACTCTGAGCTGAATCAATTATTATTACCTCATTTGTTCAACTAATACCTTAATTGATTAATCTAGGACTAGGGATGAGTTCTCATAGGGTCAACTACAAATTTAATGAAGTCTTTTAAAAATTGCATGATGAGACGGTATTGCATTCCTCCCGACCAGAGTCATCGATCGATAACTCTAAGCTGAATTACTTCTTATTACCTCATATGTTCAAATAATACTTTAATTGATTAATCTAGGACTAGAGACGAGTTCACATAGGGTCAACTACAACTTCTATTGAGTCTTTTGGAAATTGCATGATGAGACGGTATTGCTTTTCTCCCGACCAGAGTCATCGATCGATCACTAGATGCTGAATCGATTCTTATTACCTCATATGTTTAACTAATACCTTAATTGATTAATCTAGGACTTGGTGTGAGTTCTCATAGGGTCAACTACAACAGATGGCAGCGCCTATTTTATAATTTACAACAAATGGGTAATCTGTTGCAATAAATAACTTAATCAATTTGATAATTTACAATAGATTGGTAATCAGTTGCAACAGATGACTTAATATGTTTGTTAATTTGCAATAGATAGGTAATCTGTTGTAACAAATGACTTAATCTAATTGATAATTTACAACAAATGGTTAATTTATTGTTATAGGTTGATATTCCCGTACTGATGCATTTGCGCTATGGTGTTTTATTTGACACCATAGGTTTAGAGGCACGATATCCAGAGTACCCTTAGCAACTCAGTCCCAGTCAGCAGCAGTAGACGTAGCAGTAAGTCCTCTTCATTCGAGGATGATCCTTAGTTTATTATTGCATTAAGTTTTGTTTATTTTCAGTAGACGGAGTTAGTTAGGGACATGTCACATCAACTTCATAGTTCAGACAGTTTAGAGGCTTTTCGGACAGAAGTATCAGTATTCAGTTTTCAGATTTAAGTATTTTTAGATGTTTTGAATCTTATGGACAGTTTCCGCATTTATTATCTATATTATGCAGTGCTCAGGTATAGATATCAGTAGAGGGTTATCTTGTGGTCCTTCGGGATCATGAGAACCGTGTGACATTCTGATTCCAGAAAATCGGGTCGTTACATGTCTAAAGTGCTATTTTGACTTTTAAATGTATTATTTTAGAATTATTTTTCAAAAACGTACTTTTGAGAAAGAATTCTTCTTTTTATTTTTTTGAAAGACAGTTTAATTAATTACCAAGTAACGAAATACAAAGCCAACGGAAAAAGTTCCCTTCTCAGTGATCCTGAAAGACAACAAAAAACCCTATTGATTCGGAGCCCTTTTAATCATCTGACAGGCTAGCAAAATAGGACATCAAATGAACATTATCCCTAATTTGTATACATAATTTTAGGTTTATTTGATGAAGCAACTAACTTACAAGATACATTTCTCTGCTAAAATATCCTAAGAGCCCGCTTTTTCCATATAATGTAGATCAAGGCCTCAAATTTTTCCTTAAGCAGAGTCCCTTTTGCACTGTTGCCTCGATATTTGTAGCACCCATTTCCATTCGTCCTTCCAATTTAAAATAGTAATTCCATTTTTGACATTTAAAAATCATTTGTCAAATTTTTTGACAGGGTAGTAAAAAACGTTGTGCTAATTCAATCGCATTGGACTTGATATGGATATACTTAGTCTATAATCAACTATGTATTTGTAAACATAGAATAAAGGTATGTTATGATGCAACTGTATTATGGAAAAGTAGATGCTTCTAGGTAATGTTTCCACCTCTCCCTTTAACCTCCTATATGGTATTGCAATATGAAATTTTCCTTTATGCATAAGTGTTTTTTGATTTCCAAGAGTTTGCTAGAATTTTCTTATATGTAGAAATTTCCTAACCATCAAATATGTCTGAGTAGTAATAGGCATAATATCAATGGACTGATACATAATGTAGTACGCATAAATTCAACAGATCCACGGTCCATCTTTCTTCAAGTTCAAAGCCCATAAAAATTTACACAAAATCACTTAGCTCCAAAGATCCATTATATTTAGCCCCCTGCCCCTTTAGGTCAATAAAAATGTTCCCATGACCAGAGATTTTTTAGGAGATTGTAGTCTTCGTAGACTATAGGAAGCTTCAACAAGTGACTTCGGTTAGTTTAATGATTTTCTAAGGGAAGTAAAAACTATTAAGCCCAATACGCGTAGACTCCAAATAGGACTATTTTGATAAACAATAACCTTCCTTCATATTGTAATACCCTGTACTTATCCAAGATCAATTCAGCTCCTAGTTGCATGCATAAGAGGCTTAAAGCCTGAAAAATTCACTAAGTATTGGGGACTTAGTCTTATTTTTGACCTTTTAACTTCGAGGTTTTTAAAATGAGTCTTCTCAACTCCGAGATGTAAGTTTTTAAGTTAATTCATGTTCATGGGTGTAAAAATCATATCTCGAGGAAATTTTGAATTTTTCGAACGAGGATTGGGGCTCATTTGGATTTTGACTCAGAAACCCCACCGTGATAGTGGTGCATCGCGGTGGGTATAGCGATGAGCTCCTTGGAGCATCATAGTACCTTGTTAAACTGCATTTCAGTTATGAATTTAAATATTTGAGGGGCAGTAGCATCTTTTTCCCTCAATCCAAGTCATCCTAACCCGACTTATATCAACAATTTGGGCATTATTTGCCTATTCTTCTCCAATTTTCTATCAAATAAACCCTAACCTCTCCCAAGAATATAAAATTCAATTACATTCTCTTCAAGAAAACCAAGAATTGAAGTAACCGCTCTGAGTCCATAATTTTTTCTAGTTTGAAATACTGGTCCATCGCGACTAAACAATCTAAGACCATAGGGGGGTCTCAGCTTCCATAAAAGTTAGGGACCGCCTCTCCTAATCCAAGAACTTCAATAAAGCTTTAAAGATTGTGTTTCCCTTTCAAGCTTAAGGTTTTTAGGTATGTGTGATGTTCATCCATAGTTTACTTTCACCATAGAGTCCAAGAACCCCTTTTTAAATGTTAAATTAAGAGTTTTCCATGTTTTAAATGAATTATCTCCTTGAATTACTTGTTATCTTGATTTCAAGATAAGATTACAATTGTTTTCAAGTGGAATGGATTATAGTATGTTATGGATGTTGAATTTCCTATGTCATGTTCATGCAATTCAAGATAAATTCTTAAATTATGGTTTTTGGTCATTTAATCTGAAGCAGGGTAAGATGAGTGTGAAGGAGTATGCTCTGAAGTTTCAACAGTTAGCTCGTTATACTCCGGAGTTAGAAGCTAATATAATATCTCAAATTAGAAAATTTATTTTAGTTTATCTCGTGATTTGGTATTAGAGTGTAAGGCTGTGATGTTGAACAATAATATGGACATCTCCAGACTTGTGGTTTATATGCAGCAAGTGGAGAATGAAAAGAAAAAACAAACAGAGATGGGAGAAAGACAAAATAAGAAGTTAAGATATTTAGAGTAGGGTATAGGTCAGCAGAACAGTGGGAGGGATGATAGGCAGTGGATAAGAAGAAGAATTGGGGGAATTCTCATTCGACGGCTAGTGCTCTTTATCCTAAGCCTTCAGGTGATTGTGGTTTCCAGATTAATAGTGGTCCTAAGGCACAGGGTGTCAAGTCTCAGGCTATTGGAGCTCAGTAATCCCCACCGTATCCTTTTTTTCATTTTAGTGAGAAGCTTCACCATGGGTGTTATTAGGAGGGGAGAAATCGGTGTTATAATTGTGGTCAGCTTGGACATATGCAGTGAGATTTTCCTTCAGCCAAGGTTTCCACGGGAGATATTAAGGTTCCGGTCACCACATCTTCAGCTTCTACGCCAAAGGATGCTACATCTGGTACCATCAGTGGTTGGAATTGCCTCTATGCACTTGCTACTCGTCAGGAATCTGAGGCATCCCCTGATGTTGTAACTGGTATTTTATAGCTCTTTTATCGTGATGTATTATTTTCTTGATCTGGGTTCTACCCTTTCTTAAATGACTCCTTATGTGGTTGTGCATTTTAATTTTGATCCTGAAAGTATTTTCGACCCTTTTTTATGTCTACTCCGGTGGGTGATTCCATAGTTGCTAGAAAAATCTATAGGGACTGTGTGGTATATATCTTTCATATAAAGACATTGGTGGATTTAATAAAATTGGATATGGCTGATTTTGATGTTATCTTGGGGATGGATTGCTTCATTTGTGCTATGTTTCTCTGGATTGTAGGACCCGCAAGGTCAGCTTTTACTTTTCTAATGAGCCGGTATTAGATTGAGAGAGGAGTTCCTTAGTACTCAAAGGAAGGTTTATTTCCTATCTTAGAGCTCAGAAATTAATTTATAAAGGGTGTCTGTATCATCTAGTTCAGATTAAGGATTCTGATTCTGAAAGTCCTTCTTTGCAACCTGTCCTTGTGACTAATGAATTTCCTAAAATATTTCCCTATGACCTTCCTGGAATTTCTCCTATTAGGGAAATAGATTTTCGGATTGATGTAACACCCCAACTTAGGAAGGATTTCCACATTGGCAAAACACAGGAGCGATGTTGGGTATATAAGTGAGAAAGTCTTACTCCCTAGTGACGCGTTTTAAAGCCGTGCGGACCTGGGCCCAGAGCGGATAATATCACTAGTGGGTTGGGATGTGATAGGGGTATCTCTGGCCTGTGTGGTTCTGGATGCCCGTCGCAGCCAGGGCCTCGGGTCAGATCATGACAGAATGGTATTAGAGCCACTCCTGTGTCAGCCCTATCGATATGGGCCAGAGTTCAAACTGAGTGTAGGAGAATCCTGGTAAGGCTGGGCAAACCTCAGTCCTGAGTGTAGTCAAATTCCATTTGGTGATCCAAACCTCAGCGAGGATGTTGAGTCCATAAGGGGGGGTGTATGTAACACCCCAACTTAGGAAGGAGTCCCACATCGGCAAAACACAGAAGGGATGTTGGGTATATAAGTGAGAAAGCCTTACTCCTTAGTGATGCGTTTTAAAGTCGTATGGACCTGGGCCCAGAGGGGATAATATCATTAGTGGGTTGGGACGTGATAGGGGTATCTCGGGCCTGTGTGGTTTGGGATGCCCGTCGCGGCCAGGGCCTCGGGTCAGGTCGTGACAAACATCTTCAACAGACACTATCAAGGAAGGATCACCCACACATTTTTTTAGCATAGATACATGAAAAACATAATGAATAGAGCCTAAACTCGTAGATAAATCCAACTCATAAGCAACATTCTTAATTCTCCTCAAAATATTATATGGATCAGTGTAACGGGGACTGATCTACCCCTTCTCCCAAAACCTCATGACCCCTTTCATAGAAGATACTTTCAAGAACCCTCAATCATACACTTTGAACTCTAATTCCCTTCGTCTCACAATCACATAAGACTTTTGGCGACTTTGAGTAGTCTTAAGTCTTTCTCTAATCAGTTTTACCATTTCCATGTCTTGGTTAACTAAGTGACGAACAAATAACCTAGTCTTACCTATCTCAAACCACCCAATAGAAGACCTACACCCCCTACCATAAAGATCCTCGAAAAGGAACCATCTGAATACTTGAGTGATAACTATTATTATATGCAATCTCAATAGGAAGCAAATGATCAATCCAACTTCCTTCAAAATCAATGAAACAAGCCTTTAGCATATCCTCCAAAGTCTATTTAGTCAGCTCTGATTGTCCATCCGAGGTGGAAAGCAGTGATAGGGATCACCTGAGTACCCAAACCATTCTAAAATGAATGCTAGAAGTGAGAAGAAAACTGCGTACCTCGGCTTAAAATAATGGACACTGGTGCACCATGCAACTTCAAAATTTTTTGAATTAACAACTTAGCATAATCCTCTCATGAGTAGTTAGTCCTCATGGGCAAGAAGTGACCGGACTTAGTCATTCCATCCACAATGACCCAAATAGAATCATACTGATTTCTAGATAGCGGAAGACCCGTAATGAAATCCAGTTTGATCATCTCCCACTTTCACATGGGTAACTCTATCTCTTGAGATATGTCACTAGGCCTCAAATGCTCAACCTTAACTTGCTGACAAACCATACACTTAGCAACAAAATTTTCCATATCTCTCTTTATATTATCCACTAGTAGATCTTTTTCAAGTCATGGTATATCTTAGTCGAACCCGGATGAATTATAGATCGACACTCATGAGCCTCAGTCAAAATCTTTTTTTGCAGCCCATTAAACATCAGGAACACACAACCTACCTTGATACTTTAAGATACCATCTCCCCCAATCTCAAAAGCCATAACTTTTTGCTGACCCACATAATCTGTAATATGCATAAGTATGGGATCCAAAGCCTGTTTCTCCTTTACCTCAACACCAAAAGATAATTTAACCATTTCCTAAACAATGACTACCCCA
This sequence comes from Capsicum pubescens, assembly GCA_030864215.1. NCBI lineage: Eukaryota > Viridiplantae > Streptophyta > Magnoliopsida > Solanales > Solanaceae > Capsicum > Capsicum pubescens. The sequence continues at coordinate 103,191,345 of CM061544.1, read as the reverse complement.
TCCTCGAAGTCAAAGAGATGAACTCCCAAGTTACACAACCTGTGAATATCCTTCACCAATTATCTTTTCTCCTCATCAACATAGGATAATCTCCCCATAGATAACCTACTAAGAGCATCGGCAACCACATTAGCTTTACCTAGATGGTAGTGAAAACTCATGTCATAATTCTTGAGTTGCTCGATCCACCACCGTTACCTGAGATTCAATTTTTTTGCGTAAACATATACTGTAAGCTCTTATGGTCTGAATAGATATCTACATGCGCTCCATACAGATAATGACGCCAAATTTTCAGTTTAAAGACCACAACTGCCAACTCTCCATCGTGAGTCAGATAATTCCTCTTATGAACCTTAATCTGCCTAGAAGCATATGCCACAATCTTACCATGCTGCATTAAGACACATACCAGTCCTACATGGGATATATCACAAAACACAACAAAACCATCAGTACCCTCGGGCAGGATCAAAACTGGCACAGAAGTCAACTTATCCTTCAACCTCTCAAAACTATACTCACAAGCATCGGACCATAAAAACTTAACCTTTTTTGTGTTAAATTCATCAACGATGCAGCAATAGACGAGAAACTCTCCACAAATCTCCTATAATACAAAGTCAAGCCCAAAAATCTCCTAATGTCGATTGGAGTCGTAGGTCTAGGCCAGTTCTTAACTACAACAACTTTCTGTGGATCCACCTTGATTCCTTCACTAGAAACAACATGCCCAAGAAAGGTCACAACACTCAACCAAAATTCACACTAAGAAAATTTTGCATACAATCTCTGGTCCTTAAGAGTCTGCAACATAATTTGGAGGTGATTAACATGATCCTTCTCACCCTTAGAGTACAACAAGATCTCATCAATGAATACTATAACTAAAAAATCCATAAACTGCCTGAAAACCCAATTCATAGGATCTATAAAAGCAGTTGGGGAATTAGTCAATCCAAATGACTTAACCAAAAACTCATAGTGACCGGGTTCAAAAAACTATCTTGGGTATGTGAACCTCCCTAATCTTCAGCTGGTGTTAGCCCTAACGAAGATCAATCTTAGAGAAACATCTAGCACCCTGAAGCTGATCGAAAACATCACTAATCCTAGGAATGAGATAATTATTTTTCACTGTCTATTTTTCACTGTCAACTTATTCAAGTGACAATAGTCTATACACATCCGAAGGGACCCATCTTTTTTTTGCACGAAAAGTATAGGAGCACCCCACAAGAAATACTATGAAAAATAAAGCTCTTATCAAGAAGATCTTTCAGTTGTTCCTTTAGCTCCTTTAATTCAGCCTGAGCCATTCTATAAAGAGAAGTGGAAATAGGATGAGTATCCGGTAGGAGATCAATTGTAACGCCTCAAAATCTCATCCTAAAGTGTCACACGGTGCTTAAGGCTACAAGTAGCCCTAAGCTAACCCTTTGAGCCTGCTACTACTTCTAACACTTACTTTAGGATGAATAAACCAATTATATTATTCTGAACTAAAGCAACTGAAAAATAATATCTAGATAGAAAGACACTGAAAATCTGGAATCTTCAACTGACAGTCCGACAAGCCTCTACTTACTAAGAACTAGAGAGTCATTGGGACAAACCCCCAACTGACTCATACTGAACTGGAAAGAGATAAACCAACTACTACAAAGACTAAAATCAGGAAAATAGGTCCTCGAACCATGAAGACTCACCAACAATGATTATGTAGATAGAGGTACTCGGAGATCACTGTCGCTGCCGAGACTGAGCACCTGAACCTACATTATGAGACAATGTAGAACACAGACATATATGTGGATCAGTACTTTAAGGATGTACAGAGTATAAGGGGGTTTATGCATTAAGTAAACAATATCATTACCCTTTATAAAACCATGCATGCAAATATGAATGACTCACATAGCTTGAATAAGTCCGAAATATAAGTCTCATAAGTCATGAACAATGAAACATGTAATATAAATCTCGTGAGTCATTTACTTAGTTCTAAAATCTGTATTCTCCTCTTATTCTCAAATCTTGTAAACCAAAAAGAAATCTTAAAACAATAACTTTCAAACTTATACTTTTATCTTAAGGAGAATAAAGAACTTCTTTTGAAACTTTAGGAATTCAAAGACTTATGATTACGGAACTTTGGGACTCTTTGGGAACTTGGGAGTTTCTTCTAACCGACATATACCATGTGAAATGACATGAAGTCCAACGTCTTTCCCACGTTGGAGAGATCCGTTCTACCCTTTCTATCGAAATAAAACATTAACTTTAGTGATCATTATCTTAACCCACTTGGGGTAAATTATCATCCTATGATGGCTTATAGTTCTGGGGCATGAAACCTTGGAATCAAGCCCAACTCGGTGCTAAATACTACTCCCGTACTTAGGCTCAGAACTTTTAGGAAATCCACCTTAAAATAGTACACTAAGGAATAATGAAAGTCAATTAAGCTTTTCTTTGCTTCAAATCATAAACAATGTGGATTCATATCTTAGCTTAGGGTCAAAATCAATCTTTCTTTAAGAATCAAAGTACTTACTTATTAAATCATGCTAAAAACATAGCCTTCAAGAAACATCACAACTCATACTTAACTTAAAGCATCAACATATACTCAAATGATCTAAATTTCATAATAAGGTTTAATTTTTGACTTCAACTTTGGAAACGCTTAAAAATAACAATTTTAAATGGGGAAATACAATTCACAACATAAATCCTCAATCCAAGGCATAACTAATTGAGATAACATGCAATTTCAAGACTTGAATAATTTCTAAATTCATAAACTCAAAATAAAGTAAATTGAATATAAACTCACTTGTAAAAATATGAAATTCTTTAATAAAATCAAAGCTTTGGGCACAAGAACAGAAGAAGTGTTCTTGTTCAAATCCCACATACCTTAGATAATGGACTTTGAATGAACTCTCGCTTTTGTGACTTTATTCACGACTTTGAACGGATATTCTTGATGCCCTTGGTCTGGAGATTCCGATTCTTGAAGAAATTATGAAAAGTGACGGTTAAATCTTGAGTTCTCTTGAACTTTGGGTTGAAACCCTATAAAGTGTTCTTGGTGAATTTTAGAGAAGAAGGCTATATTTTGGTATTTGGGGACCTTAATCCCGTGATATGACTGATAGAGAGTGGGGTAAAAAGACTAAATTGTCCCCATGGATGCGGATTTTAAAAGCTGAAAAGTTGCGCATTGACACGATTGGCGACGCGGCACATTGATAGCATCGATGCGATACCGGCGCGTCGCGCCATAATCACGCCAAGTCTCAGTACTTTTGACAGGCAGTTCCTGTAACAAAATTGACCAATGCGATGGGTGACGCAGTGCTCCAAGATCGCATTGGTCCACTATTTTGGAACACCAAACGTGGTCCAAAAATTTCAAAACTTGTCCGAGAAAACCTATTAACTTACCTAATTATGAATTAGCTAAAATATCAACTATCGAAGGCTGGGAAGGTTGGTAATAAAATCCTCAAAGTTTCGAGGCTCTAGAAATGACTAAGTCCCATCACTTAGATTTTCTAAGTCTAGGAACTCTTTGGGCAACGTTTAAGAGATTTAAACTATGAGAATTTTGCGGGGTCATACAATGTTGGTGTTATAGACTCTTTGTCTTATGAGGAGCTCCTAGTTGAGATATTGGATAGACAAGTTTTTAGATTGAGGATCAAGGATGTAGATCCGGTGAAACTCCTTTGGAGAAATCAAAAGGTAGAAGAGGCTACATGGGAAGCTGAGGAAGATATGAAGGTTAAATACCCATTCTTTTTCCTCGCGTTGGATAAAAGTTCTTAAGGTATGAGTTTCATTTTTCTCTTGTCACTTTTCGAGTTTGTCATTTGATTATGGTGTATTCTTGTTGTTCTCGTACTAAAAGTATCCTAACTCATCATTTTGGGACAAATAATCCTAAGGGTATAATGTAAAACCCTTTAAAATTTTGATCATCTTATTTTTTACCCTCCCGCGTGCGTAATGTCAATTTTTGACATGAATTATGTTTAGGAATGTTAAAAGGGTGTTTTAAAAAAGTTTTATATTTTTTGAAAAGGGTTCAAGGTCATTTGGGATACCAAGACAGTGAGGGTCTACAATAAGGCCGTGTCACGAAGGTTAACCTCCGCGATATCGGCGTGGCATGGAGGCTAACCGCCGCAATATTGGCATGTCATGCTAGGGTTTTAATTTCGTCTAGTTTTTTTATTTTTTCACTTGGGGTGAGAGTCTTTTGATCTTTTTACCCCTTGTACGATCTTATAACATAAAATAATACAATTCCCTTCAGTTTTTAAAGATCAAATCATCCTCTTTCTCTCTTGAACTCAAAATCCAAGAAAATTCAAGGGTTTATAGAGAATTCATCATCCGGGATCCAAACTTCAAATTGACTTCAATTTCTTGTGTATTTCAGGCATGTTTCTCTTTCCTAAACTTGAATTTTACATTGTGACATTAATTAAATAAATTTTCATATGATTTAAATTGTGGGTTTTGAAATTGGGTTGAGGGATTTTGATTGTTACTGATTGAATTACTTGTCCGATGTTTTAAATTGATTATTCATACTTTAAATTAATGATTTGGGAACTGAATTGATGCATTGTTTAAATTATTGAAATGGGAGAACATGGTTTTCCCCAAATTAAATGAATTTTGACTTGAAATTGGATTTAACCTCAACCCACTTTGTAAACTTGATCTTAAATATGAAAAATTGAATAACTTATCTTGTTTTGAACCTAATGTATTGTATTAATGGATAAATAGATATAAAATTAGATTTAGATGGCCTAGGTGTCCTTGGTGTGGATTTAAATGGACTTGGGAGTCCAATTCGGTTATGTGAATTGCTTTCACATAATTAATTTAGCTTGCAAGCGTAGTAGTATGACGATACCAAGTGGTAAATGCCCTAATTAATTACTCATGAGTTACTAGTTGGATTTATGTATAAATTATTTTAATTTAGTCTTAAAGGAGATTTTGTAGCTCACCGTGAAGGTGTAAGTCCCGGAAGTATGAACACTGAAAATCACGTTTGCCGACATTGGGGGTCTATATAACCGTGTGCTTGATGCATACTTGATATTTATATATTTTAAATGGCTATTACCTTGGTGGCTTTAGTTTTCTCTCGGTTCGTGCGACTAACATGCACTAGGACCCTTTCAGCTGGAAAGCTAATCTCATATAACCCATGGGTGTCCTTAGAACGGATAGACCTACACAGTCCAGGTTAATAATTTTAAACTCTCATGTTCCTGACTCTTCCCCTATTCCGACATCCTATATATGTATATATGAATGTGTGAATGTCGTTTTGACTGATTTTGGACATGACATATATTATCACTTTCCCTGAGTTACATACCAGCGTTTATCCCACTGATCGTCCTAGGACGCTACTCGTTTCATGATGTAGGGTCCGAAGACTTTTCTGTTTCTTCTGTGCAATATTAGGTGGTTGACCATATTTATTAAGTTGTTGTGAAGTGGTGAGCCTCCATCCTTAGGAAGGCCTTATCATTTCATTATTCTTTCTTTATTGACTCGGTACTTTTGGATTCTTTTTGGTCATAGTCGATGTCATATCCCAACTTATTTGTTAATCTAGTTTTAGAGACTATTATGGACAAGTGTGGGTTGGTTGTTGTTTTGACTCTTAGTCTTCTTTTAAGTTATCTATTCATTTTTTATTACTATATTGATTGACTTTCGCTTTATTATTATTGTTGTGCTCTTAAGGTTGGGTTAAGGGGTGGTCTCCGGTCCATTATGGGCTTGAGATACCCGTCACGAATAGACTCTGGTTCAGATCGTGACATATCCTTGCTTTTAACATCTCTTCATAATGACAATTTAAAGTTACATGTGGCCTAACATTCGGGTAAAGTGGGCGCAACATGGCATGCCACCTCACCATAAAAATTTTATTCTTTTTTCTTATCCATTTATAAAGTCTTCAATTCAAAAATCAATTCAACCTCATATATATATATATATATATATATATATATATACACACACACACACGTTGTTCAAGAATTTTTGTTTAGACAGTTCATACCATCCATACATAGTGTATTAATCTAAAATTTTAATTCTTTCGTATTTCAGCAGTATCATATTCTCCATGGAGCTGAGGTTCTAAATATGAAAGAAACAAGTGTTTTCACGACTCTACCACCAACTCAATTTTTTTTCACTTAATCCCTCTTTAATGGCCACATATCTTTTCGGCTAAGAAATAGAAAATCTTTCTCCTGTTACATGATCTTCGCTATTGGATAAAAAATGCCTCTTCTTTACATTTATTACGATTCTTTCTCCACGAGTATTGAAATTTTAATAGTCTTATTACTTCAAGGAATCCCGGTTACTCCTTTTCAAAAATAAAATAAAAGATTCTTCTTCTTTTTATATAATTTTTATGTATAGAAATTCAAATCCACTTTCGTCTTTCCACTGAACCAATCTTTTCATTTACGATCAACATCTTTTGAAGCCCTTCTTAAATGAATATTTAATAAAGAGAATAATTACCAAAAATCTATGAACATAAACAGAGTATCTACATATTAACTCAAAACTTTACAATAATTACAAAATACACCTACCTTAATAAGAACTTGTGTATCTTCAGAGTAGATACACCACCCCCACTTTTAAAATATTCCCTTTTCTTAAATCTACAGCCGCTACCCTTGTCGAAATTTAATGAGCTCCGATGAAGGGAAACAACCCATTGTCCAACCACCACCTTCAGTTATTTCCTTCTCTCCATAATCTATGGCAAAAAGAATCTCAACCCACAAAATCACCACGAACCCCCTACTTTTTTCTCTCACACAGTCCAACAACCAACAACGTATAACCACATACTAACAATGGTGATAGATGAAGGCGGCAGAAGCAAGAAAAGGGATGGTGGTGTAGTCGATAGATCTGGATAGTAAACCATTCTCTCCTGATAGACTAAGGCAGCATAGTGGGTTCTGATTTCTATTTTTGTGGTGATGTCGTCGAAGACGGAGGCAGCGTAGTGATTTTCTAGTTTGGTTATTGTGGTAGTGGTCGCCGAAGATTTTCACGGTCCAACCCATCACGTGTGAGACCCACACTAATCCTCTGGTAGAAGAACAATCTAACCTAAATTCAATAGCATTTACTTATCCATTTTTAAAGGCGAACTAATTTTTATTAATAAAAGTGAATAATTTGACATTCAATAAAAGTGTGAAAAATAATAACAACATTTGAACTTTTCTCAAACTCGTAAAGTCATCATATCAGAATTCTAATTAAACAAGTCTATGGGTACAATCCAGAAAAATCAAAAATGATGAAATAATAAGTCAATGCTCAAAAATAAGGACAAGACCAAGTCCGGGTGATCCATGAAATTCTGGATAAAAGTGCTCATCCTTGGATTAGATGTGTTGTTGTATACAACTGAGATCTTGTAGAAGCCGTTGTAATAAACCCTGCACTCAATAAAATAAGAGTACTTGATAGTATCAATACAAATCATTGTGTACTGGTAGGTATCATAGTCCAACTCAATCTAAAGGACTATCATAGTTTAACTCAATCTAAAAAATATAAACACTTAACCAAATATTAGCATACAGGTAATAGGCATAGCAAGTGAAATCATAGTAACCACCTCAATAGACATTTATCGTCTATCAAGTCACTTTGATGGTAACCACCTCAACTAAGCATCATAATACTATATCAATAATAACATATAAAGGAAGACTATATCCAAATTCACCTTTATCATTTCTTATCAATTAGATGCATTATCAAATAAATACCTCAAGGATTGGTCTACACAGAAACTAGAAAATAACATCAAGTATGAATTGATCCACATAAAAAATCGTCAAACTCTCCAGCATCATAATATACACATACATTTTGTGACTTATGATTGTTCACTAACCATGACCTACACGGGGCGAACTCAGTCTATGTATCAATTATATAAAACAACCAAGTACCATGTCATTCTTATCCCAAGCCAAGTGTCTGTCATCCTTATTTCCACATCCCCATCCTTATACTACCTAAATCCATCAATTCAATTATAGGTTATGCATTTTACATCAATCAATTCACAAAAACCATATACCAGTCAAAAATTTAAATTTTCTAGTAAGATTCATTATTAATGAACACTTGCATTTTAAAATCAACCATTGAGCATCATTTACAAGCATGACTTAAAATCAAGTAAACAAACATTCTGTTAATGTGCATGTGTACAATTAAACTGAGTTTAAACTTCAATTCAATCATCACCTACCTCGATTCAAGTCCTGAAATGCACTATATCATGGTTGCCTTGGCTTTTCTTGCTTCTTCAACTTGTTCTCGATCTAAAATTAACAAATAAAAAATAATTCAACCATCTAATCATCAATTCTAAGCATTATAAACCTAAATTCACTATTTTAACTCATGATCATGACTTATTTACTCATCTAGGATTTTCTGCCCTTTCATTCCATTCAAATTTCCCATTGCTTAGGATCACTATCTTGAAAAGTATAATTTAACAATCTAAAGTCAATAACAAGTGATTCAAAATCATCCATAGTTAATTCACACTAGGTCATTCAAACTAGAGTTATTCCCACAATTTCTACTGTAACCAAGTTATAATGATTCTACGAATTTAAGAGGTCATTTCACATTGGACGGGTGGAATAATCTTACCTTGATGATAGAAAAAAAATAAGAACTCAGAAAATCGCCCTTCTTTTGTTCTGAGTCAACCCTTGAAAGTTTTTGACAAAGTAATATCTAAACTCAAAAAAAATGATGTTTACTGCATTGATCCCCCATAGAATCACGATTCTCACTGCTGCAATGGTACTATAGCAAATTCGTCTGTGGTAGCAGTCCTGGTCAAACTCGGGCCTCTGATGTGGCGGCCCATATCCCGCTATAGCATGACCACTACAACGACCCTCATGCCGGCTATAGCGGCACTGAGGCAGAAACTCAAACTAATCTCCATGTTTGGTCCGGTTTACAATACACTTTTCAAAATTTGAAATTACAAATAAGCCTTTTTTACGTCAAACGCTATAAGCAGAGTTCTACTAACCCGATTTTCGTTCTAAAAGTTTCTATGGATTACTAAACCTCTTGACTAACACAATATCATCTTAAATCTTTGAAATGTTACACCACTAATCAACAGAATTATCCATACCACACATACTCAAAATTCATTCAAATATAACTTAGCTTGAAAGTTTAAATTTTTTATTTAGAGACAACTTAATCTGAATCTTTGCATGTTAATCAACACCATAACGACGAAATGAGTTGTTACATAGATGGAGGTGGTGTGGTAGTTTTTGATTCGGGTTTTGGGGTGGTGGGTTGTTAGGTGTTGTCGGAGGTGGATGTTTTTATTTTTTTTGGATTTGTGTCTATCCCAAATATACAGAGCGAAAAGTATTTTAGATACATATTTTAAGATGCACAAAGTCTTAAAATATTTAAGATACATAGGCCATAAAGTTTTTAAGATACAAAAAGCAAAAATTATTTTAGATATACAAAGATACATATTTAAGATATACAGAACACAAAGTTTAAAACATAAGTAGATACAGAGACTTTTAAGCTAACATTATTTTGTATACACAGTTTCAAATATACAGTCCTAGATACACAGTTCCATATATACAATTTTAAATACACAGTTGTTAAATTCAAGATACACATACTTATGACACGAGTAATTTTTGAAACATTGGTGTCTTCAAGTAATTAGAAAATAAATCTCGTATATCTATAATTACCCATCTAAAATAGGGGATAAATGTACATCCATCCTCATGAAATACAACTGCAATCTAAAATATGGTATTTGACGATTGGGAGAATATATACATATTATTGTGGCTTTCTTATGTTATGCTAAGAGTTCTACTTAAATCAAGTCATTTTATAATGGTGGCGGTTAGTTGAACTTATGTGTGCCTCATCTGTTCTTTTAGTAACACTATTGTCCTACCAATGTAGGTACCATATTTGTGTCGAATAAACCTTTGTTAAATGAGCAAACTTTAATTTTGTTTCCTCGGCCAAAATCTTGTCTTTGGTTCCTCATAACCTTCGTTCCATCTTCATCAACCACTAAAAATATAACAAAACTTAGATTTTCAATGAAGTTTTATATATAATTCATAAAAATAAAACGACTTTCTGATTTCAAAGTGATTATTCTTCTTTTTCAATCTTTTGCTTAAGTGTCTATTAATTGAGAAGGCATAAATTTATCAAGAGATACTTGAAATTTTACTCAAGACACTTATCAATGAAACAATTCTAACAATGATTTTAGTTTCCACCTTTTGTGGCATTGTTTATATGATGTTCTTCAATTTCTAATTACTTTGTCTATATCGAAGCTTCTCTATAACAATAATCCTATATAACAACATTATATTATAATTATGATGATTAAGTTTTTTTTAGGAACCAATTTGTCATGTTCACGAGTTCAAGTTTGAAAACAGTCTCTGACAGAAATGTAAAGTAAGACTACTTACAATAAATTATGCGTATAGTAAGAATTTTAGTTCCCGAATCAAATCGTTTTATGCTATATTATAAAAAAAATTTGATTGTATTTTTACTTCAAAAGTACCTCACTTAATCATGAGGATATTATCTTGTAAAATTGTTCATCAAAGTTAGAAGGGGAGGGATTTTGTGGAAGTTAAAAACATAGAGGGATTCATGGTGCAATATTGATTAGAAGCCATTGATCATAAAGAGGCATACGTTGGATTGATTTATGCCACAAACAAAGGACCACAAGACACCAATAGGGTTTTAATCATTGCACTCATCTTAGATCCAAAATTATACCACCCCTTATCAAAACAAAAAATTCTTTCTAGATACATGTGAAAATCCTCTAACCCCATATAAGACACTCCACGTCATCCAAGAAAATCCCAATCAACCAATTATAACTGACCACGTCATTAGATAAGAGGCACTTTTTTGTTAATTCTTATTTTCATTCAAAATAATTTTTTTAGGTATGGTACTAGCAGTTTTTATGATAGAACAAAGGAAATCCATGAGTGCCCATGATAAGGATTAGATGGTATCCTCTATCTATTTATTTTATTTTATTTTATTTTTCACTCCCTCTCTTTGTTACAAAATTGCCCCATACTTGATAATAAAACAACAAGATGACCATTACTCTGACCCTTTCTTTTGGTTCATTTTTGTTGTATTGAAAATATTATTTAATAACTTATGAAAAAGAAAGATATTTTTTGAGTTCCAGAATTGGAATTTTTGAAATGTTTCTTGTACCTAGGACACCTACACAGATATTTATTTCATCCCTTTGTATTTCTCTAGTAAAACAAAATGAATATACGAGAATTGTTTTCAATAATATAGACTACAATTTTTAAGGTGTACAAAAATTTTGAAATTTTACAGGCTCCAAATAGAACAAGGACTAGTTAAGAAACCTGTCGCTAATCTATTGCAAAATAATCCGTAGCTAATGTAATATTTTATAAACAATCTATGCTTAATTTTTTTTATTGGGAATTAATTACGAAGTCCATCGCTAATCTATTGCCAAATAATTTCTATCTAACAAGATTTTTTGATAAATCTATAGTTAATTCCTAGTTAAATAAGATTTGTTGTTTAACGACAAATTTTGTCCGTTTTATTTTAGTGGAAGTTTTCTTTTATTTCATAATTCTTAATTCTTTTTTAGAATGAGAACTTGCTTGAACTTGTTCCCAAGTTATTAGTGATTTGTTTTAAACTACTTATAATATATAGATAGACATCTTAATTTAATCCTAACTCACAATTAAACATTACAATTGATTATGCACATCTGGACACTTCAATTGATCTTCACTGTGTCGGTTGAACACTCCAACTGATAAAATGATCATCTAGATGACTCCAAAATTAATGTGTCATGTCAATTGTGCTACGTCGGCGTCAATGTGCATGAGATATACAGGAATGAGTTAAGGTGTCTAGATGTACATTGTCAAAATTGAAATATTTTATCGTCAATTAAAATCAAGGTCAGATGTCTATTTATGTGTCATGTGTTATGCCTTTAAACTAATCATCTGGTAATCATTTCGGCCTCAAGATCTTAGTTGTACTGCAACTTATCAGGAAGGTTAATACACCACTAAAGATGTGGTGCAGTGATGTAGTTGCTTCTTTTTTAATCAGATGTCTCAATTTTGACTTTTGAATATGAAAAATTGTTGATAGAGAGAGCTTTCCTCAATAAACCCTACTCGATCCGAATTTGAATTTGCTCAACCTCAATATAAGTATCAGACACCAAACGTAAAATTAAACAACAAGTTACAATAAAATATTTATACAGTATATTGGTTAGAGGATATTTTAGTAAAATGAAGTAAATGTTAATATGTACTTCTAAAAAGCAAAAAGAAAAACGTAATCAGAAAACAATAAGTGGTCCATTCAATAGTTGTAGGATTGTTTGTATTTTTGTTCAGTACTGAATTTCCATCACCCAAAAACACCCTAATCTCTTCTGCCTCTCAGGTCTGCTGCCATATTTCTAGTGAACTCTCTTCAACAAATCTTAGCCTTTTATCTTTCTACAACATCTCCCCGTGACCACTGCACCTATAACCCCCTCTTTCTCTTTCCTTCAAAGAGTTCAATATATTTTTCATATTTTTTTAATTATAAATTTATTTATATATATGCCAAACCCCAAAACCCTTATGAATTCCTTTATTTAAATACCCCCTTTTTCCATCCTTAGATATTTCTCATCTTCTTGAATTCAGTGCTTCACTTCTTTGGCCAGCTAAATTCTCTCTTCTCCTTGTTTAAGGTAGATTCTCTTGGGATTAGTTAATTCTCTTAAGCCAAAATATTTTTCTAATGTTTATGTTAGAAAAGTGTTTTTAGCTCATTGACTTTTTTAATATATATATTTTTTATAATAATGTTTTAGGAAGTTTGGTTTATAGTGAAAAGTGTAGTACTTTTTAGGGTTTAGGGGTTCTTATATTGTTTGTTCTCTATTACTTTTTTTGGTCTATATTTGCTTTGAGAACTTCACCAAAACCAACACATTCTTGCCAATTGGTGCACTTTGCTTTTCTCTTCATATTATTTCAAGATTCTTCTTTGTTCTTTACCAATTTAGAAGTTAATTTCTAAATTGGCTTGATGGGGTTTTCAAGAATTCATCAGTGAATTTCAAGAATTGTCATTTGTTTCAATTCTTGAATTCTGTGTGTTCTGTTTTTCACTCTGTTCCACTTTTTCTAGCACAAAAATCATGTCTTCTTACTTAACTAGTGGTGGAAGGGCAGCTTATAAATTAGATTTAGAGATTATAAAATCTCCGTCTACTTCATGGACATCACAATCATCTTCACCTTCATCAACACTTTCAGAATCAAGCAATTCCCCTATTGCAATCTCAACTAGAAAACCTCGAACGCCTCGAAAAAGGCCTAATCAAACATACAATGAAGCAGCAGCCTTGCTATCCACAGCTTATCCCAAAATATTCTCAACAAAACACCTTATTAAGCCATGCAAATTCACTAAACCACATTACCCTTTCTCTTATGACTCCTCGGACTTGGTTGTCCCTTACCAAATCGTCGAAAACTCGGGGTTTCTTCTTCATCCACCTATGATTGAGAAACCCCATTTCACAATTGAGCAGAAGTCAGTTAGTTCTTGTGAAAAAACATGTCACAGCCCAGGGGAAATTGACTCTAAAGGGAGTAGTTCTTTAGATGTTTGTGATGAATTCCAAGAAGATTTTGATGCTGAGTCTATATTGGATGAAGAAATTGAAGAAGGCGTTATTGATAATATTATGGGGAAGTTAAATGTTGAGGTAAATGAACAAGCAATGAATATGTCCAATTTTAGTTCTACTAGTTATAGGAAGTGCCACCAAAATTATGTTGGTGGCACTTGTTATGGTTTTCCAATAGGATTAGGATTTGAAAATGGGTACCAACAATATGATTTTGGTATGATGAGGAGTGGGGTGAGACCATTGAGAAATGTTGATGATGGTGATTGGTGGAGGTACCCTAGTGTGAACGTCATCGACATTACTCCGAAATTTAGCAAACCACCGATAGAAAAAAAGAAAAAGAAAGTCGAAAAATCCATGGAGCTGAGACGGGGCGTGGAATCATCATCCGCTAAGGATAATTCGATCCCTAAGAGGACGAACAAGGAGAATTCCAGTCAAGTGATCAAAGAAGAGGTTGTTGATGTTCCGAAACCAAAATCGGGGTTGTTACTGAAATTGAATTTTGATGATGTTTTGAATGCTTGGTCCGATAAGGAATCGCCGTTCCCCGATGAAATGCCGGGATCGGAGGCTGCCGGAAATGATGTCCAAGTAAGTGCTTTTTTTTGTTTATTTTTTTTAAGATAAATTCTGTTTGGAATACCATAAGGGAATTTAATCTTAGATTCTGTTATTTTAGTTAAAAGTAGTAGTAGCATTCTAGATAAAACTGCAACATAACTTTGGACCACGACACGTGCATCTCACGCCTTTTTTTTTTTCTCAATAAATATTTTATTTTATTTTTTAGAAAAAAAAATTTATGCTTTTTAAACACTTTTTATTGAATTTCATGACATAAAATTTAAGTTGGTAGTGGGCATCAAATGGCTGTTACAATCTTTGCCTCTTTCCAGCTAGAAAGTGGGACCATTTTGACATGATAATAATGCAATAAAAAGGCAACTCGATACATAAATTATTTATCTTAATAATGTTCGAAAAAAAGATTGCTCTTGAGGTTTGATGTAGTCTATCCTAATCTAAGTATATTGATTTTTTTCAAAACTCAAACTCACAAACCTATTATATATGTTAATTTGAATTAGCTTGAGTTTAATAATTTTAGATATTGAATATTTAATAACTAGTTTAATACTACGTCCTTAACACACAACCACACACACAATGATTGTTATAGTTTTTAATGTTACTTTTCTTAATAGGTTATTCAAGAATGTGTTGTTGGCGTAATAGTGCATCCAAAAAAGTGTTTTATTATGAAATCATTTAATATTACGTCAAATATGTCATTTTGTTGATGCATATTTTATAAATTGTACTTCTATTACTTATAAGCTTCATTTACTTTGTTTACTTTGCTGCTCCACTCTCCACTGTGGTTATATTTTCCTTTTATTCATGCTTATGTTCACTTCTTTTTAAGTCGGGTGTCTTTTAAAAGTAATTTTTTTATTTTATAAAGGTAGGATTAAGTTCTGCGTTCGTCCTACCTCTCCCAAATTTCACATGTAAGATTTCACTATGTTATTATTGTATATTTTATAATATTGATTGTCTTCTTGTTAAATTTCGTTCTCTTGTGCTCTCTTTCTTGGTAGAATCTCTCTCTTCTAAAAGTTAGAATTACTTAAATATCAATAAAATTGAAGAATGTATGTATAGGAATATGACATATTTGTCCCCCCCCCCCCCCCCCCCTCCCTTTTTTTTTTTTCTAGTACTCTAATTTTTTACATTCTTTTTGTGGGGGATGCAGGCCAGATTAGCACAAATAGACTTGTTCTCGGAGAACGGAGGAATTAGAGAGGCCAGTGTATTACGTTACAAAGAAAAACGTCGTACACGTTTGTTCTCTAAAAAAATTAGATATCAAGTTAGAAAAGTCAACGCTGATCGACGGCCCAGAATGAAGGTACTATTATTACGAAGGTATCATCAACTTATATACGTTGACAATGTAAGATTTTTGTAGATGATTGGTATTACTTACCTCTTATTATTTGTTGATTTCGTTAAAGATTTAGGTCACATTATCATCTATATAATTATCTTTTGAGTAATCTAATAAGTTTTAGTGAATTTTCGATTCTTGAAGGGTTTAATTTTATTTTTAATTTTTTGGCTTTAAAAATAGAGAAGGGAAAGGAGGTTTTTAAATCATTTCCCACGCAAAACTAAGCAAGAGAAAGGGATAAAAAGGTGTATTTTTCTAAACAAGAAAACATTACACTAACAATTTTCTAATTTTAAAAAATTGATTTCTTAATGCAACCCAAAAAAATAAAAAGCAACACATGACCCATTTTTTATATTTATGACAGCTCTAAATCTCTAAAAGCTAGACAATTTTCTCTTTAACTAACCACTATTATGGAAAAATGATAAAAGTTAAATTCTTAAGTCAATCATTGGGTAGACAAAAAAGATGGTGGGGAACAAAATATCACATAAAGGCCCTTACTTGAGGAAATGATTTTTTTTATATATATTTTAATCATTATAATGATGAACTTTTACTAGTTTTTTCTTGCTGTAAATGATTGTCTTCTTTTCTCCTTTTTACAATCAATCAAATTTTAGAAAGAAAAAAAACACTAATTGCCCAATAACTAGGTGGAAATCTAGAAGCTTTCTAATGGAAAAAAGCATTTTATATTTAGAGATAAATTTACAATTTTTTACTTATATCCTCATTTATGTGTCGTATGTTGTTAAATAAATGAAATTAATAAAGGGGAAATAATACTCCACTTAATTAACATATCTATAGGTAAATTAGTTTCTATTTGTTTCAATGGATATATTGTATAAATCCCTTTCATATAATAAAAATCTCTTCGTGCCTGTTTGGATTGATTTTTGACTTTTGACTTTTGACTTTTGACTTATAAACCATGAGCTAGAAATATTAACTTATAGTTTTTGGCTTATTTTTAACACTTTAAGCTAAAAGTCATAAGTTAAGATTTCCAACTTATGATTTTTAGTTTATTTTTAATATTTTAGCTTAAAATTATGTAATTATAAACACTTTTTAAATATATTCAAACACTTTAAAAATGCTTAAAGTCAATTTTAACTTAAAAACACTTAAAATAAGTCAATCCAGATGGACTCTTAATTTAGTTTGACATTGATAAGAATTTGTACTCGTAAGTTGTAAATGAAGTTCACAACAGAAAAAGAAAAAAAAAAAAAAAAAAAAAAAGTTTCGTTATGCACCCCTAACTTAATTTTTATTATGTTTCTGACCTCAATTTTTTAATTTCTTTATTATTTCAGGGTAGGTTTGTGAAAAGCCCAAATTCACCGGAGGACGAGCTAGGATGATTTTTCTAGAACTATTAGGATCCTTTTTCCTTTTCTTTTTGGATATTTACAGTTTTTTTAATTTTATTTCATCATCGGGAAAAGGAATAGTTGTTCTGCCTTGTTACATTAGGAATAAAGGACCAACGAAGATAGACTAGTTGAAACTCGAGAACAAAAATATGAAGCAGAATAGTTGAATTTCTTTTTCTTCCTTTCTCATGTTATATTTTGTTTCGTTTTTTCTTATTCTCTAATTATTTATATTTGCACCACCCTTATTTAGTTTTTCAGACAAAAAGATCCAACTTCTGACTTTTTTATTTAAAGGTGCGTCTGATTTGAAGAAAAATATTTTCTCAAAAAGATCGTTTGATCTTTATAAAATACTTTCTCCGTATCGGAATAAGTGAATTGTTGGGGTATTTGTTGGTGTTTCAAAATAAGTGAATCATTGAAATTTTTTTCAAATTTACTCTTATGATTTAACAATCAATTAACTTTTGAAAAGGTATTACAAGACTAGTTTTTTCTTTTTTTGGGAGTAAAAATAAAAAGTTGTGTTAAATTTATGTCTTTAATGTTTTTTTCTTAATTTGTGTGTCAAAATTCAACAATTCATTTATTATTAAACGGAGGGAGTATAAAAAAGAGCAAAGGGACTTTCTTAATCAGTCCCTTAGTGACTTTGCCCCTCATTCTTCAAGGAAGTAATAATCAATTATAGTATATCAAATCGATAGATTCATGATAAAGTAAAATTCTTCGATAAGATATTCTTTTGACAAGTTCTGTAATTTCAATCTCTAAATGGAATTAGAATTATAGAATTGAGAAATGATTTTCTAATTCTTTTTTAAAAGAATAGCTTTATATCTTTTTTACAAGAAATCTGTTATTTTTATACAGAAAATATCTGGAAAAAATTATTTTCTTCCCTTCAATCTCGTTTCATCATAGGAATCTGGCCCGTAAGCAAAATAATGCCATAAATAAATGTATTTTTTGAAGATACAAACAAGAAAGACATAAAACAAAGGGTTGAACAGAAAAATTCTTATTTATATGATGAGAAGAAGCAAGTAATTTGGAGAATAAACTGAAATTTTTATTGAAAGCTTACGTTGAAAGAATACAGTAGAAAGAAGAATATATAACTCCTAAACTAACACAACTTACTCCTAAAAAAACTGCTGAAAATATACTCCCATATCAAAGTACTGGTAACTTTGTTATTGACTCTAACTTATCCCAAATACATAGGAACTAACCCTTAGACTTGGTAAAACTAAATAAAACTAATAAAGCAGCAAATAGACACTAATTTGTAATACTTCTCCTTAGTGTGTATTTGTTGTCGATGACTCCAAGAGCAACTCTAAATTTTTCAAAATCAGGCTTAGCTAAAGCCTTTGTAAAAATATTTGCTACTTGTTCACTGGTATGAACCCCTTTCAACTCAATTTCTTGATTCAATACTTTCTCTCGAATAAAATGGTGACGAACTTCTATGTGTTTTGTTCGCCCATGGAAAACTGGGTTTGAAGCAAGTTTGATGGCACTCTCATTATCACATTGAATTTGCACAGCATAGTCCACTTTGCCAAAGATATCTCCCATCAAGCATTTCAGCCAAATGCATTCTTGGAATGTCATTGTCGCTGCTATATATTCCGCTTCTGTACTGGACAAAGCAACAGTGGTCTGCTTCTTGCTACACCAAGAAACAGCCGCAAATCCAAGGTTGAAACAGTACCCTGAAGTTGAACGAAGACCAGCCGTATCACCTGCCCAATCTGCGTCTGTAAATCCTTGCAACACAAAATCATTCCCTCTCTCGTACATAAGACCATAATCAACTAATCCTTTTATGAAACGTAGAATCATTTTCGCTGCCTCTAAATGAGGAGTTCTTGGATCTTGCATAAATTGAGAAATAACACCAACAGAGTATGCAATCTCCGGCCTTGTGATAGTTAAGTAAATTAAACTACCAACAAGCTGTCGAAATGAACTCACATCCTTCATCAATTTACCTTCATCTTTCTTCATCTTAAGGTTCATCTCTATTGGATTTGCCATTTTCTTTGTCTCCCCCATGCTTAAGTGCCTCAACAAATTCGTAGCGTATCTTCGTTGACATATAAAGTACCCTTGTCTAGTTTTCTCCATTTCCAAACCAAGAAAACATTCAACCTCACCTAAATTCTTCATCTCAAATCGAACCGACAGATTATCCTTCAACCGAGATATTTCTTTTTCATCGCTTCCAGTAATTATCATATCATCCACGTATAATAAAACCAACAAATGGATTTATGATTCTAATTTTACAAACAAACTAGAATCTGAATCAGAAACTTTAAATCCACAAAAAATAAAAAATATTGTGCAATTTTACCATACCAAGCACGTGAAGCTTGTTTGAGGCCATACAACGCATTCTTCAATCGACAAACATGGTTGGGAAATTATTTAGAAATGAACCCTTGAGGTTGCTCCATTAGAACTTCATGATCCAACTCTCCATAAAGAAATGTATTCTTTACATCAAGTTGCCACAACTTTCAACTTCTAAAAGCAGCAAGTGAGAAAATCGACCTCAGAGTTACCATTTTCGCCACAAGACTGAAGGTTTCTTCATAGTCTTGCCCATAACTTTGAGAAAATCCACGAGCAACGAGATGAGCTTTGTATCTTTCAATTGTGTCATCTTATTTCTTTTTCAATCAATAGACCCACTTACAAGTAATTGGTTTGTGGTTTTCTGGATTTGGTACAAGCTCTCATATATCATTCTTCAGTAAGGCATAAATCTCTTCTTGCGTAGCTATTTCCCATATTTGACAGCCCTTAGCTTCCTCGTAACATCTAGGTTCTTCATCAAATGCTCCAGTGAAGAAACACGAAGTCATAGTGCAGTGATTTAATTGCACTTGATAATCTTTGAGATGATTGAGTTGTCTTTTCTCCCTCAAGGATCTTCTAGCCATTTGCTGCCTATTTCCTGAAGACGGGGATTCTATAGCTGGGGTAGGGGATTCATCAACTCCTTGAGCATTAATTTCAGGAAATAATAACTCATTTTGGTAATCATCAAGTGCGACATTCTCCAGACTTGATTTTTGGGTTGTACACCAAGATGACACTTCATCAAACACAACATCTCTAGATGTAACAAACCTTTTGGTTTCTGGATCCATGCACTTCCATCCTTTCCTACATGAGTCGTAACCAACGAACATACATCTCTTTGCTTTCGGGTCAAGTTTGGTTCTACTTGATTTAGGAATATGAACATAGCAAACAGAACCAAACACCCGAAAGTGACTAACATTTGGCTTTTGATCATATAGAAATTCAAAAGAAGTCTTTTCCTTACCAGGCCAAGGAGGTAAACGATTTACAACGTGGCATGCATATTGAAATGCTTCTGCCCATAGCTCGCGAGGTAGATTCTTATTGTGTAGCCATGAAAGACTTGCTGAAGAGAAATGTGCTAATTTTTTTCCACAACCTCGTTCTGTTGAGGGGTATTGGGACATGTCATATGTCTTTGAATGCTATTTTCTTCAAAAAATTGAAAGAAATTAGTTGACATAAATTAACCACCATTGTCACTTCTCAAGCACTTTATTTTTTGCCCAAACTCCTTCTCTGCAACGTCGCTGAATTCAACGAACTTGGAAAGTGCTTCGTTTTTCTCCCTAAAAAAATATACCCAAGAAAATCTGGAGAAGTTATCTACCAATATCATTGCATATCGATAGCCGCTACAACTTGTTGTTCTTGTCGGTCCCATCAGGTCTGTGTGTACTAGTTCAAATGGAGCAGATCTACGATTTGATGAGCTTTTGAAAGGAAAGCGATGTGATTTTCCATATTGGCAGCCCTGACAAATCACTTTTTCTTGTGCATTTTTCAGAGTTGGCATGCCATCTAAGAGTTTATCTGAAGAGATCTTTTGTAGCATTTGATAACCTAAATGCCCCAACCGAGTATGCCATATCTTTGCATTATCTATTTGGCTTGTTTTCTTCACATAAGCCTCTTCTGCTGACATGACAAATAAAGAGCCTTTCTTCTTACCAGAAAATAGAACATCAGCTTCAATATTTTTCATGTTACCAAGTACTTTCACATTATCTGGACCAAACAAAACATATTTTCCAGAATCAGTAATTTAAGAAACTGAAACTAGATTCTTCTTCAAACCTGGAACATGATAGACATCATTTAGCTTGATGTTGGAATCATTTACACTAATATAAACCACCCCTTCCTTCATTATTGGATAAGTCGAGTTATCAGCCGTTATAATAGCTCTTTCTCCCTTATGTTGTCGCAGCTCTAAAAATAGTGAATCATCGTCGGTCACATGGTGTGTACAACCAGAATCAACTATCCACTCTTCCTTGAAGTCAACATAATTGATATGAGATTTAGTTGGTGTCGATTCAAACGTCTTATTATCTTTTATTTTAATGTCTTTAATAGTAAAACAATGCTCTTATTTAGGTTCATCATCTTGTTCATCTTCACATGCAGTATTTGCTTTGGAGATCTTAATACGATAATATCTCTGAATATGTCCAAGCTTTCCGCACCTATGACACCTGATTGATTTGTAGCCTTGTGAATTGTTGCCAGCAACCTTCCTTCGATTAGTACCTTCCTCTGGATCATCCTCATTTGACTTTCCTTTAGAGAAAATAACAGCTCCATGTTCAGAGTTGAAACCTTTAGCCATTTGTTTATCCAAAGCTTCCTGATTAGACAATAGATTTTTCAGTTCTTCAACCGATGGTTATTGCGCCCATCCTTGAGTGGAGGTGACAAGGGGTGTATACTCTTTGTTTAAACCACGAATAAGGAATCTCCTTAAACGGGCTACACTAATCTTCTCGGTGGCATCTAGTTCTGAAATTTCAGCACAAATATTCTTCACTCGCAAGAAATATTCTAAAATTGACGTGGTTCCTTGCATCATCATTGCTAATTCATTTTCCAAGAATTGTAATCTTGTTGTATTTTTCTTGGAAAATAACCTTTCAAGAGTTTCCCAGACTTGCTTTGGAGAATCAACATCACGGACATGATCAATAAACTCTTTACTTATCGATGTCCTTAAGGCAAATAGAGCCTTCCCGCACTTGATCTTCCATTTCTTACATGGTTCAATATTAGCAGCAGTATCTACTGGAATTTCTATATCTGAACCAGCAACCAGTTCCAACAAGTCTTGACCTTGAAGATAAGCTTCCATACACATCCTCCAATAGTTGTAGTTAGTTCCTACAAGTTTCCCAACACCATTTTGTGCATTCGCACCACTTCCCCCATTAAACTGATCCATGTTACACAATAAGAATTTTCTCACGGAACAATAACAACAACAGAGATTGAAGAATCCCAACCTTGCTCTGATACCATAAAACAAAGGGTTGAACAGAAAAATTCTTATTTATATGATGAGAAGAAGCAAGCAATTTAGAGAATAAACTAAAATTTTTATTGAAAGCTTACGTTGAAAGAATACAGTAGAAAGAGAAATATATAACTCATAAACTAACATAACTTACTCCTAAAAAAACTGCTGAAAATATACTTTCATATCAAAGTACTTGTAACTTTGTTATTGACTCTAACTTATCCCAAATATTTAGGAACTAACCCTTAGACTTGGTAAAACTAATAAAGCGGTAAATAGACACTAATTTGTAATAAGACAAACATATGCACACAATTTTCTACTATTTTTATGTATAATACATACTTATATGTTACTTTTTCTTTGGACAACAAAGTGCTCAAGTACATCAATCAGTAGTACTTTTTGATAGCACACACTTTTCTGGCCCCAACTGCAACGCATAAGACCGCTACTGTACCACCACAATGATCAAACAGTACAACTATCCAATACCCCAACCACTATATGGGAAAGTTAACCAGGTTTGGGCACACTTCAAAACTCTATGAATAATGAATTCACCACTTAATACTTATCACATAAATACAAGCTTTTCTCTATATGAGACTGTACGAACCTATGGCACGCAGGACCGGTTCTATCCATTGAAAAAATAGGCAATCATTTTAGGCTCCAAATTTGAGAGACCCTTTTTTTTTGCAATAATAGATTATATGTTTTTTTGTAAAAAAAAAATTATTAAGTATGTTATAAATATATTATCATAAATAGTGAATGTCTACTTTGCCATATATAGTGAATGTGTATTTATAGAAAAGTTAGAAATCCAAAGTTAGTTTTTCCCTATAAATAAAGGGGGTTTTCTTCATTATAATTCAACACATCAAGAAAATCCTCAAGAGAAATAAAAATTAGCCCTCTTCTTTCTCTATTCTTCTTCTTATTTGCTTTATATTTTATAACACGTTATCAGTACGAGACTCTACCAAACAAGGTGAAATTACAAATCTAAAGGTAATTTCAAGGTTAGTAATTCTTTATGTTATTTGTCTTTTGCTGTTAATGATGTAATTATTATAGTATTTAAGGAAAAATAATTGGTTTGGAACCACTTATGTTTATATTTGTTTATGAAGAGTAATATTGTTAAAAGATATGATGATGAATTTAAGTCTCATCTCATTAAGAGGGTAAGACATTGAGTTAAAGGTTTCAATGCACCATGATGATAAAATATTGAGTTCAAGTCTCATCGAGTTATAGCATAAGATGCCTTTTTATATAGATAAGATATTGAGTTTGAATCTCAATACACCATATTGATGATATTATGATGGCTAAGGCAAAATAATGGGTGTTTGTGAAAAGTCATGAGACATGTCCCATTAAATATGCTTCATTCTCTTAAGTGGATGTGGTAGCAGTGTATAATATGTCTGAAAGAAGACAAGTGATTAAATGTACAAATATAAGCATGAAGGGACAACATGATAATAATCATCAAAAGTGATAATATTTTCACACGCTTATTATAACTATAAGATATGTTAGAGAACATTATATGTATGCCTCGATTTGCTCCTGAAGTAGCAATTTCATGAAAGAGGTTATAAGCTATCAAATTTGATAGGCTTAAGGCACAATTATATTTCATTCCTGACGAATAAAACTTTTGATTGTTATAAGTATAGATCCATTCTCTGGGAAAATGTGATAATATCTAGAAAAGCTTATCAATACAAACATGCACTTGATTGTGATAGTATCACAATTCACCTCCGAAAGAGGCAAAATAATTGAGAAGAGTTATTTTTAAATCTACTTCTAAAGTAGTAAATCTGAAATTTATTCATGTAATAGTAAATCTAAAGTTTACTAAAGTAAAATGTACATGTCATGGTAAACTTAGAGTTTACTAGAATAAAAGTTCATAAGTTGACATGAACGATTATGACATTCTGAAGATGTGCATAATGAGCATTGAACATGTAATGAAGAATTAGAAGATTCTTCAAGAATTATTCATGTTGTTTGTTCTCGTGATAAGTTGGTTGGACCAACTGATTTTGGGATTAGATCCTTTAAAATCTGGAAAGTATAAAAGGTGAATAAGGGTCTGTTCAACTATCATGTGATACATTGAAAAGATGCATCAATAAGACAATCACATGTACATTTATTGTTAACCTATTTGACATTCATAAAGTTGTTGCTCAATAAAATTGAGTTAAGAGAATAATTTTTAAATTGTGTAATCAAGACAATTCATCTTGATAACGTCGTATTGGTTTGAATATTATATACAAAAGTACTTGTATGCATCAAATTAATTAATTATGATTAATTCTCCCTCAAAGTTGGTTCTGAGTCAGAAACCATATATTGTCCATCTAATAATTTTGATGTGCCGTATACAACTAATAAATATACCATGATAAACACAGATGGATTCCTCAAAGAAGATAGAGTATATATGTTAGTTTTTCTAACATAAGGGGGAAATTATAAGAAGCTATGAAATATGTTAGGAATTATCATCAGATCCTCATTCAAAAGATAATTCAAGTCAAATGTCGAAAGCATCTCATATTAAGCTGCAAGTGCTCCTATTTTGTGTCCCTATAGGATAAAGTTTATGCATGTGAGAAGCTTGGTAGACCAATCGATTCCAAATGAAATATTCCTTGAAAAAAATAAGGAGAAAATAATCATAATAAGAAGGTAATGTGCTCTTGAAGAGCCTACGGCATAACACTTAATGAAACCTTACAAGAGGTTTAGGTACCTGAAAATTAATGAAATGATGAAATCTCAAATTTATATGTCACACTGTGAACCGATACAAAATAATATATCATCAATATCTTTGATACAATATTGGTGCAATATTGTAAGTGGTGCAATATTGTAAGAGATTACGAGGATCTAAATTCTACGTTTATTTAAGCATGCTGGCATAGAAATATTTATCAAGTGACATGAAAGGCATAAGACTTTTTTGATTTGCAGTCCAGATACTTAAAGATGTCACTCATGTAATGTTGAATATTGTCACTTGACAAAATTTACATCAAAACTTGTTTAAGGATTCAAAATGTTTGAAGCATATAAAAGTTTCTGGGAAACTTATTTATAATCCTTATATTGTATAAGATTATAGCTTGAAAATTATTGAAACTCTTGGAGAGTTTTCAAAAGCAATAGAATATTTTCTTAAATGAGAAACATACATAATTGAATAAGGATTCATTCCGACTTCAAGAGGAACTCCTTGGTTATGAAGTACCATATCTTAGTGCAATTGGTGCACTAATATATCTTGCAAATACTGTAAGGCACGACATAGCCTTTTTCAATCAATTTGTTAGCAAGGTATATATAGTTCTGCTCCTACTAGGAGGCATCGAAATATGATCAAACATATGGTCTTATTTTATTCTAAAGATTGTAATCATGATCTTGATGGTTATCCTTATGTAGAATATTTATTTAACCCGCATAAATCTCGATCTCAAACATACAATGTATTCACATGTGGGAATACTGACATATCATGAAGATATACAAAACAGTCTATCTAGCCACTTCATCAATCTATTCTAACATAATCGCTATTCATGAAGCAAGTCAAGAATGTGTATGGTTGAGGTCTATGATACATCTCATTCGAGAAAAATGTGATTTGAAATATGACAATGTATCCATAATTTTATACGGAGATAATGCAACATGCATAGCACAACTTAAAGGACGATTCATAAAAGGAGATAGAACAAAACATACTTCATCAAAGCTCTTCTACATACATGAGCTCCAAAAGAATGGTGATATTAACGTGCAACAAATTCATTCAAGTGACAATTTGGCTGATTTATTCACCAAGTCTCCTTCAATTGCAACTTTCAAGAAGATGGTGAGCAAGATCGAGATGTAAAGGTTCAAGGATATTCTCATTAGGGGGAGTTAATACGCGTTGTACTCTTTTTCCCTTACAAGGTTTTGTTCCAATGAATTTTTCTTGTAAGGTTTTTAATGAGGCAGCCTATATGCGTATTGTTAGAAATGTGTACTCTTTTTCCTTTACTATATTTTTTTTCTCTGGGTTTTTTCTAGTAAGATTTTAATGAGGCACATTATCTATCAATTAAACATTCAAGGAAGAGTGTTATAAATATATTACCATAAATAGTGAATGTCTACATTGCTATATATAGTGAATGTGTATTTATGAAAAAGTTAGAAACTCCAAGGTTAGTTTTTCCCTATAAATAAAGCAGGTTTTCTTCATTGTAATTCAACCCATCAAGAGAATGTTCAAGAGAAATAATAATTACTCTCTCTTCTTTCTCTATTCTTCTTCTTATCTGTTTTATATTTCTTAATAAAGTACTATTTGTAGAAAAATTAAACTTCTTATATTACAACAAGAACATACCTAGTGTATTCCCACATAGTGGAGTCTGGGAAGGGTAGAGTGTACGCAGACCATACCACTACCTCAGGTGAAGTAGAGAGGCTATTTTCGGTAAACCCCCAGCTTAGAACTAATAACAGTATAACAAACACAAAAGATAAGTGCAAAATAAACTAACACCGCTAGCAACAAGATAATACTACAACCACAAGATAAAAATAAGAACTATCTAATCGAAATCATAGACATCACACAGCACCATGAATAAAAACTACAGACACAAAAAAACGCTCTCTTATTATTACCAATGCACTATACCCCCTAACCATCTACCCTAATTTGCGTTCTCTACACCTTCTTATCAAAGGTCATATCCTCCGTAAGTTGTAACTACTCTATATCATGCCTAATCATATCTCCGCACTGGAGCATACGAGTCTCTCCTCATCACATGCCCGAACCAATGTAACCTTACTTCTCGTATCTTATCCTCCACCGAAGAAACTCACACCTTCTCCTGAATAATCTCATTCTCCACCCTATCTTTCCTGGTATATCCATACATCCATCGCAACATTCGCATCTCCGTCACCTTCAACTTTTGGATATGGAATTTCTTAACTGGCCAATATTCCGCTCCATACAACATAGTCAGTCGGACTGCCACTCTGTAGAACTTACCTTTAAGCTTTGGGGCCACCTTCTTATCACATAAGACTTTCGAAGCGAGCCTCTATTTCAACCTCCCTGCCCCAATACGATACATGACATCCTCGTCAATCTCGCCATTGCCCTGAATCATAGACCCCAAATACTTGAAACTCTCCATCTTCTGAATGACCTACGAGTCCAGCTTCACCACCACTCCATCCTCCTGAGATACCTCACTAAAGCTATACTCCAAGTACTTCATCTTGGTTCTGCTCAACTAAAATCCTTTAGACTCAAGCACCTGTCTCCAAATCTCTAACTTATCATTAAATTCTCCCCGAGTCTCGTCAATCAGTACCATATTATCTGCAAATAACATACACCAAGGCACCTGCCCTTGAGTATGTTGCGTCAAAATATCTATCACCAAGGCAAATAAAAATGGGCTAAGAGATGATCCCTAGTGTAACCCTATCAGAACTAGAAAGTTCTCTAAATCCCCACCTATCGTCCTCATACGAGTCTTCGCGCCATCATACATGTCCTAAATTGACCTAGTGTATGCCACAGGCACCCCTCTAGCCTCCAAGCACCTCCACAGAATCTCTCTCAAAACTCTATCATAAGCCTTCTGTAGATCAATAAACACCATGTGCAAGTCCTTCTTCCGAAACTTCTCCACTAATCTCCTCAAGAGGTGAATGGCCTTTGTGGTTGAGCGACCTGGCATGAAACCAAACTGATTCTCAGAGATATTCACGATCCTTCTCAGCCTCAACTCTACCACCCTTTCCCAAACCTTCATAGTATGACTCAACAACTTAATGCCTCTATAGTTGTTGCAACTCTGAATGTCTCCCTTATTCTTATATAAAGGAACCATCGTACTCTACCTCCACGTTTCTGGCATCTTTGTTATCTTAAAAATGATATTAAACAACCTTGTTAACTACTCCAAACCTGCCCCACTAGTGCTCTTCCAAAAATCTCGTCTGGCCCCGTCGCCCTACCCCATCGCATCCTGGGAATAGCCCCATTGACCTCCTCCACCTTAATACGCCTACAATAATCATAATCGCGATAATCCTCAGAATTCTCCAAGTCCCCTAATACGAAACCTTTATCCCCCTTGTCGTTCAAAAATTTATGAAAGTAGGACAGTCATCTCTCTCTAATAAGGGCATCCTCAACCAACATTGTACCATCCTCTCCCTTGATACACTTCACTTGGCCAAGGTCACGAGCCCTCCGCTCTCTAGCCTTGGAAAACCTATACAACTTCGTATCCCCTTATTTCTCCTCTAACGCAGCATACAAGATCTCAAAAGTTGTTGTCTTAGCCGTCGTAACCGCTACTTTGTCCTCTCTTCTACCAACCTTATACTCTTCCTTATTCATCTGTCTTTCCTTATCATCCTTTCTCTCCACCAACTTAGCATAAGCCACATTTTTAGACTCCACCTTCCTCTTAATCTCTTCATTCCACCACCAGTCTCCTCGATTCTTGCCAAAGCAACCTCTCGAGACACCCAACACATCTCTAGCGGTCTCTCTAATGCAACTGGAATTCGTCTCCCACATACTATCCACATCCCCTTTACTCTCCCAAGCCCCCTACTCTTCAACTTCTCCCTCATTTCTAAAGCACTAGCCAAAGTCAAGCTACCCCACTTAATCTTGGGTCGAGCCTCCACACTCCTCTTATGTTTACCCTTATTGATAACCAAGTCCATCACCAACAACCTATGGTGAGTCGAAAGATTTTCTCTAGGTATGACTTTACAGTCTTTACATAGCGCTCTATCACCCTTCCTAAGGAGCAAAAAGTCTATTTGAGTCTTGGCCACTGAACTACGAAACGTGATAAGGTGATCCCCTTTCTTCGAAAAGCACGAATTCTCTATCCACAATCCAAAATCCCTAGAAAAATCCAAAAGAGAAACTCCTCCTTCATTCCGCTCCCTAAAACCGAAATTGTCATGCACATCATCATAACCTCTCGACAAAGACCCAATATGCCAATTGAAATCCCCTTCCACAACAAGCCTCTTAGTGCTCGGGATGCTACTCACCACCTCATCTAAAACCTCCTAAAAGTCTTTCTTCTCCTCCTCGTCCAAACCTACTTGCGGGAGCGTAGGCACTAATAACGTTCACCGTAGACCCTCCAATGACCAACTTAATAGACATCAACCTATCAGTAACTCTTTTAACCTCTACCACCTGATCCCTAAGTTCTTCATCTACTAAGATACCTACCCCATTTCTATGTCGCACGCTACCCGAATACCACAACTTATATCCATCCACATCTCTCGCCTTAGTGTTTACCTATTTAGTTTCCTGGACACACGCTATACTAACCCTCTTCTTTCTAAGAATCTTCACCAGCTCTATAGACTTACCCTGTAAAGTTCCTATGTTCCAAGACCCAACTCGCAACCTAGACGCTCTCTTATACCACCTAACCTTACTACTCCTTTCCCCTAACGCCAAACTCGATCCTAGCCTTGACCCAGACCCAATACCACCTAACCCCGACCCTGACCCCGACCTATGACATGACCCTAGTCTATCATCGCCAATCACAGCCACAACGCAAATAGAGGAAGAAGGATGAAAAGCAAAATGAAAAGAGATAACAAAGGGGATAAAGAAAATCAATAATATATGGAAAGCAACAAAACCAATAATACAACACAAGTTTTAATAACCAACAATCAATAACGGGAACTATACTACCACAATAAGTAGATATACTAGTAAACCAGGTAACAGTAATCAAGCAAGTAGAATAAACAAGTAACACTGTTATGAAATACAAAAATAAACAAGTAAATCGTCACCCACAAATAAGATAATCAACCAAGAACAATACAACCAGTCACAACTAAAGCACAAGAAACAGAAAAATATGACGAGGCTAGACTAAAAGAAGGAACTAAATATCAAAGTTTAGAGGTCACCGGGATACTCGTGTGTGCGAAGTCCTCTCCTTTTGCGTGCTACTGCTGGGTTCCGACAATTTGATATCAAAATTGGTCACCGAAATAATGCAGCTGGTGCGTCGCCTAAATATCGCCGGACGTTTTTTGTGTATTGTCGGAATCTGATCACCTGTTGTCGTTGTACCAACCTCTGTCATCTGGTGCTGCACACTAATACCATCACTGGAGTTGAGCCAGCGAAAACCCTAATTCTGTCGGCAATAGCAGTAACGAGAGGGAAAAGGGGAAGGAAAATAGAAGAGGGTAGAGAGAACGGGGGAGATAGAATAAAATAAACCTTACCTATTGGCGGCTACGTCGTCACTGGCATCGGCTTCGTCCGGTCAGTCGTAGTAATACCTTTCACCGGCTTGGTTAAAGGAAAAGAAGAGAAGAGAAAGGAAGGAGGGAGAAAGAAAGGAGAGAGAAAGAGGAGAGACGGAGAATAGGGAGTGGGCGCCAGCGGGTTGTGGTTTCGCCGGTGGTTTTGCCGGCGGGGTTGTGGTTTCCCCTATTCAGCAACAATCAATATCCAATTGGCCTCAGCTTCAGCCTTCAAATGAGATAATTTTAAGATAAATGAGATAGTTTTAAGATAATTGAGATAATTCAAACTTCTTATATAAAAGTAAAGAATTATTAAAAGTTTGACGTATTTAAATTTTAAAGTACAGTCTCAAGAAAGATTAAATGCATTAGTTATATTAATGGAAAAAGAATTATAAGAAGAAATCAACTATAAAAAAATATTAACAACTTTGCATCTCAAAATATTTAAAATATAGACTCTATAAAAAATATATATATATTTATTTTCTTAAAAAATTAAGGCCTCCGTTCAATTTTCGCCTTAGGCCACCGAAGTGCTTGAGCCGCCCCTGATGGCCCGACACTTAATTCACACGTCATTTGTTGTGCTCTTACGAATTGGTCGCCACTTGTGGGATTGCGTTAGGCTTTTCGCTGTTGTTGGTACTACTTGCTTACAACGATTAACATAACTAGAGGAGCATGGCCCGTGTCATCACCGGCCCAACATTAAGATATTTTAATTATGTATATAAGTTAAATTAATGTCAATTCGAATTATGAATTATAAAACATGAATACACAAAATTAACATATTAACTACTTGAAAGTATTTTCCAAGAAACCAAGTCTCACAAGATAATTATGTATATTTTATTCAGATAATGACGAAATTTGGTACATTTTTAAGTTTAGATCTTTAATCACATGACAAAGGATTATCTAGTCATGCATATTATATCACATGTAGTTTTCAATTAATAACTCAAAATTGTATTTTACTCCCCTACTAAGTTGATATAAACATTTTTTGCTTTCATTTCCTCTTCTCTTTTATTTGTCAACTTGTTCTTTGGAGTTAAATTAAATTAATATTTTAAATTTAAATTTTAAGTGTTTCAAAAATTATATAAAAAAGAAAAATATATGTTACCTTTTTTCATATTAATTTAAGTTATTTGACTTTGAGAACACAATAAAACATACTTATGTAGATGTTTTATTGAACTGTGCTTTTATATATGTTCCTTCCATCGAAATGTAGGAGTCATTTGTTAGGGTGTATAAAAATAATTTCGAATAGAATGTATTAGTAATGTCTGCATTAATAATGCTTGTATTAGTAATATGGATATTATTTAACATTATTTTTTATACACTGCTTGGTGTGATGTATTGAAACTTGCCTTTTCAATCTTGATATATTTAAAAAAAAAAAAAATGAATTGCATATATATTCTAAGATTCATCCAAGATTTAGTATTGGCTCAATATATGTTATTTTTTGTCTTAATTTATGTGACACAAATAAAATATAGATAATCAATCATATATTTAATATGTTTTTAGATATTTTAAGTTGTTAACTATTGTAATTTATAATATTTTTATGGAATTTTTAAATAATATACGTTACGCTCCTTGTTCAAATTTTTGTGGCATTGATAGTCAATATATTCTTAAAATAACTGAAGTTTTTAATGGGATAATACCCACGAAAATATTCGAACTTGAACCAAATTTCCAGTGGAGCATATTGAACTTTGCGGGGGTCCTATTACCCCCTTATACCTTTTTAAGTGAAATTAATTCCCCCCCGGGACTTTTTTAAAGTGGAATTAACCCCCCCCCACCCCCACCCTCACCCCCGAAATGTTATCCCCAGTTTTTACGCTAGGAGGTGCAGTACACGCGCTGCTTCTTCTCCGCTTTATCAGTTTTCAATATTTTTCACCATTACAACCGTATTAAAGATTCCAAATGATTTCACTGAGTCAATTTTAAATTTCAAGTCCATTCTTATCACTCCAAAAGTTTTCAAATTCAATTTCAAGTTTCAAACTTGAATTCCATTGAGTTTATGAAGAAAGTTTTTTCAAATTATTGAATGGAATCTTCCATTAATTTTTCATTGAAACTCGAAAGATTCAATTAGCGAGTTCCATTAATGGAAGATTCAATGAAACTTCCTAATTGAATGGAACTCGGAAGATTCAAAAAAATTAATTTCATGTATGAAGACAAAAATATGGACTGTACATGTATGAAGCTATTCAATCTTCCGTTAATGGAACTCGAAAGATTCAATTAGCGAGTTTCCGAGTTTGAATCTTCCGAATCTTCCATTGAGTTTTAAATAGAGAATTCGAAACGGAATCTTCAAGAATTCAATTTCAATTCAACAATGGAGCAAATTTAATTTCAATTCAACAATGGGGCAACCATTGTTGAAGAAAGAAGAAAGAAGAAAGAAGAAAGAAGAAAGAAGAAAGAGAATGAAAAAATAAATAAAAATATAAAACTTTAAATAATTATAAAATTAAGGGGTTGTTTGGCAAAAAAAAAGAGTTTTATAACGTTTTTAACATTGTTCACGCGCTCAATGTGAATGACTAACACGCAATGTGCCAAGTGAAAGATATATGCCATTAAAATACGAAAAAAAAAGTCTGGGGGTACTAGGACCCTCGCAAAGTTAAGTATGCTCAACTGGTAATCCGGTCAAACTTCAGGTATTTTTGTGAGTACTCTCCCGTTTTTAATTATTGTGATTTATAATAATTTCTTCTATTCTAATTTAAGTGACACTAATTTAATTTTGAGAGTCAATTAAATATTTTATATCTTTTAAATTTTTTAAGTTGTCAATTATTGTGATTTATAATATTTTTTACACATTTTTGAAATATATAACGGATTAAATTATTTTTAAATATTTTAAGTTGTTAATTATTGTAATTTATAATACTTTTTATGTAATTTTTAAATAATATATGTTACTCTCCTTGTCCAAATTTTTGTGTCATCAATAATCAATTATATTTTTTTAATAATTTAAATTTTTAATTATTGTGATTTATAATACTTTTACTATTTCAATTTAAGTGGCACAATGTTTTGATGGCCATAATAAATAATTAGGGGTGATTTAGTAAAATCACGATTGAAGCAGCGGAACAAAATGACTTAAATGACTTACAATAACTAACTAAAAGTGATATAGAAAATTACTATAAACAAAATACTTGTGAAAAATTTAAGTGGACCTCATATAAGACGTCAAGTTAGTTTAAAACATCAATAGTTAATTATCATTTTATATATTTTACCTTTTTTATTAAATATTATTAATTTTTTAATACTTAGATGACTTATAATAATTAATTAGAGGTGATATTTTGTAAAATTATGGTTGAAGTAATTGAAGCAGACATGTTATAAATGTAAATTTTATTTTTTAATAAAATATTATTATTTTTTAATATATAAATAACTTATAATAATTAATTAGGGATGATATAGTAAAATTACTGTTAAAGTAGACATATTATATATGTCTATTTTACTATTTTTTAATAAAATATTATTAATTTTTAGTACATAACTAACTTATAATAATTAATTAAGGGTGATATAGCGAAATTACGGATTTAATATTATTGGTTTTTTAATACATAAATGACTTATAATAATTAATTAGGGATGGTATAGTAAAATCACGGTTAAAGCAGCTGAAGCAGACATGTTGTAAATATTTATTTTATATTTTAAATTAAATATTATTAATTTTTTAATATAAATACTGTATAGCAGCACAAACAGAAAGTCTGCACACGAAAACTACAACTGCAAAGAAAGGAAAGGAACATTAAAATCTAAGTATTAAAAAATTAATAATATTGAGAAGGTTTCGACATGCCTACTTCAGCAGGTTGCTTGCTCCGTGATTTTACTATATCATTCCTAATTAATTATTATAAATTATTTATATATTTAAAAATTAATAATATTTAATTAAGAATTAATAATATTTAATTAAAAAATAAAATAGACATTTATGACATGTCTGTTTCAGATGCTTTAACCATGATTTTAGTATATCACCCCTAATTAATTATTATATGTCATTTATGTATTAAAAATTTAATAATATTAAATTCATAATTTTACTATACGCCCTTAATTAATTATTATAAGTCGGTTATGTACTAAAAATTAATAATATTTAATTTAAAAAGGTAAAATAGATATTTACTAACAACTTAAAATATCTAAAATCGTATTAAATAGATGATTGATTATCTAAATTTTATTTGTGTCACATAAATTATGACAAGAAAATAAAATATATTGATCCCGTACTAAATCTCAGATAAATCTTAGAATATTATATGCAATTTATTTTTTTAAAAAAATTTATTTAAATATATCAAGATTTAAAAGGCAAGTTCCAATACATCACATCAAGCAGTGTATAAGAAATAATGTTAAATAATATCAATATTACTAATACAAGCATTATTAATGCAGATATTACTAATACATTCTATTCGAAATTATTTTTATACACCCTAACAAACGAATAGGAACATATATAAAAGCATAGTTCAATAAAACATCTACATAAGTATATTTTATCGTGTTCTCAAAGTCAAATAACTTAAATTAATATGAAAAATGATAACATATAGTTTTCTTTTTTATATAATTTTTTAAACACTTAAAATAAATTTAAAATATTAATTTAATTTAACTTCAAAGAACAAGTTGACAAATAAAAGAGAAGGAGAAAATGAAAGCAAAAAATGTTTATATCGACTTAGTAGGGGAGTAAAATGCAATTTTGGGTTATTAATTGCACGACACATGTGATGTAATATGCATGACTAGATAACCCTTTATCATATGATTAAAGATCTAAATTTAAAAAAAACAGGAAATTTTGTCATTTATATGAATAAAATATACATAATTATCTTGTGAGACTTGATTCCTTGAAAAATACTATCAAGTAATTAATATGTTAATTTTGTGTATTCATGTTTTATAATTCATAATTCGAATTGACATCAATTTAACTTATCGTACACAATTAAAATATCTTAATGTTGGGCCCATGCTGACACGGGTCATACTCCTCTAGTTTCTATTATATAGAAGAGAAGGTTCCGGCACTGCTTGCTTTGTGATTTTTCTATATCATCCCTAATTAATTATTATAAATTATTTTTATATTAAAAAATAATAATACTTAATTAAAAAGGTAAAATAGACATTTACGACATGTCTGCTTCAACAGCTTTAACCGTGATTTTACTATGTCACCCCTAATTAAATATAGAAGAGAAGATTTCGACATGCCTGCTTCAGGAGGCTGCTTGCTCCGTGATTTTACTATGTCACCCCTAATTAATTATTATAAATTATTTTTATATTAAAAATAATAATATTTAATTTAAAAAGTAAAATAGACATTTACGACATGTTTGCTTCAGCTGCTTTAACCATGATTTTACTATATCACCCCTAATTAATTATTATAAGTCATTTATGTATTAAAAAATTTAATAATATTAAATTCATAATTTTACTATATCACCCTTAATTAAATATTATAAGTCAATTATGTACTAAAAATTAATAATATTTAATTAAAAAAGGGTAAAATAAACATTTATGATATATCTGCTTCAATAGTAATTTTACTATATCATCCCTAATTAATTATTATAAGTTATTTATATATTAAAATTAAAAAGATAATAATAAGAGAAGGTTTCGACATGCCTGCTTCAGCAGGCTGCTTGCTCCGTGATTTTACTATATTACTCCTAATTAATTATTATAAATTATAGTTATATTAAAAAATAATAATACTTAATTAAAAAGGTAAAATGGACATTTACGACATGTTTGCTTCAGCTGCTTTAATCGTGATATTATTATATCATCCCTAATTAATTATTATAAGTCATTTATGTATTAAAAAAAAATATTAAATTCGTAATTTTACTATATCACTCTTAATTAAATATTATAAGTTAATTACTACAGTTTCTTAAGGTTTTTCCTTGAAAATTTGAGGTGGGGTAGTGAAATTTTTGTTTGGAAGTTACTGATTTAGGTGTTCTTTCTGAAAAAGACTGTAATAGGATTGGTGATAAATACAACAAAGATTTGATATTTTCTGTTACATCTTTTTCGCACCTACCTGGTGCCTGTTGCAAGTGTTAGGGAATCAAATGATACATACGGCAAACCACTCAGTGACTTTACTTGGATAATTGACAAAAATATTTTTGTCGAACCAATAGAAGAAATAACTCCGTTGAAAAATCCTCTGTCACGACGACACGACTTGCTGTTACGCCATTTGAGCACTTTGATCATCAATCTGAAGGACATGAATTTGGTACCATAGCATCTAATGTATTATATTTTTTATCAACTACTAAAGTACAGTTTGTTGCTTTATATCTATCGACTCATTTACTATTATTCCTCTCAAGATATTCTTGCTATTGTACTGAATGCGGGCTCGCCAACATACGCTGCAAATGGATAACAGTCCCCACAGATCGTGAGGTTCTTCATAATTCTTATAAGAGCACTCGAAGGCAAAAACATCAACTCAAATGTAAAAGCAAACTTCTCAGTGATAGTATGAGGCTAAACCAAATTACAAGTGATGGCATTTACAATGCTTGGATGATTTCTCTCCCCAACCAAGAATGTGTGAACATTGTCTTTTATTAGAAAAGTAACCTGGTGCTTTTAGAAAAATGGGTGGAAATAAAAAAAACAAATGTTATTATCTATATGATTAGAGGCTTCAGTTGGTCAAATGTACAACATTTTTATTTTCATGCAAAATCTTTTTAGAATCATTTTCATGATTAGTTAAGTGTATCTTAGGTACTCATGTACTGCTAGTAGAAGGTTTTTGATGCTTGGTGATAGTTGTGAGCGGTAGGAACAGGTTATATTAAGCATTGTAAATGAGACTAACATCCTACATTTCTCATGTGATGTATAAACATTATTGTTAATAAATGTTTTCAAAAATTTTAAGAAGGATAATATCTAAAAATAATAAAACATTTCAGAGTGGCACTCAACACCTCATAGTACTCAAAACTTATGGTTTTCGTAATGCGACAGATATAACACTTCTGCAACATTAATTTTACTATATCATCCCTAATTAATTATTATAAGTTATTTATATATTAAAATTAAAAAGCTAATAATAAGAGAAGGTTTCAACATGCCTGCTTCAGCACCCCTAATTAATTATTATAAATTATTTTTATATTAAAAATAATAATACTTAATTAAAAAGTAAAATAGACATTTACGACATGTTTGCTTCAGCTGATTTAACCTTAATTTTACTATATCACCCCTAATTAATTATTATAAGTTATTTATGTATTAAAAAAATTAATAATATTAAATTCGTAATTTTACTATATCACCCTTAATTAAATATTATATACTAAAAATTAATAATATTTAATTAAAGAAATGTAAAACAAACATTTATGATGTATCTGCTTCAACAGTAATTTTACTATA
Source organism: Capsicum pubescens (assembly GCA_030864215.1). Taxonomy (NCBI): domain Eukaryota; kingdom Viridiplantae; phylum Streptophyta; class Magnoliopsida; order Solanales; family Solanaceae; genus Capsicum; species Capsicum pubescens. Next base: position 103,152,757 of record CM061544.1, on the reverse strand, counting down.
TTATCTCTAATTAATTATTATAAGTTATTTATATATTAAAATTAAAAAGGTAATAATAAGAGAAGGTTTCGACATACCTGTTTCAGCAGATTGCTTGCTCCGTGATTTTACTTTATCACCCCTAATTAATTATTATAAATTATTTTTATATTAAAAAATAATAATACTTAATTAAAAAGGTAAAATAGACATTTACCATGTTTGCTTCAACTATTTTAACCGTGATTTTACTATATCACCCCTAACTAATTAATATAAGTCATTTATGTATTAAACAAATAATATTAAATTCATAATTTTACTATATCACCCTTAATTAAATATTATAAGTAAATTATGTACTAAAAATTAATAATATTTAATTAAAAAAGGTAAAATAAATATTTATGATATATCTGCTTCAACAGTAACTTTACTAAATCATCCCTAATTAATTATTATAAGTTATTTATATATTAAAAAGCTAATAATATTATATCAAAAAAAGTAAAATTTACATTTATAACATGTCTGTTTCAACCATTATTTTACTAAATATCAGCCCCTATTAATTAATATAAATCAGCTAAGTATCAAAAATTAATAATATTTAATAAAAAAGGTAAAATATATAAAATGATAATTAATTTTGATGTTTTAAACTAACTTGACATCTTACATGAGGTCCACTTAAATTTTTTTCACGAGTACTTTGTTTATAGTAATTTTCCTATATCACTTTTAGTTAGTTGTTGTAAGTCATTTAAGACATGTCTATTTCGTTGCTTCAATCGTGATTTTATTAAATCGCCCCTAATTAATTATCATGGCCATCAAAGCATTGTGTCGCTTAAATTGAAATAGAAAAAATATTTTAAATCACAATAATTAAAAAACTAAATTATTTAAAAAATATAATTGACTATCGATGACACAAAAATTTGAACGAGGAGAGTAACATATATTATTTGAAAATTACATAAAAAGTATTATAAATTACAATAGTCAACAACTTAATATTTTTTAAAAAAATTAATCTGTTATATATTTCAAAAAATATGTAAAAAATACTATAAATCACAATAATTAACATCTTAAAAAATTTAAAAGATATAAAATACTTGATTGACTCTCAAAATTATATTAGTGTCACTTAAATTGGAATAGAAGAAAAGTATTATAAATCACAATAATTTAAAACTTCAGTTATTTTTAAAATATAATTGACTATCAATGCTACAAAAGTTTGGATAAAGAGAGTAACGTATATTATTTGAAAATTACATAAAAAGTATTATAAATTACAATCGTTAACATCTTAAAATATCTAAAATCATATTAAATATATGATTAATTATCTAAATTTTATTTGTGTCACATAAATTATGACAAAAAAATAACATATATTGAGCCCATGCTAAATCTCGGATGAATCTTAGAATATTATATGCAATTCATTTTTTAAATTTTTTTTGTTTAAATATATCAAGATTGAAAAGGCAAGTTCCAATACATCACACCAAGCAGTGTATAAGAAATAATGTTAAATAATATCAATATTATTAATGCAGACACTACTAATACATTCTATTCGAAATTATTTTTATACACCCTAACAAACGACTAGGAACATATATAAAAGCATCGTTCAATAAAACATCTACATAAGTATGTTTTATCGTGTTCTCAAAGTCAAATAACTTAAATTAATATGAAAAATGGTAAAATATAGTTTTCTCTTTTATGTAATTTTTGAAACACTTAAAATAAATTTAAAATATTAATTTAATTTAACTTCAAAGAACAAGTTGACAAATAAGGGGTGATATTTAGTAAAATTATGATTGAAGTAGCTGAAGCAGACATGTTATAAATATAAATTTTACTTTTTTTAGTAAAATATTATTAGTTTTTTATGTAGATGACTTATAATAAATAATTAGGAGTGATATTTAATAAAATTATTATTGAAGTAGCTGAAGCAGACATATTATAAATGTAAATTTTACCTTTTTAATAAAATATTATTAATTTTTTAATACATAAATAACTTATAATAATTAATTAGGGGTGATATAATAAAATCACTGTTGAAGTAGACATATCATAAATATCTATTTTACCCTTTTTAATTAAATATTTTTAATTTTTAATACATAACCGACTTATAATAATTAATTAAGGGCGTATCGTAAAATTATGAATTTAATATTATTAATTTTTTAATACATAAATGACATATAATAATTAATTAGGGGTAATATAGTAAAATCACGGTTAAAGCACCTGAAACAGACATGTCATAAATGTCTATTTTACTTTCTAATTAAATATTACTCCCTCCGTTTCGGAATAAGTGAATTGTTGGGGTATTTATTGGTATTTCAAAATAAGTGAATCATTGAATTTTTTTTCAAATTTACCCTTGTGTTTTGACAACCAATTAACTTTTAAAAAGGTATTACAAGGTCAGTTTTTTCTTTTTTAGGGGTAAAAATAGAAAGTTGTGTTAAATTTATGTCTTTAATGCTTTTTTCTTAATCTGTGTGTCAAAATTCAACAATTCATTTATTATGAAACGGAGGAAGTATTAACTTTTAATTAAATATTATTATTTTTTAATATAAAAATAATTTATAATAATTAATTAGGGGTGGTATAGTAAAAGATGTCGAAACCTTCTCTTCTATATAATAGAAAAGAAAAGAAAAACTAGACTGAAATTCTTTATGCTCAAGTTCAATAGGCGACGAAAAACTGGCGAAAACTTAGTAAAAAATGGATCCACCCCTTTATCCTTCTACACTAAAATATCAAGATCATTATGACACAATGGCACTGATCTTCTTTACAGCTAAGTTTATTAAGACACCAAACACCGGCTCTCTTACTTGGACTCCAAACTTTGTGAATCCGGATCCGCCACTTTATCCTTCTCTCTATTATAATACCAAGCTTTATCTCTGTGGCATGGTTCGAATCCATGGCATGACACTTAACCCACATATCACTAGTTACAGTCTACTTGACCGCCACTACTACGTAACTGCACCAAAAATTCTTCACAACTTGAATTCACTAAGCTCCTCTCCTACTTGGTCAAGTCACACTATATATTACATGAAAAATCTTTAAGATAGCTTTTTTCCAACTACCAAGAGAAAAGCAAACTCTACAGCTCAAAGAGGCAGCCTACAACATAAATTACCCAACTCTCCTTTTACTCCAGCATTCTGTATACAACAAGACTCGTCATAAAGTAACAAACACAAATTTCGCTAGAAAGTAGAATACGCTTACTTAAGTCTGAAGGCAAGGTTAGAGCATTGGATGGTTTCAGATTCTGAATAGAGAAAGCATTTCCTTCAATTTGATCTTATATGTCCAGCTTCAGTAAATTGCAACATACTAACAGGCTAGCAGCAAAACTAAACAAATCTTGCAGCTATGTCAGTCTTCACCAAAATCAAATCAAGTCAAACTGCTCCAATATCCAGCACAGCATTTTTCGTAAGCATTGCAGCCACCGTAACTTACAACCAGCAACACCAACAATATCTGTTATAGACCACTCTTCATTGAGCAAAGTGGAGCATGGAGTTCTCTGGGTAACTGAAATTATACCTAAAAAGAAAAATAAATAGTTCTAAAACATCAATATATGGAAAAAGTTGAATATCGCTAATACTGTCCCACTCTATCTTTTGTTACCAAACTGTATAACACTTCATATAGAGATATAAGGCAACACATTCATTATAATATTGCTGCTATGTTAGGTGCAGAAGTCGCTCATATATCAGCGCAGAAATAATAGATAGAAAATAATTACATAGAAGGAAAAAAATAATAATATACTAAAATAGCAAGAATTCTGCATCAAAAGAAAGTAAGAACTAACTGGAAGTTGATAAATCTCAATATGAACTCCCAGATAAAAGCATGGCAATTTGTTTTTACAGAGTAATCATCCCAAAAAGATATCTTCTTGATACAATATGCAACTGACTATGAATTTAATGCTTAGAGACGTGACTTACGCTTTCTGATCACCAAGCTGCAAGAGTCATATAAGACATGGAACCTAACAGATGGAGTTTACTGCTGTCTGTGATGGTAACGAATCATCCTTTAGTTTATTCTCTGTTTTTGGTAGACTGATCTGGTAGTAGCCTCCAGATTACAAAGTAATAGTGGATAAGGGTGGCTTAGATTGCATTCACACACGAAAATTAGAAGCAACACATAAAATCTTTTACTTTTTAGACTTCATTGTTTAGATGATCTACAGAGACAAAGTAAAGTAGTCTTATTCGTCCTGAAGTAACGTTAGAAAACTCACCCTTCTTCTTTATATGCATCTCACATTATTTCTTTTTCTACTTTTCCTGATCTCATGTTCTTTGTCACTAGAGATTTGCACTAACATGCAACCAATTTTTCTTTTTAGATTTTGATAGTGTTCCAAATGGAAATTAAGGACTTCAAAATGAAGGAACCAAGTTCTTTAAAAGAAGCAAGTCTAGACTGAGGCAGTGACCTCATCTACCTAACCCTTATTTGCTCAGTGGATCCTATTTCTAGGAACAGTTTGCTTAAAATTAAATATGTAATGCACCCAAGGGTGTAGTCTAGATATCAAGCAAAATGAGCGGAGAACCATGAGGTCTCAGGTTCAAATCCCAGCGGAAGCAAAAAACAGTAGGCGATTTCTTCTCATCCGCCTAAACCTTAATGGACAATGTTACACTGGTAGCAAGTACCTAATAAAATAGTCAGAGATATGTGCAAGTTGGCCCCGACAGCACCATGATAAAAAAACAATTAATTAAACATGTGAACATGTGAGCAGGAACACGCACACGTCAAATTTATTCCATAAGGGGCAAGTAGTAGAATGCATCAACCATTGCCTGTCAGTAATTTAGGTCTTACAATATACAAGAAGATGAGATTCGTACTTTCTAATTGTGGACGTACATGTTTTTTCCTTATCTTCAATTTTTCTTCTATGGCCGATCTTTTGAAAAATTAGTTCAGTCAATTGTCAACCTTCTGCTTTAAGAAGTTAACGTTTCTTGTCTATGTTCAAACTGATATCGCACATTTTGAAATTGAGCTATGGGAATTTACCTATCTGAAAACCCACAAATTGCTCATCTAATACAAAATCATATTCAATCCACTGTTAGAGCGCATACAATTCATACACACAGCAGAAGCATGAATAAGGATCACAAACTTACATATTAACATGATAATATAGTCTTAAGACGAAATTCCGAAAGCACTTAGCTCTCAAAGCTTTCACAAAAATCGTTCTAACGCCTTGGTCTCAGGTCCGCAGCCTTCTACTACTCAAAAAACTTGTGTGGACAAGTGACTTATTTTCTGGAAAAAGGATGCCTGTTTTATGAAATACCTACTCTATTTATTCCAATTTTTTACTGAAGAAGGAAAGGGAAGAGGCGAAAAAAGGTTTTTACCTTTAAGAGCACAATAAAGAGCAAATATGTTTTCAGCCTTAAGAGCTGTTAAAAGCCTTTTAAGAGCAAAGAGTTTTTAGCTCTTTTAAAGCAATGGTTAATGAGTAAACACTAAACAATGCTCGGTAAAACAATGTTTTTAAAACAAACGTTTTCTTTTTATTTTAAGCCAGACATTTTATTCCAAGACCAATAAACAATATTACTTCTTCTAGAATACTCCCTTTCTTTTTAAAATTTGATTAATTAATCACGTATAGTAGGAACCATATATTTATTAACTGAGGCTTCTAATTATGATTTTAATTCACAAATGAATGAATTATAACAACCAGTGTATTCCTATAAAGTGGGGTCAGAGGAGGGTAAAGTGTACGCAGTCCATACTACCTCAGATGAAGTAGAGAAGTTGTTTCCGATAAACCCCCGATCAGAACACATAACAATATAATCAAACAAATAAACAAAAACCTAAAATCACATAATAAAACTGAGATACACACTGCTAGACAATAAAGAAAACAAGACACCATAAGGTAATACTATAAACTATGTATTCTGTTAGGGCATGAGAAGTTTTGATGATAGACAGATGAATGAACACGTAGTGCAAAGATGGTCCATATGGAGTGCATATTATTACATAAAGTTGTCAACACATGGATAAGCAAAGGATGTTCACACGGCTATATGAAGATAATTGGAGCAGTTAGAGTTTGAGTAGATCAAGAAGTCTACAAGGCAGAAGGATAAAGCAAAAGAGTCCTACTCAATTTAGAAGAAGGTGAGATGGTTACAACAAGGAGTGAGTTACTTGAAAGAGTCCTACAGAAGATACAAGTAAAGAAGAAAAAAGACTGCATCTGAGGGAGCATATATAGACGACAAGCTGCATTCAAATAATACTCTCATGCACAGATAGGAAAATCAACAATCAGCAAAATCGTTCACCAACTTGAAGAAGAACCTAGTTCTTACTTAGTATGTTTTAGACGGCTTGTAATAGGAAGGTTTTTGAGTTGTAATGAGTAAATTGTTCTAGTCTCAGTATTCTATAAACTGAGTTAGGAATCACGTCTTCAAGTTAGGGAACTCGAAGACTTGGAAACACTTATCTTGGGAAGATTTGTGTCTTTGTAGTAATAAGAGTTAGAAGTTTTAATTCCTTGTTTACAAGAAGTCTTGTAATTGTGTTGATTGTTGAGGCTCAAAGTTATAGTGAAGATTGGGGTTAAATCCTGTAGAGGTATAGGTCGTGCTTTTTTACACCTTTTTGAGCTGGGTATTTTTCACGTAAAAATTATTGTGTTCAGTTTTTACTTCTGTGAACCACGTATACTTACTTGTTCCACAGATAGGCAATCAGTAGGGATCATACTCTAGCAAGTGGTATCAGAGAGGGTTATCTTAAATAAGGTTTGCACCTAAGATCAGATCATTATGATGAATTCCGCACCTTCTACTGGTCACAGTGAAGGTCAATCCACTACTATACCCCCACTTTTTAATGGTACTCATTTCATCTAGTGGAAAGCCAGGATGTAGATGTTTATTCAAGGAGAAGACTATGAATTATGGGATAGGATTACTGAAGGTCCTACTATCCCTATGAAGACAGAAAATGGTGTGCAAGTCAAGAAAATAAGGAGTGAGTTTACTGCTGATGATCTTTTGGCTTTAAAGAAAAACGCTAAGGCAAAGAATATCCTAGTCTGTGGTCTAGGACCTGCTGAATACAATAGAATATCTACATGTACCACTGCTAAGCAAATATGGGATGACTTAGTAAATGCCCATGAAGGTACCTCTCAGGTAAGGAAATTCAAGATCTCTCTCTTTTTTACTGAATATGAAGCGTTTAAGATGAAGGAAAATGAATCCTTACATGATATGATGACAAGACTTACTACTCTAACAAATGAGTTAACCTCCTTGGGAAAAGTCATCACTAAAGAAGAACAAGTAGAGAAGGTTCTGAGGGTGCTACCAAAGTCAAAATAGAATGTTAAAGTCACTGCAATCAGGGAAGCAAATAAGGATCTCACAGGTATGACTTTGGATGAACTAGTAGGAAATTTAAGAACCTATGAAATGAAAGTTGATGGCATTAAGGAATAGAAGGCTTCTAAAAACATCTTGTCCTTAAAGGCTTCTGATAGTGATGAAGAGATTGAACTAGATAAGGAACAAATTGACTTCATAACAAAAAACTTCAGCAAGTTTTGTAAGAAGAAGAAGGGAACATATAGCAAGAAGCATTCCAATGACAACCCAAATGTATGTTACAAGTGTGGAAAGACTGATCATCAAATCAGAGAATGTCCTCTCTGGGAAATAGAATGGAGGAAGGAAAGAGTTGAAAGAGAATAAAAGGCCAGGAGGAAGGAAAAGGACAAACATGTCATGATAGCTGCATGGGGATCTGACTCTGATAATGATGATGATGGAGTTGATGAGACAACATTTATGACTTTTGGAGACTCGGACATTGAGGAAGAAGATGATGCTTCTGGGGTAAGTTTATTTGAACTAAAAGAAAAACTGCATCTTTTTTCTAAAACTAAACTTGTTTCCTTGATAGGTGATTTAATTGAAAATTTCCAAGAATTAACTTCTGATAGGGATGAATTGTTCAACAGTCTTGCAAGTCTTAAATTTGATTTCATTAACTTGAAAGTTTGCAAGAAAAATGTTGACAAAGAAAATTGCACTCTCAAGGAACAAATTACACTGCTTGAGTCCTCAAATAATGATCTTAAGTCTGAAATCCTTAAACTGACTCTCACTGACCATGGGAAAAAGGCCATAAGTAAGGAACAAGAAAATTCTGAACTTGAGTTAACTAAGTACAAACAAGAATGCTATGACTTGACTGAAAAGATGGATAAGATGAGTCAAAAGATAGCAAGATTAAAATTGGATCTAGAAAAGTCAAACAGATGGACAAATTCTTCAAGAATTATTCATCAGCTTGGTAAAAGAAATCACACTAAAAAAACAGGCTTGGGTTTTTATAAAGAAGATGATAATCTTCAAGACTTATGCTATATTTGTGGCAATCTTGGACATCCTACTACTGAATGTCCCATGGCTGCTAAAAGCAGATATCGAAGTCTGAACCTGGCAACCAAACTTTCTCAGACCAAGAACACAAGCACTAAAATTAGTCTAAGAAACAAGTCATTTTACTTGTTTCCTGCTTGGACTAGAAGGAATTTAATTCATCTTTTTACTAATAAAACAGGACCTAAGCTTGTCTAGGTTCCTAAGTCTAACTATTGATTTCTTGTGCAGGAGAAGGTGAAGGAAAACAAAAGGCACTGGTACCTAGATAGTGCTTGCTCAAGATATATGACTGGTGACAAGTAAAAGTTCCTTTCACTCTCCAAAATAGATGGTGGGGGAGTCTCTTTTGGAAATGGAAAAAGGGGAATCATAACTGGAGTTGGAAAAATTGGCTCATCGGAGTCAAAAGATTTGGAGGATGTTTATTTTGTGGAAGGACTGAAGCATAACCTGCTAAGCATTTCACGATTGTGTGACAAAGGTAATAAAGTAATTTTCACTGCTGCAGGTGTTAAAGTCAAAAGGATGGACACCAAAGAAATTGTGCTTACTGCAAAGAGATACAGGAATGTATACAAAGAAGACATAATGGAAATACCAGGACCTAAGTTGACTTGTCTAAATGCAATAGAAATTGATCCCCTCCTTTGGCACAGAAGACTTGGACATGCAAGTCTGAAACAACTGAACATACTTTCCTCCAAAGACATGGTATCGGGACTACAAGAGCAAGTTTAAGGAAGAAAAATTATGTATTTCATGTGTAAGGGGGAAGCAGGTAAAATCCTCTTTCAAGTCAAAGAGCCATGTTAGCACTACCAAATGTCTTGACCTGGTTCATATGGACCTATGTGGACCAATGAGACAACAAAGCAGAGGTGGAAAAAGGTATATTTTTGTAATTGTTGATGATTATTCCAGGTTCACCTGGACTTTGTTTCTAGCCTCTAAAGAAGATGCCTTTGATGTCTTTGAAATCTTCATTAAGAAAATAGAAAAGAAACTGGGCACTTCATTAGTTTCCATAAGGTCTGACCATGGAACAGAATTTGAGAATGCAAAATTCTTAGATTTTTGTTCATCAAATGGAATAGATCATAACTTCTCATCTCCTAGAACTCCACAATAAAATGGAGTGGTGTAAAGGAAAAACAGAACCTTGAAAGATATGGCTAGAACAATGATGCTTGCAGCAAATGTTGCCAAAAACCTATGGGTTGAGGCAATAAGTACTGCAACATATATCACAAGCAGATGCATAATCAGACCCTTGTTAGAAAAGACTCCCTATGAATTACTAAAGGGTAGAAAGCCTAACATTTCTCACTTTAGAACTTTTGGTTGTAAATGTTTCATGCATAATAATGGTAAGGATAATTTGGAAAAATTTGATGCCAAAAGTGATGAGGGAATCTTTTTAGGTTATTCACTTCATAGAAAGGCTTACAGAGTTTTAAACAACAGAACTAACTGTGTTGAAGAAAGCATGTATGTGATTTTTGATGAGTTTTGTGTTAAGACTAACCTGCAGGAAGAAAGCGACACTGAGCAACAGGTTACACAACATGTTCTATCGCCTGAAACAGTCAAACTTGGGGGCACTTTCACAGGGGGAACTGAAGCTGAAGGCACAGTGTTAGGGGGAACTGAGCCATCAATTGCTTCACATTAAAACATTAACAGTGATTCAAACAGCTCACTAGGCTTGATCCCAAAAGGATACAAGTATCAAGGTTCGCACCCTATTGAGAATGTACTTACTGATCTCACTTCTGGAATCACCACAAGATCTGGATTGAGAAGTATGTGTGCATTCAAGGCATTCCTGTCAGAAATAGAGCCAAAGAAAGTAAGTGAAGCATTGTTTGATGTTGATTGGATCATAGCCATACAAGATGAATTGAATCAGTTTGAGAGAAGCAAAGTATGACATTTAGTTCCTCTTCCAAAAGATAGATCAGTCATTAGGACTAAATGAGTGTACAGAAATAAAGTTGATGAGCATGGAACAGTCACAAGAAACAAGGCAAGACTGGTGGTTCAAGGATACAACCAAGAAGAAGGAATTGACTTTGATGAGGTTTTTTCTCCTGTAGCAAGACTTGAAGCCATAAGATTATTGGTTGTTTTTGCCTCTTACATGGAGTTTATTTTGTACCAGATGGATGTGAAGAGTGCATTCCTAAATGGCATTCTTAAAGAAGAGGTTTATGTGAAGCAACCTCCAGGATTTGAAAGCAGAGAGTTTCCAGATCATGTGTACAAGCTGGATAAGGCCTTGTATTGGTTGAAACAAGCACCAAGGGCCTGGTATGAGAGATTATCAAAGTTTTTGCTGGAGCATGGACACACCAGAGGTAAAATTGACAATACTCTTTTCTTAAAAACTAATGGAAAGGATTTGTTAGTTGTGCAGGTGTATGTGGATGACATTATTTTTGGCTCAACCAACATGAATATGACTCATGACTTTGCTAAACTCATGAGTTATGAGTTTGAAATGAGCATGATGGGGGAGTTGAATTACTTCCTGGGTCTTCAAATAAAACATTCAGCATCAGGAACAATGATCCATCAACAAAAGTATGTCAAAGATTTTCTCAAGAAATTATCCATGGAGGAAACTAAAGAAATAAGTACTCCCATTGCCACTACCACAAAACTTGATTTGGATGAAACAGGTTCTGATGTGGAACAAAAACTGTATAGAGGTATGATAGGGTCCTTATTGTATCTCACAGCAAGTAAAGCTGACATTGTGTTTAGTGTAGGACTGTGTGCAAGGTTTCAAGCTAATCCAAAAGAATCTCATCTGAAGTCTGTAAAAAGAATCTTCAGATATTTGAAAGGAACTAGTGATCTTGGGTTGTGTTATCCCAAAGGTAGTAACTTTAATTTGGTAGGATACTCTGATGCTGATTATGCAGGATATTTGGTGGACACGAAAAGCACTACAGGTATGGCACACTTCTTAGGATCATGTTTGATTACCTGGTCCACAAAGAAGTAAAATTCAGTAGCTTTGTCTACTGCTGAGGCTAAATACGTTGTTGTTGGGTCATGTTGTACTCAATTGTTATGGATCAAACAACAACTTCTGGATTTTGGGGTAGATGTAAGTTGTGTTCCCATCTTTTGTGATAACACAGTGCTATAAACATAGCCAAAAATCTTGTCCAATATAAAAAAACTAAGCATATTGATATCCCTCATCACTTCCTTTGAGACAATGTTCAAAAAGAAAATATATCAATTATGTTTTGTTCAACTGAGGAACAAATTGCTGATATATTCACTAAGGCTTTGAGTAGGGAACACTTTGAAAAAAATAGGTTAGCATTGGAGAAGATTAAAATTGTATAAATCTCCTTCAATGATTAACTAGAATATGTTATGCCTGAGTGATTGTTGATTAATTCAGTCTTACACATTTAGTTGTGTGTCCTAATTCTAATATTTAAAGCAATGTGATATATCTATGTGTTGTTTTTAGATAGATGGATCATCAAGGAAGGAGTGGTCATGGACTAATCAAACACATGTATGATTATTGTTTTCCATAGTAGCATTAAGAGAAATAGGTCATCTACATGGTTCTTTCTATAATGATTAAAACCGCCAAAAACCAACAATCATCTTCTTCAAAAGGCTGCTAGACCTTTTCCATCCGTACTGAACCTCTATATTAGCACGTTTCTCCAAAATCACAGTCCCTTCATCCTTCAACTTCTTTATCACTCTTATTAAATATGCCTCTTGTTTTCTCTCTTATCTCTACTTCTTCTTCAACCTCTGAATATTCACCATACTATGGCATCTTTCTCCTCTCCTCCTTCTTTCACAAAATCTGACATTAATCCTTATACACAACTTATTCTCCACCCAAACATCAATTTACCCTCACTTATCCAACCCCAAATCCTTCTCAACCTATCTGATTTCCCATTCTTCAAGACCTTACCACACCCCTTCTCTCACTCTTCCTTCAAACCCTCACTCTTTTCAGAACCCTTACCACTATCAGTAGCTCCTCTTCAAATTCTTGATCGAGATGACATTCCAATTGCCAATCTTATTCCGAGAAGGTCAAGATCGACTCTGAATGAAAATCCTCATTTGTCTCCATTGATGTCGATGATGATACTCCTAAACACTCTTCTCCCGTTATCCCTTCATCTCAAACTCCACATACTCGGAGAAGGAAACAACAAGAAGATGCTTGTTTGGAAGAGGCACTTAGGGCAAGTAAAAAGAAACGAGTTGTGCCTAATGTTTCTCCTCCCCCATGTGATTTCTCTCCTGACATTCTCATTCGCTCCAAGAGAAAGCTGAAGTAGAAGCATACCATAGCTAAAACATCAAAAACATATCTCTCTCGTAAAATGTCCCCCCTCCCACTCCCAAAGCCTCTTTATCTTCAAAATCCACTGTCAAAGCCTCTACTGCCAAAGTCTCTACTGGAAAAGTCTCTACTCCTTCTAAAGATTCTCCAAAATCTGTGTCACTTTCGAAGAAATAGTTCCCCACATCTGGTCCTTCTGTCTCATCTGACTCAGATTCAGACTATCTTCCTGACACTTCTTCCGTGCCTCCTGATGATTCTGATGTTGATATTACTGTTAATACTCCTGCTGATAAAGCTTCTCATCCAGACCATGTTCTGCATTTTTAGAAACGAAAAATGGTTAGAGTAGGGTTGTCACTGGTTTTGGGAGTCTTGATATGGAAACTTTGGTATCCAAATTGGGGGCTCAAGGGTGGGCATCCTTGCTTCTGTAAGGTAATCATCAAAGAAGATTTGGAAAAGATGAAGTGTATGAATTTTATACACATGGAGTTGCGATTGGGGAGATGATCAACCTCTATTCATGGAAAACTCATTAATCTTTATCCTGCTGATTTGGGTAGAATTCTAAGTGTTCCTACTGGAGGTTGGGGTCACTATGTCAAAGGATCTTGGCCTCCTCTTGACAATCTTCCATCCTCTCTTGATATCTGCAGAAAATTTTCTGGAAATCCTCTCTTTCCTTCTCATCATAGGGTGCTAAAAAATGAGATGTCTTCTCTCTATCAGTTGTATTTTGATGTGGTCCACAAAATAATCTTACCCAGGCAGGAAAGGCGCACAGTTGCAAGCTTTCTTGATCTTACCTTAATGGAACTATTGGATTCTAAGATTCCAATAGACTTTCCCCAACTCATCATTAAGCATATGCAAAGGGTACTCGTTAAAGATAAAAATGGTCATGCTCTGCCCTATCAGTTCTGGCTTGCCCCTATGTTTGATGATTTTCGTGTCTCGGTCAAGGTGTGGTCCTTACAGGAAACTAAGGATGTGATTGGACAAGTGAACCATGCTATGTTGCCTGCTGCTATGAGACGTGCAGACAACCCTATGCAGAAGTTGCGAAATGCCTTAGAGGCAAAGCAGGATGAGCTGGAGGTTGCACAGGCTGCATTGGAGGCTGCCCAGTCTATTCATGAAGATGAAAATAGGGCTCTTAAAGCTCAAATTGCTTCCCTCACAGCCACTTTGGAGAAGGAAAGAACTGAAAATGCTGTTATCATTCGATCATTGACCTTTTTTATCCCCTCTACCTCCTCAAAATAAACTCCTCCTTCGTCCTTTAGTTTTTTTCTTCTTTCCTGCTTCTTGGTCCACCTTGTTTCTCTTTTTGACCTTACTGGATAATGATAATTGTATCTGTTTTTGTGCATGAAATGGACTTTTTTCTCCTCACTTGATCTACTTCTGTTAAATTCGATGCTTAGCTATCTCTTGCTCTGACTCTTGCTTGTTTTAGTGATAGCCCCAGTGGCCATGGATTATTACATAGTTTTTCACTTATTGGCTCAGCTTTTCGATGATGTCAAAAGGGGGAAGTAAGATTATACAATGCTTATAACTCAACTGATCTAACCTGTTTCATTCTACTGTGATCCTTTTATTTAATTTCTTATTGAGTATGTCAGGTTCTTTGTAATACTGTGCTGATAAGTTTGTCATCATCAAAAAGGGGGAATTTGTTAGGGCATGAGAAGTTTTGATGATAGACAGATGAATGAAACATGTTGTGTAAAGCTGGTCCATACAAGTGAAACTGTTTCGGACATATGAAACGCATATTATTACATAAAGCTGCCAACACATGGATAAGCAAAAGATGTTCACACGGATATATGAAGATAATTGGAGCAGTTAGAGTTTGAGTAGATCAATAAGTCTATAAGGCAGAAGGATAAAGCAAAAGAGTCCTACTCAATTTAGAAGAAGGTGAGATGGTTACAACAAGGAGTGAGTTACTTGAAAGAGTCTTACAGAAGATACAAGTAAAGAAGAAAAAGGGCTGCATCTGAGGGAGCATATATAGACGACAAGCTGCATTCAAATAATACTCTCATACATAGATAGGAAAATCAACAATCAGCAAAATCGTTCACTAACTTGAAGAAGAACCTATTTCTTACTTAGTATATTTTAGACGGCTTGTAATAGGAAGGTTCTTGAGTTGTAATAAGTAAATTGTTCTAGTCTCAGTATTCTATAAACTGAGTTAAGAATTACGTCTTCAAGTTAGGGAACTCGAAGACTTGGGAACACTTATCTTGGAAAGATTTGTGTCTTTGTAGTAATAGGAGTTAGAAGTTTTAATTCCTTGTTTACAAGAAGTCTTATAATTGTGTTGATTGTTGAGGCTCAAAGTTATAGTGAAGATTGAGGTTAAATCCTGTAGAGGTACAGGTCATGGTTTTTTACACCTTTTTGAGCCGGGTGTTTTCCACGTAAAAATTACTGTGTTCAGTTTTTACTTCTGTGAACCACGTATACTTACTTGTTCCACAGATAGGTAATCAGTAGGGATCATACTCTAATATATTCAAAAATCTAAGACATCATCGAAATACCGCGAACAAGCAACTACAAGCGTAGATACAAACAAAAACACGCTTACCTACTATTACAGACGAACTCCTACTCACTAACTCCATACCCTAGTTCCTGCCCTCCTCACCTTCCTATCAATGAATTATTATCATATCATAATAAATTACAAATTATTCCACTAAAAAAGTTGCAATTGTACTCCTCATTTTAATTTCTAGATGTACTATTACATTTTATTTAACTTCCTATGTTAGAATTACCAACACTAATTAATTAAATTAAATTTTCTAAAAATTTAATCAATATATATATATAAAGGAGAATCATAGAGGAGGTGATGTGACATCTTTCTATGACCTCCATTCATATTTATTTATTTTTGTGATTTTTTTAAATTTTTTCTTTCATTTTTTGCATTTCTTTCTTTCTTTCTTTATTTATATTTCATAGGTTACAAAAAACCTAAAAACTTCTATCACATTTATTTATTTAATTATATTTCATAGGTTACAAAAAAACCTCCATCTATTTATATTCTCCATTTAAAAATATCTCTTGAACTCCTTTCTTTATGGCTCAACTAATCTATAAATAACAATCATGAAATGTTGGATGCATATTTCTATTCTCCTTCCTTCATGTTTGATTAGCAGTAGAAAATTTTCTTCCTTTTTCATTGTTGTTTAAGGTAAAATTATCATTTATAATGTAATACAATGTTCACGTGTGAAAGAATATTACTAAGTCTAATTACACGATGCATTTTGAATTTGTCAGAAGGGGGTATTCGTTTAGCTTACTACATTTTTTTAATATCTTTCGACTAATTGTACCTTTTCAATTTTTTGTCATTTCCTTTTTTTGTTGTTGAAATTTTTAATATGATATGACCGTTCATTTAATTTAAATGATTCTACAAATCTCCTTTTATATAGATTTTTGAAGAAATGAAAAATATGCCCGCAAAGAATTGCAAATGATGAGTTTTATAATTTCTTTTCGAATGTAAATTTAGAAAATGCATGATTTCCTTAAAAGCAACTAAAATCATCATATATCTTTTTTTTTTAATAAACTTATTCTTTGTCTTGCTTTCATATACATAAGTGGATTTTATACTTTCTTGTTTCAACTAAATGATTACTACATAGTGATATTTCTATTTTTATATTAAAAATAATGATAATCCCCTATATTTTTTAATAGGTGCAAATATGTATATATTCATGTTTACTTCTTATTAATTTTGCAATTCACAACTGACCGAACGATGTGGTCATAAAAAAAAATATGGCATGTGTAATATAATAGAAATTTTGTTTAGTGTTTTCTTATTCTTTTTTTAAGTCTGGCATACTTATCGTTCTAGCCACAAACATATTAATATCTAATTAATTTTGGGCGATCCAAGTAAGACAAAATCAATATTTACTAACGTCAATCATTTTATTTATTATTGTATGAAATCTATAGTTTTGAAAGATCTATTTTCAAATTTATTAAAGTGCTACTGAGCTACTATTATAAAAGAGGATTTATTTTAGTTTAAGAATAGCCACATTCAAAGGAGAGCAAAATAGTACATTTTTTGTTGATGAGAATTTAATTTAGATTTCAAGGCTTTTGTATTTTGAAGTAGAAATAACTAAAGGTTTGACAACTAATTTATAAGCATGCACATGAATTTGATAAAACTCTTAACTTTCTCCTTTTATTGGTATCTTTATTAGTTTTATTCTTAATAATTTCGGAATTGCCAACTTAGGATCTCATGTTTATAACCTCCAAAAATTGATGTATAAGTTTTGAGATATTTCACTTCATGAAAAATAGGCAAAATGACCTCCTAGACCCTTGTACTATGTCTTTTTTGTAAGTTGAACACTTCTACTTACATGTTTGTCATCTGGACCCTTGAACCCATTAAAAAACAATATTTTACACCTTTTGACCGTTGACCTTGCCTATGTGGCATTGAAATAGTGAATAGGACAAAGAGAGTGTAGCCACTCGCCTGGGGGTGCGAGTGGGGGTCAATTTTTGGCCAATTTTATATTAAAATAATTAAAAAAAATAAAAATAATATTAAAATTAAAAATAAAATAAAAAAGGGTCCTTTTTTTTCCTCCATTTTTTTTAATTTAAACATATTTTTAAAATTTTTAAGATAATTAAAAATATTTTAAAAAATTTAAAAATAATTTAAAAATATTTTTAAAAATTAATAAAAAAATATTTTTTCCCTCCCCACCCCACCCCTTCCCCACCCCCACACCCCACCCAGCCCCATCCCACCCCACCCTCAGCCCCCCACCCACCCCAATACCCATTCAACCCTTCCTCACCCCCCCAGCCCGTCCCCACACCCTACCAGCCCCATGTCACCCCACCGTCAGCCCCTCCACCCACCCCAGCCCCAGCCCCAGCCCCATCCCCCCACACCTCACCAGTCTATGGGTGTCAAGTGGGCCAGGCCGACCCGACCCGGCCCTAGTAACTAACCCGACCCAGTTTGACCCGGGCCGGTAAGCCCTAAGGCTTTAGGGTTTCGGGTCCCGGGCCGATTATTTTTTTAAAATGGGACCGGCTAACCCGGCCCGAACCAAGCCCGGTCCAGGCCCTCCGGTTAACCGGCCCGGCCCGACCCGGATACCATTATTTAAAAAAAAAAAAAAAATTGGGCCAAACTAACCGTTGGCCCAATGGCTATATAGCCGTTTTTGGGTCCAAACGGCTAGTTTGGGCCCATTTATTTTTTTAAAAAAAATTACTTTAAAAAATATTTTTTAATCCCAAAAAAAATTCTATAAATACCCTACAACTTCAAATCATTTTTCACACAATTTTTTACTCTCTCAAATCTCAATTCTCAATTCTCAATTCTCAAATATTCAATATATTTAATTTCTTAAAGTGTTCACTTTAATTTTTTAATTTTTCGTTTACAAAGTACGAGCGGAAGTTTCTAAAGTCGCAATCTTCGGATACTTCCAAAATTTGGTATTGTCGTTCCATCTCTTACGTTTAATTTTTATTTATTGTATTAATTATTTAATATTTAATTTTATTATATTTGGGTATTTTGAATATTTTTAGTTTAATTTATTATATTATGGATAAATTAAGAAACCTCGCTACTAAAGGTGTTAAATTTTTTTGTCCCGGAAGCGGTAGTGGTAGTAAAAAGCGAATTACTAGAGGTAGAGGTAGTTCAAGTAGTAGATATACCTGTGTGCCTTCGCCTCTGGTACCGCTTGGTACACCTTTTGAGGAAGAAATAGGTGTAGGTGCTCACGATATGGATTATGTAGAAGCTCAGGAAAATTACGGTATAGAAGAAGAAAATGAAGTAGATGCGGTTAATTTAGACGAAGATAATAAAAATATTGTTGAGACACCCACAGTAGGAGATGCTAACGTTAGATCTGAATCGGTTAATCTCCCTCCCCTCCTCCCAGTGACCCAAGACCTTGTAAAAGAACTAGTATTACATGACAATTTTTTGAACGTATATCAGATATTGAGGTGCAATGCAATATTTGTCAACAAATATATAAGCATAGAAGTGGAGGCAAGCAAGGGGGTACGGGTACGTTAATGAGACATGTAGCTGAAGATCACAAAAGAGAGTTAAATATTGCAAAAGATGGTGGGGATGTTGGTGGGCCAACGCAAACTAGAATGGACTCAGCAACCGGTCACGTAGCGAAGAAGTATAATAAATTGAGGGACCGGGAAGAAATAGCTAAAATGGTAGTTGTGGGTTGTTTGCCTTTTAATTTTCCTTCTTCTGATGCCTTTATTCGTTATATACAAGCAATTTATAATCCTATGTTTAACGGTATTCCTAGAACTATTTGTCGGTCTGATATTTTTAGACTTCATTCACAATATTATTTTTATTTATCAACATTGTTAGAAAATATTCAATGTAGATTGTCCCTAACTTCTGATCTTGGTCGTGCTGTAAATAAAAATGATTATTTAACCATTACTTGTCGTTGGATGGATAGTAATTTCGTGATGCAAAAACGTATTCTTGCTTTTTTATATGATGAAGATCATAAACATACTGGACAATTTATTGTTGATTCTATTGTTAAAATTGTCGGATATTATCGTATCGAAAATAAAATTTTATGTATTTCTTTTGATAATGCTTCTAACAACAACACTGCTATAAAAAAATTAAAATTTATGCTATCTCCGCCCTTGCCTGAAATTTTTTATATTAAGTGTGCATGTCATATATATAATTTAATTGTAAAAGATGGTCTTGAGTTTTTTGAGCTTTATATTGAAAAAATTCGCCTTTCTGTTGGTTTTATTCAAGGAAATAATCGTAGATCGAGAATTAGAGAATTTAAAGTTAAATGTCAAGAAAATGGACTTACACCGATTTTGATGCCTGAGGAAATTGATACTAGATGGAATTCTACGTATGAATTTTTAAAAACTTGTTATAAATATAAAATTCCTATTACACTAGCTTTTAACCAACATTGCGGTTCATTTGCTGATTCTGCTGATTGCATGCTACATAATTCTGATTGGGTTGTAATTAATGATCTTGTTAAGTTTTTAGAAAAAATTTATGTAGCTACGGTTGAATTTTCCGATGCTTATTATCCTATTGTTTGTAATATTTTGGCATATATAGCCGATATTTTTTGTTTGCTCAAAGAATATAAAAATAAAGAAGGTTATAAAGAAGTTGTTGGCGCCATGTTTACGAAATTTAAAAAATATTTTTTCCCGATTCCCCCTATTTACTTGTTTGGTGCTATGTTAAATCCGTGCATGAAATATAATAATATGTGTCACTTTAGTACTCTTATTTATACTAACTTAGAAATAAATACTAACCATGATTCTGAACAAGTACAACCTGATTTGTGGACGACTACGGCTGATGCAAAGGATTACATAGAAAAATTATATAATCACTATGCTGATTTATTTGATTTAGCCGTACCTACAAATATCACTCCAACTGTCGCTCCTCATCCTCCCGAGGAGCCATCATCTTCTAAAAGGCCGGCACATAGTAGTTTTTCTGATTCGTTTTATGATTTAAATTGTTGGAACAGTGTTGATGAGAGAACTTACACATCAACTTATCGGGAAGAGCTGAAATATTATCTTTGGACGGCACTAGAGGATCGCAGACGACGGATCAACACGTTGGATTAGTGGAGGAGTAATGAAACACAATATCCTGTGCTTTCAAGATTAGCTAGAGATATCTTGAATGTTCCAATGTCAACCGTTGCATCAGAGAGCGCCTTTAGTCAGGGACACTCATTGGGAAGCAATGCAATGAATGTTCTAGTTTGCCTCAGAGATTGGATTAGAGCGGAAAGAAGAAACCAAGGAATGGAACCGGAGCCGAACGACGAGCTGAAACTTGAAGAAATTATGACTTCACGGGAGAACTTAGCAGAATCAAGTCCAATGCATGGTTTTGCCCCCGTTGACTTCGACGATCGTATGCAAGTTCCCATTAATATTAACATGAATGAGTTGGAAAAAATAATGCATAATTTATAGATTTTTCATTCATGTAAATTATAAATTTTGGATCATTTTGCAATCAATAAAATTCCCCAAATTCATTCACTCCTTAGTCCTTGCTTTTTATATTTTTTCATTTAACGATTTAAAATTTAAAATTGAATTTCTAGTTTTCTACTTTAAATTAAAAACTTACTTCTAATATGTTATTAATTTACTACCAAATATTATTAATTTATTATATTAAGTAGCATATGTTTTGTATATTTGTGTATATATCTTCTATAGAAGTGTATATTTAACGTATACATGTGTATATGTTTTATAAATTAGTATATAAGTATATCTATATATATATTGTAATGTATATATAATGTAGTATATTTTATAAGTAGTAGTATATATACATTGAATGGTGTGTATACACGTGTATATATCTTCTAGAGAAGTGTATATTTAACGTATACATGTGTATATATTTTATAAATTAGTATATAAGTATATCTATATATATTGTAATGTATATATAATGTAGTATATTTTATAAGTAGTAGTATATAAACATTGAATGGTGCGTGTACACGTGTATATATCTTCTATAGAAGTGTATATTTAATGTATACATGTGTATATGTTTTATAAATTGGATATCTCTATAGAAGTGTATATATGTGTATATATCTTCTACAGATGTATATATTTAATGTATACAAGTGTATATGTTTTACAAATTAGTATATAACTATATATATATATATATATATATATATATATATACATATTGTAGTATATATATATGTATATTGCAGTATAGATTTTATTTAAAATAGTACATATATATTGAATGGTGTGTATATATGTGTATATATCTTCTCTAGACGTATATATTTAACGTATACAAGTGTATATGTTTTAAAAATTAGTATATAACTATATATATATATATATATATATATATATATATATATATGTATATTGTAGTATATATTTTATTTAAAATAATACACATATATTGAATGATGTGTATATATGTGTATATATCTTCTACAGATGTATATATTTAATGTATCCAAGTGTATATGTTTTACAAATAAGTATATAACTATATATATATACATATAGATATATATTGCAGTATATACTTTATTTAAAGTAGTACATATATATTGAATGGTGCGTATATATGTGTATATATCTTCTATAGACGTATATCTTTAATGTATACAAGTGTATATGTTTTATAAATTAGTATGTAACTATATATATATACATATTGTTGAATATATATATATATATGTATATTGTAGTATACATTTTATTTAAAGTAGTACATATATATTGAATGGTGCATATATATGTGTATATATCTTCTAAAGTAGTATATATTTAACGTATACATGTGTATATGTTTTATAAATTAGTATATAAATATATATATATATATATATATATATATATATATATATATATATATATATATTAGAGTGTATATATGTATATTATACTATTATAGCATATGTTTTATTTAAAGTAGTACGTATAGTCATATATAATTATATATTGAATGGTACGTATATATGTGTAATTGTTTATATATTTTTTTAAAAATATATATTGTTTATTGGAGTGTATATATTGTATATTGGAGTGTATATTGGATTTTTTATTTATTTTTTAAACGGGTTTGACCGGTTTTTAATCGGGTTTGACCGAATTTTGGTGGGTTTGACCGGGTTGGGTTAAGTGGGCCGGGTTAGGGTGGGTTTTAATTCTTTTACTGTTTGGGCCGGCCCGTACCGGCCCGAATAGCGTCCAAACCGGCCCTCAATCCGGTTAAAAAGGAAGGGCCGGTTCCGGGTTGGCCCGGCCCGGCCCGTTTGACACCCATACACCAGACCCATCCAGCTCCTTCCCACCCCAGCCCCCACACCCTCACAACCCCGTCCCCACCCCCAGGCCCTTCCAGCCCCCATACCCCACCCCAACACTCTTCCAGCCCCCCTCTCCCCACTTTCACTTTTATTTTTTATTTTAATTTCCCCCCAATTCAATTCTTTTCATTTTTTTTTAATAAAATTTAAATTTAAATTGAAAACTTTTTTTGGGGGGATTAAAATTTAAATTAAGTGATAGTGAATATTGAAAAAAATTAGTGAATTTCGCTTGAAAAAAATTAAACTTTTTGTGAATTTTTTAAAGATATTCAAATTTAAAAATAAAAAATTTATTATGTTTGTATATATGAATTTATAGTTAAAAATTTAAATTAGTTAGAGAAAAATTTTAATTATTTAAAATGAATTTGATGTTTAATTTGTGAGCAAAAATAAAAACATGATTATTCAAATTTTTCTACAATTATAAATTTTTCCTATTTAATTAAATTAATTTTAATATTTAATTTGTTATTTAACATTTTAAAAATGACTTGGAACTTAATGTAATACTTTTTTTAAAAAAATAATTTTTAATTATTTTTTTTAAATGACTTGACAGATGAGGCAGACGTGGCAGTTGACGTGGGGAGTGTGTGTGACACTCACCAAAAAAGGGTTTAAAATATTGCTTTTTAGTGGGTTCAGGGGTCCAGTTGACAAACATGTAAGTAGAAATATCCAACTTACAAAACTGATATAGTACAAGAGTCCAGAAGGTCATTTTGCCTGAAAAATATAACACTCTATTACATCTGAAAATTTAAAAATGAAGAAAACGAGAAAAAAAGGTCAAACAAAGAAATATTTCATGTAGTTTTATTAGAGTTTGTTTATAGTATGGTATAGTTAGATTTTGTGTATATATATATATGTTCACATTTTTAAAAAAAAAATACTATATTGTCACTATTATTTCTTATACATTATGATGACTTTTTCATTTTACTCTAGCGGTTATTGTATCCTTTTCAATTTCTCTCCTTTTAATTTTGTTCTTAATTATACTCATAATTGTCAACATAACCTTTTATGTTTATAACCTTCAAAATTGATGTACAAGTTTATGATACTTCTCTTTATAAATAATTGTCAAACTTTCACTAAATCTCTTAACTTTCACCTTTAATTATCTCCATTAGTTTTGTTCTTAAAGATACTCATAATCGTCAATGTAACATTTCATGTTTATAACCTCCAAAATTGATGTACAAGTTTATAATACTTCCCTCTATAAATAATTGGCAACCTTTCACTAAAGCTTTTAACTTCCACCTTTAATTATCTTTATTAGTTTTGTTCTTAATGATAATCATAATTGTCAATGTAACCTTTCATGTTTATAACCTCCAAAAATCTATGTACAAGTTTATGATATCTATCTATAATTGTCAACATTTCACTAATTTAGATGGTTCGATTTGAAGCTATACGTTTATTCACCTATTTAATTTTTAAAATATTCTTAAAAATCACTTTTTAGTTAATATTAAAACTTAAATTTGCTTCTTTACATATTGTATTTGCACCAAAAAAATATTTGTGAAATGAAATTGTCTTTCTCCTTTGTTGAAGAGAAGTAAGAAAATATTTTTATTACTCCCTCCGTTTAAAAAAGAATGACTTACTTTCCTTTTTAGTTCGTTTAAAAAAGAATGACCCTTTCCCTTTTTGGCAATACTTTAATTTTAATTTTCCACATGACATGTTTATGACCACAAGATTAAAGGACATTTTGGTATATTTAACACAACTTTAATTTAAGTCCACAAGATTCAAAAGTCTTCTTTATTTTCTTAAACTTTGTGTCAAGTCAAAATAGGTCATTCTTTTGTAAACGAAGGGAGTACATATTATGAGTAAAAAAATATAAAATGTGTAAGAAATAAGTAATTATAGGATAATGAAAAAGTTTGATCTCATAATAGATTGAAACTATTTTTTAAAATAAAATAATATTGTAGTGGAAGAAAAAAGGTAAATAGATTTATTAGAAGATTTTTGGGTTCTTTAGAATACTGTAAATATAAAAAGTACTCATAAATAATACTTTCTCCGTTACATTTTAATTTGCCATTTTACTAAAAATAAATATCCCATATTAGTTGATCACTTACTAAATTAGACTAGAATTAATCAATTTTACTCATTTTAGCGCTATAATTAATAGCATACATTAAATGTATACAATTATGCATAATCTTATTTTCATTCTTTTTTTATATGTAATATATAATGTGACGATTAATTATTAAATAGTTATGTGTAAATCATTGATGCTTTTCTTTCAGTTATTTTAGATTTAATGAAATAAACATAGTTTGGCTAGATCGAATATGCATTAGAACACGGTGATAACAAAATGGATTTAATTGACCACAAATTTACAATATCTAAACACTGAAAAGGTTCACATTATACTCTTGGGATGAAAAAGTTTTTTTTTTGTATATTAATATGATACAACATGTGTTTGATATTATTGTATGCAATCAAAATATTTCACGGTTGAGTTTCAAATTTAAGGTTCTTGGATTATTTTTAATATATTAAAATAGATTAAAGTATATATTTAATAACGTATTTTATGATCGCGCTTTTCCTAGTTTATTGACTAACCTAATCCTTTATTATTATACTCAACTTATTTCACGTGATGAATATTAAATCCAACTGTAGAGTTTTCACATGAAAACTTATAAGAAACCATAAAGAGGTGTCATGTATCTCAAGTCCGAGACATGATTCTATCAACTAATTATTATTTCACTAATATGATTTGTCATTATCCAATCTATTAAGAATATATTGACTCATAATGGAGTCTCACCTTTTAATAGATTAAAATAATAAATAAACTATATAGATTAAGATTAAGAGTATAAGTGCATGTAATGTACTAGAGACGTTGTTTATTAATATTCAAAACATAAACGAACATCTCTACTTGGTCCGTCCAGTACATACGAAATGTACTAGCACAAGAAGTTGAAATATTACCATTCCCATTATTAAGATCAAATTATATTTAATCTTATGCTACAATCATTAAGATGTTTGTCCTATTTCTTCTTTGATTGGGAACATTAATTTATAACTTATAAGAACCGATAATTTTAATCTTTCGTGCCTGATTTAAATGACTTCATACACAAAATAGTCTACTACATAAGTAAAGGCCACACAGTTAACACAATAATTTTATTCAAAAACTTTATTAAATAAATTAAACACCGTCTTCATATTGAATGAAAACATACTACTATAGCCTAAACCACATGGTTATTGTATATTCTATCATCCAAAACACTAAAAACCAAAGAAAACAAGGAAAACATATCACGAATTCATAATATATCTACCATTACAGACCTATTTGGGTGAAGCTAAGTTAGGTAAGTCAAATAAGCATAGACCAACATGAGAAAAAATAAAGGAAGAAAGAAGCAAGAAAAAGAAAAACCAAGGGAAGCCTTTTACCTTCAAGAATGGCTTTCCAGAAGGCACGACTTGCCAGCAACTATGGCTCCGAAAACTGAGTTTTCACTTTGCTTCAGGCATAAAGACCATGAGAGCTAACTTTATTTTTTTTCTTGCATTACATTTATTTCTCTTACTGTGCCTTTTCTTTACCAAAGCCCACAATTTAACATTGCTTTGCGCCAAAAGACCCAGTATACTTGAGAGCTTTTTAAAGCTTTTTGCATTTGACAATGCTGGATACACGCAACACTTGCAAAGCACCCCACCCCAATCACTCCTTCACATATTGAAAAAAGTTACACATATCGAGCATATGAAGTTTAATGATACACATTCAGCATGCAAGTATTTATACAAAGGTACCTCTGACACCCTTCATTGCATCATAAGAGATTGGTAAAAACTTATATATCAAAATACTAATTGCAATATAGCACTCAATAGAGAAGCAAGAGCTAAAGACCAAGAATGATATGAGCAATACAAACAACAAGAACAAACCCAGTATATTCTCATTTAGCGCGGTCTGGGGAGGGTAAGTATATGCAGGCCATACCACTACCTTAGAGGTGAGACAAAGGGATTGTTTCCTATAGACCCCTGGCTCAAGATAAAACAATCTAAACAAAGAATAGTAAAAGGACAAGACACAATAGAAATCACCACACCTAATAAAACCATACACCAGATTCACCAAATAATACAACATCCTGAAGTAATAATAACCTTCTACCCTAATCTGCCTCCTCCATAACTTCCTATCTAGAGTCATGTCCTCGGTAAGCTGGAGTTGCTCCATATCCTGTCTAATCACCTTCCTCCATTATTTCTTCGGTCTACCTCTACCTCGCTTGAAACCATTCCTAGCCAACCTCTCACACCTCCACATTGGGGCATCCGTGCCCCTCCTCATCACATGACCTAACCATCTCAACCTCACCTCACTCATCTTGGCTCCCCCTGAAGCCACTCTCACCTTATCACGAATAACCTTATTTCTAATCCTAAGCAATACTCCTTTTTATTTTCCCAAACTAGCAACGAACAAGATCATCCTCCTGTTCTTCTCTTTTTTTGCACCAATACTAGCAATAATTAATATTCACATAATTCCAACTCAATCTGTTAGTCGCCAGAAGAGAAAACTCTAAGCTGATGCAGTTCTCCCTTTCCACGAAAAGTACACTACCTAGCCAAAGGGCACAGCGAACCAACAAAAACTAATCCATGTTACTCCAAGGACTAAGCAGGAGTGTGGAGAGGCAAGTTTATAATTGTAACAACAAATTAAACTTTTGCTACAGTATTCCATAAACTGATAAAGATAGAGTCTATTTCAAATCATCTCACAAAACCAGCAAATGTTGCTTATCAACCCAGACAAATTATTTTGTGTCTTTTAGAATCAAGATAGTCTTCAACACCCATTGTACTTTGCACCTGGCCTTCAACTTAAACAAGATTGTATATTCTCTATGATAGAACTTGCTTCAAAAATCATGTCGAATAAAAGATATACAGCAAAATTGAATGGAAAAGAGACGGAAGATGAAAGCCTTAATGTCGAACCATAAATAAGAGTCCTCCTCTTAACTGCAATAACATACCACGCCTGTCTAAAGAAAAAAGCAAGCAAGACCTTTTGACAATTAAAAGGATTTGACAATAGTCCAAATAATTCTTAAAGCTTGTATAACTCAAGTTTGTCCCCGACTGAGACCATTATTTTTCTAAATAATTACATAAAAATACCAAGGGAAGAGGAAAAAGTTTCCGTTGTGGTACTGTAGATCTTCGCACATCCTCTCAACGCTCTTCCTCTTGTTCTGTCATATGCATATCAGGTAAAATTCTGTATCTCGTCCAACTCAGAATGATAATATTGGAACTGTCATTTAAACATATGAATCAAAAAAAAAACTATGCTTAGCCACAACCATCCTTACACACGAACACAAGCAGACATTCAGACGAACAATAGCAGGTCAGGATATTCTTACAACCATCTTGTTCTTTTTCCCTGCAGACAAAAGGATAACTTTGTCATCCACAATGTCACCTGCCTCAATCTTCTTACTCTCACTATCAACTTTGGTATTATTCAAGTAAAGTCCCCCTTGCTTAAGCATTCGTCGTGCAGCTGATTTGCTTTCAAGCAAACCACTGGACACACAAAGATCCAAGATCGGTATGTTTAATACCTGATCATAATTCATGGAACAAGATGGAACATCAGCTGCAATACCCTCAATTGTTTTCCAATCCAATTTGGTATCGGCATTTCCAGGCTTCAATGCCTCTGTAGCCTTAAGAGCCTCTTCCAACCCCTCTTGTCCATGAACAAACTGCGTAACCTCCTCAGCCAGCCTACGTTGAGCTGTGTTAGGAACATATCCAGGTTTTCCCATATCCCTCTCAATCTCCGCAATCTCTTCTATGCTCAAAAACGTAAGAATCTTAAGAAACCTCACTACATCATCATCCGGGACTGAAAAGAAGTACTGATAAAACTTATATGGCGACAAAAGAGAAGGCGATAACCAGATTGCACCATCTTCTGATTTTCCAAACTTAGTACCATCACTCTTGAGAAGCAAAGGAAACGTAAGCCCGTAAACAACCGGAACATTGCCAGCGACACCTCCATTTTCGGAATTTTTTCCAATAATCCTACGAATAAGATCAGTACCAGCAGTAATGTTACCCCATTGATCACTACCACCAATTTGCACATTAACACCTTCCTTTTCATACAAATGCACAAAATCATAACCTTGTAAAAGTTGATACGTAAACTCAGCATAACTCATCCCTTGCTCCGCATTTTCCAACCTTTTCTTCACACTTTCCTTCGACATCATCGTTCCAACTCTCGCATACCTCCCTACATCCTTCAAAAAATCCAAAAACTTCACGTCCTTCCACCAATCATAATTATTCAAAATTTCTAACTCTCCGGCATTTTCACAAACATTTGGTGTGCATTCCAAAATCTTCTTAACAATCCCACCAATCCCATTCACATTCTTCTCAAGTGTAACTAAATCAAGTTCGGGTCGTTCTATACTCTTCCCAGATGGGTCACCGACCCGACCCGTAGCACCACCAATAAGCGCAACAGCATTATGGCCACAACGTAAAAACCAAGAAAGCACAATTATACCTAAGAGATTACCAAGGTGTAAGCTTTCGGCAGTTGGGTCAAACCCACAGTAGACTTTTAATGGACCCAAATTCGGGTCGCGAAGCGAGTCGCTAGTTACTGATTCTAATAGCCCTCGTTGTTCAAGAATGTGGAGGATATTGGGTGGGGTTTTACTGTTCGAGTTGTGAAAAGTTTCGTCTTGTTGGGATGTGGTTAACGGGGAGACAGAACAAAAGGGGCGACAGGAAGGAGGGCAGGTATTGGGGAGGAAAGGGTAGGTGGGTATTGAGAGTTGTCTAAAGAAAGAGTGAGTGAATGGTCGTTGAGTACCGTTAACGAGGAAAGAGCGTAGGCCGGAGTTAATGGCGGCGGCGGCCATTTTTTATGTGTGTTGACTGTTGAGTGTTGCTGTTTTATGGTTCCCTGTTTTATTATCTGCTTTGGGTGAAAGTGAGTCTAGCTGGAAACACACAGTTCTTGGACCCGAAGGCGAAA
The DNA here is from genome assembly GCA_030864215.1 of Capsicum pubescens. Lineage (NCBI taxonomy): Eukaryota > Viridiplantae > Streptophyta > Magnoliopsida > Solanales > Solanaceae > Capsicum > Capsicum pubescens. The sequence goes on along the minus strand of CM061544.1, from coordinate 103,122,769 downwards.
ACCATTGTGCGCGAGTGCTTTTTTTTTTATATATATATTTTTAACTTATTTATTTCGTACTGATATTGTCTTTTTATATCTCATTTATAAAATTTTACTGAGTATGTTATTATTTTATATTTTGAAATACAAAATTAAATAAAATGCTTGAGTAGGCTTTGGCCATGATTTTTTTTTTTTTCAAAAAAGAAACGCCTTATTTTGAAATTTTAAAGTTGGAATTTGAATTGTATTTGATCATACTATGTAGCCGTTTGAATATGAAAATTATTTTTTTCGGAGTTGTTGTTGGAGTTGAAGATGAAGTTAGAGTTGGAGTTCACCATGTCTTTTTGAAATTTTTTTTTAGACTTTTGAAAAATCTTTTTTAAATATAATTTTATGCCCTCAACTTTTAAAAATTATCAAAATCACTCAATTACGAATTTACCTACTAACATACAACCAAATATTGAGAAAATAATTTATATGTCTTTAATTGATAAAATAATTAACAACAAACTAATTATTATGATTGTTATTCTTCTAAAATTTGAATAAAAATATCATAAACACGAGTTAAATAAGTTTATCTAACCATAATCGATTGAATAGAGTAAATATATTTTGATAAATATGATTGATGGATATAAATATATTTTATATATTCTTAAATTTGTTGATGAAAATTCTTAATTACTTTCACTTGGAATAATTATTTTATTGAATTTGATCTTTTTAAAAAAAATTAAGAATGAATTGTTTTTAAATAGATTAGTGCTAATTTTTTATTTTTTCTTTATTGATGATATTGATTTTCCATGAATATTATTATATCGTAAATATGAATTGTTACGTTATGTTTAATATTCGATTTTATTGACCACTTTTTAATAATTTATTAAAATCATAATAGTCATTATATGACATATACAAAAAAATTAGAATAACAAGAAAAAAATATTAAATTTCTCACTTTTAAATAATATAATGTACTAGACCTTATATTTCTATAATATAGTTCATTCAAAATAAAGTTGATATATTTCCGCTATAGATTGTCATTTATTATTTTTTACTTCACATTAGTAAATTTTGGTTAAAAGAAGAAAAAGAGATTAGAATATCTGTAACAGTTAAAAATGATGTTGTACCATAGAACAAATAATAATTTTTTTCTTGGTGGTTGGTTGTAGTTATAAGAGGTGTTTGTGTAAAAATTTAAAGATTGACATTATATATAATAATAATGAAAGTTGAAAATGAGAGTGAAAAAATGTAAAAACAACAAAAAGTTGTTTTCGCCTTTTGGAATCCAACTCCGAAATAATTTTTTAAATTTTCATGGCCAAACACCACAATTTTCGAAAAAGTGAAAAAAGTGAAAAAAAAAATCCGGGAAAAAGGAAAAAAAAATTATGGCCAAACGGGCCCTATATATTTTAAAAATCATAAGATATGATTTAAAATGAAATATGATTTAAATAAAGTTATTTTATGAAATAAAAAAATTAGTATTTTTTCCGAAAAACAAAAATTTAAAAAGTAAAAAAGATTTTGGTTGTTTCAAATTTCAAATACAATTTTAAATTGTATTCAAAATTTTCATGATCAAATACTAATTTTCAAAAAATAAAAAGGATGAAAACTTTTCATTGCCAAAGGGGTCCTAAATCTGTTCAGAGAAAGAAATATTCATATAATTTCATTGATGATCATCAAATTTATTCTTTGTAATAATAAAGTCATAAAATTATTTTCAGAATATAAAGTCACTAAATTAAATATTGATAAATTTCAAGTCGGTGTTCATGAATGTGCTCGCATCGTCGCATAATGCGATTATGCGAAGCGATGCGAGCCCCTCTCGTTACGTGTGGCCGATGCGAGCACATCATATTGATTTTATTTCTAGGGTTAATTTCAAATTTAAAAATAGAGTTACTTTGTGTTGATTTTATATTTAGGGTCAATTTTTATTTTTTTTAAAGAGAAGATTCTACTACGGTGACTATTACTGCTGCAATTTTTTATGGTTAACTTTGAAATCCACTAGTGCAACTTCTTCTTCTTCACTGTGCGACTACCACTACTATGCCTTCTTCTTCAGTGCTTCACTTCAATGATGCATTCTTCTTCACTGCTTCACTTCAATAATTATAAAATTAATTTTGGTTATAACATGGTATTCGTAACACTTACATCTGAAACATGAAATATTATAATTAGCACGTCATCATTTTGAAATCGTATACATAGTACGTATGAAAATTTTACTATACATCTATGTTTTTTGTTGCCCAGATTGTTCAAATAAATTAACGAAATACAAGTCACCTCTTACTAGAAACAGATACCAGGTAAAAGAGTGTCCAAAGAGACTAGCAACAGGTATCATGTAACTCTATTCACCAAAAGCATTCAAAAGACTAGAACAGATGAAAAAAAATTACCTAGTGTTTGTCTGTGTTGAAAATTGAACATGAGATCTAATGATGTGCATTCCACTTCATTGAACCACTAGGCTACATCCTTGAGTGCATTATGGTTTAAACATAAATGATAACAAAAATATTAAAATTAAAAGAGAAAAGACATCTTTTCTCCTCTGAACTTGTCCTCCAAACTCACTTTAACACTTAAACTTAACTTCCGTTTATTTACCCCTCTTAACATCTTTAGAGTGTATTTGTTTGACCCCTAAAATTGACGTGACATTTTTTTTAAAAAAGGGGCACGTTTATTTATTAAAAAAATTAATCCAGTAATCTTATATTTAAAATATAATAAAAAAAATTTAAAAAAAATTAAAATTAAAATTAAAATAAAAAATGGACACTTTTTTCTTCTTTCTTCTTCAAATCATCATCAACAACAACACTCAAACCTCCATTAACACCCTCAAATTTTTTTCACCTTCCTCTATTAACAACACCACCCAAGAATAACACTTTCCTTTAATTTTTTTCACTTTCCTCCATTAATAACACCACCAAGAACAACACTTTCCTTTAAATTTTTTCACTTTCCTCCATTAACACCACCCAAGAACAAACATGAAAACACTATTAAATAATTTTTTCCATTGAACACCATCTCAACCTTCAATCCAACTCCCTTAAAATTTAGATAAAAATTAAATTAAATTGATGATTTTATTTTTGAATCACTTATCGTCAATGATATTTCTTTTGATTTTTACTTTGAATTTTTTTGTTAATAAGAAAATTTGAAAAAATTAATTTTAACTTAATGAAAGTATTTTTGTGTTTGAATAAGAAAGAAGAGGGTGGGGATGGGGGGCTGGAAGGGGAGAAAGAATGATGGGTGGGGAGGGTGCTAGAAGGGGAGAAAGAACGTGGGGTGAGGTGGGGGGCTGGAAGGGAAAGAGAGCGGGGGAGGGGGGGGGGATTGCTTGAATGGAGAAAGAGATTTGGGGGGGGGGGGTGAATTTTTTATTTAATATATATATATATATAAATAGTAAATATATATTTTTTATTTTTTAAAACAAAAATACATAAAAATAGTATGTATGTGGGATTTATTTTTTTTAAATCCTAATTTCTTACGTGGCAATGACTTGGCACTGATTTGGCACTAACATGGTGCGTGTGTAACCCACTCTCCGTTGTGAAAGTGGCATTCAGTTTTGAGGGGTAAAACAAATACACTTTAAAGATGTTAAGGGGGATAAATAAACAGAAGTTAAGTTTAAGTGCTAAAGTGAGTTTGAAAGACAAGTTCAGAGGGGAAAATATGTATTTTCTCAAATTAAAATAAGAAAAGAAGAAAAAAACGCTTACAGATCAGTGAGTGATTCCTTACAATCGCTAATGACGAGAAGCAAAATTATGTTCATCAAATAATTAGAGGCATAAATATGACTTTCAACCTCGTCCTAGTCGACTTTCTCGCAGAATGTCAAAAGCTGAGTATATATGAGGTCACTAGATGAGTGATGCCCAAGCATAACATGGCCCAACATTTTGAGTGGAAGTACTTTTTATGAATTCTATTATGATCTCACAACCACACAAATGATGTAATTCAAGGTTGATAATAGAGAAAAGATATTTTTTCCCCACTGAACTTGTCCTTCAAATTCATTTTATCACTTAAACTTAACTTCTGTTTATTTACTCCCCTTAACATCTTTAAAGTGTATTATTTTCACCCCTCAAAACTGAATACCACTCTCACAATGGAGAGTGTGTTACACTCGCCTACACATCAACGTCACGTCAATGCCACATCAGAGCCACGTAAGAAGTTTGATTTTTCTAAAAAAAAAAATTAATCCCCCACACATTATTTTTATATATTTTTTTAAAAAAATAAAAAATATATATTTACTATTTTATTTATATAAATATATATATATATTAATATATATTAAATAAAAAAGGCACCCCTCATCCCCATTTTCTTTCTTCTTCACACACCTTACCCACCCCGCCCCTTACCCTACAACGCAACCCTCCCTCCCCCCTCCCTTTTTATCTTCTTCAAACCACCCCACCTCTCCCTTCTCCTCCATTTCTATCTTCAAACTTAAAACATATTACCACTAGCCATTGTTGTTGTTTATTAAGCAAAAAAAAAAAAAAATCTAATTCAGATAAGAACCAATTAAATTTGCCAATCAAACAACATAATTCACGTGCTCGTTCAACAGATTATTCAAAGCCACAAAATCCACAAAAATCAGAAAACCAAATTTACCATTGAACCCATACATACAATTGAAGGCAAAGAACAACTAACGGTGGCAATCACACAACACTAGGCAAAGCTGACCCGCGTTAGAAAAAAAAATCATTTCTTCATCTTTTTAACTGCTCAAAGCTATCAAACTTTCATCTTCTTAATAGCTCGAAGTCATAAGAATCAGATACCCATTCCAACATTTTATCATTAACAACGCATGCATAAAAAAAACTGAAAAGTACCAACTTTTCATCTTTCTTATACATCAAAACCCTCAAAGTTTCAAGAATAAAAAACGCAATTCAACATTTTATCAACAAATCATACAACCACAAAAAAACTGTAAAGTATCAATTTGTTCATCTTCTTAATAGCTCAAAGCCATTAAACTTTCAAGAATCAAAAATCCAATTCAGCACTTTATTTTCTTAATAGCTCAAAGTCATCAAAGTCAAAAGAATAAAAATACTAATTCAACATTTTATCATCAACAACACATTTTACAGGTATCTCAACTTATCCTCTCAAATTCACCCACCATTAAATTTCATCCACCCCACCTATCATTTTCTTTTTGTCTCTTTTTCACCTTAAACGATGGGGGTGGGGTGGAGGTGGCGGGTATGGTGATTGAAAGATGAGAAATTGGGGTGGGGTGGAGTGGGGGTGACAAATTTGGTGGGTGGGGGTTAGAAGGAGATGAAGAAATGGGGGTGGGGGGTATGAACAAGATGAAGAAATGGGTGTGGGGGTTTAAGAAGATGAAAAAGGTGTTTTTTTATAAAAAATTTTATTAATATATATATATATATATATATATATATATATATATATATAAATTAATCCCCCCCACATTGGCCATGTCATTGCCACTTAAGAAGTTCGATTTTTCTAAAAAAAAAAAATTAATCCCTCACACCTTATTTTTATATATTTTTTTTACAAAATAAAAAATATATATTTACTATTTTATTTATATAAATATATATATTTATATATATTAAATAAAAAAGGCACCCCCATCCCCATTTTCTTTCTTCTTCACACACCCCACCCACCTCGCCCCCTACTCTGCAACGCAACCCTCCCTTTCTATCTTTTTCAAACCACCCCCTCCCCCCTTCCTCCATTTCTATTTTCTTCAAACTTAAAGCATATTACCACTAGCCATTGTTGTTGTTTATTAAGAAAAAAAAAATTCAATTCAGATAAGAACCAACTAAATTTGCCAATCAAATAACCTAATTCACGTGCTTGTTCAACAGATTATTCAAAGCCACAAAATTAACAAGAATCAGAAAACCAAATTTACCATTGAACCCATACATACAATTGAAGGAAAAGAACAACTAACGGTGGCAATCACACAACACTAGGCAAAGCTGACCGACGTTAGAAAAAAATCATTTCTTCATCTTTTTAACTGCTCAAAGCCATCAAACTTTCATCTTCTTAATAGCTTAAAGTTACAAGAATCAGATACCCATTCCAACATTTTATCATCAACAACTCATGAATAAAAAAAAAGCTGAAAAGTACCAATTTCTCATCTTCCTTATAGCTCAAAATCCTCAAAGTTTCAAGAATAAAAAATGCAATTGAGCATTTTATCAACAAATCATACATCCACAAAAAAACTGTAAAGTATCAATTTGTTCATCTTCTTAATAGCTCAAAGCCATTAAACTTTCAAGAATCAAAAATTCAATTCAACACTTTATCTTCTTAATAGCTCAAAGTCATCAAAATCAAAAGAATCAAAATACTAATTCAGCATTTTATCATCAACAACACAATTTACAGGTATCTGAACTTATCCTCTCAAATTCACCCACCATTAAATTTCATCCACCTCACCTATCGTTTTTTTTTCACCTTAAACGATGGGGGTGGGGTGGAGGTGACGGGTATGGCAATTGAAAGATGAAAAATTGGGACAGGGTGGAGTAGGGGTGACAGATTTGGTGGGAGGGGGTTAGAAGGAGAAGAAAAAATGGGGGTGGGGGGTATGAAGAAGATGAAGAAATGGGTGTGGGCGTTTAAGAAGATGAAAAAGGTGATTTTTTATAAATATATATATATATATATATATATATATATAAATTAATCCCCCACACATTGACCACGTCATTGCCACGTAAGAAGTTTGATTTTTCTAAAAAAATAAATTAATCTCCCACACATTATTTCTATATATATTTTTTTTAAAAATAAAAAATATATATTTACTATTCTATTTATATAAATATATATATTTATATATATTAAATAAAAAAGGCACCCCCATCCCCATTTTCTTTCTTCTTCACACACCCCACCTATCCCGTCCCCTACTCTGCAATGCAATTCCCCCTTTTCTTTCTTCTTCAAACCACCCCACATCTCTCCTCTCCTCCATTTCTATCTTTTTCAAACTTAAAGCATATTACCACTAGCCATTGTTGTTGTTTATTAAGCAAAAAAAAAAAATCCAATTCAGATAAGAACCAATTAAATTTACCAATCAAACAACATAATTCACGTGCTCGTTCAACAGATTATTCAAAGCCACAAAATTCAAAAGAATCAGAAAACCAAATTTACCATTGAACCCATATATACAATTGAAGGCAAAGAACAACTAACGGTGGCAATCAGACAACACTAGGCAAAGTTGACCCGCGTTAGAAAAAAATTATTTCTTCATCTTTTTAACTGCTCAAAGCCATCAAACTTTCATCTTCTTAATAGCTCAAAGTTACAAGAATCAGATACCCATTCCAGCATTTTATCATCAGCAACTCATGCATAAAAAAAAACTGAAAAGTACAAATTTTTCATCTTCCTTATAGCTAAAAACCCTCAAAGTTTCAAGATTTAAAAATGTAATTCAGCATTTTATCAACAAATTATGCATCCACAAAAAACTGTAAAGTATCAATTTGTTCATCTTCTTAATAGCTCAAAGCCATTAAACTTTCAAGAATCAAAAATCCAATTCAGCACTTTATCTTCTTAATAGCTCAAAGTCATCAAAGTCAAAAAAATCAAAATACTAATTCAGCATTTTATCATCAACAACACATTTTACAGGTATCTGAACTTATCCTCTCAAATTCACCCACCATTAAATTTCATCCACCTCACCTATCGTTTTTTTCTTTTCTCCTTTTCACCTTAAACGATGGGGGTGGAGGTGGCGGGTATGGTAATTGAAAGATGAAAAATTGAGGCGGGGTGAAGTCGGGGTGACGGATTTGGTGGGTGGGGGTTAGAAGGAGATGAAAAAATAGGGGTGAGAGGTATGAAGAAGATGAAGAAATGGTTGTGGGGGTTTAAGAAAATGAAAAATGTGATTTTTTATACAAGAAATTATTAATATTTATATATATATATATATATATATATATATATATATATATAATACTAAAAGTGTGAAGATCCTTAAAAAAGTGATTTGAACCTTTTATCCTTTATTAAAAGACTTTGCTTTAGATAAAATTATCTTTTCATTGTTTTTCCACTTTTTAAAAATTAAAAATTCATTAAAACTTAATTATCAAACCTTTTCTAATTTAAATTAAAATTTAATTATCAAATCTTTCCTAATTTAAATTATGTACCTAAAATTTATGACTGTAAAATCAATTAAACTATATTTCAGGTAAACTTTTACCAGTTTAGCTCCTTTAGATTTAGAACTCTTCTCTATATAGAAAAAGAAAAACCTTCAACGTGTCAAAAAAAAGTAGCAACAATAAGGTTTGATAGTTTGTTTTTGTTATGGTTGTTTCACATTCCTATTAATGCTATTGTTTGTGTTTTTTTTATCTCTTTTCATGTTCTAGGTTTTCTTCTTATTTTTATTTGATTTATACATAATAAACAACTGACAATCTATTTTAATGATTTCTTGTGTTTCTCTTTCGGTTAAAAGTTTCTCATTGAGAAAATCATATATGACCGCCGAATGAAGTCCCAAAAATTAAAGGTATCTCTTTCTCTCATAAAAATATTGTTTGAACTTTTTTTCCTTCGTTAAAAGACTTCACAATAGACAAAATCATTTTTTTATTATTTTTTTAATGATAATTGATTTTAAAATATTAAAATTTTAGATTAATGATAATTGATTTTAGAGTTCTTTTTCCTAATATAATTTTAATAGACATACTACGATAGACAAATCAGGTAAAAGAAAGGAGAGTAATTATAGAATATATACAAAGAAGAAGGAAAATCACATAAAAAAAGGAAATAAAGAAAGGAAAACATGGAAAGAAACCTAAAAAAACTGTCACGTAAAAAAGAATAAAGAAAGAAAAAGATGGAAAGAAAAATCTTATAAAAATTTGCTATAGTCAATTCCAAAATTCTACAAAAAAGATCTAATATCTTGGCTCACTTATTTTGTTAACGTTAAACATATAGGTACACGCGCAAAGCACATACACTAAACTAGTATATTAAAAGGTGAGGCCATATCAGTTTTTAAATAAAATAACGCGCCTTTTTTTTTTTTTTTTTTTTAAAATTCACGTCATCTTAAGGGGTGAAAATAATACACTTTAAAGATGTTAAGGGGGTAAATAAATAAAAGTTAAGTTTAAGTGCTAAAGTGAGTTCGAAGAACAAGTTCAGGAGGAAAAAAATTTCTTTTCTCTTGATTATAACAAACACAAAAAGCTACATTATGTTTATCCAAAAGGTAATTTCAAATTTTCATAGAGATCCAAAAGAGAACTTTACATTCTACATTGGCATAAGTCATCAACAGATACTTAAAGTTGTTTAAAAAATTCACTTAAATCCCTCAATTAAGATCTGTACCTATCAGATCCCTAACCCACCCGAATTTGATTCAATCAGGCTTTTTATGCCTACATGACACTCCGCTTGTTTTCCACTCAATAAGGGCACATGAAGAGGTATTTTTTGACTAAATCACGAATGAAAACGTGCCAAGTGACACTGAGAGCCCCAAAAAATTCTTAATAAAATGTTTTTTTTTTTAAAAAGGCTCCCACCCCGCTACCCTCATCCGATACCCCCTCCCCCCTCTTTATCTTCTTCTCCCATTCTTCTTCCTCATTTTTTTTTCTTAAACTTAATTCTCCTCCCATTTTTTCTACTTTTTCTCCTTTGTTCTTAGTTTTGAATTTATGTTTGAATTTGATTTAATTTTTTTTTTGTTCTTAGTTCGATCTTATTCTTAATTCTTTCCCTCCATTAGTTTGCCGAAAGAAATAGAAGTTTGTCCGAAAAAATGAAACTTCGCCGGAAAAAATGAAACTTTACCCAAAAAAATGAAACTTCACCGAAAAAATGTAAATCCACTTTTTTTCCACAAATCAACAAAATTATAAATTTAATTCAAAAAGAAAATCAAAATACTATTTTCATAAATCAATAAACTATTCATCTTCCTCAATCCATTTTGAATTTTCTCCATCTCATTTGTCATTGTAGAAGAGGAAGAATTTTATCGAAAAAAATGAAGCTACGCCGAAATTTTTTTGAGTACAAGATGAAGAAGAGGAGGGTGTGGGAGTAGGGGCAAGAGCGGGGTGTGTGTGTGTGTGTGTTTAGTTTTTTGCCTTTTTTTTAAAAAAAAAAGTTAATGAAGAAGAGGAGGGGGGGGGGAGCAAGGGGTTTATTTATTTATTATTATTTTTTCTAGAAAAGTTATAATTCTTTTTTAATTACAATTTAATTAGTTATGAAATATTTTTTAATTATTTTTGAATTCAATGTCAACTATCACCTTTTAATTCGTCGTTTATACCTCGTAACGCGAGTGTGTTTCACTCTCTATATACCTTTTGCCGATTGTGTAAAAAAGGCCTGATTGGATCAAAATTCTGATGGGTTAGGAACATAATAGGTATAGATCTTAGTTGAGAGGTCTAAATAAATTTTCGGAACAATTTTAAGTGCCTGTCTCCATAAATATATCCATAGAACATGAATTAACCGGCGCACTTTTGTTGAGGATGCTATTTTGAAATTGCATCTTCAGTAATCTACAACAATTTAAAGATAAGATAGATTAGTCAAACGAGTAAACAAAAAAAAAAAAAAAAAAAAAAAAAAGCTTTGCAACAAAGATAAACTCTAGAAGATGTTGTATTTTATTTATTAAGAAAATTCTCCAGACAAACTCCAGCTTAACCTTATAATCATAATGTCAAAGAATTCTTGACCGAAATAGTAAAAAATATGCTTTAAGATATCTGAGGACTTTCTCTCACATTGTTAATTTTTTACCTAGTCTCTTTCATATAATGGTACAATTCTTCATCGAAAGCGTATAGCAAACTACCATTTGTTGCATATGTGCCATGAAAGACCTTGTCCTGAAACATTATGGTTGAATTTCGTAAACACCCAAATTCAAATAGTTTTTTGCCAAATCTATCACTTTATATATTATATAAAATAATAGTATACAAAATTACACATTTTAGATTATCAGAATTTTATTGAGCATTTCTGTATTATTCCTTTAAAAAGGAGTTGTCAAAGGGGAGCAAGCAATATTTAAAGATGAAATTTCAGAGTAAAATAAGCATATTTGTCAAATCATTACTTGCTACTCCTATATTTTAAAACGTGTTTAGTCATTGTGAAACAGTTGGTTATGGTCTGATGACGTTGTCATATGGCTTCGACAATAGATGAAGTAACATGGTAAATGAAGCGGTATCAAGAATTAAGAAGAAAAAAGAGGAAATTCTTGGAATTTTACTGGCAACTTTCGATATCCATGACCAGAATCTTATGTGTTTAAGTAGCAACAAATAGTAGGCTAACCTCATAATTTTGTAATGGATTCAGACCTAAGAAATTTTAAAGATTAGAACTTAAAACTCATAAAACTTAGTATAAAACTTAAATTCTTGATATGCCTCTATTTAAATTTTTGGCTACTAGTGTAATAGTGAATAGGCATTTTTCAATTAAATTAAACAGTTCATTCACTTATTTTACCAAACAGATAACATGCATTTCACAGCACTTTTGTAAAAAAGAATGTCTTGTATCAAACATTTAATTTCGAGATAAAAATTCATCCGTAAAAATTATCATATTAAAACTATTTTTTTTTTTTATAGAAGATAGAAGTGAAGGTTATTGATGGACCTATACTTGATCATTAAAGCATAGCAACAGCGCGAAAACACAAGAGTAAATAAGACTGGAATAGGGAGTAACATATATATTAGAGCCGTCAATATGGATTAGTTTGTTGGGCTGGCTTAATCCGACCTATAATTTGATGGAGTAGGATTTTAGTTTTAGCGATCCATTTAAGAACAAAACTTTTTAGCTCAATCTGGATAATTCTATGGCCCGTGAGGTTTGAGCAATGTGGGTTGGGATAGCCCGTGGATCGATTCATAAGTCAAATACATGCAACTATTTAAATTGCTTATTAAAATTTTTATTTGGTTCGAAGGATATTAGACCAAAAGTTATTTAATTTCGTTATTAGGAGTATTTTTTTAAGATGTTGGAGACTTGATTAATAAATATTAACATTATGTAATATTGTATGGTAATATTTATGTTTATTAACATTATAAAATTAAATTATAAAATATTATTTTTTTAAAAATGAAATGGCCAGTGAGGCCCGCAACCCACAAAATAATGGTGTGAACTTAGTATTTTTTGACCCATCATTTTAATAGTCCAGCCCGATTTGACCCATCAAACTCAAAGTCGCATGAATTAGTCCAGAGAGAATTTTGGGGAAATAACTTATTTATAAAAATAGAGAGCTGAAATTGTGAAATTTGGCTTACGAAAAGATCATTATGAACAGAGTACATATTGAAAAGAATGCATAGGTTAGTGTTTTCGGAGAGAGGTGGGTGCAAGAATTAATGACACGTATAGATGGCTACAAATGTGAATGACACGTATGGGAGGAGATATCAGTTAAATGACTAAATTATCCACGATTTTAATTTGAATACCTTCAGGCAGGCATGTTGATACCAACATTGTACTCTTCTAAATATTACTCATATTAATGTTATAGATATAAAAAAAAAAATAGTTTGGTGCACTAAAACTTTCACTATATATAAAATTTGAGAAAGGTACAACTATAAAGATCTATTTTTTGCAAGCTTATCTTATAGGTATGATCTCATACAATATTTGAGGATATTTTGTTGGGAGTTTTTCAATAATAGTGTCAAAGGTCGACTGTTGACTTTAATAGTAAGCTGACAAAGTCTGAATGACTCCTCCAATTAGAATTATACATGTTATTATATTAATTATGGGTTTGCAAGCTTACCTTATAAGTATGATCTCGTATAATATTTGAAGATATTTTGTTGAGAGTTTTTCAATAATAATGTCAAAGGTCGACTGTTGACTTTAGTAGTAAGGTGACGAAGTTTGAATGATTCCTCCAATTGGGATTATCCATGTTATTATATTAATTATGGTTTCGATTCCTATTTGCATCACCCACATAATAGATTGATTTTGGATTTACTTGACACACAACTATTCACTGGCGTGTCCTTTGCAACAAACTTTACAAAATACTTGGGCGTGTTGGACATTCTGTCCTGAATTACATTGTTGCTAGCTTTGAAATATAATCAACTTGCTAATTTGATTTTCTATGATACCACTTGTGTAGACAAAGCGGACACAACATCTAACTTAAGAACTTCAGTACTTACTAGACTATGTTTCAGTTCACATTGCCTTGCCAATCTGAAATATCTTTTGAAAATTTGTTCATAAAAGCATATAGTTATTGCATCTTAGTTGTCAACTTCCAAAGTTGATTTATCTGTTTGCAACTGAAAGTTAAAAGTAAATCATCTCAAGCCCAACAAGCCCGACAAATAGTTCGAAGCAGCATCAATTCAAGATGAGACAAAAAAAAAAAAATTTAGGTTATTCATCTCATTTGTCCAACCTTTGATGGACAGAATTATATGATGTTAGTTGCTAGTGGGAGATGACAAGTATTCCATGAATTTAGTTGAGGTGCGCAAATATTGGCCTGGACATCACGATTATAAAAAAATCTCAACTTCATTTTGAATTGGCTCAAAAATTTACATTCTTTAAACAGACAACCAAAATAATTGAATAATTTGGGAGTGCTATAACTTTGTCCTTCAGTGTGCTGCAGAAAAGTTACCCTTGGTGCATAAAAGATAAAGAGATGTCCTATAAAACATATAAATCAGGTTTATAAAGTACCTTAATACCTACAATTGCAAGCAGTACTAGGTCACCCTCAGGTATTTTCAAGTGATCTATTTCTTACTCGCCAGGTACATTTTTAACCTCATATGGCTGGTAGGTAAACTAAGTTGTGAGGATTCTTCACTTTTGGTGGCGCACTCGAATCAGATTCTCTAAAAAGAGAGGTGCTAATTATGTTTCACCGCTAACATATTTTCAAAAGTTTTAACAAGATAGATGTACAAAATGTCATATGTGTGCGTGTGTCTGGGTATCAAAAGAACACTAATTATTTGAAAGCAGTAAATGAAAATAGAAATTTAAGGTGTACGAACTAAGATATTTCTTAAAGGGCAGCCAAACTCAGAGAAATCATCTATGAGAAGGTCTTCTGGCACAGACATACTACAAATCGATTATTTGATATTCGTGATCGAATACAACCTAGGAAGAGTTGTGCCTACCTAACATACCTTTTAAGAAACTTTTTCCTGTTTCTTAAGATAAGTACCAGTAAGTGAATAATTATTAAATTAAAATGTATTACATGCCACAACAATTTCCAAGAAGCAACACAACAACAACAATAATATACAGTGTGTAATCCCACAAAAAGTGAGTTTGAAAAGGGTAGAGTGTATGTAGACCTTATCTCTGCCTCAAAGATAGAGAGGTTGTTTTAGATAGACCCAACATTCAAAAAAGCAACACGGTGAATTATAATTACATTGTCTATTCACGATAAAAGCATAGGTAATCTACGAGAGAAAGAAAACTTCACGAAGTACCCAAAAGGTAGCGGCTTAAGGTTGCCTTGTCATCAAGCAAAAAAAGGAAACTTTCCTAAAAAACAAGAAGTCCAATGATCAAAACTTGAAGCTTCAAGTTAAAACTAACAAGTACCTTCTTCAATTAGGCCCTTCAAAGTCCATAATATGATGGTCCCTCAGCCTCCTACCAAAAGATTAAAATTTACTGCACCAGTTCAAAATATTCTAGAATGGATTCAAGTATCTGAATGCATGAATCATTCCCTCCCCACCCTTGACCTCGACCATGAACTTAGACTTTTCCGAACCACCCTCATCCATTTAGTCTCCAACAACGTCTGCCTAGATTATATGTCTTTCAAAACGTTATATTATTATGCTAACTGATAAAACACCAAATACTGATTGCACACTTTCTTTTGTGCTATATTGTCTTATAACATTGGTTATGACGTTCAGCATCCTGATCACCTTAGTACGATCTCTTACTATATATTAGTTGTAGAGCTTCGGTGAGTCTTCATCATTCGAGGACTAGTATCACTATTTTATTTTAGTTTTGGATAGTTAAAGTTAACTGGGGGCTTGTCCCAACAACTCGTCTTAGTAGAGGCTTTCAGACAGAAAGTAGAGATTCAGTTTCATGTTATGTTTAGTGAATTACGTTTTATTGTAACATTAATATTTGATTTTAATTTTCATATATCAATCAACTTTAGCTTAGTGTCATGCAACGTCATGGGTTAGTTTGGGGTCACTTGTGACTATAAGCATCATGTTACGTCTAGGGGTAGTCTGGGGTCATTGCATATTTGGTATCAGAGCATCAGGTTTAAATTATCCTAGACTTTCTGAAAGCCACGTTACATAAATTTTTGTTCATGGGTGTGAAGCATGCCACACTTATGAGTTAGTCTACAAAGCATTTTAGGAAAATTTTCACTTATTTCATGTTCATATCGTGCGATAGAAGTGTGAACTCTATTTAAACCTTCTTCTAACTCGTGGTTTATATATTGAATAAATATGCCTACCAAGAGAGCTAACGGAAGGAGAAGTAGTAATAGCAACGAGAATAGGAATCAGCAAGCATCACTAGCTCCAACAAACCCTCTAAATGAATAAGTCTCCCATGCTGAATTTAGGGCTACTTTCACAACATTAGCCCAGTCCATGATCACCCAGAATAACTAGCAGGCTGTTGCATAAGCCAATCCGACAGTGAATACCACAATAGCCAGAGTTTGAGACTTCACTCAAATAAATCCTCTGGTATTCATTAGTTCTAAGCCTGAAGAGGATCCGTAGAAATTTTGGATAATATCCAGAAAGTTATTAAGATCATGGGTGTCACTTCAGTTGAAAGTCTTGACTTGGCTACTTATCAGTTTTAAAGAGTGGATCACACCTGGTACAAGTAATTTAAAGATGATACAAGTATAAATGTAGGATTGGTATAGTAGATGAGTTTGTTGCTGCATTCTTCATGGGTCCTTCCCACTTGAGCTAAGAAAAAGCCAAGGTACATGAATTCTTAAATCTGAAGCAAGGTAAAATGAGTAAGTTCATGTCAGGTATTTTTAAGGATGTGGTCAAAGAGTGCAGAACTGCTATGTTGGTTAAGGAGATAAACATCTCCATGCTGATGGTTCATGCCCAACAGATTAAGAAAGAGAAGATCAAGGAAAGAGAGAAGAGAGTAAGAGGGCCAAAATAGGTAGCTTTAATTTCTCTTAATAGAGATTAAATAGTGGAAATTGTTCTCAGTATCTTAGAAATCTTCAACTCCACGCCCATCATTTGCTAGTGCTTCAATACCCAAGTTTAGGAAAGATAATCGGGATAGAGCACTCGGCTCTAAGTCCCAGGATAGTGCAAATAGTGGTAGTACTAACCTAGTTTGCAAGAAGTGTGGTAAGAACCACAAGAGTGAGTGTATGAATGATAGTGATATTTGTTTTAGGTGTGGAAACCCAATCCACATAATACGGGAATGTCCAGTGGCTTCATAGAGAGGTAGGGATGCCAGTCAGCAAAGTCAGTATAACTCTTCAGCAGCTCCAGTAAATCGTCTGACTCAGCAGGGGCCCTCATATAATGCAGTTGGTGTACAATGTCCGAACAGGTTCTATGCCTTCAAACTCGATAGGATCATGAAGCTTCTCCTAGAGTGTTCACTAGTACGTTGTAAGTTTTTCATATTATGTATATGCATTGTTAGATGTCGGAGCCACACTTTCTCTTTTGTAACTTTCTATAGTAGTAGACTTCACTGTGATTCCCAAAATTCTCTCAAACCTTTCTCAGTCTCTACTTCAGTCAAAAATTCAGTCATAGACAGATGGGTATACAGAAATTACCCAGTCATAGTTTCTAAAAAATTCACCTCAGTCAATCTTGTAGAGTTAGATATGACAAATTTTGATATTATTCTTGGAATAGACTAGCTCTGCTTTTGCTATGCCTTGATTGATTGTATAATAGAGTAGTTTAGTTTTAATTCCCAAATGAGCCAGTCATAGAGTGGAAGGGTAGTACCTCAGTGCCTATAAGTTAGATTGTCTCTTACCTTAAGGCAAGAAAAATAATTTCCAAAGGGTGCATTATCATCTTATTTGAGTTAAGGATTGAAAGTTTGAGACCCTAACTATTGATTTTAATTCCCATGGTAAATGAATTTATTAAAGTGTTTCCTAAAGATTTGCTCAGGGTTCCTCCTGAGTTGAAAATTGACTTCAAAATAACTCTACTTCCAGATACCCAAATTATTTCAATTCCTCCCTACTGAATGGCTCCATTCGAGCTTAAGGAGTTGAAGGAACAATTGAAATATATCCTAGACAAGGGTTTTATTAGGCCCAATATCTCTCCATAGGGTGCTTCAGTTCTTCTAGTGCGTAAGAAAGATGATTCTCTCAAAATGTGCATCGATTATCATCGATTGAACAAAGTCACAATCAAGAACAAGTATCTTGCTATTTATAAGATTGATGACTTGTTTGACTAAATTCAGAGTGCCACTTACTTCTTTAAGATTAGCCTCAAATTAGCTATCACTAGTTTATAGTCAGAGAATGTGATATTTTAAATTCGACTTCAAAACTCGATATGGTCACTTTGAATTTATTGTTATGTATTTTGTACTATAGAATGCTCCTACATCTTTTATGGACTTGATGAATAGGGTTTTTAAGAAGTACTTAGACGTGTTCATTATAGTCTTCATAGATGACATCCTTGTTTATTCTCGTAGTGAGAATGAACATGTAGATAATTTGAGGATCTTTTTACAGACTCTCAAAGATCGCTAACTATTTACTAAGTTTAACAAGTGTTTGTTCTGTTTGAAATAAGTAGCATTCCTTAGTCATATTATTTTTTGGTAAAGGCATTTTTGTTGATCCTCAAAAGACCGAAGTAGTGAGAAACTGAGGTAGACCCATCTCTCCATAGATATCAGGAGTTTCTTGGGTTTAATTGGTTACTACAGATGGTTTATTGAAGGATTTTCTTCTATTGCTTCTCCCATGTACAGACTGACTCAGAAGAATTTCAAATTTTAGTGGTCACAATTCATATGAGAAGAGTTTTTAGGAGTTGAAGACTCGACTCACCAATACTCCAATTTTGACTCTGCCAGAGAATTTAGATGGTTTTGTGGTATATTGTGATGCTTTTAGAGTTAGCCATGATTGTGTGTTGATGCAATATGACAAGTTTATAGCATATGCCTCTAGACACCTCAAGCCTTAAGATTAGAACTACTCGACTCATGATCTTGAGTTGGAAACTGTCACGACCCAAAAATCAAGGGTCTTGATTGCACTAGTCACAACAAGCCTTAACAAGTATGCCTATCACCTAAACTGGTATGAAAAGGGAAAACAACATCTTAACCCAAGACAGGGCTTCTAGAATGAAGCCGAACCACACATATACAGTGATAGCGGAAAAATACATAACAAAGATACCATAAATCTCCCAAAATCTGGTGTCACTCTGTAAGAACCAACTTAAAAACATCTTGAAGTCAAAATATAGAACTAATAGTCCAAAAGGAACATAATCTATCTTTGAATATGAAAGAAAGACAAAAATAAATATGAGGAGGTAGTAGATTAACTCTGGAAGCATAGACCGATTTCTACCTCGAAAATACACCAAACTTCACTTGAATTAGCTACTGGGTGACGCACCCATAGCTAGATCTACACTAAAAAAACATAGTATCGGTGAGTATAGTCCATTTGTACTTAGTAGGTATAATAGACCAACTGAGCAAAGTTGAAATAAAGTATATAAAATACACACTATGGGCACGTCACCTGCAATCAGAAAATGTCCCAAATCGTAGCCCACACCATCTCCACTAACAGTTCTACAATATACACATATACCAAAATACAAGTACAAGAAAGAAGCACAAATACATAGATACCACATCAAGAACGAAAATACAACACATAATGTACATACTATATGAAATTCAATGAAGATGGTGATGACGATGTGACGTGAGGTTGTAGTCCATATACACCTATCAAGTTGTGCTCTCAAGGTAGGACCCATTGAGTGTTTGTCAACCCATATAAAATCCAATATCCATAACTTCTCTTCGGCACATACATAAGTAGAGGATTTTTAAAGATGTCACATTTTTCTATCAGTAAAAACCAGTATTTCCACAGTGGTACCAATGCTTTATGAATGTATATCATATGAGGATGTAATGCTCATAATCAACTAGAGTGAGAAATTCCAAATCCAACCAATATACCAATTATGTGAGCAAAAAATCTATTCAACATGCCAACCATCCATAAATCCAATATATTCCATAAAACAATAGAGTAAGACATACAAAAATGTACCATTTGATACCCCATAAATACCAACTTAGACAATTTCCACCAAGAAAACAACCAATTATCTAATTACCAGGCCAATATCATCATATAAGACCACACACAGTCACACATAGCAAATAATGTCTCAAAACCACCAAATAACAACAACAGAAGACCCCACACGACACCTAACAGTAATAAAGTCATTTTCATGATTAGTTCCCACACCCATAACATAATTTTATATCAATATTAACTGCCCAACCCTGTCTGAAGAAAGTTAAGCCATAACAAACCTCGAATGAAGAAAACCTAGTATAAAAGACTTCAACATAGAGCGTTTCCCTTACAGATAGACTTAAAATTATCTAAAACATACAAATATAGAATCTACGTGTCAAAAGGAAGCCAACGATACCCATATTGCCCATTTCCAGGTCGGGGTCAAAACGGACCCCCAAAATGTTTTTTTTATTAAAAAAGATAAAGTTGGAATTTTTGTCCAAAAATATATTATCCATGATTAAAGGAAGTCATAGAAGAAAACCCAACTGAAAGTGGGTGGAAATTGGGGTTTAGATAAAAAAATTACTAATTTAAGCCTTCCGAGCCAAAATCCCTAAATTACACTTTTGAAATCAAGTTTTAACAAGATTTAAATGGCAAGAATCAAAGACAAATAATTTAAACAGGCATTTGGAGCTTACCCCAACTTGAAAATAGAAGAAATCACCCCAAAACTCTAAAACCCCAAGCTCCAAGTCTAAAAAAATAGTGGAAAATAGAGAAAAGATTATATATATGGATACCAGGTGCTACTAAAGTGGTCAAATTGTCGCTTTGGAAGTCACAGCTAAAGAGGTCAAGTACCGCTTTAGCGGTACTAACCAATGTGTGCCAGTCTGCTAAAGCGGACAAGGGTCGCTTTAGCGCCTATCATTAAAGCGGACAGGGCACTGCTAAAGCAACCTTGTCCATATGGAGACGACCAAAATGGTGCTTTAGAAACTGCATCAGCTAGGTTGTGCACCAGCTGAACTTGGAAATATTCCAAGTTTCTACAAACCCCTCGAAATTCATCTGAAATCCCAAAAATGTAAACGAACTATGCGACCCAACTAAATTCGACACTTTGGACTCAATGGCGATATCAATTTTTAAAAAATATCATTTTCACAAAATTGATTCCCGGTCTCCAATTTCATAGCTTTTCAAATTGGGTCGAAATGAGACACTAAAGCGGTAAAAATACACAAACCATGTTACCAACCTAAAATCAACATTTTAGGTCTGCTGGCACAATATATTTTTTCATTCGATGCACAAAATAATAAATGTTAACTGAAGTCAACTAATAAGTCTTTTTAACCTCTAAAATCATGAACTTGCACAAATTATGCTGAAATACATTAGAAATCATGTCAATCATTCTCACACTCTAAAAGTACCGTAATGCAACCACTAGAGGGGTAAAATGGTCAAATCTCACAAAAATAAATAAGTTACAAAAATCACCAAAAATCAAGTCATTATAATAAAAAAATTTTATGCCTTAAAGATTTCGAGGCATTACCTCTATTAGATTTATGTTGATGTGTTCACTGATTACAAAAGCCCCCAGTATGTATTCATCCAAAAAGATCTAAATCTTCGTTAGAGGAGGTAGCTAAAGTTATTGAAGGATTATGATATGAGTGTTTTATACCATATAACTAAAGCCCATGTAGTGGTTGACGCTCCTAGCAGAGTATTTATGGAAAGTGTTGCTCATGTCGAGGATGAGAAGAAAGGGTGAGTTTGCGAGGTTCACATGCTAGCTAGATTGGGAGTTCAGTTGGTTGATTTGGCTGAATATAGTATTTTGGTTTAGAATGGTTCAAATTATTCATTAATTGTAGAGGCGAAGGAAAAGAAAGATAGTGATCCTATTTTACTTAGGCTGAAGCAAGCGGTCCAAAGTCAGAAGGTTGAGGTTTTCTCCTATAGGAAAGATGGTGTTCTTCATTGTCAGGGCAGACTGCGTGTTCCAGATATAGATGATTTGAGACAGTGAATGCTAACAAAATCTCATAATTCTTGGTATTTTATTCACCCATAAGCCACTAAGATGTACCATAATTTACGAAAAGTGTATTATTGGAATGGCATGAAGAAAGATATCGCAAAATTTATGTCTAAGTGTCCAAATTGCTAGCCGGTTAATATTGAGCACCAAAGACCTAATGGTACACTTTAAGATATCAGTATTCCTACTTGAAAGTGGTAAGTGGTGAATATAGACTTCATTATAGTGTTGCCTCATACTTGTCTACAACATAATTCTATTTGGGTTATCCTGGACCAAATAACTAAGTCGACTCATTTCCTTCCAGTTAACACTTCAGATTCAACTGTGGATGATGTCAGACTCTATCTTAGGAATTTAGTGAAATTTCATGGAGTCACTTTAACCATCATTTTAGAGGATTACCCAGTTGACTTCCTGATTTTGAAAGATATTTCAGAAGGGTCTTGGTACCCAAGTTCATCTCAGTATGACTCTTCACCCACAAATAAATGATTAGGTAGAGAGGACTATTCAAACCTTGGAGCAAATGTTAAGATGTGTATGATCAATTTTAAGGGTATTTGGGATGATCATTTTTCTTTGATTGAGTTTACTTATAATGATAGCTATTACTCCAGTATTCATATGTCTCTATTTGAAGCATTGTGTGGTAGGAGGTATAAATATCCTATCGGTTGGTTCAAGGCTTGTGAAGTTGATTTAATAGGACCATATTCAGTTCTTGAGGTTATGGAGAATGTTCAACTCATTAGAGAGAGGTTGAAAATAGCCTAGACTCATTAAAATTCCTATGAAGATGTGAGAAGAAGGGAACTTGAGTTTGCTATTTGTGATTTTATCTATTTAAAAGTTTCTTTCATGAAAGGGGTGAAGAGAAAGAAGGGAATTCTCAGGCCGCACTATATTAGTCCTTAGAATATTGTGAGTTGTTTGGACAATGTAGCATATGAGTTAGATTTACCTACAGACTTAACATTGGTTCATCCAGTTTTCATGTGTCCTTGTTAATGAATTGCATTGGTGATTTTGCATCAGTTGTTCCCTTAGAGAGTATGGGTGTGAAAGATATTCTTTCTTACGAAGACATCCCAGTTGAGGTCCTTGGCCGTCAGATTTGTAAGCCAAGTAATAAGAAGGTCACTTGTCAAAGTTCTTTGGGAAAATCTGTCAGTTGAGGGTGCTACTTGGGAAGAAGAGGCATATATGATGACCAATTACCCCCATATTTTCTCTTAGAACTTAGTTCTAACTTGAGGTAATAGTTCCCCTTAATTAATTGTTTTCATTTCATGTCACGTAGTTATTCTCATGTTGTAACATGCATTCATGAGTTTGATTCAGTCTATGTTTAAGTTACGGACTCAGTTAACATGTCAATATTCATATCTTATAAATTTAATATTGGTATTGCAACCCTTTCCTTTATTATTCAACTTATTTAGTTTTCATTCGGAAATAAATGACCCCAAGAGGGAGATATTATAACACCTAAAAAATCCAAGATAAGATTAGAACCATGCTTCAAGTACATATAAAATCAAACATCATGCTTTGATTTTATGAGAAGTGATTTATTCATGTATTAAGGTTACAAGTAATTCCTAGCTCGCGGTCAAGTCAAGACCCTCTTATCGATTGATTTTTTGAGAAGAATCTTGCTATAGTCAACTTTAAATGAGAATAACTCCTACATTCTTAAGTATTTTTAAGATCAAGGCTTATCAAATGAAATTATTTTAGTCCTCTTTCCAATGCATCTGGTTTAGCCTTAATCGGATATCGTAGTAAAAAGTTATGGTCATTTTAGTGGAGCACTATCAAGAAATGAGAACCTATGAGCATATGTATGATCTTGGTGAGATTGTATGGCCATACAATGTTCTTCTCTGATCGAAATAGTCCCAAGGATCTAAAAGTTGACAAGTATACTTTCCAACCATCATAGAAAACAATGACCATGGCTAGAAGCCACGATCTTATGTACGATCTTGACTTTTACAGTTGATTCAGTTAGAACCTACAACCTACAAACCAAAGTACGATTATAGGTATGTCCCATAATCACACCACGGCTCACCTGGTGGAGTTCATAGAGCCTAAATTTAGCCTCTAAACCACGAGCACTACCTATAATCGTTGGTGGGTCCCACAGTCGTGGGATAGTTTGTACGACTCAATTCTGTAGGTTTTTAATTACATTTTATGAGGGGCTTTGCAGTTTTTTTCACTCTTTTAACATCAAAACTATGTCTTTTAAGCTACCCCAAAGATAATTATTAACACTCTATTTTGATGATGGTTTGCCATGGTTTCATAATGTATGGTACAGTATGGTATGATATGATACTATATAGTATAATGCAATACAATGTTTGAATGGACTGTATTGTTCACGACTGTTTAATAACAGTTTTATTAGTTGGTTTGATGGTTTGGTACTGTATCGTAATGAGTAAGTTTACTAAAATGACCCTAATTATTATAAATTTTAAACTCATCAATAATTGTTAATAAAATAATTTTCTTTCTACAAATTTATCACAAATCATGCCTTGTAAATATATTAAATTGTTAAATTCATGAAAATTCTAACCAAATTAAAACTTAACATTTATGAAATAATCATGTAAATTGCGACATAAAAGTGGACAGTGAAAGAAAAAGAATGTTAAAATAGATATGGCTTAGTCCTGGACCGATCACTTGATTTAAGATATGACTCGATCTCTTTTCTTAAAACTAGACAATCAGACTTGTCCAAAAATTCTAAACAAAAGCACATACCATTGTCGAGTAACCTACACAGAGAAATTTCATGTAAATACACATTAGGCTTTAGCATAACCAGGTGAACTAAAACTAAGTGAACCCTTAACCATCTGAAAAATAGCTAATACCATGCAAATAGAAACAAAAGGGGGCCCAGATACTCTTTCCTAGTGAGTAAAGAAGAGGAATACACTGAAAGGATTTTGACATTTCTAGTAATTGGCACAAGACGCTTGAGCAGAAAAATGTAAAAATAAAAATTATTTTAAGTTGATAGTAATACAGTAAAGGGTAGAATAAGATTAAATAATATTAAGTAAGTGCATAATTGGAAAAAGAAATAAGAAAACCATGGGATACCACCAAATCGATGGTTCTGTAAATTGAGGGATTTCATGGTTATCAAACTATGAAAGAAACCATATCATACTATGCCTTTTAAAAAGCAATCAAAACAAACATGATTCTCTGGCTAACCATACCATACCATGCCACGACAAACCGCCATCCAAACAAGCACTAAGTTAATTTTATCCTATGCCCTCATAACTCAAAAAAAATTCGATACTTAGCATTTACCGAGTAAAAAGGCAATTTCTCTTCTCTAAGGCCATAGGGTTCATTTTCTTCAAGATTCAAATTTCATAGATTTTAGGATTTTCATATTCGGGTATGTGGAATTTCATCAGTGGTCTTTTTTCACCTATTAAGTCCTAAAGTTAACTCAATTTCTTAGTTTAATTCCTTTCTTAGAGCTTAAGGTTCATGAGTGTTGTGAATTTCTTAATATTCTAGTTACTTGATCTGATTGGGTCATAAACCCATGTTTTAACATAATTTCAGTACCATTACATGTTCAAAATCTTAGGCCCTAACTATTTTGTGAAATCTATAATTGTTGGACTTGAGTTATTATATTCCTTATTTCACTTAGTTTATGAAATTGTCATAATAGTTTCACTATTCAGAGATGGTAGGTTATGAACACCTAACAACCTAGGATTTCATGCATATACTTATGAATATTATATCCTTCAGTTTTCATGATTTTATTGCTTCTAGAAAAAGTGTTATTTTTAATCTTCAAGATATTAATATTTTGATCATTTCAGTTATCATTTTTCATTCAGTTGGGAGTAATACTTAGCACCGAGCGGACGCAGCGATGAAGGCTCACCCGTCAGTTAAGTTGAGAACTTTAGTAAAAGTCCCCAAGTCCCAGATCTATGACACCATCATAGGTTCTATAACATCACCTATCTGAAAAGGGGTCACCTTGCTTTAAACCCTTTGTAGAGTGAAAAAATCATATGTGGTACCATTAGATATCACAGAGTACCAGTTGCTAGACAGGGTTCTCCAAATCATATCAATGATAATCTCACAAAAGCCAAATCTTATAAGAACTAGACAAGTAAATGACCAAGAGACCCTGTCTTAAGCCTTGGCCATGTCTAACTTTATAACCATATTTACACCAATAACAGGTATCTTAATGCCACTGATAATATCCTAAGCAAACATGATGTTTTCAGCAATGTTCCTGCCTCTTACAAAGCCTGACTGGTTGGGTGAGATAAGAGTGGGAATGGTAGGAGCAAGCCTAAGGTAAATCATTTTAGAGATGACTTTATTGGTGAAGTTACTTAGACTAATAAGTCTGAATTCAGCGAGTTTGTTAGGGTGAGATACTTTTAGAAGAAGGACCAAACAAGTGTAAGAAAAATATTTGAGTATAGCTTGTCCATAAAAGAATGATACCACCACCTGAAGAAGATCGTGACCTATGATGTGCTAGAAAGACTGAAAGAACTTTCCATTCTACTGAATGTGCATTCATAGAAAATACCACATCTTTCAATTCATCAAGAGTAGGCATTGCCTGGAGAGATTTATTTTGTGCATCTGAGAGTAATTTCAGGAATACAAGATAACACCTTTTTCTAGATATAATCAACTTTTCCTGTAAAAATATCCTGAAAGTGCTTACAGGCTACGATAGCAATCTCAGAGTCCCCTTGAATCCAATCACTCTCCTCATTTCTAACTTTGTGTATAAACAACATTCTTCTCCTTCTCCTGATTAAAGCATGAAAATAACTGAAGTTGGCATCACCATATTTAAACCAATGCAACTGAGTCTTTTGTCTTAACACGACATCTTCCACTTTAAGTGTCCAATATATTCAATTTGCAGCCTATGGAACTTTTGCCTGTTTTCATCTGTTCCATTCAAGATCAACTTCTACTTTACTACCTTAACCTTCTCCTTATAGGTTTCACATTAGAATAGATATCTCCAAATTCATCTTTAGACCAATGAATCAAGGTGGATGTTAATCTTTTCATCTTCTACTGAAACCTCCACATAGGTTCACTTGCACATGGTTTCTGCCAACAGGTCTCCATAGTGCTAAAAAATGAGGGGTTATCTACCTAACAATACATGAATTTAAAATATTTAGTGTAAAAAGCTATCCTTTCCTGCATCTCCACCGATAAAGGGCAGTGATCAAATTCAATAGAGAACAGATGAGTGATAGAAGTCAGGGGTATTTTACCCAACCATTCATTACACACCATTGCTCTATCTAATCTCTTCTATATCCTAAAGTTAATACCTCTAAGATTGGACTAGGTGAACTTAGAACTATGAAAACCCAAATCAGTAAGACTACAGGCTTCAATAACCTCCCGAAATTCAAAGCTTTTCCTCATATCATAAGGAATACCAAGGTAAACCAATAGAAACTAATTGAATCAACCTATTTCATAAGGTTCTCCTTAAAGCGTCCCTACACCAGGCATAAATAAATGTCATAAGATATGATTGAGCAAGCTATACATAAGTGATAGAACATGTAATTTGTTGATCAACAACTTAAAAAACTTCACAAGAAACATCCAGGGACCAAAATATCCCAATTTTTCCTTTTGGGTTACAAGTAGCATGCTCTATCTTGAGCCTCCTTTTACCCTCCTAAAGAGGAGTATTATTTGAAAAAGGTTCTGGAATTATAATAAGGGAAAATGATGAATGTGAATTAGATTTTGAAGTCTTTTCAGGACACCTTGCATGTAGATACCCCTAGTATTCCAGATAAAATGACTAATCATTTAGATGACTGTTGGGAATGAGACCTACTAAAAGGTCTGCCTATGACAACGAGAATACTAGACATACTTGTTTGAACCCTCTCTTAAATTTACTCAAGGAACCCCTAGGGGAGAGGCCTTTCTAGAAAGCAATCTGGGAAACCAACTAAAAATTCATCCTGGTCACCAGGGTCAAATATATCAATCAATTCATCAACAACACCTCTCTCTTGCCCCTCTTTACCAGTGTCTTCCATTTCATCTTCAGAATATATCACCCTATACTCATTCTCTATCTCCCAAAAAGTAAGGTTGGAGAAAGAGAATTAATGGTACTGATCTACATTTGATGTCTTAACCTATGGTATAGGGGGTTGATTAATACCCTCATACAGAGTACCAAGAATTTCATCCACCTGGTTATTAGAACCACCAGTATCCTGATAACCAACACTCTTAGTGATGATATGAGAATAGGAATTATGCTGAGGAAAAATTAACATTGGTCAATACCACTGATATTCAATACAGAGCCTTTCACCTGCTGGGTAGAATGATTTGTTATTACCTCATCCCCCAACCGATACTTATATCATTAGAACTTATCAATTACTGGTCTTGGGAATATGAGGTTGTCAACACATTAGTAGCATCATAAATAATAGTTGGAACATCAGGACTAATATCATCAGAACTAAAAGAATCTTACTGCAAAGGTTTTAAAGAATTGGAAATGGGGTGAGAATAAAGAACATCATGTTTCACGTTAACCCCAACCTATTTGCCCGAAGACACGGGTATGAAAATCTTATTCTGACCCCCCTTAATACTAGGTTGATCATGTCTCTACATATAAGGCTGAGCATTTCTTCTTGCTCACCTCTTTTGAGTCTATCACTGATCATCATTGGGATCTTTACCATTATCAACAATAGAATGGGTAGGAGGGAGTATATGTTGTTGTTGTTGAGATATATTTTTTGACACAGACTGTTTTACCTGATTTACCTGGTGATTTTTCTCCTGACTAAGTCTTCCTATATAGCTTTATATAACTCCATATTCATTCTAGTAGCCTCATCTTTTTGCTTAGTAGCACAAACTCAAACAACATGCCCCTAATGTTAACAATAACTATAATAATCTGATACTCCCTCATATTGAATGGGTTTCCACTTTTTTTCTCCATGCTCATCGTCATCATATCCTATTCAGACATACTGAGGTCTTATTTTGGTAAGGTCAATCTGTAATATAACCTTGCCACACTACTGTTACAGTCTGAGACTACCCCCTAGTCGTAACACAGTGCTTGGGACCATAAGTGATCCCAAGCTAACCCATGAACTGGCTTACTGCCTGAGAAACTAATTTAAATTGTATAAAAACAAAATACACTGAGCGGAAACATGATCATGAGAAAGTCTAAATAAATATAATACTGATAAAGTTTATAATATGATAAAACTGAAGAAAGAAACTTGAATTACATGTAATGACTCTGACTGACTATCTATGAAGCCTCTACTGTACTGACTGTAGGCGGCTGGGACATGCCTCCAACTACTATAAATCAATACATAAGAATGATAACAATATAGTACATGGACTACAACTGACTGGAGTTTCCAAAATAGGAGAACTCACCACCTGCTGGCTAAAAGCTGAGAGCTATTTGGCCCTAGTGTATGAGTTATATCTGGTACCTACATTATGAAAGATATAGCCACAAATGCATATATGTGGTCAGTACTTAGGAATGTACTGAGTATGTAGAGACATGCACTAAATCATGGAAATATTTAAAACATGCTTTAAAACTAAGGACATACGTTATTTGTTGAAACATATATTTAACTATACATGAAAACTATAAGTCATAGTGAGATTTATAAATCATGAGCTAAAAACAACTTTGTAAGTTGGGAAACGGTAAAACTTAAATACTTTATGTGAATCTCATATAAAGTTGAACATGTTGTAAAAACTGAACTGAGGACATAAAAACATGAACATGTAATCTGAGAATGCAAAACCAAGTAAAGCATATGCTGAAATGATCTGAATAACTGAAAATTTAATTACTTGGTCAAGAAAACCTGAACTTGTATAGATTGAGTACTGACTGAAACATTGGGATATATCATGTAACCAACATGCTCCAATCTAACCTAATTGGGGTCCAACCTGTAATCCCAGTTGGAAGGGTGTCAGTACCTTGCCACGGGTACTAACACATGGCTGTGTGGATCCACTAATCTGATGTCCCGAAGGACTAGGGAGTCATTTCTAAACTGGCGGGTGACCCTAAAGAAAGTGTCAGTCCTAAACTGGCAGGTGAAATCTCATAATCCTACGTTGGATACGTAGTTCTGGAACTTAGGGTCTGCTACTAAGGACCCAGTCCTAACTGGAGGGTGAGTCCTATCCCTAGGTTCGCTCGGTGCTAAATCCTACTCCTAACTGAATGCCACTGGTATTATTATGGGTCTAACATGACATGGTATTGTACTGATAAGTGTTCAACATAAACATGGTACTCTGAATATAGTAATAAAAATCATGACATGTTTGATTGTAACTTGAAAACAAAGACATGTATAAATAGATAGGTATCGGGCGTTCATAACTCTCCAGCACTGAATGATCACAAAATACGTAAACAACGCTTAAAACAGGGGTATAAAATTATAGTTGAAAGACCCAAGACATAAGACATTTCAATAATTAAGTGAAATGCATAAACTTGAACATGGGAATGAGTTAAACTTGAGAAAACAACATATTCACATGATTTAATTCATAACTTGAAGATTTGACATGGAATCACTTGAATAAAACATGAGTAATTGAAATTTAAAGCATGAAATAAACTAGTTTACATGGGAACACATATTGACATGGCTTGAATTCAAATTACTGAGAAATACATCGACTGAGTTCATAAGTTGCATGGATAATTTCATAAAATAGGGTAAAATTCATACTTTAAACCAAAAAAAGGGTTTTGGGGCTTAATAGGTGAAGAGAACCCATTGATGAATATCCCTCATACCTCAATTACTTGAATCCTTGAAGAAAACTTGAAATTAAAGCTTGAATTCCTGGGGAAAGAAACTTGATTTTGTCATTCTTGAGAAAGAGGGAGGGTTTCCATGTGAGTTATTTTGATGATAATGGGCAAATAATGCCCTTTTTGAGGCTTTAATCCGTCACTTGGGTGCTTTGGGGAAAGGATAAATGATTGAAATTCCCCTTGGGCTGTTACTTATGGATTTAGGAAACATATCCTCCACATCGTGGAGGCTAACACAAGGCCTAAGGTCCGCGTCGCGGAGCTATCACTGACCCTTATTGTTTCTCACGAAAATGGTCATAACTTTTTGTTCGGGTATCGAATTAAGGTGAAATTGGTATCATTGGAAGGAAATTCAATTATCTATAATTTGGTGGGTCTTGAGATTCAAAATTCCACATATGTAAGAAGTTATAAATGTTTAAAGTTGACCCTTGTAGGATCGAACACCAAAATTTAGCCAAATCAAAGGCTCTTAGCTCAACTTTGCTCTAAGTGTTTCCTATGAACATTTTACACCTCATAAGCACTCTTAACACTAGGATAATGATCATGACACTTAAATTCACATTAAATAAATGGTTTTGAGATTATACACATAGGAACGACAATTGGAATTTTAGCCTAAAAATGTGGGGTGTTACAGCTACCCCTAGCTTCTTATAGGTGTCCAAGTCAAGCGAACAAAACCTTTTTTATGGGAGATAACATGGGTATCACCATCTCCAGGCAATAGAAATGCTAAGGAAGTTCAGGTAAGACTGCCCAAACAGGTACCAAAGATGTCTCATCCTCTGGATTAAATATGAAAGTCCACAACTGAAACCTCATCATTCGCCCCTTAATATACATTTTACCCTTTAACCAAACAATTGAGTGATCATACTCATTATATAGATCAATGTACAAGTGCCTGGAATTAAATGCGTAAGTTTGACCCATCCCCTTAACTCAGCCTACAAGATAAATTGCTTTCTTATCATCTCCATCTTAGGCATAGTGTTATCAAACTTCCCAATTAATGTGAACCTGCACCTCTGAACTAATTTAACCTTATAATCCTTAGGTTTAAACAATAAAAACTGAAAGGCCTTGTTTAGTAGTTATCTTAGGGGATTTAATCTATATAAGCTCTGCTTTCATAGCTTTCTGAGCTCTCAATTTCATGGCCAAAAAGTGAGCAACCCTAGGTATGGGGTTCAGGGATATGAGAGGTTTTAGGCCAAGCTATATTTGGACCAGAAACCCCTATACTTTTTAAGGCATTATTCTGAGGATGAAAAACAACAGTGGGTAATTCCTTAATTTGGGACTTGTTCCCAGACAGACTCAAATAGAAAGACTAGGAGAAACTTAATAATAAAGTGCAAGGAAAGAGTAAATAGTAGACAAAATAGTTTTACGTGAAAACTCCTTGGTCAAGGAAGAAAAACCACCACCTAACTCCAGGCTTTCTAAGCTCTACTATATCCAAGCAACTTCTTGAATACAGACTTCAAACTTTAGGATTGAACTCTTAATCCTATCTCTCCTAGTAATAACTCTATTATAAGAAAAATTACAACTTTACTGTACTAACACACCAGCTAACTCTAGTTTGAGAATTACCTAACTCTAGATGATTATAGAGAAAAGAGGTTTACACTACAACACCTACTAATAATCAAGCTAGCTAAGTAGGCAGTGTTTAATACCATAATATAAAGACTCAAATACACAAGAAAAGAAAATACAACTTGATGAGCTATCAGTTCCCTATTACAAAAGAAGTATTTGATCCAAGATCTTTGAGAGATGTTTTAGTTGTAAAAATATGGAGGCTTGATTTTCTTGTTGAAAAAGATTATCAATATAGATGTATGCCACAAAAAAACCTATGAGGGATTTC
Source organism: Capsicum pubescens (assembly GCA_030864215.1). Taxonomy (NCBI): domain Eukaryota; kingdom Viridiplantae; phylum Streptophyta; class Magnoliopsida; order Solanales; family Solanaceae; genus Capsicum; species Capsicum pubescens. Next base: position 103,090,362 of record CM061544.1, on the reverse strand, counting down.
ATTGGTTGAGACAAAAAGGTGGCAACAACTTTTTTACCAACCCTTGTAATTTTTTCCAGCTATGATAGTTGACTGAGGTAGTGACAGGTGAGCCCAACCTGTTCCCTAAGCGGTAGAAACTTTGTCATCACATAATCTCCAAGAAATAGGTCCCAACATACAGTTTGTCAATCATCAAAACTAAGGACCTACCAATTTTTCCCTTTTTGATGATTACAAACCTATGCAAGATTTCGACATCTTCAAGTATCCACACAGTAGGACTCAACAACTACAAGCCACAAAGTATTTCCTAACATACAGTTCCCCCTATCATTAATACCTCTAAGCATCCTACACCTTATCTTCCCTTGTCTATGAGTATCATATTCCCCCTGAGAGTAAGAACTCTTGTCTTCATTCACTATCGTAGTAACACTGATCTCACCCATCACAACATCATAATATGCCACATCTCAAAATTTCCCTATTTTGGCATCATCAAAGAGGTTAAGAAGTAAATCAAGTACATATAAGCATACATGTTAACTCATGGCCATTGAGGCAACACTACCAGGTGCAAGAAAGATTATATATAAATAAAAAAAAGTGATAGCACAAAATAAAAGCATTCATATATTAAATAATATAGTATCAACACAATTCAAACACAATGACCTCAAAATAAAATAATAATTATACCAAAATTAATAGGGATCAGGTAGAGATGGATTCTAGGAAGAAACTTTAGACAACTGTCTAAGAAGAATTGTCTCCTCTCACTCTCATCAGCATGTGTCTTAAGAATCTACTGAGTTAGTTTATCATTCTTGGCAGTTAAGGCTTCAATCTTGGCCTTTAGCTTCTTTACCCTTTCCTATAGTGCAACATTATCAGCACGCTATTCCTTTTCTAAACTTATTCCAATTTCACCTCTTGGTGCATATGTAACCTTTAATGCAACAATCTTTGCATCCCTTAGAGCAACCATGATAGTGATAGTCTTTATATCTTCCTTCAAACTTTTCTGTACATCCACCAATTCAGACACTAGGGACTTGGATTTTTCGCCACCCCTCTTATGCATACACTCTTTATCTTCCATAGTGGTCATATTAACCATTTGCTTTACAGATCTAATCTTTCTTTTTTCACAAACCACATTGAAATAAGCAAAAATTCTCCTAAGCCAGAACCTATATGCCAGACCATGTTTCCCATCTTTGGTAGTCATCACTGTATGCATGTGTTCAATGACTATAATAGAAAGACTGGCTTTCTTAAATTTGGACAAAGCCTCCATGAGAAACAGATCAGGGCCTATAATAGTGGTTCTTTTATCTAATATAGGAAGAAGTGATTTGTTCACCAACTCAAAGAGTAGTTGGTACTCACTTTTCAAGGCTTTTTTATTTATATTCTTAATATTCATGTTATCTAATCTTCCACAAACCTCCAAAAACTTCACAGACCCTTCTTGCTATCTTACAGACTTGATCTCTTCAGTAATTCACCCAAGATCTCAGATATCACATCCTCATCAATGGCAATATTTACTATATTTACTTGATAGGTCAAGTACGATCCATCTTTAGAGAATGTCAAGTTGTGATAGAATAGGTGCACTTTTTCTTCATACAGGGGAAGAACAAGTTTCCTCAAATAAATGCTTCCAATAACTTAATCCATTCAAGCAATTACTTTATCCAGGTAACTCAATCACAACAGGGTCAAACACCCTCCCTTTTAAAACTTCCTGTGTTTCAAAATTTCCTGCGTTGTCTCCCTGGACAAACCTTTGCCCTTTCTAGTGGATGTGAAGGCCTTTCTTAAATGACCAGTCCCCTTAGTGGATGACCTAGGAGTTTCTGAGGTCTTTCCAACCTTGGGGCTGGTCCCTGGTCCCTTGTCACCTACCTTTGTTGACCTTTTTATTTTACCAGTAATTTTTGACATAGGACTCTTTTGTAGAACCATATTTCCTTTCTTAGGAGATATAATTATCTTTCCTTTTGCTTTTGACTTAGTAGCTCCCGAACTTCTTGCCACATCAGAGTTTACATTATCATTGTTGAGTATACTTTCATTATCATCATCTAACAAATTTATAAAATGATCATCAAGGATGTTATAGTCACTATTTCTGCTATCATCACTCTCAATTTCTTCATCAGAGTCCTCTACATCACCTGGCTTAATTATATCTATCCCCTTCTTTTTTTCTATCCTTCTCTTCTTGGTATCATCTTTATTTTTTGCCAAGTCTTTATTTATCACATTTCTAGGACTCACCCTGGCCCCTGGTGCCTTAACTGTTCCTTAGGAGGCCTTGGTAAAGGAGGAGGATCCTTTCTTGGACAACATCCAAGATAAAAGCTTGTTATCATCACTGCCCGAGTTACATTTACAACCTTATTGTCACCTAAAAGATCAAGCACTAGAGGAATTACCATATTATCCTCATCAATATTTAAGGAAGGATCATTTTGCCTCCTGGTGAAAAGTATTTCAAGAGGAGTTTCCCACCTTGGGGTTCAGCACTCAATATAGTAAAAACCTGTACCCCTGTGTCCTCACTCATGACCTGAATATTGAAGGGAGTTTACTTAAAGGTTGGTAGATACTCAAACAAGGTTTCATATAATGAGGCATTTCCAGATTATCAAGTAAAGATTTTAGAGGAGGAGTCCAAATCTTGATGGGAAAGAACTGGTTGGTCAGAGATTGGGTCTTTGAATTGGTTGAATTGAGAGGCGATTGCAGAAATAAGATTTTTGAGGAATTCAATTTGGGTTTCTTTCTCTCTGGGGACAGGGTTTTTAGAGAAATCAGCTTGGGGATCCCCTTCTTTGTCTACGGAGGGGTTGATTTTGGGATCAGACTTGATATCAATAATATCATCCCCTTTTGAGAGAGGATTATCAAGATTTTTTGTCATTATATGAGAATTAATATCCCTAGAAATTTTGCATAGGGAAAGAGGAGTGAACTTTGTAATGGCAAACAACTCTTCTTTGGGTTCACTCTTTTGTGAGGATAAGGATGGATTTGACATTGTAGGAGTTGAATGAGTTGTGAGAAAAAAATAATATAAATCTTTAGAAATGATTTTGGAACTGATAAGGTTGTGTAAGGGATAATTTTCAAAATAAAAGAAGAAGAATCTGACTCATGGTTTTAAAGGACACGAAGGAACGGTTCAGATTTGATGAATGGGTGTGTTTGATGAGATGGTCCGGTTAGATTGACATGTCTCTTAGACTTAAAGTGCATATGACAACTTTTGGAAGAGGTGGGAGAGTGGCGTGGATCATATCATTTAATGTTTAAAATGGTCATTTTAGGAATAATAAATGATACTAACCTAATTAGGGACTTGGTCCTTAAATGAATTTTTGAATCCAATCATTTTGTGTTGTCTCACCTTTACTTCTTATATCTTCTCTTCCTTGTCATGTATGTATATCTACAAAAAATATAAGACTGAATTAGACATGTAGGACATCATCTAATCAGGATACTTGTTTACTAGTTCATAGCCATGCAAAGAGATTTATTAAAGTATCCAACATTATCTAGATCTCATCAGCTCCCCCCTTCTTATTTTACTCAAACAGTTTCCTACCAACTTTTTTTAAGGAAACATAAAAGATATGCCCTTCTGAACTGTGAGAACATTGATTTGGTCAATCAAGTGTACAAAACCACCAGCATTAATACACTTTAATTTCTTCAACTCTGCCACCAAGGAGACATTGCCTCCTACAAGGGCCTACACCAAAAGGTAATAATTCAAGCCTTTAGTCATATACTCTGAGAAACCAATATCAATGTCCTTGCATTAGATTCTTTCTCTTGTTTTTCCCAGCATCATAAATCAGTTGTTAGTCTTGGGAACCAGTTTCAGTCTGAGTTCCCAATAGAGAAATAGAGAAAAGGTCAACTTCTTCCTTATCCAGCTGGGTAGTCTTTCCTCTTTCTTCTTGAAGCAGTGAGGTTTCTCATGCTTTTCTTAGTTGCTGCTTTAGATGGACGCATTTTTCTTGTGTGACCATCCTTCCCACAAAGGGTGCATAGAGGAATATCCTTGCTCCTTGCATGTCTGACAAAAGAGATGAAAGCCTCACCTTGACTGTGGTATCCTAAGCCTTTTCTGCTATTGGACCCTTGGCTGGTGAGGGTAGTCAGAGATTGTGATAAAGTGGTACACTTGATATCATTTTCAAGATCAGTCTTTACCTTAACCAGTTCCCTTTCAAGAATTAAATTTCTTTCAAGTGAGGCAGTCATATTAGCCTTAACTTCAGCTACTTCTTCTTCCAGCTGAAACTGTATCCTGTTTCCTTCCTCTTTTCCCTTGGAATCCTACTTAGTGATTTAACCCATTTTTTTACTCAGAGGATCATTCTCACAAGAAAGAGTTTTGCAAGTGGATTGATGTTCAGCCACTTGCACACCCCATTCACCCATTTCTTCTTCACACTTTCTAAGATCTTCCTTGAGCTTTGCCTTTTTATTGGTGAGTTCATCCACCAAGACACTCAACTCAATTACCTCTTCCTCACATTTTTAAGGGCCTCCTTCAGATTCTCTTTGTCTTTAGCAAGCTCATTCAAAGAATCAATCAGTATAGAGGCAAGAGATCTCAACTAACTAAGGGAGTAGTCTTTTAAATTTTTCTTAATTTCAAGGAGAGTTATTAGTTTATCTTTATCATCATCAGTATCTTTCATCAAAGCAAAGAGTGAGTCAAAAACTGATGCTTCATCTTCCATTACCATTATGGAAACATCTTCTCCTTTCTCTGAATCATCTGAGTCGCTTGATGAGTAAACCCACCAGGCTACCAACACTTGATTGGCAACTTTGTCAGCTTTAGCTTTCTTGTTAAACTTCACAGGGACCTGGTACTTGCCTTTCTCTTTACCAACAACTTGCTTAGTATATTCGTTATACTCTACCTTATACATTGGGCAATCCTTAATGTAGTGACCCAGCTTTCCCAATTTGTGAAATGTATCACTTGCCTTTACTTACTTTCTAGACTTTCCTCTTCTAGGTATAGCCCCTGATTTCTTCAAGGATTTGAGAACCCTTTTGGCAATGTAAGCTATCTCCTCATTTTCAGCACTGAAAGTTTCCTTAGCGGCCCTTAGAACCAGGTTCTTCTCCACTTTAGGCTCAACTTTCACCTGCCCAAACCTTTTTAACATCTCATAAGTTTTGAGATTTCCAATAAGCTCATCCATAGAAATTTTATTCATATCCTTGGCTTCAGTGATCACATTAATCTTATTCTCCCATCTTTTAGTGAGAATGCTCAAGAATATCCTAACCTACTTGTGGGTTGGAATATCTTCACCTAGACAATGCAGCTCATTGGGTACTCCAGTGAACATTGTGTGTATCTCTTGAATGGACTCTCCCTCTTTCACAGTGAAAGTATGATACAAGCAGGAAGAGCATAAAAGAGTACAAGGTATTGTCAAAGGTTCAAACTTCAGAATTGGCAAGTGTTTGGAGCCTTTTAAAGCCTTGACAAGTTGAAGGAGGAGAAGGGAACCATTACACTCAAGAGGCGCCTTACTTGAAATACAAGATGGACCTTGCACACTATAATTGGACACTCAATAGGCACCCATTGTTAGGGTTATTATGGCCCTTTAAGACTTTTTTTTACACTTCAAAGGAGCACCCTTCATTAAGGGTATTTTAGTCTTTGTTTTGTAATAGTATAAATAGGCACCTTAGCTCTTATTTTCCTTAGTTTTTGACATAATAAATTGAGTGAATTTTCAAATTGTAATATTAGTGTTAGCTTGTAGTATTTTCCTTCTCCTTAAGAGAGAGAAACTAAATTAGGGTTAGCACAATTGATGGAGTTCACTTGTGTTGACAAATTGGCAAGAAAGGTGGGTTGTGAGGAGTATGAATTCCCTTGGTCCACCTAAGAGGAAGGTTTGAGTTTCTATTGGTAAGGTGTGATTGATAGTTTGATACACCATCTTTTGTTAATCACTTGGTATAAGTAAGGGTCTTTCTACTATCTTTACATTTTATGCATTCTTCTTCATCCCTCTTCTTCTATGTGTTGTTTTCTCTTCTTGTAGTTGCTGATTTTTGCATCTTGTGTGTCCATTTCGTGAATTTCTAGTCTTCTCTTGTATCATTTGGTAGCAAATTCATGTATTAGAGTTGTTCCCACAACTCTAAGTCTTGGATCTAAGAAAATCTTAACAAAAAAGAGTGTAGAAAATCGAAAATCTCAAAAAAAAAATTATAAACCTGTTTTTGTGTTTGGGAAGATTTTTAAATCTTAGATCTACATGTTTTTGTGTTGTTTTGTTGGTTTCAAGTGCTAGATTCTTGTTCCCTAGCACCTAGGGAGTCTATATCTACATTTGGAACAAGATTTGGTTGTTTTTTTAGCTAGATCCACCATTGTTGTGCCTTGTTTGAAGCTTTTTGAGATGAGATCTCGTGGTGCATATCATTTTGTGGCATGTTTGTGGCTGATTTTATGTTATTTGAGCTTGCCTTGACCCAAGGAACCAATATCCAAAAGAAAAATTAAAGTTAGAATTCATTTGCCTTGTGGTCAAACTTAGGTCAACTCTTGAATATTCATATTGTTCTTTACCATCTTCATAGCTTGTTGAAGAAAAATATTCAAAAGGGATGTTAGATTCACAAAAAGAAAGAAAGAGAGTGAAAAGTTGTTTGTACAAAAGAATATTCCAAGAATATTCAAGTCATCCAAAAGAAGAAGAGACAAAGGGAATATTCAAAGTACAATTGAAAGTACAAGTGGGGGGACCACTAATTTCAAATCCATTTGAACTTACAAGAAAAGGATCCAATCCTCCATTTTTCACCAAATTTTGTTCAAACACTCTCTTTAGTAGATACTTGGTCAAAACTACAAGAATTTGGAAGTTAAAAAAAATTGAAAAAGTGATGCCCAATCACAAGCTGCCACATCATCACTTTTGTGAACAACCAAATTGAGTGCTAAATTAGATTTCTAAGTTTCTATTTGTTGTTTCTAGTTGCTTTTGTGTTGATTCTACCACTAATTACCAAACTAGTAATTACCTACTAGGTTGACAATTAGTCTAGAGTTCTTTGTTTCGTGTCTACGTTCCTTTTGTGCTTTTATCATTTTTAAGTCATAGTAACTTGTTGGTTCAAGTTCGTATATCTTTTTTTTTAGTCTTATCAAACAAAAATCGATTCCGTACTAAGGCATATTCACCACTCAATTCACTTGCTAAGTATTTCCAAGCTTTCAACGCTTGTGAAACCAAGCATGAGGTAAGAAACGAGAGTGGGGGTGGTGAGGCTTTTTTTGAACTAACTTGTTTGTTCGTTTTGTAGGTTTGTTTCTTTATTTTAGGTACCATGGCTGCCTATAGTTTTGATTCCACGTTTGATTTCATCAAGGACGATTGGGATAGCTTCATTGAAGATATGCGCCAAATGCTTAGTGCACTAAATCCCAATTTTGAAAAAGTGAGTCCAAAGGGAAACCTTGAAATATTTTCTTGTAATGCAGAGCATGAAGGCTGCCCTAATGCAAAACCAAGTGAAGAACACACTTCCCATGATCTATAAGGTAACAAAGCTATCTTCTACACTCCTAGAAACTTGAATTGTTGTGATGTGGCTAGTAGTAGCCAAAGTGGTGTAGTTTCGGATTTGCTTAATGAAGAAGTGTGTGAATCTTCCTTTTGTGATACTATTAGTGTTGTTAGGTTGCATAAGGACCAAACTCTTGTTGTGAGTGCGCAAGCACTAGTTGATCCTTTAGATGACAAAATCAATTCTTTTCGTAAGAATGATTTGTGTCCATCTAGTGCTAGCACTTATGACTTGAATGAGGTTCCCTTACCCAGTGACAAGAGTATTCACACACTAGTTGACCCTTGTGAAAATCTAGGTGAGTCTACGTTGGTCTGTGAGTTGTCAACAACTAGTGAGGATGTGAATGATGATCAACCTACTCCCGAATGTAGTCCACTACTTGAGTATATGTGTGGTGTGTTTAATAAGTCTCAAGTTAGTAATGATGTTGATATATTTGATCATGGGATTGGAGATGATTCTTTGAGCATGTTGTATTATGAAAGCCATATTGATAGATTTGCTCAAAGAAACCAAGAAAAGGCACAATCAGATGAAGGTGACCTTGAATTGCTTGAATATGTAGGTGACCCGAATTGTGATTGTTCTTGTGAACATATTTTTTTGTGTGATCCCTTTGCTGCTCATGGTGAATTATATCAATGGGAAAATTACTCTCTTGAAATAGGAAGTGGTGCATGCTTAGAGATTCTATCTATTTCTTCTTTGTGTGTTTCCTATGTCGAGCATCCTAGTGGTGATGAACTTGGAACTAGTGAGTACTTGCATAAGGGCACCATAATTGAAGTTGATTTGTGTGACACCTTTCTCTACTCTATATTTGGCTTTGATGATATGTATGCTATTGTAGAGAGTGTCTTTTAGATGGGGAGAAGCCTATAGGAAAAAAGAGTGTTGTCTAGATCCATGTCTAAGGCCACTCTTTCCATTTGACCCCGGTGCCAAATGTGTATATGACGATGCTGGCACACCCAACTTGTTGCTTGGTCTACATGACAATCAAGGTATTATTCTTGAAAACCCGAGGGCAAATGTGTCATTGTCATCTTGGGATAATGCTTCTAAATGTGCATCCTTGCTTGACACACTTGTGATTGAATTGAATGAATCCCAACTTGTGGATGCCAAGTTGATTTTTTACTTGAAAGAAGGAATCCATATGTGTTTAAATGACTTGATTCCAACCTTATGTGCTAAAACTATTGAACCGATTGGTATTCTTATAGATTATAGCACCTTGGATGATGCCTTTACACTTGATGCCTTCCTATACTACCTCTTTGCTTATGATGATATCCATGCTAGTCTTGGATTTGCTTTATGAAGGGGTAGGATATTTGTTTGTTGGTCCACTTAGAGTTACAATGCTATATGGATTTTGTGGACCTTCATAGTTGTCGTACCTCTCGATGTTTACCTTAGCCGTGTCCTTTTTTATGCTTGTGGTAGGTGTTTCATGATTATAACGAGGGATAGTTGGTTATATTCCAAAAGTGTACCCCCTTGGCATGTTCACCTAATTTGTGGTACTAATGCTAACCCTCCTATCACGAGGATTGTGTGCTTTTTTTCCCTCTCTTTTGTTTTGCAAGGTGCGAATTTGAGGACAAATTTCTTTCAAGATGGAGAGGATGATACAAGCATGAAGAGCATAAAAGAGTACAAGGTATTGTCAAAGGTTCAAGCTTCGGAATTGGCAAGTGTTTGGAGCCTTTTAAAGCCTTGGCAAGTTGAAGAAGGAGAAGAGAACCATTACACTGAAGATGCGTCTTACTTGAAAGAGAAGATGGACCTTGCACACTATAATTGGACACTCAAGAGGCGCCCATTTTTAGGGCTATTATGGTCCTTTAAGACTTTTTTTTTACACTCCAAAGGAGCACCTTTCATTAAGGGTATTTTAGTCTTTGTTTTGTAATAGTATAAATAGGAACCTTAGCTCTTATTTTCCTTAGTTTTTGACATAATGAATTGAGTGAATTTTCAAATTGTAATATTAGTGTTAGATTGTAGTATTTTCTTTCTCCTTAAGAGAGAGAAACTAAATTAGGGTTAGCACAATTGATGGAGTTCACTTGTGTTGACAAATTGGCAAGAAAGGTGGGTTGTGAGGAGTGTGAATTTCCTTGGTCCACCTAAGAGGAAGGTTTGAGCTTCTATTGGTGAGGTGTGATTGATGGTTTGATACACCATCTTTTGTTAATCACTTGGTAGAAGTAAGGGTCTTTATATTTATCCTTTAATTTCAAGCATTCTTCTTCTTCATCCCCTTTCTTTGTGTTGTTTTCTCTTTATGTGTTTGCTAATTTTTGCATCTTATATGTCCATTTCGTGAATTCCTAGTGTTTTCTTGTACCAAAGTATCATATTGATTTATCAACATATCCACCTTGGACTGCTTAACCTGAGTAGTTCCTTCATGGGTTGTCTAAAGACAATCCCAGATCTCCTTAGCAGTTCACAGGCAGAAATCCTGTAATACTCATCAGGGATAGTGCCACACACAAGTATCTTCTTTTCCTTGTAGTTCTTTTCTATCTTCTTTCTATCTATATTATCATATTCCTTCTTGGTCTTAGGAACCTGTGAGGTCACATCACCAACTTTTACTTCCCTTGTAGGAACAAAAGGGACATCCTCAATGACGTCCCATAACTCTGAATCTTCAGCCATGATGAAGTCATGCACTCTTGTCTTCCACCACCCATAATATTCAGCATTAAATCTTGGTGGTCTGGTAGTTGACTGGCCTCCTTCTATATTTGGAGGAGCTGTCATTTCTCAGGATCCTTCCAAGGTGTTAGCCTTTGTAGGAAGACCTACTCTGATACCAAATGAAGAACTGCAGTGGGTTGCTTCTCAATTTGGGACCTGTTCCCAGACAAACTCAAATAGCAAAACTAAGAGAAACTTAATAATAAATTGTAAGGAAAGAGTAAATAGTAGACACAACAGTTTTACGTGGAAACTATTTGCTTAAGGGAGAAAAACAACGACCTACCTCCAGGATTTCTAAACTCCATTATATCCGAGCAACTTCTTGAATACAGACTCCAAACTTTAGGATTAAACTCTTAATCCTATCTCTCCTAGTAATAACTCTATTACAATGAAAAAGCACAGCACTACTACACTAACACACAAGCTAACTCTAACTGAAAAGTCAAGCTAACTCTAGGTTGAGAATCACTTAACTCTAGATGATTAAAGAGAAAAGAGTTTTACACCATAAACACCTAATAATCAAGCTAGCTAAAGTAGGCAGTATTTAAGACCAAAACACAAAGATTCATATACAACAAGAAAAGAAAATACAACTTGATGAGCTATTAGTTCCCTGTTGCAAAGTGAATGAGCTTCGATAGATATTTAGTTGTAAGAATATGGAATCTTGGTTTTTTTGTTGAAGAAGATGATCAATATATATGTATGACACAAGAAAACCTAGGAGGGATCTCATTGATTGAGACAAAAAGTTGGCAACAACTTTTTCACCAACCCTTGTACTTTCTTCCAGCTGTGACAGTTGACTGTGATAGTGACAGGTGAGCCCAACCTGTTCCATAAGCAGTAGCAACTTTTTCATCACATAATCTCGGGAAACAAGTCCCAACATACAATTTGTCAATCATTAAAACTAAGAACTTAACAGAGGAGCACTAAAATTGTAAGACATTACCATGGGAGTACAAATAGGAACATAGGGGTGAGAATTGGGAAGATTAACCCCCCATATTACTCTCCATATTGCCCTAAAGATCCTTACTATGATAATTTTTAGTAACATCTGAAACTCCTAACATTCCATTCTTCGAATTGGAAGTGTTAACGCATGGGATAAGAGGCTTACCACCAGAATAGGTTGCAACAATTAACTCCCCTGCACCAACCTTAGAGCTGCCTAGACACCATCGTTGATAACCGTCTCCAACCGCTCTTGAACCTTACAATTCTCCACAGTTTGCTCAAAGTTTGGTTCAAATTGAAGCTGCAACATATTCGAATTTCGCTAATCACTACCCAGATTACCATGCAACTCCGATTGAGCTTGAGAAATTATAACCTGAGCCCAACGCAACTATTCCTCAGAAATTCGATTTACTAACCCACAGTTATTCTGCAAATGCTAAGAAATGTGGGGTAAATGTGTGGGTAAAGCCTTATGAGGGGAACGTATACAAGCATGATGCCTCAGCGGGAATTGTACGGTGGTCGGAGAGGTTCTTCCAGCGGCAACGAAGCCATAACAATCAAAACCAAAATGATTGACGGGAACTAAAAACTGCCGAGGAGAGAGAAAATTTTAGAGAGAATTTTTTGATTTTTTTATTTTTTTTTTGGTTTTCTTTGCCTCTCTTTTTGTCACCTAAGGATCTTACCTTCTAATAAATCAAAAATGATAATTAAAATATACAACTCATAATAATTATATTAAAATTGAGAATATAAGTACATTCAATAGTAATAGAATAAGCACATTTAATAGTCAATAGATTAAGCACATTTAATAGTCAATAGAACATGTTATTCTAAATCAGCCTCAAACGTCTATCTCAACTCGATCTGTCATGTTCAAAACATATAAAAATGTACTAACACAAGAAGTCGGAATTATGTACCATTTTCACAATCAAGATAAATTATATTTAATTTTGTGCTATAATAATATTAACGGTTTGTCCAATTTCTATCTTACTTTGTGAACATAAACTTTACACTTAAAAAACATAGATGATTTAATCTTCGATACATAAGCTAAAATTATATACAATAAATCGTTTATTTTATAAGTAAACGAACAAATAGACGAATGCATGATATATTTAATCTTCATCGGCAATTTTTCTATAATATTCATCTAAAGTTATTGAATTGGAAGTTGATAATTTGCACATGTTTAATGAATTTCGTAAGACAAAAATAAATTTTGACCAATGTAGTTAGGTTCGCCGAACCCGTAGCTAGCTCCGTCCTAGTTACCACATATTGCAATCAAAGAGAACAATATAGCCATCAGGTAAGACTATTAGAATACGTCGAATTATAAACGAACAGGTTTGTAGCTACCACTAGATCTTTACACATTGTTTTAGATGTACCACAAGCTCCATGTCATGTGAATGGAAAGCGTCTAATAGGTGCACTTTTTTAAGTCTAAAATATTCGAATTAACACCAGGCAAATCAAATTTATATCAGAAATCACAAAGCGAGCTTGTCGTCATCATCAGCCACCGTTGGAACAAGATCGTCCTTGTTGATCGCCTTCTTATACTTGTACCTCTTTGCAACGACGAGGAAAATGAAGAAGTTCAACACGCTTAAAACGGACAATAGCAAGAAGAAATAATGAAGCTTTCCATAGTTTGGATTGTCTGCTATCCATCCCGCCTTTCCATTCTTCGTGCTCAAATCTGTGACAATGGTTACCAACAATGAGCTCACATAACTCCCAAGCGCGGTGGTTGTCAGAGATAGAGCAGCACACAAACTCCGCATTGAATCAGGCGCTTGATCATAGAAAAACTCCAACTGACCAATAAATGTGAAAACTTCAGCACAACCAATTATCATGTACTGAGGAATTTGCCAAAATACAGACATTGGGATGTCATTTGTGGTGTCATAGTAATTGTGCCTTTTTACAATCCCGAGCCTAACTACCTCTACGACTGCAGCAGATACCATCGCAAAAACTGATATAACGAGGCCCGTTCCCATACGTTGGAGTTGAGACAATCCATTCTTGTGACCTGTGAACTTTCGGACGAATGGGATAAGCATTCTATCGTAGACAGGAACCCAGAGAATCACTGCGATGGTGTCAAAAACAGAAAGCGAAGCCTCGGGGATTTTGAATTTGCCTAAATGTGTATCCATATACATGGCTTGCAACACAAACATATTGCTCATTTGGTTATAAACTGTGCTGAAGATAATCCCAGTAGCCCAAATAGGTAGCAACTTGATAACAGACTTGAGCTCCTCAACTTGTGTCACTGTGCAAAGCTTCCAATTGTTTGTAGAACCTCTGTTCTCATCCGACTCTGTTCTCACAGCAGCTTTGTCGAAGAATCTGTAAATGTAACAAAGCGTATTTTGAGTGACAGAGATCTCGTAAATTCTAGTAAAATTAATTTTTAACCAGATATTACACTGATACGAGTCATTTTTAATTCGCAGAAGTGGTGATTTAGGATAATTTGGTGTATCGCGTGTCAATCATGAAATAGAAGAACATGAGCTCTTTTCAAGTCATGGCAAATTCTGAATATTAGATATGACATCAAAATAACAGGGGTCAAGGCTGGCTACTGAGACAATAGAGGATAAGTTTCATCGTCTAGAGGAAACAGGTCAAACCATTTGCACCCTGGCTGACATCTCAAAAATTTCATAAAAAGGGCTTTCTTGAGATGCCCAACGACCAATCCTCGCATGAATTGCTAAGGAATCTAATAAGTCCAAGATTGATTCTATCAGATGTGTCAATTCGGAAAATACTGTATTGATGATAGTGTCGGGAGGTCCTGTGGAAAAATAGCTCGATGCCAAGATGATAAAAAGCTTAAAAACTCTCAAGTCTTATTCAATATGAAAAATATAAAGAAAATGAGAAAAACAAAAGGTTGTTTGAACTCATGTTAATCTCTATGTCGTGGGCAAACTTTAGAAGAATTCATCGTTGACTAGCGAACATACCTCAACTCGTTTGTATGAGCCAGTTTGCGACTCCCTTTGATGGCGGATTCAGCTGCTGTAGTCTCATATAACAGAGATTTTTCGGCAGGCAATGAAACATCGTATTTTCTAAAAGAAGCCACAACAACCTGGCAAATACGCGTCAAAGGGCTGCCTCCAGGCTTTTGGTATCGATAGAGACGAGATCCTGCAAAGAACGATACAACAGCAAATGCCATAGCGACAGCAGGAACACCAAATCCCCAGCCCCAGCCAATGTCCTGTTGTATCCAGACTATCAAGGAAGAAGCAACGAGAGCCCCGATATTGATGGAGAAGTAAAACCAATTAAAGAAGGAATTCTTGTAGTTCCTCTCAATAGGATCAGCATCATCAAACTGGTCCGCACCATAGGATGACACACACGGTTTGATCCCTCCGGTTCCAAGTGCTACTAAGTAGAGAGCAACGAAGAACACTGCTGTCTGACCATCAGTCGCATGACATTTATCTTTTTCATAACAAGTTGGCCTAAGCCCTGGTACTGATGCTGAGATTGTCAATAATGCCATTCCCTAATTGAATGATAAGAAAAATCAGTTAACATTACTACCAGCAAACATTACCAAAAGAAAAAAAAAAATAGACTTAGCTACAACCAACAAAGGCCAAACAACAAATTAAGAAAACTCACACAAACATAGATAATTGAGAATATGGCAATTGTCCAGTATCTTCCAAGATAAGAGTCGGCGAGAAATGCTCCAAGCAAAGGCATGACATAGCATGTCCCTGACCAATTCGCTTGATTTTTAGCCGCCGTAGCACTGTGTTGATCAAGTTGAGTCTTAAAATAAACCACAAGATTGGTGCTCATCCCATAATATGCCAATCTTTCACAGCATTCATTCCCTGTCAAAATGACAACAATTTAATATCAATAATATCAAGCTAAACTAATTGCATGGTCTAGTCTGGGAGTTGATTTCTTAGATTGTCGCTCAACTAATAGTTATCATCTCAGAAAGTCATATTCTTTGTTGAGAAAAAATTAGAATCAAGAAAAAAAAGTGATTTTTCTGATATAATAACTGTTATTTGAGTAGCCATCTGAGAAATCAACCCCTACCTCTAGTGTAGGAAAAACTAAAATGAATACAAATGGGAATCTCAAGAATCAAATTGGCGATGTTGCTTTTGGATGTATTTCAGAGATGACCAAGGAAAGTGGGTGACGGGATGCTCCATTAAGATGAAGCCTGCTTGAGCCTTGTTACAGAATTATGGAGTATCAAACAAGAGGTGAAATTAGCAAGGCAATTGAGTCGTAAAGAACCAGACTCACTGTCAATCTTATTAAAGACTTAAGGATGTTATATGTTAAAGATTGTAAATATTTGCTTGGAGTTACCAAGGCCACTATTCAACATATATGGGGGAAGACGAACCAATGTGCAAACTTTTTGACAAATAAAGGGTACAGACATGATCTGCTAATCTTGGAAGATGCATTTAAGAAATGAAATTTTTTTTTTTCTCCTAGCAGACTTACGCCACGTAGCTTATGAAAGTAAAAGACTTATGGCATAGAACTACATTTGATCGGACCCCCAGAAACCTGAGAATATGATGATAAAGACAAGGAATTAATATTATCACCAAGTATATAAGGGCAAGCCTTCCAAGTTCCTGTTTTCTTCTTATTTGCAGGCTTATTCCGATAATCGACAGTTCCATCCTTAGTATAGACATCTTCTTCTTCTGCCATGGCCTAACAAAGATTAAGGAAAAAACACAATGCTTTCGTGATCCTGTTTTTATCGTTCCAATAATTATCTGAACCTGAAAACCTTACAACTCAATTGATCAGAGGGATCGGAGCCAAAAGATGGAGCTATTGCTCCACCCTTTTTTTTATTCTAGAAGTTCAAAACAATGTTATTCCTAAGGTTCATTCAGATAAACCAAAAGACACTGCTCATGTTACGTCGACGTAATGCCGAAAAAAAATGGCAAAATTCGATTCAACTTATTGTAATAAATAGAGTGGCTAACATGTTAGGTTAACTGTACCCGGAAGCATAAAAAGGTTAGATGTATATCAGCGAATAAAAAGGCTAGATACATATTTAGAAACGTTGTATTAGTTTGTTGGAAAATTAGTGGCTCATTGTTTTACTCCCTTCTCTTATGGCTATCAATCAAACAATAGCAAAAAGTTAAATTAAATAAAAACAGTCAAATCTCCCTATAAATTCTACAACCAATTTGTTTTATTTGAGTATTTGTCTCATTTCTTCCTCCATTTCAGACTATTTAGATCCTTTTAGTTAGTTTCAAGAAAAATATCACTTTCGATATTTAGTAATCTTTTGATATTTTGGTATATTACATATATACCTCTTCCATTTTACTTTTCATGTTTTTCTTATAAATTTTTTCATGCCTCTTACGGAAATACTCTTTTTCATTTCT
The DNA here is from genome assembly GCA_030864215.1 of Capsicum pubescens. Classification (NCBI taxonomy): domain Eukaryota; kingdom Viridiplantae; phylum Streptophyta; class Magnoliopsida; order Solanales; family Solanaceae; genus Capsicum; species Capsicum pubescens. Next base: position 103,073,584 of record CM061544.1, on the reverse strand, counting down.
AAATAAGTGCATGGCACGCCTTTAATAAACTACTAACTTTTTAAAAATAAGTACTCCTTTTGCTTGGTACACCCTTAATAAACAACTCATTTTCATATGAAGGTAATTTTACCAACTTACCCCTAATTAAATATTATAGTACGATCAAAGCATCCTTGAAGGCCTAAACATACATTTATTTAGAAATTAAATCACAATCCAAAAGAAGCACATATAAAGAAATGGAGAAAGGAAGTATTAACTAAGAGAATAATTTAACTAAATTATCCTTATTTATTTTTTATCGCAACTTAATATTACTCTTTTTTCACTTTATTAATATCTCTCCATATTTATTAAGGGTAAAGCCTAAATGTGGAAATTAGTACAAAGAAGTTAATTATATCTTGATTTTCTGAAATTACAACTATTTTGAATAATTTATTTTTCGTAAGGACGATAAGTAAAACGGGTCTGAGAAATAATTTTGTAGCTCTTTATGATTCTTTTTAATTTTATGACATTTTTACCAGAGATGTTTATCTTTACGCATAAAAAGTTTGAAAAGATATTTTGGGTCTATTCAAATTGTAAGAAGAGGAGATCTCATTTACTCGTTTAGGATCATACAATATTTTCATTAATTTTTTAAAAATTTTGTGTCCAATCAAATTAAGACACATAAACTAGAAGTGAGGAAGTAAATGAGCAGTAATCATCTAGCACTTTCATTATGACTCCTAAATCTCTATTGGAGTAGTATTTTCTTCGTTCATTTTTATTTATCATATTTTAATTTGGCACAAAAAATAATTAATACATAATTATTTTATCATAATATCCCTATTAAATGATGTTTACATCGTGTATTAATATTAATTTGAAGAAAAAATAATTAATGTTAAGAATATAATAGAAAAAGAAATTGTGTCTTCTTGATATGTCAAAAATAATAAATAAAATAGAAATATAATTTAAAAATTAGTAACAAATAAAAATGATGAAAGAAAGTATGTTTTAGTAGTATTAGTACTAGTATAATCGAACAAAAAAAGGAAGTAGACTAAACAAACAAATAAATCTCCAAAATGGAACAAAAATTTTGATAGAACAGTGGAGGACAATAAATTTAAATACTAAGTCATTTATCTTTACTTCACACATATTGATTTGGCACCTCCTTAAAAAGAATATTTCTTAAAAAATTATTTTATTAAATTAATTTTATTAATTAAACTTTGTCAATTTAATTTGACTAGCATTTTATCTAGTGAGAGAGAATAGAAAAGAAATGATAAACTTTTCCTGATTTTTATAAATTAAACAAATAAATAAAATGATTATTTTCTCCGTTCATCCTTACTTGTTCTTTTTCTTATTGGATGAAATTAAGAAACAGTAAATGATAGGGATAATTTTACCATATTACTCTTTGAATAACAAATTTAATACTTTGAAAAATGTATTATATAATGAATCATATTTAATATTAAGAATAAAGTAGATAATAATAAATAAATTATTTATTAATTTTATATATTGAATAAGTATTATTCCAATCTCAAAATATAAAATAGATAACTAAAAATGTACCCAAAAAAAAAGTATTTAAAATGGACAGCAAGTAAAATGAATACACATGTGTGCTCATTGGTTTCATTGGAAAAATAAATGTTAAAACACACTTATTGAATTGATGAAAAAGACAACAAAGAACTTTCTTTTCTTTTGCTTTCTCTCTCTTTCATTGAATTATTATTGTTTTGCTTATGGAAAATTAGGTGTTCGTCAACCATTAAAGTTGGTGAACTTTAAATTCGAGTGGGAGCCCCTTCAACATGTACCTAGTCTGTTCATACGAGAAATGTAAATTATCCAAATTATCTATACTTTTCTATCTTTTCAATTCTTTTTTTCCACCAGACTAAAGAAATGAGAGGATCTTCTGGACTAGCTTTTGCTCCAGGTTATTAGGACTTTTTCGTTAAGGTTTGATCCAATATTGTTTTAGTCTTGTTATTCAAATTCTTTAAAAATATTACATTACTCATATCGTTCCTTTAAAATAAACTACTCCCTCCGTCCCATTTTATCTGTTTCAAATTTTCTAATTTGGTGTCCCGTTTTATTTGTTTTTTTTTACTTATCAAGACAAGACAATTTTTTTTTTCATATTTTACCTTTTGCATCAATTACTTTTTCTTTAAATTAAAATGTAAACATCATTTAATAGGGGTACTATGATAAACTAGCTATGCTATTTATTATTTTTCTTAATAATTGTGTCATCTCAATTTGGGACGAGTAAAATGAGACGAAGAGAGTATTTTTGAAGAGTTCGACATACACCAATCAATATTTTAAAAAGTCTAAGCATAGGAAATAATTACTTGTAATAAAGCACATACTAATATGAGCCGAACAAAAGAAGCTAAGCTTAGATCACATGAATGCTACTAACAGAGAAGGAAAAAGAAACAAACCTCAAAGTACCTTTGTTGTTGTAAGAGAAATTCTTAGTAGGAGAAAATGTTGTTCCTGGAATTAGAAATACACATCGTGAACTCAGTGACAGCCACACAAAGTTATATGCTTTGTTATAGTTGACTCTAAATTTGTTCTCTCTGTACTTTTTTTTTTTTTTTTTTTTTTTAACTTTATATAGGAGTATAGAGAAAATAATGAAAATGGCCCTTAAATATATTTTGAGTAATTCCTGTCCTTTAATGATGAAAGTCGTTGAATTTCATATCAGGGGTTCAGGTAATTAGAATTTAAAAAATATATTTTTTAGAAAAATAAATTTTTCAAAATGCAAAAACTGATTTTTCTTGATGGAAATAGAAAATACATGTGCAAGAAATGACATTTCACATTAACTGTGTCTTCTTCACTCGTCAACACATGTCATCTTAAGCCTATCCCAGCCAACCAAACACTCCTAACCCAACCTCAACCCCCACCCCTATCTAACTGTGTCTTCTTCACGCGTCAACACATGTCATCTTAACCCAACCAGAGGTCGAGGGTTTGACTCTGGGTATGGACAAACACTCTGGTGGGAGCTCTCCCCCCAAATGAGGCCCGATGTGGGGCGAATTCGGATATAGTCGAACTCCTAAAAAGAGGATACCGGACACCGGGTGGTTTAAACCAAAACTACACATCTTAACAAATATAGATTCTTAATTATCTTATTTAGCTTAAATTTCAATTAATTACAATTTATAGTCCCCTCTTGCCTATTAATTATTCCTAATTACAATTCATAGTCTCTCTCATGTATTTTCTCTCTTTTTCTATTTTCTATTATTCTTTTTTTTCTTTTTCAGATTTTTTTTTCATTTTTTTTTCCTTTTTTTTTGTTGTTTTCTCTTCTTTTTTTTCCTATTTTCTTTTTTTCCTTGTCATTTTTTCTCCTCATTTTTTTTCCTTTTTTTTTGTATTTTTTCTCTATTTTTTATTACTCTCCTTCTTTTTTTTAGTATTATTTCTCTTATTTTTTCTCCATTTTTTTTTCATTTCATTTTTGTTCCTTTTCATTTGTGCGAACTAGCAAACATAAATACAATTGCGAATTATAAATTACAAATACAAATACAAATGCAAACTATAACATATAAATACAAGTATGAACTATAAAATATAAATACAAATACAAATACGAACTATAACATGCAAATACAAGTGCAAGCTATCATTTGTATTTTTTAATTATTGAAAAGAAATGATTGATTTTCTTTCTATGAATACTTATTGTTGACACCTAATTTTTGCCCTCCACGACTAAATTTAATCCTGAGTTTCTCCATTTTTTAATAAAATTAAAATATTTATTTCATCCGAATAAAACTTTTCAAAATATTTTGGACGTAATTTTGTCATTCTAAGTAGCGATTATATATTATTGTGTTCAATTATACGAGATTATATAATTCGATTACTTAAATATTGATGCTATGGAATATCAAATTTTAATCAAGGCTTATCTTGAAAATAAATTCAAATGATTAAAATTTTAATTTAAATATAATTTACTCTCAAAAATAATTTATTTGGATAAATATGTATTTGATTTAATCGAATCAAGAAGCTCGGGGTTAAATAAAATATTAATTCATTTCAAATTTTGATTTAATTTAGTCAATCTATTAGATTTGGCCATAATTGAAATCAAATTGGCCACAATTGCGATGTAATTGGCCAATTGATTTTCAATTTGGCTAAAACTTAAATGAATTGGCCAAATCCTCAAATTACCTAATCTACCCGATTAAAACCCAACCAGCCGGCCCAAACACTTCAACCCGACCCGGCCCAGTACCAATTACCCCTTCTATTTCAACAACATCAACAAAGCAACAACCATTTTCAACAGAAACGTAAAAACAATGCATACAACAGCAATTCGATTTCCACAGTCCTAAACCGACCCAAATTCGACCTGATCAACCTCTACCCGACCCGATTCCAGTTAGCACCCCCCGTACAAACAACCCCAACAACGGTAACAACAACTCAGCATTCATGCGATGTTACAGCTTATCCCCTATCCTCAATTTCAAAATTCGAATTCCCCTTTCAAAATATCAAAATTACCCCTCGATTTTTCTTATCCCATATCGGTGGGAGTTTCAAAAGAATCCCCCATTTCCCTTCTATAAATCCCAATTATAGAGAAAGGGGAACCAAGTCTTGAAGGGGTGAAAACCCATTTTGAGCAGTATCAATGAAAATTTCATTTTTTTTAGTAAAATTGTTTAGAAATTGTTGCCTGGTTGGAATTCTCGAAGGACCGATTCCGATGGCGGCGGCATTCCAACGAAGCTCAAAGTTCAGTTTTGCTGCCCCGAAAGAGGTAAACATATTTTTTTCCTTTTAATTTTATCGTCACTTTCCTCTTCATCTCGTTCTTAGTATTAGTAGCTTCGTAGTTTAATAATAATGTTGCTGGAATTGTTTGTTGTAGAGGCTATGAAATCCATAGGTTTCTTTTCGTGAAGTGTTGTTTATGCCAAGTAGATGTTCTTGTTCTAGTTCTTATGGCTCTGTTCGTCTGGTTTTCCTCGTTTTAGTCTTATTTTGACGTAACTTGTTAGTTCTAAATCTTTGGCTATGGAAAACAGTTTTGCTAATTTCACATATTCTCAATGTCACCATGTGTTCTTAAAAAAGGGAAAAAGGAAAAGAAGAGGAAAATCTTGATATGCTTTTGAGATTCAACAGTGCTTAAGGGTAGGTATTAGGTAGCCCGTCTGCATTTTATTACGGGAGGTTGATAAAAGAATAAAATTTGAATGTTTGTTGTCTTCCTGTGTGTTATTCTTGATGTATGAACGTCTTATTTGGTTCTAAAATCATTTTTCTTTCCATTAAGATAATGTTTTTTGTCTCATGGTTACATTCCGTTAAGTCTATTCAAGATGGGTTTAAATGATTCACGAGAAGAGATAAGCATTTCATTGGCTAAAACTTCTTTCTTTTCTAGCTTTTTCTTATTTGCATATCGAGAAATAATTTGTAGCATCTTGTCTCATGCTTAAATCTTTTCGAAAAAAAAGGTTGATCTTTGGCGGATTAGAGCGTAACTTGGTATATGTTGAATACCCAATTTATGGTTTGTGTTTATTTTTTAAGTTCATTTGTTTGCTGACATAGCTGGAATAAAGACATTAATCAAGCTCCACTTATTTATTTATTTTTTCTTTTTCTTTTTGATCCCGTCTCTCAAATTGTAATTTTCGTAGATAAATAGAATAGTCTGCGAAGGATTTAACCATGTCGGATCCCTTTGATTATCTTGTGATAATTAACATCAAGGCTTAAATTTTTTTTCTAGATGAACATGATTTCAAGAGGGAGTGTTTCTTTGTGTTTGAAAGTAAAGCAGTAATACGATTTGTCTCTCAAACTTGGCTTGCTCATGTATTTCTTTGGTTAGTCTGGGATAGCCCTTTCTTTCTTTCTTTTTTGGGAAAAGTTTGCAATTATGTTGGTACAGAAGAGCGATTGAAATTGTATAAAGTTTAGCCCAAAAACTTTCTTAATGCTATCTTTAATTCATGTGACTTTTGACCTATTTACCTTTTCGAAGAGTATTTGTAAGTTTAGTGATCTGTGTTGCCCTCTTTTCTTTTTTTTTTCTTTTTCTATGTGGTGATATGATTGCTTAATCCTTGCAAATTATATGCTAGCCTAATGGGATTTTGCCCATGTCGAATTTCTTATCGAGTCGAATCATTTGCATCCTTACCTCTACCTTATTTCAGCTATGTGTTAATTTCTTTACTTCTCTTTTGCATTTCGGATATATGTTTTAATTCTCTTTCTTTCTTCTTTTGCATGTGAATCCGTGTTGGAGTCCGAATGGACTCTTTCCCCTTTGCCCTTTATAATGAGCCATTGAGGCCCGTTCTTCTCGAGTTAGTTTGGATCCATAAAGTCAGTCATGAGGCGTGCCGAGGCAAGAAGACGAAAGGAGAAAATGGGTTAAAACCCATTATTGAAGTAGCTAAGAGACATAAAAAGTCTCATTTGTTTATTATTGCTTTGTTTATTTTTACTCATTTAGTTACTTATTTATTTATTCATTCGGGCCTCAAAGCCAAAGTTGTAAACTTAATACAGATAAAGAAAAACTCGAGCCAAAGGTTCGAGGAAAATAGTTTAGGACAGGTTGTGGGCCGAAAGCCCAATATTTAGATTAGGATATGGTTTACCGATTTGGGCCCAAGGGCCAAAATCCTTTTACTTTCTCCCCTTCCCCCTCTTCTTTATGCTTGTTTGATTTATATTTTTGCAAACCTAGTTAAATTCTTAGCTAAGTCGCTAAAAAACTGGTTTTGCATAAACATCAAAATATTTCTAAAATCACATTTCAACAAATTAATCTTTTTTTTAGAAGTTAATCAAAAGATATTTTTAAACAGTCCGGATAACCGCAAGTTAGCGGACGTTTTAGGTGTCTAACACCTTCCTAAAACGTTAATAGGAACCACTTACTCAGAATCTTTGAAACTTAAGCGATTTTTCTATTTTGGATCGTTTAAAGTATCTTATAAAGGTTTCTTAATTCCTTTTCAAAATTAAGTGACGACTCTGAAAAAGTCAAAATTTCTCCGCAAAACAGAAATGGCGACTCTGCTGGGGACCTTTTATTTAGGTTCTAACCAAATATTTGATTTCTTCTTTTGATTAACTGTTTATGTGTTAATATGTTTCGATTTTACGGTATTTAATTATTGCATCTCATAGCATATTCCTGCATTTATTTATAAACTGTTTTGGGGTTTCGTGGATGTCCCGACCCCTGTTGTTCAATTCCAAATAATGTGTTGGAAATACAACGATTTATTAGCACGTGAGTCGTCTGATGGTTGTTCGTATTTTCAAACTCAATTCGTCCGCTTGGGAACCTGGTTCCAACCCACTCTAGACACCTAGGATAGAGTGAAACCAAAATCCTAGTTTAGGCACGAGCCTAGGACGACCCAATACTAGAGGGGGTATTGGGCCCATTAGAAAACTTGCCCTGCGTCTATTAACCTCGAGTCAATTACAGACGAATCATATCTATGTGTTGAAAAATTATATATTTGTTTAATCCAGTCCATTATCCTTTGGGGGTCGAGAGAAGGCTTGCTTTGCTTACTTTCTTATAAGGATGCCTCAATCGTACACCGATTGATGAAGGAATTAAAACAAGCCAAGTAAGAAATTGATCAATTTGGATAGTTTCACGGCATCTATGGCACAATTCTACGACAATCGCTTGATCATTAACGGATGTCGTCGATAACGAGGAGTGGACAAAGCTAAGAGGGCGAAGGCCCCGATAGAAGAGCATTTAGGAACTCGTATTTCCTATCCCCTGCGCGGGACATTATTCTTTTTCTCATGTTATTTTCCCTTTCCCTAAAGATTGTATCCCTTTTGTGCAGCTTTTGTAGACATTTATGTATACCTATGAAGGTTTTTGGGGGATAATGAATTGGTTTTAAAAAGGCGTATATTTTCTTCAAAATTCGTTAGTCCTAAACCCTTGGCTCAAAAGGGTCACCCAATTAGGATGCACGTTTATTACAATATGCTTGTGTAATATAACTGTTTATGTGCCTATACGTGTTATGAATGATTCGAATCAAACGTGAATTGATCTAATCCCATTTTCCATAGAACATCTCCAGGCAAAAATATACCCCACTGTACAAAAGTCCGACCAAATGTACTCCAAGTCTCCCAAGTTTCTCAGAAAAGTTCGTAGACATTCTTAAAACTTCCAAAATGATCGCTACCATTTTAGTAAAATTGAGTTTAGAATCAGCAAATGCCATTATAATTTTGAACTACATAGGGCCTGATTTCTCCTCCGTGAGATACGTAGGCAGCCTTTCGGCCGGGCCTCTATCTTCAAAAACTCTGTTGTCCTTCGCTTTCTTGAAAGAAGAGATAAGATCGAAAAGAAAAAAAGTTGAGCCTTCCTGATGTATTTCACATATTCATATCATTGAGCAAAATCATGTTCATTGAAATTCTCAAGTCATCATTACTTCATGGATCAATTCGCATGAGATGAGAAACCACTCTATGTGTTTATTTCCTACCTTATTATCTTGCTTTGCTTATTACTAACGGAATCTAATACGTCAGCATTTGAGTTGTTTTTACTCTGCAGGTAATAGAAACTACTCTGTGTTGGCACAAAATGACCCTACTTCGCTAGATCAAAGTGAATAACAGATCCCCCTTCTTGACTATTGCTTTGTTACAGGAAAAGAAAAATGACTAGTTGTAAAACTGGATTCTACCAATCATTTTTCAAACCTGTAAGCAATGGTCTCGAGGATGGAATAAGGAAAATGTGAGGGAAGAATTTTCCAAGACAACAGGGATCATGGAAGATTAATTGGAGGAAACATTGTTGAATTGGACCTCCACTCCGCTCATGACTCATCGCCCGTCGTATAACAACAACTCAAAACCTGCCATTGTCATGTCATGTCAAGAAGCAAGATAATGATAGCCCTAGAATAGTCAACAGAAGAGTCAAAGAGTTCGAGAATCAAAGAAGCCTAATCTAGAGAAAATCAAGCGATGACTAAAGGAATTGGACATTTGATCCTTTGTTCTATCAAGACAAACATAATGAAAGCGTCATGTCATCCGTAGAGTGTTTATTTCTAGTAGGATAGATAAGAGTATCTAGGTCCATTTAACCCTGAAGATGAGTTTATGTACGTACTACGTTTGACCTGAATTCCCAAGAAAGGGATACGTAGGCGACCTATATCGGCTTCGGTCAACCCCCTTAGGATAATTTATCCCTTCTTTTTATGTATGAACTACGTGATGACCTGAATTCTCAAGAATGAGATACGTAGGCGGCCTATGTCGGCTTCGGTCAATCCATTAAAATTTTATAAATATTCCTAGCGTAATCCTGAACTACGTTGACCTGATTCCTGCTTGAACGGGATACGTAGGAACCCCAACGGCTCGGTCATATAGCCCAGGAAATGGAAACTGGAGCAGAATTTTTGAGAAAGAATCTCAAAAATTCACAATAGGAAGATCATCATCCAACAAAGAAAATGAAGACCAATAAAGACTTCGGATCCTCTCTAGTTGATATCATCTCAGACAACTTTAAACTGGGGCAGAAATTTTGAGGAAGGCCTCAAAATTTTCACCAAACACTGGAATATATTTCAAATTCCCCGGCACCAGAGGTCAAAGGCAAACTTTTGAAGTCACCAGCTGCGACAAAGTCTAGGTAGACTCAATCTCTGGCTATAACAGAACTGTTTGAAGAACTTTCCAAACAATAATGATAAGTTTTGGAAATCCTTCGTAGGATATAGTCAAAACCAAGAGGGAGACGTTCGTTGAGCTAGTACATGACATGACTGGCAGAGATTTTCTAAAGCTTTTACAGAAATTTTTGAAACTATTTTCTAAAATTAAGACTACTTTCAAAAATTCATACAAATCTTTTACCCAGTGATTTCCAAGACATTTATTGGAGCAAGGAACTGGGGTGGAGGTGCCAACATGACGGAGTACCGAAAAGATGGCGAGGAACAAACCGAGGAGCGAAGGAGGTCAACACGGAGTAGTTTCACTCAAACTAATCATTTTTCTGTGGATGCAGGGATTAATACACAAAAATAAGGGTCTCTTTCAAAAAATCCCCAAGCAAGTTGGGAGCCATACCATAGCATATAATGCTTAAGAACGGTATTTTTTGGTAGCCCCAAAAATAGGTTTAATACTCATTTATCGAGGACCTTTTAAATTATCTATCTCATTTCTTGAGATCATGAAGGACAAACAAAGGCGTCTTATCTTCTTTATGAATATTGCATTTAGAATTTTTCTAAAAAAAATAGTCGCTAGCAAAAGCGATTTTGTGTCTACTAAATATTTACCTTGAGCGCAGGTACATTCAAGGGAGTTGGCACAATAAATATAATAATCAAAGGATCACTCAATAGAAGGAAGAGCAGAGAGTCACCCTCAAAATTCACATTGAAGTGAAGCAACAGTATTTGAGTAATCCCCAAACAAGGGTTTTACCCATTTACTTGCATCCGGTGGATTTGCTATTTCTTCAAAAAGAGAAGATTGATGGCAGAATGAGTCATTCAAATTATGATGCTCAGTATTTTTCATTAAACTATCATAAAGCTTAACTTTGATCGCCAGTGAGAGCGATGTTGTGTCTACTAATTGTCTACCTTGAGTACAGGTACATGTAGAAAGCAAGACGCAGACAAACGAACTCAGGTGAAACTGTTTTCAAATCACCGGAAAAACCACTACATATCACTGCCAAGAGAGCCATTTCATATTATTGCCAAGAGGGCTATTTCATATCATTGCCAAGAGGGCCATTCATATCATTGCCGAGAGGGCCATTACATATCATTGCCAAGAGGTCCATTTCATATCATTACCGAGAGGATCATTTTATGACATTCCTAAGAGGGCCATTTCATATCATTGCCAAGAGGGCCATTTCATGCCATTGCCGAGAGGGCCATTTCATGCCATTGCCGAGAGGGACATTTCATGTCATTGCCAAGAGGGTCATTTCATATCATTGCCAAGAGGGTCATTCATGACATTGTCGAGAGGGCCATTCATATCATTGCAAAGAGGGTCATTCATGCCATTGTCGAGAAGGGCCATTCAATATATGTTGACACACGAGACACAAACACTGGCATCGAGGATATTATCAGTATTTCAATATCTGTTGACATGCGAGATAACATACACTAGCGTCGAGGATATCATCAATATTTAATATCTGTTGACACGCGAGATAGCATACGCTGGCGTCGAGGATATCATCAGCATCTAATATCTGTTGACACGCGAGATAGCATATGTTGGCGTCGAGGATATCATCAGCATCTAATATCTGTTGACACGCGAGATAGCATACGTTGGCGTCGAGAATATTATCATCATTCAATATCTGTTGACACGCGAGATAGCATACGTTGGCGTCGAGGATATCATCAACATCTAATATCTGTTGACACGCGAGATAGCATATGCTAGCATAGAGGATATCATCGGCATTCAATATCTATTGACACGCGAGATAGCATACACTGGCGTCGAGGATATCATCAGCATTCAATATCTGTTGACACGCTAGATAGCATACACTGGCGTCAAGGATATCATTAGCATCTAATATTTGTTGACACGCGTGATAGTATACACTGGCATCGAGGATATCTTATCATTTTATGAATCGGTATCTGAATGCATCAAGAGCACACGATTTAAAGAAACACCTTTAAGTCGCTATCCAAAGACGGGTGATATATGAGATTTCCTAGAAATTGACAATTTGAGGGTCATCTATAAGTCATATTATTTGAAATAGGATAGTGTGCAAGATTACCTATGAATTAACAACTCATAGGTCATCCGTAAGCTGCAACGACATCCTAACCGGATAGTGTGAAAGGTCACCCAAAAATTGATAGTTCGAAAGTTATCCATAAGTCGCAACTAAATCCTTACCGGAGAATATGCAAGATTATCAAATTGATAATGTCCAAGGGTTCTCTATAAGCTACATCATATCCAAGATCGACTATGTGCAGGATTACCCAAAGACTAGCAATTTGAGACATATCTGTAAGTCATATTGTATCCAAGGTCGGATGATGTGCAAGAATACCGGAGAGCTAATGATTGGAGGAATATTTGTAAGTCATCTCTTATCCAAGGTCGGATAATGTGCAGGATCACCTAAAAACTAGCAATTTAAAAGATATCTATAAGTCGCCTCGTATCCAACATCAAATAATATGGAAGATTATCCAAAGATTGACAACTCAAGAAAATCTATAAGTCGTAACGGTACAAAAGATGCGAAAGACTTACCTGAGGTCATATTCAAAGAATTATCATGCCACATACAACTAGCATTATAGGTGACTCAAAAGGGTTGCCGCATCAACACAAGATTACACGGTTGCAAGGACCTTTCTGCATAAAGTGTCGTCGGTGTCCAAGAGAGACACCCCACTTTGAAAACATATTCAAGCGACAAATGAGTTAATTATGCAACAACCAAGAAGGTTGTTGTTTCCATTGTTGTAAGTTATTTCCTTCCAAACAGGTATAGGAAAGGAATGACTTCACTTTTCAAGTGACAACTCACGTGGAGATATGGTAAAAAATATATACCTCTTTTGTGAATCATATTTAGCACTAACACTTTCTGTTTGAAGCATTGTCGAGAGAATCCGAAAGGATGAAAATCTTAAATCAAAACCACAGGTGTGGACGACTTTAGAAAGGACGCAGCACAACGTGGAACTCTTTCTTAGCAGCAAAACGGGACATAGTCTAAAGAGGGACGTCAAACTCTTTGGGCACGAGCTAAAGGATGATCTCCACCACTATCCAACCACACTTCTGTTAGAAGGCATGTGGGTATTTCGGGATATTCTGGTTTCAGCTTCACCTGCGGTGTATTTCTAAACTCATACCGAGGGTAAATTTCTCTTTCTCTCAAATTTTAGTGATAGTGCACCCAGAGTTTTGGAAATTATGTCCAGGTAAGTTCTTGCCTATGGATGTGAAGGATCACACATTCATGGTTAAGAGGTTACAAGCCTTTTTTCCACAACTCGATCAACTCGTCACTCATCCCGAGCTTTCTACCGTTTGAGTCAAACTACAAGCAGTCTGATTCCTAAGTCTCAGGGATATGGAGGTTGGGCTCTATATAGAAAACTCGACCGCATTCCAACCTCCTCCTAAATCCCTCTATTTCCTAGCTTTTCAGTTTCATCAAAAACTAAAAAAAAAAAATGAGATAGCCAGCATATTTTTTAAATATCGTGCGTTAAATCAAGCTTTATGAACTACAAGTGGCCTGAATTCTCATGTAACCTGAGATATGTAGGAAACCTGATACCGAGGTCTGGCCATAACCCTATGAAACTCGTGCGAAAATCAACCTCTTTCAAATTTAAATTTGTGGTCGAACAAAAAATTAGGAACGTCAAACTCACTTTGCTCAGGATTACTTGCATCCACCCTACCCAAAGGGAGAGGGCAGTTGTTGACAGCTAAGTTTTTCCCTCCACGACTAAATTTAATCCTGAGTTTCTTCGATTTTTAATAAAATCAAAATATTTATTTCATCCGAATAGAACTTTTCAAAATATTTTGGACGTAATTTTGTCATTTTAAGTAGCGATTATATATTATCGTGTTCAATTATACGAGATTATATAATTCAATTACTTAAATATTGATGCTTTGGAATATTAGATTTTAATCAAGGCGTATCTTGGAAATAAATTCAAATGATTAAAGGTTTAATTTAAATATAATTTACTCTCAAAAATAATTTATTTGGATAAATATGTGTTTGATTTTATCGAATCAAGAAGCTCGGGATTAAATGAGATATTAATTCATTTCGAATTTTGATTTAATTTAGTCAATCTATTAGATATGGCCATAATTGAAATCAAATTGGCCACAATTGTGATGCAATTGGCCAATTGATTTTCAATTTGGCCAAAACTTAAATGAATTGGCCAAATCCTCAAATTACCTAATCTACCCAATTAAAACCCAACCAGCCGACCCAAACACTTCAACCCGACCCGACCCAGTACCAATTACCCATTCTCTTTCAACAACATCAGCAAAGCAACAACCATTTTCAACAGAAACATAAAAACAATGCATACAACAGCAATCCGATTTCCACAGTCCTAAACCGACCCGAATTCGACCCGGTCAACCTCTACCCGACCCGATTCCAGTCAGCACCCCCCTACAAACAACCCCAACAATGATAACAACAACTCAGCATGCATGCGATGTTACAGCTCATCCCTTATCCTCAATTTCAAAATTCGAATTCCCCTTTCAAAATATCAAAATTACCCTTCGATTTTTCTTATCCCACATCGGTGGGAGTTTCAAAAGAATCCCTAAATTCCCTTCTATAAAAACCTTATTATATAGAAAAGGGAACCAAGTCTTAAAGGGGTGAAAAACCATTTTGAGCAGAATCAGTGAAAATTTTAATTTTTTTAGTAAATTTTTTTAGAAATCGTTGCCTGGTTGGAATTCTCGAAGGACCGATTCTGGTGGTGGTGGCATTCCGACGAATCTCAAGATTCAATTTTGTTTCCCCTAAAGAGGTAAACATATTTTTTCCCTTTTAATTTTATCGTCACTTTCCCCTTCATCTCGTTCTTAGTATTAGTAGCTTCGTAGTTTAATAATAATGTTGCTGGGATTTTTTGATGTAGAGGCTATAAAATTCATAGGTTTCTTTCTGTGAAGTGTTGTTTATTCCAAGTAGATGTTCTTGTTCTAGTTCGTATGGCTCTGTTCGTCTGGTTTTCCTCGTTTTAGTCTTATTTTGATGTAACTTATTAGTTCCAAATCTTTGGCTATGGAAAGCAGTTTTGCTAATTTCACATATTCTCAATGTCACCATGTGTTCTTAAAAAAGGGAAAAAGGAAAAGAAGAGGAAAATCTTGATATGCTTTTGAGATTCAACAGTGCTTAAGGGTAGGTATTCGGTGGTCCGTCTGCATTTTATTGCGGGAGGTTGCTAAAAGAATAAAATTTGAATGTTTGTTGTCTTCCTGTGTGTTATTCTTGATGTATGAACGTCTCATTTGGTTCTAAAATCATTTTTCTTTCCATTAAGATAATGTTTTTTGTCTCATGGTTACATTCCATTAAGTCTATTCAAGATGGGTTTAAATGATTCACAAGAAGAGATAAGCATTTGATTGGCTAAAACTTCTTTCTTTTCTAGCTTTTTCTTATTTGCATATCAAGAAATAATTTGTAGCATCTTGTCTCATGCTTAAATCTTTTCGAAAAAAAAGGTTGATCTTTGGCGGATTAGAGCGTAACTTGGTATATGCTGAATACCCAATTTATGGTTTGTGTTTATTTTTTAAGTTCATTTGTTTGCTGACATAGCTGGAATAAAGACATTAATCAAGATCCACCTATTTATTTATTTTTATTTTTATTTTTATTTTTTATCCCGTCTCTCAAACTGCAATTTTCGTTGATAAATAGAATAGCCTGTGAAGGATTTAACCATGCCAGATCCCTTTGATTATCTTGTGATAATTAACATCAAGGCTTAAATTTTTATTCTAGATGAACATGATTTCAAGAGGGATTGTTTCTTTGTATTTGAAAGTAAAGCAGTAATACGATTTGTCTCTCAAACTTGGCTTGCTCATGTATTTCTTTGGTTAGTCTGGAATAGCCTCTCTTTTTTTTCGGGAAAAGTTTACAATTATGTTGGTACAGAAGAGCGATTGAAATTGTATGAAGTTTAGCCCAACAACTTTCTTAATGATATCTTTAATTCATGTGACTTTTGACCTATTTACTTTTCCGAAGAGTATTTGTAAGTTTAGTGATCTGTGTTGCCCTCTTTCCTTTTTTTTTTCTTTTTCTGTGTGGTGATATGATTGCTTCATCCTTGAAAATTATATGCTAGCCTAATGGGATTTTGCCCATGTCGAATTTCTTATCGAGTCGAATCATTCGCATCCTTACCTCTACCTTATTTCAAATGTGTTAATTTCTTTACTTCTCTTTTGCATTTCGGATATATGTTTTAATTCTCTTTCTTTCTTCTTTTGCATGTGAATCCGTGTTGGAGTCCGAATGGACTCTTTCCCCTTTGCCCTTTATAATGATCCATTGAGGCCCGTTCTTCTCGAGTTAGTTTGGATCCATTAATTCAGTCATGAGGCATGCCGAGGCAAGAAGACGAAAGGAGTAAATGGGTCAAAACCCATTATTGAAGTAGCTAAGAGACATAAAAAGTCTCATTTGTTTATTATTGCTTTGTTTATTTTTACTCATTTAGTTACTTATTTATTTATTCATCCGGGCCTCGAAGCCAAAGTTGTAAACTTAATACAGGTGAAAGAAAACTCGAGCCAAAGGTTCGAGGAAAATAGTTGAGGACAGGTTGTGGGCCGAAAGCCCAATATTTAGATTAGGATATGGTTTACCGATTTGGGCCCAAGGGCCGAAATCCTTTTACTTTCTCCCCTTCCCCCTCTTCTTTATGCTTGTTTGATTTATATTTTTGCGAACCTAGTAAAATTCTTAGCTAAGTCGCTAAAAAATTGGTTTTGCATAAACATCAAAATATTTCTAAAATCACTTTTCAACAAATTAATCTTTTTTTTAGAAGTTAATCAAAAGATATTTTCAAACAGTCCGGATAACCGCAAGTTAGCGGATGTTTTAGGTGCCTAACACCTTCCTAAAACGTTAATAAGAACCGCTTACTCAGGATCTTTGAAACTTAAGCGATTTTTCTATTTTGGATCGTTTAAAGTATCTTATAAAGGTTTCTTAATTCCTTTTCAAAATTAAGTAGCGACTCTGAAAAAGTCAAAATTTCTCCGCAAAATACTTATTTGTATTTATTTGTACGAGTTGTATTTATTAATACAAATAAATACAATTTAATTTCTTATACAAATACAATATATACAAATACATGTTGTATTTGTATTTGTAAAATTATTTATTTGATTTGTTTGTAATTGTATTTGTATCAAGTGATATTTGTTTATTTACAAATATGAATGATAATTTTGATATACAAATACAAAACGGTACATTTGTATCAAATGATACATTACATATTTATATATTTTAGAATCAAGAAAATACAATTAATGCATTTATTTTTTTGTATATAAATACAAATGATAAATTTTACATAGTCACGGCTAAATATAATATGCAATCAGCTTACAAATACAAATACAAAATATTTCTTTAAAAAAAAAAAGTATCGACGAAAATAAAATACAAATACAAGTATAATCCAAATATAATTTAAATATACAAACACAATAAAACCATAATCTAAATATAATTCAATATAATATGTAGTCAATTATAAAATACAAATCCAAAACAGTTCTTTAAAATACAAGTGCGAATTATATAAAATACAAATGATGGTGCAAACTAACAAATACAAATACAAGTGCGAACTATAAAATACAAATGTGAACTATATAATATAAAAGAAGCGCGAACTTTAAAATACAAATACAAATACAAATATAGTTGTATCAATGAATATAAAAATATAAATAACGGTGTGACTACAAATACAATAAACAATTATGATATTTACGTTATCATGCATGACTTGTGCTAGACTAGTCATATTTTTCAAAAATATAAAAAATATAAAATAGAATAAAAAAATAAGTACGAAAAAGAAAAAAAATTAAACAAGAAAAGAAAAGAAGAAAGAGAAATAGAAGTCAGAGATTAAAGAGAAAGAAAAAGAAAAAAAAAAGAATAAAAATGAGAAAAAATAGAAAAAAGAAGAAGAAAAAATGGGGAAAACACGAAAAAGAAAAAATATAAAAAAATAATGATAGTATTTTTGACGAGAATAAATATGTAGTGTATTTATGTTTTTTATGAGCACAGACCACTGAGTAAAAGTGAATACATCGTCTGCAAATCGAATACAACCACTATAAATGGTAAGTATGTAAAATATGACTATGGAAGGAGATTTTATAGCAAAGTGTTGTTGTTTTTGAAAGATCCCCTTTTTTTTATTTAGGCATGATACATAAATATGATCCTAAATTTGACACCAAATTATAACTTTGACTTTAAACTTTGATAGTGCACAAATATGACCTTTAACTATTCAAAATTGCACTAATATGACCTCCGATCCTATATGGCCAAACGCGTGTTGTACACGCAAAATTGGGCACGTCAGGCTAAAAATTTGAGCGTTCCAACAGTAAAAAAAAAGGTAAAATAACTATTATGCCCTTACCAATTCTTTTTTATATATTTAAATGACTTTTCACTATTATTTTTTTATTATTTTCAGCTCAAAGATGAAACTATACTAATAATAAATAAAAAAATTATAGTTTTAATAAAATGTTATTAAATAAAATTATTAAATTAACGTTATTAAAATATTATTATATTAATGTTATGAAAATGTTATTAAATTAACGTTACAAAAACGTTATTAATAAAACGTTATTAAGGGTAGTAGTAGTAGTATATTAAATTAACGTTATTAATAAAAGGTTGTTAAGAGCAGTAATAGTCTATTATATTAACGTTATTAAAACGTTATTATATTAACGTTATTAAAACGTTATTATATTAACGTTATTAAAACGTTATTATATTAACGTTATTAAAACGTTATTATATTAACGTTATTAAAACGTTATTATATTAACGTTATTAAAACGTTATTCAGATGAAAAATTTATTAAAATATTATTATTATTATTATTATTATTATTATTAAATAATAATAATAATAATAATAATAATAATAATAATAATAATATAGTCGTAGTAATAGTGGTGGTGTATTGATAGAAGTAATAGTAATATGTAGAAATAGTAATATAATAATAATAATAATAATAATAATAATAATAATAATAATAATAATAATAATAATAAGCAAAACGACGTTGTTTTAACTAATAGAAGCAAAACGATGTCGTTTTAAGTTCCAGATCAAAAGTCCACCCAATCAGCCTTTTAATGGCGTGGCACCGTATGATTAGATTATATATCCATATAGACACAAGTGAAACTCACGCATGGAGGTTGCAAAATCGGAGGTCATATTTGTTCAGGTTTTGAATAGTTAAAGGTCCTATTTGTGCACTATCAAAGTTTAAGGTCAAAGTTATAATTTGGTGTCAAGTTTAGGATCATATTTATGTATTATGCTTTTTATTTACACATCAAACATAAGAAAATAAATAAGAAACTCATTTATTTCTACAACATATTTTGTAAAAAAAAAAGAAAAAAAAAAAAATCTCCGTATCAAACATATCCCGAGTGAAAATGTCCTTCCAAGATTCATACAGAAGGATGCCATAATAGTGTCCGATCTCTATATTCCAAATGGGGAATTAAGAAATCACAATTGGGAACTCCGTGACAGACACACAAAGTTATATTTCTGCTTTGTTAGAGATGACCTTAAAATTGTTTTAGAGATGACCTTAAAATTGTTCTTTCTTTCCTTTTTATTTTATGTAGGAGTAGAGAAAGTGACAAGAATGTTTCTTTATATTTGAATTTAAGTTTAAAAAAGTTAAATATATTTTGGATAATTTTGATGGGGTAAAATAGTTAAAATGGACAAAAAATTAAAAATCAACAATGAAGATCGTTACATTAAGGAAATGTCGACAAAAATACTAAATCATCAAGAAAATCTTTCCAAATGTTTGCCTATAAAGCAAAACTCATGGTCAATTGTGCAGATATTTTGGAAAAATGTCCACAAAAATTCTAAAACATTAAGAAAAACTTTCCACCGTATGAAATAACCTTGAAATTAATAATTCTAATATTTGCCCATAAGGTAAAACTCATGGCCAACGGTGTAGGTCTTTTGAAATGTCCTGAATATCTTATGAGCAACATTAAAACTCATGTCTAACGGGCGGCATACCTAAGTTAGAACTTTTGCCTATTAGGTAGAACTTCTGATCAGTTGAACAAGTTCAATGTCTTAAAATATCCTAAACGTTTATTATGCAGAAAAGTTAGAACTTATGCCTGATGACCGACATACTAAGTTCTAACTTTTGCCTATAAGACAACTTCTGGTCAATTTTAGATTTTCACTGTCTTGAAATGTTTTGAACGCATGCCTTATGAGAAAACTTTATTAAGCAGAGTCAAAATATCAAGATCGCCCTTTATCAGGTCACCGTTCCATGCCAATGTTAATATCCTCAACATGGTGTCAAAAGGACCTCAATGACATTTCGAACCCATTACTTTAGCAGATGCACTAGGATTAGCATTAGTTTGAGTACCACTAGTCCACTACACTGAGCCTTCTCTGCTGCATCTAATACTTCCAAATGTGACATTCATAATTTCTGGACAATCTGATGTGAAGGTTTGTGATTGGTTATGGCAGCAATTCGTTAGAACAGCATGTAGATACCATTCAGGATCTTGTTGCTCTGATCCCAAAATGATAGAAACTAGGCTGAAGAAGAGATGAGAACGAAATTTTACAACTCATAAAGTGCAAGGAAGGATCTTAAGCACTATATTAACCAATAACTATGTCCATACGGAAGCGGACAAATCTCCATATACACAGATAATGATAATCCCTTTTCTGCCATATTTCTAGATACATAATTTTAAAACTAAAACATAACGATAACTCCAATACAAACACTTTCTGCTATAGATAACGGCTGATAACTACTATAGATAACTATTTGAAATCAAGAAACTAAGATTATCTCCATGTGCTTGTCTTGATTTTCTTCGAGTAAGTCAGTAAATGAGCAGTAGTACCAAACTTCGTCTTCGTTGTTGAACCAGATCCAATATTATAATTCTCAGATGTGCTATTACTTGGTTCAAACTTGGGCATAGACCCCTCATTTTCATTGAACATTGCAGTCTGCTCGTTTCCTCCACTCGTTCCATAGACCACTGGAACAGATTCATCCTCTGATGAGTCATAAGTTGGAATATCATCGACCAAATATCTGCAGTAAGAAAGCCAGATTGAAATAAATACAGTATACAAGAATTAGAAGGAAATGAGTAAAAGCTGTATCATACAAACTATAATATCATAAACAATTTGCTCCGATGAAACTCAAAAAGCACTACCTAAAATTTTTCTCTCAATACTGTTGAAAAATGAGTGAACTACCTCAATTATATCATTCAGTTAGAAAGTAAAGCTCAAGTCATCCAACAGTGGACCAAAATGAAATAAGCTTCATTTGTACTTTTTATATTATTTGATCGGTTCCTTATTACTTAAACATGTAATATTTCAGAAAATAGTAAATTCTCTCTTTATCAAGTTTCTTTTTTACTTTTTAATGACGGTGATGTCTGGTCAATTTGCCTGAATCTCAACTATTTCCACCAGGTTACCTCCCACCAACATAGGTATTGCTCCACCAAGACTTGGGCAGATGGGAAGAAATCACTTAATTTTTTCGCCTTCACTGAGATATGAACCCTAGACATCATGGCTTCTCCCACTTCATTGACCATTATATGTATCACACCCTTTGGTACTGCCACATGAACCTGACTACTGGTTTGATCACTTTGTTGGCAAGTCAAGTAAGGAAAGGTCTGTTCATTTTGTCCAGGAATATCATTTTCGGCCTATCTATCAATTGAACTAGGGGCTGGGCTCTTGTTGACAGACAAAAGAAGTGGGATTAAGAACACGGAAGAGAAGCTCTACTCATACTTCTGATTATTGGAAAGACAAAGACACCTAATAGAACATACAAGATCTCTTACATAGCCTTTGCCAATCACATTTATACATCTCACTGAGGACTGAATGGTATCACTAATGTTTCCTTTTTACATTGAGAATCAAGATGTGAAGTAATGGAAAGAGATCAGCTCCTGAAACAAATCAAATTATCAGAATCAGAACCTTAAGATTTGTACAAAGTTGAGCATTACCTGGGATCCCCATCTTCCCAGAGATGGTTGCACTCCTGAGCCAAGATAAAAGAGGAACAAAAGAACAAGAAATGAGATTGACAGACTCGTATTGAATGTAGAAGCATCTATTATGTTCTAGAAAACAGAAGAAAGCATATGCAAATAGACAGCACTTTTCTCCCCCTTCTTTGTTACATTTACCAATATGAGCATTTATATATATATATATATATATATATATATATATATATATATATATATATATATACGTGTGTGTGTTTTTTCTTTGACTGGTGTGATAAGCATTTATCCTGGATTACTTTCTTTTTCAGCATCAAAAGCGACAAGCTATTTTTCCTCTAATAAAATTTAAGCTCCTTATATTGTGGTGCATTTTAGGCCCCTGGATGAAGGAAGGAGATATATGTACAGGGGGGAAAGGAAAATGACTGCCAAACATCGAGAGCTTCCACATCTGAGAAGTACGAGATATAATTGTTTAAAGATGTCGTAACTCCGCAACAATTTTAATACATGTGAGAAATAAAGAACAAAAATATTATTGAATTGTGTGTTTGCATAATTACATCGAGACCCTATTCATAGACACTATATTACAATCTTTTTCCAAGTAGGATTTTTATATACTATTCCTATTTCTACTCATATTCTACCACTCCCCCTCAAGCTGGTGCATACAAATCAAATGTACCTAGCTTGTTATAAATGTAATTAATACGAGGACCGCTGAGGGACTTGGTGAAGATATCTGCAAGTTGATTACTTGACTTCACAAATTTTGTAATAATATCTCCTGAGAATATCTTTTCTCTCACAAAGTGACAATCAATCTCTATGTGTTTAGTCCTCTCATGAAACACTGGATTTGATGCGACATGAAGGGCTGCTTGATTATCACACACAAGTTCCATCTTACCGGTTTCTCCAAATTTTAGGTCTCTCAGCAAGTGTTTGATCCAAAACTAGCTCACAAGTTGCTACAACCATTGCTCGATATTCTGCTTCCGCACTAGATCGAGCAACCACACTCTGTTTCTTACTCTTCCAAGTCACCAAATTACCTCCTACTAAAACACAATATCCGGAGGTAGAACGTCTATCAGAGGCGATCCTGCCCAGTCAGCATATGTGTATCCAATGATATGATCATGACCTCGATCTTTAAAGAGTAGTCCTTTACCTAGAGCTGACTTTATTTATCGCAGAATACGAACAACTGCATCCCAATGACTATCACAGGGGAAAGTCATAAACTGACTTACAACACTCACAGGAAAGGATATGTCAGGTCTAGTCACAGTGAGATAATTCAACTACCTTTCAGATCACTGAGTGGCTCCCCTGTCCTGGCAAAAATTTAGCATTTGGATCCATAGGAGTGTCAATGGGTCTACATTCCATCATTCCTATCTCCTCAAGAATGTCTAAGGCATACTTGCGTTGAGAAATAACAATACCTGATCTGGACGGAGCAACCTCAATACCTAAAAAATATTTCAGTCTGCCAAGGTCTTTAGTCTGAAAATGCTGAAAGAGATGTTGCTTCAATTTAGTGATACGATCTTCATCATTGCCAGTGATAATGATATCATCAACATAAACCAAATAAATATACAGATTTGGTTGAGAATGACGATAAAACACTGAGTGATCAGCTCTACTACGGATCATGCCAAACTGTTGAATTACTGTGTTACACTTTCCAAACCAACTCGAGGGGACTGTTTCAAACCATAAAATGACCTGCGCAATCAACATACAAGGCTATTAGACTCCCTCTGAGCAACAAAACCAGGTGGTTGCTCCATATAGACTTCTTCCTCACGATCACCGTGCAGAAAGGCATTCTTAATATACGACTGATAAAGAGGCCAATGACGAAAGACAGCAATGGATAGGAAAATACGAATAGATGTTATTTTAGCCACCGGAGAGAGTGTCACCGTAATCAAGCCCAAATATTTGTATGTATCCTTTGGCAACAAGGCGAGCCTTAAATCGATCAACCTGACCGTCTGGACCAACTTTGACTGCATAAACCCACCGACAACCAACAGTAGATTTACCTGCAGGAAAGGAAACAAGCTCCCAAGTACCACTCGCATGCAAAGCAAACACCTCGTCTATCATAGCCTGCTTCCATCCTGAATGAGAAAGTGTTTCACCTATAGTCTTAGGAATGGAAACAGAGGACAAAGATGATACAAAAGCATAATGGGGTGATGATAAACGATGATAACTCAAAAAAGTATAATGTGGGTTAGCATTACGAGTGGAATACATACTTTTTAAAGTGCAACTAATTGGCTAAGAGAAGGCAAGTACACAGTAGGAGCAACATCCGACGCATGACATGAATCATCTGGGACTAATGGTTGATGCGGACGACGATGATAAGTCAAAAGTGGTGGCACTACAACTGGAGATGTAGAAGTAACCGTTGATTTCTCAAAGGTTGGTTCGGGTAAGTCAGGAGATACGGGTAAGACCAAGGATGGTGTGAGTAAGACTGGAGATATGGGTGAGACCTTAGAGATATCAGGATGATCAGAACATGTATAACAAGATTGAGATTCAAAAAAGGTGCATCGGCGGTCATAATGTAGCGACGAAGATCAGGTGAATAACAACGATATCTTTTTTAAAATAGAGAGTAACCAAGGAAGACACATTTGAGAGAACGGGGGGCTAATTTATCTTTTTTTGAAGCTAAGTTATGAACAAACATGTGCTCTCAGAAACACAAGGGGGGATAGAGTAGAGATGTGATTGAGGAAATAGTATGGAATGGGGAATCTGATTCTGAATCGAAGATGATGGCATTCTATTAATGAGATAGCAAGATGCAAGGACTGCATCGCCCCAAAAACGCAGCGGAACACGAAATTTAATAAGAGTGCGAGCAGTCTCAATGAGATATCTATTTTTCCTTTCTGCTATACCGTTCTGCTGAGGGGTGTATGGACATGATGTCTGGTGAATAATTCCTTGGTGAGTCATAAACTCCTGAAACTGGGAGAATACGTATTCTAAGGCATTATCAATACGAAAAGTACGAATAGAGACACCAAATTGATTTTGTATTTCAGCATAAAAACTTTTGAATATAGAAAATAACTCAGAACGATCTTTCATTAGGAAAACCCAAGTGCATCGTGAAAAATCATCAATGAAACTAACAATGTAACGAAATCCTAAAGGTGAACTGACTCAACCAGGACCCCAAATATCAGAATGAACTAATGAGAAACTAGACTCTGAACGACTCTCAATACTACGTGAAAATGTAGCACGGGTGTGTTTCCCAAGTTGACACGACTCACAATCTAATGTGAATAAACTAGACAAACTAGGCACCATCTTCTGTAATTTGGATAGACTTGGATGTCCTAAACGTTTGTGAATAAGGTCTGGAGGGTCTGTAACGGAGTATGATGTGAAGGAATTTGAAGAGGTAAGATGGTAAAGGCCTTGTGATTCACGTCTTGTGCCTGTCGTTTGTCCCGTACTGCGGTCATGCATTAGAAAAGAATCATCAAAAAAAGTTATACTACAATTAAGGGCACATGTCAAACGACTACTAGATGCAAGATTAAAAGGACAACCAAGGACATAAAGAACAGAGTTTGGAGTGACAGAAGATAAGGGTTTGGCTTGTCCAACTCCTTCTGGTTTTGTTCGGATCCCATTGGATAAAGTAATAGCTGAAAGAGACTGTGAATAAAAATTATCAGACAAAGGTGACTTGCTGCCAGAAATATGATCAAAAGCACCTGAGTCCACAACCCATGATCCAAAGGTAGGAGATTGTGCAGTTGAGACTATTGATAGAGATGTATGCTTACTTGCTCGATGCTGAAGATACTCATGATATTCTTTGTCAAATAAATACACCTGTTGATCATCGGTGGTGTTAGACTGAGCAACATTAACATTTTTAGGTGGTAGACCATGCAAAGAATAACATATTCCACGAGTATGTCCAAGCTTATTACAATAACTACACTTAGGTCGAAATAGCATACATCACGAGTATGCCCAAGCCTTTTACAATAACTACACTTAGGTTGAGATCTTCCAAATCGACCTCCCTTTGACGATTCTTCATAGACTGTGATGTTTGATTTTCTGATATTCTCATTAAGGGTTCAGATTTAATCATAGGATTAAATTGAGCAAAAAAATTCAGTCACCAAAAAATTGGTTAGTCACCGAAAAAAAATTGAATTTGATTCTCGGAATCAAGAAATAGCTATCGGTACAGCCTTGGAATGAAGGGGCGACCTCACTAAAAAAAGAGGAATCTTGCCGAAAACGGGCCAGAAAAAAATAAAGTCGCCGGAATTAGCGTTCCGGCGATCGGAATCGGAAAAAAAGGGAACTGAACGGATCGAAATAACTAGGCGACTCCAACAGAAAAGGAACAACTCAAAAAATTCGACCAAAGAAAATCTCATGCGCCGGCGCGTGATACAGATCTCGCCAGAATTCCGAAATTCCGATAGGCGCGTGGTAGCGCGTGGCTTATATTTTTTCGGTGGTTTTGGTCGGGGGTTTTTCACCTGACCTTTCCGATCCTCTTGGTGGTGTTGTATTTTGCATACAACCCACAAAACAGATAATGACACAAATTAGTCACCGGAAATTGACGCACGGTGACTGAGTTTTTTTTTTTTTAGTTTCTCACTAATGCTCTGATACCATGTGAGAAATAAAAGAGGAAAAAAATATTATTAAATTGTGTGTTTGCATAATTACATCGAAACCCTATTTATAGACACTATAGTACAATCCTTTTCCAAGTAAGATTTTTATATAATATTCCTATTTCTACTCATAATCTAACAATACACTTCATTAAAGAACAGACCATGTTCAAAAAAAAAAAGAAAAAAGACTGGAGGTTGGTAAATATACCATATTGTGTAATTAAAAAAAGGCAAATTCAATCTATCATAAGAAATTAATCTGTTGTCTTAAGTTACCTGGAATCGTTGAGACTTGGCACCCAGAAAATTAGAACAGTTTGCAGCTCCACACAGGCAACGAACATTTGTACCCCCATACCACTCAAAATTATAGTTATATGTCAGCTCCATTCCAACAGATATGTCTTGCTTTGCAAAGATTCCTACCCTTGTTTCCCCTAACACTGTCCATTTCCTTGTTTCACAATTTGGTCGGCTGGGAAATTCAGGAACACACGGTATCAGTGCTATCAATCAGCACCAATTAACCAAAATAATATGCATCGGACTGACCACGATCTGCATCTTATTTCACTTTTCATCATTTTAACTATTGATGTTTCAGCGCTTACCATGAATGATTTATGAATCTTGCAAGACTTCCCTTCTGGGTAGCATCAATGAAATAATTAGAATTCAGAGAAATTATGTACGTGTCCTTGAGCTCTGCACAAATCATATGGAATTATAGTAGTGATCTGTAGATGCATTGACAAGCATCTCTAATGTTGATAACTTACCATGAGCTTCATAAACCTGAGACCTTTCCTTAGCCGCTTCAGATGATATCACTTCTCCACAATATTCAATGATGAACTGTTCAGCCTAATAATGTAAGGATAGAGGAACAATTGGAAGATTGCAGCTCATTAGTAATTACAAATAAACCATAACTACAGTTGTTGTTCTAAGGCCTCCAATATATTCTAGAGAAAGCTTGAATTTGATAGGCTCAAATCTGGACTAATTATTCACATGATCGTCAAAAAAAAAAAAACATTTTGAATATGCCGAAACTACGCTATACAAATTAATTGGTAAGCTAAAAGAAAATAGGAGTGTTGCTTTGGCAGAATTACCTTTATATTCTCATCAGCTAAAAGACCCCAACCACGCCCTTCAGTCCTGAACAACTTAGTTTTTGCATATTCACGTTTCTGGAATCTCTGTGAACAGCAAGTAAGCAAAACACTTCAAACAATATACCTAAAAATATCTAAATAACACTCACCATCCCTTTCAAACAAGGCACTAAGTAGAATCTCCCGATACTTATTGAAACAGTCAACCGAATATAAGGAACTACAAACTCCCCCTCCAGGAAGTAGATGAAAAGAAAAATTTAAGTGAAGAAAGATTCTCAACGTGGAAAGAACTAAATGACAAGCAGCAAATTTTTTTATTTTTTTTTAATTTATAAAGGAATGACTAGAAGGGGAACCTTGGAGCAACGGTAAAGTTGTCTCTGTGTGACCTATAGATCATGGGTTCAAGCCATGGAAGCAGCCATTAATGCTTGCATTAAGGTAGGTAGTCTACATCACACCTCTTGGGGTGCAGCCGTTCCGTGAACCTTGCTAACGCAGGATGCTTTGGGCACCAGGCTACCCTTTATTTATAAAGGAATAACTAGGAGCAATGATGTCATACAACAACTGCTCGGAACAAATCAAATCAAACCCAAATATCCTTCCCAGAAAAAACCTTATTGCCACAACCAAATCTTTAAACAAATGAGTCACCATTTACAGTTAAAGAGAACACATGACCTCTCTAGGGTATCACATATGCAACAATGACAGGCTTTGCTGCATGAACATAGAACGAAAATTTTATACAGCTCGACTTCCTCATATCACATATATCTCTCGAAAGAGCAACATATGGTGCTTTCAACAGCCAAAAGATGTTTTTAATCAAAGGTGTGAAAAGAGAGAAAAGAAGGGAGAAACTGTTCAGTAGTTGGTGGTTTACAACATACAATAGAGCTCCTTCACAGGAGAATGGTCTACACAAAATTAGTAAGACTTCCTAGTCACAAGGATGCCTGATAAGAGACTTATAGTACAACCATTAAGAATATTCTCATTTTTATAACCGTGGTGTTCCCTTTGCAGGACTGCAAGGTTATTGCGGCAATAATCTTATAACTCAACATAAGCTCTTGGCAGTGTTCAGGGAAGCGTGATGCGGAAAAAAGCGACGAGGCTCCGCATCACACATTACATGAAGCGTGAAGCGATGCTAGAGCATCATTGAAGTGAAGCAGTGAAGAAGAAGAAGTAGCAGTAGTGGTAGCCGCACAGTGAAGAAGACGAAATCGCAACAGTGGACTTCAAAGTTAATTTTAGAAAATTGCAGTAGTGGTAGTCACTGCAGTAGACTCTTTCTTTTTAATTTAAAATTGACCCTAAATATAAAACCAACATGAAATGACTCTTTTTAATTTAAAATTGACCCTAAACATAAAATCAACATGATGCGCTCGCATCAGCCACACGCAGCGAGAGGGGCCCGCATCGCTTTGCATCATCGCATTATGCGACGATGCGAGCGCATTTCTGAAAACTGGCTCTTGGCGATGGATTTGGAAACTAAGAGGACGAGGACGGCTGGCTTTGACCGACCAAGGATCAGATGGGGTGACTTGACTCCTGCCAGGGCCCAAGTTATGGGGAGAAGTTGGAGGTGATGGGGGCTTGGTGTAGTAGTGAGGATGTGGCCAGTATGTGGGATAAAACAGCTAGATGCATAAGGGAAGTCGAGAGGTTCTGGGGGTCTTCGAAGGGCATCTCTCTGGTGGTCATCGCGGAGATTGGTGGTGGAATGGTGAGTCCAACTTATAGTGGAAGCAAAGAAGGCGGCTTATGTGAAGTTAGTGGAGAGCAACAACCAGAAGGATAAGTGGGCTAAGAGGGAAATGTATAAGGTGGCAAAGCAGGGAGCAAAGTTGGCAGTTACGGCAGCAAAAATGGCAGCTTTTGAATGCTTATATGAGGAGCTAAGGGACAAAGGCGGAGACAAGAAGTTATATAGGCTAGCCAAGCGAGAAAGAGAACGGCCCGAGATTTGGACCAAGTAAAGTGCATCAAAGATAAGGACGGCAGAGTATTAGTAGAGGAGGCACTCATTAGATAGAGATGGCACACTTCCATAAACTCTTGAATGAAAAGGGGACAGGGACATTGTGTCGGAGAGTCTGAGCATTCCAAAAGACAAAGCGATTTTTGGTATTTACATGTCTATAAAGATTGAGGAGATTAAGGGTGTTATTCGTAGGATGAGAAATGGAAGAGTGACTGGTCAAATGTGAATTCAAATGACAAAGTACTTGACATAATAATGATTGATGAGTCACACGGTGGAGTCAGCTGTCACGGGCCTATTTTTAGCCGCGTGTGGACAGCTTAACACCCTCAATATCGATGCTAAAGTCAGTCCTGAACCAGCTCTAAAACAGTCCCCAAGAACCTTTGAACATTCACACCAACACGTAAGGAAAAATAACAAAGGAAGACACTTGTTTTGGGAGGCCCGAAGAGCCAATTTTCTGATATATTTCTTGAGTAATACAAGAATGAGATATCAGCCCAAGAGGGCTTTACAAGATATATATAAAGTCCCTTAGTCAAAGGGCACAATAAATGCTAGAAAATGACCCTATACAATGGTCCACAACAAGCTAGTCAAACTTTCTACATTTGGCCATGCAACTAGTGAAAGGCCTTTGTCTTGCAACCTACTTTTCTGTTCAGCAGCTGGACAAGGCTCCAAAGCCCCACAAATGTTGACCCATGCTTGTAATTTGACCTCCCAAAGATGCCTCCACGTTGGCTTTGTCAATTGACGTTGCGGAAGCCCCGTCGAGCTTGGAAATGCACCCGAAATGCTCGGAATCATGTCCAAAACGTGATGAATTTAATGGGTAGTGACGCGGGGCGTCACACTCTCCCCCACCTGATTTGGCGACGACCGCGGCGCCACATAGCTGCAAATATTTGTGGACTTGCTCCTTGAACTGCCACAAGTCCTCATATTTCTCCCACGATGCCTCCTCGTGCGATTGCCCCTTCCAATGGACTAAGAATTGGGCACTTGAATTGCCCCAACCTTTTCCTCGAACCAACTGATGATCAATTATGTCCTCAATTTGCTTATCCGTGGCAGCGGACATCATGAAGATTTGGGCCCGACTAGACTTACCCCGCTCCACGTCTTCCTTGTCTTCGAAATACGATTTTAATTTGCTTGCATGGAAGACGGGATAAATCTTTAAATGCGATGGCATGTCCAGCTTATATGAAATTTTGCCAACCTTGGCAACAATCTCAAATGGACCCTCATACCGTCGGATCAAACTTTGATTGACACTCCTCAACGACTTGAATTGCCTCGGATTGAGCTTGACCATCACTTTGTCTCCAATCCGGTAATGGACTGGACGACGATTACGATCAGCAAATTTCTTCATTTTGCGGGCTGCTTTATCAAGATATGACCTCGCCATATCGACTTGTTCCTCCCAAGCCTTTGCCATATGATAAGCACCCGAATTCCTCATTCTGGCGTTAACCGGTAAGGATTGTAGAGTGTTTGGTTGCTGCCCCGTTGCAAGTTCGAAGGGACTACGACCTGTTGCCTCACTCCGCTGCAAATTGTACGAGAATTGGGCCGTGTCGAGCAACCTTGACCAGTCCCTTTGATTGGCACTAACAAAGTGCCTCAAGTAGCACTCGAGTAACCCATTTACTCGCTCCGTTTGTCCGTCGGTTTGGGGATGGAAGCTGGTTGAAAAGTGCAGCTCCGACCCCAACAAACTGAATAGCTCCTTCCAAAATGCTCCAGTGAATCGCGGGTCTCGATCACTAATGATATGCCTAGGCACGCCCCAAAGTTTAACTACATCTTTGAGAAACAATCGGGCTGCCTCCTTGGCTTTGCAATTAGACGTGGCAGCTGAGAATGTTGCATATTTGGAGAAGCGATCAACGACAACCATGATTGTTCCACAACCTTCCGAGTTAGGCAAACATGTGATAAAATCCATGGTGACACTGTCCCATGGTTTCTCCGCGGTGGGCAGCGGCTCAAGTAATCCACCGGGCGCCTTGTGTTCCACCTTGTCTTGTTGGCAAACAAGGCAAGTGCGAACGTATACTTCTATATCGTCCCTCATGCGAGGCCAATAATAAGCTGCTTCTAACAATGCCATGGTGCGTTTCTGTCCCGGATGACCAGCCCACGTCGTGTCATGGCCCTCCTTGATCAACAAGCGCCTAAGATTTTTCTATCTAGGCACATACACTCGCCTTCCGGTGGTGTATAACAGTCCGTCCTCCTCCCAAAACTTTTGGGTCTTGCCTTTACGCGCCAAATCAAGAAGTTGCTTGGCAACGGGATCATGTTCCATCCCTTCTTTGATGGTATCCAGCACACTACAGCTGGTAGTGCTCAAAAGTGTCGCCAAAACAGCCTTGCGACTTAATGCATCGGCCACAACGTTTGCTTTTCCCGGTTTATACTCCAATGAGTAATCAAACTCTGCCAAGAAATCTTGCCATCGAGCCTGCTTTGGCGAGAGTTTCTTTTGTGATTGGAAGTAGCTGGTCGCTACATTATCCGTCTTAACGATGAAATGAGCTCCCAACAAATAATGACGCCATGTCCTTAGGCAATGGACAATGGTCGTCATCTCCCTTTCGTGGACTGTATAGCGCCGCTCCGCATCATTCAATTTTCTACTTTCAAACGCTATCGGGTGGCCCTCTTGCATTAGGACACCACCAATAGCAAAATCGAACGCATCCGTTTGCACCTCAAACAGTTTCGTGAAATTCGGTAAAACCAAAACCGGTTCCTTGATGATGGCTGCCTTGAGGTTGTTGAATGCCTCTTGACACGAACTATTCCACTCCCAAACACGATTCTTCTTCAATAAATCCGTGAGCGGAGCAGCAATATCCGAGTATCCAAGAATAAATCTCCGGTAATAATTAGCAAGGCCAAGGAAGGACCTTAATTCGGGCACCTTCGTTGGAGTCTCCCAATCCCGGATCACCTCAACTTTGTCGCTATCCATCTAAATCTGCCCTTGGCTGATCGTATAGCCCAAGAACTACACCTTTGGCTGTGCAAAAGTGCACTTCTCCCTTTTGACGCATAGCTCATTTTCCCGTAGCACATTAAACACTAGTTGAAGGTGTCTAACGTGCTCCTCCATTGAGCTACTATAAACAACAATGTCGTCCAGGTATATGACCACGAATTGATCCAAGTATGGCTGGAAAATCTTGTTCATTAGGGTGCAAAACGTGGCTGGTGCGTTGGTCAGTCCAAAAGGCATGACCAGCCACTCAAAGGACCCATAACGAGTCACACAAGTCGTTTTGGCTTCATCTCCTTCGGCTATGCGAACTTGATAATAGCCCTTCCTCAAATCCATCTTCGTGAACACTTTGGCTTGCCCCAAGCGATCAAACAAATCGGCAATCAAAGGAATGGGATATTTGTTTTTCACCGTGACCTTGTTAAGAGCACGGTAATCAATACACAACCTCAACGTCCCTTCCTTCTTCTTTTGAATTAAGACCGGAGCTCCAAAGGGTGCCTTAGATGGTCGGATGTGGCCCGATTCCAGCAACTCCTTAAGTTGTTTTCTGAGTTCTTCAAGCTCCGGAGGCGACATTCGATACGGGGTCATAGCTGGTGGCTTTGCCCCGGGAACCAACTCAATTTGGTGATCAACTTCCCTCCCTTCGTGGAGGTAACCGTTTTGGCAGCTCCTCTGGCATTACATCCTTGTTCTCTTCAAGAACCCGTTGGACACATGAAGGCAATAATTCAGCTTCTTGGCAGCCCACAATCTCCATCAATGTCGCAAGAAAGGTTGGTTCTCCTTTCTTGAAACCTTTAACAAGTTGCATCGCCGACAAACGTGTGCCACTTTGAGCGACACGAATAAGTGGAACAATGCAAGACCCACCCACATCACAAATGGCTAGCTGGTTGAGACGTGGCGAAATAAACGCATTAATCTCATACCAAAAATCCAGCCCCAAAACAATATCAAAGACATCCATCGGGACAACCGAAAAATCCGTTTCTCCATTCCAACCTCCCAAGGTAAGACTCACCCGAGGAGCGAGGCCATCGACATTGGTAGGGAGACAATTAACAGTCTTTAACATTGAATCACTGGTCACGAATGCAAGGCCAAGTTCTTTGGTCTTTTCCTCCGTAACAAAGTTATGCGTTGCTCCGGTGTCACCATAATGCGGACTGCTCGGCCATTCACCTCTCCATCAACAAATAATGACTCTCGAGCTCTAACGCTATGCTTCTTTGCAGCAAGAGCAGCAAGCGTCATGTGGTTGAACAATCCCACGGCATGTCCCTTTCCTTTCTCCGGATTGGCAGCTTGTGCTTCTTGCTCCCCGAAACCCCCGGCTTGCGCACTAGCTTGATCCTTCCGTGTTGCTGCAATCATCGCTCCCAGCTTACTCAATGAAGGACAAGATCTCGCAAAGTGAGACGTATCCCCGCAAAGGTAGCAGCCGCTATCGCGGTTAGCTACACCTTTCTTCTTCTCTTCGTATTTCTTGCGGAATGTCGATGGCTGGTTGCGTTCGCCTTTGAACTCACGATTTTTGTTGGGAACAAACTTCTCTTTGCCTTTGTCCCCACAATCTCCCTTGGCAGCAACGGGCTTGTTCTGATTATCCTTCGCCTTGGCATAATCGGCATGAAAATCAGTCAAGGATTCCGCCACTTTAATGGCCTCATCCACGGTCTTGACATTACGCCTCCTCAACTCTTGTTTGGCCCAATTTTGGAGGCCATCAAGGAAGAAGAATAGCAAATCCTCACTGCTGAAACTCGTCACAAGAAGTGAGAGCTTCGTAAACTCCCTCACATAGTTATGAATGGAAGAAGTTTGCTTAAGTTCCCTCAACTTCCGTCGGGCTTCGTCTACAACGTTTTGAGGGTAAAATTGCTCCTTCAACTCTTCCTTGAACTGATCCCAACCAGCTATGGTGCAAAGACCCCTCTCCATGTCCACTTTTTTCCTACGCCACCACAACATTGCGACGTCGCTAAAGTACATGGTTGCAATCCGAATCCTTGCTGCCCCGTCAACAATCTTGACGTGCTCAAAATACGACTCCAATTGCCATATGAAATTCTCTACGTCTTGAGCGTTCCTCTCACCCTTAAACACGTTGGGTTTAGGAGCCTCAATACGAGCATCATGGGAAGCCATGGAACCATGATTTCCACCAACACGGGCTGCTTCCAGTTGTTGCTTCAAATCAGCAACTTCTTCCTGCAAAGCGGACTGCCCCAACATCACCTCGGACAGTTTTGACCCAAACTCCTCGTGTAGCGCCGATAATGCTTCCGTAAGATTGAGTTCCAAGCTGCTCAGCCCCTCCTTGTGCTCTTCATTTTGCTCGGACAAGTCGGCCTTGACTTCGTCCATCCCTTCAAGAGCAGCCGCCTCAAGGGTACCAACGTTGGACTCAAGGGTCTTGAAGCGATGGCCCAAAACCGCTAAACCAGCCTCCGTGCTAACGATTCTCTCATCAAGAGAGCCAGATACGGAACCTTCACCATCTTCCACGTTTGTGACAGCCTCACTAACTGGAATTTGAGCCTCATCCTTGTTCCTACTCTTGTCACGTTTCTTGGTCTTGGTTTTGCCCAAATTGTCTCCGCCGTGAACCTCCTCGTCGCCGTCGTATGCCATGTTCAAAGTGCTGCTCTGATACCACTTGTCACGGGACAATTTTTAGCCGCGTGTGGACAGCTTAACACCCTCAATATCGATGCTAAACTCAGTCCTGAACCAGCTCTAAAACAGTCCCCAAGAACCTTTGAACATTCACACCAACACGTAAGGAAAAATAACAAAGGAAGACACTTGTTTTGGGAGGCCCGAAGAGCCAATTTTCTAATATATTTCTTGAGTAATACAAGTATGAGATATCTGCCCAAGAGGGCTTTACAAGATATATATAAAGTCCCTTAGTCAAAGGGCACAATAAATGCTAGAAAATGACCCTATACAATGGTCCACAACAAGCTAGTCAAACTTTCTACATTTGGCCATGCAACTAGTGAAAGGCCTTTGTCTTGCAACCTACTTTTCTGTTCAGCAGCTGGACAAGGCTCCAAAGCCCCACAAATGTTGACCCATGCTTGTAATTTGACCTCCCAAAGATGCCTCCACGTTGGCTTTGTCAATTGACGTTGCGGAAGCCCCGTCGAGCTTGGAAATGCACCCGAAATGCTCGGAATCATGTCCAAAACGTGATGAATTTAATGGGTAGTGACGAGGGGCGTCACACAACGCTCGGCTAAAGGTTTGTGGAGACAAACCCTAGAGTTTACAGGTTTAGGTTGAGCAAGACCAAGACTGACTACTTGAAGTGTAAGTTCACTAATGCAACACATGAGGTCGACGTGGAAGTAAAGCTTGATGCTCAGGACATCCCCAAAAAAAGGATGTTTCGAGCACATGGGGGTTTTTAATTCAAGTGAACGAGGAGATCGATTATGACGTTACACATCGAATTGGAGCATTTGGGCGAAGTGGAGGCTCACCTCCAGAGTCTTGTGTAATAAGAAGGTTCCACTAAGGCTTAAAGGTAAATTCTATAGAGTAGTGGTAGACCGCTTTGTATGGGATGCAGTGTTAACCAATCAAGAACTCACATGTTCAGAAAATGAAAGTTACAGAGATAAGGACGTTGAGGTGGATGCGTGGACATACTAGGAGCAATAAGATTAGGAACAAAGATGTTCAGGACAAGGTAGGAGTAGCCTCGTTGATAAACAAGATAAAGGAAGCGAAGCTGAGATAATTTGGACATGTGAAAAGGAGAAATGTAAATGCCCCAGTGAGGAAATGAATAGGTAATTAGACAGGACATGGCAGATCTTGAACTTACCGAGGAGCTGACCTCATATAGAAGGTTTAGAGGTCGCTTATTGCAGTAGAAAGTTAGTTGGTAGTTGAGTGATTTCTAAGTTTCTGGGGATAGGTGTGGTAGTCGTACTTGGACCTCCCTTCTTATCGATGGTATTACCACTATTCTCATAGTTTCCTAGATATGTTGTATACTGCTCTTCTTTTCACATTATTTAGTAGTTGTTTCTGCCCTAATTTTTGTATCCCCATTCCCAAAATGCTTAGATGTGCTATATTTAAAGTTGGGGGTCTATCAAAAACATTTTCTTTATCTCTACGAGGTAAGGGTAAGGTTTGCATACACACTACCCTCACCAGACACCACTTGTGGAATTACATCGGATATATTGATGGTGGTGATGGTGGTTCGAGCCAGCTTGCACCTACCTCGACTAATTTCATCGAGAAATGCTACCTCTCATTAGCATAATTACCGAGTAACTCTAGCTACCAAGGCTTGAACATATAGAAGAAATCACCTAGTATTTTTGCCTTCCCTAGGCTTTGAACCTAAGACCTTATGGTTCTCAACCCATTTTATTTCCATTAGGTCACACGCTCAATGCTCCATTAAGAATATCGCATATAACAATTTGAACAATTAAGCCAATACATATACGACAAATCTAGACAAATTCTACCCATCACATTTTAACTACCAAATGCATACACTCTACCCTCCCAAAGCCCAATTTGTGGGATTACATTGGGTATGTAGTTGTTGATAGTTTTCTAGTTCTTTTGAAAATAGGGACCAACCAGAAAAGCAACATTGTTGGAGTTAGGACTAGATACCAGGTCGTCGACAACAACAACAGGCCCAGTGTATTCCCACAAAGTGAGGTCTGGGGAGGGTAAGATGTACGCAGTCCATACCACTACCTCCGAAGAAGTAGAGAGGACTAGATACCAGGTCGTCAAGCGAAGGAAAAAACTTGAGCATGCCTACACAATCAGTATGCCCTTTTGACTTCTATGGAAGTGCTTTCTAGTTCTTCAAGAGTTAATAAAATCATATTAACAACATTGACAAGCTATAGAAATGGTCTGACATATTCTTTTAGAAGGTAATACTTGTATTAAAAAAACACTAGAGAGGTAATGTCATTCAACGTATTGGTGCAGGGTAGATGAAATGGAGACTCGCTTCCGGAGTCTTGTGTGATAAAAAGGGGCCGCCCAAACTAAAAGGCAAGCTCTATAGAGTGGTAGTTAGACCGGCTATATTGTATGGGCTAAGTGTTAGCCAGTCAAGAACTCTCACATTTAGAAGATGAAAGTGGCGAAGATGAGGATGTTGCGACGGGTGTGTGGGTATAGTAAGAGGAATAGGATTAAAAGTAAAGATCCGAGGAAAGGTGGGAGTGACTTAGACGGAAGACATGATGCGGGAAGTGAAGTTAAGATGGTTCAAACATGTGATGAGGAGATGCACGAATGCCATAGTGCGGTGTGAGAAGTTGTGTATGTATGGATTTAGGAGGGGTGGAGGTAGACCAACGAAGTATTGGAGAGAGGTGATTAGAAAAAACATGGCGCAGCTACAGCTTACCGAGGACATGACCTTAGATAGAAAGGTGTGGAGGACACAAATTATGGTAGAAAGTTAGTAGGTCGGAGTGCATCCATAATAGTAAGTAGTAGTCGTAAAACTACTCTTATAGTTTCTTGTTCTTCAATTTCTATTACTATCTATTATTTTTGTGTAGTTCGAGTGGACTATTATTTTGTTGTAGTACTGTTCTTTTACTATTTGTTATTTTTTATACTATCTATTGTCTTTTATACTTCCATTACAGATTTTCTAGATTGTTTTTGTATTGAAATGGGGGTCTATTGGAACAACCTTTCTACCTCATCTCTGAGGTAGAGGTACGGTCTGCATACATTCTAACTCCCCACACCCCACTTTGTGGAACTACAACGGGTATGTTGTTGTGGGAGAAGTAATGGTGTGACATGGCATTCTTGAGCTTATCATAAAGGTCAATACCTCTATTTCTACTCTTTCCCTCAACATAAAATTGTAATACAAATTTGGTGCACTGCCAAAAAAATCTGATGTAAGTTAAAAAAAAAAATATGACCATGGTAAAAGTGTACTAATAAAGAGAAACATCATAGAAATGTTCAACTAATTAACTGACGCATCTAATTTACCTGATTCCTGCAATTTTCAGCACACTGACAGTATCCTAGTGTACATTCAGTGCTTGTCCATACATTTATGCATCCTTCCCCACAAGCAGTTTCAGGATCACTAGCATCAAATTTGCATCCACAAACAGCAATGTCCTCTTCTTTAAGTTTCTTATGTCTGTAAGACATTAGAACAGTACAATTAAAATTGACTAACTAAAGCCAAGATCAGTGATAAGTGTAAGTCATTCAACTCCAAATCAAGGCATGCATCTTTTCGGGAACAAGCTTTGTTTCTCTTCTTTTTGGTGAATTTTTTCGACTCAAGTTAAGAGATCAGAAGCTTCAATCTTGGAAGCCATAAAGCTATAAACCACATAAGGAAGAAGTAGGACAAAACTTTCTTATAAATGAAACAGAAACTTATTTCTCCATCACAGGAAGAATCTAAGTTTTTGTTTCTCCCATCTTAAAGCACAAAGAAAAGATGAACATAAGCATTATAAAACATTAGTTTCAACATATAGAAAATTCTTCCTTTTAAGATTGACAAGATAATCATAATCCGGAGTTCAAATTTATTTCTTTTACTCATTTTCTTGCCAGTGAATTCATATCCCATGGCATCCTTGGCACAGCATGGAACATGGTACACTAGTTTATCAAAGTTTAATCTCTTTTGCATAGTCATAGTATCCAGATCTTAGATACCCAAACTAACTATTTGGACCAGGACTATAATCAATATGCTATGCAAGTGGTACTAACAATTGTAATCAACGACACGATAATTCAGAAGTCTAAGCAGAGAGCATATGAAAATGAGCTTATTTTTAAGGAATATCACAAGAAAGTATGCAGATAACTGGTAGGGAGATCATTGTCAAAAGAAGTGAGGAAAGGATTTGAGCTCACTTTCGCCCTAAAAACTCATTTTGAGTAATATGAACAAATGGTGGTACTCCTTCCGGCAATTGGTCCTTCACAAAAAAAAGGGAATCAATTCACCTCATTACTTGATATAAATTGAGGTATACTGTAATGGAAAATCACACATATATAAGCACAGGGGCTACATCCATTATACTGGCTCCATAAACATTAGTATACAGTGTTATTTTTGCAAATATGCGACTGAAAACAAGCATATAAACTATCATTATATCCAATTGATTACGTAAAGCATGTCACCGGTGTGTGCATCCATGTTTTGATGGGAGGGCAAATCAAAAACTCAATAATAAGGAACTCACCATAACATCAACCAGCCAAACCACTAGGATATTCAATAAGCCCACTTTTTTTTTATAAGTAAAGTTTATTAACCATAAACAGCAGCACAAAGACGACGCTGGAACTGCAGAACACGTATGACCATAGCTCTTTCATTCTACAAGGAGTCTATATAGTCCAAAATAGTGGCGAAGTAATACAGATTTTTCCACAAAGCTAGATCTGTTAAGAGAACAATTTTGGTGAGGAACTACAGCTTCCAACTAGTTAGTTATGAAGGCAATAACGAAGTAGAGTAATCCAGAACAGCAGAGTCTGGTAACAAAATGATGAAACTACCCACTTTCTAAGATGCATCTCTTTTGTCCATGAATACAATCCCTACTCAGCAGAAGACCATTATCCTCAATAATTGTTTCTAAATTTCTTAAACTTATGTCTTAAAAAATTCATAATCGAGCTAACGCCTCAAATCCTTGGTAGGGTTATGTTATGTTGGTACGTTGCCATTCTTCCTCCTATTTGTGGATGTGTGTTACCAATTACTAGTCTTTTATTAGTCAGTAATAGAAGACCAATTACTAGTCTTTTTCAAATAGTACAGCTACTGATAGGTATAGAGCAGGCTACCAACCGATATTTTCAGGATCCAAATCCTGGAAATTTTTCTTTATTTATAACTGAGTCGAAATGTGATATATAAGTTATGCTTGCGTACACTCTATCCTCCCTAGACTCCACTTTGTGGGATTTCATTGGGTATGTTGTTGTTACATGCTTGAAATGCTACACTAATCTTATCATCAGTTCTGATGCCATGTAAAAACTCTTATCATCAGTTCTCCGGGTACTGTCTTTTCATAATTTCAGCAAGTCCAGGGTGTCACACAAATTGAAGTTCACATCCTTACATGACATCATCACTTCATGTTTAGTCATCAAAAAAAAAAGATCATCATTTCATATGATGCATAAATGATTGAAAGCACATTTAGATGAACAAATACATCATACAGAAACAGCAAGCTTTACAACTGAGCTCTTCAATCTTTTCCCATTTCACCAAAGGGAAGTATCAACAAGACTTGCAAGACTTAAATAAGAAAATAATCTATAAACCAAGTAAAAGATGCTAAATAAAGAAAACAAGGCATGGATCTAACACATCAATAGGTATCCAGATATATCAAATCCAAAAAGGAGCATGTTCTCAAAATCCAAAATCCAAAATCCAAAATCAAACAAGTAATCAGACCAAAATAATTCTGTGAGATGCCCTCCTGCGGCGCATCTGATTTTGGTTAGATCTCCGTGGAGAAGGGAATTGAATAAATTCGAACTCTTGCTTCCTCGAACGTTTCTCCCTGACCATCGTCCTTCTCTTATTCATTGTTCTTCTTTTTCACCGTATGCTAAAGAGGCTAGGAGGGTTAAGAGAAAGATTTTACAACCCTATCACTTTTCTCGTGTTCGGATACAGATAGTGATCTAGTTAACTATGTGGGTGTGTGGCCATGAACAATTTTTACTTTTTTCTGGAGTTGAATTGGGAAAATCATGTTTGGCCATATAAATTTGGAAAATTTCAAAATACAATCACTCACAAAATTCAAAAACAACTTCAATTTGTATTCATGGCCAAACAAAACTCCAAATTCCAAATATCATTTTTCATTTTAAAAACAAAAATTGCATTTTTCAAATACTATTTTCACGGTCAAACGGGCCCTAAGTGTCAAAGTAAACTGTTCCTTTTAGAAATAGATGTTCTAGTTTGGTAATAACTAGGCTCATTTACGGCTAAACAATGCAAAGTTACATCATTAAAATTTCACAACTTGCACTCTCTTTGGTCTAATAATATTTAACTATTTTTCTTTTTTGATCCATCTAAAAATAGCTTTCCTTGAATGGAAACTTCTCCATCCAACCATTCAAGTCAATAAGTAAACTTGTGTTTTAATAGTAATGTTTTACTAAATTTTCTACTTTTTCATTATTACAACTATTAATCTAAAAACTTGCCAAAAAACTACTTTATAAAAAACTTTTTACCAACTTAATGTAATGAACTATTTGAATGCTTTATCTAGATTGTGTTGGTCATAGTATCCCTTTTTTTGTAGGATTGTCAATTGTTCTTTTTTTATTTAGCTATCACCAAATCTCACATATCACTTTTTTCTTGGTAACAGACTCATAAGTTCTACTCGAGTCAAAGCCACTAATAACTAGCCTCTACCAAGATAAGTCCTCCACATTTAATAAGATCATTTGGGATTACTAGAATTAACTTCTCATCTGCTGAACTAGTAAGAGAAGCTTTAAGTAGGGAAACAACATCTTGAATACCTTATGAAAAAGCTTTAAATCTGTTTATCTTTAAACAAATACATCCACATAATTATGTCCAAGTTATTCAATGATCATTTCGATAATGTGAAGTAGATGAATATACGACAAAATAATTGGTCCATGTCTAAAATTGATGGGGATAAAACCTTTTCATAATCAATGCTCACCCAACTTAGGAACAATGGCCCAAAAAATCAACAAGAATTACCAAAAGACGAAACTTGGAGAGAAAAGTTCAAAGAAGCTAGACAAACTTCCAAATTAACATTTTTGTAGTAAAATTTGGTCATATTAAGATAAAGTTCATTCTCCTTGAGAAGATTCGATATGGTCATTAATCATGCTTACATATTTACAGAGCTTTTCAAGATTCAATATCAAGGTCAACTCTAATTGCTTACGACATTAAAAATATTATTCTTCCAATAAGTTCCTAGTTTGACTTGCTTGAAGAATATTGGGAACTCAACTCTAAGGTCAAGTAAATATTGTTGCTACATTAAACCTTGATGCTAGGTGTCGTGCAGCTGGACACTGTGTCTCGCTCAGGCGAAACTTCAGTGCAGGCACTAATTGCCACTAAAGCGCGTACCTTATCATGCATAGGTCCTACGCTGAAAAGATCGCAATAAATAATGAAAAGGCTTATACATAACTAGCCTCTTAAACTTGTCAGAATATTCTGTTTAGACACTCGAACTAAGTCATGTTTCAATTAAACACCTCAACTCCTAATGTGTTCCAATTAGACGATTTCGGTTCAAATTTTGAAAGAAAAAAAATTGGTTTGTTCACATTTGTCGACAAGGTAGTTAAGTTAACCACATAAGATATGTCATTTTCTTTTAATTATATACATTAATGATAATTAAAGTTAATGTGTATGTTATTTGCTGATGATGTTGTACTGATTGACGAGACTCGGGGAGGAGTTAAATGATAAGTTGGAGGTTTGGAACAGACCTTGCGTCTAAAGGATTTAGGTTGAGTAGGATCAAGACGAAATGTTTGGAATGTAAGTCTAGTGATGTGTAGCATGAGGTTGACGTGGTAGGGAAGCTGGATTCTCAGGTCATTCAGAAAAGGGAGAGTTTCAAGTATCTTGGGTCTATGATTCAAAGGAATGGTGAGATTGACGAGGATGTCACACACGATATTGGTGTAGGGTGGTTGAAATGGAGGCTCGCTTCGGGGGTCTTGTGCGATAAGAAAGTGCCTCCAAAGCTTAAAGGTAAGTTCTACAGAGTGGCAGTTCAACCAGCTATGTTATATGGAGCGAAGTGTTGGCCAGTTAAGAACTCCAACATCCAAAAGTTGAAGGTGGCGGAAATGAGGATATTGTGATGGATGTGTGGACTTACCAGCAGTGATAGGGTTAAAAATGAGATTATCCGGGAGAAAATAGGGGTGGCTTCAGTAGAGGACGAGATGCGG
The DNA here is from genome assembly GCA_030864215.1 of Capsicum pubescens. Lineage (NCBI taxonomy): Eukaryota > Viridiplantae > Streptophyta > Magnoliopsida > Solanales > Solanaceae > Capsicum > Capsicum pubescens. The sequence continues at coordinate 103,029,666 of CM061544.1, read as the reverse complement.
GAAGTGAGGTTGCGGGGCGCGGATGCTCCAGTACGGAGGTATGAGAGGCTGGCTATGAATGGTTGGTTTTAGGCGGGGTACAGGTAGGTCGAAGAAATATTGGAGGGAGGTGATTAGGCATAATATGGAGTAGTTATACCTTACGGAGGACATGACCCTTGATAGGAAGGTGTGGTGGACTCGGATTAGGGTAAAGGGTCCGTGGGTAGGAGTTTCGTTGTTATAGTAAGGAAGAATGTTTTGTTTGTATCTATGCCTAGAGTTTCTTGTTCGTAGTGTTTCGGTGATGTCTATGATTTTGGATGGATAGTTAATAGTAGTACTTTGTGGGTGTCTTATTTACTTTATTATCTAGCAGTGTATTATCCCATCTGGTTGTGGGCTTTGATGTTATTTGTTTGGTATACTGTTATATGTCTTGAGCCGGGGGTCTATCGGAAACAACATCTCTACTTCATCTGAGGTAGTGGTATGGACTGTGTACATTTTACCCTTCCTAGACCCCACTTTGCGGGAATACACTGGGTATGTTGTTGTTGTTGTTTTAATTATATACGTCCACCTCAATAAGCCATAAAACCCCAGATATTTTCTAATATCTCTAATTGAGGTTGATATTTATAATTCAAATAGATGACATATTTTATTTGGTTAACTTAACTGTCTAATATATGAATGAAAACATACACAAAAGTTTTTTCAAATTTTGAATCGAAGTGTGTTGAGATGGAAGGCTATCGGAAATAGCCTTCTACCTCAATCTGAGGTAGTGGTATAGACTACGTACACTTCACCCTCCCCAGAGCCCATTTGTGGGAAAAAACTAGGCAAGTTATATCCTAGTAAGTTTAAGGGGCTAACTATGTATAAATCCAAATAAAAACGTAATTGTCAATGAGATATATTAATTGCTAAGAAAATTTGGACGGAAATAGAAATAAAAACCTATCACTTTAGTATAGTCACTACACTTGTACTAAAAGCTTAAACTCCATGATTGCACCTGAATCACAAATTTAAAACGTTTTTTTAATCTGACTTTGCAATATGTCATAATTTTCACTTATTCTAGTTGTCATAATACTTTTGTAAGAACTGGTGTTTTTCCTAACAATTATGTTCTTTTAAATAATATAAGTAAATAAAGCATTATTTATCTAACATCTTAACTAACTCTTAGAGAAGATTGTCAAACAATTGAACATGGTATCGGATAAGATAGAGGTGATGATTTGAGTCTCACTACCACGCATTATCAAAAAGCATGTGCATGGATCATAAAAAGGAATCATGCTCGCACATGAAGGGTGTTGAAAACATAATTAAGTAAATAAAATTTGTTCTTTCTAACAACTTAAGCTTTTTCATGAGAGAGTTACACTTCGCCAATAGATACATAAGATTCTCACAAAGTAGTCTGTTTTCGCTCAAAATGACCTTTAACTATGCGGGGGGTCATATTTGCGCCCCATACAAACTCGAACTGGTATTATTACTTCCTTCCAAAGCCACCCGGCATAGAGAATAAGAACATGAGAAAAAGTAAAGAAAACTTACAACATTTTTCTCCTACTGTCTCCCTTCCCCTCCCCATGGTGAATTTGTAGCCTAAATTATGGGGCACGTGAACTTGTGGTCTCTTCATAAAACTAAGTATTTTATGTATATATTTTCTAAAATTGGTATAGTATTATTTGCTGACACTTATACTATAAGAAGGTTAAATGATGCACTTCGTTGAAGGTTGAGTTCAATATAATATGGGACCTAGATAAACCCAAAAATAGAGATAGATATGACTAATATCATAGTAAAGAATGAACCTAAATCAATCCCAATAGCTAACTCATGAGGTAAGGATTATCCGAGACTAGTACATTCCCTTTAAATTCCCCATCGGACTCTTAACACATACCAAAAGTTTAGAAATACCTCAAAAACAAATTACCAATGTCTGTAAACATTAATCCCTTAGTCCATCTTTACTTGATGATGTTTGACTAGGTACACCCCTTAAGAAACAACAACTAAAAGGGTAAAATTTACTATATCGCCCCTATTAATTATTATAAGTCATCTACAATGCTAGATATAAATAATATTTAATAACAAGGGTAAAATAGACACAAAATGACAAACTATCTCTTGGTTTTCCAAACTAAACAAGTAAAGTTGGATAACTATTTTTAATATATATATATATACACACACGACATGTAAAGATGGACAGACGAAGTACTCCCTCCATTTCATATTACTTAGTACTCATACTAAAAATAGTTGTTTCAATTTACTTGTTCAATTTATGAAATAAGAGAATTTTATATTTATTTTTTTTATAATAGTGGAATACCTAAATCCATGGAGTACCTGTCACCTCCCACCAACAACATACCAACAACATATCAGGTAAGGTAACTATGTCCATCAAGGCTACGAGATAGATAGGAAGAACCACCTAGTATTTTTTGTCTCTGCTGGGATTTGATTCTGAAATGTCAGGTCAACCCACTTCATTACCCAGGCCACACCCTTGGATGGAAATTTTATTATATTTTACTTTTTCCCTTTCTACCCTTATTATTAATTAACCACATAACATAGTACTAGTCAAGTTTAGAATTCCAAAGCATTATAATAAGATTAATTTAATAAAATATACCTCTAACTAAAGTTTTTTTAAGTGGTGTGCCAAGTCAAGGGCAAAGTAAAATGAAAAACGGGGAGCAGTATTTCAGATAAAATTAGAATTAAACCCTTCTACATAGAAAAGCTAGCTTTAAGTAATACACTCAAATGAGTGCTTCACATATATGAAAGTGATTATGAAAAAGAGAGTGAAATTGAGGTTACCTTTGGCGCAAGGAAATGTAGGATTCTCCGAAAACTGAATCAGCTTTATCGTCTTTGTATATAGATACAGTGATACGTGGGTAGAGAGAGAGAAACAAATGGTGTACTATGCGTGTTTATTGTGAAGAAAACCCCGATTTTTGAGAAGTTTGCCTGAGGTATGAAGGTAGGAGACAATGCAACAAGTTTTGGGTTTTTGAAAATTTTGAAGACTGATTTAGGTGATAGCTACGGTGTCGTTTCATCTGTCCACAGGACGTTTTTGAAGGACATTTTTGGTATTCTAATTTTTATGGTCAAATAAGATTATTACACATAGCAAATAATAGTGGTTTTTTTATACGTATATTTTTATTTTTGCTCTTATTCTTCTTATTAAGATTATTACACTTGGTTTCTTTTTGCCACTTATTAGATTATTTTTTAATTAAAATTTTCTTTATTTTAAATCAACAACTAGCATTCGTTCCCGCGCGATGCGTGGATTATTTCAAACTTAAAAGATCAAAAATAAATAACACAAATATGTGTATACAAAATATATATTTTATATTATACATATTTATTTTTAAATTTTTTCATAAATCATTGTTAATAAAAACTAACATTTTGTATGAAATATATATAGTATTTAATAATTATTACTTCAATATTGTTAATTTCTTCAAATATAACATAATTTGTTTAAATTTTACCGACAGAAAACTGAATATGAAATACAGCTCGAATCTTAATTACTATTGTCAATGTACTGTAAATTGAAAAAAATATTTTCAAAAAATATAATTAGTTGCCTTGCTTTCGAAGAAAATTCACAAAAAATAATATTTTATCAAATAAATGTAAAGTTGGAGTAGTGTATAATTTTCTCTGAAATGTTTAGAACACATATAATATCTTCATCATCATCCTTGGAACTTCACTTCTCGTTTTTTAAAATTAATTTTGGACTTTAATGTTGTATTCCCTTTATCCAAATTTATATGATATATTTTTCTTTTATAGTCATTCCCCCAAAATATTATACATTTTAGTATACGCATTCGAGCATTGTGTGAATATTTTAAAGAAAAAAATAGAAAAATATAATACAAATGAATATATATCAATTATGAGTGACGTATTGCTCATTTTTTATGGTATGTATAACTGTTACTGATTCATTATTAATTATTTCTTTCAAGCGATATACATTTTTATACTTCCAAGGCTAATATACAATAAGAGGGTGTGACACAAACTTAATTATTGTGGACGTACTTAAATAGTGAAGATAGTTATGAAAAATGATATTGTTTATTAACTTTTTCTTGTTATCTAAATTGCTTTTAGTGCTCTCCCTAATGATTAAGAGAGGAATTTTAATCATTCCGCATAATAATATAAAATATGTACATATAAAAATCCATCACCAATAAATAATTTGTATTCTATGCTCGAATTCTTTCATTATTTGAATTTATGATAAATATTTTGCATTATAACTTATTTATTTCATTTTTAAAATCAATTCAAAGCATAAATATCTAAATAATTAGTATGTTTGGTCTCTCTTCATATATGTTTCCACTGTTATTGTATTTTTATAGTTCTAAATTTTAGTGTTATTGATTCTATTAATTAAAAGTTAATGAAAAATTATTTTCCTTGACACTATTATAAAATCTACTCTTATAGGATAATAAATTATCACATGAGAAAGATGACATATTACTAAAAAGAAAATTGTATCCAAAATTTCAAGGTTACAATTATATGTACACATCTTTGGCCATTACATTAGGTTATTACTTTTTTTACATTCTAAATAAGAAATTAAAATTATTTATGAAATTCATCATTAAATATCGCTAAATTATTTATAGCGAACAGTTTTTTTGACAATATATTGTTAATTTTTTGATCTAAAAAGTCGTTTAAGTTCATCCAAATATATAATAATAAAATGCTTATTACTACTACTAAAATAATTCAGACTCTTATTCTATAGGAATAACGTCAATGAGTAACTGATTCATACATTTAAATTTAGTGTGTAAATTATTAGGAAAAACATGCAAATGTATTCAACTACTCAGTCTTTACCTCAATCAGAAAAACATTTACTTTTCAACCTAACCCCAGATCAATTCAAGCCCTTTTTCTTTTTTAACGCATCGCCGCATTACTACATGTCTATTGATTTGTACACAAAATATATGTTATCTGAAACTGATATTTGGAGAATAGAGGACAGACTAAAGTGCACGATAATGTTAATGGGAAGGTATTAACCTACGTCAAAATTATTGAATACGATAGACATGGCCATCATTTTGCTATTCATGTAATTTTTTGTCCTATTCAATAATTTTTTCTAATGATATATGCAATACAAACAAACATCATAAAATTAATATTATGGTGGTTATAAAAAGATGCAGAAGATGTTCTCTCTACACCTTTTTATGTGATTATGCCCTATAAATTATGTGTGATAGTGTAATCAATATAAGTGTGATTTTAGAGATACTTGAATTCAAACTTCATCAAATATGGCAAATTGGTCCCAAAAGAAAAACTGCATAGAGAAATATGCATGTATTGTTAAAGGAGTGAACCTTATTAATAAATCGTTAATATTTTTTAGCACACGTTGAGTGATCTTAATGACTTATTTAGATAACATCTGCTTCACCTTCTCATTTGTTTGATTCATTTTTTCACAAAACATCAAACATGATAGATAGATAGATAGATAGATAGATAGATAGATAGATAGATAGATAGATGGATGGATGGATGGATGGATGGATGGATGGATGGATGGATGGATGGATGGCTGGCTGGATGGATGGATGGATGGCTGGATGGATGGATGGCTGGATGGATGGCTGGATGGCTGGATGGCTGGATGGATGGCTGGCTGGATGGCTGGCTGGCTGGCTGGCTGGATGGATGGATGGATGGCTGGATGGATGGATGGATGGATGGATGGACGGATCGATGGACGGATGGATGGACGGATGGATGGACGGATGGATGTACGGATGGATGGACGGATGGATGGACGGATAGATGGACGGATAGATAGACGGATAGATAGACGGATAGATAGACGGATAGATAGACGGATAGATAGACGGATAGACAGACGGATAGACAGACGGACAGACAGACAGACAGATAGATAGCACCAAATCAATAAGCCATTAGTGCATAAATCAATCTTGCAAGAAATTAAAGAAAATTTTAAAATTTATCTTACCAATATTCAGTTCATGCTGCTATAATTTAAAATGTATCAAACTCCATTAAAAGTTGATGATTCTACAAAATTAATCGAAATTAGAGATTTATAAATGAATAATGAGCATAATAATAATCATTTCATCTATATAAAGAACACACAAATTAGTGACACCAACCTGTTGTAGACGCCTAATTTTGTCCCTCCCAAAGCCCAATTTATTCATTTTTATCTCACGTTATAATACACCCTCACCCATGTGATTATACGCCACAAAAATAATAAAATTTTAATAAATCCCTAATATTTCCATATCCTAACAAACCTTATCTCAACCACTATCCTACCCCACCCCCACAAATAGATAACCAAATACATAGACCATCACACACTCCTCACCGCCTCACTCTCATAGATAATACATATACACATTCATATCCATTGAGAAAAAAGGAGGAAGACACATTCTCCACTTCATAGACGCATACTACACATCACAGAGGAGCAACGAATCCTCCATTTTTGCTTCTTATTCACCAATATACACACAACACCAAAGAAGACCAACAATCAGTTCACTCTTACTCATCATCGTGCCTCACAGAATATATACGCACACACTCACAGTCACTTTCACTGATATACTCACCGGCGCACAACACACCCACCGAAAAATTAAAGAGAGTGAAGGGAAAAATTGAAAAGTAGAGAAGATCAAGAGAGATAGAGCTCGAGAGGGTCAAATCAGTGAGAAAAAAAGGAGTAAAAATGGACTGAAACCATCGATTTTCAATTGGAATAGTGAACCAGTGAGAATTCGGTCACTATCGAGGTTTACTGGCGGAGTTGTCGCCGGAATCAATTTTTCGCATATCGATTTGGTCGACCAGTATAAAATCCCCAAAAATCCCTCTGTTGTTCTTGATTTTTGAGTATATCTAGTCAGAAACACCGAGATTCGCTGAAATTCGATCTGCAACGATGATTCTCGTCGCCGTCTAAGCTCGACGGAGCTACAGCCATACCTGTTTTTTTTGTTTTCTTGCGGATTCGAGTTTTGGGTGTTCATTACTCTTGGGAGATTTCCTGTTTGTGCCATATTTTGGGTTTTTGCGTTGGAGTTCATTGATTGAGGTTCTACTCGGGATGTTCGGACGCGGACTCTATCGGGTTTAATCGAAATAATATTTTAATTTTAAAAGCGACATTTAGGTCCAATTCTATCGTCTCTATCTTTAATTTTACGTAATTGTGAATGATTTGTGTGTTCGGTGTGTTTGAATCTTGATTGTTTATTGGTGGATGTTGAATTTGAGCTTGAAAACTTGAATTGGTAATCGAAACACGTGTTAATGATTGGTTAATGGATTCGAGCGATTAAAATTGATAAAAGTGAAGGCGTATTTGTTTTGATTCATTGTTAGCGGTTTAATTCAGAATAAGTATGAATTTTGTTGAAATCAATAGTATTATGATAGGTCGAACGGGATAGGCAAACGGTAGGCTTGGGTAGGTCAATTGTAGAAATGAAAGATGGTGATTTGTTAAATGTGTGAATGTCTTGTTGAATGGTTCTTTCTATTTTAACGCACAAAATTGAAAGTGTATTCATTTAGCCGGGGAACGCCCCAAGGTCATTTGTACTTATTTACCGGGGAATACCCCGACGTATCATGTACGCAAAGGAGGCTCATGATCAAGGCCCGAGGCATCGGGTAAAGCATTGGAGTGTAGTTTAGTATTAGTGCAGGTTTAATTTTCAGTACCTTTTTATTTTGGGTTGTAATAATTGGACTGGACACTATATTTTGTATTTGTTTTGTTGTTTGTTTGATTGATTGTTTTTGCATTCTTTGTGTGGTTTATGCATTTATAATGTTAAATTAGCCGATACGCTCCACCAAGCGACCGTGGTCAATCCTCGGAACCGAGGGGTGCCTAACACCTTCTCATCGGTCAACAGAATTCCTTAGTCGGAATCTCTGTTCGCGGATCAGTTTATAGTCAAAACCTTTTTGAAAAGGATTTCCAAAGGTCACTTGGCACACCCGATTATGTCAAGTGGCGACTCTGAGTTTAAATGAAAATAATCCTTTTCAAAATAAATCTTTATTTTGTCACTTTAATAATAAAAACCCGTTTCAAACTTTAAAATCCATAATCTTTTGGGAGTTAAAAAAAGGTGTGACAGCTCTGGCGACTCTGCTGGGGAATTTTTAGAATTCGAGCTTATTTTGGAGTTGTATCGGCTTAGTTTGACACTATAGGTGTATAAACATTTTGTTTGTATTGTTTTATGTTATTGTTTATCACTGTTGAGTGTCTACGTGCTCTTTGTTTACAGTTTTTATCTTATGTGTTACCATTTTATAGCTGGCATCATGTGCATGGCCCGAGTCATTCTTTCTGCAATAAGTCTGTAGTACACGTGTTGTACACGACCTCTAGTTAAGTCACCCTTATTTTAGGAGGGGGAGTCGTCGGTTGTATAGAGTAGGTGGAAAGCAAAGCAGCCACTATCGATCATATGTTCCTCCGAACAGCCTTGTTAGTGAACCCCAACGTAGGTTAGCCTTTAGGTCATGCTTATGTGCATCATATCGAGACCTAACAGGGCCCACTTGGTCCTATATAGGAGAATCACCTCTAAAGCATCCCTACATGCTAAATGTTGCATCTCTGAGAGTAATGTGGTCATTTGCCGGACTGATTTAGGAAAAAACATATGTTATAATTAAAGAAACGTGTGTTTAGGCAAGGGAAAAAGAAAAGAAAAAAAGAGTTTCGCAGTTTATGTTTAGAGTTCTTTATGGCTTTTGTTCTTCATAACCCATAAATTCAAAAAAAGATTTTTTTTTACCTTTTGTAGATATTTTCTCAAACTAACAAAAATTCAAAAGATTTTGTTTTCCTTTTGTACTCATTTGTCAAAAAATAAAAATAAAACATCAAAAAGATTTTCCTTTTGTTTCTTTAGTAAGCATTCACAATTCGAAAAGCCAAATTTATTTTTTTTACAATAGGAGGTTTTTATAAAAGAAAATGCAAAAAGATGGTAGAAGTTTTGTTCATTTCATATAGCGAAAATACCAAAAAAGATTTTTTCTTTCACAGTTGTTGGTGTCATTTTTATGTGAAGTGTCAAATTGAAAACTCCAAAAAAGATTTTATTGATATTTTTCATCGTCTATCTTTTGTCGTGTCTCTCAAGTCAGGATTTAGTCGGTTGTTTAATCCTTAATTTTTCAATCTGGATGAATTACGCACCCCTGATTCTCCTTTCTCGGGAGTGAGATACGTAGGCAGCCTATTGTGGGTTGGGGGATCTTATTTGAAAAATACAAAAAAAAATTCTTCACTCTTCAATTAGAGTAGGTGTTTCCTATACATCTTTAAAATAAAACCACAAAAAGATTTTTCGTGAAAAGTTTCAAGTTTCATTTTCGTATGAAATTCAAAATTGAAAACCCAAAAAGATTTTTCTTTGGTAATAATAGGTTTTATTTTGTATAGAAATCTGAAAAATTCAAAAAGATTTTCTTCACTCTTCATTTAGAGTAGGTGTCATATGCATCTTCGAAAGAAAACTACAAAAATATTTCCCTTTAATAGGTTCAAGTTTCATTTTCGTATGAAATTCAAAATCGAAAATCCAAAAAAAAGTTTTTTCTTTGGTAATCGTAGGTTTCATTTTGTATGGGGAGTTTAAACCTGAAAAATTCACAAAAAGATTTTCGTCAATTATTTTGACAATTTGTTATTTTCTTCTTAAGTTTTCAAGAAAAAGAGTTTAATTGGCCATTTTGCCAAGACTTCACGAACTACGCACACCTGATTCTCCTCTTTCGGGAGTGAGATACGTAGGCGGCCTTCTAGGGTTCGGTGATCTTTTAAAAAAAAAGATTTTTGAAAAAGTGTTGCACGCTAACACATTTGTTATCTCTTGTTCAGTTAGTTTAAGGTGGTTGGTTTGTGGCATTTTGGTTGGTCCTCCATATTGCACCAAGTCACAGAGAAAGTTATGGACAACAAGGATACCGAGTTTGTTGTCACTAATCAGATAAGGAGTTCGGAGAATGAGAATTTAGAAGCTAATGAAGAGATTCGAAAATTAAGGCAGCAAATGATAGAAATGCATCGAGCTTGGGCTAATGGGTTGCCGTCTCCTCCATTTCCCACTGATAATCTGAAATATCTTTCTAGCTTGTCTCCAGTGTCACATGCACAGTTTCCTATTGTTGTTGACACGTTACAACATGCATCAGGATCTACTCCAGGGCAACACTATCTAAATACTTCCAATATTCATTTCCTCACTCCTCAACACAAAGCTACCACATGCTCGACTCTACCCACTGTTCATGTTTTTGCAGCACCACCCCCACCTGAAGCTCCTACTTTTGAGGTTTATCCACAAGCTGTGTCTCCCCACTCTACGAGAGAGCCTATATTGAATATTTTTGCTGATTAACATCATGTTATTGAGCCCACATTTAAGTCGACTAATCCTTATGGCTACACTCACCCGCCTGAATTTCCTCGTAAAACTGAGAAGCCTGTTATAATAGAAAAACAAGAGAAAATGACCAGGAAATTGAGAAGTTTGGAATTGGCTATGAAAGACCTCCAAGGACTTGGAGGGTACAAAAGTGTCTCATATAAAGATCTGTGCATGTTTTCAGGGGTTCATCTTCCTTTTGGTTTTAAAATGCCGAAGTTTGAGAAGTATAATGGACATGGCAATCCTGTAGCACATTTAAGATGTTATTGCAACCAACTAAGGGGTGCTGAAGGGAAGGAAGAATTACTCATGGCATATTTTGGTGAGAGTCTTTCAGGCCTAACTTCAGAATGGTTTGTTGACCAAGACATCGACAAGTGGATTAGTTGGGATGACCTAGCTAATGAATTTGTGCAACAATTCCAATACAATGTAGAGTTGATTCCTGATGAGAAATCCCTAACTAACATGAAGAAAAAGAGTACTGAAACTTTCAGAGAGTATTCGATTAGATGGCGTGAATAAGCTGCTAGGGTGAAGCCGCCAATGAAAGTAAGTAAGATAGTGGAGGTGTTTATTCAAGCACAAGATGAAACATATTATCAACACTTATTACCTATATTAGGCAAGCCATTTATTGAGGTCCTCAAAATGGAGGAGATGATAGAGGATGGAATTAAGACCGATCGCATTATGAGTTTTGCAATATTGAAAGCAACTACTCAAGCAATTCAAAAAGGTTCGAGAAGTGTCGGAGGTAAGAAGTATGAGAAAGATGCATCTGCCATTGTAGTTGGATAATAGGCACGGGCAAGAGGACCACACCATAGTTACCCACAGGCTCAAACCCAAGCTTATGCCCAAGCTCCACAAAATCTTTCCCAAAATCCATTATAATCTATTCCCCCACCTCCATATCCAATATACAATGCACAACCCTATAGTCAATTCCCTTCTTACCCATAATGGTGTACACCAACTTTTCAGATTCATCCTCAAACTCCACAAACATACCAAAGCCCTTTTAGGCTCAATTTTTTATCCAAGCTAAATAATGAAATGAGGCAGAAGTCGAGGGATAGCTTCACACCAATTGGAGAGTCATATGCTAGTTTATTTTAGATATTGGTACCGCGAGGCATGATCACTCATCTCCTTGGGTATACTCCTGACCCATATTTAAGAAGCTTTGATCCTAATGTATGATGTGCATATCATTCCAATGTTCAGGGTCACAATATTGAAGATTGTCGTGCTTTGAAAAAAGAAATTGAAAAGATGATTCAAGATAAATCAATTATGGTGCAGACCATTGACAGTGAGGAAAGATCTAGCCATGCTGATATGCAAATCAGTGGATAAGATGTTAGGCTGAACAATTGAGAAGTCACCCCTGTCCCTACTAAGAAGAGGTCTGTAGTGTGTTTTGTTTTATTTTTTGTTATCCGAATTATTTTAGGGTTGTAGTTCGGGATCTATTTTGTTTTGTCCTTTTGTCATTATGTTTAAACCCTTCTATCTTTCATTTTAATTAAATGAAGTATCCCTTTTTCCTTTGTGTTTTAAATTTGTGTTTTTTTTTTGCATAACATATTTTATGTTGATTCTAGTGATATGGCATGCTAGCGGAAGTTTCAGCCAGATCTTGAAATCCAATTTAAGCATGAACATTGAATCAGAGGGTTAAAGTTAGAAAAAGAGAGCATCTGAGAAAATAGGTAGAGTGTTGAGACATTTGATGACAAGTTGAAGCCTTCTTTGAAAATTAAGACAATTGTTTTGAGAATCACAAGAATAGCTTGGTCATTAATTGAAAGACATGTCTCAATTAGGTCAAATAATGGATGTGTGATCCTACATCAAAAGGAATAGAAAAAATCAGCTCCACGAAAGCAAAAGTCATTCGATGTGAGGAATGTACAACAAAGGTGGAGTTTTTAGAAGAAGTAGCGACACACAGGATCAGTAAAGTTAGCATTGTAAAAATGTCACAAATGATCTTCATATTTCACTTTCATATTCCATGTTATATACTTGCATTTTTAAGGATTGATATGATGAAGGAATTTTATTCTGCTATCCAAGCATCGTGTCATCCTTTATTTACCCCGTTTGAGCTTTAGTTCTATTTTCTTTCATACCCCTCTTTTGGAATCAAGATAAAGTCAGGAAAGTCCAAAAAAAAGGTGTCGAGTAAAAGATTAGAGTTAGAAAAGTTTTCAAAAAAAAGAGAGAAAAAGAGAAAAAGTATGTCAAAAAGAAAAAAAGAGGAGAGTGTCAAGAAAAATAGAGGCAGAAAAAGTCCCAAAGAGAAAAAAAGTCAACAAAAGAAAAAAAAATCAGAATCAAGCAAAAAAATAAACTATCGGAACTACGCATGTCCTGATTCTCCTCTTTCAGGGGTGATATACGTAGGCTGCCCTATACAGGGCTCGGTCCAACCAAATAAACGATTTAGAGTTACCCAGTCAAAAGAAACTGGGGAATGAGTTAATCCTCATTGTTTGAGTCGATTCCAAAAGTTGTAAGTCCCACCCCACTTAAAGTGTCGTTTGGGCCTCATGCCATCCTTTTTTTCTAACCTTATCCAGAAGTCAAGTTACAACCAAAGAAAGACCTTCAGATCAATCTTTGAGAATGTTAAGGCTAAGCATGCAATGGATATAATGACGCATTTTGGGAACTACTTGTCTTTCTCAGCATAGAGAATCAGTAGAGAAATAAAAATAAGAGAGTCTTATTGGTGAAAACCCTCACGGGCACCGTAAGACAATGGTAAGTTGAGAGAGATAAAAATGAGAGAGTCTTATTGGTGAAAACCCTCACGGGCACCATAAGACAATGGTAAGTTGAGAGAGATAAAAATGAGGGAGTCTTATCGTTGAAAACCCTCATGAGAACTGTAAGACGACTGTGAGTTGAGAGAAATGAAAATAAGAGAGTCTCATTGGTGAAAAAACCCTCAGGACACCATAAGACAATGGTAAGCTGAGAAAAAAAATGAGAGAGGCTTGTTAGAAAAAACCCTTCAAGGCTCCACTAATCGAATGAGGTCTCTGAATGCAATTGGCCCAAGAAAGAAACTCAGTTTCAAGGCCATTAACTCAACAACAATTGGTGAAAGTTTAGATGGAAAGATCAGGCAGTTTAATCCAAAATGCATGGCATAATCATTAGAGTTAACTGTCATTTCTAGATAAATTTTTCATTTCTTTGTTTCAAATGGGGACATTCATTGTGTTTTATTTCTTATCCTTATTTTTATTTTGTTTTCTTGAGTCAGTTGTCCAAATAAAAGTCATTGTTATTTTTATCTTGTCTTTGAGTCAAGTCTATATCAAAACTAGTGAAAAGATTTCAAAATTGGCTACCAGCTTCTTCAATTACATAAAGCAAGACAAAAGCCAACACATGAAAGAGACATAATTGTGAGCCGAAATAAGGCATGCAGAAAGTTTTGTCAACAAACAAGTTTGGGAACTCATGGAAATGTCAAGGTTCAGAGGGGTTATCTGAGAAATATGGCAAAGCAGAAGTACTGTGTTTGTTTCGGAGTCACTCTTAATAATCTGAGTTCGGATCAATGATGCAGCAAGTCAATGACATATGCTAATGGTTGAAAGCAAGATTAAATGTGATAGGGGTAAGAGCGATTGCCGCGAAAGCTAAAGCCACAAACCAGCCACCATATTTTTAAACTCACAAGTTTTCTTTGATAAAATAGGAAACATGTTACTTTCAAATCAAGGACTTCAGAGTCTAATTATCAAAGGTTGTAATGCCTCACTTCCACAAATGCAGGAGACAATGTTGCTGCAAAGGTTTAGTAATCAAAACCATGATAAAAACTCATCATCCAATATCTCTAGGAGACACACTTCCTTGTCCGGATGATTCAGGTCCATTTATTAGGTGATGAACTTCCTAAATTAAACCTTCACTCCTAGAAGTCTCACTTTCTAGTTGAGTCCTTCCACTTAACCCCTAGGAGATGCACCTCCATATCTGAGTGATCCAAGTTTCATTTATTAGGTAATGCATTTCCAAAATTGAACCTTCATTCCTAAAAGTCGCACTTTCTAGTTGAGTCCTTCCACTTAACCCCTAGGAGATGCACCTCCTTATCTGAGTAATCCAAGTTTTATTTATTAGGTGATGCACTTCCTAAATTGAACCTTCACTTCTAGAAGTCGCATTTTCTAGTTGAGTCCTTCCACTTAACCCCTAGGAGATGCAACTCCTTATCTGAGTAATTCAAGTTTCATTTATTAGGTGATGCACTTTTTAAATTGAACCTTCACTCCTAGAAGTCCCACTTTCTAGTTGAGTCCTTCCACTTATCCCCTAGGAGAAACACCTCCTTATCTGAGTAATCCAGTTTTCATTTATTAGGTGATGCACTTTTTAAATTGAACTTTCACTCCTAGAAGTCGCATGTTCTAGTCGAGTCATTCCAGTTGACCCTTAGGAGACATACTTTCTTGTTTGGGTCAATTCAAGCAACATTTGTAAAAAGACGCACTTCCTTGTTTGGGCAATTCAAGTGGTATTCGTAAAGAGACACACTTCCTTGTTTGGGCAATTCAAGCAGCATTTGTGAGGAAACGGACTTCCTTGTTTGGACAATTCAAGTGGTATTCCTAAGGAGATGCACTTCCTTATTTGGGCAATTCAAGCAACATTTGTGAGGAAATGCACTTCCTTGTTTGGGAAATTCAAGCTGCATTTGTGAGAAAACGCACTTCCTTGTTTGGGTAATTCAAGCAACATTAGTAAGGAGATACACTTCCTTGTTTTGGTAATTCAAGCGGCATTGGTAAGGAGACACACTTCCTTATTTTGGTAATTCAAGAGGCATTGGTAAGGAGACACACTTTCTTGTTTTGGTAATTCAAGAGGCATTGGTAAGGAGACGCACTTTCTTGGTTTGGTAATTCAAGAGGCATTGGTAAGGAGACACATTTCCTTATTTTGGTAATTCAAGAGACATTGGTAAGGAGACGCACTTTCTTGTTTTGTTAATTCAAGAGGCATTGGTAAGGAAACGCACTTCCTTGTTTGGGTAATTTAAGCAGCATTGGTAAGAACACACACTTCCTTGTTTTGGTAATTCAAGAGGAATTGGTAAGGAGACGCACTTCCTTGTTTTGGTAATTCAAGAGGCATTGGTAAGAAGACGCACTTTCTTAGTTTGGTAATTCAAGCGGCATTGGTAAGGAGATGCACTTTCTTATTTTGGTAATTCAAGCGGCATTGGTAAGAAGACGTACTTTTTTGGTTTGGTAATTCAAGCGACATTGGTAAGGAGATGCACTTTCTTGTTTTGGTAATTCAAGCGGCATTGGCAAGGAGATGAACTTCCTTGTTTTGGTAATTCAAGAGGCATTGGTAAGGGAGACACACTTTTTTGGTTTGGAAATTCAAGCAGCATTGGTAAGGAGCTACACTTCTCTGGTTTGGTAATTCAAGCGACATAAGTAAGGAGACACACTTTCTTATTTTGGTAATTCAAGAGGCATTGGTAAAGAGACACACTTTATTGTTTTAGTAATTCAAGAGACATTAGTAAGGAGACGCACTTTCTTAGTTTGGCAATTCAAGAAGCATTGGTAAGGAGATGCACTTCCCTGGTTTGGTAATTCAAGCGGCATTGGTAAGGAGACGCATTTCCTTATTTGATAATTCAAGCGGCATTTGTAAGGAGACACACTTCCTTGTTTTGGTAATTCAAGCAGTATTGGTAAGGAGAAACACTTCTTCATTTTGGAAATTCAAGCGGCATTTGAGTCCACCTGAAGAACAGGGCGAATAGTTGAAAAGTCAAGCAATAATGTGAAGAAGTTGAAAGTCAAGCAACAAAGTGAAGAAGTTGAAAGTCAAGCAATAAGGTAAAGAAATTGAAAGTCAACAAATTGAAAAATAGCAAGTCAGGAGCCCCCTGGAGAACAGGGTGAGGAAATTGAAAGTTAGGCAACAAGTTGAAGAAATTGCAAGTCAGGAGCCCGCCTGAAGAATAGGGTGATGAAAATCAAGTCAAGAGTCCAAAAGAAGCTGCATAGATAGGATTTTTGTAATTTTATTTTTGTTTTAACTTGTAATTTTTATTTTTTGATGTAATGACAAAGCCGCGGACCGGAACCTCGACAGAACCTCACTCGACTCTCCAACTCGGTATAGTTCCTCTCATTCCAACCATTTGAGATACTTGTGATTTGAATCTCTCATAACTTGGGTAGGTAGGATGTCTTAAGTCCAACTCGGTTGTCCTTATTTCTTCTAATTCTTTCTTTAAATAAGGGTCGGATCAAACTTCGGTCTCGTTGTTTCTTTTTTTTTTGTTTGAAAATACTTTGTGTTTACACCCAAAAAGGGACATGATGTAGACCCCTAATTTTGTTCCTCCCAAAACCCAATTTATTCATTTTTATCTCACGTTATAATACACCCTTACTCATGTGATTATACCCTACAAAAATACAAAAATAACAAAATTTTAATAAATCCCTAATATTTCCTTCTCCTAACAAACCTTATCTCAACTACTATCCTACCCCACCCCCCACATAGATAACCAAATACACAGACCATCACACACTCCTCACCGCCCCACTCTCACAAATAAAATACATATAAACATTCATATCCATTGAGAAAAAGGGATGAAGACACATTCTCCACTCTATAGACGCACACTACACATCACAGAGGAGTAACAGAGACCTTCATTTTTGCTTCTTATTCACCAATATACACACTACACCAAAGAAAACCAACAATCAGTTCACTCTCACTCACCATCTTGCCTCACAGAATACATACGTATACACTCATAATCACTTTCACTGATATACTCACCGGTGCACAACACACCCACCGAAAAATTAAAGAGAAGGAAGAGAGAGATTGAAAAATAGAGAAGATCGAGAGAGATAGAGCTCGAGAGGGTCAAATCAGTGAGAAAAAAAGAGGAAAAATGGACTGAAAACCGTTGATTTTCAATTGAAACAGTGAACCGGTAAGAATTCGATCACTGTCGAGGTTTACCGATGGATCTGTCGCCAGAATCAGTTTTCCGCATATCAATTTGGTCGACCAGTCTAAAATCCCCAAAATTCCTTTATTGTTCTTGATTTCTGAGTATATCCGATCAGAAACATTGAGATTCGCCAGAATTCAATCTGCGGCGATGATTCTCACCGTTGTCTGAGCTCGACGGAGCTACGGCCATACGTGTTTTATTTGTTTTCTTGCGGATTCGAGTTTTGGGTGTTCATTACTCTTGGGTAGATTTCCTGTTCGTGCCATATTTTGGGTTTTTGTGTTGGAGTTCGTTGATTGAAGTTCTACTCGGGATGTTCGGACGCGGACTCTATCGGGTTTAATCAAAATAATATTTTGATTTTAAGAGCGACATTGAGGTCCAATTCTATCGTCTCTATCTTTAATTTTACGTAATCGTGAATGATTTGTGTGTTCGATGTGTTTGAATCTTGATTGTGTATTGGTGGATGTTAGATTTGAGCTTGAAAACTTGTATTGATAATCGAAGCATGTGTTAATCATTGGTTAATGGATTCGGGGGATTGAAATTGATAAAAGTGAAGGCGTGTTTGTTTTGATTCATTGTTAGCGGTTTAATTCAGAATAAGTATGAATGTTGTTAAAATCGATAGTATCATGATAGGTCGAACGGGATAGGCAAACGGTAGGCTTGGGTAGGCCAATTATAGAAATAGAAGATGGTGATTTGTTGAATGTGTGAATGTCATGTTGAATGGTTCTTTCTATTTTAACGCACAAAATTGAAAGTGTATTCATTAAGCCGGGGAACGCCCCGATGTATCATGTACGCAAAGAAGGCTCGTGATCAAGGCCCGAGGCATCGGGTAAAGCATTGGAGCGTAGTTTAGGATTAGTGTAGGTTTAATTTTCAGTACCTTTTTATTTTGGGTTGTAATAATTGGACTGGACACTATATTTTATATATTTTTTTGTTTGTTTGTTTGATTGATTGGTTTTTGCGTGCTTTGTGTGGTTTATGCATTTGTAATGTCAAATTAGTCGATACACTCCACCAAGCGACCGTGGTCAAACCACGGGACCGAGGGGTGCCTAACACCTTCCCCTCGGTCAACAGAATTTCTTAGTCGGAATCTCTGTTCGCGGATCAGTTTTAGAGTCAAAACCGTTTTGAAAAGGATTTCAAAAGGTGACTTGGCACACCCGATTATGTCAAGTGGCGACTCTGAGTTTAAATGAAAATAATCCTTTTTGAAACAAATCTTCATTTTGTCACTTTAATAATAAAAATCCTTTTCAAACTTTAAAATCCATAATCTTTTGGGAGTTAAAAAGAGGTGTGACACCTGTTGTAATAATTTTAACTATTGCGATAGCTTCTAGAACATCAATAGCACGCAATAGCTTCTAGAACATCAATAGCACTAACACCATGACCTATCATAGAACAGATAATAAGAGAGAAAATCATAAGGATAAATGTACCATCAAAAACTCTTATAATTTCGGATAAATGAATGAATGCATTAGAATGTAGACAAAATTACCTTGGTTGAATTCTTTTTGATTTTTCACATGTTCACGAATACCTTCTTAACAACATTCAATTGTTCTAGACATTAATAATGGTGAAAATTGCAGTAATCAAATTATTCAATTATAACTTTTAAAGAAAACAGTAGTATTCCTGATAATAAGGAAAAACTTAAACTATAAATAATTAAAAGTTAAAGCTAAAACCTTTTTCGTATATATTTTAAAATTAAAAATTTGAGTTCATGTGGTTTAAATTCATGTATGAAATAGAATATTTGAAAGAAAAACTCCATTTTAATTAAATAAAATAGCAACATGTTTTTTTTCTTTAAAAGATTATAAGGTCTTAATAATTTAACTGAAAATTGTGGAGCACGTTTAAATTATTTCATATTCTTTTATCTTTGTCTTTTTACAAAAATGTATAAACTATTTAAGTTAATTATAAATATTTTTAATTGCAAATAGTATATTTAAATTAGACATTTTTTAATAAATTTTAAAGTAAATTAATTTTTGTATTTTAGAAAATTCATTTGAATTAGATAATTTTGTATAAATTCAAATTTAAGTAAATTTATTGCACACATAGTTAGACTTGTTATAAAAATTTGAAAAAAGGGGATAAAAATTTGAAAAAAGGGGATAAAAACTTGTATTTATTTTCTACAAATAAGGACCGATATTATTTTGCTTGTAAAATCGTGTA